>CM067222.1:91672355-92959919 GCA_034190945.1 Octodonta nipae
TTTTGACTACAAATTAGCTATTAATGGTTACGTGGGTTTTATTTTAAGACAAGGGAATACCTCGAGTAGATTCCATTATTTCGAAAAACGTATAAGATAAAATTTGTAAGGTTTCAAGTGGACTGGACACGGGAGGATCTATTCACTCCGGAAGTGTTTGTTAATAGAAACACCCAGTTTTTAATAAAATAAATGAAAACAAAAACAAAACCTAACCAATATATGGGTATAATATAGAAAATGACAACAAAGAACAATTCAAACGGCTCCAAATTTGGAAAATAAATCCATGAGAAGTACTAACATGTAGTATATGTACATCAGTAAATAGCATTGATGTAATGTCTTCATTGGCTTTTTAACCGACTTCCAAACAGGAGGAGGTTAGCAATTCGTCGCGTATTTTTTTTTGTATGTATATTACTTGATTTCTTCTCCTGTGGTGAACCGTTTTGTATGAATATGGTCTTGTTTAATAGAGTATATATCCGAATTGGTAAAACTTCAAATCTTGGAAAAGAATTCTATTCTGCATGAAAATCGACCAATATCCCTAACATATTGGCCGATTTATCGAAAACTCCTTATGGATGTGTATAGTTTTTTAACGTGTAGTCTATTAAGGAAGATCCCTAGGTGATCTCATATACTTGCAATTTTGTAGAAAATCGGCGAAAATTACAAAATTCTTATCAAAAATTTCATCGAAATGACATAAGGGACATTTCCTCATAAATATTTTAACTCCAACGTAATAGTGCCGGAATTTTAGGCACTGGAAGTTTTAATTGCGAATTTGAAAATTTTCTTTGTTCATTTCAAGCATATAGGTAGTAAAGCATAGTATTTTCGGTTCCTTAAATCAATGAGTACCAAGCTCATTTTGTTTGTAAAGCAGGCAAATACCTATTTAAATGCAAATTTTTCCATTTTGCGAAGACGGTGCTTTTGGTTGTCACATTCTCCCGGCCTAATAGAAAATTCAGTTTATTTATACCAAACAAAATAACAAAGTAAAGTGATAGGAGTTGCATTTATATGATGACTGAAATATAGGACAGAGGATGGTTGGAATATAGGGTGGAGTGGACGTTTGGTGGTATAAATATGTTGAAAAAACTGTAAAATTAAAATTATATAGGGTAATTAAAAAACTGTTATATGATGTGGACGTAAACAAATCATATACAGGATGATTGAAATACGTACTGGAGTTAAATTATATTTATACAGTGTGATTAAAAAATATTTATTTTATAGCCCATAAGAAGTTGAATAAAGTGTGGTGAGGAATTAATGTTACACCGGGCGATAATATAAAATGTTAAAAATAAAATAATTTATGGGGTAGCCCACAAGGAGTTATATACTATGGTTGAAATATAGGACGAATTTGACTCCGTAAATATGGGATGGATTCTACTTCGTCCTATAGTGTACAGAAGGCAGCTAACAAATTTGTGCTTGTCCGTGGGCAGTCGTATGTACAGGATGTTTAATACATAGGGCGGAGTGGAATTATCTATAATTGTACAGAGTTGTCAAAATAAGTTGAAAAAAGGTTACATGGCGTGGTCCATAAGGCATAAATATATTTTGGGCTTATTAAGTCAACAAGTACTAGTATATTTTGTTGGTAAACATTTACCTCTTAATTTAAATGAAAATGTATCAATGTGTAATGTTGAGGCTTTCGATGTCACCTGGTTCTATCTATTAAGGTTATACATACAAAATAAAAAAGAAAGAATGAAAACTACCTGAGTTCAGAAAAACTAAAAAGTTGAAAATAAAACATTTTTAAAAAAATATAACTGACTTCCACCTATAACTAAAAAGCTAAAAATTATTATAACAAAATACAACTCTAGCAAATAAACAACACATTCAATGTTGTTAGGTACCTACCCAGGAAGTAAAAAATGTAAACATTAAAAGGTGTTCATTCCGGACAAATTAATTACCTACCAATCTAATATATATTTTTGAAGTCGGTGCCAAGCAACAATCCAGTTTGATGAAGTGGTAGATAAGTACGCAATGACTTCAAAAATATATTAGATTGGTAGGTAATTAATTTGTACAGAATGAACACCTTTTAATGTTTACATTTTTTACTTCCTGGGTAGGTACCTAACAACATTGAATGTGTTATTTATTTGCTAGAGTTGTATTTTGTTATAATTATTTTTAGCTTTTTAGTTATAGGTGGAAGTCTGTTATATAATTTTTTAAATGTTTTATAGTAGAACAGAACATTAAAAGGGCCAACTTAGTTCTGATTTACAAAATGATGCATTCTCAAACCCCAAAATAACTCATTAGCTTATTAGTTAAAAGACATGAACTACATGCACAAACATTAAGATCAAACGAAAATTTTAATACAAAATTCACGGATAAAACATTTTTAATGGGATCTCTTTTAACTAATGGTATGTCTTTTTAATGTACACAATTTTAATAGAAATGTTTTTAGATATTTAATAAGAAATGGTGTTTAACTTAAAATCTAAAATTGTGATAAATAACAGAATCTGTGTTTGAGTTACGTGTATCTGATGTAGTTTATGTTTATAGATGTTTGGTAAGAATTTGTGATTAACCTATGATTTAAAAATCAATGATAAGTAACAGAATGTATTGTATTTGTTTGGAAAAATGCTAAATAAAAGATGTTCATTCAAATTCATTCATTCATTCATTCATTCATTCAACAAAAAGTGCTTTTGTTTTTCTTTCTTTCTTTGGAAACCCATAATAAAAATTAGTTACTTCCATTAAAAAACACTTTCGGTCGTAAAAGGACATTTACTGTCCAAATCACAAGTCGTAATATGTGATGGCTCACTTGAAACACTACAACTTATTTCTGAATCTTTCTTCGAAATAATGGAATCAAATTACCTTGTGTATAAGAGAAAACAAGAATTTAGAACATGTGCAGACTAATGTGGGTTATGGGCAAATTTTTTCCTTATCTTTAGTAAGCAATTTATATTATTCAGCTAATTAATGCTCCTGTGCAATATGAAATTATGAGGGTATAGTGAAAATAATGATAGATGTAAAATAAATTATCTTAAGCGAAATGCAAGATGACACATTAGTACAATAACAGACCTAAACGGAAGGAAAAAGGAAAGTATAATAGAACCGGAACAAAATCAATGAATTGTGTTTATATGACACAAAAATTCTATCCACTCTTCAATTTCATCGAACTCCAGTTCTCGTTCACCGAAAACTATGATTAAGGTATCATTGTATTCGTTGTCCCTAGAGATTTTTTGGAAAAAGTTCCACTAAAAATGTAAAAATAAATATTTTATAACGCCAGAAGCAGTTTAAGTATAGCCATGGGAAGAGCCCACCTAGAAATTGGTCTTGCGGCCATACCAACCCGAATTAGTTGTCACTATCTACACCTAGAGAGTCTATATAGCAAAATGTTTTGAACATAAAAATTAATAGCAAGTTATCATGACTTCAGCTTCAGTTTATAGAGAAAAATTGATGAGATTTTATTAGACGTATTTAAATTATTTGCATAATAAAAAAAAAGAATATATATATATATATATATATATATATATATATATATATATATGTTATATGAGAAGTACACTAACTTACAATTTACACGTTAAAGTTACCATAGGTGCTTGAACCGTAATTGACTTCACACAAGTATCATATTACAACTTCCTAGAATTCTTAGAAACACGTAGACGCTTTGTTCACATGAAAACTGATGACATAGCGTCAGCATTTTTACGTTATAAATGTAACCGAAAACAATTCTCAGTGTTCATTAATTCATTTAACTTCATAATTATAATATGGTCTTTGTAACTTAAACATATGATTTTTTTGTAATAAATATATTTTTTAAAAAGTGAATTTAGTGAAACCAAATCTAAAAGTGGCGCAGTCAGTAGGATATTCCAGACGTAATTAGAACAAGAAACAGTCTAACTAATTACGGTGGTTTCCTAACCTTCGCGGATACAAAGAACCTACTTGGACACCAACTACCGAGCTCAACAAGGGAACAAGCAGAGGCTAACCAGTGTTCAGTGACGGATAGAACAAGTCCTATGATAGGAATAATCACGTAAGCGTTTAAAAAAGTTACAATATTTAATAATTGTTGAACAAACAGTTCTATCATTTTCCTATTTTAAATGAACCATCCTAAATATTTACCCAAGAACGAATTTTGAAATTTTATTTTGATAGTTTAAGATATTCTAAATATTTATTTATGTTTATACCTTTATTTAACTTATACTTATTTTAGAACCAGTAACGAAAATTTATTTCTCATATTTTCTTCATTTTAATTACAATCGCAATTATTTACTTCGCTTTTCCCAAGCTTTGTATTTTCCTAATATTGCACAATCTTGAGTAAAATTACAAAATGCCAGAAACTAGAGCTGTAGCACAAAATGTAGAGCCCTACAAGCTCTCAGAAATTTTCGCCATTATTCCCGAATACGATGGGAACCCAATATTTTTAAACACATTTATCTGTTCTTGCAATACCGCATATAATATGGCATCTGATAATCAACAAGTTCTGTTAATTCTCCACATTAAGAATAAGCTCCGTGGACGAGCGGCTGAACTAGTTAATTCACGTGACCCCAGCCATTTAGCAGATATTCAAAGTCTATTAGAAAACCATTTTGGAGATCCAAGGGATCTCTCCGCCCTTATTCAAGACCTACAAAGAATGAGGCAATTACCCAACGAATCTCCATTGACATTTTCAGCTAGGCTTCAAACACATCAAGCAAAAATGTTATCAGCTGTCAATAAACAAAATTTAACTGTAAAGGAGAAACAGGCCCAGATTGACTTAATTGAGTCAATGGCTCTAACTAGCCTACTTACGGGTCTAGAGCCGAAAATTGGCCAAATTGTGCGAGCCAGTGATCCCAGAGATATCCTGACCGCCATTTCCCGTATTAAAAGAGAATTACAGCTATCCAATCTGGAAACTCAAAAATTCTCAGTCAACCGAAATGCACCCCAACAGACTCGTAAACCGAATAATGGTCCACCCCCAAAACAATGTTCGTTTTGCAAAAGAATAGGACATTTCAGCAGCGAATGCCTCATCAGAATGAGACAATCCCAGACTAACCAAAATTCTCACTCAAATTACTCGGGCCATCGCCCATATTATCCGAATCAGCCCGCTAATCAACCTACGAATTTTAATAATAGGCCTCAGTTTTCTCACCAACAACAACAACCCTCAACAAGTAGACCAACCCCAACTTCTAGTAATTTCAGACCAAATCCGAGTTTTTTCAAACAACAACAGAAAACTCATCACTTAAAAAACGAACAATTCGATCGGCATGAACATAACTATGATTTTTCTTACAATGAGCAACAGAACTTTCAAACGCCAACTGAATACAAAACCGTACCAGACTATTATTACCCTGATACACAAAAACACGACAAATTCGAATATCATTCCAGCGAAAATGTTTGTAATGATAATTATAACCAACAATACGATGAATATTACGATAGCGAACAGTTTTCTTCCCGACAAAATTTTCAGACTACCCCGGTAGAAACAAAACCTCCCGATCACGAGATCTCCGATCTTCAAACACAAATTCAAACGATGAACTTGGACGATTTCAATCCAAACCTAAACTTTCCCGAACAGAATTTTCTGTAAAGCCACTTCTTTCGGTCAATTCGAAAAACCTTTACTACATCACCGACTCTTCCAATACATACAAACTCCTTATTGACACCGGAGCAGGACTGTCAATATTTAAGCCCGAAACTTGCCAACGATTTAAACAGCGATTTCCCGAAAACGTAGTCATCCAAGGAATCACTGATCAAAAAATCTTAATAAACGAATCCACCCTTGTACCTTTCAACGTCGCCGACCCACACAAGGTATATATTTGCAACATCGACATTGAATTCGACGGATTACTGGGTTCAGATTTCCTTGAACATTATAACTGCGTTATAGACTTTAACAGCAAACAACTTGTGACTAATTTTAAAACTTTACCTCTCTACAAAGTTACGGATGATACTGTCATGCATACTCAGAACCCTTCAACTTTCAATAACTGCATCCCTGTTAATACAATCTCTATAGAACCCCGAACAGAACAAATATGTAAATTAAAATGTAACCTCACTAATACGGAGGCTTTCCTATCATCCGCCGAAATAGAAAAAGTTTATCTTCCCCGTGCCCTTGTTAAAATTAATGAAAAAGGCGAATTTCTTACTTCAGTTTTAAATGCAAATGCTATCCCCAAAACTGTTAATTTCGACAATTTGGAACTCGAACCGATAACCAATTTTTCCGTAAACATTCTTTCCGAAAATTACTCACAAAACTTCACCCAACCTGATAGACAAACTACAATTATGGAACAACTTCGTTTAGAACATCTGAACGATGAGGAAGCCGAACTTATTTCTCAACTTTGCCTCGAATATTCCGACATATTCTATTTAGAAGGTGACCAACTGACCTTCACAAACGAAATTAAACATTCAATAGACACTAATAACGCGAAACCCTCTTTCACAAAGTCATATCGGTACCCACAAATACACAAACAAGAGGTAAAAAGTCAGATATCGAAGATGCTTGACCAAGGCATTATACGTCCGTCTAATTCGCCATGGTCATCCCCAGTTTGGGTAGTTCCCAAAAAACTAGACGCATCTGGTACCCAAAAATGGCGTGTCGTCGTCGATTATCGTAAACTAAATGAACTTACTGTTGACGACAAATACCCCCTACCGAACATTTCGGATTTACTTGACCAACTTGGCAAATGCCAATACTTCACCTCTCTCGACTTAGCTTCCGGGTTTCACCAAATCGAAATCGATACTAAAGACATCCAAAAAACAGCATTCACAGTTGATAATGGTCATTTTGAATTCGTTAGAATGCCCTTCGGTCTTAAAAACGCTCCATCCACCTTCCAAAGGGTAATGGATAATATTCTTTTAGGTGTTCAAAACGAGAGATGTTTAGTCTATATGGACGACATAATCGTTTATTCTCCGACTATACATGAGCACATAGCCCGACTTTCTGAAGTTTTCAAACGATTGCGAAAAGCTAATCTAAAGATCCAACCCGACAAATGCGAGTTTCTTCGCAAAGAGGTCGCGTATCTTGGCCACCTTATAACTCCCGAAGGCGTGAAGCCTAACCCCTCAAAGGTAGATTGTATCTTAAATTTTCCACAACCAAAAAACCCAAAAGATATCAAGTCCTTCTTAGGGTTAGCTGGTTATTACAGGCGATTCATCCCCAATTTCGCCAAGATTTCGAAACCTTTGACAAAATTACTTCAAAAAGACGTACCTTTCCAGTTCGATTCAGAATGCGTCAAATCTTTTGACGAATTAAAAAGAGCCCTTTCTTCTACCCCCATACTTATATACCCTAATTTTGAAGAGCCATTTATTCTTACTACCGACGCCAGTTCATTTGCTATCGGCGCAGTGCTCTCTCAAGGCCCCGTAGGTAAAGATTTACCCATAGCCTATGCTTCCAGAACTCTCTGCAATGCTGAAACTAAGTATTCAACCATAGAACGAGAACTCCTTGCAATAGTGTGGGCGGTTAAACACTTTCGTCCGATAATTTTTGGCCGTAAGTTTTTACTTCTGACCGATCACCGCCCGTTAACTTGGCTGTTTTCTATAAAGGATCCTGGAAGTAGACTTGCAAGATGGCGCCTTAAGCTCGAGGAGTACGACTATCAAATAATTTACAAACCCGGCAAAGTAAATAAAAATGCCGACGCTCTCTCTTGCATTAAAGTTAACAACTTTAATGAATACATATCATTTCAAGCAAACAATCACCTAACACCATTTACAGTATTCCCAACAAACGAAACTGACGATGACTCACAAGAACTCCAGATAAGAAGTCCCATTAATCTCCAACAAATCTCTGAAGAATTTAGAACTTTTGTCGAGCGATATCAAACCGTCTCGCTCATAGATTACGACAAAATTCAATTTTCTAATTGCCAACTCTTAGACCGAGAAAACAAAAACATCCTAATATTTCCCCAAGGCTCTCTCATGAAAGATTTTCACTATGACATCATCGAAGACATTTTCGAGGAAAATGCTGATTTCCGTACCCCTAGAGTAAATGTCTTTGCTAGCAAAAGTGTCAGAAAAAGACGTTATTACATCGTCCCTCTCCCTTCTGACCCAGAAGTAGTCAACGAAATTCTTTTCGCATCTTTGTATAATAGTAGAGATGTGTTCACTGAAAACCAAGTATTCTGTGTTGAGAATAACATTGAACTGCCCATTTTGGAAATGCTCTCGTTTATCTTTTCCGAAATCGATATCAAATGGAAAGTTTGCCAAAATATTGTCCAAACGGTTGAGAAAGACCAAATACCTATCATTCTCGACCAATTCCATAACGGCAAAAATAATATACACCGAGGTATCAATGAAACTATCCGCAGAATAAAAGAAAAATACAATTGGCAAGGACTGACTAAAGACGTTGACAATTTTATCAAAAACTGTCAAACTTGCCAGAGAGCAAAAGTTTACCGGAAAAATCTCGACAGCCCAATTGTCATTACTGAAACCCCACGGACACCCTTTGAACGTGTCAACATCGATATCCTAGAAGTCCCAACAAAAAACTACGCATTGACTATCAGGGACGAACTAACAAAATTCTCTCAGGCCTACCCCATAACTGACAAATCCGCAAAAACCGTTGTTAGTACATTACTACTATATTTCCAACACTTCGGTACCCCATTACGGATACACTGTGATTATGGCAGGGAATTCGACAACGCTCTGATGAGAGATTTGTGTAAGCTATTTGATATCAAACTGTCCTATTCTAGTGTGGGACATCCCAGTCGAATGGTTCATTAGAACGGTTCCACTCGACCTTACTAGACATGATTAGAATCCACAAATTAGAAATCCCGACGAACACCCTTCAACATCCTTCTTATGCAATCATCGCATACAACAACTCCGCAAACAAACTCACGGATTCACTCCTTACGAACTTGTTTACGGACATACTTCGAGTAGGACACCCGAAACTCTATACAACCAACAATCATTGATAACTAAATACATCCGAGATCTCAACAACCGTATCACACACTATTATAAAATCGCTCGTGAAAGAACAGAAATTCAAAAGCACAAAGCGAAAGCCCGATTCGATAAACATGTTTCCGAAAATCTCCCGAATTATCAAATAGGCGATAAAGTCTATATCAAGGAATCTCAAATCAAGGACAAACTCCAAAATAAATTCAATGGTCCTTTCGAAATCCTGGAGATTCACAAAAATTCCGCGACATTACTAAATCCAAAAACCAAACAAAAAACTAAAGTAAATTTCGACAGGATGAAACCGTTCTCAGAAAGTTAATTTCTGTTTCAGGTTGTGCCTGCTGTTCGGATCAGCAGTAGCCCAATATCAAGTCGAACCTATAAATAACACATTAGGGATATACTACCACAACGAAGCCCAAATAACCGTTTCTAACAATAAATGGACACTCTTGGCCACAAAAATATTTCGGCCCTCGAACACGTTTTCACGACGAATAATAGACTTTTACAAACACTTATCGAAACTGTTAACTATAAATCTTTCGCAATGAATTACTTCCGCTCAGATGTACAAACTCATATAAATCTCCTAAACCAAATATCCACCACAATAAGGACAAATTTATCGAAATAAATATGGACACCAAAAGACCAAAACGCGGCATACTTGATGGCGCAGGTACTCTTTTCAAAGCAATTACCGGAAACTTAGACGCGGATGACGGTAAATATTTTACTGATAGTATCACTAGGCTCAATCAAGGTCAATTACAAATAGAAAATTTACTCAAAAACCAAATCAGTGTAACTACCTCTGTCATTAAAAACTTCAACGAGACCGTCAAAAACTGCAAATTGACGAAAACTCTTTAACAGCAATATGAAAAAACTAGAAACCACAATCGGAAAAATTAACGATAAAGTCGGCTACATCGAAACGAAACTTATGTTGCTCGAATTATGCGAGAAACTAATGGAGAATTACCTTTACTTGGAAGATAGCCTAAATGATGTGCTAAATTCAATTACTTTCGCGCGTCTTAAAATCATACATACATCTATCTTAACGCCCGAACATCTCATTACGGCATTGCAAGAAATATCTCAAAACCTAATAAAAAACAATCTTCCACTACCAATAAAATACTCAAGCATTGGACAATACTTGGAAATTATCGAGTTAGAAGCTTTCCAAACAAACTCTGATCTTATTTTTGTCTTAAGAATTCCATTAGTAGAACAACAACCATACACCCTTTTCCGGTTATACCCTATCCCAATATACGATGACAGAACTGGATTACATCACCTTTGTCTTTTACTCAAAAGTACCTCGCGAAAAACGCAGACTCTTTAATGTTTATTTCAATCAAGGACTTGAGCGCGTGTAAACCGCTTGCTATCGGAAGAAAATTGTGTCCCGACCTATACGCCTATCCTATAGACTCTAACGCACCGTGCGAGGTGCAACTTCTGAAAAGTATTCAAAATGTGCCGGACAATTGCAGGAGTGCAGTAATTTTTAGTCAGGGTTACAGTGTCCAAAAACTTGAACAGAATATGTGGCTTGTCGTGACCTCCGAACCTTTACGTGTTGTGGTGAGTTGCAATCAAAAGAACTCAACAACTTTAACTCTAGTGCGCAACTCCATTCTAAAACTTCAATCGGAGTGTAGTGCCTTTGTAGGTGTTACTAAGGTCCAGGCTGAGTCTGGAAAAGAAACAGCCCTTTCCGAAGTCTATCACACAGTTACAGTACCTTACAACTGTTGCGATACAGTTCCAGAAAAGGTACAAATTCCCGACCTGAAACCCTTCGACATCAGCAGCATCAACGTGGAGGAACTGGACGTTGCGAACCATAAGTTAGAACAGTACTCCAGAGACCTAGATGGTCTTATAAATCAGCCTTTCCTAACCAAGAACATCTCTTGGTTTACGTATACGACAATAGCTGTCGTCATGATCATTTCAGCGATCATGATTTTCAATATCATCAAAAAGAAAATTGAAGAGCGCCCAAAAGCTCAAGAAAATACGACCACCGACGACGCTCCATCGTCTCTAAGAATGCTGTCTAAACTAAGGCCAGTATTAAAACCAAACCCGATCACAGAGACAACTGTATAAACATTTCATTTATAACCATGTATTTTTTTGTATGTTTACCCATATTTTATGTATTACCCTTTTTATTTTATTTACTAACCATTTATCGTTGTTATATTATATAAGTTTGATTTTTGACTTATTATTGATACTAACATATTTTATACTAACAATTTTAATTTCATTTTCGAATTACCTTTGTAATGTTAATACTACCATTTGATATTCCTAGCGATATTTTGTTATTTACAGATGTTTCATTCTTATTAAAAAGTTGATGTAAAGCATCAACTTTTCATGTATAAGGGGAGTTGTTATATGAGAAGTACACTAACTTACAATTTACACGTTAAAGTTACCATAGGTGCTTGAACCGTAATTGACTTCACACAAGTATCATATTACAACTTCCTAGAATTCTTAGAAACACGTAGACGCTTTGTTCACATGAAAACTGATGACATAGCGTCCGCATTTTTACGTTATAAATGTAACCGAAAACAATTCTCAGTGTTCATTAATTCATTTAACTTCATAATTATAATATGGTCTTTGTAACTTAAACATATGATTTTTTTGTAATAAAATATATTTTTAAAAAGTGAATTTAGTGAAACCAAATCTAAAATATATATATATTATATATATATATATATATATATATATATATATTATTTATATATATATATATAAATATCGACTCTGACGTAAATGGCAAAAATCAGGGAAATAGACATTTGCCCCTTACCAACCCACTGAGGCAGCCTGGTAAGGTATGCCTCAGATCCCCTGTAACATTCTAAGAATATTCTTCGTCTTCTCAATCCTTCGAGACAATTCTTCTTACAAAAAGACCTTAAGCTCTTTATCTGTTCCCTCAAGACCTTAAGTGTCTCCGATTAGCTCTTCAGCTCTAGCCTTGAGTTTCCGATAAAAACTGCCAAAAATTATGTTCGTCTTCTCAATCCTTCGAGCCAGTTCTTCAATTCTTCAGTCCTACACTTCTTCTTCTTCATTTCAGTTAGTAAAAACAGACCATTTGCCCACCTACCTTCAATTCTCTTCAATACAGTCATTCAGTCCTTCTCACAGATCTTAAGCTGTTCTTCTTCTTCCTCTCTTCTCAAGACCTTTAGTTCTACATTTCCACAGCTGTTCAAGTTCCTCTGCAATCTTTCAATTCTTCAGGGAGGCTACACCATGATGATGTTGATGATGATGATTATATATATATATATATATATATATATATAGATAGATATGCTTATTTGATGAAAATTGTTAAACCGCTCGTAACGCTGCCAATGGGCAAGTTGTAAAGAACTCCTTGTTAATGTTGTCCTGATTGGATAATTTTTCACAGAGAAAAGTGGAAAAACTGGAACATAAGTCATAAAAATTATAGTTTATGATGTTAAGGCTATTTGGCTTAAGATGGATACTGTCGAATACGTAGTTTTTGAAGAAGTCTTGTAATTTAAATAACTTAGAGAGACAAATTGTAACGGGAACTTTATTTACTAGGCTAATCCGATCGGGATATACTAAAAATATTTTAGAAGCTCAGATAATGCACTAATTATGACTATCTGGGATTTTCGTTAGAATTCACGAAAATTGTATACTAGTGGTAAATATTGCTGAATTAAAAGCGCGAATATGCGAAAGACACCCAGAATTTTCTTGAAATGAGGGCACAATATGAAAATTCTGATGAACTGTATTATTGAAAGTTTTCTTATTTACGCGTCTGTTAACTGTGTATATTCATTTTCATTTGGTTTGTTAAGTTAATTGGTTACCTGTGTACAGTTCAGTGTTATTAATTAAACTAGCTTTTCCGCTGGATGTTTGCGCCACTGTCTAGACATCTACGGAAAAGTAAGAGTCGCATTGTAACGAGAATACTTAACGTGCAATATAGATCTTCTGCTCTATTGATCTCAACGTTCTAAGCTGCCATCAGAAGAAAGATTACAGTTCCATTTGTAATTATAACAAATGTATGAATTTTATTCAAACAATTTAGTTTTTGCTGGGTTTCCGGCTTATTTCTGTAAAAAATCATCAAGTTTTGTGAACACTCATTTTGAAGATTTTCTGATGCTCTACAACTTTTCTATTGACGGCATTGTGATCGCTTCGGCACTTTCACAGTATAAGCAAAAAATTAAGCAAAAATTAAGTTAAACGGTTTTATTTAAAATTAAGACAATATTAATGTTAATAGTGTACTAATAGCTAAAAAATAATTCGTTACGTCGTAGGTACCACCCATTACATCACTCTTCTCATTAATTTAGGGCATTAATCAGACAAATAAATAAAATCGTTCCTCACGTCAAATTTCTATCAAGTCAACCGCTATATAATTACAAATACTATTTATCTACATATTTACTCAGGTTACGCTACGCCCAACGTTTTATTTTCTTGACTGATTAATGTCCTAGATTGATGAGTAGAGTGGTGTGATAATTTGGTACCTACGACCTACCGAATTATTTTTTAGCTTTTAGTACATTATTAACATCAAATTCATTTATTTCCAACTTTTTAGTTTTTTTTTGTTAGATTATACTCCTTGTTCTACTGTTAATCTCGCCTCACGTTGCTTAGTTGTTTCTGATGCTTCCAGCTGTCTTTGTCTCTCACTTTGCCCTGATAACCTGGCCCCACGTTGCTTAGGTGTTTCTGATTCTAACTGTTCTGTCCATGTTTGTACTCGACTATGAGTTTGATTTTCACTTTCTTTTGCACGTTGTGCCTACATCTTTCCTTCGCCTTTTCAAACCTTCTTTTTTACTGTGTTGTAGTTTCTGCTTTATTCTTGTTTGTATTTATTTTATTGTTATTTGTAACTTGTAACCACGTTGTTTCAACGAGTAATGGTCATCAAATGGTCAACCCTCACGCCCTCACCCAGAGGTCCAATAGAGGGGCTACAAGATACGCCCAAGTTTTGAGGCGAAAGCGCAATGATATATCATTTTTAGCCACCTTATTCTTTTATTCCAGCGCTTTCAGTTGATACCAATATTGAGGTAGTTATGAAAGAATATGTAATACGCCATTTTGTAGTGGCGGCCATCTTGGATTTACAGTGAACCAAAATGTATGACAAAAAATGACAATGGACTTTAAGTCCATTGTCATCAGAACTAAATGTGTGCACCCAATATCAGATCAGTCTGTCAACAGGAAGAGGGTCAAATTTTAATTACTAGATTTGACACAAATGAATAAATAAACACGGCGAGCTAAATAAAACCGTTTAGAAACAAAAAAATGCCCATTTTTGGGGTTGTAAAGGCTCAGATAATGTACTTCTACGAGTTTAGTGAGAAAATTATTGCTTATAAACTAGGGGTTATTTACGTAAGCAGTTTACCTGGCTGTTGAATTTTATGTCAGATAAAATTATTCCACAAAAAATATTTCCAAATATTTTTTCATGTCTACACTTTTTCCTATTTTAGTTTATAAAGTGAAAATGATTTGATTCTACACCTCAATATACCAGAATAACAGTAATAAACTAATATAAAGACAAGTATCATTAATCAACGTTATTTTTCTTTCAGGTCAGTATAAATATACAGATGTACATACGTCTCAAAAGAACTACATTTCGAATGGTAAGATATCCATTATTATTCCGCACCATACGACACATATACTTGTTTGTTAGCATGTGCCTTCGCCTTTGAAATCTTTCTGAACAGTTTATCAATAAAACGAAAGCCAATTCGTGTAGTAGTTCTCTCTAAACATCCATCAACATACATCAAGCGGTTAAAAACACCGACTAGCCAAAAAGCAGTAAAAGAGGATTTCTCCAAACGGGCTGATAACGTTTGATTTATGTCGAGTTTTGCTTGATGGTTTGCCAATACGTCGATATTCTGAAAAGCAGCAGCAACTATATTTAAATGCCATTTACCATGGCTTTCAATTAATGATTGCATAAATAACCAGGCTGATACGGTATTTTTGACTACGATGTTTAATGAATTCATCAATAGCGCTTGGTTATCCTTAAATATCCGTGTATATACAATATTTTCTGAGAATGTAGTGAATTTAGTGTTAACTCAGATATACTCTATATGGGGTTATAACTAATTCAACGCCCATTATGAGGATCTTGGAAACTATAGAAGATGCAGGGTCGGTTAAATTAGACAAAAGTTGCTCATTTTTATTACCATTTGATATCTCTTAAAAAATACAAATAACTACTATTTCAAGATCATGGGGAAAAAATGAAAAATGAGATTTTCAAAAAAAACTATATTATTCAGACCGCTAAACTAAATTTAATGAAACTCTGCAGTTTTGCGTTACCGTTTTGCATTACCGTTTTGCATTACCGCCTAGTAGCAATTGACTCTCTTTCAGAAACGTTGTCTAGGCCCTCTAGATTGTGATCGGCGATAGTCAACTTTTTTATTTTTTGTGGCCACCATATTGGATTTTGATCCCATTCATTCAAGCACAAAAAGCGCTCTTCAGTAGGTAATAGGAAAAAATGAACACCTATAATTTTTATTTTGTAATTGAGTAATTATAATTGTTCTGTAAAGAATTATACTTGTTTAGGAAAATAAAACATTTGTGGTATATTTCTGAGAGAGATTTCTTTCCTAGATATTAATTTTTGAAAGAAAACTTCGCCATTTTGATTTTAAATTGAAGCAAGATGAATTAAAGTTTTTTTTTGATGATCAGTATGGGGATCTCGGAAATTAGCGGAGATGGTTAAATTGAGAAAGATTTGCAGTTTTACTGGCCCAATTTAATGACACTTTCGGATTTTTGTAAAAAGTCATGGCTTACTAGATATTTTGATAAAGCAAAATTCTGCCGATTTAGTCAAATCCCTCTAGCTCCTTTGTTTTTGATTTTATAAAAAAAGTGTAAATATCAAAATTGAAGGGAATTGTATCCCGAATATGATTGTCATGTCCTCGTTTGCGTGACAGCTCTCGTTTTCGTGATATGACACAAACTTATCTTTTTTTGAATGGAAACCATAGTTGGGTATGATCTGAAAAAATCGGACATTTTTAGAGCTTTTCAACGATATAATACTCGATATAGTTTTTCATAAAAATAACGGAGTTATGGATGCTTTTCTCTCTTATTTTCACTTTTAACGTAGTTAGCCATGAAATAGATTGATTTATTAATAACTATTCCAAAAAACATGGAACGATTTTCTTATTAGGTATATCAGATATAACGAAAAAAACTAAGTAAGTAGGTACTTACTAGAAACTTAAGAAATTAAAGTACATAATAATGGTTACAATTTATGTTCGAAAAGTCCACCATTATTATTTAGTCAAAAATTGCATGTTTTTAATATTGACATTGCCGCTTTCCTCACAGACCGCCTATCAATTTCTTCAATTGCTTGTAATACCGCCTCTCTTAGGTTACCCACTGTCTCATACTTTCTTTTGTATACTTTGTTTTTTAGCGCACCATAAATAGAAATCTATAACTGCCAAATCCGGAGACCGGGGTGGTCATTCGCGTGGACCATTTCTTCCTATCCAAGAGTTTGGATAAATATTATCTAAGTGTTGTCTTACTAATAACGAGTTATGAGCAGGTGCTCCATCATGTTGGAACCACTCAATTTCTAAACGAGTTCTCAAATTCAAATTATGCAACATGTCTTGAAAAGTGTAATGCAAGAAATGCAAGTACCGCTCCCCAGTAAGTGATTCGGCATATATAAAACCAAATTTTATCTGGGGTCGTCTTTGTTCTTTATGGAAAGGGTTTTCTTTAGCCCAGATATGCTCATTGTGTTTATTGAACATACCGCAGTTAGTAAATCTAGTTTCATCTGACCATAACACCTTTAACTGGATTGTCAAGGCACATGTCTCTAAACCATGTACAAAACAAAATACGTCGATGTTCCTCACCAGCATGCAAAGTTTGAGAAACTGGAAGTTTGTACGGGTGGAACTTGTGCGCTTTCAGTACCTATACTACAGTTCGTTGAGATGTGCCAGCTTCTGACGCAATCTCACGAGTTGATGTAGATGGATTTTGATTTACCATTGCCAAAACATTTATTTGTGCTGCTTCGTTAATTTGATTACGTTCATTTGGTGGTTTAGTAAAAGATCCATATCTGCGTAAACTATCGTAAAGCCTCTTAAATGTACATAGAGCAGGTTGATGACTATTAAAATATCTATGAAAGTATTCCTCAGCTGCACGAACTGAATTTTTATGGCATATGATATAACATTCCACCATATTCAGTTTTTCTTCGTTAGAATATTCCATTTTATCAGGAAAACTTGTCAATATCGTTCAGCACTACTAATAGAGTTACTCTCAAATGAAGAAACGTCAAAGTGAAAATTTCTTTTTCATGGCTACCTACATTAAAAGTGAAAATAACTATATCGAATATTATATCGTTGAAAAGCTCTAAAAATGTCCGATTTTTTGAGGTCATAGCCAACTATGGTTTCCATTCAAAAAAAAGATAAGTTTGTGTCATATCTCGAAAAAAAGAGCTGTCACACAAACAAGAACATGACAACCATATTCGGGATACATTTCCCTTCAATTTTGATATTTACACTATTTTTATAAAATCAAAAACAAAGGAGCTAGAGGGATTTGACTAAATCGACAGAATTTCGTTTTTTAAAAATATCTACTAATCTACGACTTTTTACAAAAATCCGAAAGTGTCATTAAATTGGGCCAGTAAAACTGCAAATCTTTCCCAATTTAACCATTGCTCTATCTCTTCTAGTTTCCGAGATCCCCATACTGATCATCAAAAAAAAACTCACAAGGTCTAGCTAATTTAGAAAAACAATACAACTTATAATTTTAGCCGCTAAATTATTCAGAAACGTATTAGCTGTTATAATCAAATATTTCGGTTAGGCACATAGGTACTTACATAATAAATTAAGTCTAAGATTATTATGTTCAACAGAAACCTGCACCAAACTGTACATTTTTATCCACGTTTTGTAAAAATATAGCATTCTGCAGTATGAATAAAGTCCTCACGAAAACTACACAATTACCAACACTATTTTTTAGGATGAAACAAACAATACAAAACAACGAATAAATACATTACGTTCGTTTGTAAGTAGCATCTCAGCTATGGCGATGTTGTAATAATTGTCAGTAAATTATCAGAAAGTGATTTGTCATAGGGGCTAGGAAAGCCATATGATCTGTTTAGTATCTACATTTGAAGCTTCACAGGCGTTTTATTCCTCAGAATATTTGCATTCAGACCATTTGCACCCCCTGTATAATGGTACCTTAATGAAAGTTAAATAATAATTGTATTTTGAAACTAAACTGTATAATTTAAAATTAAGTTAAGTATTCGTGTCTTTTGGAATGTATGCTTGAAATCAAATGGTTTATTGTATAGCGCAAGGAATCTCGTCCCGAACTCTTCTTGAATTCGATGGCAAATGTCAATTACGCGGTATCGTACTTGAGGAAAATTACTCAGTAGAATGAATACCAATCATATCTCTCCCCTACGTGTTCGATTGGTGACGTGTTTAGGGATCGAGAAGGCTGTGGAGTTGATTCACGTTATTTCCTGATAAGGATCTTGTAGTAAACCTTGCTCCTTGGGGAAATGCGGTGTGATTTTGGAAGATAAGTGGATTAAACCTAGTTAGAGATGGCAGTGCAATATGCTTTAGTTAATTTCCTAAGTAATCATTAATGTTTAAATTTCTATCGATTCAAGCTGGAGATGACCTGCTATACCCTTTAACGGCACTCCATACTAACACACGTAGCGAATCTGGAGTCCAGAGACAACATAACATGTTTCCTTTCACCATCTCAAATAAACAGCCTGATCCCGAGGTGTAAGTGGCTAACATAAAATGCGTCTAAATGAACGAAGCTCAAGAGCGCGTAGTTTACCGATGTCACTGACACTCTTTGTTGAACCCTCAACCAAGGATTTGGGTCATGTTGTCGAAACTCTGCTTTGTAAAGTCATAACTAATCCTCAAACGATGATCTGTTCCTGCTGAATTGGTTTGAGGACGGCTGGATTCACGCTGACCTGGTAATGCGATTTTTCTTGAGATCACCAGGATCAACTTAAGAGTGTTGCTATACTGCATTCTAGGCGGTCGAAAATTTGTCTTATTGTAAATCCGGCTTTTCCCATTCCATCAATGGGCCTCTTTTCGTCTGATTTTTTTGATGTTGGCAATAATGACAATGACTTAAAAAAAATTACAAGTCGCTAAAACTGAGGAGAAACCAAACTGTAGAAAATTTGCTTAGAAAAAAATCTTTATAGGCATATACCTAGTGGTTCTTTATATATATAAAGAACGACTTTCTGACAGTAAACTTCTAGTTCGAAATATCACCATTAGTAAATATCAATAGGAGTCAAATCAGGACTGCATGGATCTCTAGATGATATTTTATGTCACCTATCCTGGAGACCAATTTTTAGGCAAAAAATTATTATCACTCATGACAGGTACGTCATGGAATTTTACGACTTTGCTCCATGTTATACCAAGACAAGTTTTGAGTTCAGGTACCACTATGCAATATGGTAAATGCTGTCTGTCTTCCCGCACATACAGCCTTAAATGAGGATTGCAATTTGGGTACTTTGTATTCCGGTATCGACAATTCTGCCTAGTCTCATACTCTTTAAAGTGTGTATACTCTAATTCTAAAACAAAAAAAGATGTATAATTTCATGTAATGATGTTTTAGGATATTTTTTTGTTGGAAGAAGCCTATAGCATGTTAATATAACATTGATATAATAATAGTGACTTGAAACTTAAATTATTCCCGAAAAAATGGGAAAACATTGTTTGGGCTATTCTGCTGTTTCAACTGTCTATTTCTTTCTGCGAGGATTTTCCATAACGATTAAAATGTTTTAATCACAAAATATATGGAAATTACTTAAAACTTTGTTTTATGTAATCTGAAAAATACGAAACTATTAGTGGCATGGCTTAATTACGTGAGAGTTTATACCGTTATTTGGAAAAGTTATTTTTATAAATGACATTAGTTGAAAAAGAAATAAATATAAATACTATAATAGTCCAAAAACTTTTTTTGTTAATGAAAAGCTAAGAAGGTACCGAATAAAGGTGCACTCTCGACCAGTAATAATTAAAAATACATTTGGACATAGTTAGGAATAGATTATTGGTCTGGCGTATATAAAGTTGGAGTTTATTTATATTGATTGTCTAATTAACAGCTTCAACTAAATATAGCTTTATAGGCCCGTTAATATTTTCGATGAAATGAATAAATAGGTAAATTCCTTGTCTATGTCTATTATGATTATTTCTGTTTTGTGCTCTAGAGTTGTTAAAACCTTATGGTATTTAGAGTCATTTTTACCAATAACCAAGTTTAATAATAGGGTTTGTTGCGACAGTATTCAGTCGAAAACACTAGATTAGTTTTCAATATGTCTGAGTTGTAAATACTCCGTCGTTACCTTGTAAACAGGTTACTTCCCTATAAACCGAGCTAATGCGAAATCGATACACATTTTATTTAGTTCTAGGTTTCAATTGAGTGTATTTTTACATTAACATCAAACTTGAAACGATAAATCTTTACACGTACATCAAACTGACTTTATTGGCATGAAAACTAGCCGCAATTAACTTTTTTCAAATTGAAATTATTGGTTTGAAATCGGTAGGTATTTGATAAATGACAAGGAATGGATGTTTTTGTCAATACCTAGATTGATTATACCAACGTTACTATCGATGTAAAAATTAACGGTTGCTATTACCAACGAGCATTGCTAAAACACCTCGGTTTGTATACATTTAATCAGTTTCTCAATTCAAGAATATAAAAAAATGACAGTCATTGAAACTCATATAGTGTTACGAGTCCCTAGACTAATCTGCTTTTGCTGATAGGTACAGCTTGAGCAAGTCTACATTAAAACGGATGAGATAGTTGATGGTTGTTCAACATTATTTTGCTAATATCAATTAAATGATTGTTATCTTAACTTAATATTTTAATTAGCATATTAAACCATATTATAACAATACCACATACTGTGACAGAAAATTTGTTACCAATTTGTTTTTACTAATATAATTCAAGCCTTGCAGTATAGTCATATAAAAATTACATGTAATATTCATAACTTATATTCATTACAACTAATATGCTGAATTTAATTTTAATGCTCTGTTAAACTTATTGCAATAAAAAAATCATTAGTGTCTTCAATAACAGCATAGATATTGATTTGTGGTTTATTTTTTTAAAGATGATTAGCACTATGTAATATAATAATAAATATTTAGAATAAATCTCGTTATTAAAAGAACCAGATAAACTAACAGCACTTTTAACCAACATAGGTAGTTATTATTATTATTAACCTGGTTCATACTTAACTTATTTTTTTATTCTCGAACCCTTTTGAGTAGTTGTTTTTTAGACCTAAAACCAATTATTAGTTACTTTTGTACATTAATTTGCTGTCAGTAATAACTGTTAATAATCATTGGTATTTTGTTAATATCAGAAATGCAGTATTTCATTATGTCGTGTACCGTTTGCTCCATCAATCAATATAAAATTTGTTCTTTCTATGGACTCGTTTTTAGATAAGTGCCAGTGGTCGGTTGTTAGTTCAGGAACATTTTCATTTAACAACAACTTTTCCCCCATTTTTGTGTAACAAGTTTTCGATTCAAACTTCAAAATTTAATAGTCAAACAACTGATAATTAAAAAAATTTTGTAGCATAAACCTTAATTGTGTCACACAAATATACGAGAAAGGTCCATATGCATTGTTGCATTTCCTAATTATAACTATTCTCTAGTTTAGAATGTCCGTAACAACTTGTGCGTATTGAAGGATATGAGCTATATGCTCGTCGCCAGTGAAATCTGTCAGGATCTTAACCCTCTTCTTTCCTTGACTTGACCTGTCACAATAAATTGATAAGCTCGATTTTTCATGTTTCTAAATGTGTGAACTCTATTCCCTTTTTTCAATATTCAGAAGTAAAGTTTTTTTCTGGATTTTATTCCACATTTCCTATATTCGATTACTTCGCAGTATACTATACAAATCTGGTCAGAATTGTATAGGTAACTTTCCATTTTATTCTATATTTGTTTAACAAGCCCTTGCTAAGTTCACAATAACGTATATTAAAGTTAACAAAGTAGAATGGAAAGTTTATTTTTCCCCAGTAACGTCATAACTCTATGAAATGTAAATATTTTTAAATATTTGAAAAATACAAGAAATTATAACGAGTTTTGTCATTATTGGGTTTTTAAGTAAAGAAGAGAAGTTTATGCCTTTTGGAGAATACTTAGATCGAATAAATATCCGGATATATACTCTATAAAACAAGATCATATTCATACAAAACGGTTCACCACAGGAGAAGAATTCAGGTAACATACATACAAAAAAAAATACGCGACGAACTCATAATCTCCTCCTTTTTGGAAGTCGGTTAAAAACAAAAGTTACTGCTACGTGTCGGAAAAATCAATACTGATCTACTACATTGACTATTCTACTACCGAACAATAAACAACGCTTGATGCTGAACTATCAAAAATGGTCTTGATTTAAGAATAGGTAACGCTTCTTCCATATATAATGGCGCAATAGTTTGACCGTTTTCGAAGGAAAAATATGTTCAATAAAAATATATTTCTTTGTGGAATAGACGTATGTACCTAACTTACCATAACAAATCAGTAATTACATTGAATTTCTTTATATTTTAAATACAGATCGTTTAAATGTCAATGGCATGTTTATTTTAGGTGAAAGTCTTGTAATAGAATCAGAATTTGACAGGAATGTAACCATGTAATAATAACTAAATTGTTTATTAGATAAAATGCGTAAATACAAAACAGTAACTAACTAATTCTCTTCCTAAAAATAATTGAAATATTTAACATAAAAATATAAATTCCTTTAAAAATATTAACATTTTATTAAATAATAAGTTAATATTAAATGTAATATTAACATGTAATATTTAAAAAAAATTAGTTGAAACCTGCAATTTTTGGTCCTTGGATTGACTTTGAAATTTTAACAAAATAATTCAGATATAGTCCAATTACTTTTAGACGATTAAAAAAATAGAAAACTTTAGACGAAAAATCGACGTTTTTATAACCATTTTTCGCGAATAAATCGAAAATTATGCATTTTACCAAAAAAATTGTAGAGAACAACTTTGTAGCTTTTAAATAGACAAATAAAATTTAAATGTTTCTACGACTAATAGGAACCGAAGTACGGCCTATCAATGTGTAGCTGTTTTCTTCAAATGCACAATTTGAAAGATTCAAAGTCAAATAGCGGGAAAATGATGCATTCGAAGAAAACTTTTCGGATCTTTTTTAAAGAGCATAAATAGACCTATCTTTAAAAAAAGACTCTAGCATAAAAGTGAAGTGAGTTATGATGAATATAAGGTCAGTAGCTCATTTTTTTTACGAAAAAATCGATGAAGACAACCCCCTAACTACCCCCAAAAAACCAAAGAAAGTTGCAAATTTGCGAGAACCCAATGAATGGCTATTATTATGTAATATAAATTTTCCTGGGTTCTATTTCAATAGCATGACGATGCATAACTCTAGGAACGGGTCAAAATTTGTTATTTTTTAGTTGAATTTAATTTGTTTGTCAAATTCGAGTCAATTCTTCATACGATTTTCTCTCCAAGCAATCTGGCGACACTGTTACTGTTATCTGTTTGTCATTGACAGTATAGACGTAAATAATGTTTTCTTTATCATATTTTATTTAATAAATGAACCAATGCTATAATTAAATTTTAGCATTCTGCCCTGAAGGTTGTCAATAGCCACTAAACAAAACAAAAATCAAATAAATCGGTTTAGGGACAGAGGGGAAAATGATACCTAACCGTTTTGTCTTTGCCTATTTGTATATAGATATTTCCCTTTATTACTATTTTTCCTTTCCTATAATTTTGCATCATTTTTATTTCCAATATTCGAAATTATTGGCTAATCACCATTATTTCAAATCAAACAAAAGCTTTCCGCAAAACGCCCAGTTTGCACGACAAACTAATAAATCCAGAAAACATATTTACCCACAGAAATAAAACCCCGGCGACATTATTTTATTCATTTTCGAATGTCTAACGAGGTTTTGCGTTTTGTGTTTATTTATTATCATGATAAATTTTCTAGCGAACGTACCACTCAAAACTCGTAAATGTTCATTTGAAATACGGAAAATTACGTGATTCGTTTCTGTAAATTGTACAAAAGGAGATTGAAATAGGTCGTCGTAAGCTCATTAAATCGTCGTTGTTTACTATTAAAAGACATAATATTGAATCTGTGCAGTTGTAAAAGCTACGTTTCTAAATCTAATTTCTGATTTTATTTTCATTTTACGGTTGAAATGATGGAAATCGAAAGGCAACGTGTATGTGTTGACTGTCGGATTACTATTATACTAACAACAGATTACAATAACATGTTTGACGTTAATTATGTATTAGATGAGTTAATTTGTGATCGTAATACGAATTTACGCCTTGGTGCTGAGCTTTTCAGAACAGCTGTCGAACAATAACGTTGTTTTAATTATAAACAAAAAAAATCAGATCCGTAAAAATACTATCAAATTTTTACTACTATTCGGTGCTAAAATAACACGGTTTTGATTAAAGCTGTACATATAATAAAATCGTAGACTTCCTGTATATGTACACTAACAATTTTTACAAAAACAAAAACAGGCAGAAGCAGCAACCGAACTTTAAAAAAGAACTTTGGAAGAATGTGTCTGTTCGAAACACAACAAACAATAAAGGACAGTTCAAGATTTACGGTGATTTATTTTATTCATATAAGTAGCTGAAGTATTTATTTTGAACATTTTTGTCATTTAGATTTTTTACTTCTTGTACATTTTTAATTTTTCGGTGATAAATACTTTAACATCATCAATCATAAGCGGTATTTATATGGTCTCACCCGCATCTAAAAATATATTATTTTGGGATTTAATATGAAAAAAAAAAACAAATCACTAATATCGAAAACAAAACCAACCAACAAAACCCAGAACTCTAAAAACTGCATATACGAGATTCCTTGCGAATGCAATAAATTTTATATTCGAGAAACATCCAGACCAATAAACGTAAAAATTAATGAACACAAGAATTACATAAAGAAACGACAATTTGAAAAATCGAAAATTTGTGAACATACTTGGAACCTAAGCCATAAAATACAATTTGACAATTCAACTAAACTTCACAAAAAACAACATAACACAAAACGAAAAATAAAAGAGTCTGCGTTAATTATTTTGAATGAAGACGATTGTATATCGCTCCTACTTCTGTAGAATTCAATCGTATCTGGTTACCGACAATAAGAAAAAGGAAATTTGTATCACAACAACCCAGTAAGTAAAAGATGACGTTAATCTCTGATCACCAATGTCGTATCTAGGAATGCCCATAAAAAGTAAGGTTTTTGACATATAGTTTTTTGTCATCAGCCAAATTTTTTTATTTCATTTTGATTTATATTTTCTACATTTTAAAGATTGAAAACGAGGTTTTTGCATAAATTTCAGGTTTGTGATGAACATTTTTTTATATTTTTTACATTTTTGAGGTTTTAGGCATTTTTTACATTTTTGACATTTTGGACTTTTTTGATATTTTTGATATATTGGTTTTTTTTTGTTCTACCTTTTTTCACATTGACGGTGACGTTGAGATTTTTAGTTATTTCTGTTAGTTATGGCATTTTTTTTTACTTTATTTTCATTTTATTAATTGTTGTCACTTAACATTTTTTTTTAAAGATATTTTCTAATTTTTTGTTCACACACAAGAGGGGTGGTGGGTCTCAGTTAGCTTGACGGGATTTGACTTTGGGGGGACGGGGGTCTAAGGAAATGTGACGTTCCCAGTACCAAACATTTCTAATTTTGTTTCGTTTTTCTGTTACTATAAAAAGTCTAAGTTTAATCTTTGTAAAATATTTGTACCTATATATTTCAGTCACAATAGCTTATTATTTGGTATATTTACTTAAGTCCCTCACAGTCGGTTCGTCAGTACATCCAATATCATAGAAAAAAGAGCTTCCATGGATTCTACGCACTATTCAATAGTAAGTGAAAGTAAGACTTTACACGATCCATGATAATATAAAATAGCATATATTATACTGTCATTATAGACACATAATTTCTCGTATACAATAGAACATGGTTAATTCGCATTTCAATAAAAGTGCCAAAATATTCGAATAAACTAGTTAGCGTAGCGAGTTTTTCTAGATATACAAACGTTTGTACTACTGCAATTTTACTTACAAAAGTATATATGTTAAAGGTTCTACTATATTTATTTTTATATACCTATTTATCGCATTCGTCAAATATTGTCTCTTTAAATATCTGATGTTGTGCTCGTTAATACATATACTACTCATTCTACGTTAGCATTTATAGATTTCCCCACCTGCTCCTCATGAGATAATTGAATTTTAGCAAAATAATTAAACTTGTTTGTATTTATTTGGGGAGAAGTTATATATTCATCTCGTAATATCATTAAATCGCCGTTGTTTAAAAGAGTTTAAAAGACTTCATATTGAATCTGTTGTTGCTGCGCTTCTAATTCTAATTTCGTGATTTTATTTTCATTTTACAGTTGAAACGATGTAAATCCCAAGGCAATGTGTATGTATTGGCTGTCTTATTTTTATTTATTTAAAAATAGAATAAATCACTAAAAGCTCACACTGATTTGAATTAAATAGGAAATACAGTTTTTAGTATTTAGATTGTTATTTTTTTATTTAATCATTAAGTAAATAGGATATGGTTATTTATGGAAGAAAACGTCTGTCAAATGACCTCTACTGCTTTGCTGGTACATACTCATTCTATTGTGGAAATTCTGCATAAATGTGGCTTAATGTCGTTAATACAGCATCCAGTTTTCTCCTGTAATGCCCGGGTAGTTGTGGACTTGTTGACATAGACCTTTGACTTCAAATAAATCGATAAAATGAAATATAATGGTGTTAAATCACACAATCTCGGGGGCCAATTCTGATCGTCGAAACGAGAGAGTAGACGACCGATGGACTGTGTTTTTCTAACGTTGTTATTGAAATAGAAAATGTAGAAAGTTTGGTTAAACAAGCGTTAGTACGACCGAGCGATCTTTCTAGCTTGTTGTACTGCGTTGCAAAAAAACACTAATCCTCAGTTTAGTTGTGTTTGAATGTTAAATACCACTTTTTAAACTTTTGCCTGTGATGAGATTATTTTTATCGCTTTATCAGATACATGACAATTATATGTGCGTGTTTTTCAATAGTGAAGTCATTTTCATGCTCTTCCGCATAATAGAAATATTTACAAATCCAAACTGCGATAACAAACTTTGACGAATTGATATACAACAAGGTATGAATCTACAAATATATCAAAAAGACATCACATCCTGGTTAGTTTTTTCAATCAGTTCCTGAACACATGTTGTTTGTAAACTTGTAAACTTTCTCAATTCAATGCTTCTACAAACGTATCTTGATCTGTAAGGTTCCCAAATTTATAAAAATTATAATAATCATAAATAAATTGTTACAATGTACAGTAGATATAATCTTTATTAAGACTTTTTAGTTCATACTGACCTAGACTGTCAGCTACAAAATATTTGCATTCCAATAGTTTACATCCTATATAACTCAATCAACATATAAAACATAATGTTCTCCCTTATGAGCTCAAAAATGCGAGATTTTTCTGAAAATAACTAAAAAGGGACATTGAATAACAGCAAATAATATTGAGGAAAGCTGTCAACCTTATCCATTTAGATATCCCTCCTATATTTATTCTTCATATATTTTTGGAATCTTAACACAAAGTCTTAAAATACCTTCAAGTGAAATCAAATTAATATTTTGAAATAGGGTTAGCAATGTGGAAAAACTTTATTTTTTAATTTTAGGAAATCCAAAAGCCATTTATGTAAATAGTTTTATGTACATTAATGTAAAATAAACGCGAATAGAAGTCCCTTCTTAATGCGCTTATAATACTAGCTTTTTCCCCATTATTATGGAAAAAGAGGCATTCCAATTGACCTTTATGGAGTATACAATGAAAAATTAATGACCTCTACTGCTAATTTCTATGGATTCGGTTAATTATATGTTTCCTGGGATTATTTATTGTCCAGTGCTAGATGTAAAAATTCAAATAATTGAAGACTGAAAATATCTGGAATTGCATTCTTATTCCAAGAAAAATAAGCTTTTTGTCTGATGGATGATATTTCAGAAAGACAAAACTAAGTAGCTCGAGCAATAAATGAATTTACTGTAAGCTATATTTTATTAGCTGCACTAATGTAGTGGATAAAAGGTAGTACCTAATTAAAAACGGTAAAATGTAACTTAATAATACATATATAAATTAATAAAGCTAAGTATTCGCCTTTCTTAGCAAAAAGTATGGACCAGGAACAAATTTTACTAAATGTGCAAACACAATGCTCTAATCGTAAATTAGTACATTTTATAAGCTTGTGAAGGACATATTATGAGGATTATAAGAAAGTTCATACGTATATAGGTACCATATACAAATGTGGTACCTTGGCACCTATATACGTCCAGGAATATTTGTTATATTACCTTGGCCCCTCCTTAATATAAGGTTGTACGAACAAAGGTCCTAGGAAGTAACTATATAGTATATGAGGATTAAAAAATAAATATTTGAGCGGAACCTTGCTAAGTAAAAGTACGCCACTTTAGAACTTAAATAATTGTAACTCACAAATTATAAATCAAACGTTGTGTTGAATTTTAACTTGCCCAGATTCTGTATTCTGCTGTATTTAGTTTTTTTCCATAGGACAATTCACTAAAAGCTATAACTTAAAATTATGTAATCCGATGGACTCATAAATTCGGGAGGCACTGTTACCTTCTATATTTTGTAACATGTTAAATTTGTCACCTCAAAGAAAGTATAGAATTAACATTTCTTAATTCTCAGTTTCATACTACATGGCCTAACCTTTTCTTTCCTAAATTAATTTAATTAAGGTCGCCATTATACATTGTCAAATCTTTTATAAAATATCTTTTACAAAATATCTTTGTCGAAGATATTTGATTTGAAAGTAATACCTAAACGTTTGTGAAATATGTCTGTGACATATCCCTCTTATCACAGTTACGCGTCGTCATATCTTTTATAAGCAATTTTTGACGTTAATTGTTAGTGAAAATGAAAAATTGCGGCTGCGAAGTTATTGTTGAATGGTACATAAAAACTCGTATTTTTTAGTATGAAGAACGTTTATTTTGTATAATATATAAAATGGAAACAAAAGGTAAATTGCCTAAAATCGTTGGTACTATTGTGTAGACATACAAAGACTTACCGAAAAAACGGGATTTCCGTAACAAAAGAAATTTGAATTCTCTCTTGGGCAATCGAAAATATATCCTCAACT
This sequence comes from Octodonta nipae, assembly GCA_034190945.1. Classification (NCBI taxonomy): domain Eukaryota; kingdom Metazoa; phylum Arthropoda; class Insecta; order Coleoptera; family Chrysomelidae; genus Octodonta; species Octodonta nipae. Next base: position 91,702,213 of record CM067222.1, read on the forward strand.
TCAGAGCCACCTCTAAGAATGGAGGCATTATCACCAGGCTTCATTTACCACTTTCAGACTCTGGAGACCTTTATCAGCCAGAAATATATCACCATCTTCCAAGTAAATCACGAAGTCCAGACTCTGTACTAATTTAAAGCTCACTTCTTCAGCCTTTGGTACCTTACACTTCAAGCAGACGAACCATCAAGTGTAATTCCTACCAAAAACTTTATTATCTAAACTTGATGGAACCTCGATTCTAAACTCTATACAATTAATATCACTCTTATGTTATTGTATATTTTTTTTAAATTCTGCTAAAGTGTTTTCGTTTATAGAATATCTATACTCGGACACTAAGAAATTTAATAACGGGTAATTACCTACCCAATTGAATATTAATTTTAGTTATTATTCAGAAGTCTGAATGTAAAATGTTTACTTGATAATATGAACTTAGCACACAAAATTATTCGCCAGCAACGTTGCCCTTTGTCGTCGTGCTCTGACTTCTGATAATATTTATTAGAACCAAAAGCAAATTAGATGTTATATTTGTTTGTTTACTAGAATTTATTAAATTTCTATAAATGGAGAGGCTTTTAATTTTTTTTTTCATGGAAACTAAGTTGTTATGGGTATTTCAAGATCAAGGAATTGTGGTGTCTGTCGAAAAGTCTCAAAAAAATGCAGTTTTAACATTTCACTAACATACTAATCATTTTGATATGTGTATGTGTGAGCCTTCATTAAGAAGTATTTAGCTTCAATAAGATAAAATCTCAGTTTAACTCCCCCCCCCCCCCTGTATGGGTGTTTGTGTTTTAAGTTTCAATTTTAACGAAATATGCTGGAAATGAAACTACAAATTTTGCGATCCCTTTAAAAAGGTTGATCAAAACTTTCTTGGTACGGTTTTGATCCTTGTTGTTATACTCAATGTTAAGGCAAACCACTGTATAAAAAGTATCGATTTAAGGTTACCGTACATTTAGTTTCAATCTCAAACCACAAAAGTAGCAATATTTCGTCAGTATAAACTTATATTTTGATTCCAATCGAATGATATGAGATCCTCAGCTAATATTACAGTTTTAAAACCAACAGAACCACTAATTTTCATTGCGAGTTTCCAGCTCAGCATCATGTACCGCCAAACAAACAACCGCACACGAATGAAACCTCCCAAACGATCACAATGACGCATCAATCATTAAACATCAGTTTACCCACTCTATTATTCTAGGCATGTCAAATGATTTTGTCCTCTAACCTCATTGTTGCCGACATTATTAACACATACAGTTAGTCAACCGGACGCCGAGCGGGCACAGTTTGTCCCCCTGCCCCATTTGTCAAGGGATTACGGTCAAACATTAAATTAATAACCAATTGGTAACGCTATTTATGCTTTCTGTGTTACGGGTCGTCTGACTACAATACACCAGAACAGGGAATCACAAGAGGGTTTGGTAAATGTTGCTAAACAATGACAAATAAATTATTATACAACCCACAGTGCGTCATACCATCACAACACGACAGGGGTCGACAATGAGGTATTTCACTAAAGGGCTCTCGCACATAATTATATTGAATTGCCAAATATTCCTCTGAGCTTTGCCTACTTTGTTCTTGTGCAAGACGTACTAAAATAGTCATATATGATAACCTATGTCTTATAAGATACGAGGATCATTGTAAAAGTAAGGAACGGTTATGTACCTGTAAATATTTTAATTGACAACTATAGTATATATAGCATAGTTGTTTTTTGCCATTTTCAGGGATCTGAGCCCAATTTCATATCTGTTATTTTCATTATCGGTCCCTCTTTGGTATTCTGATCATGCCACTCTCCATAGATTTTTATACATGAATAGAATAAAATAGAATAAATTTATTCAATACGTAGCCACAGAGTGGATGTACTCGTCAATACATTAAACAGTATAATTTTACAGATTAAAATATTTTAATGATTATTACATGCTATATTCTATATTGTATCTATGATGGTACAGAATCTAATATGTCTTCCATAAATTCATTTATTGAATAATAACATTTTTTTAATAGTAGGTCGTTAACATATAATTTGAATTTGTTATATGATAGGTTTTTTACAATTTGTGGTAACTTGTTGAAGAGTTTTTTTCCCATGTACATGGGTGATCTTTCGTATTTCCTTGTATTGTGACTCTCTAGACAAAGATCGTTGGCACTTCGTGTAGAATAGGAGTGAAAATTTGAATTAGCAGGGTAATTCTCAATATTTTGCTTAATAAACAGCAATGTTTTCAAGATATAGATGCAGCGTAGTGGCAATATTTTGTTTTTTAATGAAGCATGGTTTACAGCTCTCTCTAAAATTCAATCCAAAAATAAGTCTTATCATCCTTTTTTGATTAGTGAAAACTCTATGATGATCGACACAGTTGCCCCAGAAAATAATATCAAAGTTCAAGTGACAGTATGCCAGTGAATAATATAAGGATATTAGAATTGATTTTGAGAAGGTGCTTTTTATCCTTGCAATTGCAAAATAACAAGAACTTAATTTATTACATAATCGTTCAACATGAGTATCCCATTTGAAATATTGATCAATAAGTAGGCCTAGGAATTTGACAGATTCAAAAACTTCTACTCCCTCAATCACAACTTTTGATTTTTGGTTACAGCTGCGAAAATTTATATATTTGGTTTTTTCAACGTTCAGAATAAGGTGGTTTCTGGCGCACCAGTAATGAAAGGCTTCAATGGTGGTATTGACTTTATTTCTTAGGTGATCTGAGTTCTTTGATGACACGATAATTGTTGTATCGTCGGCAAACATAACAACAGTACCGTATTTAATATGAGCAGGTATTTCATTTACGAGGATCAAAAATAATAGGGGACCCAAGACCGATCCTTGAGGGATCCCTAGGTCAATATTGGTGACATCTAAATATTCGTTTTCAATTTTAACACAAAATCTTCGGTTTTCTAAGTACGATTGTATTAGTTCCAGAAATGTACCACGAAATCCATACAAATATAATTTTTCTAAGAGGAATGTATGATTCAAACTGCCAAATGCACGCGATAGATCAAAAAAGAGCCCAGCGACGTGTTCTCCTTCGTCCATCTTCTTGTAAACAAATTCTATGAGACTCGCCGCTGCGCTCTCTGTCGATTTACCCCTGCAGAATCCATGTTGACATTCGGTTAATATGTGGTGTTTGTTTATGAACACCATCATGCGCTCGAAAATTAGTCGTTCTAAAATTTTAGATATTATTTTTAGTATGGTTATCGGTCGGTAGTTGTCTACACTTGTAGGATCAAGCTTCTTAAAAATCGGAACAACTAGTCCTATTTTTAAATCAGACGGAAATACTCCGGTTTCGAACATGACATTTGCTAGATGCTGAATCGGTTCTGCAATAAACTCTTTTATGTTTTTTATGACTTTAGCTGAAATATTATCCAACCCTGAACTACCTTTATTTTTTAAATTATTTATAATACAAAGTATTTCATCTTTTTCAACAAACGTGCAAAAAAAACTACTCGAAATGTATTTACTACTGCCTGCCTCGTTTTTGTCGAAAAAAAAGTAAATTTTTTGACAGCTACTCCCTTCGGCCAATTTGATGATTTATTGAGCTCGTCTAATAATGAAATATCAGCACCTACCTTAAATGATACACTTTGTGCGTCTTTGTGTGCATTCAGTGGTTGAACATTAAAAGTTTGACCACTGAATTTTCTTTCCAAGTACGACTTGATTTGTTTTTCACTCGTCCCGGGCTTGACTTTACCCACATGGAGCCATGCTTTTTTTGCAGCTGCTGCAAATGTCTCGTCAGGTGTATCGGACAAATATTCTTCATTTTCGCCCCAAACTGTAACCACCTTTTGTTTAGTGGTTGCTGTTTGCTGATTTCTATCACTATGTGTTTGTAATGTTTGAACATTTTCCACAATATGTTTATTACCTTCTTGTGTCGGGAACTTTGTATTACTGGCAACGCTGTGGCATTGTTTACTTTGTATGCGGTGTATCTGACTAACCTCAATGTTTGCTTGATTTTTAAGTAGGCTTATAATAGTTTCTTGATTATCCAACGTTCTTTCAAGTTCCTTGATCAACCATTTCGATGATTCTATTTCCTTTTTAGCTACTTTTAGGTCACATTTCAGCGCCAACACTTGCATATCTGTCACTGTACCGTATACGTTCGCGCCTTTTTCAGAGTGATGAGTAAGGCTATCGTAGAATTCACAGTTCTCACTCACATTTTCACACAGCGAAAGTGTTTTTAGTACTTTTTCATTTATAATGCACTCGCGTGGAACTTTTTTATTAATTATTATACGAATTAAATCAACTTTTCGAAGTTTATTCAATTCAACCTCAACCTCTTCTTGAGTTGCCATGTTGCCGAATGTTCTCATAAACCAAGCTTGACTACCACACTTCAGCATTGGTAAAGCCGTAGGAGTAATGCATTAAATACTGGTTAAGATATGGACGTGCGTACAAGTGGAATCGCAACGCTGGAATAGGGTGATCGGAATCAGAGTGAACGTATCTATCTCTTTCTAGTGCTGCAAGCAATAGCTATTCTTCACTTAACTGACGCATTCAAACACAAATCAGAGTTAGTCTGAAGCTGGTAGACAATGTAACTCGTTCCCCGAAGTTTCCTTGGACTTCCATCGTATTGAAATGATTGATCTCACAACGTATCAGTAGCTTTAGATCTGCTATCGTCATCAGGTGAATGATGGAAAATTCAGATTACTGGTCGTATATATACACTTAACCGGCTAAGCTGATTGGGACGCTTAAACCCCTGTCTCGTCCAATCGGCGTAGCCGGACCTGGCTATTGGTTGTTGGCGATGCGTAGCGGCAGTGGCTCTAGAAGAGGTCTCCAAACAGTTTTAATTTGGACCCTGGGCTCGCTGATTATATTCTCATTAGAGATTATGTATGTCGTGTCGATGAATTTTCTTTTATACCAGTGCTCTTCCTTCCTGGTCCCAGTTGTTAGCTCTCCCCTTTGAGTAGCTATTCGGTGGTCCTTAATCCTGGTGTACAGTGGTCGACTAGTTTCCCCAATGTAAAGATTGCTACGTTCACATGGTATGCTGTATAGTTTTTTGGTACTGCAGGATTATCCGGCTTTGTTTTTTTTTATCATGCTCCTCAAGGTGTTGTTGCTCTTGAAAAGCTTTTCGATACAACCATTAGTGGTAGTAATACGATTGCTATCGGTGTTTCCTCTTCCTGCGTAGGTGGTTTGTCCAGTTGTTAAAATACCTTGTTAATGATGGTTTCAGGATATTCGTTGGTCTTCTCTAATTGATGTCAGTTTTCGTTGTTGGTGGATGATTAGAGTTGTAGTGTAAATATAACCCTGTATTTGTAGTATACTCTTGTTTCGATTCCTGTCCCAGTGCTTTGGCACTTCACATCAAGAAATGTTAGGCACCCACTCTCTTCCCTCTCCATGGTGAATTTTATGGATGGTTGTTATCGCTTTAGATGATCCATAAATGCCCGTAGTTCTCGCTCCCCATGTTGCCAAATAATGAAGGTGTCGTCGACATACCTTAACCAGAGTTTTGGTTGCTTCTCGTACTCCTTCATTGTATTATCTTCGAACCATTCCATGTAGATGTTGGCAATGGTTGGCGATAACGAAGAGCTCATAGGCAATCCATCTTCTTGGATGAAGAACCGGTCCTTCTCTTGAAAGTAACAGTTCTTGAGGCAATAATATAGTCCATGATTGAATCTATTGGCAGGTTCGTCCTCTCCATCAGGGTTGCGGTCTGGGTAAGTCGTTTTTATTCCTTTCATTTATGCCTATAATATCCCATTTAATTTTCGCTGCTTCTTGTTCTAATTATCCAATTTTTTCCCTACAATCATGATATCCAATTTTTGGTAAATTTGTAGCGTTCGGTTGTTCAGTTGTATGTAGTGTCCTCGAATTTTCCCTATCGTGGTAGGCCGGTTTGCCGGTGTAAAGCTTTATACCTCCAGGGTTACTATTCCTTTTATTTTAACCACACGTTTGGGATGAGACGGACCTTACCACTCTTCCTTAATTCAGCATTGTAAGAAGCATTGGATTTCTTTCTCAAGGATTTTGTGTGTTTTCAAAGATGTCCCGTAGCCCGGGGTAGGGTTTACGATTTACAATTTTAAGCAAAAATCTTGGCCTTGCTGAGATTTAGCTTAAAATATAGAATGATTTACATAATGTACAGTACACCTTTAATTTCATCCCCATGCAAACTAACTGACATTGGCGCATTCGCCCTATTTTATACAATTTAAAAAAACGTATTGTTGCAACTGTAGAACCGTTTAAATATCGTATATGTTGCACAAAACAGCATTTCTTAATAAAAGTTCGTTCATAGCAGCTTTATATTGTTTGGTTTTAATACCCCGTACGTAACCTAAACGAACGTATTGAAAACTATAAGACGATGGGATCCTTTAAATCCTGAAGTTCATCATAGAAAGAAATATACAAAGAAACCAGGACGACAAAATAAATTTACTTTTCATACGGAAAGACCATATTCTCATATGAAGAAAATTCGGGCTACGTGCCTTCTTCTACGGTGTATTCCGCTCTCATATACCGTAAGACATCCATAATCCTTATTGCTGGTACTTTATAAGAAATGCATGAGCATTACTTGAAGACCGGCAGTCTCACGGACTGAGAGAGGTCATCGTGATGTGCTTTTCTCTCTTCACTAAGGCGGACTTATGTGAGGATTTAAAACATTCAGTTCTGTATTTCTACAGTTATTTGTAGGGTTTGTTTTATTGTTTCTTGTCCGCTATAACAGCCTATTATATTTTAATAATTTAAAGTATATATATTTGAAGTTCAAGTTCGTGTAATTTAGAAAATGTTATAGTTAGGGAGAAAAAGAAAAAGTTCGTTACAAGCTACTCGTTATTTGATGAGATATGAGATAATCGAATATTTATTACTTCAAGTAATCGTATGATTTGCTTCTTTACCAGTCTGAAGGTAGATGACAGGATTCATAAATTCATTAAAGTGCATTGTTGGTTGCCGAAATGTATTGTAAATTCATACTTTACAATAATTGTATAAGCAGAAGTCAGTTGGTCAAATTGTTTCAGATATATACGACCCCTAAAATCCCTACAGTTTCCATATGCGCACCGCTGATCCAAGGGCAGTCGATCTTTGGTTTATAAAATGTTAGGAGTGTTAGTCCTATTCCGGGTTTTATTGGCACAAACCGAAATTATGAATATTGTATACTTTGCATAGAGCCATACAACTATGTGTATAGTATTTATCTTGATCAAGAACACGAAGAAAGAGTTTTCTCGAATCTAATACAATACGATATAACATAAGTAACAATTTCCGATACATTTGCTTTGTATCATATGTACATAGCATAAAACAAAGTATCTTCTCGTCGTATGTCGTACCCTTAGGTCTTTTAAACTATACAACCGAGTTTAATACTCGTTTCATCAATAGATAGGGTGTTTCAAGTATAAACCTTCATACTTATACTTGAATATTATTTTGTGTTAATTTAAATTTAAATATGACGATAATTGTTCAATCAACGCGTCGCTGCTATTCTCGCTCGGCGACTATTACATCATATAGAATATTAGCTCTGTTGGTTAGTGCGTCTTGCTAATAATGTCTAAATTAAACTTTTCAACTCCTAAACGGTTTGTGATGAAACTTTGTGTTTGTATGTATGTATATTTACAATTTCACTCAGTAGCTCTGAATGCTCTCAGGTTCTATAAAAAAATTTTGAACCCCTTCTAAACGGGATTTTCATGAAACTTTGAGTTTGTACAGTATTGTCTTAGAATTAAACACGAGTTATTAGTTTTATAAATATCTACATCAAATGCGTGTTTAGTGTTCTTAAAGTTCTTAAACATGCAATTGTACATGCCTATTTCTTGAAGGTAAGGCGTTGTTAATACCATTTGTAAATTGCAATTTACTATATGCTGTTGTAACATTTTAAAATTGAAAATAATTCCGTTATGTTTGTAATTTTTAATGATGATTTAAATCAATCTAAAGGTTTTAGTTTTATTTCGTTTTTCAAGCTGTATTGTTATAATAAAACTTATTCATTACTAGTTTGTAGAACACAATTAAACGGAATTTTTGTCAAGTGCCTGTACTTTCATTTCCAAAGACTGGGTTTAAAACTAAAGTAATAAGTACTTATAATCTAAAGACGTATACACTTACTGATTAGGAACGTTAAGAACATTATTTACCTAGTAACGTAACGATTTACCGAAGTAGCGATTATACGTAACGAGTAGGTACTCACTACCGAAATAACTATTACTTAAACGATAATCTCCACCTCTATTGTTACAACTGGTAATAGCCCATGAAAATAAAAAGCAGATTTACTGCTATCACTCATTCTTGAAAAATTTAAAAATTTGGCAAATTATTGTGTTCTAAATGTTATTTGTGGCATGTTCTTGATTATTTTCAGTTGTTTTTGGGAATAACACCACAATTGAATTAAAAAAGCTGTATATGAAAAAAAAAAACAAAAGTCGATTCTGACTTCGTTGTCAATGGCTTTAAAATATGTAATGCAAATTGAAAGTTTGATTTATGACATTTAAGTTGACATTTTTCTTTGTTTGGAATGTTGTTTTAACATTAAATCTGTTGCCCACTCTTTTCAATCTTTCTGACAAACCCTGTATATATGGTACATTTGTAAATGTAATGTGGTTGTCTTGAGTAGCAGTGTTAATAAGAGAAGTTCTGGGTTGATTCGGAAGATTTGTTCTTTGTTCAAGTCTGTTTAACTCTTTGTTGATAAATTTTGTGAGGTAATTGTTTCCAGTGAGAACATTTTTTATAATTGTTTTTTCTTTGTTGAATGTATTATTATCAGAACAGCTGGTATTTGCTCTATCATATAATAATTTAATAACGCCTTTCAGACAGAAAACTGTATTCGGATGATTTGAATTGAAATTTAGGTATCTGTTAGTATGAGTAGGTTTTCTATAAACTTCTGTTTCGAATGAAGATTTTTTTTGTTATTAATATGTCTAGGAAAGACAGTTTGTTATTTTGTTAAATTTCTAGAATGAATTTGACAGTTGGTTCTTTGTTATTTATGTCAATTAATAATTTATCTAATTCTTTAAGACTGTGTTCCCAAATTACGAAAATGTCGTCAACATAACGCCACCAAATTAAAGGTTTATTTTCTTTTGATAAAATTACTTGTTCAAATTTTTCTATAAAGATGTTACTTAATGCTGGTGAGAGACAAGAACCCATGGCCATGCCAAAATCTTGTTGGTAAAAGTCATCGTTTAATTGAAAGTATGTAGTTTTGGTACAATATGTTAGTAGTTCCATTATTGTTTCATCTGATAACTGAGTTCGTTGATTTAATGAAGAGTCCCGTTCGAGTAGTTGTTTTACTATAGGAAGTGTTTTGGAAACAGGAACATTTTTATAAAGATTTACTATATCAAAACTTGCTACTGTAAAGGTATTTTTGTATTCTATATGAGAAAGTTTTTCCAAGAAATGTGCACTGTTTTTTAGATGAGAAACAGAACTTCCTGTAAGAGGATGAATAATGTTTAAAAGAAATTTTGAAAGTTCACTACATGGAAAATTTATAGAACTGACAATTGGTGTTAAAGGAATATTAGGTTTATGAATTTTTGGTAACCCATAGAAATGTGGCGGTTTAGTATAGTGTGGGGTGAGTGCTTTACGTTCTTGTTCTGTGAATTCATGTTTGTGGTTGTACAGTAAACGGTATATTTTGTTTTCTATTGAGCTTGTTGGATATTTTGTTCGTTTAGTGTATTGTCCTTGGTTTATTATATTTTTTAAATGTTCTTATCGTAATCAGTTTTATTTTAAATTACTGTTGCATTACCTTCGTCAGCAGGTAAAATTTTTACAGAATTGTCATTTTTTAAATTTGTAATTACACATAATTCAGTATTAGAAAGGTTATTTTTAATATTTATAGGTTTTTCGAGTCCACTTTATGCTCTTATTCAACTTAAATATCATAAATCAAACTTTCAATTTGCAATATACATTTTCATTACATATTTTAAAGCCATTGACAACGTTGAAACGTTTGGTATTTTCTTTCAATATACAGCTTTCTTTATTCAATTGTCGTGTTATTCCCAAGAAAACTTAAAAATAAACAAGAACATGCCACAAATAACATTAAGAAGACAATTAGTCTGGCCGGAGTCGCACGTCGTTTCAATTGAAGAATCATCTGGTTAAGTAATAAGTACACCATCACGCATCTCGCAAGGTTCATCAATTTTTGAACCTAAAGCTTTTTAACGGATGCCCACCACTTACACTTACGAAAATGAATCGCAAGGGCAATGAAATGTAAAAATAGAAGATTCCGATACTTTTTGACGTTGATATCTTAGAGCATACACTACTGGAGGGTAAGTCTGGTGTAGGAAGATAGCAGTAAAGAAAGCAGCATGCTATTTCATTCAATTGTCAACGGGTGCCCAACTGGCATAGGTTGTTGCACTCTCTATGGTTATTTCTTTCTAAACCGGTCACTATATTTGCGCTTTGCAGATTTCCTTTAGAAGTTAAATGCTCTAAGCATTGATATACCTATACAACTTACGATATCTGTTTAATGAACATAATTATGGACCAGGTAAAATACTGACAGTTTCTTCGTTTATAGAAAATTAATACGTTATAGTAAATAAACAAATATAACAGCCAATTGATATACAATATCAAGACAAAATTTCGTTTTCGTTCTAATAAACATTCCAATATATGTTACTCAATAAACGGTAGGTCCATGGAATTTATTTATATTTTAGTACTGTCCTACTTTAAACATTAATTACTTTAACTATATTTTAGGCCTGTTGCTAGGGAGTGAATGCAAGATTTAAACATAAATATAATTTGGAAACTTAAAGGAATTTACTGATTGACAAACAAATTCAAGTGAAACATGAATATCACCATTGGCAGAACTTATACAAAATATATAGTGTGTATCCATCCTTGGTGGTGTTTTATCTCGGCAGTAGAAACGGGACCTTTCCTGAAAGAAACAATTTATAATTGGTATAACAGGGGAGTTACGAATTCCAAGCGATCCCGCCATCTGGCGTGCAAAAAACATAGATTGCAACAAATATATAACAATAAATAATATTCAACTTATTACTTACCTATAGTTCATGTAACTCATGTTTGTAAACAGTAAAACCGCCTGAAATAAAGATAACTCAACGTTCAATAATAGTTACTCAAAAACTATGAACTGACATGAGTTACTTCAGTGTACGGACTCTGCACTATAGCAGTTATCCTTAACATTCGGTTGTCTAATGATTCATTACTCTTAATGGCAATAATAACATTTAGGCATTCAGTAAATTAGATTCTCGAGTCAATATCGTTTATATCCGTTATTTTATGCGATTGCCAGCCTTGTTCTTCTTTCCACGATATTCCACAAATATCGCCCTCATTTGCATCCCATCTCCATACCGATTCTAAGACCGTGTTGCCGTTGTTAGAGTAGGCTAGTAGTCTAGTTTGTTGTGTAAGTAACAACGCCTTTTTTGGATTTGTTATTTCTATTTTTATTCCAGTCGCGCTTTCCGCGATTTCCAGTTGCTTTGTGTTACGCTTTCATTTAAATGATTTCTCTCGCTCCAATGGCTGTGCTATTGTGCCGAAGAAAATCGAAATCAGAGGCAAAAGCAAGTGGTAAATTGCGGATTTGAGGAAGCTTATTCGACGTTATTGAAGTTATTTAATTGTTAGATAATATGACGCAGAGTGAAAACATGTGTCTTATTTGTAAAAAATTCAATTCATAATCAAATCAGACTATACATTTTCTTATAGTTGTGACTGAGACTTAGACCCAGAAACGTTTGAAAACTTTGATATATACTGAGATTTTTTCAAATAAAGAAATACAGTTTATTACAAATGCAGCAAAAAGTTGATATTTAGAGCCGAAGAGCTCTTGTACGCCCACCTGTACCTAATTACCAGATCACTACTTCTGGCAATACAGATGACTCAGTCCAAATACTCCGAAAGCCAAAGTATACATTATATATAGGTTATGTTAGTAAAATAACCATGCCAAATCCATCAGCAAAATCATTACTAAAGTGACCAAATAGAATGTGTTTATACGAAGTTTGCGCATTTACGGAAGAATCCCGATCAAAAGTTTTATGTAAGTACACAATTTCGAGATTGTAAAGTTAATTGATACATGTGGTTTCCGAACCTCAAGAGTTAAGTATTTACATTCTTTCAGTCATGAATGTCTCACAAATCTAATAACAATTTGCATGAGCATCCATTATCAAAAGGTTCTACAACACTCAGGAGATGTGATATGCAAACATATTTTTAATTGTTTGTATGTATGCCATGTGTAAATAAAACTTCAATAAGTATTAGCAATAAAATAAGTTTCATTTGATATAAGGTAATCTTGTAAATTAATCTTATCTAAAAATGAGCAGTCAGTCAGAAATTGTTTAATGTTCTTTTAACGAGATCTGATATGCTGCAAATATATTTTTTATTATTTATCTTATAATCTAATACCTATATTTAATAATGTTTATTTATTTACTTGCATCTTATTTATATGTAATTCTCGCAATCGGCACTACGATTTTGTCGAAATTCCATTTCGGGGTTTTTGGCATGTAAAAATCGGGATCAATCGTATTACCTAGAAAGAACGGATTGTGACAGTTATGTTTCATTCAATACAGGGTGATTTTGTGACCTACTTGAGAATAAAACTGCTCCAGAAAAATGCATTCAATACAAATTGATGTGTAGGATCTTATAAGAATTTTATCACTACTTAATACTTTTCTAGCATTACATTTTGACAGTGGAACCTTCAAGATTTCAAAGTGAAAAGTGCTGGTTAGGCGATTTTTGGTTGGGTAAAAAAATATTTGTGCTTATGTTAATTTGAGGCACTCAATGAAGTTGCCTTGAGCAGTTACATATGCATATATAAATTGACTGAGATATAAGGCGCTGTAGGTTATAATTATACAGGGTGATTTCCAGAAATGTTAGAAACCAAATGTTTTATTGTGTGGCCCATAAACAGTTGCATACACACAGTGTATATATAATCTAAAATCTTGCATTGCGTACTTATCTACTACTTCATCAAACTTGATTGTATCTTAGCATCGACATCAAAAATATACTAAATTGGTAGGTAATTAATTTCTACAGAATGAACATCTTTAATGTTAACATTTTTTACTTTCTGGGTAGGTACCTAACAACACTGAATGTGTTCTTTATTTGCTACAGTTGTATTTTGTTATAATTACTTTCTGCTTTTTAGTTATAGGTATGTATATTTTTTAATATTTTATTTTAACTTTTTAGTTGTTTTGAACTCGCATAGATTTTATTCTATATTTTTTATTTTAAATGTATAACCTTAATAGACACGACCAGATAACATCGAAAGCCCCAACATTACACAATGATACATTTTCATTTAAATTGACAGGTAAAAGTTTACGAACAAAATGTACTAGTAAGCGTTGCCCTAATAAGCCCAAAATATGTTTATGTCTTATGGACCATGTCATGTAACCTTTTTTCAACTTTTATTGACAACGCTCTATATCTATTGATAATTCCATTCCACCCTATGTACCAACCATCCTGTGCATACGACTGCCTACGGACAATCATAAATTTGTTAGCTGCCTTCTGTAAATTATAGGACGGAACCATCCTGTATATGATTTGTTTATTTCCGCCCCATCATATAACAATTTTTTAATCACCCTATATAAATTTAATTACACTTTTTTAATATTTCTAGACCACCAAACGTCCACTCCACCCTAAATTCCAACCATCATGTATATACGGCTACCTATGGACCACCATAATATTTTTAACTGCCTTCTGGAACTATCATTCTACTCCGTCCTATATTTGAATCAACATATATATGCAACTCCTTCTATTACTTTCCTTTTTGATTTTGTTTGCTATAACTAAACACCTTGTGTTTAATCGCACCAAATAGCAGTTTAGAGCTTGACCTGTATTGTCACTGAATTTTCTATTAGGCCGGGAAAGTGTGACATCAAAAGCACCGTCTTCGCAAAATGGAAAAATTTTCATTTATATAGGTATTTGCCTGGTATACAAACAAAACGGGCTTGATACTCACTGATTGAAGAAGCCGAAAATACTATACCTTACTACCTATATGCCTGAGATGTACATAAAAATTTTCAAATTCGCAATCAAAACTTCGACTGACTACAATTCCTGCACTATTACGTTAGAATTAAAATATTTACGAGGAAATGTCCGTTCCGTCACTTCGATGAAATTTTTGATGAGAATATTGGATTTTTTCGTTAATTTCTGCAAAACTGCAAGTTGCACGTCGCAGAAAAGTATATGAGACTACCTAGGGATCTTCCTTAATAGATTAGACGTTAAAAACGATACACCTCCATAAGAGGTTTTTGAAAAATCGACCAATATGTTAGGGATATTGGTCGATTCCCATGCACGCATGTGTTCATTCATGAATTTCATAATTTTGCCAATAGAATTCCAAATTTCAAGTTTCACCAGTCCGGATATATAGTCTATTAAATAAGATCATATTCATTCATACATCAAAAAAAAAAACGCGACGAATTTATAACCTCCTCCTTTTTGGAAGTCGGTTAATAACGACTTCATACATTGCAAAAAATCCAAAATGAAGAAAATGTTCCATTTCACCTTCATCTACTAATGTCTTCATGCCATCTTCAAAGGACATTCAATTAAGCACCTGTATTAGTTTGAACAGCAAATGAATATACTAATATCCCTTTTCTCAATATGGTGAATGCAGCCCGGACACACTTTATACGGTATATCTTTAAGTAGGTAATACATACCATATTACTTGTAATTAATCTTTGGACGAATTATGATGACAATTGTCATTTCTCAGTGCCGGCGTCGGGTAAATAACCTTAATTAACATTGCTCGAACCAAGCAGTCGCTCGTTGGACATTAAACTCGATATTATGTCACTACCATCGGCCATGACATGTGTTGGATAGTTGATGTTGATAGCTATTGTTATATCGAGTACTGTAATGTTATCATTCTGTTTCTAATGCGTTTGACTGCGAATTATGTGCCACGCTCACAGGTCGTTTGTCAGGTCATGAATTCCACAATATATCAAGCATTCGAAGAAACGGAGAAACGTTCCACGTAAATAACTAAATAGTTGCAAGTTGTATGCTTACTAAACACAATTTTGAAACTTTGCTATCCCGTATCCATTCTCAAGGTGATTTGACGTTTTTCGTATCGAATAATCTTATTAGACTTTTTATGTATTTTGGTGTGTACGGGATGGGGCTGATTTGTTACTTGAAGGCTGCTCATTTATTATTATCAAAAATCGACTGTAACTGTATAAACGAATTGATGGCAAAAAAAAACAATTGGTACATGCCATTAAAAAAGAAGACGTTATTATTTTTGTCCCCGACTTGACCATACAATGTATGGCAACACACTCCCTCTATAGTGGCCTTAGGGGAAAATTCACTAATCCCCAGATATACTAGATATCAAAAGGGGTTAGCTCTGTGGCAGCCTTTGCCAAGTTTTCAGGCCCGTGATTGGAGTCGTGGCTGCAGTTTCCCATGAATTTCTTGACCGGCCGAGCCGTCCTGTTAGGGCTTTTTTCATTTGCTGGTAAAGATGTTCTTCCAGACTGAGGTATTTTAAATTGTTTAAAGATGTTTTGGAACTACTCCTGTCGTTGACATAACAATTGGTACAGTTCGTGTGTTGTTCATGTCCCACTGAGTCTATATTTGAAAGTCCAAATCCTAAAGATGTTTTGAAACTACTCCTGTCGTTGACATAACAATTGGTACAGTTCGTGTGTTGTTCATGTCCCACTGAGTCTATATTTGAAAGTCCAAATCCCTATATTTGGTTATTTTCTCAGCCTGCTTGATTTTTATATTATTGTTGTTAGGAATTGCTATGTCAATTAAAATTGTTTTCCGAGAGAATTTACCTACCAAAACTATATCTAGTATATTGTGAGCAACAGTCCGATCAGTCAGTATCGTGCGGTCCAAGTACAACTTGTGGTTGTTATTTTCAAAAACAGATTCTGGTTTTTATTTATATTCAAGTTTCAGTGCTAGTTCCTGGTGCAGTATTTTTGCTACAGCATCGTGTCGTTCTTTGTATTCAGTTACAGCGAACGCTTGACAACCTCCTGTGATATGCTGGATGGATTCAGATGTTTGGCAACCGTACCTACATCTGTCGTTGTTAATAGAAGGGTCTTTAACGATGTACCTTAGATAGTTCTTAGTTGGAATAACTTGGTCTTGGATTGCCAATATAAAGATTTCCGTTTCAGGAAACATATGGCTAGAGATCAACCATCATCATTTAAATGTCTTCCATGAAGGGACTTCTCTTTCTATTTCAGAAGTTTCTGATCAGTGGTCTGGTGATGTAATTGGACGTGTTGTTCTTTCAGTCGTCAACCTGGCATATGACTCTGTGTAGATCAGAAAATTCTGCTAGTTTCTTGTTGATCTATTATTGTTGTTACTATGTTTGTTCTTCCAACGACATCATAGTATGCCTACTCAAAAAATTCAATCAAACCCATTTTTTTAATCAGCACATTAGCACGTTAACATCCGACTAAATAGAGCATATGTAAGTCTGGGTAGGGATGAGTGGAAATCGAGTACATTAGAATAGATAGTTTTGCTAGAATGTAAAACCTTAAAAAAACAACATCCAAACTACATGATAAATTTAAACGGTGCCAAGCATGATCAAAAATTATTTTTACAGATAGTATATCGCCATAATCATATGATCGCCATCTCGACGCATCCATTCTGATCACATCACCCCCAGGCCAGATCCAAAGTAAGTACGATGAAAGTGATTGCCCCCCTCCAAGAGCCTCAAAGTCACTGAGTTCAAAACTAACACGAGTACATTTTGAATCCTAGTGCCTAGACTTCCTACTGGGTTTTTAGTGCAGTAAATAATAACCCAGGAAACCCCTAGTAATGCAATTTTAGTTTGAAATCGCTGCCCTCTTCAAGTACTTGTTCGCTTTACCCCCTCCAACAAACAAGCTCATTTCTGGATCCGCCTGTCCAGCACAGCACAAACCCACAATAGACACAAATACACACATACAACCAAAATTATCTTCAAATCTATTGTCTACCGCACATCACTATCCTGCAGAGAAACATGAATACATTCTAATAAATACATTTAAAAAAGTAATTTAATTAAAAAGGGTGAAATATTCTTTACTGAATCAATTAAATATACAGGTGTCAATTAAGCCCCGAGATGGCTGAACATTTGCTAAAGTACTTCATCTCTGGAAAAGGTCAAGGTCATTCCTTTAGTAACTTTGACCAAGGAATCCGATGGTGACCTTAGATTTGACCTTGAACCTCATTATTTTGAGGCCAACCTCATTTTTTTAAATTAAAAACCATATTTTTTATTGCGGAATCGGAAAAAGCTCGAAATCTTACCTCCGGAAATGTATTGAGGTATAAGGTTGAGGTATGAGGTTGAAGTTTTTGAGGTTATTTTGACGCCAACCTCATTTTTTTAAATTAGAAACCATATTTTTTATTGCGGAATCGGAAAAAGCACGAAATCTTACGTTCGGACATGTATTGAGGTATAAGGTTGAAGTATGAGTTTGAGGTTTTTGAGGTTATTTTGAGGCCAACCTCATTTTTTTTAATTAGAAACCATATTTTTTATTGTGGAATCGGAAAAACACGAAATCTTACGTCCGGACATGTATTGAGGTATGAGGTTGAAGTTTTTGAGGTTATTTTGAGGCCAACCCCATTTTTTAAATTAGAACCCATATTTTTTATTGCGGAATCGGAAAAAGCACGAAATCTTACGTCCGGACATGTATTGAGGCATAAGGTTAAGGTTTTTGAGGTTATTTTGAGGCCAACCTCATTTTTTTAAATTAAAAACCATATTTTTTATTGTGGAATCGGAAAAAGCTCGAAATCTTACCTCCGGAAATGTATTGAGGTATAAGGTTGAGGTATGAGGTTGAAGTTTTTGAGGTTATTTTGACGCCAACCTCATTTTTTTAAATTAGAAACCATATTTTTTATTGCGGAATCGGAAAAAGCACGAAATCTTACGTCCGGACATGTATTGAGGCATAAGGTTAAGGTTTTTGAGGTTATTTTGAGGCCAACCTCATTTTTTTAAATTAAAAACCATATTTTTTATTTCGGAATCGGAAAAAGCTCGAAATCTTACCTCCGGAAATGTATTGAGGTATAAGGTTGAGGTATGAGGTTGAAGTTTTTGAGGTTATTTTGACGCCAACCTCATTTTTTTAAATTAGAAACCATATTTTTTATTGCGGAATCGGAAAAAGCACGAAATCTTACGTCCGGACATGTATTGAGGTATAAGGTTGAGGTATGAGTTTGAGGTTTTTGAGGTTATTTTGAGGCCAACCTCATTTTTTTAATTAGAAACTATATTTTTTATTGTGGAATCGGAAAAACACGAAATCTTACGTCCGGACATGTATTGAGGTATGAGGTTGAAGTTTTTGAGGTTATTTTGAGGCCAACCCCATTTTTTAAATTAGAACCCATATTTTTTATTGCGGAATCGGAAAAAGCACGAAATCTTACGTACGGACATGTATTGACGTATGAGGTTGAGGTAACCGCCGGAGGTCAAATAGAGGTCAAATAATAACTTCTTCTGGCTTAACATTTCTTACTCGAGGGTTTTGGAGGTCGCTGAGTTTGAATCAACTAACGAAAATTCTATTTTTTCCAATCGAAGATGGCGAATTCAAGGTGGCGGATGAAAATCATAGAAATATCTCATTTTTGGCTGGAAATTTCTTACTCGTAGGGTTTTGGGGGTCGCTAAGTTCACATCCTTACGTCAATTTTCTGCTCCTTTCGAATCCGGTTTCAAAAATTAGTGTTTCTACATGGAAAAATAAAGTTGACCTTCAAATGACCTTGAAAGTGATGTGTAAGGTCAAATCCAAGGTCACCATTGAGTTCCTCGTTAAGACTTACCTAGGGTATGACCTTTGTTTTGTTTTATCACTGAACTCGCGAGATTTTAAAGAAGTCATTATTTGACTTCTACCTCATACCCCAATAAATGCCCGCATGTAAAATTTCTCGCTTTTTCCGATTCCGCAATAAAAAATAGGGTTCTCATTTAAAAAAATAGGTTGACCTCGAAGTAACGTCAAGAATGAGGTTCAGGGTTAGATCCAAGGTTACCATCGGATTCTTTGATCAAAGTTACTAAAGGAATGACCTTGACACTTTCCAGAAATGAAGTACTTAAGCAAATATTCGGCCGTCCCGCGACTTAGTTGACACCCGGTATATCTGTATATACATACTGATCGAGAATCTTCACCTTCAAGTTGATTAACCGACATTTATTTTAACTATTCCAATTTATTATACCCCAAGTTCCGAACAGACATTTCCATACACCACACCAGCACATCCACCATAGCTTACTATATAAGAAAGTTGATGTTTTTGCCGATTTTCTAGAATATGGGACCACTTCAGGATCTCCCCGAACAGGATCCAGTATAGATCGTCGAAATTCCTTCAGACGTTTTCGAATAGTCGCTGAACAAACATAAAAAAACAAAGATAGAAACGGATTAAGAACCTCCGTCTTTTTGAAGTCAGTTAACAAAGTATATATGCTTCGTGTTAGAGCCAGAAATATCTCAACAAAGTGGAATAGCACTCTCATAGTACTGATGCCTCAAAAAGGGTGTAGAACGGAATTACAAAGCGACAAATATCCAGTATTTCGATTATTTACAATTACTAATAACTATTCTTTGGCTATGTACACTCACAAGGATTAATTTCTCATTTGAGCATAAATCAGATATAAAAAAGTAAACCACTCAAATCTAATTTACCATTTAGTCAATTACCCGAGAATTTATGATAATTAACCTGTTAACTCTGCCAAAGAGTCAATTTGCTGTTTATTTTGGAATAAATTCTTGAGTTGATGATTGTTGTGAATCCGAATATTTATTCACTAATTGGAGTCAAGAGAAAAAATACTCGTCTCTGCTCTTCCACTCGTTTTTTTAATGGCCATCCAATCATTCAGTCTATTCTTTAGAGTTTTAGAAGAATATCCACATTTAAATTTAAAGGCCCCTGATTTATTCTCCTTATTTATTATCAAAATATTATTTCTTTTGATAATAATTTTTTTTATTGTTTCTCAAGAACTTTCAAACAAACGTAACTGCTTGAAATATTATTTGTTTCTATTTATTTGTAGTTTGTTTAGCCAGTTATTTAGTTTTAAGAAGTAGATTTGCAAGGAAAATACGTTTTTATCATGAATAAAATGATGAAAGAAATAACAGGAATTTAAAAAATGAACTCAACAGGGCATTTTGAGCACAGATAAGAAATAGCAAACAAACAACACAGTAAAAACACAGTTTCGCACCCTAACACCAAACCTTTATTTTAAACACTCAACGCCGTTTCAACAACTCTAAGTTCTCATCATCAAAGAGTAAACCAAACTAAATCTAAATTACAATTTTCTTTAATTTATACCTACCAGTAAAAGATAATGCAGATTTTATATAAAGAAATTATTTTTACATTTGTGACACACCAAAGGTTCCACATTTCCATTAGAACTAGAATAATTAAAAGGATATTCAAAACTTACCGTAGATACAAGAACTTGTTGATGAAAACAGAACAGAACCAGAACAAATGACTAACCAACGATAAGTCATCCATTAGAAGTTAAACACGCCATAAAAAAGACACGTAATTCCCCTTAAAAGAATGATGTCTATGCTGGATGCTGAAAGCCTTCACATGTTTACAACATTTCTGGTTTTCCGTTTAATTGAATTTTCTGTGAATACCAAAAGTTCTGTATTTCATTGAGTGCGTTTCGACTGTGAGGCCTTTTCATGATCTCGATTTCCCCTCTTACCACTCTTAAGTTTTCGCGGGTACTAAATGTATAGGTTGTTCCCGGAAAGTCATCTGCCTAGTTGATACCTGATTCCTCCCGGGATCGATAGTGAACGATGTTTCGGCAGAGTATTCGAGTATCGAATATCCAAAAGCCTGGGCATACGGTGCGGAAACATTGTGCGATATTCCTTGCATAAAAACTCTTTCATTCCGTACAAGCTAATAATTGTACTAGTTGGTGCCTCTGTAATTCATACAAATTAATTAATATTAAAATTAAATTTAAATTTTTAATTCTGCCAAACTGGGAAATTAGCTTTGACGTTAATTTTGAACACATCCAGTTTTCTAACACTGTCATACCAATTTCCAGCTCTCTTGTAAATCTTTGGCTTCAGACATCACTTGAAATGTTGAGTCACCAAAATGGAGGAAAACTTTTGCTTATACTTTTACTGTATACCTATTCCTACTACGAATTAGTCGTTTTAATTTTGAATTATTGAATAAAATCCAAACATATATAATCATTAACGAGTCTGTTGCTCAACTACCTACACAAAAGTGAAACCAACGCATTTTCCTTTTCGGTGAAGATCTTGATCTACCTTAACGTTCATACACGAAAAATCGCAAGTTACATGATCATATCGTGAGCAAGTCATCAATAAAAAAGCGTTGCGCCTTTCCAATTCAGATTTGTAGAACACTTTTCGTTTCTTCAGCCAATGGTCAAGTCATCATGATCATCGTTCTTCGGTTTCCAACGATTATCGTGTGGCATCACTGGTATGCGGTCAAAGACCTCAACCGAGGAACGCAAGAACAGGCCCGCGGCAGCGTGTCTGAGTATGTGAAGAACGAGGAAACCGGTTGCGGGAGGTCTTCGGTTTTAAATGTCGATGGTCATGATTTCGTGTGAAGCGTTCTAGCACAAGAGGTTTCTCGAACAAATATCTAGTAGGCGTTCGAATCAAACTCAAAGATTTATTAGAAAAAACTGACCAAGTGCATGTTATTTGACATATAGACTTCAATTTTTCCGATACAGTACTTTTCCTTCAACTCAGTATTCTTAACATCTTTCGTGGTACATTTCTTGAAAAAAGTTTTTAATATCATAACTAAATACAAATATTCTTTCGGTGCATTATTTGAGATCTTCTGTTATAAAACCTAATCTGAATGGATAATTAAATCCCTCTTAAAGTTAACACAACTTAACCTCTTAATAATCTACTACTACTACTACTATAAGCTTAAATGTGTTAAATATAAACTTAAACCTGTTTTAATTAATAGCAAGGATTTATTTTTATTACAGGTTTGTTTATGCAACCGAATGACAAATTTAGTAGCTCTGTAAACTAATAGTTTCCAAGACGAAATGAATCACTTTAATTTCAATTCTCTTTTAGTAAAACACTTTATAATAATTCCACTTCATAATATATTTCAACCACTTTGTTTACGTAACTGCTTATGGATTACCCAATTTTAACTACCCTACAGGGTAGCAGGGCAGAAAAAATGTTATATAGAGTGGTCCATGAGCCGTTTCATATACAGGGTGGTTGAAATAAAGTCCGGAGTAGAATCATAGTTATACATAACTCATAGACCACTCTATATAACATTTTTCTAACCCCTGTAAATATATGACGGGGTAGATTACGTCCAAAATGACCTTGACCATGACCTTGTTCATGACCTTCACCGCTACCAAGATCAACATGGTTTCTTTCAAATAGAAACCCTGTATGTTCCAAATTTACTTTAGAAAATTACCTTGACGAATACCGACAAGGTTATCCGATTTTGGTGAAAATCTATTCATTTTTCAAATTCGGGTCCGCCATCTTGGATCTGCCATTTTCAATTTTGTAAACCTGACCTTAGATTCGTAATCAGCGACATCAAAAAAACCTGTTACCGATTTTGGTAAAAAGCTATTGTTTTTTCAATAAAAAACGAGGTCATGATCAAGGTCATTCTGGACGTAAAATTCTCGGCTCTTTCTGAAATCGGCATAAAAAATGGGGGTTCTCATTTGAAAAAATCCATTTGACCACGATACGACCGTCAAGGTCAAGGTCATGGTTACCGTAGGTAGCCAGAGCCAAATGCTAAAACATTTGTATTTACCATTTTTCAAAATAAAATAGATTCCTACTTTTGGCTCACCATCGCATCTATATTAAACTGCTTATGGGCTACCCAATATAATTGTTTTTTCTAATCACTCCGTATAACTAGAATTCTATTCCTAGCTATATTTCAACCGCACCCTGCATTTAGAACTGCTCATGGACCACGCTTTATAACATAACCCTATAGTTCCACCATCCTATATATACGGCTGCCTCTTGGCCACCATGAATTTTTTAGCTTCTTCTACTCCGTTCTATGTTTTAGCCATCATCTATATGCAACTTCTTGTGGACCGCCCTATAAATTATTCCTTTCTCTAACTTTTTTTAATATCACTCCTCTCCACCGTACATTGCAACGTTGGCTGTTCAATATAGCATTTATAATCACTCTGTGTAACTATAATTCTACTCCAGCATATATTTCAACTACCCTTTATATGAATCTGCCTATGGTCACCCAGCTTTACGTTTCCACTTATGCAGACGCCCAAACCGTACGCATTCGATCTTTAGGTATTACTTCTATGGGTTTATCACACTTAATATCGGAACATCGGTGAGAACAACTTTCTTTAAATAATAATCAGTAATCCGAGCCAGAGGGAAAAAAGCCTGGGGTGGATGTTCTCTATGGTTTCAGGATATAGCATCATATTAAAAATAGTAGAGTATTTACACGTTATTTTCTTTCAGGTCCATGGAGTTAAGATTCTCTCGTTTTAGATTTAAACTCACTAGCTTGGAGGCTTTCGAAGGGGGCGACAGCCCTATTGCCGTCTGGATCCTTTACAAAAATACTTCTCTCTTATAGAAAAGAGGTTTCCAAATGAACAGACAAAATAATCAAGGACTTGTTTAAAAAATTTCAGATTCCTTAATCATTTATAGTCATAAAGGGTCAAGTGTGCAGCATACGAAGGCTGCACAAAATCGGAATTATTATTTGCAGCTATTGCAACACAACACATTGGCTAGAAATGAAACTTGAAAATAAATTCTGGGTAATAATTGATTGTAACAATGGCTCCTTGCCCAGATAATCCACCGAAATTACACTTTTAGTGTCCAGAAACACTGAAACTTGCCCACATGACGAAACTCCCTTGAATTTCCCCTCTTTACTTTGTACTTTGGTTTCGGGACCAATTGTCAAACTTGTCAAAATATTGTTTTCATGCTGTTGTTGCTGAAACATTTTCAACAATACTTACAAATGAACAGTCCTCTTTTTACAATATTGTGAACCGTATGCTATGAGAAGTCAGTACCCTCAATCAATGGACATTTCCAGGTATAGTACTCTTGAATATGAACTAGAAATTTCTAACAATATATTTATCTTATTTGATTAAAAGTCCTTTTCCATTGTTGAACAACCAACTGCTCTATATTCAGTAGCTCAACGCACGACCGGATATAACCAGAGTTACTCTGAAGTATCTTGACCATAGTGGACTTGATTTGATGGCTGGGCCACCAGTGTCTCCTGGTCTATCCGTTACACATTCGAACTAGGTATGTAGTATAAAATGACATTCCTCAGGTTGAAATGGATCGTCTCATTAGAAGCATACCCAGACGACTTGATGAGCTTATACAAATATTTAGTGCAATAAACTAGTTATTACTAGGTGTTCTGATGTCTATGTCACTTAGTATATTGTCCCACATAGTTAGTTGGTAAGAAATGTCAAAATTTTTGAGGCTTTAAAAAAATCATACAAAGAACCCTGCTCCTAAATAATTCTATTGCTGGCTAACTTCAACCTTCCTTATTTGTTCGATCGTGTTTCCTTTACTCATTAGCCTATTTTAATTTTAGCTTGAATGCGCTTTGGAGCATTCATTTCTCTAACATAGAGATGACATATTAATGCGCAAAAGAGGAAAAGTCATCGGCTTAATCCAGTTCACTCTTTCCTTTGGCCCGAAAAGGCAATATATAAGCCTCCTGACTGCGCCATCACAATAAACAAAAAATACCATCAAAGCCAGAGTTAATAACAACAGCATATGAAATACTGAGGCATTCATTCTATTGTTCTTCGGATGAACATTTCCAAAGCTTACTGAGAAACAAAAGAAAAAAATTCAGTAATAAAGTTCGGTCGTTTAATACGGAAAAATAACGTCATAAGCAAAGTTAATTATACGTTGATTGCTAATTATTTTTCCGGTTTTTTCTTCTGGGGATTCAACGGAATGCGGTCAAAGAGTAATTGTGCGAGGGAATTCAGTCTCATTTTGCCCAAGTGCAACGTGATAATTTAAAATACATTAGAACAATTTATCAGGCGAAAACCCTCATTAACTTGTTTCGTTGTGTTTCTGTCTCCTTTAAGTTTGTCTTTATTAGAATGCAGGATAATAAAAGAAGCAAGTACGTTAATTCCAAAAGGTTGATGTAAAGTGTAAAGCAGGTTTTAACAAAATCGTTTAGAGATTAGAACGACTATTGAGAAGTTCAATTAACCTTCAAATATAAATATATAAACTTTACAAAATGGCCTAGAAACTATAAAGTTCAAACTTGTAAATTTTGACAGCAATATTGACAGTTTTCAGGTTCGAGGATTATATTTTCAATTATGGTGTCAATTATATCAAAATCATCTTATGCATTTTATTCTAAACATCTACAGGGTATTCTAGAAATTACAGAGCTGAAACTTGTAGATGTTTTAATGTGGCGGCAATATTGACAGATGTCAATTATATTTTCTTATAAATTATAAGGCCAAATATACCAACTACAACTTATTTATTTTATTCTACACATTTCCATTGTGTTCTATAAATCACGAAGCTCAGATTTGGAGAGTTTGGAATTTGACAGCAAATGTGAAAACTGTCGATCATTGTGTCAATCATTACATTTAATACCCGTTCCGACAAATCCTTAGCTTATATGGAGAGGAACATTTACAATAAATTGAAAGGTTCGTTAATGACGTTTTTTGAAGATTGTTTTTAGTATCGACTTACCTAAGTGATTAAGGAATTTTACAAAAATTGAGAAAATAAATGGCGTAGAGCTAAACTGGCATTTCTTTTTAACCGACTTCAAAAAGAAGGAGGTCTTTATCTATTATTGTCATTATTAAGTCAAATACTAAGTATTGTAAAATATTTTACATTTTAGAATTGTGCCATTTTTCATAGTTTCTTTGCCATTGACAACGGAGTCTGACCTAGACTACGAAGCGTTTGGAAATGTACAGACATTTAGTATAGATTATGTGACCCAGAAAGTGCCTAAACATTGAAAAAATATGCCACAAATATCCCTTTATCTTGATTTCGGGCAAAAGTCCTATGGAAAAAATTATAATGGCAGATAATAAAAAGATCTACAACTTTTGTGTTTACAATTTTTTCACATAACCTCAATGTATATTTGAAAAAATCAAAAAATCAAAAAACAAGAATTTGATTTTTATTTTTATCTTTTCCAAAAAAAAATTCACGAAATTTGGTGAAAACTTACCTTTTTATGTCCCAAACTTACTATATTTTTTTTTTATTTAAAATATTTTTCTTTTCACCTTATTTTGACTTAATATCGAAAAAGCACCCCAATTTTCAATAGAAAATTCTCACGTTAAATTATCTGCTTTTTTAAAAAAGTGCGCTTTTTGTTTGTTAAAATCTCAATTTTCTGATGGTGTAAAAATATACATTACTATGGTAAATGTCATCAGAATACTGGCTAACTGTTTTTGCAGCTGTTACGTAATAACTGGTAGTAGGTCTCAGACTCACCTAGCTCCTTCCTCACTTCTCTATGATGGGCTTATATTATCCCTTGTTCACTCAGGTATATAAGTATAATCTTAAAATAGCAATAAATAGGCATTCAGGCATATAATTTAAAGAAGATTCCATAACTTTCTTGACATATTGTAGATGTCTTATAAATATTAACTTTATTAACTTAATTTTGTGACAACATTTACCATAGTACTGTATATTTTTTACACAATTTTAAAACAGCATATTTTGACCTGAGTATTTTTGATTGAAAATTTTTCGATATTAAGTCAAAGTAAGGTGAAAAATAAATATTTTAAATCAACTAAATTACAGACATAAAAAGATAAGTTTTCACTAAATTTCGTGATTTTTTTGTAAAAAATAAAACTACTAAAACAAAAAAGTGTAAATAAACTTGTAGATCTCTTTTACACAGGACTTGTACTTTTGCCGGAAATCAAGATAAACCGTTCTTACCCTTAAAAATGCAGCCCTTACACTTTCCAACCTAAGATCGCCCGTAAATTATTTTTCCTTTTATTGTTGTTGTATTCTCTCCCTTTTCCAATAGGTTTCATGCTACTATTATTTCTTTTTGTTTCAAAAATTATCGACGCTGATCTAACAACCTGGTTTTATTATGGAAAATATGCTCTGGCATGTTCACCAAATTTTATTTTAAAACTGCATTACATGTACATGCCCACTTTTTGCCTCTAATTTATACTTTACGTCGTTACTACCATAAAATCTGCCAGCTTTTGCAATTCTAACCTGATATGATGGTTTGCGCAACAAAATTTGCATATATAAATGTTTAAGAAAGACACTTACTAATAAAGGTTTCCATATTGAATAAAAAATGCGTTATACAAGGTGAGTTTTTTTTTGATGATCAGTATGGGGATCTCGGAAACTAGCGGAGATAGAGCAATGATTAAATTGGGGGAAAGATTTGCAGTTTTACCGGCCCAATTTAATGACACTTTCGGATTTTTGTAAAAATTCATGGCTTACTAGATATTTTGATAAAACGAAATTCTGTCGATTTAGTCAAATCCCTCTAACTCCTTTGTTTTAGATTTTAGAAAAAAGTGTAAATATCAAAATTGAAGGGAATTGTATCCCGAATATGATTGTCATGTCCTCGTTTGCCTGATAGCTCTCGTTTTCGAAATATGACGCAAACTTATCTTTTTTTGAATGGAAACCATATAGGACATTTTTAGAACTTTTCATCGATATAATACTCGATAAAGTTATTTATAAAAATAACGAAGTTGTGGATACTTTTCTCTCTTATTTTCACTTTTAACGTAGTTAGCCATGAAAAAGATTGATTTATTAATAACTATTCCAAAAAAACATTGAACGATTTTTTTATTAGGTATATCAGATATAACGAAAAAACTAAGTACTTACTAAAAACTTAAGAAATTAAAGTACATAATAATGGTTACAATTTATGTTCGAAAAGACCACCACTCTTATTTAGACAAAAATTGCATCTTTTTAAGATTGACATTACCGCTTTCCTCACAGACCGCCTATCAATTTCTTCAATTGCTAGTAATATCGCCTCCCTTAGGTCACCAACTGTCTCATACTTTCTTTTGTATACTTTGTTTTTTAGCGCACCTCATAAATAGAAGTCTATAACTGCCAAATCGGGAGACCGGGGTGGCCATTCGCGTAGGCCATTTTTTCCTATCCAAGAGTTTGGATAGATATTATCTAAGTGTTGTCATACTAATAACGAGTTATGAGCAGGTGCTCCATCATGTTGGAACCACTCAATTTCTAAACGATTTCTCAGAATTCAAATTATGCAACATGTCTTGAAAAGTTTGTTGCAAGAAATGCAAGCGCTCCCCTGTAAGTGATTCCTCATAGATAAAAGGCCCCAGAATAGTAGACCCTATGATAGCACACCAAACATTAAAACCAAATTTTATCTGGGGTCGTCTTTGTTCTACATGGAAAGGGTTTTCTTTACCCCAGATATGCTCATTGTGTCTATTGAACAAACTGCACTTAGTAAATCTAGTTTCATCTGACCATAACACGTTTAATGGAAACTGTGGATTGTCAAGGCACATGTACAAAACAAAATACATCGATGTTCGTCACCAGCATGCGAAGTTTGAGAAACTGAAAGTTTGTACGGGTGGAACTTGTGTCATCTTCTGCTACAATCTCACGAGTTGATGTAGATGGATTTTGATTTACCATAGCCAAATCATTTATTTGTGCTGCTTCGTTAATTTGATTACGTTCCTTTGGTGGTTTAGTAAAATATCCATATCTGCGTAAACTATGGTAAAGCCTCTTAAATGTACATAGAGCAGGTTGACGACGATTAAAATATCTATGAAAGTATGCCTCAGCTGCACAAACTGAATTTTTATGGCATATGATACAACATTTCACCATATTAAGTTTTTCTTCGTCACAATATTCCATTTTATCACGAAAACTTGTCAATATCGACTGTCAGTTCAGCACTACCAATGGAATTACTTTCAAGTGAGGCAAACGTCAAAGTGAAAAGAATCTTTTTCATGGCTACCTACGTTAAAAGTGAAAATAAGAGAGAAAAGCATTCATAACTCCGTTATTTTTATGAATAACTATATCGAGTATTATATCGTTGAAAAGCTCTAAAAATGTTCGATTTTTTGAGGTCATAGCCAACTATGGTTTCCATTCAAAAAAAGATAAGTTTGTGTCATATCTCGAAAACGAGAGTTGTCACGCAAACGAGGACATGCCAATCATATTCGGGATTCAATTTTGATATTTACACTTTTTTTTATAAAATCATGAATGAACAAAGGAGCTAGAGGGATTTGACTAAATCGACAGATTTTCGTTTTTTCTAAATATCTAGTAAGCCATGATTTTTTACAAAAATCCGAAAGTGTCTTAAATTGGGCCAGTAAAACTGTAAATCTTCCCAATTTAACCATTGCTCTATCTCTGCTAGTTTCCGAGATCCCCATACTGATCATCAAAAAAACCTCGCCCTGCATAATGTATAATTGAAAATACACTAGTCAGGATTTGGAGCGGCAATCCTTATAGCGTTTTTTAATACATTATATTTAACAAATTATATATTTCATTATGTAAACAGACCTATGTCAGAATTTGAATACATTTCTCCATATCGAGCAGAAACATTCAAACTATTTTCTAATATTATGGCAAAGATTAACCTGAATTCAGAAATTTACATGCATATTTCCCACAGTTAAAATCCTGAAAATATACATACTAATTAACACGAACATGTAATTATGGTGGTTTTGAAGAGCTATTGATTTGTCATTTCCATTAGTCATTTTAATATAAATCGGCTTCACTGTAATAATCATTGAACATCGTTACTTATTTGCTGAAAGGGTAAAAATCGTCCAGGGCTGACTGAAGGGCAAAAAGTTGAAGTGCAACAAGTCGTCCGAATTGGAATTTCTGCGGAAATACAATCTCTCAGACATCCGGCAAGATCTCCATGATGATCGCTCAACTTTTTAGCTCTCGAAAAGAGCGGGAAACGATTCCGGAAGTCGACCATTTCAGGCTATTCGAAATGTTTCCGGTCTTCAAAATTGAATGTCGAATTACATTTCAGATAATCTTGTAAATATTATTTTAGTACTGTACTAGGCAATAACAAATGTTGCTGAGTATTTTGATCACTGAGAAATGATCTTCCGAATACTTGTTTATGGTGAAGGGAGTGTTTTAGTAGACATAAATCATTACTTGTGAGATTTCACCACTATTACCCAAGCATATTTTATTTATCATGTGTTAAAGCGTGATATAACTTGTCTCCTTAGATAAAAAAATATATGGAAGTTGGCCTTATACTGTCGATTTGTTTTAAAACAGTACAGTGTTTATAGGAATTAACTCAGATGTAAAAACACAGTTTAGCACCCTAACACCAAGCCTTTATTTACACACTCAACACCGCGCCGTTTCAACAACTTCAACAAGTTGTCATCATCAAGGGCTTTGGTTTACTCCTTGATGATAACTTACAGTTGTTGAAACGGCGTTCAGTGTTTAAATAAAGGTTTGGCGTTAGGGTACAAAACTATGTTTTTACATTTGTTACACAGCATTTCCATTGTCAACTAACTCAAATTTGCTGTTACTGCAAGCGCCTGGAGTTAACTGAATCGAGTGCACAAGGAAATTAACTCGAATAAAGGATACTCTCTTCGAGGTGTCATTCCTTTGTACGCAAGACAATATATATTATATATAAATATATATCTGTAACGGCTCCAGATTCGGAACCTCTGTATGCTAATTCTCTCGAGAATGCTAGATGTCGGTCTTACATCTCGCTCCTTCAAATTTAACGAAATGTATCAAATACATAAAGAAGTGTTCGAGAAGACATTCAGTTGTGGGAAGCGCAACTGATAAAGGTTCTCTGACCAGACACAATATATATATTATATATAATTTATATTGTCTTGCGTACAAAGGAATGACACCTCGAAGAGAGTATTTAATATTTCTGACAGGTGAAGTAACCTGAAAATTTTATCGTGACATTCTGTCCTAGGAGTTGCGGGGAACAGCAATTACACGGAACGGCTCCAGATTCGGAACCTCTGTGTGCTAATTCTCTCGACCAGAAACAATATATATTATATATAATATATATTGTCTTGCGTACAAAGGAATGACACCTCGAAGAGAGTATTTAATATCTCTGTCAGGTGAAGTAACCTGAAAATTGTATCGTGACATTCTGTCCTAGGAGTTAAGGGACCACAGCAATTACACGGAACGGCTCCAGATTCGGAACCTCTGTGTGCTAGTTCTCTCGAATATCCTAGATGTAGGTCTTACTTCTCCCGTCTTCAAATTTATCGAATAAAGGAGCCAACTGAGGCTTGTACTCTTCATTAGTTTTACGCTACAAGATTTGAGCAAGAATCTCTCGTAGTCAAAATTAAGTCAAACTGAGGTTTGGGCATTATTGATTGATAGACATGCCCCAGTATCGGTATCAATAAAATTTCTATCTAGCAAAGTTTATACCTTCTAGGTACCCATAAAAATATATGCTTGGATAAGTCCTATGTGCAGAACTAAGTTAGTTGGAATGTCCTAAAACTTGTAACGAATAAAATTATGCATTGCATTAACATCATTTACCTAAGTGCTTATGTTTTACAGTTTATATTGTATACAGCAAATTTAAAACCAACAGAGTCGAGCATAGTAACAGATTTGTGCCAGCCAATAGTACAGTCTATCTGTTTTACGTTAGGCGATATAAACCATTGGTCGCTCTGTATTTGTGTTTACTTAATTAAAGATTTTGCTACAAGTGTATCACTGCATAACATTATGCACACGTTACTATTTACATATCTACTTTGTATTAGTACGTAAGCAGATAATGGCTGGTACCACCCTGTTTTTTTTAACCTTTCAAAGAATTATTATTTTTGTCTGTCAATTTAAACGCAAAATTTACCTAGTGTATTACCTAGTTCGAAGATCTAAACTAACATGTTTAATAAATAGCAATAGGCAAAAAGTAATTATAAGACTTGCGAGATTCTCGCTGCAAGACAGAGATCAAGACTAAAAACAATAAAACGAAGAACAGATGTATAACACAAGACCAGTACCGAGACTGGCTAGGTATGGTCTTAGTCTTGCTTTTGGGTAGTACTTATTCTGCATGATTTGAAACAAACCCTCGCTCTAGAAGGGACTGAAATATCAATAATTATGTCTTCTAATTCAAAATACAATGAAATATTGCTGCCGTCAAGACTTAACACTGACATCTGGACACTATCCCAAAGAAAATGCTAAGTCTAAGGAACCATCACACCACCAGGTTGACAAAAGAGCCCCTAATCTAGTTTGGGAATACACGACCAATGTTGCTTATAGGGTTTGACTTTTTTGGGGAAAATTCATATTCTCATGGATTTTATATGTTACAAAATTCAACGAGATATGGCGGGTTTTGGATTATACATATATTGTTTATCCACAAGTAAAAATTCCGCTACTTGACCATACAATGTATGATAGCACACTCCCTCTAAGGCCCGCATAGCGTGCCTTTAGGGGAAATTTCACTAAAACCCAGATATCCTAGATATCAAACGGATTTAGGTCTTTGGGAGCCCTCGCCAGACTATCAGGGCCGTGGATGGAGTCTGGGTAGTTTCCCATGAATTTTCTAACCGTTCGGGTTGTTCCCAATAGAACGGCTTTGTCATTAGTTGGTAAAGACGTTCGTCCAGACCGAGGTATTTTAAATTATTTAGTAGAATAAAAGTTTTTGGACTACTACTGTTGTTGACATAACAATTAGTACAGTTCGTGTGTTATTCATGTCCCACTGTGTCTTTATTTGAAATTCCAAGTCCCTGTATTTAGCTATTTTTTCAGTCTGCTTAATATTTATATTATTGTTGTTCGGGATTGCTATGCTAATTAAAGTTGTTTTTCTCGAGACTTTATCTATTAAAACTATATCTGGTCTATTGTGAGCAATAGGCGGATCGCTCGGTATCGTGCTTGTAGTTGCTATTTTCTAAAACAGATTGTGGTTTGTATACATAAGTATGGCTCTTACCTACTGCAACAGCTCAAGTTTCAGTGCTAGTTCCTGGTGCAGTATTTTTGTCACAGCATCGTGTCGTTCTTCTGATTCAGTTGCAACGAACTCTTGATAACCTCCTGTAATATGCTGACTAGATGTAGATGTTTGGCAACAGTATCCGTATATGTCGTTCTTTTTTTTTGTATATTTTAAAAATAATGATAGTGTAGGCGGCATCACATTCACGAAAACTATAGTCAATTTCTATCTCTACTCATCACCATAATAACAAAATAAACAATATAATGAAACAGGTATGATAAATAAATATATTTTTTTTTATTTCAGGTCAGTAAAACTTTCTAGATGTACTTACGGTTCTTCAGAAAGAACCAATTTTTGAACGGTAAGAATTTTCAATTTCTTTGCTTTTGAAATCTTTCTGACTAGTTTATCAATTGAAACGGCTTGAAATCGTACTCCTACTTCATACGAAACATTCAACAAAACATTATACAACCAAAAAGCAGAAAGAGGGGATTAATACGAGTATATTGAGCAATGGCTAGTAAAATTTATACTGTAATTTATCGTTTTCATCGCGTGTGTTTTGACTTTCTTCATGCTCTCAGTTACTTCTCTGAGCTATCTTGGTTCTGGGTCTTCTTCAATAACTTGTGTTTTCAAAGTTCAACTCTGATAGCTCAGCATTAGATAAGAAATGGTCAGGGGCCTGTTTCATAATCAACTTGTAACTTGTAGAATTTGCAACATCAAAATTATTCTACAGGTTACAACTTATAAAATCCAAAATATTAGTATTCGAAATATGCACGAGGTTAGCGCCACCTAACATTTGCAACTATTGGTGAATATGTCAAATAATGACGTTTATACAAAGAAAATAAATAATAAATAATGTTTTTAGATGTTATTTTTTCGGTTGATAAAAATGAAGAAACATTCAATTTAAAAATATTATAACACGTAAATATTTATTAATTTTATTCTCAATTTAACTATCAAAGAATATATGTCGGACAAAATTAACTCCTAAACCAACCGTTACTCGGTGCCACCCATCGCCTGATTGGTCGAATATATAGGAATATTAAGAAGGTAGGCCTTCCCAATTTAATTTCTCTACTACTACTTATCGTAAAAACTTTTCAGTATGAAACAGAAACTACAAATGCAAGTATTTTGTAACTTGTAACTTGCATTTTTGTACTAATAATATTAGTGTCATGATTATGAAACAGGCCCCAGAACAGAAGAACAAAACTTACATAGGACAAACTAACAAGAGAATTGCTTGTTGATCTTCAAAAGCAACGACACCTTGAGGAGCATGATAACAAGAACGAGGCCCGACGCACCAGCAATACCAAATAACTGTATATACAGCGTACCGTGTGAATGTGGCAATCTTTACATTGGAGAGACAAAGCGACCGCTGGACACCAGGATTAAGGAACACCGCACAGCTACTCAAAGGGCAGAGGTAACGAAGTCTGGGCTAGCTAATCACTCATGAACCGAACACCATAATATCAAATGGGACCAGGCTAGAGCAATTCACAAGGAAGAGCACTGGTACAAAAGAAAATTCATAGAGACAGCATATATAATCTCGAACGAAAATATAATTAGCGAGCCCAGCGTCCAAATTAAAAATATTTGGAGAGCTCTTCTTCGGCCTCTGCCGCTACGCATCACCGGCAACCAACCCCCAGGTACGACGACGCTGATTGGACCAGATAAGACCCAATGACCGGCGACGCATGACCGGTTAAGGGTATAATATAAATACGACCGATACTCTGAATTTCCTATCATTCACCTGATGACGATAGCAGATACACAGCTATGGAAACGTTGTGAGATCAACCTTTTCAAGATGATGGAAGTCCAAGGAAACTTCGAGGAACGAGGGACATTGTCTACCAGATCCAGACTAACTTGTGATCTCTGTGTTACACTAGACTTCGAACTTTACAATACGTGCCAATTTTCTGACTGCAGATAATTGCGTAACTAAGTCATTTAATGTGTTTAGATATGGAGTTATTCAGGTCTTTTTTTACGGGTTCAAGAATTGTTGCCCCAGCAACTTTTTGTAGTAGTTTATGTTCAGAGCTGAATTTTAATAGAAGATATTCTACATAAACGGCATTCAGGATTTAATCAAGAAGAATTGGGGATTACTAACAATTTAATTAGTACTATAGTATAGTTATTCAAGTTACTATAGTAAATGTTTGCAAGTTATTTGCTGTTTAAGACATTTATCGTAAGTAACTATGAACTTATGTGAGTTATTACATTTTATATGTATGAATCATTTTCTGGCAATTCATTTAGAGTTGGCTCCTGATATTTTCGATTACTTGCGAACTGCCATTTTCAATGCTCGTCGAACCGTACTAAAAACCTTTAACCCGTCCGCCGTCCACTATACGCCGCCAGGAAATCCCCACCGGCGTTTTATAGGGGCAAAACTGCCATCTTCGATTTCCGGTGTGTTTGATAAGTCTACACTGCCTGACCGGGGTATCCGAGAAAAAAGGGAATATTCTGATGGCGATAGTCGGAAGAGTGGGTCCATATTTGCGCTTTGTCAGTTGTGAAAAATGTCTGGGACAATTTTTCCGCGCCGCAGGAACGTATCAATGGAATTATTCTTCGTACGAAAGTCGGTGGAAAAAAATTGGATTTCGGTTATCAAGCAGCTCGATGTTTCGGAAAGCGTACCCTAAAACGTATAATCTTAGACGGTCGCTGTTCGTAAAACTGAACAGGTTATCGAAACGAAGGTTTTGTGAAATTTAATAAACAATTTTTGTCAGGTGGAGAATTCCAAATATTATATTTTTCTGATTTTTTTAGAAATAATACTACAATTACTGGAAAGTCTATATTTCAATATTCCAAACGTTATAAGGTTTGCAATGACAAATTTACTGATTCAGATTAAATATTTGACAATAAAATGCATTGTAGTCTTAGAGAGGGAGTAGCAGAGATTATTGAAGTCAAAGATCCAAAATGGATGGAGACGGGCGAATGATACAGTTTTAATATAAAAAATTGATAAGCATTTCAAATGAATTTATTATCAGAATTCAGAAAGTTGTGCACGGAATATACATTATCTGGATCAGAATTATGATTAGTTATTCTTTTCAAATTCATGTATATTGCACGGTTGAGATTATAGTGAATTTGGGAAAAGTTTCCTATGATTTTGTTTATTGTTTCACATAATGTTTACACTGTTCTAGTGCTACCCTGTATATATCAAATTAGTAGTACATTCTCTTTGTTACATCAGTTTTATTGCCAAACATTTAATGTCAAATTGTGGATTACTCAATTTGTCATTGCAGACATTTTAATTTTTATTTTTCTTGTTCAGTTATATTACCACTGAAAACGGGATGTGATTTAGTCGTTTTTACTATTAGAAATATACAGACTTTCCAGCAAATGTGCTGTTAATCCCAGTCACAAAAATAGAACCCAGAGATGCCACAACTGTCTTTCAGAAAACATCCAAATATTGTATTGCTACAATTTTGAGTTTCGACTTTTTATTACTTAAACTAATGCACCAACTTTCCAATCGGTTGCATTATTATTAACTACGG
Organism: Octodonta nipae; assembly: GCA_034190945.1. Classification (NCBI taxonomy): domain Eukaryota; kingdom Metazoa; phylum Arthropoda; class Insecta; order Coleoptera; family Chrysomelidae; genus Octodonta; species Octodonta nipae. The sequence goes on from CM067222.1 coordinate 91,739,530, forward strand.
TAACTGCCATGTTTATTGTCGCACGTTGTTCATTTGTTAGAATGAATTAAATGAAATAAAGAACTGTTTTATTTTTTTTACGAAACTAGAACAGCCTGCACATATTAATATTGAGAAATTCTTCTGTGTATAAGGGAATAATTGTCCTCCGAAATCAACTAAAATCGCGTGCTCAAACATGTTTAAAATAAAGAAATTGTCACCAAACTGATGTTCAACGTGAATGTCTTGACCTAACATTCATATGTTGAGATTATAGTATTAACCCAATTTCCCGACCAAATATTTATTTCATCTATTTATTAACAGTTGTACCAGTTTACAAGAAAATAGCTTTAGTTTTACGATAGAGTAAACAGTGATAGCAAAATAAAATATATAACAAAATTCAAATTAGAAACTTACATGTTTAAAAGTTTATCCGATTCTTTTAAATGCTGTTGTAGATGTTTGAGCACTTTCTGGGAAATAACACCATAAGTGTTTCTGTATTTCCAACGTTTCGGAGTATAGGTCAGACTTCGTTGTCCATGGCAAAGAAACTACGAAAAAGGGCACACTTCTAATATGTAATTTTACATTTTAGAATTGTGCTTCCATATATAAATATTGTTGCCTATTGATACCCATTTTATATGCGTATACTTTTTAAAAATTTGTTTTGTTAGTCCTCAATGTTGTCTATAACATTATCATTATTATATGAAGTGAACAATATTCCAAAATAGTTCGAACTAAACTAAAATATAACAACTTCAAGGTTTGTACTGAAAACTTATTGTTATTACTAAGAACAAATCCTAATATCTTTAGGGCCTTAGTTGTAATATCGTTAATATTCCTAAATCTTTGAATTCGCCTTGTTCCTGTAGAGAAATATTGTTTATATTATAATTAATTTATCAGTTGCCTAGTCCGACACAAAATAATTTTAGACATTTTGTACATTCAAGAAAGCAAGTGGCTAAGCATTTAAAATCATTTTGTAATAGAGCGGAATCAGTTAAGTTGTTAATTATTCGAAACATTTTAAAATCATCAGCAAACATAATAATCTTGATGTAAATGATTAAAGAGGAGTCATTTACAAGTATATTAACAACAAAGGTTCAATTTGAGACCCCTGGGGAACTCCTGATTTCAAAGATATACATTGAGATGGATAATTTCCATATTTAACATACTGGGACCTACAAGTAAGATATCTAGTTTTCCACACACAATTAAAACAATATACAACATAATGGCTCTATAATTGTGAAATTGACTTTTCACCAATTTTAACGAAAAGATGGTAAAACCTTTCTCGAAATTTATTACAAAAGTAAGGAAACTTACTTCATCTGAATAAAACGAAAAGTCCATCTGACATCATAAACCAAAACTGAGTGGATATAAACTTAAAATACCCTGGAGGAGGGTACCTAACTGGAAAACAAATATCTAATTTCAGTTAAATTTATCCAGATTATCAAAACTTATTTGTTTTGTTTAACTATTTTTTACCAAAAGGAGACTAGATAATTTAAAGGAACACAAAATCTTGTTTTCAGCAGAGTGGTTGTTTTCCTCTTATACGGAAATGATGGAAAGGAGGAGTATATCAAGGTAAAGCAATAGAGCATCAGGACTAGTACAGATTGAGCTGAGCTAATCAAACTACTAAGATGATAATACTTGGATCCTGACTGTCATGTGAATAAAATGTACCATTATGTATAGATTTCCAAAGATAGGCTGAAATCACTATACAGAGTGTTAACCCCAAAGCCAATAATTGCAGCGATTTTGATTTTATTAGTTTGCAAGATTTTTTCGTTTATCGGTTACATAGTGTAATACTTCTTTCAAGTCACTTATATGTACTGCTTTATTCACAATTTTGCCTAAAAATAATTATAGTCGATGTCAGTAAATACCTGGCAGACAGTAAGAACTCGCCAAAATTGTGTCCCAGCTTTGAATTTTTTGTAGCAGTTGGGATAATAACCTACCAGGGAACGGTCTGGCTTAGCAAGTCGTAATGTCGTATCTCCTTGTCACGTCGAACATGTGGATTACATTTATATATAGCAAGTTCATCCTACCTGTGGAGCATTTTAAATGTGTTTTATTTCCAATCCTGCAATTATTTGAAGTCATGTCTATATGGGACCGATTGAATTTATTTTGTCATCCGATGGTTTTAACGATACTTAAGTCCTAAGATATTAATATAAATTGTATGTGTAAGGGCAATTATAATCTGTATGTAATGTTTCAAGTAACTAACTCATTTGATGTAATATGGATTAACATCAAATCCGTCTATCTAGATCTAGTTTTTAAATTACCTCGTTATATGTGATCCTCCACAATAACTTGAACACCCAGAAAATGCTTGAAGGACTATTTTGATTTTTGCTCCGACTTCTTCAGTTTGTATCGGACAATTTTTTCTTATATATTTCACCTAATTTCTTGCGAACACAATTTGTAACAATACAGTACTCACAAGTTTTTCATTCATTGCCTTTTACGGAAAAAATGGAGTGAGAAAGCCCTTATCTAGTGACATTATTCTGTAGCCTTTACCCATATACCTACATACATCTATATATGCCTTTATATTATACTATCACAATATATCTAGTTAATATTTCGTCGAATCAATCTCATTCTATCCCGCATTACACACGAAACGCCAAGTGAGAGAAATCCCGATGAAATAGTTTGGCAAACAAAGCTTAACTAAACAATGAGTAATAGTCCCAGTTAAAACGCATCAATCATTGAACTTTCACGCTAACCGTATTAAACAAATAGTCCTTAAACATATCGCCCTACCTCCTTAGAGCCAGAAGAGCGATTTGGGATATCCCGAATTCCCGTTCGGAGCTAAATAATTCCCTGATGATATTAAGCGGACTGCCCGGTCGAACTGCCGCGCCTTCCTCCTTCCAACGGACGTGAACTGGAGCAGTTCCTACTCAAACAAGGTGGCCAGTGGGTTTACTAGTTAATTATAAAGCATTATATCAAAGATAATGCTTTAGTGCCGAACTAGGTGGCGCATGTATTACCCTCAGTATATACATGTATAGATGTCTGCTACAAAGCAAAGCAGTGTTATATCGGGATAAACAACAATCGGACATACAAGTACTTGGGTATGTAAGTCGCGTGTTTGATCTAATGTAATTATCCTTAAAGGTTAATAGCTAGTCAGTAATTATTAACACTTCAATAACTATTGGAAATTATTTTTACCCGAAATTTGAGAAAAAATGATGTCACCAATCGACGTGAATAACTAGAATTGTTTAATGGATAACCCAACATTGTGAACTTACCACGTTACCAAACCAAAAACTAAAGACTCTGTGTAGTACAAGTCTTCAGAGAAACATAAATTTCAAAAATAAGGATAATAATTATAATTTTTTGGAAATAATGCGAAATGTTAAATGAATATTAAGTAACTTAAAAATTACTCTTTGATATGTAATGATTAAACATTAAAATGAATTACAAAACCGGAAACCCGGAATTACAGAATGTAGCGACAGTTGAAAATATGATCTGAAAATTTGTATTGAAACAAAATCTGGGGGTACACACCTACACCTGTCAGTAGAGTTTTTAAGTGACACAAAATTTAACATCACGCCGCTTACACAATGAGTTAAGTAATAATTAAAGCCATAACTGACATAATTTTATCATTTATTATAGATTAATTTTCGAGGATAATTGCAAGCCTTGATGAAGGTTTCAATGAATAAAGGCGAAACGTCGGCAAGAATTTAATAACCAACTTTATTGTCCTACTTCGACCATTCTCCTATGACATTTATATTAAGGACTCCTGTAAAATAGATAATTTCGTTTTTCTCTAACAGGATGTAGACTTCCAGTCCTTCCGTACTCCTGTGTTCAAAGATTTGGTTTTTAATATGAGTTTATTTATGCGCCAAATTAGTTTTAATTGAGGGTGATTAATTTCTAGAACGGTTCTTATTTTGGTGGCATAAAATAACATGTCTACTTTTCCTTAGATATCTTGATACAGAGCCGTAAAAGTACTAATAGGATCTAGATATCCATTAACCTAATAAACCAATGAAAAAATAGACAAACTAATATAATTAATTTTAATTTTTATCTTGTAAGAAAATCCCAGATCCGCCCTTGTGCCTTGGCCGCTATTGTCAGTGCTCTGCCGACTGTTTGTCTCATATTTGCACTTTTAAGGGAATATTTACTATTTTTTTAAATCAATTTCCCGATATTGTAAACGATAATCTAGGACTTATTAATCCTGGATTATATAAACTTTCAAAATGTCTTTAATATATTCCGATGGTCTAGACTGATTAAAATGGTACCCTTTGCAAAACATCTCTCTAAATTATTTAATTTGAAATTTTTTAAAAACTACTACTTAGTACTTATTAGACAGTATCTATCTTGAGCACATATAAACTGGAGATCATAAACTATTATTTTGATTAAGAATTATATTCCAGTGTTAGTTACCAGAGAGTTATCAATTTTCTATAAAAAATAACTTTTTGGCTAATTTTTCTAAGTAAGAATAATTTCAGATTCTCCACAACTTTTCCATTAACTGTATTACGATCGTTTCTTAATTTTTTTATATCAGCAATAAACAAAAGAAATCCATGTTGTTGTGTTTTTTCTTTAAATATTTAGTGGTTAATATCTGCACACTATTTTTAGCTGGTTCCTGTGATCCACGATATATTGTAAACCAATTCCAATCCTGAAAAGTTCAAAGTATTAAAAAGGGGTTTCCGGATGGTAGAGATAAACCAACTCTATCTTCGCTGTTTCAGGTAGATATAACAAGGGAAATACCTTACAGTACCAATTGGGAATGTCAAAGGACAACCTACATCACCAATACTCCATAATACAGGTATAAAGAACATGGGATTGCTGCACAAATAGCAGGATATCTTAGAGAAAAAATTCGAAAAAAGATATTTATCAAAAAGGTAAAAGAAAAATGTACATAACGCTGTAAAGTTAGTAATAGCATATGCCGGGCATTACTGTGACTACACAAACGATGAGTATCATAGAAATGAAAACCCTTAGAAGTATTCATGGAGAAACACTGAGAAACTGTTGATACTATTTTTTCGAGATGTTAAAATCCATTGAGCACTGGACAATATATTGCTTCTGCTCGAGAACCTTCATCAGTTGCGCTTCCCTGGACATTGGAAATCTCGAATATTTATGTATTAAGTAAGAATTTTAGTATTTTATCCTATATATCGATATTCGATTTACGATAAATTGTTAAGCACATGAACAGTATGTGTCAACCTCAGTATGGGCATATCAAATTAGACAGGCTCCTTAACATCCTACAAGGATATTTAAGAAAAGAAGGGAAACTATAAATATCTTCTTTTTTCTCTGTATATTTATAGTTAGGGGCTTCTATTGATTTTAGAGAAAAATAATTTAACACAAACAAATAATGCAGACGTTATAATCGGGATATACTCACCTCAAATGACACGAATTAAGTTACTTTCCTGAACTTTGCTTAAATTCATATATGCAATAGCACATATGATCTCACTGCCTGATTAACAGCAGTTCATAAGCTTCAAAAAACAAAGAGAATGTCAGACTTGAAAAAACATATCAAATAATTAAAATATCTAAAACAAAAACTTAAAAAAGTGACAAAAGTTTTACCATCATATAAAATGTCAAAATTATCCAAAATGTTAAAAATGTCGGAAATGTCTAAAAGTGAAAAATTTTAAAATCAAAAGATGTCAAGATGCCAAGACATCTCAAAAATGTTAAAAAATGGCAAACATTTCAAATATATGAAAAATGTCAAAAACGCCAAGGAAATAGGTAAACTCTACAAAGCACTTTTATACAATGTTACTACATAAATTTCGGTCATGAAATATGATGTTAAAACAATTTTCACAGAAAATTTAAAAAATCTAGATGTGCAAAAATACCAATGAAAAAAAACGAAAAATAAGCCGATTTGTCTACGTCTTCACCGAGGTTGGGGCAGGCCAGCTCGTATTATCATATATACAGGGCTTTAATTTCAAAACTAGTCAACCAAAATATTTTTAAAAGAAACAGACTAAAAACCGTTAATTTATATTTACGCATTTTACACGTATCATTCACTTTTGTCTATCGGATTCGTGATAAAACTACCCTAAACCAGTTTTGGTGTAATTGGCAATTAAAAAATTATTTTTTTATGATTTTTTTAAAATTATGTGTCATTAGATTGGCAAAAACGAGACCTTTAAAAAGAGATATCACTTGATACCCCTTTGTATTTAACTTTTAAAAGTGAATAGTGATATTCTCCCCCTCTTAGGGGTCGAAACAGCAGGGTGACCTATAGGTGTAAAATGTGTCCCCACGCAAATTTTTTTATGTCTTTTTCTTTTAAAGATATATTAAAAATTATTTTGTGTGGCTCGTTTAGAAATGCCAAACATTATTATATCGGGATTTGGAAGTCTTTGTTTCTCTGTTTTAAAAATCTTTAGTAATTGTCAACTGTATATAACTTAACCTCGTTTTAAAACTTTATTTAATAGATATGTATTTATTTGTTGTTTATGTGTCTTTATTATTATGTACACTATTATCGAGAACGTATTGGTATTCAATCAAAAAGGCCTTGGTTCTGTATCCAGGACTCTCACTACACTTCAGAGAAATCTGCATATTATTTTCTATTTACGTATTCCTTTACTCAGAATTCTTTCATCGCTTGCATTCGCATGGAAAATATGATTTTTCGAGAGGGAAAGGTGCTCGCCCACCACCTTCTCCATAAATCTTCAATACGATGGATTTAACGTGTTTCTGAGTGCAATTTAGGATTCAAATCGAATTCTCTAGAGTGTGTTTGCGTTTTGTATGTTAGCATTCATAGCTAATGAGAAAATTGCATGATATTTCTTTTTAGATAACTGTTAGATTAGACCGAAAATGTGTTCCCACATCTGTTGAGGAATAACTGATTCTGTGTAACGCCCTAGCGGCATAGCAAACTTGTGTATAAATTTAGGCTTTCCGCCATTCTTGAAATTGTTTAGGTGCCCCAAATAACAGTTTCAGGATAGGACCAACTCTTAGAAAACTAAATTCGTGATAAAGAAATTAAAAACATCGAAACACGTCGAACATTTTTATAATTAACTTAAATTTGGATTGAAATTAATACCAAGTACAACTGTTTAAAATATTTTTGATCACATTTTCGCTCTCATCAATGTTCTTTTATTATATTAATTTACGGTTTGTCCTTTGTCTCAAAATACGCTTTACTTGCTACTTTGCCCTCGTCGTCGGAGTCAAATCTCATTCCTTGAAGCACCTTTATACGACCAGTGAACAGGAAGAAGTCAGATGAGGTCAGATCTGGTGAATATGGGGGTGTAGCCCTCAGCAACTGCAAATGAATTGAACAAAAATAACCCAAAACAACGGGAGAAATACAAAGTGTGATATATAACGAATCAATACTGATAACAGGACGGGGAAGAAAGAGACAATACATCAAACATATACAGACAAAATAGGTATATATTAATGTTAATCTAAGAGTATTCAGGAAATCAATTACTAATATATTTTGAACAAAAGAGGGCAATCTCGAGAAGACTATTTAAATAGAAGTATAATAACTGCTAGAAATGATCATTGACGTGCCTGAGAAAAACAAAGATCGGCAAAACTGTTATAATTAACTTCAACATGTTGTAGTACAACTGCTTTACAATCACCCTGCGGTCATATTACAATATTTTTAAACACAAATAATCAATGAAAGTACTCTTGGGATTACACTACAATTTCCTAAACGGCTGGAACGATTTTAATGATTTTTTGGTGTATGTTTGGGTGTGTCTTTGGTTTAGATTCACAGTTGAACCTGATAGGTGGCACTTAGATAGGATTTAGCTCTTCCTATACGGCTGGAACGATTTTAATGAAATTTTTTGTCTATATTTGGGTTGGTCTCTGGATGGTTTAGATTCCCAATTGGACCCGATAGGTTGCACTAAGATCGAGTTTTAACTCCTCCTAAACGGCTGGACGGATTTTAATGTATATTTTTGTGTATGTTTGGGTGAGTATTTGGACAGTTTAGATTCGCAATTGAACCTCTGTAGGTGGCACTAAGATCGGGTTCTAACTCCTCCTAAACGGCTGGGACGATTTTAATTATTATTTTTTTGTGTATATTTGGATGGGTCTTTGGATGGTTTAGATTCACAATTGAGCCCGGTAGGTGGCACTAAGATCGGGTTCTAACTCCTCCTAAACGGCTGGAACGATTTTAATGAAATTTTTTGTCTATATTTGGGTGGGTCCCTGGATGGTTCAGATTAACAATTGGACCCTGTAGGTACTTTTTTTACGTTTTTTTTTTCGCATATTAGTATAGAGTTTATCGAATTCTAATATCAAAAAAACATTTGCTGAACCCGGTAATACCCTCAAGCCATATTTCGACAGAACAACGGGTTCGCTAGTTCTCAGCATAAAGAAAGAAAGCTTTTGACTTAACCTTGACATTATCTCCGTAAATTTTAATTGTCTGGTTGTTTTTTCGAGCTTCCCACAAAAACTAGTAGACCAAATTTGAAGAAAGCTATATTGTGTGTAAATGGCCGGAATTGTACAAAAAGCAAAAAACAAACATTAGTGTTTAACAGACAAACCATAAAAGTTTGCTGACATCAGGGGCGGATTCAAACAAGAGCTTTTGGGAGAGCGATCTCATGAGAGTAATCTTGTGCTAAATTTACGAAATAGGCGGAGATTTGTTTAAGGTTTTGTACGCATAGTTTATTTAAGCCAATAAAGTTACTTTTCTCCCAACCCTTGGAGTTAAAATTCTCCCATTTTAGTTTTAAACATATTAAGCTACAGGAGAAGCCCCCGGAGGGATTCCCCGTGCCTTCTGTTGGATTCGCCCATGAAAAACTTGTTGTATTTTTTTTATATAGAGTTCTATTGATTGAGGAGGTAAAGATCATTTTGGTGGTCTATTTAAATGTTAAATAATCGAAAATCATAACATAGTAAAGGCAATTCCTGGAAATTTGCTGAAACACTAGTTGCCGTTTTACAGAAAACTTCTCTAGCAGGATTAACTGAGACAGTTTATGAATTTGTCACCTAGTTTTCATGATTAATATGTTTGATATATTTCGTATACTTACATGTTTAATAATATGACGTGACGTTTTGATCCCTTCTCAGGAATGGTTGCCAAACAATGTTTTACTGAAGCAGTTTAGTAATATTAACTTATTTCCAGAAGTTAATTTCTGGCATCTCCTAGTTTATTTTTAAGGATTTCACGTTCTGGGTCTGACCTAGTTGTCAGTAAAATAATAACTTGAATTACATATTAATAAGTTGAATCTTTGAGATAAACCATCGAGATATGTCCTTATAAAAAGAAATTATTGATAATTCTAAAATTTTTTATCTTTTTCTAACCAACTTTGTATTTCAACAAAATTTAGTTTTTGAAGTTTTTGTTCTGTTCCCCATAAAATGCTACATTAAAAATGGCATGAAACATAAGCTAAATGTTTAATATGGCGCTACCCTAACGCGTTAAAAGATTTAATCAAGTGGCCTTTCCTCGTGGTATTTTACGGCTAGAACTAATAACCCTACTAAGGAGATTTATTGCAATCCTGGAGGTAGTTTAATGCTGAAAAATTTATAAGCAACCACATTCTTGTGGAAATTTACGACAAAAGAGTTTCTGCAGTGTTATTTCTTAATATTTAACGTTCTAGAAAGCTTTAAGTCGTTCACTTGAGGTTAGCAAGTTGATGAAAAATATTGCAAAATACACAATGAGATTGAAATAGTGGTTTCTTTTACATTAATTGTAGGTTTTTATATATAAAATATCAGTTTTTGCGACTAGCTGATGAACGCTAAAGCTTCTTACCAAATGTAACTGCCTCTGTGTCTCCTATTTTTTATAGAGCGATATGAATTTAAAGAATAATAAAAACCGGAAAACCTCTGGACCAATTCGGCAATTTTATTATGTTGAAGTCTTAGTAAAGTTATAAAGAGAAATAAAAAATGGCCGGAAAAACCCATTTTACTTTTCCCCAGCCAAACTATTTCTAACTCTAGTTCGTGTAAATAAATACAACCAAAGCGCTTGTAAATAAACCAATCAATTATCACAATTATAATAATAATAATTACACAGCTCATAAAAAATATTTAGCAAATTTCATGATTTGTGCTTAACATATTTCACACAAGACCTTTAGACCAGGTGTTATTTATTAAACTTAAAATAATATATTTATTTATAGAAAATAAATCCACAACATACCAATTTCGTAACAATACAAGAAAATGGTCAGAACATGCCAGTTATTTGACATAAGAGAGATACATCATAACACAGCTAATCACAGAACACAACAAAACAATTGAAATGGCAAAATATTTTGCACATCACAACGATTTCATGTTTGTTTCTGTATTTTGTAAGTGAATTTCAGTATAAATGGTAGGCAAAAATAATGATATTACAAGTTCAGTAATTTATGAAAATTACACTTAATTTTGATCACTGAAACAAATTAATTCTTTGATCACATTTTTGGTGAATTAGCTATTTTATTTCAAAGCCGTATCTAGGACTTATAAATTCTAAAGACATCTCTTTCAAGTACTTCCAATTTGCTGTTTAACTCTAATAAATGATCTTTAGAATTTTTTGTGCTACCTATATATCTAAAAACAACAAATTTTCTCATGTCAACTTAAATGTCATATATCAAACTTTTATTAGACCTGGAAACGTTTGCTGTTCCCTTGAATATACAAATTTTTGTTTCGATTGTGATGTTATTTCCCAAGAACACATAATAATAATTTTGATGTGTTGTGTTTTTGAACTATTCCTATTTTTTACATTTTGATGTTTCACATATATTCAGTATTTCGGCATTTTGGTAACTCTACCTATCCCGCATCCTTCACGATATTTATTTAACTATTCTACTAATTCTCGTTTCTGATCATGGGAGCTGTTTAGAGTCTTTCCATTAGATCTAAGGAACCATATAAACATTATTGAAAAGCGGGACGGAAATTTGTTAAAATAATTTAGCAAAAAATAAAGCCGAGAAAGTAAGAAACATCAATCAAAGTACTAAAACAAAGTACTCTAGAATGTCGAATTTGATCATGACAGTTATTTAGAACCATTACATTAGACCTAAGGAACCATGTAAATATCATTAAAAGGCGGGGCGGAAATTTTTTTAAATAATTTAGCAACAAATAAACCCGAGAGAGTCAAAAACAGCAAACAAGTACTCTATGACGTCGAATTTGATGATGGCAGCTGTTTAGAATCTATCTATTAGATCTAAGATACCATATAACCATTAATGAAATGCGGGGCGGGAATTTGTTTAAATAATTTAGCAACATTATTATTACTTTAGGTTTTCGAAAATTATTTTTTGTTGTAGAATAGTTACACACTTGTCTCCGATCGGATAATTGCATTTCCGCAAAATGATAAAATCGTTTCATTTCATTAGAGGGAACAGATACAAATATAAAAATGACAATACACTAATAAACAAAATGTATACAGACTTAACTAAAACAAAATTGGAAAAATGTGTCAAACTTTATCTCCGTTGTTTTCAGACACCCTGTATAAATGAAAAATTGCAGCGCAATCCCCTTGTGTATTATTAACAGCCTCTGTAATTGGAAACTTTTGCCCTTAACTGAATTGACATGAACGTCTGGAAAGTTTGTGTCCTTCATCTAGCCTCTAATGTGAAGAAACGCTTGTTTTCGACCCACCTGGGCCCCAAAGATAAACGAGGCGCACCATCTAAGGGCTGAATTATTTTGTTTCTGTTTCTTTGGAGGAAACTTTCAGCGAAATCCTCAGTAACCTCTGTAGCCCCCCCAGTAGGTCACAGCGAGACGCTTCGGACGAAACGCAGCCATTAATAAAGAGATCGTACCGAGCGAGGGGTAGGTATCTTAATTAAATCAAAACAATATGGCTTCATAGGACAGAAATTAATTTAGAGTATGGCGACGGCGGATAAACAGCTCGTGGGGGCATCGGAGAGAACAAAAGTAGGGAAAGATGGGGGAAAAAAGTTGGTCGGTGTCTGTTATAAAGACGATATTGGCATTGTTTTGAGACAACGGAACACAAAAGAATTTAAGTTATAATCCTGTTTTAGACGGATAACGATAGAGAATGCCTACGGAGGAAATATTATTTAAAATAGTTTGAAAGTTTTAGGTTTTGGGAAATTTGGATTAACAGCGAAAGTTGCCGTTGTTATGTAATAAATAACTTAGAGAAGTTCGACATTTACTATCGACTTAGTTAACTTTGTTAAATACTAAGATAATGCATGACTGAACTGTGTAAACTCTTTAGTTGTGACTATTTTTAATTTCGCTAGTTTGCTGTCTCCTGGCCTAGTTTATTATTCATTTGGCTTATACTCCTGGACTTTATAATAGGGTGTTAATATACACGATTCTTGAAACTAGGTGGTGTGTTGGGTGTGCAGAAACTAAACATGCTAGAGTTTTGAATTTTTTTGGTCTGGTGTTTACCAAAAATACTCTCTTTAACTAAAATTGTGTTTCTGTCCACTCACACATTTAAGAGTAATTTCCTAGTCTTGAAAAAAGAACAAGATTGCATTACATTCCTCATAATTCTGTCCACTGTTTAGTAGTTTCTAAATGATTGAGGAGGCAAAGCGATTTTCACTCCTCACAATGGTTTCTGAAAAATACAGGTAAGGTAAGTAATTGAAAATAAGGTGTATTATCTAAGAGCAGTTTGTGGAAACTGTCCAGAACACTAGTTGCCTTCTTACTATATTTGCTAGCCTAAATAACATTTTTTTGGAATTACAGTCCACAATATATTTCATCCGCATAAGATAAATACAAACCTATGTGTTATCATTTAAACATTGTTGGATCATCGTAAAAAAGGTGTTTCCAAAAACATATAGTGCTTACTAGGACAGGTAAAAGAGCCAAAAATAAGTTAGGTTGGCTATGTAAAATATATTCCTAACTGTTTCTGATTTAGATATACAGAGTGTTAAATAATACTATTTTATAGACATTTTTGAAAAATACTTGGAAACTCCTGGCACCATTGTAATGAAACTTGTTGTCACATTCAAACACTCCATTGTTATATCTGACTCAAAGAGGGCTTGTAACTTTTTTGTGTTAGTGTTTTAGTTCGAAATGTTACTTCAGATGTTGCAACTCAGACTTCAGTTTCATTTTTTTACCGACTTCCAAAACAGAGCAGGTTATCAATTCGTCAGCACGTTTTTTTTATGTATACTCAGTGATTATTAACCGACTTCCAAAAAGGAGGAGGAAAGGAGGAGGTTATCAATTCGTCGCGTATTTTTTCGCTTTTTTTTTTGTATATATGTTACCTGATTTCTTCTCCTGTGGTGCACCGTTTTGAACGAATATGGTCTTGTTTAATAGAGTATATATCTGGATTTGTGAAACTTCAAATTTTGGAAAAGAATCCTATTGGTAAAGTGATAAAATTTGTGAATGAACACATGCGTGCATAGAAATCGACCAATATCCCTAATATTTTAGTCAATTTTTCGATAACTCCTTATGGATCTGTATAGTTTTTTAACGTTTAATCTATTAACGAAGATCCTTAGGTGATCTCATATACTTTTCTGCGACGTGCAACTTGCAGTTTTCCAGAAAATCGCCAAAAAATCCAAAATTCTTATCAAAAATTTCATCGAAATGACATAACGGACATTTCCTCATAAATATTTTAATTCCAACGTAATAGTGCGGTAATTTTAGGCACTGGAAGTTTTAATTGCGAATATGAAAATTTTCTATGTACATCTCAACCATATAGGTAGTAAAGCATAGTATTTTCGGCTCCTTAAATTAATGAGTACCAAGCTCGTTTTGTTTGTAGACCAGGTAAATACCTATTTAAATGCAAATTTTTCCATTTTGCGAAGACGGTACTTTTGGTTGTTACATTCTCCCGGCCTAATAGAAAATTCAGTGACAACACATGTCAAACTGTTACTTGGTGGCTTATAGACAGGGTGTTTAGTTATAGCAAACAAAATCACAAAGTAAAGTGGTAGAAGGAGTTTCAGTTATAAGAAGATTGAAATATAGGACGGACTAGAATGATAGTGGTCCGTAGGCAGCCTTATATACAGGATGGTTGGAATATAGGGTGGACTGGACGTTTGGTTGTATAAAAATGTTGAAAAAAATGTGAAATTAAAATTATATAGGGTTATTAAAAAACTGTTATATGATGTGGACATAAGCAAATCATATACAGGATGGTTGAAATATATGCTGGAGTTGAATTATATTTATACAGTGTGATTATCTAGTTATACAGGGTTGTCAAAAAAAGTTGAAAAAAGGTTACATGACGTAGTCCATAAGGCATAAATATATTTTGGGCTTTTTAAGTCAACGCGTACTAGTACATTTTGTTCGTAAAGATTTACCTGTCAATTTAAATGATAAAGTATCATTGTGTAATATCCAGGCTTTCGATGTTACCTGGTTCTGTCTATTAAGGTTATACAAACAAAATAAAAAATAAAGAATGAAAACTACCTGAGTTCAAAAAAAACTAAAAAGTTGAAAATAAAACATTTAAAAAAATATATAACCGACTTCTACCTATAACTAAAAAGCTAAAAATAATTACAACAAAATACAACTCTAGCAAATAAATAATACATTCAATGTTGTTAGGTACCTACCCAGAAGTAAAAAATGTAAACATTAAAAGGTGCTCATTCTGTACAAATTAATTACCTACCAATCGAGTATATTTTTGAAGTCGGTGACAAGTAAATCTAAAATCCTTCATTTCGTACTTTTCTACTAATTCATCAAACTTGATTGTTGCTTGGCACCGACTTCAAAAATATACTAGATTGGTAGGTAATTAATTTGTACAGAATGAGCACCTTTTGATGTTTACATTTTTTACTTCCTGGGTAGGTACCTAACAACATTGAATGTATTATTTATTTGCTACAGTTGTATTTTGTTATAATTATTTTTAGCTTTTTAGTTATAGGTAGAAGTCGGTTATATTTTTTTAAAAAATGTTTTATTCAAAAACAGCTTGGGCAATTTTGATGATTTAAACGGCATTACATTAAGGAATGATACAGAAAGGTACTATATAATTTTCTACATGAGATTTACGGTGTTTTAGAAAATCAGAAAAACAGCAATTAAGGGTGTAGTCCCTTAATTGCAGTGAATTTCCATGAGTCTACACTGTTTTCTCTAAAACGGCTCAATCAATTTGAATATTTAAAATTGTATTCTAAAAAGAGATGTTTTTGAGTAAATTGAAAAAATATATGCAAAAAAGCGGTAAAAATCAATGTAAATGTAACATTTGTATATCGTGCAGGGTGTTTGTAACGGTTTTCATTCTACGGGACTTCTAAGGGCGAAGTAAAATTACAGTTATACCTAAAAAAATCTTCAAGTACATGTAATATTCGATTTCACATAAGTAATTGCGTATACTACGTGGTAGAAATAATAGTACAGTAAAACTATAGTCATACAGGGTAGATCAAAAAAACTTTAAAAAAAAAGTGTATGCACTAAGGATATTTGAGTTATAGGGCGGAGGGTTCAAAAAATGTTCCATATACAGGATGATTGAAATATAAGCTGGAGTGAAATTATAGTTATACAGGGTAGTTAAAAAATGTTATGGTTATACTTGACATAGGGGGCGAAGTAACATTATAGGTATACAGTGTGAATTAAACAATAGAAAAATTGAAACAGTCAAGAGGGTTGAGAGTATTAATGATTATACAGGGCAGTTGCAACGTAGTGTTGAGTTGGGTTATAGTTTTACAGGTTGGTTCAGAAAATGATAGACAAATGATTTATATTGGGTGACCAATGCACATAAAAATATGCAGAGTGGTTGCAATATAGGGTGAATTAGAGTTACACTTATAGAAAGTGGTCCAAATAATAATACGAATAATAAAGTTAAATAAGTTAAATATGTGGAAAATATAGAAAAAGAAAACAAATTAGAGAGAGGGGGAAAAGAGACATAAGAATACGCTAAAATAATCAATAGAATTATACCTTAAATCAGGTAAAAAAAAACAACTTTAATTGACATATATAATGTCAGGAAATAGTTATTGATTGCACACGGTTTCTGAACGGTTTCTGTTTTAAGCTTAAGTAGATGTCAATTAGTTTTAAATATAAATTATAAGAATTTAACTTGTGAGATTGTACACGGTAATGTTTTAAGCTTAAGTAGATTTCAATTAGTTTTAGAGTAATGCTCTGGCTAACATTACGGAGTGTCCCATCTTTTTTAAATCCAAACGGTACACACTATCAAATTTTATAAGGTGTACCATTTTGGTGTAAAATCGAATGGAGAATATTTGTTACGAAAGAGAAACATGTGACTTATAAACATCTCCAGGGTCCAATCTATCTCTATAACAAACTTCATCATAATCGATTTAGCGGTTTAGGCGTATAAACGTAACAAACAAACGCACTTTCCCATTTATACGATTAGTTGGGATTCTATTATATATTACTTATATTTATAATAAGTAAATTTCAACCACTCCTTATGTGCAATTGGTTCTGACACTTTTATAAACCACCCTGTTTAACATCATTTATACTGCGCGCTATATTTGAAATATCCCTTACATTAAATTTCTTATGAACTACCTTAGGTATACAATAAGTTTTTTCAGCATTATTGAACTATTCTCTATAGACTACAGGATGCCGAACTCTCAAAGCTCAATTCTTCTAGCTCCGAATGAGTAATTCTGTTACTGAAATCATAAAATCAGTCAGCCTGAAATTATAACGAATAATATTTTTCAAGCCACTGAACACATTCTTTGACATTATTCTAAAAATATCTTGTAAACCCTCGACGCTTAAGGTGTATTAAAGATTTACGACCACCTCAGCCATCGAAATCAATTTTCGTGATAAATAATAAAGTGCTGCTCTATAATATTTCCCCTTATGCTCATAATCCAGGGAAATGTGTTGACATCACGTCGCTTTAAAAAAAAAACACACAACAAAAAGAACATTTCAATCTTTTATCATCACCATTCAAAGGGATCCCGTCCACTCCCATATGTCGCATTTTCCACGTTTATCCAAACATTCCTTTCGAAACTCCATCAATCAATGATGGGACCGGGGAGTCCATAAAAATTCTTGTATGTATAAAGAACGTCGATGTATCAATCTGAAATATTCATAAAACACGCTGTTTCTTTTATCCCACGCCGAGTTTTATCGCTAGGAGATTTAGACGTGTACCTTTCTTCTTTGTATCATATGTATGGAAATTGAGTGTTGCCGCTTAAAATGCATATTTGGGAAAGATGGAAGTTTTGAATAGTTAATAGTCATATACCAGGCCGAGGTGATGAGTGATGATGATGATGATGATGCGTGGGAACTCATACTCACACATAGATTACAAAAGTGTTAAGTAAGTATGAAACACACTTATAATATGTGGTTTGTTTATACCCAAAATGGGAGAGTAGGCATCGGACGTCGAAGGGGCACAAATGAATTTCAAAATCGAATAGGAATTATTTCATCTATGGCTTCTTTTGGTCCAGTTTCATTTTTTACCTCATCTGAATTCATTGCCAGAGATTTTTCACCAAAAGCAGAAGTTGCTCCTTTTACTTCAGTTTCATTTATTTCTTCAGAACAAGTTATAAGAGACTTTGTATCAACCACACAAGAGGATTCTTTTGGCTCACTATCTGATGATGAGACTTCTTCAGTTTTTGTATATTGTCAATATTGGATGAAGTTTCCTCTTCATTATTTGTATGTTGTGGATCATTTACTTCGCTATCATCATTATCATTACTATTTGTGTGACTATCATCACCACCTACAACATCAGAATTAGTTGCCATGGCACTACTGGCTGAAGCTAACGGATCAACTGATACTGAATTGTCTATAAGTGATACGTCGTTCGTAACCGAAGGGTTTGTTTCAGTATCATTATCTGTTTTACCTTCAACAGTACTTTCTACAGTTATTCTCAGATTCAGCTTCTTTGTTTTGTTCTGTACATATAGAGACTGTTATTACGTTTCCCGCCAGTTCCTCGAGTTCTTGCAATACATCGTCAACCGCGCTATTCTTGGGTGACGAGGTATCAAAAGATGAAACTCCTGAAGCAGCTCCCTTTCCAAACGTAGAATTTGAAGTAATATTAAAAGAGTATCTTGATTCACCCAACAAACTCTCCAAGTCATGTACAAGATATTCAACATCTTCAGTTATTTTTGTCCTAATTTGTAATGTTTGAAACGTTGCATTATTTGTAATATTTGAAATGTCTAAGTCTTATGGAATTTAGGGACCGATTTTCGAGAACTCGAAAATTGGCTGGAAGAACAAGGATATCCTGTGACTGTGCACACTATTTACCGCCGTTTAAAGTCTTTAGAATTGCAGCCTTATCCACCCCATCTTGTGCTACCTCTGACCGCTTAGCATACATTTTTAAAAAAACAAAAACCGACTTCAAAAGAAAATTAACTAAAAAGCATGAAATAATATTTTGCTACAATTAAATACTTTATATGAAGCCATCGGTGCCAAGCGAAAGTGAAAATCTCGATTATGTGAGGTACATTGATGAGTTGTACTTCGCAACTTCGCTGTTCAAATTGGCACCGACTTCATAAAAAGTATTTAATTGTAGCAAAATATTATTTCATGCTTTTTAGTTAATTTTTTTTTGAAGTCGGTGTTTGTTTTTTTAAAAATGTATTTATTTTACAATTTTCAGTGATGCAATGTTTGTAATTGTTAATGACTTATCCTACAGCTGTAACATTCTATTAAAATTTTTTTAACCATCCTTCATAACAATATTTGTACTCCGCCCTGTATGTCAGCTATCATAAATTTCCAACTGCTATGAGCTACCTTATATAATTATTTTTTCTTGTTTTTTACTAACCATCCTGTATGATATAATTACATATATATATATATATATATATATATATATATATATATACATATAAATATATATAAACAAACCTTGGTTGTTATATAGTATTAGATTATTTGGACTATTTGATAACACCGACCGTTGGGGTTACAAGTATCCCTTTTAACAGAAATGAAGATACTTTAATTTGGGTAATTTAATGCCCTCTTTGAAGGCAAACTTTGTCTACAGTTAATAAAAATTGACATGGATTGATTACTGTTTATGTTTTAGACCATGTAAAAAATCTGTTTGTAAAGAATAACTTTTTTCTCTGAAAATTATGAATAAAAAGAAATCGTTTAATTTATGAATACACACTGTATATTCATATTAACTGACACTTATTTTGATTTTGATTAATTCATCTTATTTACAATTTACCCCAAGTTCCAAATAGTTAATACCAGTAACTCCATCTAATCTTATAATACCCGCGACTCCACCAAGACATAGAATATAAGAAAATAGGTAAAAAGTTTTTCCCCATTCTATAAGAAACGATAGAAGCTATGTTATTTCTGGTTCTAGTTCTGGCCACTTTGAGATATCACGAAACTAATCCAATCCTTTTTCAATTTGCCCCACGTTCCGAATAACATTTTTCAAATTTTATATAATAATACCAGCTCCTCCACCATGGCATAGAGTATATGAGAATAGGTAAAAATAGTTTTTCCCAATTTTCTAAGAAACGTTAAAAGCTATTTTAATGAAAAAAATATGGGACCACTTCGCTATCCCCCCAAACAAGATCCAGTAAAATGGTCGAAATTCCTCGAGCCGTTTCCGAGTAATCGGTAAACAAACATAAAAAAAAACAGATACAGACGAATTGAGAACCTCCTTCTTTTTGAAGTCGGTTAAAAAGAAAGATTAGTATGATTTTGTTATCTCCATACTGCTTGGTTGAAAAAGGAGTAACTGGTAATAGAACCAATAATGACACCATGTATGATTTTCCGTTTAATTGAGTGTGTTGTTATGTCCAGGTTTTCAAGCAAACGGTCGTTAGCAGTGCACCAAACACCTCTTGCACCCACTATCAGTGGCAAGACTTTAATTTCATTAGGGTTTATTCCTTTTGAGGATAGTGTATGTGAATTCGGGATCCTCATAGTATACCCTCTTGTTCTCTGCGAGAGAGCGAGGCCCCTCCCAGTGAACTCCCATGTCACAGATAATCGATTTTTGACCTTTGCTAAGTACAAGGTCGGGAATCTTTAAAGTGCCTCTGGGTGTTCTGTCTCAACCGACCGGCCTTTTTTCGACGCTTCCTTCTTAAGAATATTGGCGATGTTGTTATGTCTGGCAATTCTAGAGCTATGTGTTATGTAGCAGTTCTGGAGGCTGTGACAGTTGAATTCCCTCCTGTCACATCCGCCTTTGCATTGTCTCTGATTAGCCTCGTTGTATAGAATGTCTCTAGTCGGTAGAAGATTGCCGCGGATTTTAATGCCATTTATAAATGTATTTCCCGTCCATGTGACTGGAGGGTCGGAGAGCCAGTTGCTTGATGTCGATGAGCTGGCTCTTTGGTTTAGGCCGTTGCCCCATCATGAGGTTTCAAGACAGGCAGCCAGAGAAGCTTTAATATTACCTGTGGTACCCAAGGGATTGAAAGATTTAAGACGGTTTAAATGATGTTCGTTTATGGTTCTGCTGGATTCAGGTAAGTATCTAATAATGTTATTAAGTCTTCTGCAGAGGATGTTGGGAATCTTTAGAAGAAAGTGAAAGATCCCAAGGCCATCGGTCCGCTTAGAGGCATGTATGAACGAATTAGCGGTGGAAGAGGGGAGCTGAAGGATAGTTTTTACTGTCCGCCGGATTAGCCTGTTTGCCTCATAAAGGAGAGGCCTGGTTTTTAAAATATTTTGTAGGGCACTAATTCAGCGATGCATTAGGTAGAAGGTAAGTAAGCCCAGTTTTTGGTGGGACTTTAAGGGGGCACATGAGATGTTCTTCTATTGCCCGTTAAGAGTTGGAGTGATGGAAGTTCTGCACCTAAGCGGTTGTAACGGAGACCTATGTAGTGAAGTGGTTCCATACCCACGTGCCGAATGGGGCGTCCATTCATATAAAACGGGCTTTTCGTAATCGAGTAGACTTTTTTTAATTGGCATATAGAGCCCATATTTCAACAATATAATGCTCGACCTCATGCTGCTCGAGTTGGTTTAGATTTCTTTAATGAGACCCATGTGAATCTGTTGCCATAGTCGCCCAGATCCGCCGGTATTTCGTCCATAGAACATGTTTAGGATATAATAGGTTGAAGGCTTGGAAATTTACCCCAGCTTCCACGGACTTTGGAAGTTCTAAGAAATACATTTAGCTTGAGATAGTATTCGTAAGAAGAAATAGACCACCTTATTGTTTCAAGACGTCTTGTGGAGGGTATAAATATATAATTTAAAGTCTTGGTATTTTTAGCTGATTCTGCTTTTTCCGGATTTGGACTGCGTCATTTTTTCGAATTAGTTTATTTATATACCTAAACCGGGATATAAACAAAGTTTTCCGACGTTTCGTCCACACTTATAAGGGGCTTTTTCAAGGATGAGACATAAAACAAAACAAATGTTACTTACCTTGCTGCTACTCCATTCATTTCATCTTTTTCTCACGAACACTTCAAAACTTAACTTTTTATTCAACTTCTAAATGAGTAATAGGTACGAAGAAATAATAATTGGCCCCCCGAAATTTTCCGGTAAAAGAAGGGTAGGAGGCACTTAATGGGATTATTTTATGATTGAAATGAAATTTCGTATACGTTCCTGGAATTTTATTAGTGGATAATATAAGTGCTTTATTTTCTTGAAATGTTAATGCAAGATTGCCAGATGGGCGAAAGTTCAAAACCTTTATCTCGGTTGAAATTCTTGGGATTTTTTGGCGATTTCAACGGCCTCACGGAATTTTCTGGCGAAATAATACGGAGATTTGGCCACGTCAGAGGAACGGTCGAAGAGAATTTGGTGGCCCGTTTCGTGATGAGGTGCAGCTACAGCAGAGTTTGAAAGCAGGCCCGTTTTCAAACAACGTTTGTGCTCACCTAGACGAGTGTTTATAGATCGAATTGTTTCACCGATGTATACTGCCCCACACGAGCATGGAATGGAATAAACACCTTTAGATAAAAGAGGATGTTGTTTATCCTTTGAAGAAGGTAACATTTGTGAGATTTTGGATAGTGGTTTGTAGACTGTTTTCACCTCGAGCTTATGAAGAAGCTTCTCAATAAGCAGAAATAAGAAATGGTCAGTCGTGAACTCCCTGGTGCATCGAGCTATATCCATTTCCGAACCCAAGTTTGAGAAGGAAATTAGCTTGGGTTGAGGGTAGCCTACTAAACAACGGCTACAGCAAACGAGAGGTTCGTAATTCCATTTTTCGTCACCAACAAGGCAAAAGTACTTTTAATTCGCTCTGTGATTCCCCTTACTAACACAGCGCCATCTATTGTTAATTTAGTTCGTTCGGACAAAGTCAGTAGCAGTTTCGATTTTTCTGCTTGTCTAGACAGTACATGTTACACCCTCTAAATGACAAGGCATTGCTAAACTGTCACAAGTTAGAATGCCTGTTTTGAATATACGGAAAGCAATAGTGAAATGCGCTTCTTGAATTAGTTCCTAGATTTTGGGGTTGTCTGTTTGTGATTTCTATTATAAAAAGGGATATAGAGTCCTGATATGCTGAATGACTATTGATGAACCATTAAGGAAGAGATCCTAATAGTAAAATGTATAGACCCTTAAGGCGTACATTTAAGATGTGGAGCGTCATAAGTGGTGATCCAAAAAAAATCCTACATGATGGGAACAGTGTAAAGAAGTTGATAAACTGAAATCAACAGAAAAACGTGACAAAAACTTTCATAGGACTGGACGTCTTGAATTGGAAGCTAAAAAATTGATTGCTGCTATTTTGACGAAGTTAAAAAATGAAGACAGAGTCAATGAAGTGTTGGTTATTATTTTATGATATTGAATTGTCACTTAATAAATCCGTACCATATTTGCCATATATCAGCAAGATCATGGATGGGATTGGGAAGCTTCTCCATAAGCACGAGGTGAAAACAGTCTACAAACCACTATCCAAAATTGGATTGAGTGCTGATACTTGGTGGAAGTTGAAATTCATGATGATTTGAGTAATACACTTATTAAAACTCACATTTTATTTAAAAAATTGTGACAATTATTTCGCGTCCGATGGAGCTTAATAATACAATGGTAGTACCTTAAGAAATTCAATACTTATAAACTAAATAGGATATAAAAAGGGAGTTTACAAATGTTGCTTTAATCTTCTAGTTGTGTTAATCTTACTGACAAATTAGGATAAACAATATCTATCCAAAATCTCAGAAATGTTACCCTCTCCAACGGATAAACAAAATCCTCTTTCATCTAAAGGTGTTTATTCCATTCCATGCTCGTGTAGGGCAGTATACATCGGTGAAACAGGTCGATCTATAAACACTCGTCTGGGTGAGCACAAACGTTGTTTGAAAACGGGCCTGCTTTCAAAGTCTGCTGTAGCTGAACATCCTCACGAAACGGGCCACCAAATCCTCTTCGACAGCTCCTCTGTCGTGGCCAAATTTCCGTATTATTTCACCAGAAAACTCCGTGAATGAATTTCAACCGAGACAAAGGTTTTGAACTTTTGTCCATCTGGCAATCTTGCATCAACATTTCCACAAAATAAATCATTTACTTATCCACTAATAAAATTCCAAGAACTTATACCAAATTTCATCACTATCATAAAATAATCCCATTAAGTACCTCCTACCCTTCTTTTACCTGAAAATTTGGGGGGGCCAATTATTATTTCTTCGTACCTATTACTCATTTAGAATTTGTACATCATTGTGACAAGTTGAATAAAAGAGTGAAGCTTTGAAGTGTGCTTGAGAAAACGATGAAATGAATGAAGTAGCCGCAAGGTTGTTTTGTTTTTTGTCTCATCCTTGAAAAAGTCCCTTATAAGTATGGGCGAACGTCGGAAAACTTTATTTATATCCCGGTTTAGGATATATAAATAAACAAATTCGAAAAAATAACGCGGTCCAAATCCGGAAAAAGCAAAATCAGCTATGACTCTGGCCCCAAAAACCTCCGTTCTCTCTTGGTAATTTTATTCAAATTTTATCCATTTACTCTTTACTATACCATCTATGTTTTACCAAATCAATAATAAATTCAAACATCTAATTCTGAGTATTGCGATTTCTTTCTCATTCAGTACATGTGATTAGAACTGTAAAAAATTTTGCCCCTTTAGTATGTATATATGCTAGAGTTATTATAATGTGGTTTCCCGAGTGCCAGTATGGCCTATAGAGGAGTTTGGTGTTGATTTTCAAATATTGTTTCGTATTCATTTCTGCCTGTCTTTATTAATGATTTTTTTTTCGGGTAACCGTTTAGTGTTTTTAAATATACATTTCTTATTGTAACGGATAGTTTACCAAAAATTCGTTAAAAAATTTTGCCATGATTTTAAAGATATATAGAAAATTTCAAAAATGTTTAACCTGACATGCTTTTCCTCACAAATGCACGTTCCCCTTATGGTTCCCCCATGTAAAGTAAAGTAGTTTATCGGGCGACATTCAATACACCACCTCATTTTTACAAGAACTCTCAACGCATTCAGTGTAATCTAATACTCCGCTCAATGGAAATGGAATGACGAAATTTTTTTCCTACTAGAAATATGATTGATATGGTTTTCCATATGCAGATGTATGAATACGCGTATGTCGAATATTGTTGAACGGGGAACTGAATAAATTACATCTTCACCTTAGGAGGTGCTCTCGACAGTCTTGTGTGTGTGCAAATTCGGCATGCATGCGAGATGAAAGCCGAAATAGGCTTCTTTCAGTATTCAGCTTGTAATCGAATGTATGGAGGATATTTTTTTATTTATTCAAACTGATTTTCTATTGCACTCACCGTGCCGATTAAAAAGGCTGGAGAATTTATTGGAAAATGAAATTCCCTGGAAATACACTTCTAACTTTACAGAGATATAATAAATACATTTTTTCAAAACAATAATCGACTTAACTAAAATGTAATAAAATATTATTTTACTGTAACAATTAAAGAATTTTTATAAAATCAAGTTGAACAACAAAATTGCAATGTACAACCCATTAATGTTCTTGTTAATTATTTTCACTTCAACATCGCAAGGACTTCAGAAAAACTTTTAATTGTTGCAACAGAAAAATATTCTTTGGTTTTCAGGTAAGTTTTTGAAGTCGGTTGTTTTATTTAATGTATTTATGTTACAATTTCTAGTGCTGTAATGGTATAACTGGATGCAGTTTTTATGTCTAATTAATGGTATTGCAAAAAAGGTATTTTACTTTTAAGTAATCTCGTTTACTGTTGTAGAGAATAGAGTAAGTTGTTTTCTAAGAATTTATTTGGATTAAGAAAGTTTTGCATAAGACTCCAACTTCCGTGGTATTCTAGACGATTTCAACACTTTCTTAGTTCTAATAATTATCAGATATTTTGATTTAATTCCAATTACATTCAATTAATTGTCTCTTTTCCCCTAAATTTTATGATAAACCAGTTTTTAGGGTTCCGTATATACAATATACGGATACCCTCATAATATCACTCAGGATTTCTGCCTCTGTCCCATCACAGCAATTTTCTCCTAAACTACTGGACGGAAGAGGTTGAAATTTGGTATGAAGGTATAGTTTGGTGACCCGATCAGGACTTCATATCGCAAAACAAGAAATTTTGATTTTAGGGGTATTTCTGGGTGAAAAACTAAAGATATCGACCGTTCCCCCCCTGATCTCCGAAACTACTGAACCTAAAATTTTGAAAAAAATAGGAAATATAGAACGTTGCCCGAAATTTACAGGCAAAATATGAAGAAATCGTTAATATAAATTTTGGGGGGCAAATTATAGAATTAAATGAAAATTTAAAAATTAAAAATTTTTAAAACCCATCATGTAATACATCAAATGAAAGGTCTCATTCTGAGGAACACAAATATATTTTTTTCATATTTAAAAAAAATTAATTTCAAAGATATTAACGAAAATATACCAAAATTTACCCATTCCCCCCCCCCGTTTATTTTCGAAACTATAAAACGTAAAGTTTTGAAAAAAAATAGAGGTATAGAGCCTGACCTGAAGTTTACTGGAAAAATAAGGAGAAATCTCTACTTTTAATTAAGGGGCAAATTACAGAATTATATGGAAAATATAAAATTAAAATTGTTTTTAACGCATCATGTTATATATCAGATGAAAGGGCAAACTTTGACGGAAACAATTTTTTTTCTTCATATTTTTAAATTAAATTAATTAAAAGACATTAATAAGAATTAAAAAAATTTTACCCATTCCCCCGCTTATCTCCGAAACCATAAGCTGTAAAATTTTGAAAAAAAATGTAGGTATAGCGCCTCACCTGAACTTTACTGGAAAAATAAGGAGAAACCCTCAATATTCATTTTGGGAGGCAAATTATCGAATTAAATGGAAAATAAAAAATTAAACTTGTTTCTAACGTATCATGTAATATATCAAATCACAGGGCTCATTATGACTAATAAAAATATATTTTTTTAATTTTTTTTTAAATAAATATTTTAAAATATATTAAAAAAATATTTAAAAAATTACCCATTCCCCCCTTATTTCCCCAAATTATAACACCTAATTTTTTTATTTACAGGAAAAACACGAAGAAATCTTTAATATTAATATTGGGGGCCAAATTATAGAAATAAACGGAAAATAAAAAATATTTTTTTAAGTGTCATGCAATATATAAAATGAAGGGGCTCATTATGAGGAATACAAATATATATTTTTCATATTTTTAAAATTAATTGTTTACAAGATATTAACATTAAGATATAAATAAAATCTCATTTCTCGCTTTATTTCCGAAACCATACTACCTAAAATTTTAAAAATAATTAGGGGTACTGGGGCTCACTTGAAATTTATATAAAAAAATATTAGAAAACCTCCATGGTAATTTTAGGGACAAATTATACAATTAAAATATTTTTAAATCATTTGTTTAAAAGATATTAGCAAAGATATTAAACATCGACTTAATTCCCATTTTTGAAACTACACTATTAAAATTTTGAAAAATATATTTTATTTGAATTTTTAAATAATTTGAATAACAGATTTAATAATTTATAAAAAAAAAATCTATAAGCCTCAAATAACAGTAGATTATAAAAGGCATCCCTGAAAGTTTAATAAAATAAAACTCTAATGTTAATTTTGGGTGCCAAATTAGAAAACAAACAGCGACGAAGGTTACGGAACCCTAGATGCGAGTCCAACTCGCACTTGAGCAAATTATTTCATTAAAAATATATAGCATAATTGTATGCATGTTTCACTCCTAACTTTGCTTGATAATAATTTGGGATATTATAAGAAATAAAGGTACTTTACTTTTAAGCATGAAATGAATAATTATGACACCATTTTTAGCGTTATGCCATATTGAGATCCAGTTTTTAATGCTAATTAATTTTCTTTGAAAACAATTTTAACTATTATAACAAATTATCAAATACTTTAATGCAGAGGTCTTTTTAGTATAACTTTCTTAAAGATTATTGATAAGAAAGTTTTTCGTTATATTTCAACTTATGAGGACACACTATATTGAGAACCTCGATCTTGAAGTTGATTAACAGTTATTTTCATTTAATTCCAATATATTTTCAATTTATTCTACCCCAGGTTCTGAAAAGAGTCGTTTCGTTTTTTAATACTTCGCTTCCAAGATTTTAGATTCACTTAACAGTTTCTAAAAAACGCAAAGCTTTTTCAATTATGGGTTCAATTGTTTAAATTGGCACCATTCTATTATATTTATTGATGTAAATTGCAATCAATAAACAGCCTTTGACAACGAAGTCAAAATAGATTTTGAGGTTTTCAATATACGCTTTTATTTCGATTGTGGTGTTATTGCCCAAAAAAACATAAAAATAATCAAAAATATGCCACAAACAACGTTAAGTTAAGACAATTATATCGAGGCCTTGTTGATCATCACAATAATTAGTGAAAATCTACATGTTACGTCTACTGCAGAAGTTTTTCTTTTCATGTTTCAGAAGATTTTAGATTCACTTTGCAATTTTTGTAAGTTTAAGGACCAATTAAAACATGATCTATAAGTAGCATTTAGACGACTAACACTAGCTTTATAGTCCTGTTCAGGAAACATCAGAAGTTTGCTCTTGACACAGACCCCACTAACCTGCTGTTGAAGGTGCCCTATCCTAAATTCAGGATGGAGAACAGAATCTGATAGATATACGGGATCACTAAACGAAAAAGTTGTCAAGAGGGAACTAGCAATAAAAAAACAGACCTACTGAGCAGATCGAGGATCTTCTCAATCGCCTACTCAACGATGCTAACCAATACTGTGTGAGAGTTACGGCCCATACAGGATCATTCAATAATCCTGTAATAGTTCACAGCTATGGCAAATGAAAAATGAATCAAAGAATTTGGTAAAACGCTGCTAGAAAAGAAACCAAATTTCAGCTAACGAAGAACGTACCCACAACCCTGAACATGGAAAAACATAAGATTTCAACGATTATACTCGGAGCAGTTCTACGAAGATATGAAAGCCTCGTATTGTACAGTGGTAAAAATGAAGTAGTACAACGTGGCTGTCTCTTTGTCTTTTAAGAGAATTGCAAATGTGACAGTGAATTTTTGACAGTTTTATAATAGTAAAATTTCACTTCCAGATTTCTCATTTATTATAATTCAGATTATAATTACTTTGATAACTAGATTAAATTAATACCTTGAAAGGTATCACTATTCTAAAACTGTCAAAAGAATATATTGTATATGGAATGGAATAGGGGTTTAACTTGATATGTTGGTAACAATTTAAAGAACGATCATGCCAGAGTACTTACATGTGTCTTTGTCTGCCCTGTTGACCGTCTGTAGGTTGAAGTGGACTGTATTTTGAGGAGTTGACCCCGCACTCTTTTAGTGGATTTTACTGTGTCTATTTCACGACCGGTTATTTCACTTAAAACAACTGAAGAACTAGAGAGATTAGTCCTTTTAAGTGAGAATTCAATCCGGTGGAAGCGACTCTGGCAAGTGTGCGCGTAAAAATCACCAACAAAAAACAAAAAATATACAAAAGAAAAGATCGAATTACACTGCTAATCCAAAAACTTTGTTCCAAACTAAATATACTACTCTACAAATAAATGTTAATGAATCCTTAACAGTATATTTTGTATACTGATCCTCTCTAAGGATTTTCAACTTTCAAGTTTCAATCAAGTGAAGTCAATCACAATTCGATATTTATGCTATTTGTTTTCATCTGTTAAATTAACATGAAAAACGTCTTTGACTGATTCAAGGTAAAAGACATGGTTCAGGTTCTATACAATTGACAAATAGATATTATTAAAATAAATGTAAATACATACAAAAACAAGGCAGTACAGGTCAGAATAGGTCGAGAGATACAAACAGGCACATGTATAAGATAGGGAGCCCTTTTCAATCTCATAATAGGCCTGTATTCTAACACCAAACATTTATTTTTACACGCCGTTTCAATAGCAAAGCTGTCAACTTCAAAGTTGGGTACAAAACTTTGGCTTTGTGAGATAACAAAGGCAGTGAAGAAAGGAAAAGGTTGTATAAGATGGAAAATGAAATGAAAACATTCGTTACATCGGGAAGTGAACTTAACTTCCAAAGACTGGTCCACAAGTTCTACACAAGCAAACAAGTTAAATATAGTATTCTCACCTCAGAAAATGAAAACTGAAAACACTTGTCACTGGTCAAAAAACCTATTGGGCAACAATTAAATGAGGGATAAACAAACATGACAATGAACTCAATATACAATAATGAAATACATGGCAGAAATGAAATCTGACATCTCGAAAACATAAAAACTGATTTAGGTTCCAAAATGTTAATAATTTTCATTTCCTAACAAATCAGTAATCAACATGTTGAACTATTACCAATAGTTTATTGATAATTAAACTTAAAATCAGGTAAAATACATAATCAGTCGTACGGAACGCAAAAACAGATATTTGTACCTAGTATTCATGAACGAAATAAGGAAAGGAAACGCTTTAAGTATATCATCACCTAGGTATGTGTTTAGTGCCTAAATAATTCTTGATGACAGCACTTGTTGAGTCCCGACCAAACCATGCGACCAGCCCATAATACTGCATTTCCTCCACACGAGTGTGAAATTATTCCTGACAGCCCGAATGATGTATGGCCGTTGAAGCTTGGCTGGAAAACTTGGCACGCGGCTGCGGAGGTGGCCGCGGGCACACGGAACATCCTCCTTGTCACGGAACATAAACAAAAGAGCAACGTGTTGGCGGTAAATTTTGACGTTATTAATTGCCAACGTTATAAGCCACTTGCTAACAAAACTTTTTCCGGAACGGTTAAGAAGTTTGCGTTCTTAATAAAATTCAACTTGATGAATGTGTACTAAAATATTTAACAAGTTTACGAGATAGTTTTTTGAGAAATAAGTTGTTTTGAAGACTGTTTTTCAAGCTCAAGTGAATAACGTCTGTCACCGCTTATAACATCAGCAATTACTTTCAAGTATACTGTTAAAAGTAGAATGCAAAACGGCTTAAGGATCAACGTTAAATTTTGAAATATTTGACTGAAAATGGAAAGTGCAAATAGCGAAACCAGGTCATACAAAATATTTTACTGGTATATATTATAAACATTGTTTGTCACTTGGTCCGTGTTTAGGTAAACATAAATTAATAACAAATTTTGAGGAATAAATTTATTTAGTTATTCTGAAATTAATTTTTTTCAAGTGATTACGTATGAGTTATATCAAGGGTATGTCGCAAAGTTAAAAATCTTTTTTAAGTTTATATTACCCAGTTCCAAAAAATAGCTATATTCATTTGCAGACAATTTAAAGTACAAAAAAACACGAGATAGACATGTGCAGAAGTACTTTAGGTTCGAGAAATGGAAAAAGGTAAAGTCGGCAGTTACATGGGAAAATTCTAAAATAAAAGAATATATTATATTTTATATTCGGTGAAAACTCCGGTAAAATAGGTTCTATGCAACGACCGAAACGTCTAGAATTTCTTGGGGAGATTCTAGAATATCTCAAGAAAGGAACTAGCTATTTATAACTGAGCCAATGTATTTAATGTTTTTTTATTCGAAATAATGGCTATTTTTCTGTGTAGATATTTATTGCAGCAACCCAATGTCGAAGATTTTTGGAGAAATTCTAACAAGAAAAATAACTATTTGTAGAACAAAGTGTATTTCATTTTTTTATTCGGCAGCAACTCTAATGCCAATTTTCCCATGTAGCTACCCATTTCTCGTAGCTATAGTTTATTTCTATAGAGGTAAGTAAGCTATATATTCCGAATTTATTGCTATCGCAATAGATTGCGTGGGTTTGAAATTCAGTTTACACAGAAATTCACGTTCACTTTAGATGATTTTTGGGAGGTGGGCTAAGGGGCTGAACCCCCCCTCCCCAAAATCGGAGTACTTTTTTAGTGTTTATTGTGTTAAAATCAACCATTCAGTCACGTCAAGCCCCCTACGAGATCAAGCCTCCACCCAAATGTCAATCCTGGATCCTCCCCTGACACACACGGCAATATAAACTAAACTAAACGACTCAACATGTACAAATGTCCCCTTTTTTATTATCTCAGCCGGTTGTATGTTGATATGATTTTGTCGGAATGATAAAGGACCAGGCACCATTCTTATGGAAAAATGGACGTCTATGACTAGTTTTCAAAATATAGGGTGTTAAACATCGAAAATGCCGCATTTTTGATTTTCGCATGATGGACATGTTTTATTTCTGGTTATTGAAGACATTGCGATTTGTATATTATTGGACATAAATATTTCACTACACAATCGCCATAATTTTTGGTGAATTACAAGATATTTAAAAAATAAGTACTTGTGATTTTGAAAAAAAATGAACATTTTTTTATTACAACGTTGAAAAC
This sequence comes from Octodonta nipae, assembly GCA_034190945.1. Classification (NCBI taxonomy): domain Eukaryota; kingdom Metazoa; phylum Arthropoda; class Insecta; order Coleoptera; family Chrysomelidae; genus Octodonta; species Octodonta nipae. The sequence continues at coordinate 91,771,823 of CM067222.1, forward strand.
ATAAGATGTTATTGCATAATTAATATCTCGTTAAAGTAATAATTTCTTGGATGTGTTTCATATAATATACAGTGTGAGCCATAAATATAGCTAGAGACGGCATATAGTATGTTTTGCTATTAATGAGTCACCCTATACGAACCAAGCGTGCTGCAATTTTAATAAGACATTAAACAGAAAAAACATGTTGCATATATTGTGAACTCACTGTAATCAATGATAATTAATGGTAATTCTTTTGTTCAATATTTTTGTCAAATAATGTGAAAATTACGTTTTCTTCAATAAACGGAAATAATACACGTCTTTTATGAGAAATCTCATAAGAAAAAGGAGACATTTCCGATGTTTAACACCTTATATCTCGAAAAGTAGCCATACTATTTTAATGCTATTCTGCTCAGTTAAACACTGAACATTTGTTAACGTAAAAATGTAATAACATACAAAGTTGATGAAGAGAATTTAGAACTACAGGGTAATATAAAAAACTAAATTTTTTCGATATGTACAGTTTTTGCAAAGAGTATCAAGAGACGGACCATATATCTGTTTAAATTGCAGCACGAATGGTTAGTACAGGGTGACTCATTAGTAGAAAAAAATAATATATGCCTTCTCTAGCTATATTTATGACTTACATTGTATGTTATATGAAGCGAATCTTTAACGAGATTTTGTGAAACATCTTCTGTTTTCAATCCAGCTATGTTACGTGTTTTTGCAATTAGTTGGTTTGTGAAATATTTAATTCAAATAATGTGCACAATCACAATTTCTCGAATAACCGGAAATAAAACATGTATATCATGCGAAATCTGATATAAAAAATGTGGCATTTTCGATGTTTAACACTCCGTATCTCGAAAAGTACTCATAGAATCTGTTTGTGCCCATCGACTCTTTTTGTCAGAACAGCAACTTCTATAACATACCACAATTTCAAATAATTTGACGGAAGTCCATTTTTCCATAAGAAAGGTACCTGGTCATCAGCAGATTTGTTAATTTTTTCATTGGCGGCATTAATATGAATTTTGTAACACTATTTTAGGATGGCTTCAAAAAATACAACTATTTTTTCTTCGGTGGTTTTTAAAAATTGCTGCTGAGAATTCGCTGCTGAAACACAAAACTTCTCAATTCAGAGTTGAAAGCCTGGAAATTAAAGGCCATTTAAAAACGAAGAGAGAAATTGGAAATATGGAAAACAAAATACAAAAGAAGATAATATTTAAACGAACACAAAGCACGCGAAGTGTTTATTGAAATGTAATAAACTTTTCATAATCGTTTATTTGAACATTCACGTTCGTTTTAATTCCAATCGGTCTAGAATTTCGGAATGACTTTAATAGTTTGCTTTTTGTTTAGAAAAGTACGTACATTTTTATTCGGGAATTCTCCAAGAAGTATTATACAATTTTGCCAACTTTATTAGTGGTGCTAACTTTTACAACACATGCCATACTAGTTTAGGTATATTTTGTTTTACAATGAAGTGTCAAACTTAACTGGACAAATTATTTCTCCAAATTTCTGTCAATAAATGTAAAAATATAGGGGAAGGTTGCTTAAGTCGTACCGCAGCCTAAGTCGTACCTTAGTTGTTTCGTTAACTAGAATACACTATAGGCAACTTAAAATACTGCATTCGCGTAGCAGTCATATTTAGTGCACATTCAATAGTCCGTTCCCGCCGATTGTTTAGAGAGGTTATGGAAATAATTCGTTTCGTCCCTCGTTCCCATTAATTTTATTGTGTACTTTGGAAGCAACTAAAGTAAGTAAAAGTCAACTAAATATTTGTTTAATGTTAAATATATGTTATACATCTATCCAGTTATTGATTCACACATGGATTTTGTAAAATCTTTACTCTGATATATTTATTAAGGTTATTTGAAGTGGGCATCACATGTTTCTTAAGTCGTACTCACATGTACTTCTTAAGTCGTACCACCGGTGATTCAGAAATTGAATTAAAACTCTTCCAATTGAAAATTCTACCGATGGTACCCTTAATATAAAAGAAAACTTAAATGTGATTTCTCCATGCCATCCTTGACTGACACATCGCGTAAACGGTTTTCACTATAGAATTAACGGCTTCTCCGTATAAAGATTACCTCCAAACATGTTAGAACAGAAAAAGGCTTTGTGAATCGCAAAATAGTTGCAGAAGAATTCAAAAAGAGAAAAAATAATGATAATAAGGACTGGTATTGTACCCTTTGCGGAGGATAGGAAGGAAGATATGATTCAATGCCTAAAATGCAAAATTTGGATGCATGACAAATGTGCTGGGGTGTCAAGACGAATTAAAAAATTCATTTGTATTAATTGCAAATAAATCAATTATTTTTTAACTACTATATAATCTCATTTTTATTTTATTTTAGCAATAGTACGACTTAAGGTTCGGAGGTACGACTTAGGAAACAGTTTCCTAAGTCGTACCGATTACAATATTTTTGAAATTAACGTTTAAAATCAAAACAATATTTTTATACAAATAAAGCCAGTATTTACTGATGTTCCCAATAAGTCTCATAACTGACAATTTTGTTAAAAAATTTTCAATTTAAAGTCAATTTTGTTTTAGGGGTACGAATTAAGCAACCTTCCCCTATCTTTTATGATAATAATAACATATTTTGCAGTTTAATTTGGGATTGTACCTTATAAAATAGTTACCTACGTTACCCATACAAGCATTTCAACAGTCATACTTTTAAAATTGTAACTATGGTATTGAACCATATAGTCTAGGGCAGTATTACTTTAAGTCTGTTCCGGGGAACCCTAGGGTTCCGCAAAAATTTAGAAAAAAAATCAAAACGCCTCTCTCTAGTCGAACATTTTGATGAAACGAGGTCAGAACAGACCTGGAAACGTTCGGTTTTTCCTTGAATATACAGATTTTTGTTATTTCCCAAGAACACATAAAAATAATTCTATTATTGTACTTGTTATGTAATAAAGTAGTAACTGTTACATTGTACTTTTATTATGGGTATTAATAAAGAATACACGTTTAAAAACTATTGTTTTAATTAATGTAGGGTTCCGTCAAGTATTTCGCTTTCCAAAAGGGTTCAGTCACCAAAAAAGTTTGAAGAACCGCTGGTCTAGAGTATTGATTTTGGACGTTTTTCCAAATCTGGTTTGGGCTTGACATTGAATTTTAGGACACATTCTATGCACCCACGTTTAATGTCCACCAATACTAAACTTCCTACACAAATAACTTCCCATTTAACCAATTATTAAGAACGTACAAATCAAATGATAAATTAAAGAAAATGTATTAACCACATTTTCCAAAGATATTGTATGCATACAAAAGTTGCAAGACATGTTGACAAATCACATACATTCAAATCCTAAAAGGTATCGTAGACGTTGTCGCTGTATTTTATGCTTTGCGGATAGCAAAATAAAAATACAAAGCTTCCGCTTACTTGTGATGGAACACCTGTGTATTGACGTTATATGTCGTAAGTGTTTGCCCATAAGTCCAATTCTTACAGTTGTGTTTATCTTGATGGCAAGAACATTCTACAGCTAATGAAAATGTGTCGTAAAATTGTCATAACAAAAATAACTGCAATATATTTTTTTCGTTTTACTGAAACTATTTGTGTTTCCAATAACGTATGCAAACACAATTCATTTGTCTGAATATTTTGTGAAAAATATAGTCATCAAAAGAAGTGTAAACGTAAAAGTGAACTGCAGCTGTTTGATCTACCATCCCTCCGAAAAGAAGTCTACTAGAGGTTTATGACACATTTTTATTTATAATCTCCATATTGCAGTATCTCCAGTAGAAAGCTGTTTGGCAGAAAAGTTTTCTTAATTTTAATCCAGCTTGTAACTGACATTCGTCCACTTAACGTTCTCAAATTTAGGGTTTTTATTTGGCACGCGAAAATTTAATGCAGTGTTTACAGTCTTATTATGCCTAAAATATTTCTTTGTTATCCCGGTCTGTGTCAGATTACGACTCGTCAAAAGATGGTTTAAGGCTGCTGTCGCATTAAACTGACAAAGTGCCTTCTTTATATCCTTTCTTGATGGGATTTCCGTTTTTTTTTTGGACGGACAATAGCTACACCTAGAAAATTGATTCGTCGTCGGTTTATGAAAAAACTCCAGTAAAGGTCAGGAAAAATAAATACAACTTTTCTAATACAAATCAAGTCTCTTAATTTCACTTACTGATTTTAATACTTTGAATAAAAATAAATTCGAGTGCCTCCAAGTTAGTAAATGTAAAACTAAAACTCACTTAACTAACCTTTAACTCCAAGAGTCTGGAATAGTAACTTCCATAGGTTTAAATCTTAGATCGACTATTTTAATGTTATGACCTTCAAAATCTATGTGTCCAAAACCGTATAGAAGCTTCCCTCCTCTAGCGGGCTAAATTTGTAAATTTAATTTAGGATCCCCCTTCCGATTTTCGAAATTTATCGTTCCTATTCAATTCGATGCGTTTCTTTGCTCCAATTATTGTCAGCAAATTTCTATAGAAGGAACGGTGCATAATACAGAACCCCCCTCCCCATATAAATATTGTCGTCACGATCTGTCAAAGCTTCATCCTAGTAAGAATTGCTCCATCTAGTTATTTTACTAGAGAAAAAGTGTGTGAGGGTACAATGAACCAAGACACCTATTCGAGACAAGAGGCCCTGGCTGAAGTGTGGACAGAGGAACCTAAATTATGCTAGAGGTCGAAAGAGGGGCATGCGTGAATCAAGAAGGGTGCATGGATATAGACTAGATATTGGAGAATATGAAAAAAAATTGGAGAAGAATGAGTGAATTTAGAACGAACGTTGTGAAAGACAATGGGAGAATAAAAAGAGATCTATCTGGCAGAGCGTTTTATACGACTGAAGGGATGATGTCGATTGGTTTATTTTTGTCTGGGGAACCCGATGTATATCTCGGCGTAGGTATTCCGAGTATCTAGTAGGTCCTCGAAGGCGTTTAGTGAGTATTGTGGTGAACAATGGTTTAACAATAACGTTTGATGTAATTGAGGTGCACTCTAGTCCGTAATCTGGATTTCACCTCGGCAAAAAAGTCGTTTGCCGTAGCCGGTTTACATATTTAGCTAGTGCTCCAGCCAGTTGTATTCTAGCTGATACTCTTTCTGGAGCTGCCCTTCGATGAAATGATTGCCCGTATGAACGATGCCTACCACTTCTCATCTTACACAATTTTTTCGTCAATTTTCTTCAAATCGGGAATCTTGTATGGAGAGCTAATCTCAACTTAGGTCGCTAAGTAAATCAGGGGCGGATCCAGACTTGTGCTTCCGGGGACGCGATTTTATGCGACAGGAAGGGGGGGGGCGGTCCTGTACTAAATTTATATAAATAAAATTTTAAACCCAAATTTCTTGGGTTATTACAATAAATATAGTCGTTCTGAGCTTTAAACCCATAAAAGTTAACTTTCTTCTAGGCTCTTGGAGTTAGGTTTATCTCATTTTAATATCGCGATCGCGATGAAGTAGATACTGAACTAATCATTTTTAAATCTATGTCAAAAACTTTTTCCACCGGTAGTTCTGTGTCCATCTCTAAGCCCGTATGTTTACTTGTACCTCATACCCTCTGTAATATTCTACTTCTTAGCCCTATAAGCATAATTATGCTCCTGATAAATCCTCTCAAGACGTTAAGGTTTTCAGTTCAGCTTTTGGCCCTACCTGTGCTTTTCTTCAGTTCAATTTTTCAGTATCTCGCATTTTACCTCACTTAATTAATATGACTAACCCATCTTTGTCTTCTCAGCTTATTCTTAAGATGGTCATCTTAAGCACGACGAATAGCAAACCTAGCTGAAAAGCTAGCATGAAAAGCCAAACACCTGAAAAATTTGATTGACCTTATAAGTTGGTAAGTACTCTTCAAAATTCAAAAAAGGGGGTAAAAAGCAGAACGTTGTTTTCTGCCAATGAATAACACTGAAAACCTAAGAAGCAGAAGAAATGGAGGTATACCATACAACCTCACGATAGGTTGGTAAGGGGCAAGTTTTATTCATCTGAAGTTAATTATTTTTTTTTTAACTTAAAAGGACGAAGTTCTCAAATCGATGACTCCACAACGGTTTCACTAATTTGTATAGTTTAAACGATATTTAATTAGAGAGGATCCCAAAGAAATCCCTAATATTTTCTGTGCCATGTGGCATACCATTTTTCTGAAAATTTAAAACACTTGTCATTTTACGATATAATTTGACAGAGGAGGCAATATTAATGGCTGTAAAAATCATTATTCGAGTTATAGGATGAAATTAATTGACAATAAACCACTTAAAAAATGAACGTTCTTAATTCGCCAATATATAGAAAAAAAAATTTCATAAACATATTTGCGTGCTCTGAAAGTAAAATAAACTTTTTTAACTGTAGACGAGATTTGTGAAAGAATATGAATTTCTGATAATCACGAAAATTGTTATGCCACTAACTTAATTAGAATGAAAACTTAATTAGTTATGCCCAAATATCACCAAAAAGTGTGAAATATGTAGCAAGATATTAACAAAACCGGGTTCAAAAAAAAACAAAAAACAATATTTTTCTGCAACTGTTAAATACTTTAAATACGTTTTCAATAATTAGGTACGAGTATTTGGTTTTGTTCTACTTTGTACCGACTTCAAAATAAGTATTTAACTATTGCAAACATATATTATTTCTTGATTTTTAGTTGAGATAATTTAGTGTTTTTTTCTTATAATTTCTAGAAAAATTCATCATAAAACCGTCATCATAGACATTAAATAATCAACTAATTTTTTTCGCATTCATTGCGGATTTCGTCATGCCTTTATGGATATTCTTGAACTACCATCATCCTGACCTTATGCTAGCATAAATCCTTTCAGCGCTCCAAACTGATAGTTCTCAGGTAGAAACAAATAGCCTAAGATTCACGAAATGTGTTCTTCTTACATCATCAATATGATATTCAAATATCTATGAGAATTATCCCCCAGCTATCCGGAGATCTTTTGACTGCGAAATTTTGATGGACGTCCAGATAATGGAGACCGCTATCCATTATTCCGGTAGAGCCAATAATGGATGGTGCTATCGAGGAATTACGCCGATACATCGATCATACCTGTCGTTCGCGGTTCTGAAGCTCGCTTTCCGAAACTGTTTGTTATGGAATATGCGGAAATTCTCCGAAGAAACCTTCGACACAAATCCTTGATAGCTACAGTAAAGGAAATACAATGCGGGAGAAATCAAATTATATTTTATTAGATCTGAACTGGTCCAGTTTATTTATGTTATGACACCTGAGTTCGATCTAGACCAGAACCTCTTTTAAATCAGTTTATATTTTTTTTTGTCTCTTGATAATGGCTCCGGAAAAGGGTCGAAACGTCGAGTATTTCATAAAGGACCCCGCATCTTATGAGTTTAGGTTCCCGGTCAAATTGGCTGCAATTTTGGTATTTTGTACTTTATGATGAAAAGGTACCATACGCACAAAGTCTAAAAATGGACAGTTTTTGAGGTATCAGGGTCATATGTCATGTATGTCAGGGTCATGAACAATAATAGACAGTTTTCGGACTGTCCATGAATCATATTAACTTGAGTAAAGTAGGATCTACTCCCTAAAAATTCTGAGTGAATTAAGTCCTAGGTTATAACATCGAACCATTGATCATGACCCTGTAAGTAACCTTCAAGGTCATTTCAAGATCAAACTGATTTTAAAGATAAGATGTGCATCATTATATAGAGTAATAGGAAACAGGGCTATACAAAAGTTATTCAGCTTTTTACGAGGATTGAGTCTTTCAATTAGAATGAAAACTTCGCAACGTCTTGAAGTTGGAGAGGGAGAACTCTCGAACAGAGGGCGCGAATACGGATTTAAGGTTACCAACGAACTGCATCGTAGATAACCGTTTAGTTTCCTGATCCACGGATTTCACATCCTAAGTTATTATTTCGCAATCTTATCTTGATCCTTGAAATGACCTTGAAGATTACTGGCGAGGTCATGATTAAAGGTTCCATGCCATAACATATGACTTGTTCATTATGACCCTGATATCTCAAAAACTGTCCATTTTTAGACCTAGGGTAACTTTTGATCAGGACGTCATGAGGTACAACATTTCCAAAATTGCATCCAATTTCACCGGGAACCCAAACCCATAAGATTTGTGAGGGGTTCTTTAGACGCGGTTCTCACTCTGAACCCAGCCCAGTTCATAATAATGACCGCGGAAGCGGGGCAGGGTGTCTCACATTTGAAGGGATAACATTGCTATCTAAAGAACTGTAAGATATACAGACACGTTTAAATGGAGAAAAGTTGGGTATTTTTGAGTCCACTCAACTACTTAAAGGAAAAATTATGCTATCTCTATGTCATTTTTTTGTTATTCACCCTACTACTTTTATTTCAAAGACTTTTAAAAAATAGTAACGTGTAAAGTGTGTTGATATATACTTCTACAAAAAAAGACGTCATCAAATCTTCACTGCTACGTATCTTTTTTTCTTGGTCATCATCAACTATTTTTTTTAATACGGATCTGTACATTTTTGTTACAATATTGATAAAAGACATTGAAAGATTGATACATTTTATATCATGTTTTTGCAGAAAAAACAATCATCAGAGTAAAAAAATTAATAGGGTCCTGCTCATAGCATAAACAATACAATTAATTAAACTTTTTCCATCGAAAATATTTAAAAAAAAATCAAATCATGTTTTTTTTGAAATTTAATCCTGAAATTAATAAAATCTTCAAAATCAAAATTTTTCCTCGGTAAGTAAACTGTCAGTTGTAATGGACACATGTTGAATACAAAAATTCTTTTATTGCTTGGCAACTTGCAACAAGCATAATTTTTGCAATAATTAATTATTTCTATGGAAAAGAAATAAGGGTTTGATTTTCTAAATAAATACCTCTTTACCTGGTAAATTAATATAAACAATTATTTTATCTATTCATGGGTTTTCTCTCCTCCAAATTTTTTCCTGTAACAGATAAGTATTTAAAAATTGTATAGGTAGAACAAAGTGTAGTAAGGCAATTTCGTAAAATTGCCCGGATTACTGGCTGTCTGTACAGAGATTCTTCCTCACAGTTTTTCTGAGAGAAAGAGATGTCTATAAAATGATCAACCAGTATTCCTGTATATAAGTAATGTTGAAAGAAGAAAATTTAAAAAAGAGAAAACTTAAAGAAGCCAGCTGTATGATGATAAACAACACTGAAATCGGAGCACCTTCAGCCGACCTTCATTTGGACTGGAAGAATTTACTGCTAACAGAACAAAAAAAACGGTAAGCTCAGAGTCAAGTGATCGCCAAACGACAAATTGTCAGTGTCAAATTTTTTGACAAACAACAAATTCAAAATTAAAGCGAAAATTTTTTAGAAAAAAACCTCGAAAATAACACTAAACGATTGACAACGACTCCAGACTCGGAGTTGAAACGTCTCCATACACGGATAAGTATTACACAATGTACAATACATTACTTATATACAGGAATACTGGTTGATCATTTTATAGACATCTCTTTCTCTCAGAAAAACTGTGAGAAAGAATCTCTGTACAGACAGCCAGTAATCCGGGCAATTTTACGAAATTGCCTTACTACACTTTGTTCTCTACATATACAATTTTTTAAATACTTATCTGTTACAGGAAAAAATTTGGAGGAGAGAAAACCCATGAATAGACAAAATAATTCAAGACCTCCTCAACAATCTTTTCGAAATTTCTTAATATAAACAATTTCATTATAGCAACAATTAAATTTACAACAATGCCTTGATTTTACAACGGAGAAGAGTCTGGTGACTGCAAGTTTGTGAAAAGTTCATCTATGATTTGTACATTCTTCATCATTAAATTTACTATCGCACAGAGTTACCAAATGGCGTCGAAAAAAGTATTTTTTTAAATTAAACCAGACGAAACACAAAAGCGATCACCCGGTTTCAATGGTCAATGTATTTTTGCAATTTGTCAGCAAACAGACAATATTTTAGAACTTTGACGCTGTCATTAGCTGGAACGTACTTATACTTACCTATAACTTTCTTAAACGTATGTTTTTACTATAACATACATTTAGACCGGTAGATCTGAATTAGAAGTTCAACCACGATTTTCTGAGTTCTGCCTTCTGGAGTACTGAAAGATTCTATGAGGTACTTACAATTCATGGAAAAATCCTACAATTTCCTAGGGAATTTTCCTGTAAAAATGAGCCTTTTCTAAAACAAAAAAGGGTGGAGAGGATTAATACTTATAGAGGGCGGTTGCAACATCGTGTAGACTTGAATTGTAATTGTACAAGGTGATTCAGAAAATGATAGACAAATAATTTATATTGAGTGACTGTTCAGAACACTCTGTCTTTTTTGGGTTTAAAAGAGACAGCCTTTATGTTTATATATGTATATTCTCAATTGATTGGAAAAAACTCTGTGCTTGAGGCGCAATTGCTGTAAGACTCGCTGTTCGCTTCTCGTACAATACAGATCTCCCTAAACTCTCAAGGAGAAAACGTTACCCTTTGTGCTCGCTAGTGCAACTCCAAAGTGCGTGTGCAGCTATTACTCACTTATTGTTAAACCCCCTCGTGAGTGCGCATTGCCCAACATTATAAACTCTAGTTGTGCCTAAAAACTCCAGGGTTAAGGCCGGCTACCCGCGCCGAATGCAGACAAATACATGGATGGCAGATTTCCCAAGGCTTTTACTAGATCTAACTCGTAGACAAGGTAAGAGTTTTCTTATAAATGGCAATTGAGTTTTTTATCAAAATAGAACCAACTCAAAACTACAGTCCACTTAATCCAATTCACTACAGTGACCATTACACAGAAACATATTCAGGGTGTTGCAATGTAGGGTGAATAGGAGTTATAGAAATTTGGCCAAATAATAAAACAAATAAAAAAGTTAAAAAATATTTGGATAATGTAACAAAAAATACAAATTAGAGAGGGGGAGAGATAAGAATACGGTAAAATAAACAATAGAATTATACTTTAAATCAGATAAAAAAAATATGTCAGTAAATAGTTATTGATTGCAAAGTTTCTAAACGGATTTTATTTTAAGCCAGTTGAAGTCGATTATTTTTTAAATATAAATTATTACTTATCTTATGGTTCAATAAGATGACAATAATAAGAGATATAGGTAAATTGAATAACGGTGTACAAAGAGAGGTATACAAGACAATAGCACATTATAACAACAAACATTATAATAACAAATATATAGCTTAACATAATAAGATATACATAACAAGTTAAAATACATTACAGGTTGATGTCCAGTTATTTTGTGGAAGTTTTGTGGTCTGACATGTATGCTTCCCCGCGATGCAAATAAAGTCAAGATGAATCTATAACCATCTATTGGATATACCCAGTAGACTACCCTGTATAATTTTTTTTTAAATTTGGTTGCATGCAAAATGCAATATTTTTTAGTGAAACCGCATAAACACTCATTGTAAAAGTGTTGAAAATTTAAACTGTGATTTCCATCAGCCATCAAGAACTTTTCGAATGAACGAAACTAATAAAGCCCTCATCGATTATGCAAAACGTCAATAAATTTTTTTGGCGATTAACTTTTATCTGACAAAATCGTGAACTTCCGGTACCGGAACAAACCTTATACGGCCAAATGGATACACAAAACGTCAGCAATCAACAACCGGCAACAACATGAACTACTGATTGGTCCTTCGGGCCGGATATTCGCATTAATCGATACGTGTCTGTTAAAACGCACCATCTGCAAATTTGTATTAAAAACAAACATTTCATTAGGGTAATTCGATGCGGCTAAATAATATCGTGTTACAAATAAGTATCCGTAGTGAGCAAACAAGCTACAGTTTACTGCGTACACAGAGGAAATAATGGCACGGTGTTTTGGAATAGCATTTGGTGCGGGAATACGAAATAATTGATACTCCTCACTCCTCTTGATATATTAAGCATAAGTATATAGTTTTTCATACTTTGTAGGGTTCCGTATATACAATATACGGATACCCTTATAAAATCACTCAGGATTTCTGCCTCTGTCACATCATCAGCCATTCTTCTCCTAAACTACTGGACGGAAGAGGCTGAAATTTGGTATCAATCTATAGTTTGGTGACCCGATCAGGAGTATATATCGTAAATGAAAAAAATGTTAATTTTAGAGGTACTTTTGGGGGGAAAAACTAATAAAATCGACCGTTCCCCCCCTGATCTCGGAAACTACTGAGTCTAAAATTTTGAAAAAAATTAGAAATATAGACCGTTGCGCGAACTTTACAGGAAAAATAAGGAGAAACCATTAATATTAATTTTGGGGGTCAAATTATAGAATTAAATGAAAATTTAAAAATATATTTTTTAAACGCATCATGTAATATATCAAATGAAAGGTGCCATTCTGAGGAACACAAATATATTTTTTTTCAATTTAAAAAATAATTAAAACGATATTAACGAAAATATACCAAAATTTACTCCGAAACTATAAAACGTATAGTTTTGAAAAAAAAATAGAGGTATAAGGTCTGACCTGAAGTTTACTGGAAAAATAAGGAGAAACCTCTACTTTTAATTTTGGATGACAAATTAATTATTTCCAACCCATCATGTTACATATCAAATGAAAGGGCTCATTATGACGAAAACAAATATATTTTTTCCATATTTTTAAAATAAATAAATTAAAAGATACTAACAAAAATATAAAAAAATGTACCCATTCCCCCCCCCCTTATCTCCGAAACCATTAACTGTAAAATTTTGAAAAAAAAATTAGGGGTATTGCGTCTCACCTGAACTTTACTGGAAAAATAAGGAGAAACCCCTAATATTCATTTTGGGGGGCAAATTATAGAATTAAATGGAAAATAAAAAAAAATTGTTTCTAACGCATTAAGTAATGCATCAAATCAAAGGGCTCATTATGAAGAATACTAATATTTTTTTTATTTTTGTTTTTTTAATAAATATTTTTAAATATATTAACAAAATATATTTAAATAAATTACCCATTCCCCCTTTATTCCCCAAACTATAGGACCTATTTTTTTTGTTTATAGGAAAAATACGAAGAAATCTCTAATATTAATATTGGGGGCCAAATTATAGAATTAAACTCAGAAAATAAAAAAATGTTTTTTAACGCATCAAATGTAAGGGTTTATTATGAAGAATACAAATACATATTTTTCATATTTTTAAAATTAATTGTTTACAAAATATTAACATAAAGATATAAAAAATTCTCATTTCTCGCTTTATTTCCGAAACCATACTACCTAAAATTTTGGTGCTCACTTGAAATTTATAAGAAGAATTAGTAGAAAACCCCCATAGTAATTTTAGGGACAAATTATACAATTAAGTGGAAAATAAAAATTCAATTTTCAAACGCATCGTATCAGATAAAAGGCTCATTATGTGAATTACAAATATATCATATTTTTAAATCACTTGTTTAAAAGATATTAACAAAAATATTAAGCATCGACTTAATTCCCACTTTAGAAACTACACTATTTAAATTTTGAAATATACGTTTTATTTGTATTTTTAAATAATTTTAATAACAAATTTTATAATTTATAATTTAAAACTTGACCTATTTTGCCCTATATTTTCCAATCTACAGAGCTTCAAAATTCAGACAGTAAATTATTAAAGTCTTCTCAGAAAGTTTATTAGTAAAATAAAACTCTAATGTTAATTTTTGGGGGTCAAATGAGAAAATTAAATACATATGTATTCTTATAAAAATCAAGCGAATCCTGAAGCAGATAAAATAAAAAGTCTATGTATATTTGTTATAAATTTAAAACGATTCATTTAAAAGATATTAGGACAAATATAAGAAAATGTACTCATTCCCTGCTTGTCTGAAACTGGAATATTAGAATCTTGAAGGTGGTACGGAACCCTTAGTATGCGAGTCCAACTCGCACTTTACCAAATTATTTGAAATTAGTAAGCTTATTCAACAAATATAAAAATATAAATGTATTTATTTAACATTTTAAAACAATATTCGTACATAGTCAAAAGATGTGAGAGAGATATTTTGATCAATGGAATATACAATGCTATAATAAAATTGTGTACAAAATTCATAAATAAAACTTTTTTTTCGAAAAACGATGAAATATGTCAAGGGATTATTTTTTAAAACTTCTGATGACATTTGAAAAAAAGCATTTTTGTCAAGGTCATGAGGATACCATCAGAATGAAATATTAACCAATTTATTACCATTAGTGAACAGATTCAAATTGTCTTATTCCTATGAAAGTAGCCTAAGTTATAACAATATACTACGTGGTTACATATTTAACTTATTTAGCTCAACCTTTTGATAAATGCTAAAGTCAGTTGTTTGTTCAGTCTAAATATCATTGTGTTTTTTGTATATCTAATATCAGTACGTATATACAATTGTAATTACAAAATGGGTTTGGACCCGTAAATTAACAAACAACTGCTATTTGACAGTGGTTATTTGGCAACCTGGGGATAGTATCTACTTTCCCGACACCAACCCGTTCAATACACCAATGATGGAAATAGTAGACACTTATTCCTTGATATAAAGTGCCAAAAGGCTAGGACCATAATTCAGACATTAGTTTTCAAGAAGGCTACAGGTATTTACCTATTCTAACCTAACCAATTACAGACCATTTATTAAATTCCCCATAGAGGTGGAACAGAGCATACCTGGCAGACCAGGAACCAGGAAAAAAGTGAAAATTATACCAATTGCCGAACATATATCCTGAGCTACTGAGAACTACTGACTATCCCATGAGGCATAAAGAAGAAATCTCAACAGCTAATCTATTAATTCACTACATCAGACGCTTGTCCTGACAAATTTTCCCGATATGACCTTTAAGAGCGGCAACACGTGAGTTTTATAATATCTAAAACAGCAGACCATTACATTTATACTTAATATACAAGTGCAAACGGCATTTAGACAACAGGCAAAAAAAAGTACAAATTGGTCTACAATATCTTTCATCCTCGCAAAATGTTTGGGGAGTTCATAATAAAAAACATTTTAAAGAAGGATACGAATCCAACGTGGGTGGTCATCTTTTACGGACAACGGACGCGTAGAGACGTGTGAAACTACAGCCTTAGAAGTGCGTCAATTTTACCCGAAGTCAGGCTCAACCCCCAAATGATGAATATTCAACATCAAAATTTTTTGCGATTGCATTTAGTATGGTATCCATTCTGGTTCGTATAGTATAGTACGTATATAGTATAGTACGTATGGGACTAAAAATCAAGTTTTTGACAACAAAAAAGTGTAAAACTGAAATCCAAAATCGATCTATCCGGGTAAACCACCAAAATATTCAACTTGTGAAGTAATGAAACAAACGATTTCACCTTATATATTGTATATGACTTATTTATTATGGGACTAAAAATCAAGTTTTTGAGAGAAAAAAGTGAAAAACTTTATGTTGAGATATTGTCTACGGATTTCAGATATACTTTGAATTAAAAAACGTCTAACAAATAATTTCCAAACAAAAATGATGATAAACATATCAACATAACGTTTTCTCAATTCAGTCGAAACTATTTTATAACTCTGGCTTTCTATTCACTCATTGAACCCAAAAATAAACATCAAAGGTAACCGGTTAGCTTTTCACGCATCTTTATTCGCATTAAGGTCTCTTTCTGTTTAATATAAACGGAAATGAACACGATAAAGTTTATTTAGAAGATAACAAGCACTTATTTACTTACGACGATAGTTTTACTTTGACGCAACTTAAATGATATTGTTCTATTTTGGCTTGAAGTTCGTTCAGTTGGTTTTTGTATTAATCAAAATGGTAATGCTGAACAAGCGTAATATGTTAACTGAATGGAGCTTATATTGAACTCATTTTCTGCGGTAAAAGTCGTTACAATTTTACTTATTTATTTTAACTACAACTATCACATTATTCTGTTTGTTGGGGGTTTCTCTCTCTCACCTCGGTTTTTGACATATGAAATGTTTTTGTTTTTGTCTAGACAAATGGGCTTATTTGACATGTTGAACATTTTTTAATTTGATAATTTTCACATTTTAAATTTTTTGGAAAAATCATTTTAATGAACGAAAATTATATGGCAACAATAGTTTCTAAAAATACTACTATTTTCGAATTTAAAATGATGAGCTAGTTTTCATTTCAGGTTTTTTGACGTTTCATTGCTATTATTAACGTTTTTGGTGTTCTTGCCTTTTTTACATTTCTGAAATTTTGATATTTTTGACATTTCTGGTATTTCTGATATCTCACTTTTTTTACTCTCCTTTACATTTAGGATTACCTTGGCATTTTCAGTTATATCTGTTATGTGTTTTAGGGATTTTAGGCGTTTTGTACATTTTGAATTTTTTAGTTTTTTTTTTCCTTTTAGATTTTTGACACAATAACTTTGATAACTTCCACAAATTTTAAATTGTTGTATTTGATATTCTTAACGTTTGGAGGTTTATAATATTTTTTATTTTTTGTAAACTATTTTTTTTTCACGAATGATTCGTTTAAAGAAAATTTATGAGCTCTCATGTAATGAATAAATATTCCACATTACATTTATCTCCTACGTGATGATCGCTAAGTGATTAAATTCAGTTCTAGTCATTACAGGAGAGCATGTATACCAACTTTCGCGCCAGTATCCTTTTTGTTCCTTAAAAATTACTGGCACCCATCGCCCCCATTCAATTACAGAATTTTCGTAAAATGTCACATCAAATCTATTAATTTAAGGAATTAATATTATAATTCTCATATCTGTATTATTTTCGGTTTCTGTGAAATAATGATTTTTTGTTAAAAAATACCCCGCTTACCCCCTATCGGATAACTGAATTTTCACAAATTGATAAAACCCGCTTCTGTTTAGTTTAGAAGATTTTGTATAACAGATTCACACCAGTATTACTTTCTTTTTCGGATATATTGAAAAAAGGAATCACCCTCTTTATTCTTGTGACTATATTACGTTAACTTCCGGAAAAGTATTAAACTTTTCAAAAAACATTTCTCTACCTGTCCCCCATGCGTTAAAAAAAATTGTGCAAAATCATAATACTCTCACAATTTGTTTTCGAGATATTATTTTTTTAAAATTTTGGTCTTTTTCTGAATACCCTAGCGGTATGATTTTTTACCTCATAAGGGACAAAAAAATATCAACTCTATGTATGTATTATAATAAAATATAAACTTAATTGCCTAATGTTTTCTTTATAACCGGCGCGCTCTATTGATTTTCCCTTTGACTTTCCAA
This sequence comes from Octodonta nipae, assembly GCA_034190945.1. Taxonomy (NCBI): domain Eukaryota; kingdom Metazoa; phylum Arthropoda; class Insecta; order Coleoptera; family Chrysomelidae; genus Octodonta; species Octodonta nipae. The sequence continues at coordinate 91,789,229 of CM067222.1, forward strand.
GCAGTAAACATGGCCATTGTTGCAACAGTCTTCACCTTGCAATGAAATAAATAATTCAAACTGAAGTTATTCTAAGATTGTCGATAACGCCACCTATTAAATTCAATCGATATTATTCACAAATGAATCAATGACACGCAAACATTTTGATGACAGTTCATTCAGCTTTACATTATACTATCAACAGATGAGTAAACTTAATGATAAATCGATTACGGTTACCCCACAAATATCAAATGTCATCCTCGATCACAATAGTTAATTAAATTTCAGATCTATCGAACAAACGCAGGACAGAAAACATCTTACCCTCAACTGTCCGAATCAAAATTATCTGTACTTCCCTCGTTCCAGAGATACCATTATTCAGAACCCTTCACGGTTATTTTATGTTACAGTTTGTACGAACTATAATCAATTTGTAAATTTACACATTACTAAAGGTCTTTTTAAGCCGCAAAAGGCGTTAAGCTTCTCACCATTATTTATAAGTAAACGGTAGATAAGTCCAAAAACGTCTTTTTTCTATCTTTTGAGGGCGAAACTTTTTTCTGAAAATATGGCAAAATAACGAGTGTTTTTTAGAGATATAGAACTTTAAAATGGGATGAAACAAGGATATATTTTTTTAAATTCACATGAAATTTACTTTATTCAAAAGATAATCTTCTGGCATTATAATTTGAATATGACTTCTAGCATATGACCTCCACGGCTGGCTCGGACGTAGTCTAATCTGGTGGTCCAATTTTCGATTACTTTTTCCAACATTTGTGGTCGTATGTCGGCAATAACGCGGCGAATGTAGTCCTCCAAGTGGTCAATCGTTTCGGGTTTATCAGCGTAGACTAGCGACTTTACGTATCCCAACAAAAAATAGTCAAGCGGCGTTAAATCGCACGGTCTTGGAGGCCAGTTCACAGGTCCGAAACGTGAAACTATGCGGTTACCAAACGTTTCTTTCAATAAATCAATTGTGGCGCGAGCTGTGTGACATGCTGCCCCGTCTTGTTAAAACCACAGCTCGTGTGCATCATGATTGTTCAATTGATGAACGAAAAAGTTACTAAATGGTCTATAGCGATCACCATTGACTGTAACGTTCTGACCAGCATCATTTTTAAAGCAGTACGGACCAATTATTCCACCAGCCCATAAAGCACACCAAACAGTTAGTTTTTCTTGATGTAATGGTGTCTCAACATGAACTTGAGGATTATCATGACTTCAAATACGACAGTTTTGTTTATTGACGTATCCATTCAACCAAAACTGAGCTTCATCGCTAAACAAAATTCGCTTATGAAAATCGGAATGAACGAAAATCTTGTTTTGAGCTCATTCACCGAATCTACGCCTTGCTAGGTGATCGTGTGCCTTCAATTCTTGTGCAAGTTGAATTATGTAAGCACGCAACCCAAGATCTTTCCCAAAATCTTCCATAAAGTGGATGGATACATATCCAATTCCTGTGCACGATGGCGGATAGACTGATTCGAGTTTTCCTCTACGCTATCTATTATAGCAGCAATGGATTCTTCTGTATGCACTGTACATCTACTGACATCTCTGTGGATGCGTATTATCATTTAGAGTAAACGTGGTGCGAAAAATTCCATAGTTAGTTGAATTAATTACTCTGATGAACGATTATGTTGACCGTAAAATTGACGTAGTGCGCGATACGTATTTCGAACAGAACCATGATTTTCAAAATAAATTTGCACAATTTGGAAGCGTTGTTCAGGCGTCAGTCTATTCGTGATGAAATGCCAAACCAAACTAAACATAAAACACTTGACAGCTGACAAGATGGCCGCCGGTCAAAACAGTGTTGCCAACTTAAAGTTCTATACCTCTAAAATAATCGAAAGCCTAATTGAGACAGATGGGCACCCTTCTTTTTACGGTATTAGGTCTGAACTATAAGTAATTTCTTTACGAGGTTGTGATGGACGAGTATCAATGCTCCTAGAATTCTATTCTTCAGTTAATTTTCCTACAATATCTGTTGTTTGTAGCTTTTACAGGTAACTCAATATCAAAGACACTAGTTTTGGGCTCTAATTTAATCTTTTCATCTCTGGAAGATTCATTCCTTTTCTCGAATATCTAAAGAAGTCCATCCCAGTACGAAATCAATTTTAATGTCTGCCACTATGTGAACCTTTTGCCTTCTACCTTTCTCCATTTTATAATATGGACTCGTCGATGAATGTTGTGGGGAACTGATTGGATTTCGGAGGGCCTCAAATCTCTGAGATAGAGAACCATTGTCAAATATGAGGTAGCTCTCTGCTCTTGCCTGTACTCCATTTCACTAAATTTTAGTTGCTTTTGCAAAATCCCCGTCTGGTTACTGCCTTGGTAAATGGTTAGCATTAAATTACTGGCGGAAAGTGTTTTCATATGGTTAGTAGCCTCATGGTCATGAAAAAAATCATCTCGCAAGTACACTGGACCTACTTATGTGCGTACAATTTCCAAGGCACGAAAAAAGGCATCAGTGCACTTCCTTTTTCCACTGCATCCGGGATCGATGTCTCTGATTATTTATAAATGTTTGGGTGGCCAACAGCTCTCTACATTTCTTAGGTGCTTCGAGGCAAGCTAGATCAATCAAACGGCGAATTTCAGCATCAAATTCCTGCAAGTTTTCTCGGATATTTATATCTCACGGAATTTCAGTAGTGTTAACCATACCATGTACCAATTACGGTTGATTTTAATTTCGACTTCTTGACTTTCATTTAAATATTCTGTATAAACTAATGTAATTTTCGTATTTGGTTTATCTGTGTCCAACTTCAGTTCAGTTATTGCAGTATTAACAATTTCCTGTTTTATTAACTAGAATGTTTCCTGAAGTTGGTGAGCATTCATTAATTGTTTCTTCAAAGATTTTCATTGCTCTTGGGTGGTCCTTTTAATTAATTTCTAAATTCTTCTCTTGTCATTTTCTTTCTATAGATGTGATGTTATTAATCGATCTTGACTCTCTTGCATTATATGTGTTACTTTTGCTTTCTCTTGCCAATAAATTTCAATTATTTCTTGCCTATTCAGTTTGTAGATATTCGAGATTTGCGTTTACATATTTTGTTATGATTATCTTCAATGCTGAAAACAGCCGCTAAAGATAACAAAAAATTGATTTAAAGTTATTTGTAGAGCTGTTACTTTGTTAATCCTGTCAACAAGTTACAAACTTTTCAGAAGTCCATAAAGTCTCGAAAGGCTAGTAACATAATTGCTTTATATTGTTCACTTAACTTTGGAATACATGTATTATGTACTTCAGATAAAAAATATCTCCTCTCGTGATCAAACCAGTCGATTAACATATTATACGAGAACAATCTAGAATCGTCTAAGACACTCGAACATTGGTTAGACAAGGAGAGACATCATTAATCGCAACAGGAAGTTTCTAGTATCTCTATGTCGGCTATATAGAAGCTATTTTCGGTTGTAATGAACTAGTTTTAGTTTCAAAATGCTAATGTTTATTCTCGAAAATATATGCACTAAAATTTTAAAAATGTTATTAATTGAACACAAAGCTTTACAAATAGCAGGACTTTTTGATTGTTGCTATTTAATTATTGTCGAACTAAGTAATAAACATACAATATAATTTCATCACACCCTTTTGAGCTGGCTGATATTTTTATCCCGTTTTCGTTTGTATTTTTTTTCTCTGCATATCTGAAATGTGTGTAGATGAAAACAACCGATAACGCCTCAGTCTCAGTTGTTGCGTTCGTTGTTCAAAAATGTACATACTCGAATGTTACCAAAGTAAAGTTGTTATCAGATTTGATATCATACAAACTGTACAACAGAAGGACACAAAGCTGCCACGAGTTATGGCCATTATTATAAGCCGTAGAACAATTGTAAACACCATGCTCCCCTAACAGTTAGCGAATAGCTCTGCTTCGATATATTTCAGCCCATTTACAAACCCTTAGCCCTTCAGTGTGTCAGTGTGCTTATAAACGGTCTAGTTTACTTGGTCGAGGGCTTATCGATTTTTTTATATTGCTGCGGAAGGAGTCGAGCCTACTGTCGCGTTACGTGTTTGTGAGTTTTAATGGAGTGGCTCCGTATTCAACAGGTATGAGCTAACAAATGAATCAGGCAATATGCAAAAGATATATATATATATATATATATATATATATATATATATATATAATTTTGAGTGAGTTTCCCCAGGTTTGCCACTGTGAAATGTTCCAGTTAGGGAAGAAATTAGTTGTGTAAAATTAAAGTATTTAAATATTTTAGTAATAACTACAACAGCGTCGAATAGTAGAATCTAATATGAAATCGAGTACCCCATATTGACATTTACGGATAGATTTGTTTCTTCAAATTTAATGGTACCAACGCAACGTTAATGGATCAATCAATAGAGATTTTTTCGTGAAAAAAATACTATCAGGATACTGCCTTTGCCATCACATTAAGAACGATTTGTAGTGAAATTTTGCTACCTTTTCCACTCGCAACTATGGTTTTTTACTTTATTATGAACAATTGACACAAGAATATTGCGTTTTTTTTTTGTTACATATTTATAAAATGAAAAATAATAAACTCATCTTAATGGTGTCAACAACTGAATTGTTAAGCTAGAAAATACCAATGAAAATGAGCCCAGGATCGATCCGATAGGATCTATAGTAACAGGGAAAAACAAAAAATTGTGGAAAATTTACCGGTTTTATTATATTATCATAACTCCGTCACTATCGAAGTTGTAGAACTGGGCTTGTGGAAACTGATAAACCAGGCGCTATCGGTTTATTAGTTTTTGAATAATTGCGATATGAAGTTTTTAGTCCACTATTCTTGCAGTGTGTCTCCATGCGACATGGATCGTCAAATATCAATTCAGAATAGAGATATTGGAAGTAGAAGTATCATTCTACAACGCCTCTATTTTCATTTTTCATGAAATGTCTGTGAAATATAAGAAAAACTTTAGCAAACATGACCAAAATTTGGTGTGCGTATGAATGTGTGCGAGTAGTAGTGGGGGGAACACGGTTGTTGAGGTTTATAGAGACCTGTATACATAAGATATTTATATATATGTTTTAGGTGGTTTCCGTGAATCAGTTATCAACTACGCGGATGAATTCCCGGAAACCACCTAAAACATTTAGTGACCGCGAAAACTTAAAAACAAATATATATATATATATATATATATATATATATATATATATATACGAATTTTCACTGCAACTATTATTTCTTTAAAATAATACAATAGACAACCAAAGTATAAATCTTACCTCGTTTTAGAATAAATTAATATTTTGTAGAGAACTCCAGAATTAAGTCAATAGGTTTATATTAAACTGAAACCAACACTGAACTAAATAAGTCAAAAAATGCCTTGAAAATTTCTAAATTAGTTTCTGACAAAAGCAATAAAATATTTATAAATTACAATCAGCCTGCCTCTATTATATATTACTGTACCCTTCCCCTCAACAACCGTGTTCCCCCCACTTAGCAGAATATCGCTACGAATCGTTGTTAATGTAATGGCACAGTCGGTATCGTGATAGTATTTTTTACACATTATCAGTTAATTTTTCCTCTATTGATTGTTCTATAAGGTGTGACTTACTCACCAGAAAAAGAAATTTAAAAATCGTAACACAATTAGAGATGACATCGTCTAACATACTATCTACATACAATGCATCCATCATAATCCAACACCATATAGAATTTCCTTGCTAAAGGATGCAAGTCATATTGGAGGGCTTCTGTTCAGATCGGCGACAATATGCCTTTTTTGAACTAGTGAATAAAAAATATTTGTCTAAAATTGTCTCATTTCACGAATAGCCAGTTCCTCTTCCCAATTAAGAACTTTTTTGCAGACAGATATTTTGCATTACAGTAGGTAACACAAATTCAATTTGCTATTTACTAGCGTCTGTAACAATATATTTGGTTACAATTTCCGGTAGTTTGCGATATTTTTTCGAACTTTCCCATTTTGTTTATTTGTTCCCAATAGCTTTGTCATGTTATTTCATTTATTCCTGGTGGTTTCTCAATTTTTTCTCTATATGTTCCCCCTTGATTGGCAATATTCTTTCTGATTTCGGGTGCTTCGCAGTGTTATTTTAATCTTTTTATTCATTGTTTTGAATATACATGATTATGAATTATTCTGTCTTGCATACACCCTGTAGCTAGTACATTTTGGTGAATACGTCGTGAATTTATGTTTGTACAAAAACATTAACCACTTCCATCTCTCCAGGTGGATGTTTTGTTATTGTGACCTTCTAGGATAATACTATTTAACTATCAAAAATTCTCCTTCACTTAAATACGGTGATTATTATTACAAATACATTATAAAAATAATCAGCCAAATAGGTACAGCAGTTTTGAATTGATGCATTTACTCTTTTATAATTGATTTTCATAGTCTCCAGATGGATTTTCTAAAATTTTTTTGGTGAATGAATTAAGCAAATGTGTTCAATTTATACAAATTATATATAGTTATTAAGATCTAAAGCTATACCGTTAATGGTTTTGTTCATTAAATATGACATACAAATTGCGAATTATTTACTTACGGAGATTTTCTGTTACAGGTAAGTTCAGCTAAAAGTAGTAAAGTGAAGACAAGGCAGGCAAGTTAAGTATAAATCTGCAATATTATATTTTATACGCTTGAAATTCTATATATAATTGAATCTTTAATTAAATAATTTAATAGAAAAAACCAGAATGAGTTTTGGTAATAAAAATCTTGTTTGATAAAGCTCAAACAAAATATCTATAAATGTAAACATGAGGAATAAACAATATGAGAACACAACAGGTTATGAAAAACTATTACTCATATTGTTATTTGTCTATATTGAACGTTACTCCCTTTTAATTATACCGACATTTGCTTAACCAAAATTAACTTGCAACAAAGTTTTTTCCATTACACCTAGTTTACAACGACATTATAATAAATTTAATTGCCCCACCGGACCTGAACGCTAATTAACCCCAACCAGGCGTGCACAAAAAGCGGGAAATTACTCCGGGTCGCTAGGATGAAGTAAAAATGAGAATTCACAATAGACAGAGCGCGAGAGAAACGCATATGCATACAATTTACACCATGGAAAATCCTGCACAGTTTATGAATTCGTGTTTTACATCTGTAGGAAATCTGTGGACAAAGTGGTAGAACATTTTATGAGATAAAAGGATGCTGACAGCGAGGAGTTTTAGTTTTAAGTCGACGGATGACACTGGCTAGGAAGAGGAATTTTCATTAATCTGATGGGCGGGGATTTGGGAAAAGGTATTTTCCACGACCCGAGGATGTGGTAAAATTACAAAACGCTTTCATGCTACAAGTGTTTCTCAAGGGCCACAGACAAGAACTGTTGGTCTGAGGAAACTTTTTACAATACAATAAAAATATTTATAAAAAGTAGAAAATAAAATGATGCCCGACTTGACCATACAATGTATGGCATCACACTCCCTCTAAGGCACGCTATGAGTGCCTTTAGGGGAAAATTCACTAAACCCCAGATATCCTAGATATCAAAAGGGTTCAGCTCTGTGGGACCCCTTTCCAGGTTTCCAGGCCCGTGGTTGGAGGCGTGGCGGCAGTTTCCCATCAATTTCTTGACCGTCCGGGCTGTTCCTAACAAGACGGCTATTTGCATTTGTTTGAAAAGATGTTCGTCCAGACCGAGGTATTTTAAATTGTTTAATAGATGTTTTGGGACTAGTCCTGTCGTTGACATAACAATTGGTACAGTTCGTGTGTAGTTCACGTTCCACTGAATCTTTATTTGAAATTCCAATTCTCTATATTTGGTTATTTTCTCAGCCTGCTTGATATTTATATTATTGTTGTTAGGAATTGCTGTGACAATTAAAGTTGTTTTCCGAGAGACTTTATCTACCAAAACTATATCTGGTATATTATGAGCAACAGACCGGTCGGTCAGTATCGTGCGGTCCCAGTACACCAGTAGTTGTTATTTTCTAAAACAGATTCTGGTTTATATTTATAGTATGGTAATCTTACCGACTGTAATAGCTCAAGTTTAAGTGCTAGTTCCTGGTGCAGTATTTTTGCCACAGCATCGTGTCGTTCTTTGAATTCAGTTGCAGCGAACGCTTGAACCTTAATAGAAGGGTCTTTAACGATGTACCTTAGGTTGTTCTTAGTGGGAATTACTTGATCTTGGATTGCCAATATAAAGCTTTCCGTTTCAGGGAACATATGACCAGAGATCAACCAGTAGTTCGACGCTGCACTGTCGACATAATGTTGGTTGACGTCATTTATATGTCTTCCATGAAGGGGCTTCTCTTTCCATTTCAGCAGTTTCTGATCTGTGGTCTGGTGGTGTAATTGAACATGTTGTTGTGTCAGTCGCAGAGTCATCAACCTGGCACATGACTCTGTGTAGATCAGAAAATTCTGCAAGTTTTTGGAAAAGCCTACGCAAAATAGAAATGTGTTGATCTAATAGTTTACTTAGATCTGCCAATCCTCTTCCTCCTTTATACCGTGGCAAAGTTGTACGTTCGACAGAGCTCTTTGAATGGTGATTTTGAGCTTTTGTTAGTAAAACTCGAACTTTTCGTTGTAATTGTTTAATGTCAGTCTTGCACCAATTAACTATACCGAAAGAGTAACTGAGCCCTGACCACGCATAGGTGTTAATAGCCTGAAACAGATTTTTACTATTTAATTTAGTTTTCAACAGTCGTCTTACCCTTGTATAAAACTCTGCTGTTAGATCCTTTTTCATAGTCATGTGATTAATACGTTGAGTTTGCTTTATTCCAAGGTATTTATAAGTATGACCTTCCCCCATAGATTCAATTGAGGTGCAATCTCCCATTTCGAAGTGTCCCTGCTGTTTTTTTCCTTTAACTATATTAATAATTCGGCATTTGTCTAGGCCAAATTTCATATGGATGTTACTGGAGAACCCTTCTACTTTTTTAAGCATATCATGCAGCTGTTGTTTCGTAGCTGCCATCAACTTTAAGTCGTCCATGTATAACAAATGGTTTATCTTTAATGCTTGTACGTTGTTGTGTTTGAGACTGAACACAAAATTAGTTCGAGTTAAGTTTGTTTGAGAGAGGGTTCATGGCAAGGCAGAACCACAGAGGGCTAAGAGAGTCTCCCTGGAATATACCCCTTCTGATTGGAATGGGGTCAGTTTGTATCGAACAGTTGGCTTCATTTAGTGAGATTTTGGTTTGACAGGTGGACATTGCATATTCTAAAAAGTTAATAATACAATTATTCACTTTATAGAGTTTCAGCACCTTAATGAGCCAATCATGTGGAACTGACTCAAAGGCCTTTTTGTAGTCCACATAAGCCATGTAGAGATTTCCTCGTTTGGCGCGGGCTTGATTGCAGACAACGGAATCAATTATCAGTTGTTCTTTGTAGCCCATCGAATTTTTCGCGCATCCCTTTTGTCTTTGAGTAATTATGTTGTTCAGCTCACAATGCTTGAAAATGCGATGATTAATGCACAATGTTATGAGTTTGTAAAAGGCTGGAAAGCAAGTGATTGGTTGGTACTTTACTGGGTCCTGTGCAAGGTTGTCCTTTGGTAAGAGGTATGTAGCACCATGCGTAAGGAAACTTGGCATCTTGTGTGGGTGGGTAATTACGTCACTCATACGTACTGTTAGTGTTTCGTGGATTGCGTACAGTTTCTTTATCCAGTAATTTTGTACACCATCTGGTCCTGGTGCTTTCCAGTTATGGGGGTGCCTTAGTATATTGTATGTGTCTTCCGTTGTAAATGGTTAGTGTTGCATGGCCTCACAGTTCTGAGATGCAGCCTCCTCCTCATTAATCCAGCTGGCTCTGGAGTTATAGGAGATTGTTGTGGAAAGCTGTGTTTTCCAGATTATTATTATTATTTACTAAATGCTTAGAGCATCTCTTCGCAACCTTGGGTTCACGGATTTCAATAAACTAGCAGTAGCACAGTGTACTACTTGTCTGAAAAATCAATAATGATCTACAACACTATTTTCCTGTTGAACTATAGGCAACTCCAAACAGTGGACAGGAAAAGATGGTCATCACATGCTGATCTGAAAGAGCATGACCCAGTCACTGCTATGTGTAGTCTTTTGAGAACCATTCTAGCATGTATAATTAATTAGTGATTTGACCATAAACTATTGTCGTTGTAGAACTACTTGATTTTTTTAATTTTTAAACATTGTTTGGTTACCAACTTACGTACACAGGCTACGTAAGGTTTCAAAGGAAGAATCTGTCGAATAAAAATATATTTTTTTACTTTAAAATAATTAACTATAAGATACCCACATTGTCCGAAAACATTATTCGACTGGTAGATTACGTACCCAAAAATAATTAATATATTCTGCCTTTGATTTGAATATGATAACACTATATTAAATAATATTTTTGATTTGAGAGTAAATTCCAGTAGTCTTGAATTATATTCAAGTGAGTAATAGAGTGAAGTTAGAATCTTTATTCAGATATTTTACAATTACGATTTCAACTCGTAAGAAAAAATAACAAAAAACTAACTCAAAAGTTAGTATAAATGTGAAGTACTATTACATTACAAATAATTACAATACATGAGTAGATAAACCTTAAACTACAAAATATCTTAAGATTCAGTATATTTTCATTAATGTGAGTTAAACACACTTACGTAGTAATCCATGTCGATTTCTATTTTATATGGAAAATATAAATAAATGCTGATCACCTACCGTTAATTAATATTAGGTAAATACACTTATTTATTGGCAATTTTTTTCTATGAATTAAAATTGAAATCTAGGAAATACATTAAAAACTTTACTGATATGATAACTTTTAACCAAAAAAAAGTAATGAAATGTCAAAATTTAATTTAAGTTCGCTGCAGTTTACCATGAATATCATGGTTGCCAGATCTACCTATTTATCGTGAATCTTACAACCTGTGCATAATTTCAAGATTTTTATAATCAAATTATATGAATACATCTACAAGATTAACAAGAAGCTAAAGTAAAATTATACGGTTAAAATTAAGAGAATCTTATGAGAAATATATTAATCAGTTAGAAAATAAAACTAATTTCAGTTGACAAACCATATTTATAATACAATGAAAGTTGCAAGCTTTTTCGAGGGTCCTATTTCAATAGCGTGACTATTTAGGATCACTTTAGCGAAAGGTCAAAATTGGTTGGGTTTACATTTACTTTAGTTTTGGTGATGGCAATATTCGATTGACGTATAACCGATCATCTGAATACTGAAATGTTAGATGTGTCCTTTGGTTACAGAATGGATGTATAGACCGTATTGACACCGACTATTGGATGTCCGAATAATATTCGACTTAAAAATTATCAATCTGTTTCAGTTATATCCGAACATATATGACATAAGGGATTGGTTGTATAGCCACCGACTGGGTGTATAGCCCTTACTGACATCGAATACTGTGTGCCCTAATAATAATACTCCAATTATAAATATTAATCGGTTTCTTTTCGGCTATATATTCGAGTAAGACATATCAAAAGACATATGTTGAATAGTGGATAGAATATTCCATGTTTGAATATTATTCACGTTATTATAACAATAACAAGCCGTTGTTTTTCGGTAGGTAAATAAATGTAAATCGATTTTGTTATGAAAATTTATGACAGAACATGTAAGAAGAAAAGCATTTACAAATTAATGAGTACATTATAAACAGGTAAAAATCCAACGAAGTTTCTTGATATTAGATTTAATATAAGGTTAATACAAAGTACGAGTAAATACCTATATGTAGTTATTTTTTGAGTTATCAGTTAACTTAAATAATTTAAATCATAGAATTTATCTATACTATTATAAAATTGTAAGTTTGTCTGTTTGTTTGTTTCTTTGTTTGTTCGGGCATCACGTAAACTACTTAACTGATTTTGCTGAATCTTTTTTTGTTGGCAGGCCTATAGTTTGACTTAAAATCTGGTAGACATTTTATCTCTCTAAAATCACAGAAACGGTAGATATAGCGAAAAAACTTCTACCATGTTGGGTAATTCTATTACGCAATTGGTTCCACCGCACGCACAAAATATTAGATACTGGCATCAACTTAGCTTTTATTCAAAATTCGGAATGTGCAAATGTAACATGTTTCGATTTAACAAAAATCAACATATATCAAGCGTAATTTTACAGGGTGTTCTGTATATAGGAAACTTAGAGCGGAGTAGAATTACATGGATTTAAAAAATCTACAAAAAGTTATATTTGGTGTCCTATAAGCCGCTGGATATATACGATGTGGAAATAAGGGGGAGTGGAATTAGTTATACGCAGTGGTCCAAAAGTGTTATATGTAGTGGAAGTTTATGTTGTGGTTAAAAACTTGTTTTATATCCAGAAGTAGTTACATATATAGGATGGTTGAAACATAGAGTATAATTGCAGCTACACAAGTGGGTTTAAAAATATGTTTAGTAATGGTATGATCTACAAGCTGTTCCGGATGGTTGAAATAAAGGGTGGGGTAGGATTCTAAGGATACAGGGTAGTACAGAATGTTATATTTGGTGGCAAATAAGTAGTTGCATATAAAAGGTTGTTGAAATATAGGGTAGCTTACAGAATTATACAGGGTGGGTAAAGAATGCTAAAAAAAATTGTTATATAGCACTTGCATATATAGAGTACCTGAAGTATGGTGCGCAGTAAAGTTATAGTTATACAGTGTCATTCAAACAAAGTTAGAAAAAGTTCTAAATGAAGGGTGGTTTAAATGAAGTGTGGAGAGAAATTGTACTTTAATATATCTTGAAAAATATAAGGAAAAAATGTGACATAGCGTAGTTCATAAGTTGCAAAGATAGGATAGTTGAAACATAGGGTGAAGAATTGTTATGATAATTATTTAAAAAATGTTATATTAGTTGACCAATAAGAAGTAGCCACGGTGATTTAAAAACATGTTGAACAAAATTGTTATTTTCGGTGCCCCATAAGCAGTTGCGGTTTTGGTGTAATATATTTGACATTGATGGATTTATAATTATTCAGGGTGGTAGAAAAAATATTGTAATGAGTGGCCGATAGGTAGTTGCAAAGTACAAGGTGGTTGAGATTTATAGTCAAACAGTTTGGATTTTTTTTGTAGGATAGAACATGAGCTGTTACATATATGCAATATCTGAAACTTGGATCGAAGTAAAATTATAGTTCATACAGTGTGATTAGAAGTATTTTAAGATTTCATATTTCGTTGCCTCTAGGCAGATGCACATACAGGGTGGTTGAAATATAGTAAAATTATGGTTATACAGGGTAGTTAAAAAATAAGTTGTAATGTTTGACAAATTGGCAGTGGTGTATACAGGATGGTTTTAATGTAGATGGTTAAGAGTTAGTTATACAAAACGGTTAACAACTTTTTTAATAAAATTGTTATATAGAGTGGCCAATAAGCAGTTCAAATAAACAAATAAACAACAGCATACAGGATGATTGCAATATAGGATGAAGTAGAGTTACAGTTATTCAATGTGATTAAAAAAAATTCTAATAAAATTGTTATATTGGGTGGCCCATAACTACTTGCAATTTGGATGAAATATATTCGGGATTGGTGGATTTATGATTAAATAGGGTGGTTCAAACAAAGTAATTGCATATATTTGTATTTTTTTGTCACTATTAGTAACGTATATAAATATCAGAGGAGTTAAAATAAGTCACTATTTTATTACGACTCAAGTATTAATCCTAATTTAGTTCTTAATTTATTTATATCTGCAAAGAAATTTAAGTTTAGATATTGAGTAAGTATTTGTAAATAGTTTCAACTGAATGCGTATTTGAAGACAATATGTCAAAGAAAAGTTCGTTTGTTCTTAGCTAACATCATTACAAACACATAAAATTTATACAAAACAATAAATTATATACATATATATTTCACGGTAGCAACAATTTAAAATTTTTAAGTTCTTATTGTATGTAATATTGAAATGAGTTTTATTGATTTTATGTGAATTGAATAGTAATAGTAGTAGTAAATAATTGTTCTCGGTTTCGAACCCGAAAACTTTGGATTCGCAACCGTGCGCTCTAGACTCTGGACCACTAGTCTTTCCTTCAGTTATGTTCTGTAGAGGATATAAAAGTTCAGGATGAATGTAATAAATCACTCCCTCTATTGAGGGAAGTTTTGCTTAATGAGTATCCATCTATCAGTCTATATTCGTTGATAATATCAAAATTTAATGCCAAGTTCCCTTTTTGTGTGATATTCTTTTTAATTTCTAACGTTTGTCATGTCTCCAATTTAGTATATCACAAAGAGAGAATTGGAGTGTTTATTAGAACGAAAAGCAAATTTTGTGCAGGTATTTTGTATTACTTCGATGTTATATTGCTCTAATTATATTACCTGGTCCCTGTTTCTTACACAGAAAACTGAACTGGATGGGTATTTCAAGATCGAGGCAGTGTGAAGTGTCGGTCGTCGGGTCGAAACAAATGAAGTTTCAAGTTATGCATTCCATTCCCTTGCTCATCTATTTTTTTATGTGCAAGTGTATGTCTCCGTTAAGAAACTTTCGCGTCAATAACACTGTAGATTCTGGAGCCTTTTTGACATACACCGCGGGCAGCACAAACATTGTAAACCGTTTGAAACTGTAAATAATAAAGGTATTCCTTTCGCCATATAATATCATTTTGTTCAGAAATACGTATGCTTCCCCTGTGCCGAAAAATCTCGTATATTCCCCGTTCCCGTCACGGTTCTGCGGCACAATCGCAGGCCTACTCGAACAACAGACCTCCCTCAATAGGTGTCCTCGACTCGAAGGGACCGAAATTGCTCTAGTGGCTGTTTGAAGTGGGTCTTAAATTACAGGAGAGTGAGAGAAAGGGCCGAGGAGTGAGGAGTAAGTACGGGAGAAGGACGTTCCCGGTTGCTCCCTCCTCGTGATTCATCAAGTGCACCGCAATTAACAAAAGCACTGTCGGTTTCGGAGAGAAATTAAGGAGTGTGGCTGAGAGATTTTTACCGTCCTGCATTCACATTAACTTTTTAGGTACGAATTGTAACGCCGTTTAAATTACAGGGGAATTGTCGAAAGTTAGGAATTCGTGGGTGTTCAGTACATTTCTTTCCTTTGATGCTTTCTTAAGTGAAGCTTATCTCTAAGATGGGAGAATGCTTTTATTTTAACTGTCAAATGTTTTTTCAGAAGATATAGTTTCGTTTTCTTATTTAGGTGTATGTGATATTATATTCAGTATCTGGATCATTTTGTATTAATTTGACAATCTCCTCCCGATGATATGCCACACATGTTCGATGGGATTGATATCCGATTCAGGAGATGGCCACCATAATATAAAAACGTCTGCTTCTTCGAGAAAGTACGTACTTTAAACTTTGATTATAGTTATTAAATATATCTGTACTAGTCAGTTGTCACAACCGGACTCTTCACAAAACACCAAGAGATGTCACTGAGTATATTTTAATTAAAGACTCACAGACTGTTGACCCTTCCATATCCATCCATACTTTAGTATTGCTAATCGGATAGGCCAGACTCTTCGTGAATTCCCGTCCAAGGGTATGTGTCGGGCGCGTCTTCAAGGTCAGTATGGGTTTCATTTTTCTGCATTATTTCACGCAGTCTACTCCTCTATTTCATCATGGAGCTCCAGAGTGAAATGATTATTTATAATGCAGGTGCAGAAATTTCCGTGCTTTTATTTTATGGGCATATAGATTATAAAAATATGGAGTTGAAGAGGAATTTCTGGAAAGCTGTTTCCAAATAGAAGGCATACGAATGACTGTAACCAGCGTGTGTGGCCAGGGTAGAGCAGAATTCCAGGCGCGTGAAAATCTTTCTGGTGTGGCCTACTATGTGGGAACTTCAACAAAACGCAGAAAATGTGCGGGAAATCCCGCCTGTGTGGCCATAGAATTAAGGTATAGTTATAGTTTTTTTTTGGTAAACGTTTATAGTAGACTCCTTCTATCTCTGCCATAATTCGTGTCCCGCGATTGTATTTTGAAATTTTTGGTGGTCTAAAGTGAAAGATGAGACATAAATATCTATAGTCGGATGTCTACCACTATGACACACTTTTCATAATTATCATTTATAATTTTAAATGAACACTGAGAGTATTACATCGCAAGAATTTACATCTACTGATCTTTAAACTCTGATTTAGTTAAACCTAAGTCTGACCAATGACAAATTTTATAAAAATATTAACAATGGGGATTATGAAATTACAAAAAATATTAAAGTTAATCATTTTTGTAAATCTCAGAATATCTTTCTCCGAATACAGACAGATTCTCTATTCCCTTGTTAACTGAGTTTTCTATCAACCCAGAACCAAAATACTAACTCTAAAAAGCTGAAATTTCATAATGTAAGCATCCGCTAAGAAAGAATTTTTGGAAATTTGACTTTTAAGAGAGATATGAAGAGATTATTGAACCATCAATGTACAGCCAAAACTACTAAGTGTAGAAGGCAGATATTTGTAATACGGTGATATAATATACAAAGACTTACCAGAAATGTGATTTACTAAACTAAATATGAGATTATTCTACTTAACTCTAATCTATGTTACTATCACATGCATAACATCAATCGTAATAAATACATTGTGAACAGTCCAATTTTTTTAAAATAAAAATACGACTGGAAGTGTAGAGTAACAGCTAATAACTCTATATGCAGAAAAGACCAAGACAATTAGTGAAAGCATTCTAAAGAAGTATATGTGCATTACAGAATAATGCAGCAGGAAAACCATCAATTTCAAAAGACCAAAAGTGAGAATTGACGGATCTGTTTTTATAATCTTAACAATTAGCCGTCACGCCTGTTGGAATGTCTTCGATGGCACATTCCATATAATATCCAAAAAAAGTGTATGAATTAGATGTTCCGGTTTTAGTTCAATGCTGGTTCAATACAAGCATTTAATTGACGAAGGACCTTTAGCGGAACAATCAATAAAACACGTGCCGTCGGGTAAATGAAATCACCAAATAAAAGTTAATCACTGACCTTTTAAGTCGAAGCTCTGTAGGTGGTGTTTTCTTGGTTCTTCTTTCTTCAGAGGCTAGCCCCGCAGCTGCAGGAACTGATTTTAGAGCTTCGTCTGGACAACACGTTACACAAAAAATAGCAACGTAATGTTCATTGATTGAGCAAACAAAAAATGCGGGTTTAACAACAAATGATGCTCGCTTTCGTAAACACAAAAGAAACAAATGAAAGCGGTTTAGCGGTTGTTACGACCGGAACTATAACTCGCGAAATCGTAACACAATAACAACAAAAAGCGGCCGTCTTAATACGGAATCAAAAAAGCGTCTGAATAGCTCGGAAGTCAAAACACGAATCACGAATACTGTCTTTATTTTACACGCAAAAAACACTTAAAATTAGCATTAGCGCAATGGAAGGTTTTGGAAAAGGTGCAGAAGTTTAAAAATCAATGAAGTAATTCAATAAAATTTAAACAATACACTGAATAACTACAACTAATAACTAAAATAAACTTGTGGCTAGAAGCAAATAAGTTTACTCTAACCATTGACAAAACTATATGACTTTTGGGAACAATTGTAATAGTGTACCGACTACTTTGGAAATTAAAATTAAAAACAAGTTACTAACTAGAGTTGAAAGTTGTAAATACCTAGGGATCATATTTGACTATAATTTAAAATGGAGTAATCACCTTGAATATATAATAAATAAGACAAAGTATCTTTCGTTTATCTTTTACAAGTTGACTAAATTTATGGAAACTAAAACCCTAATGGTAATTTACTATGCCCTTTTTCAGAGTATTATATATAGCTATGGAATAATTGCTTGGGGAGGGGCTTTTTCTAACAATTTAAATTTATTACAAAAGCTACAAAATAGATTTTTAAAAATTATATACAAAAATACTCTAGCAATAACCCATAACCCACTAAATTTAACCCAATTATTCCGATTAGAAACAATTGTCTACCATTACAAGGACCTTAAAAATCAATATGAAATGTCTACTAGTAAAACTAGGAATAAAAGCATTCTTCTACCACACATATGTAAAAGCAGTAGCGATAAAAATAATTACATAGTGGCTATCAAAGTATTTAACCGACTACCAAACGGCTTAAAAACAATAGTTAATAATAAATAATAATAATAAATAATAAAATCAAGGTTTGGATATCTGAAAATACTATATAAATTGCTGTTACGTATTATTTTGATGGGTAAACTTACGTATATATGCGTGCGTGTATATATGTGTATATATATATATATATATATATATATATATATATATATATATATATATATATATATATATGAGTATGTATGTGTTTTCCCAAGAAGCACTTAGACATTATATGTGTCTTTATGTGTGTGTATATATATTATATACAAATTAATTAATTATAGTAGGTAAATGGTGTCAATTAATCTGTAAGTATTTTCTGTTAGATTGTAAGCTTCCAGTGTCCTACGCACAGGTATTATTATACCTCTGTAGGAATTACTGTTGTACTATGTTTGCTATTGTAACGTAATACATATGTAAGTTTTTACTGGTTAAATAAATAAATTGCGGGAACGCAACACCTGTCTTAGATTGTGAAGTGTCAACAACGATAGAGAAAAAGTTTTCGAAAAAAGTATCATCCATACAAGCTAAAACTACTGCATCAACTAACAGAAGCTGCATCTAATGACTGCCCTTTTAAATCAGAATCCGTCATACCTTGAGTAGAGTATTAGCAACGAATGTACGCTTTTGTTTTTTAAATGGAATTGTAAACAGACATAATGTGTAGTATTAGTCTTATGACAGACTCTTCAAAAAGTTAACGTATGAGTAGGAATACTGGAAAACCATATTATAGGGCAAACATATTGAAATTTTACCAAGACTTCTGTATTTTGTCATGCTTTAAAATCAAGTTCACCCGATATCTGAATAAATAAACTGAATATTAAATGTCTATTCTGACGAGTTTAATATGTTTGTTTCCTGAAGGAAATTTCTCGCATATTTGGTCAATCTTTAAGCACATTACAATTCACGAAATTACTGTATATTTCCAAACTTTTCGGAGTCTCGGTCAGACTCCATTGTCAATGGCAAAGAATCTATGGAAAAAAGAAACGGTTCTAAAAAAGAAACGTTTGGAAATATACAGAAATATCTTCAATTTTTTATTTCCCAAAAAGTGTTTAAACATTGAGTTTAATGAACATTTCGTATTTCAACAAGATGGAACGCCCACCCAGGATTTCAGACAAATTCGAGGTTGACTGAATTTTACTGTAATCGATTGGATTGGCAGACCCGGTCGTATCAAATGGCAAATTTAGCCGGAACAGTAGCTCCGAAAATGATTCGTTCATAATTCTGTAAATACTCATTAGATCTTAGCTAAAAAATTATATTGTCTACTTGGTAATATGGCATTTGACATATTTATGTAAAAAATTTTTGTTTGGCAACATTTTAATGATATTTTTGTTTGAGATCGAGATCTTGTTCCATTCAAAAGTTAGTATGACGGTTTACACATATTGCTAGAATAATATTCGTATAAAGAAAAAGTATGGGATGGAAAAATAAAAAAAAAATCAGTGGTCTTGCTTTATATAGACTATGCTTTTATATGAAGTATGTTGAGTTGAAACACGTGGATAATTTTACAGGAGTGTTACTAACGCAGATGCTCCATTATGTAAATCTCAACAGTTATTTATGAACCGATGTGGTTGATACTTGATATAAATCCATGATAATGATGAAGTGACAAAACGAACGTTTTCTGGTATGCAATTAAAAAAATCAATGAGTAAAAAGTTAACGGAAACTCCAGATCTCGTTTTTAATATTGCTTGGCATTCAGACAACGTATACCCCACATTTTCTCATGCAGCTGAAGTTCAATTCTCTGGTAATCTGGATAACTCGGTAAACGCGCCTCGTGTTTTTGTTTCTAATGCGCTCGAAAACAACGTCGAATGACTGAATCGATCTGAATTATCCTGTCAAGTGGCCGGTTGCAGAGATTTTCTCAAGAGGCAATTAGGAAGATTGTAAAATGTAGGTCTTTTCCGCTTGATTTTTCCCCTTATTGATGCTGAAAGGAAAATACATTTATACATACGCACATGTTTAAATATGAGTATTATATGAATTATACGAAATGCTTATTATGTCAAGCAACAAATGCTCGACTACTTTGCAAGAACTCTCAAATAATTGTTAAGAAATAAATATTAACAAGTACAAAATTTTTCTTAGAACGTTTGAATATGAAGCTAACATGAAGATAAGAATAATATAATAATGATAAAAGAACAATATTTGCGTATTTAATGAGGAATTTAATTGTTCATTCGAGTTTTCTCTACTTGCAACCATTTCTGAAAAATAGGTAAGTTAAATAATTGAGTTTAGCATAGCCAATTTGGAACACTAGTTGCCTTGTTATAGAACCCCTCTCAAGCAGAATTAACTAAGAGAAAGCTGGTCTATGGATTTGTCAACTAGTTTTCGTAGTTTGGATTTTCATTTGCGTTTTCATTCTCCTTAATACTTTCTAAAAAATACAGATAAGTTAAGTAATTGAAAATCGAGGTATAGCAGATACTAAGAGCAGTTTGCGGAAACTGCCCAGAACACTAGTTGCCTTCTTATAGAAAAACTCTTTCGTAGGATTAACTGAGCGAAAGCTGGTCTACGGATTTCTCAACTAGTTTTCCTGTCTGGATGTATTTTGTATGATACTGATCTGTGTGATGTGACATTTTGATTCCTTATTAGGAATCGTTATCGAACAATGTTTTTTCGGAATTTTTACAATATTCGTAGGACTGACTTTTCTTCGGAATGTCAATTGATTGATTAATTGACTTTGAAGTTTCCTTTTTGATGTTCATTTGCTAAGAGCTGTTGCCATGATATCGGTATCTCTACAGAGCGGTCCCAATTTCTCCAATCTTGATCAGAATATATGTTTTCTTGAGACGTTGTATTGTTTTTTTTTAGTTTGGAGAGGGAGGTCTTGTTAAACCGTAATATATTTTTGTGCCTGCTGAAAAACAATATAGGTGAAACATTAAGACCTCTCCAAATTAGAAAATAAGATCAAGATTCGCAAATCATGGACACACGGATAATGGTATAGTCATGGACTGTAGTAAGACAAAGATATTACTTAAAGAAGAACGCACCACAAAAATAGGAAAATCAATGAAAGTGTCTGTATTTTGTTAAATAATGGAAAAGTTGGGACACCCTCTGTAAAGATACCGATATTCTCGCGACAGTTCTTGGCAAATGAACATCAATAAGCAAACTTCAAAGTCAATTAATCAATCAATTGACATTGCGAAGAAAAGTCAATCCTACACATATTGTACAAATTGCTTGAAAAAACATTATTCGACAACGGTTCCTGATATGATACCGAGATGTCACATCACCGACATAAGTATCATACAAAATACATCCCAACACAGGAAAACTACTCTCTTCGAGGTGTCATTCTTTTGTACGCAAGACAATATATATAATATATATTGTTTCTGGTTAGGGAACCTTCATCAGTTGCGGTTCCCAGAATAGAATGTCCTCTCGAACACTTCTATTTGATATTTGATCCATTTCGTTAAATTTGAAGACGCGAGATGTAAAGACCGTCATCTAGGATTTTCGGGGAAACTAGCACATAGAGGTTCCGAATCTGGAGCAGTTCCATGTAATTGCTGTTACCCGTAATTCCAAGTTTAGAATGTCACGATGAAAATTTCAGGTTAACTTCACCTGTCAGAGATATTGATACTGTCTTCGAGGTGTCATTCTTTTGTACGCAAGGCAATATATATAATATATATTTTTTCTGGTTAAGGAGCCTTCATTAGTTGCGCTTCCCACAATTGAATGTCCTCTATGTGCTAGTTTCCCCGAAAATCCTAGATGTCGGTCTTTATATCTCGCGTCTTCAAACAGGAAAATTAGTTGACAAATCCGTAGACCCGCTTTCTTTCAGTTAATCCGAGAGAGAGTTTTTCTATAAGAAGACAACTAGTGTTACGGGCAGTTTCCACACACTGCTCTTAGGTACTACACGTTGATTTTCAAATACTTTTTCAGAATCCATTGTGAGTAGTGAAAACCCAAATGAACATCCAAAACAACTATTTGCCGCCTCAATCTGTCACAAACTACTTTCTGTTCCTATATAATATGTGTGAATATATATTTCAAGATCAATGCCAGTCAATATTGCAAACATTAAATAGATAGTGCTTTTTTTGTGTTGAATATAACTCTGGAGTTAATTTTTTCGTAAGTACTATATCTAACAAAAATATTTGAATTTTATAACTAATTTGTTTCTGAATAATTTAGCGGTTAAAATAGATCATCTCAAGTTACTAAATAGAAATAGCTCTTTATTCTTCTCTCGTTTAACTCAGTTCCGCATATTTTTCTTCCAAAAATTAATAACGAAGGACGAAATTGCCTTATTGTCAATAATTTACTTCACATATATTTGGATTATATTGGTTATTAGAGCCCATGGACCATAGTAATTTGTTTGGTTTGGTATGTACTATCTCCACCTAAAATATATGCCGTCAAATTATTTGTACCCTGTATAATCAACATTGTATTTTTTGTGTTTTGTCTACGACTCTCATTTCCATTTATCAAAAAAAAAAATGGAAAAAGGAAATCAATTTAAACTACATCGTTAACAAAGAACTAAAAAACTATTCGCTGAAATGACATACGTTAAATTTTATAAGGCGTTAAATAGGTGCTTTTTTTATTCTTATCTGAGTGTCACATCTAGACATTTTTAAATTTATATGTACATAGAATTTTAAAAATTTTGATTATATTCTCAAAAGCTATAGATTTGATAAGTTCTCCAGGCCCATCAAATCTATACAGATGCTTCGAAAAGCCATAACGGACATAGTGCCGCATTCATTAGCAAAAACAAAACGTATGCTATCCGCCTACCAGTTCAAAATAGTATATACACAGGGGAAACCACAGCAATCCTCGAAGCTGTTAAAGAGTGTAAAAAATCACCAGAAAGTCATTTTCTGATTATCACAGACTCGTTGAGTGCAATAACTGGATTAAAACAACACTACCTTTCACACCCCATAATCACAAAAATTAAAAATGAACTGCTGAGACAGACGTTTCCGTATTATGACTACCTTCCGTCCATTAAGCAACATATAATATCTTCCTGGTACTCAAAGTTGGACCTAACATTGGCCAAACTGTAAAAACTGAAACCGCTAGTCCAGTCGCGCCTATCCACACCAACAAACAGAATAGATCAGGTCATCATAAATCGCCTACGAATAGGACACACACTCATTACACATAAGCATTTGCTAAAGAAATAACCAGAACCAGAATGTACGGATTGCCACGCTCCACTCACAGTAAAATACATCACCATGGAGAGTAAGGCCTATGAGACCCACAGAAGAAGACATAATTTAACCATGATCTTCAGGGATGCCCTTACAAAAGATGTCGATAAGACAATCCATTATCTTAAGGACAGCAATATATATAACATATAACTTTTTTTTTAAATATAACCGACTTCCACCTATAACTAAAAAGCTAAAAATAATTATAACAAAATACAACCCTAGCAAATAAATAACACATTCAGTGTTTTTAGGTACCCAGGAAGTAAAAAATGTAAACATTAAAAGGTGCTCCTTCTGTACGAATTAATTACCTACCAATCTAGTCGGGGCCAAGCAAATCTAAAATCCTTCATTGCGTACTTATCTACTACTTCATCAAACTTGATTGTTGCTTGGGACCGACTTCAAAAATATACTAGATTGGTACATAATTAATTCGTACAGAATTAGCACCTTTTAATGTTTACAGTTTTTACTTCCTGGGTAGGAAGGGTAAGGTGGAAGTCGGTTATATATTTTTTAAAAATGTTTTATTTTCACCTTTTTATTTTTTTTGAACTCAGGTAGTTTTCATTCTTTAATTTTTATTTTGTATGTATAACCTTAATAGACAGAACCAGGTAACATCGAAAGCCTCAACATTACAGAATGATACATTTTCATTTAAATTGACAGGTAAATGTTTACGAACTAAATGTACTAGTTCGCGTTGACTTAATAAGCCCAAAATATATTTATGCCTTATGGACCACGCCATGTAACCTTTTTTCACTTTTTTTGACTCTGTATAACTATAGATAAATCCACTCCGGCCTATCTACTAACCATCATGTACATACGACTGGCCACGGACAAGCATACATTTGTTAGCTGCCTTCTGTAAACTATAGGACGGCGTAGAATCCATCCCATATTTACGGAGTCAAATCCGTCCTATATTTCAACCATAGTATATAACTCCTTGTGGGCTACCCCATAAATTATTTCATTTTTAACATTTTTTATTATCGCCCTGTGTAACATTAATTCCTCTCCACATTTTATGCAATTTCTTACGGGCTATAAAATAAATAATTTTTTAATCACACTGTATAAATATAATTCAACTCCAGCATATATTTCAACCATCCTGTATATGATTTGCTTCTGTCCACATCATATAACAGTTTTTTAATCACACTATATAATTGTAAATTTACATTTTTTCCAACATTTTTATACCACCAAACGTCCAGTCCACCCTATATTCCAACCATCCTGTATATACGGCTGCCTATGGACCACTATCATTCTCTCCGTCCTATATTTCAATCATCATATAAATGCAACTCCTTCTATCACTTTACTTTGTGATTTTTTTGCTATAACTAAACACCCTGTGTATAAACTCACCAAATACCAGTTTAAAGTTTGACATGTGTTGTCACTGAATTTTCTATTAGGCCGTGAATGTGACAACCAAAAGCACCCTCTTCGCAAAATGGAAAATTTTGCATTTAAATAGGTATTTGCCAGGTATACAAACAAAAGGAGCTTGGTACGAATTGTTTTAAGGAGCCGAAAATACTATGCTTTACTACCTATATGGTTGAAATGTACATAGAAAATTTTCAAATTCGTAATTAAAACTTCCAGTGCCTAAAATTACCGCACTATTACGTTGGAATTAAAATATTTATGAGGAAATGTCCGTTATGTCATTTCGATGAAATTTTGGATAAGAATTTTGGAAGTTTCGGCGAATTTCTTTAAAATTGCAAGTTGCACGTCGTAGAAAAGTATATAAGATCACTTAGGGATCTTCTTTAATAGATTAAACGTTAAAAAAAACTATCCACATCCAGAAGGAGTTATCTCGAAAAATCGACTAAAATATTCGGGATATTGGTCGATTTTCATGCACGCATGTGTTCATTCACAAATTTCATCACTTTACCAATAGAATTCTTTTCCAAAATTTGAAGTTTCACCAATCCGGATATATACTCTATTAAACAAGACCATATTCATTCAAAACGGTTCACCACAGGAGAAGAAATCGCCTAACATACATACAAAAAAAAGCAAAAAAAAAAACGCAACCAATTGATAACCTCCTCTTTTTTGGAAGTCGGTTAAAAATCTGAATTGTAAGTAAAGTAATATATGATTACTACCTGTGTATGCTACCCTGCTAATAACTCCAAGCAGTTCATGGGGGTTGTTTATGTAATAAATAAAAAAGATAATATTAAATTTTTTTCTATGTATTATTTAACAAACCAATACAAAAGTAAACACCATGCTAGAATTCGTTAATAAAATTTAATATTTGAAAGCAATGGTTCTTCCCTGTTCGCCCAAAATGTTTTATATAACCATCACAGGAGACAGCATCCATAAATTTCCAATTCGTACTGGATTTTTTTTTCGATTTACCGCCACCCAACTAATTTAAACCGACCATAAACAAGATAATGGCGCATTAGTGTGACAGTGCGGAAATAAATGTCGAAAAAGTTAATAAAAAAACAACTCACCTTCCGCTCGTAAATAATTATCTACGCTGTACTTATAAAATTTTTACTACCCGTATAGAGCAACAGTAAGTTATTTACTGTTTGATTAAATTCCTGCCAACAAATTGAAACAATTTTTATGGTGGCCATCAGAACGTTGGGTCATAATCTGGCGAACGGAGCTGTTAATTTTGCTTCGGTTTCGCTGCCAAACACCAGAGTGTTTCTCTAATATACGACGTTCGACAATGTTATAAATTAGAAATGGAACTAAGGGGCTGTTAAAGTGTTCTAGCACATGAAATCAACCAACATATCGAAATTTGCTTACATTGAAGGTGGCTTGTATTTCATAAGGACGGATATTTAACAACAAAGCAAAGATTTACGGCTTCATATAAACAGCAGTTCCATATTAAGTTAATTTCTCTAAAACTAATATTTAATATTAACAATTTGGAAGCATAATTAGAACGAACAGTAAATATTTAATGTTTTAACTAGTTTTATATGAGATACCATGAAAAATGTGGGGAGAAATATCCAAATAATCGGGTATTTGCTCTTGCAACTATTTTTTCCCAAGATTAAATCAATCTGTTTTATTTCAATCCTCTAACATTTATTAAAGCACTCTTTATAATAACTCCACTTCATTTTTAACTGCTCTCTTCGAGGTGTCATTCTTTTGTACAATATATATTGTTGCTGGTCGGGAACCTACATCAATTGCGCTTTCCACAATAGAATGTTCTCTCGAACACTTACATAACAGTAAATTTGTAGACGCGAGATGTAAGATCGATATCTAAGATTTTTGGAGAAGCTACCACGCAGAGTTTGAAGACGCGAGATGTAAAGACCGACATCTAGGATTTTCGGGGAAGCTTCCACGCAGAGTTTGAAGACGCGAGATGTAAAGACCGACATCTAGGATTTTCGGGGAAGCTACCACGCAGAGTTTGAAGACGCGAGATGTAAAGACCGACATCTAGGATTTTCGGGGAAACTAGCACATAGAGGTTCCGAATCTGGAGCCTTTCCATTTAATTGCTGTTTTTTTTTCTAACTTAGGAATTACGGGTAACAGCAATTACATGGAACGGCCCCAAATTTGGAAGCTCTATTTGCTAGTTTTCCCGAAAATCCTAGATGTCGTTCTTTACATCTCGCGTCTACAAATTTAACAAAATGTATCAAAAACATAATGAAGTGTTCGAGAGGACATTCAATTGTGGAAAGCGCAACTGATGAAGGTCCCCTAACCAGAAACAATATATATTATATATTTTTTCTAGCGTACAAAAGAATGACACCTCGAAGAGAGTATTCAATACCACACAGAGGTTCCGAATCTGGAGCCGTTCCGTGTAATTGCTGTTCTCATGTAACTCCTAGGTTAAAATGTCACGATAAAATTTTCAGGTTACTTCACCTGTCAGAGATATTGAATGCTCTCTTCGAGGTGTCATTCTTTTGTACGCAAGACAATATGATATATATTGTTTCTGGTCGGGAATCTTTATCAGTTGCGCTTCCAAGAATAGAATATCCTCACTTATTTATGTATTTGATACATAACACCTAGAAGTTACAGGAGAACAACAATAGCACGGAATGGCTCCACATTCGGAACCTCTATGTGCTAGTTTCTCCGAAAATCCTAGATGTCGATCTTGCATCTCGCATCTACATTTTTTTAATTCCCTGTATAACTTTAATGCTACTTCTACTATATTTCACCCCCTCTATATATTTGATTACCTATGGCTACCGTATAAACCTATTTTGTTCCCAAACCTTCTGTAACCACAGTTCTCCTCCGCCTTACGTTTCAAACACGACATATATGCAACTCTTTGAGGGCTACCCGATAAATCATTTCTTTAAAATCACTTTGTATAACTATAATTCCTCTAAACCCTATCCTGCAACTATCCTATATATACTTTTGGGCTACGAAATTTAAATATTTTTGTTCTCAATTTTTTAATCACACTATAATTATAATTTCACTCCAGTATAAATTTCAGCAATATATATGAATCTACTTATCAGCACCCAATATAACATTTTGAACTACCCTGTCCAACTATAATTCGACTCTACCTTATATTTCAAGCACCCTGTAAATGCAGCTGCTACAGGTATAACGTACTTTTAACATCTTTTTAACACCGCTGTCTAACAATCATTCTACTCCGCCCTTAATTACACGGAACGGCTCCAAATTCGGAATTTCTGTGTACTGATTCTCTCGAAAATCCTAGATGTCGGTCTTGCATCTCGCGTCTACAAATTTACTGTTATGTATCAAATATATAAATAAGTGTTCGAGAGGACATTCTATTGTGGCAATTGCAACTGAAGAAGGTTCCCGACCAGACACAATATGTATTATATTGATATATAATATATATTGTCTTGCGTACAAAGGAATTACATCTCGAAGAGAGTATTCAATATCTCTGACAGGTGAAGTGACGTGAAAATTTTGTCGTGACATTCTAACCTAGGAGTTACAGGAGAACAGCAATAACACGGAACGACTCCAGATTCGGAACCTCTAGGTGCTAGTTTCCCCGAAAATCCTAGACGTCGATCTTGCATCTCGCATCTACAATTTTTTAACTCCCCTTTATAACTTCAGTGCTCCTTCTACTATATTCCACCCCTCTCTATATGCGATTACCTATGGCTACTGTATAAACATATTTTGTTTCTAAAATTTTTTAACAACCTTCTGTAACCACAGTTCCGCTCCTCCTTACATTTCAAACACCACATATATACAACTGTTTGTGAGCTACCCGATAAATCATTTCTTTTTTTTTCCTTTTATTTGTATAATCACTTTGTATAAGTAGAATTTCTCTCAACACTATACTGCAACTATCCTACGTGTGTTTTTGTCGTAAATTTTTTAATCACACTATAATTATAATTTCACTCCTGTATGAATTTCAGCAATATATATGAATCTGAGCACCCAATATAGCATTTTGAACTACCCTGTACAACTATATTTCCAGCACCCTGTAAATGCAGCTGCTACAGGTATAACATACTTTTAATATCTTTTTAACCGCGCTGTTCATTCTACTCCGCTCTAAATTTTAGTGACATATATATACTCCACTGCTTATTCTAGAAAAATATGAAGCAACCTTAAAATTGCGTGTATACTATCTCAACCTAACATATATGCACTCAAACTATTTACACCCTTTATGTATCGGAAACATCTCGTATTTCCAATAAGTAATTGGCTGAAAACAAGAATTTTTTTATACATCTCTTGTGATAAAGAAAATATGTTTGCAGTTAAATACTTGTGTGTATAACTGTGAATCTTATTTATTGTTCACAAGTAAAACTTATGTGGTTTCTTGTATTTTTAACGAGGTTTGTATATAGAATCCCGGTTAATAGAGCCGCAATTATCCGAGCTCTGGTTAATCCCACCTAATTTATGATCATGATTATTCGAGGTAAACGCATCTATGATCCTTATTTACCCAGCTTAATATTATTGGACACTTAGTTTGTCAATGTAATTAATTTGGTTAAATAGAAGAGTGGTGTATAAATCAAGCCTCTTCCTCCTCAGAACGAAAATCAATGCAAACTGGCGATTACG
This sequence comes from Octodonta nipae, assembly GCA_034190945.1. Taxonomy (NCBI): domain Eukaryota; kingdom Metazoa; phylum Arthropoda; class Insecta; order Coleoptera; family Chrysomelidae; genus Octodonta; species Octodonta nipae. The sequence continues at coordinate 91,818,950 of CM067222.1, forward strand.
AAAAGGTTAATGAAACTTTATTCATGTAGTTTAACCAACAAAGGTCAAAAGGTGTGCCTCTATCAGGTCCAATTTTGCAACAGAAAGTTCAACGCCAGTTCTGGATGACTTGACCGCTAAAGTGTCACCAAGTGATAAACTTCAGGAGAAAATCAAAGACTATGGTTACAAACGGGATCAAATTTACAATTATGACGGTACTAGTCTGAATTGTAAAATACTTACATTAATAATCTAATATTTTTATTTTCACAATCGGGTTCTTGGATTTATTTATAAACACAGTCCACTCACTGTTATTTATTTCCACTACTTTAAAATAATTTATATTCACAGAACTATTTACAATTAATTGTAACTATACGGCAGTCGAATACTGAATGAATGCTTCCTCAGCTCTCCGTATTTATATATTTCTTCTCGGAGTTCTCCAGAACGTCAAAGAGCCCTTGAGGTTAGACTAGATTCTTCGAGAAATACATCAAAGCAAGTCGCCGACCTCGATGCGCCATCCGAACAACATTTCGGATTCCCAGAAATATCTTAGGAATGCCTCTTCCATGAATTATCGGAGAAATTCTCGTCACAATATTAAAAAACAAAACTTGTTTACAATTCTTCTTAACAACAAGAACATAAAACCATATATCTCTTTTCTTGTAATTCTTCATCTTCAACTTAACTATGACTAATACATAAAATAATACAAATTTACCAAGATTCTAATTGGAAATAATTTAGTGATGCAGAGCAATTTCGTTAAGGAAAGTAATTTTCTTTCACATATTGACGATTTCGTCACCAGGTAGATTTTGTTGTTGCCGAAAAATTCTAAACGGCGGAAAATGCTTATCAACCCTAAATCAGACGCTCCAAATTCCGTTCTATAGCTAAACGAATATATTAACGCCTTGCTCTATAAATTTCCCACGATTAAACAGAACACGGCAATACAAATTTGACTTGACATATCAATCGTTATCACAGAAAGACAAACCACCTCCTTTACATTTTTATTTTGACCTTGCGTGACAGTTCTGCGTGTCTACGAATTTTTTCGACATGTTTTGGTAAACATGTTCTCATTAATTAAGAAAAAAAATAGATATATTTTTAGACTGGTTTGATTTTTTCAACAGTACATGAAATCTGCTATGTGTTTAAAACTGAACTTTCTAAGAATTCCTGGAAACGTTTTTGTTAGAAACGTTGAACATAAGTAACGTTTTGAGGACATTCTTTGTAATAACAGAGAAATTTTCGAATTTGTACTTGAACTAAATTGTAGCAGGCTAATTTCGAAAAATTGCCCCGGGGACTGACTGCTATCACAGATTTTCCCGACTTTCTCTCAAATGGAAAATATTTTAGGAAAAAGAATCATTTTGCAATCACATCAATAAATATAAAGCCATTGACAACGAAGTCAGAATAGACTTTGAAACGTTTGGTTGTCCTGCAATATACGTAGTTTTATTTCTATTGTGGTGTTATTCCCCAAAAAAACATAAAAGTTATCAAGAATTATCTACTTTTGATCACCCAGTTTTTTGAGATCTTATAACTTACACCTAAAGTGGCAACCAGAAAAGTCGGTAATAAATGAAGAGGATCGTAGTAAACGCGATCTGTCATACCTGAAATTGAGTTGAATTTCCATCGCCTTGAATTGAGTTTTTTACTTCTTTTCTTTTCATTTTATTATTTTCGACCGAAAACATGCTTTAGCGCAAGTTAAATAGTGTCTTGTAGTATTTAGGTTATTTGTTAGAAAGGTTGGAATGTATAGACTTTACCTTGGTTAAAAGCTGTTTTCAAAAAGCTCAAACTTGAAAAAATCGGTTAAGTAAAACCACTCCACCACTTCTTATTTGACCAGATTCTTCCAGCGACGTATACAAAAAAGATTCCGAAGAATTTTCTATTTTTTATATTTAGTATTTTGGTAAATGCTGTATAAAAGTAGCATTTATTAATTTTTGAATTAATCCTGCATTTTTTTAGTATTTCGTGTTTGTAAATAAATTTGAAAACGACAATTTAAATGACTTATCTATTGGTTTTCCTTTTTTGGTAATTCTAGATCATTCATATATAACTTACATCTTAGGTAACAAAAAGATATTAATATTTTCGATGTTTAAGGGAAAAAACTGAGGGTTTTGACTGTGTGTTATTTTGATAGATCTTCTTAGCGAGTGTCTGTCATTGTCACATGCAACTTAGTTTTTGTTTAATTTCGTGACTTCTTTTCACATTTTTGGGTGGAATGCTTGTGAAGGGGTTTCCTTACGCCGTTTTAAATTCTAATATATTGTTTTGTTACCAATTTGTGTTCCAAGAACTGACTTTAACAATTCCAGCTGGTCATTTTAGACAATTTTCTTTATATCTAAAGGTAATTTTGTAATTTCCTCAATATTTGTCTCTACAAATTCTGCTTCATATTTGTTAGTAGGTCGTTTGTAAGCAAACTAATTGTAGTAGGGAAATCTTTTCATTTTTCAAAACTGCAGCCACCATATTTCATTATTTGCTCTCATTAGAATTCAATTTCATACAGTAAGTTAATGTACTTTCATCTTAAAGTCATATTTATTTGACCTGTCTATCACCAAAATTGTATGTTTTAGGCTTGAACTATAATGACTTGAATAATTTTTTCTCATTTTTTTAAATATTTCCAGTATATTCAAGTTTTACGGTAAATGGCGTTTTTTTTTTTCAAAACAATAATAATTTCATATCTTGGACGTTGCTATTTTTTTAAGAAGTCTTCTCTTGGGTGAGAGATGTTTTTTAAATAAAGTTTTGGTAAACTAAAACTAAAAATAAGTTTATACAAACCTATATGAGAGTCTTTAAGCATTACTATCTATATGTACTTTGTAAAATGAGATGAAAGTGATAATCCCAATTTTCCTTTGAATTGGCTTATCACTTCTGCGTTGATTTCAATGCAGTTTTCACCATAATTTCGAAAACTTATAGAGGAAGGTTTCTATGAATAGCACATTTTCTGGGGCTTTGTTAAATAACACGTTGTTTGTAAAGATATCATTTAACAAGATTAATTTGACTCTGTACGAAACAGGGTCACTAATATAGTAATAAACAGTGTGCACCCTACAACATACTGCCCTTCACTTATCTCAACTTAACACATAAACACTTCCGGCAAACGACATAGTTCAGTTCAGTTCCTGTTGCTACCGTCCTTAAACTTTTTTCTGAAGGAAACTTTAGATACTAAAACCTTATTCGGATACATAAAAATAAACTTCACCCATTCACCTACATTTTTCCTTCGATGTGGCTCCAGAGGAACCTGTCAAAATTCTTGTGATTAGGTTAGTCGAATCGTCAATTAATATTTTTTAAAATGAGAGTTAGAGTTATCAAAACGTGACTTCATTTCTGAAAGTTTTGCCCAAGCAATAAATTACAAACGGTTAGTTTCCTTGGGAGACATAAAAGTTAAGTAATAAACGAAAAGTGTGACTAATACTCTAAAGAATTATTTAAGCCCAATTCTGCAAAAAAATTCACAGGTATTTGATAGGTTCTTCTTAAAGAAGGTACATTATATAACACATTAAAGTGTTGTTAACAAAACGTAATTTTTTAATTAATTATGCGGGCTGTTTAAATTTGCAAAAATCGGATTTGACAGTTTTTGTGACTTTTCAGCAACAGAATGAAAAGGTTTATTGTCAAAAGCAAGTTTGTTTTATACGTACTTTTAATAGCTAGACCGAGAGATCTGAATTAGAAGTACAACCACTATTTTCTGATCTGAGTCCTGCTTTCAGTAGAACTGAAAAGTTCTATTTACACTTCCTGAAAAAAATCCTTGTTTTTCCTAGGAAAATTTCGTGTAAAAATTAAGTTTTAACTGATGCGACGACTTTCTAAATACTGCCGTGTTAATAGAGCGATAGTTTACCATCGATTTTATCACGAATTTTTTTTTGGCTGGAGGGTACTAAGGGGTCTAAGGGTTGAAATCGATAAATGAACATATAGAGAAAATGAATTCTTGAATGATTTTCGGAGTCCTGTCAACTATAATAATAAATTTTTTTTATCTTAAAATAATAAAAAATGGCATTACGCCTGCTAGGAATATTTCTGGAACAACAAAATAAAGATGAAAATTTTCCGGACAAACAAAGTTTAAATTCATTTATTACCTACATCATGTCAATTTTTTTGGTCATTTCGATATAAATATGTTTGATTAATTTAGTTGGCAGGATTCAGAAAATCATTCAAAATTAATAATTTTTCTTACATATTTATAAAGAGTGTTCCCATTTGAGGATAATTTTTAAATTTTTAATAAAATACAAATTATTTGAGACTGATCAAATCTTTTATTTCAAATGATAGTACAATTGTTTCGGTTTAGTAACAATATCTTGTAAGTGACCACCTGCTACTGTACGACAAGATTTTAATGTTTTGCCGAAATTTTCGATAACTTTCTGGCATAACTACGGTTCAATTACTTGAAAACAGTCAATAATGTTCTCCTTTAGGTCATCAATTGTTCGTGGATCGTTGGCATACACCTTTCAAATAATGCCACAGAAAAAAATCTAGAAGTATTAGATCGCAAGATCTAGGGGGGCAATTAATGTTTTCTCTTCCAGCAATTATTCGATTACCAAATTTCTGTTTCTGCTGCTGAATGACATATTGCACCGTCCTGTTGGAACCACGTATTCTGCACATCAATATGCTCCTATTCATCCCACAAAAAGTTGGTAATCATCGTTGGATATTGATCTCCATTCATCTTCAAAAAGTATGGACCAATCACTCCACCAGCCCAAAAACCACACCTAACAGTTACTTTTTGTGGATACATCGGTATTTTCATTATTTCTACTGGATTTGTTTCAAATCCACCCAATTCAACATGTGCTTCATCGCTGAAGATGATTTTGTTGAAAAAATTCACATTTTCAAGTTTCTGTTGTACGAATTGACGACGTAAACCAAAGTCTGTTGGCTTTATTTCTTGCGTTATATGAATCTTGTAAGCATTTAAATGAAGATCTTTGTGCAAGATTCTCAATAAAGTGGTTTTTGGAATGTTCAATTACTGTGCACGATGAGGAATTGATGTTTTTGGTTGTTCAACAACACTAGCAGTAACAGCTGCAATATTTTCTTCTGAACATCCACTACGATGATATGTTTTGCTTTTTTCATCCTTTACTGAACCAATTTCCACAAATTTTTGAACAATTTTTCCAAAGGTAACATTTGACGGACAATTTTCTCTTCCATATTCTGTACGAAATTTTCTTCCAACTTCTGCCTAACTTTCACGAAATTTAAAATATTTTTTAATAATATACACGCTTTGCTCAATCGTATAAGTCTCCATTTTTAATAACAGGAATATCCCTATTTGTCATCTGTCAAATAACATATGATATTCTAGTACAAAAAATATAAATGGCGGTAAATTTAAAAATTAACCTCAAATTGGAACACCCTTTAATCGATTTCAACCCTTAAACCAATTACTACGATGCTGCCAAAAAAAATTCTTGGTAAAATTGATGGTAACTTGTCGTTTTATTAACCTGACAGTACTCAGAAAGTCGGCGCAGCACCTACTCTTTTTTTTTTGGAAAATGTAATTTTCACAGGCAAATCCCTTAGGAAACTCTAGGATTTTTCCATGAATTGTTAGTACTTCATATAACCTTCCAGTACTCCAGAATGCAGAACTCAGAAAATCGTGGATGAACTTCTTATTCAGATCTCCCAGTCTACAAATTGTGAAGTTGATCTTGTTGGTTTTGATAATTGGTCAATTATTTTCTAAAAACTGTTAAAATCGTTTCATAATTATTATGAGTTAGAACTCTGGAACTTGCCAAAAAGTTCCATTTCAATGAAGGCAAAAACTGTTCAGAATCTCATCTTCATGTCTTTGATGGTTATCTCGTCATCTTGCGCCAAATTCATTTTTTATCAATCTGAAAGGAACATTGTAATTATTATTTCTGTAGAATCCTTTTCCCCCAACTTTACGACGAAATATTGAAGTGATTTTTCTTAAAAAATAATCCATGGAAATATATAGTAGCAGTTTTTTTTTTCATATTTTTTTTTCATTGACAACGGCTCTGACGTAGACCCTGAAATGTTTGGAAATATACAGTGTTGGAGTTTTGTGGTGTTATTTTCCAAAAAGAAACAAAAGCATGCCTTTTTACAACCTTTGTACGAATGACACTCTACAAAAGTTAACTTATTTGAGCATCATTTCATATTACAAAATTAATAGGACAAATCAAATGCTTTTTGTTTTTTTACTATCAGTCCGAATTTATACTTAGCAAAAAGCCACACCAAAAAACAATTAAATTAGTCTGCCCAACAACTCTTGTTTGTAAAATGTCTTCCAAGATTTAATTATCCTGGATAAAATAAAAAGCCATGTTTGCATAAATGCAGATATAAATTCTCTTAACAAAAACTCCCATAATTCCCGTTGGAATTGCACAACAGGTGTTTCTCCATTTCCACTCTACGAAACTTTTCTATTTAGCTGGGTGTCCGTTATATCATTGTACTGCTTGCTACTCGCAAAAATCGCTTGTATTACACTTCTTGTGCCTGTCCTGCAACAGATGGAGCGTCCTGACAAAAGAAGGAATTCGCTTATGTTCTATGAGTTATGTAATGTTTTGTGGAAAATTGTTTCGCTATTGTTCTTTAGCGAAAATAAACCATCAACTTGTCATTGTCTCGCAGTTTGTAGTTTACTAGAATTTTGCTCATTGTAATGGAAAATAAGGAAAATATAATACCGACTTTAAATGGTTATTTGCTAATATAATTATGGTAGATTATATTAGTACTCGTATTACAGATGTAATGACACCCGCTGACCATAATTATAGAGTGTGGAACACTTAAATGGAATAAATTCGATAACGAATATAGGGAGGCGTGTTGGGAAAAACGCTTGGACACGTCGATTTGTATTTTTTAATGCGCATTTTTTTCAATATAAAAAACTATATAGGGTATGTCATGTGACAGTGGCATATAACAACTTTCTTATTTTAAATGCAAGTCCCTGTATATTATTTATTTTTTCGTTTCTCCACAATATTAAATATTCTAGACATATTCATGTACAATGTCCTACACCTATCTTCAACTGTTTCGGAAATATAAATTTTTTTCAGATTTATTACAAAAATTAACATTAAAAAAGGAAAATTATTTTATTTCACAAATTCGCTACATTACACCAAAAACCTAATAAGTAATACTGATTTATTCTTAATAATATAAAAAACAACAAACCAATAATATCAATATAGGAAATGTTCAAAATACATCTTGGCAACATGCTAATCAGGTATAGAAATGTTACTCAGGCGTAACTGATCTAATCGCAAGCGTGATTCGCCTTTTTAGTTCATCTAAGATTAGGGGTTTAGTTTTGCTTACAGTACTTTTGAGATATCCCCACAAAAAGTAGTCCAATGGCGTCAAATAAGGAGATCATTATGGCCATTCTATTGATCCGCGCCTCCCAATCCACCGATTTGGAAAAATTTGGTTCAGGTACTGCCGCACATTGATTTGGTAATGGGGCAGTGCTCCAGCTTGCTGAAACCATATTTTGTTGGCAGGAACTTGTGGGTTTATTGGATCAAGATATAAGTTTGTTAAAGTTGGCACGACATTATTTTGGAGCAATTCTATATATTTATCTCCCTTTAAGTTGCCATCAATGAAAAAGAGACCTACGATATGATTACAACAATTCCTGCACAAACATTAAGTTTTTCGGGATATTATGTATGTTTCTCTGTCATCCAGTGAGGATTCTCATTAGACCAATAGCGGCAATTTTGGCAATTAACATAACCGTGAAGTGTAAATGTGCTTTCATCAGAAAACCAAACATCTAATTGGATCTCACTGTTATCTAACCCTACCATCACCATCATTTGTTCACAGAAATATGTTATCCTATTGTCGTCCATGAGCTCCTGGGTGGGCATCATTTTATAGAGATGCATTTTAGTTTCCTTTAATACTCCAAAAATGTGCGGCTAACTTTGAACAGTGGGGCTGCTTTTCGATCAGACTTATGTGGGTTTTCTTGAAACGCAAGCATAGTATCCAATTTCGTATTGGCAACTACATTTTTTATCTATCTTGCATGACCAAGCTCGCGAAACTGCTTTTCTATGTTGCTAATTGTTCCTTAGGATACTGGTGGAAAATTTGGAAAATTTTCGTGAAATAAACGAGACACTTCCATTTGTGTCCGTGTGTTATCTGCATAACCCATCGTTTGTAGAATGGTTATTTTGTGCCTTTCTGTTAAATGAACCATTTTTCTGATATTATTACGTCCAGTTAACAAAATTCAAACGACAGAGCACTGACACTGGTCACCACTGTCATGCAGGCAGACAAAAAGATGCTAATGGTATGAGTTTTGACGAAAATCAAATCAGTAAAAAAGAACGCGGGACTTGTCCAAACATTTTTCCCTGCAAGCCTTCCTTTATTCGAGCAACATGAGACCGACCATTATCTTGTTGAGATATTGGATTCACGAGCTGATTAAGGTAAGGGAGTACATACTCCTCCACTACTTTCTGAACATAACGTTGCGCTGTGATATTGCCTCGAACAAAGACTGAAGATGACCTAGTTGCATGTGCAATAGCACCCCATACTATAATGCCTACATGCTCAACATCAATTGGAGGTTGGACTTTCTTCGGCCATCATGTCCATCCAAGCAGATTCAACATTCATCAAAGAAGATGACCTGATTCCATTCCACGTTCCAATGTTGTTCTCTGCGACACTGTAGTAGTTGGCGTTGATACTCAGCGGTCAAAGGTAGGACAAGATGGTGCAGTCCAAAAGATCTTACACTGCCATAAACCGTTCGGACATTTACAAGATGGCTTTGTTTTCCTAACCTCTCATCAGCCAAATTTCGAGTTGTCAATTCATTCGACTTTCGGTGCCTACTACTCCGATTTTGGTTAATATCAAACCACTCTTGGTAACATCTAATAACAGTTGGATTTCTGTTCGTGCGGTTAGCGATTTCTCGAAATGAAAAACCCACCTCTCGTAAAACAATAAATCGACCTCTTTCAAATTCAGTTAGCTGATTACTACACGTTAAATTTTGATCCCATCAACCAGTTTTTTTGTGATAAATTTCAAAAATATACAAAAAAAATAATAAAAAAAGTTTTCATGAAAACACATCCACCAAACTTTACCAAATCTTAATCATTTCCTCCTGACTATAGCATCTATGTTTTACCAAAACAATATTTAATTAATATAGGATCAGTTTCCAGCTTTTAACTTATGACAGCTTTAATTACAAAAGTTCATTGGTGCTGTTGGTATTTACCTTGAACCTAAGTACACTCAATTTCCTAAATAATAGTTTCCTTATATCGCAAAATATATTGCGTCACCTTCGTATAGGTAGGTAACTACGATGTAGCTGCTCATTCACACTTGTAAGATAGCAGCAATACAGAAATAATAAATACCACAATTAACAGATAATTATGTACTAATTAATTTCCTATTTATACAGTACATTTTTGAAGTCAGTACCAAGCAACTGTCCATTCAGAATCTGTTTTGAAATCTCAAACGAATTACTAATTTAATAACTTAGAAATGCAAACACAGGTATTTTAGGTAACCGGGCACCGACTTCAAACATATACTGGATATGAAGACGCGAGATGTCAGACTGACATCTAGGATTTTCGAGAGAATTAGCACACAGAAGTTCCGAATCTGGAGCCGTTCCATGTAATTGCTGTTCTCCCTAAACTCCTAGGACAGAATGTCACGATAAAATTTTCAGGTTACTTCACCTGTCAGAGATATTTTTGTACATAGGAATGACACCTCGAAGAGAGTACTCAATATCTCTGACAGGTGAAGTAACCTGAAAATTTTATCGTGACATTCTGTCCTAGGAGTTAAGGGAGAACAGCAATTACAAGGAACGGCTCCAGATTCGGAAGCTCTGTGTGCTATTTCTCTCGAAAATCCTAGATGTCGGACTTACATCTCGCGTCTTCAAATTTAAAGAAATGTATCAAATACATAAAGAAGTGTTCGAGAGGACATTCTATTGTAGGAAGCGCAACTGATGAAGGTTCCCTGACCAGAAAAAATATATATTATATATAATATATATTGTCTTGCGTACAAAGGAATGACACCTCGAAGAGAGTATATACTGGATAGATAGGTAATTATTAGGTACATATTAAGCACCCATTATGTTTGTATTTATCACTTTGTGAGTAGCTATGTAACAAGTGTGCTATGCGATTATTGTAGAAATTTTGTTTATATATGGTGTTTCTAAAACAGGGGTCCAAACTTCTGCCTTGTTGGTTGGGTTTTCGGCTCGTAATTTTTTTATTAATTTTTTTTACAATTTTGTTTACAGTTTTATGAAATCTTAACAATTGGACAAAGATAATATTTTTACGTCAAATGTTTAAAATTTTGTAAATCTGTAGAGAAAATTGAAAAAAATTACCTTCCGCAAACCCTCTTCATCAAACTAAATAGGACGCTTATGAATTACATGTCCAAAAACAGTGTAGTATATGTTATTGACCGTAAAAAGTTATGTAAGACCCATGCATTTTTTTATTTACTTTCGACCGTTTTGTCAGTTTTCTTTGAGCCCTTTTAAGGGCATAGAAGTTCCTAAGGGAGCGTTTTAGGACTCTTGTTAATGGGGACTTATCGGCTTATTTTAATGAGTTGTAAACAATAGCAGGATGGAACCCTATTTTAGAAACACCCTGTAGATACTTACCTACACCAGTAGTTACTGTGTGGTGTTATGTTTTTTTGCATAATTTTAAATATTTTTCATTTTGTGGAGTTAGTTATTTATTGTCTTCTAAATGTTATTTGTGGCATGTTCTTGATTATTTTTTGGGAAAAACACCACAATTGAATTAAAAAAGCTGTATATTGAAAGAAAATAACCAAACGTTTCAAAGTCGATTCTGACTTCGTTGTCAATGGCTTTAAATATGTATTGAAAATGTAAATTGCAAATTGAAAGTTTGATTTATGACATTTAAGTTGACATAGTTAATTATTTTGAATATTTTATTATCAATAGAATTTTCCAAAAAATATAGATTACACACATAATAACGTGGACGACATAAACCAGTTATTCTCCTCAAATTATTTTATAGTAATGACAACTCTTTAAAATATTCATTATATTGTCCTCCCCTGTTTAATTATCCGGCCAATATCAGCTGGCGGAAATGTTGTTATAAAAACTTAATAATTTCATTTTCCTTCGGAAGTCTACATCGTTCTCCATCTTGGAAAGCGGCATAAAATTAAGTTTTCAAATAAAAATTAATTTCTCAATTGTTTTACTTTACCAAATTTAATTCCGGAAAGTTGTTACATTGCAAGTCATTTGTATGGTGATTTCTTCATCTTTTTGAGGAATTCATGCCGGAAAGTTTTCGTTTCATGGTCTTTCTGCGGAAATTTTCGTTGTTAAAGAGGGAATATTGGCTCATTAATCTCTTCGAGCAGATGTTTCCAGATGGACTTACTGCCAGTTAAGATGTTTTGATTGTCTGCGTAGTGGTGCGTATTGATTCGCTTAACTTCTACTTTATATAAAAATAAAAGATCATTAAATACAACCAAAATGAATTCTTCTGGACAACACTAATTGCTTTTTATTTCTTTGATCCCTTGTTTTATTTCTTATCCTTTATTATTATCGTTTCTTGTCATTATTAATAGAAAAATATATCATTTATTAATAAATGAAAGAAGAAAATAACAGTACAATTTAGAAATTATAAGACTACTGATTATTTTGCCTGTTCATTTGGTTTTCTATCCTTAAAATTTTTTCTGCAACACATAAGTATTAGAATATTGTATATGAAGAACAAAGTGTAGTAAGGCAATTTCGTAAAATTGTCCGAATTACGGACTGTCTGTACAGAAATTATCCCTCACAGTTATTTTGAGAGAAAGAGATGCCTACAAAATCATCAACCAGTATTCCTATATATAAGTAATGTACTGTAAATGGTGTTATACTTATCTGTGTATTAACCATCACCAGCAGCCATAAGATAGACTGCGATAAAAGAAAGATTTTGTTGAAAGAGGAAAATTGGGAAAAAATTTAAAGAAGCCAGCTGTATGGTGATAAAAAACACGGAAATCGGAGCTACTTCAATCGACCTTTATTTGAACTGGAAAAATCTATTGCTAACACAACAGAAAAACAGTAGGTATCCTCAATAACAAGTGATCGCCAAACGACAAATTTTCACAACACAACAACAAAATCAATATCAAAGCGACAATTTTTTAGAAAAAAACTCGAAATACAACACTACAAGATTGACAACGAATCCAGACTTGGAGTTGAAATGTCTCCAAACACATAAGTATATATATCACAATATACAATACATTACTGATATATAGGAATACTGGTTGATCATCTCTTTCTTTCAGAATAACTGTGAGGAAGATTCTTTGTACAGACAGCCAGTAATCTGGGCAATTGTACGAAATTGCCTTACTACACTTTGTTCTTCATATACAATGTTTAAATACTTGTCTGTTGCAGGAAAAAAGGAGAGAAAACCCAGTGAACAGGCAAAATAATTTAAACCTCAACAATCTTTTCGAAAAAGACTACTGATGTCAAGGTTGACGCCAAAAGTTTGGTTGGAATAGTTCCTTCACTGACAAACAGTGCTTGGCTTTCCTTTGGAGCAACATTTTGAAGTACTTATTTTGAAGACCAGCGATGGTAAACAATGCTCGTGTGTGGTATACTCGAGGCAATTTGCCGAAATTGTCCGCTTCTAGAGATGGGTAGGTCCGCTCATAATTCGGAGTTGGATCCGGATATGCATCCAGTTCCAAAGATGTACTTCCAAGACCCGTTTCCGTCGAATCCATATGGGTCCGGTTGTCTAACTTTGATTACCGGAGTCGGACTGCAGGCGGAGTGTTGGATTGTAATACTACTTGCAAGACATTATGCCGCTGAATTGTTGTTTTTTTACCCTTTATGTAATAAAATTACGAGAAAACGATTTATCAAAGATAATAATTACAAATAAAAATAGCCATATTTGACAACTAAAACGATAAAAAAATATGACCATGAACCAACAATACTTCTATATGATCAAACTATAGGTAATATTGTTCCCCTTACTCCGATCCGCAGTTCCCAGTCCGCTATCGTTGATTCAGTACCGCTCATGGCATGTTTCGGTGCCGCTCCCGCGTATAATATCAACAAGTGGTTCCGCCGATCGGTAACGATGTACATACATCATTCATTCACACAGATCCGGGGATTCGTGTCCTTCCGAACCTACACGTCTCTGAAACTATATTCAGTAGCGCTCATTGCATGTGTTTCTGGCCACTCCGACAGGTCCGCGGACCTGTGTCTGAATTGCTGTCGGATGTACATCCATCATTACCACTAGGGATGCAGGTCCCGACATGCGTGTCCATCCGGACCTGCCCATCTCTAGTCGCTTCTATAGCTCAAAATGTATATGAGAACCAAAGAACATCAACTCAACGCCCAAGACTCAATACTCGGCGAACCCCTGAAAAGTTGCAATCAGATTCCTCAGAAAGCTAATTGTGTTAGCTTACAAAGTTGAACTCGTTCATGTGTTAAAATATGGCCGACCTAAAATCATCTGTGTCAACAAGCTCATGTTTATGGGAATTACAAAAATCGCATGTTGTGGTCGAAAAACCAATGCATCCTACTCGAGTTATCATTTCATGCAAATGTTTGCAAATACATAGCATGACTGAATGGGGAGCGTGAGTAAGAAAGTAAGGGATTGAGTAAAGGGACAGCAATGAATGGCAGTCGGAGGTTGGGAAGGAAAAGATAATTTAAAACCAAATTTCACGTTTAAGTTATTGCTAATTTCATAGCAAACTGTTAATAGTCATTGTGGTAGAGTCATATGGAATGGGATGGGAGTATACATTAAGGTCCCAAAGCGCGGAAGTTGTACCAAATTCATCCCCTCCACTCCCATATTGCTGGTGTGATGTCATAAGCCCCATTGAAGCGCTCTCATTGGTCAATGGTCACGTGCCCTGTTTAAACGCGTCAAATTCTAAAGGGTCGGTCAAATTTCGGGACTTCCGGTTCTAGAAAGCTTGAGCTTCCAGAAATCAGCCTCAATGATTGCCATATCTTTTTTATTTTTATGCCTGTACTTATGATATTATTCATGAATTTGTGCTCTTCGTGAGTTCATGTTTCTGAGCAATAATATGAAAGTTGTAGGATTTTTGCCACTTTTGAACGTAGTCTTGCCCATGACTTTCGAACTCATATCAAGTGAATTTTAAAGTGGGAACCTTAATTTTCTTGCGATTCTTGGAAACAAGGGAAAATTTTAACGTAAAAGGTGGCTATATAACTATATATAACCTAACCTGACTTTGAAGATTATTATTTTTTTATTTTTTAAATATGAACCCCTTTGTTGATATTGGTAATCGATGGACCACAAAATTTTACCATCAATAAGTACTCAAGTCGTATCTCTAATTTAATCCCAAACGACATTCTTGTGTTTGCCTTGTAGCTATTGTTAACTCCAGTTGCTGACAATGAGTTTTATGGACCAAATGCAACTTACGAGACATTAAATTATGGTCTGATGTCTGTCTAGGTTCGGAATCCAATCACAACATGGACCTTCAAAGTCATGGTCAAGATCATAATGGGATAGCGCTGGAGAGGAAATCCTGCAACTATCATTCTAGCCAGTTTTCCGAAAATCGTACTCAAGAAGAGCAAATTCTATACTTATAATGCCTATGTAATAGAATTTAAAGGTTAAGACGACATACAATTTTACCTATTTCCGAAAATATAATACCGTTAAAATACCTGAAACCGCGTTGCTTTTTTGACAAAAATTTGTGTCTATTAAGGAAACTATGAATTAAATAAATAATTAGACATTGTATTTTTATGCCATTTTTGATTGATTTTATGTCAAACCCTGTTTGAAGACACATTTTTCTTGTGGTACTGCAATATAAGGTGCTTCTAATATAGAGTTCCAAACTTCTTAAAACTTTGACAAATATAATGTTTTGTAAATCTGCAGAGAAAATTGTAAAAAACTTGAAATAAAACGAAGTAGCAAATGTTATTTAACGTAAAAAACATATGTAAGACCCACTCATTTTTTTCTGGTTATTTTCGACGGTGTTGTCAATAACAGTTTTGTTTGAACCCTTTTAAGGGCATATAATTACTAAGGGTGCGTTTTAGGGCACATGTTAATAGGGACTTTCTGGCTTATTTTAATGAGTTATATACACAGCAGAAGTTTGGCACCCTATTTTAGAAATACCCTGTATAATTAGTATAGCAACTTTTCTATACTAATATTATTGACTCCTTTGTTTTGAATTGAATTATTTTAATGTCAAACACATGAAAGGCACGATACCGTTTGTTATAAATATCAAGAAACCAGTCGCAAACACAACTTACCTCTATTGAAACCTTGCTTGTCTTGAGTGTTTCTTATTTAGAAGCATTATTTTTTCGTTATTTACCGTCTTCCTCATTTGTAGCAGGAATGAATGGAAAACATCATTAGATTGAGGAAAATACAATCCTGTTCGTGACAGTATTCTCGCTTATTGTACTGTGAACATCATTAGTGCAGCACCCCCGCTAATTGAACATCGTTGGAAGTGTTTTGGGTAGCAAGCTACCCCTTTGACCGTTTCCTTTGGTGGGTGGATTTGCGGTTGATTCGCTGCTGTCAACTAAACCGGTAATTGCCTTTGTTTCAATTTTGGATGTGGGCAGATTGGAACTGATCGACGGTAAATTGTCATGGCGTATTAATCGCTTAATTGGTTTCCAAATGCGTTTTACTTTTATACTTTTGTGTTGTCTTTTCAGGGTCATCATTCGTGGATTTAACATATTTTTTTCTGGTTGTTGAATTCTATAATATTACTTATTGTACTTAATGATTTAGCATATTTCACGGAAAAAATACTTCATCAAAGTTAGTTTCCATTACTGAACTCAACAAGGATGACATTTTATGAATAAATTACTTCTATTTGTTTTCTGATTGATAGTTGCTGCATCTTTGTTTCTATTTTTTATTTGGTAAAAATTCTTCGGGTTATAAACCACTTCAGGAAAAGTCTGTTTATTTTCGGTTCAATTAAGATCGTTTTCTGGTTTTCTTCCATTTTCTATATTGCATTGAGAACTGGGTCTGACCAAGTTTTGAAATATAGAGACATTTTCTCAATTGTGGTGTTATAGCCATAAATTCAAATATATTAACAATAATTTTTAAAGGTTTTTTGTTCAACTTTCCTTATTAGTACTTATTCGTGGGTCAAATTTTGCAAGCGGGTTTTAAACCAGTTATTCCCAACCAATTGACCTGAAATTTAGCATACACTTGTGGTTTTGATGGTTATCATTCTAAGTCCAAGATTGTGGATTACAACAAGATTTGCAGAGAAGGAAATACCAGCACACCGTGAGTACCAAAGGTTCGTTTAGTAAACCACCCACTTTGATGGCAGTTCATCTTGGCTCATGTATAAACGGCGATTTGAAACCGTGGCTACAGCTAATGGATGGGATAACGAAGAAAAAGGTGCAACTAAGTGGAAAAATGCAAAAATCCAGAGAGAGCCTTTAAGAATTCCCAAAGATAGCAGACCAATAGTTGATAAAATGAAGATTACTGCCAATGTTACGAAAACTAAAATCTAAATTAAAAATGACAGACGCTCCAAGATGACGGAAAATTTTCATATCTACTGCCCTGATATAAGTATCAATTGAAAATGTTTTCAGAAAGAACCAAGAATAATGAAATTACACTATAAACTCAATAACATAATTAATTTGATAGGTTTAGAGGTTTTTGTTCTAGAAATCACATGGAAACGGCGTTACTCATAGTACCACTTCTGTTTTAGGGTCTCTGGGAGCTAGTTTTCCCTGAAACTTCCTGAAAATTTGGCTATAAAATTTTAAATTCAGGTATATGAACTAAACACATAAATTATTCGAGATGTCAATCAGTTGGTAGAATTCTAGAAACATTATCTTGAAATGCGTTTAATGGATTATAAATCTCTTTAATAGGTTTTAGCTATCCTACGAATTATTCGTGTGATTTCACAAGGAAGCGGCTTTACTTACAGAACGACTCACGGTTTGAGGTATCTGAGCTAGTTTTCCCTAGATCTCCTTTATATCGACAGATCTGCAACTTGTATAGAAAAAGGAAAATTCCAAATCAAACCCAGACTGATGATTCAGTCCGCCATAATCAAGGCACAAGTTGATGTAAACAGCAGAATGTAATGCACCCAAGTCAGGGTGATGTTTTCTACCACGTCCAAAAATGTTGCCTTTGTCGGTTAAAATTACTAGATCCTTGTTTTCCATCGCTCTTATTTGTTAATTTTTAAAATAACGAATCTCTACTAGGACGATTTTTTCCAAATTCTCACTGAAAACAAACTGGTTCTGGTAGGCCTTATTAGAACTAGATCCCCATTCAAAAATTATCTTATGCCTTCTGTTTCATTCTGTATAAACGTTGATACGCTGG
The DNA here is from genome assembly GCA_034190945.1 of Octodonta nipae. Classification (NCBI taxonomy): domain Eukaryota; kingdom Metazoa; phylum Arthropoda; class Insecta; order Coleoptera; family Chrysomelidae; genus Octodonta; species Octodonta nipae. The sequence goes on from CM067222.1 coordinate 91,836,694, forward strand.
GATGATTCACAGTTGGATGCTAGAAATGGAATGGATGCAGCAGCGGTAGACTCAATTACGATGTAGCTGTTCTTATCAAGAATGACTAAACTGTGACTGTCTTCGCAGATTTTCCATCTTTTGACTGTCCTGGAACCTGGTGATCTGGATCCATCTTAAATAGTCAGTGCTACCACAGCAGCAGCAATCTCATGTGGTAATATTGGATTGGCTGTCCCTGAAAGGTGATCACTGTTGAAGCTTAACTCTGCTCTGATCGAACTGATTTCGTCTCCAATATGTGCTAACATCTATTTCACATTCGATCAGATCTGGCTAAACATGTCCATTCACTGATTGTTTGCTTCATCAAGTGTAAGGAAACTGTACTCTTAGTGTGGACATTATCAATTTAATATCAAAATCACGTAGAAAGGCATCATGATACGTCTGTGTACTATTGAGTCGCAGTGTTCTGAATGTCCGTGTCGAATGCTGTTAATACAATTTTTGGGTTGCACATTGTTCCCTAAATTCGTTTGTTGCATTTGGACATATCGCACGTCGTACTTCAATTTTCTGCGATTTGTTCCCATGCTATTGTTCGATCACGAATTGAAATTTAACTAATGTTCCACCAGAAATCTACTTATGTGTTTTCTCGTCATTATTTTCTCAATTGACTTCAGACTGTAGTCTATGCAAGGACTTCAAAGAACTGTCATCGAAAGTGTATGGTTTTCCAAGATGGCCGTTGTACAATACATGTCTTAAATTATGATTTTTAGGGGCATTTTCAATTTTAACATTGCCTTGAATTGCTAATACTTGTACTGAACCATCGGTCATAAAATGCCTTTAGGATAAATAGGTTCCATCTGTGACTGTCAAAAACTGGAAAATATTCTTAGTAGAAAAAAAATATTAGACATACTACAGTATTCAATAGAAAAAAGGCGCTGAAAGTGGGTGTTTTCATTTCTACATTCGGAATCAGTACATTGTAATCATATATTTGTCTAAGGCCAAGAATGGGCAGATTATTTCTATTAATGTATTCTATTATTTGCAATTTGTTTCCGTGACTTTTACTGGCTGCAACTAGTATTCCGCCCAGAAAATAAAATATCAAGGCTATACAAATTAACAAACGTAGTTTTACGTTGTTCCTAAAATCAATACTGACATGAAACCAAACGAATATAACGAATAATTTCACACCTGAAGCATCCGAAAATGACAAATCAACAGGCCAACGAACTATGCAAATGACCCGACCCCACCACCATCGGGCACCGCATCAACAAGTGCGGCAGCAAACATACGAACCTGTATGCGGGCCATCATGTAATTATACCACTTGTGCCATGAAGAACTTGAATGAATAAAAACTACTTTTATTGGACATCTATTGTGTCCACTTGCATTTAGGCCGGTACGACATGTCCACAGTTTCTCTGGCAGCGCGACTCGTGAGGTTTTCGACGAATTCGCTCGTGTATTTTACACACTCTTAGTTCGCATTAGTTAATAGCGACATATATATTTGTTGTGAACCCTTGTATGTGTCTCGTTTCAGTGTCTCTTTCTTTCTGTTCCGCTAAATGTTCGCGTGAGCGGTTTTATTTTAAATAAAACTAAGGAACACTCAATATTTATCAGTATAAACTGTATCTTTGTATGGTTTTGTTGTGATTAGAGAAGATTAATAGTTTAGTGACACAAAGTTCGTTGACAACTTGGTATTTTGTTTTCTCCAAAATGGTTGCGTAATTGAATTGGATCCAGTCAACATTTTATGAGGAATACTTGAGCTGTAAGGTGATCCAAATGACTAGTTGCGGTAATATTTTACTCATAAATAATTCCTACAACGAATATCAATATAGATCTTATCTTAGAAACATATGAACGATTATGATATAGCAAATAAAATTAGTCAACAAGTTAAAAATACAGCTATCGTCAAAATAAATCAACATATTTATGTGCTTAACTTCCAATTATGCCTAAGAAGGTAGTTGATAATATTGTTAAGAGTTTTGGTGTATTTTTTGTAAATCTGTCTTAACACAACACAACTTTCCCCAAAGTTCCCGTTCTTGGGCATCTTGCTTGATCTTACCGTAAGTCCGACCTTTCATGAACTCAGTGAGCATTCTATTCTTTAGTCTCCCCCCTCTACTTTTAATACCTTAAGATTTCTCCTTCCATAATTCTCCATTCAATGCAATCTCTCCCTTTAATGTCTCCGATCCAGTTAGCTTTCCTAATTCTTGCAGTTTACATTATTGATCTATCTTCCTTTATCCTTCTCAAGACCACATTTCAAAACTCTCAAGGTATTATTTCTTCTTTTTTCTTCTTAATTAATGTCCATGACACTGATCCATATAAAACCATATTCCAAGTGTAGCATTTCGGGAATCTTTATCTCAGCTTTATGGGAATATTTCTTGCTGTTAACAGGTACTACTGATTGCTTTAGTGCAACTTCCAATTCAAATTTATTATTCGTCCCAAATATTTAAGTTTATTTACTTTCTCCAGTTCTTGCCTTTCCAGTATAATCCTCATATCTTCTACTATTTTTCCTACTCGCATTGCCTTTGTTTTTCCAATATTTGTCTTCATATCATACTTCTTACCAGTTTGGCTTACTTTTGAGACCAAATTTTGTAATTAATTTTCTGTTTCTAAAAGGACTGCTTAGTCATCAGCATACTTAATATTTTAAAGTTTTCATTGTATATTTACTTTAAAATGCACTTTCGACTACCAAACGTCATTATTCAACTAGAAATTACTTTTCGGAATACCTTTCAATAGTCATGACATAGACCGTACCACTGCTCAATTTTAATTCTATTCGTATTGTCTTGAGAAATCATTACTCTGGTATGGGGTGGTATTCCTAGATGGACAAATATCCTTTATATGTCTTCGCGAAGGGTAATTTTTTTAGGACGTTGTCATCTAGCAAGACTCTAGCTCTAAAGGTCCTTCAAAATAGTAATCGCCTGGATTTTGGGCATCTCTTACTGTTTTTGTCTGTCTCGCTCGCTGCTCTTTACTCAATGTTGCTCTAATCCCCTTTTTCTATGCTGCATTTATAAGGCGGGGCAATACAGAATATTACAGCTGAAGGCCCTGATTCATTTACAGATGTCAAACATTTTAATTGGAAATTTTACATCTTCTTATAAGGGGCCGTTCAAGTATTATATAAGCACTATAGGGGGCGAGAGTGTATTTTATAAGATTGCTGGTAAGAGCTTTGCTTACTTTTGCTGACAAGGGTGAGGGGGGTAAATATTTGTAATAAATCTACTTACGTAATACTTCAACGGCTCCTAATTTCTATTGTGTACCTAACCTTACCTATCCCAGACCCTGAACCATTTTTGAGACCTTTCATCTCTAGAGGGTTCATAACTGATATCGTCTAATATTCTAGGCTTACAACCATATAAAATGCCCAAAACTTTTTTCCTTCCTTATTTTGATCTCTGTTTGGTCCTTTTGTATCTCTCCTAGTTGTTAATCTATCGACTTGATCGGGGTCTCTTCTAAATAACGAATCCGTTATGGGAACTTTGATTGGGGTTGAACTCTCACTTATATCATAAATGAGCTAGTAAATTTATACAATTCATGTTCTTCAACAAAACTTCAGATGCTGTCAAATAAGTTTAATGTCTCTTACTAGGACCTTTTGCCAAATACCGACTTAATGTAACTGCAGATTTACTTCAGGCCTGCTTTATCTTGCTGCTAAAAGTGGTCGGTCTGGATTTCGTATCGCCTTTAACTTCTTAGTTTGACAATGACAGATGATATCCTTGACTATCTGGTCACTGTTGTAGCAGCCCAACTCTGCAGCTCCCTTTAAAATTATCTGTACATACAAAGACCAAACCCACTACTTTCCTATCTCAATATGCTTTATGAGTATGGCTTTTCTTGATTTCGGTTACTCTATTTTTTTGACACAATTTTGGTGGGCAAACTGATCCACATTCTTTGTGTGAACCTGGATATGCTAGATGACTCAAATTTCGCCCTTAAAATTAACGAATTGAAAAAACTTCAAATTAATTTATTGAGATATTGTACTGGAGCGATTTATATTAATTCTAGTGCAATTATTATATTTCTCTCTCTTTTAGCGTTGTTGAAGCGACCGCTTCTTAACGAAAGCTCACACTGACACCTATGGTAACAAAATGCAAAAATTTAAATTGCATTTGTTCCGACACATCTTTCCGAAACCACACTTTTTTGATCTTGAAATACCCATACAACTAAGTTTTGTTTGTAAGAACCAGGGACCAGTTTATATATTAAAAGTCTTTTCGGTGAGGGAGGAGGGCTTACGCATATATCAAAATTACTTTGACTAACTATTTTTGGTAATTTTATTACAGGCAAAATAATCTATAAACCCTCAACAATCTTTCCAAACTTGTCTATTTTGGATTAAATTTTCGTATTTGTTTTTTATTTTAAGAGATTTCTTAATGCCATGGTACGATTTAGTCCTAAGCATGTTCACAATTTTCCTGGCAGTGCAATACGACGCGCGAGGTTTTCATCGAATTCGCTCCTGTCTTTTACACGCTCTTAAATTCCCATTATTTAATAGAAACAAATATAATTTTTGTTAACCGTTGTATCTGTCTCGTTTCAGTTTTTCTTTCGATTTGTTCCGCTAAATCCTCGCGTGAGCGGTTTTATTTCAAATAAAAGTAACGAACACTTACAGTTGCCGGTATAAAGGTTGTACTTATATAAATGTGGATTTAGTTTGATTAATTACGGCTTTCGAGTAAGAACAATAATAGTTTAGTGGAAAAGGATTTTCCTTTAGTGTTTTTTTTTTCATCTTTAAAATAGTTGCGTAATTGGATTGAATGTAGTCAACAATTTATGAGGAGCACTTACTCTAAAAGGTGATTCGGATCATTAGCTGTGGTAATACTTTTCACAATTTTTTTCGTTTATAACTATAATGAATATTAATGTAAGCCTTATTTTAGAAAGGTATTACAATACAGCTAAATAAATTTGCCAAAGACTTCCGGATAAGATGGCGCGACAACCTCACGTAACGTTTAAAACGCAAATAGTGATAGAAAGAAGTAAAAAAATGTGATAATTGTTCCTTTAGTTACCATTTAAATTGCTGATTTATTTTTACATTTTTTTTTTCCAACGGCAAATAAAAATGGTCTAAATACCCTTAAGAAATTGTTAGTGATAGTAAGGCACTCTTAAAACACCTCTAAATTGTTCACAAGATGAAACAGATTAATTGGCCAGCATTCTGATATTTAGGTTTAAACACTTTAGGCACATGTATTATTACGCACGTTTGTAAAGCACTAGGCACATTTACCTTAGCTAAAGATGTATTTGAGGATAGCCTATAACAAAAAATATATCCTTTAAGAATTTGATATTCCTTGCTCCATCACTTGTACTTTTATTCTTTATGTGCAGGTTCGTCACTATTTAAATACCATGTTCTTTTTCTGTACTTTTTAATATCTCATCCAAACTGCCCATGAAGAATACGTAGAAATTTTCTACAATGCTTCAGTCATATCTCTATAACTCTACCTGTGTGAAATCTACGGGGCTCTGATTGCACTGATAAACAAGCCATAGATATCCGGCATGATGTTTTTTCTAATGCAGTTTTTCATGCTGATTACAAATCTTTTTACTGTTTTGCTGTATCATCCTTTATGTCTCCACTTCATATACAGCTGGGGCTCATGAAGAATATCTTGAAGGCAATAGACAACAACTAGATGCTTTTGGGTACCTATCCAACAGATTTCCAGAGTTGGAGTTGAGTTATACGAAAGTGACAGGTGAATATAGGTCCACAAATATGGAAAATTATTGCAGACAGTCATTTTGAAGATTTACTCAACAATACTGAAAAAGATGCATGGTTAGCATACAAGTCTATTGTAGTCAATTTTCTTGGAAATTATAAATCTCTTGATGTAAATATTGTGCATAAGTGTATTAGTGCGTACAGTTTGATGGGTTGCAACATGTCCCTCAAGATTCATCTTTTCAACTCGACTTCTTTCAGGACGGTCATGGCGAACGTTTTCATCAGGACATCTCGGTGATGGGATCACGCTATCACCGTAGATGAAGTGGAGCAATATCAGTTGATTACTGCTAGATGCCTCAGCGGTACATGCCAACTACTCAGTACAAACGCAAGTCTACAACCAAGAAATTCAAACCAAACCATCTTTAAATTAAGGAACTTCATGATATACCTACATTTAGATCATACCTTTAACTAGACGATGCTATATAGGTTATGTTAATTAGTAGTCCTGAAATATGTGCTGTACTGTAACTTGTCTGAGGTTGTTTACCTTAATACAACAAAACTTAAATAAATATTTAATGTTCGATATCTCAAAAAACAGTGGGTGATAGAGACAAACGGTTAGCATATTTTTAATCAGCATGTCTTAAATGTCTTAAAGCAATTTATTTTTGTTTCTCAATGTTATTATCCCCCATTAAATCTTTGGGTATCCGCCACAAGTGTTTACACCTCTACATTTAACAATTTTCTGTACATAATTTTCGGTTTATTTTTTACCCCATGTTAATGTTGCTTAATTGCGTCTGCTCTGGTAGTTTTTCTGTCTTCAGTAGATCTTGTTAGACAGAATTAATTGTATGCAACGTCTCCGTTGTATTGTGCAACTCTTACTGTATTAGGTACTTATAAATATTGTTCCCCGGGGTACTTTATCTAAAAATTCCGGGATTTTAATTATAAAATTAGAAACAGAACATCAACATCGGTTGATGTGTAATTCCTACCACCTATCACTTTTTGCATTACATTTGTTATTATGCTTTCATTTAAGTTTCTAAAATTGATGTTTTTCTCTTCTTGGTAGGAATCGCAAACCTTTATACCGTACCAATAATATCGTGGTCAGTTATTACTGGGAAACTTATTATCTCCATTCACTCAATTATATGAGATGCTAATTACTATTGTTTCTTTACTAACATCTTGTTTAAGTCTAGTTGTCAGAGGCGGATCCAGACACGTGCCTCCGGGGAGGGGGGGATCCTGTACTAAATTTACCAAAATATAGTTTTAATGTGATATTCCTTGGACTATTATACTAAAAATAGTCGTCATGTGGTTTAAACCCATAGAAATGACCCTTCCTTGGATCCGCACATGCTAGTTGTCTGGATAATTTTTCTATATTCACTAGCAACATTTCCAGCCTTTGGCGGATCAATACTTAGGTCGCCCATTATGACAGTTCTTTGATCATGAAAACCACTTTAGATGGTTGAGCCTACAAAGATTTAATCTGATTTTGAATAAAATAACCCCTGGCGTCTTATTGATTAGAAAATCTAGTAGGTCTTGCTTTTCTAATTTAAACTTTCCAAATAAAATCCATATATATATGGTGTATAAATTAAATGAAGTACATGTCAAAATCGACTAGTAATATTTTTACCGGGGTGGCACCACTTGCAATGGGTCACACTGTATATCAGTACACCCTAACAATGTTACCACACAAGAATTGAATTCACATGAAGTCACCGGCGTAATTTATGTACATACGTACATAGAATGTAATTGTTCTCGTAGTTAATGGGAGGAACAATTAGCGATGTGTGGTAGGTTCTTTTCCGTCCAGCAAGTAGGATGTTAAGCAGTTGAGGGAATTAAAGGCGGAAGTAGTTGTTCATTGTGTGTAACTGATGGATATTTGCAGAAATTCTTTCATGTTTTCAATCGGCTTGGGAAGCAAGGATCTATAAATTATAAAATTGTTGAATGAAATTCTGCCATATCAAAAATTATCATTAAAACAAAATGTTGAATCTCCATCAGTTTATTCACACTTGCCGTTCAGTTAGAATTTTTCGAATAACTGTAAAGATATAGTTTCATTCACCCGTTTAAAACCAAAGAATATGGTAGATCTAGACATTATCCCAGTACGTAAAGCTAAAAGCATAAATTTTTAATTTACCTGTACAACTTGTTGTCTCAAATTAACCCCTTTTTTATTTTATATTTATTTCTTTATAAAGACTTTTAAATTTCCCCTCTAGTTACATATTTTTTTGTTACAAAAGATCCCAGACAGAGTTCAGTCTATTGCTAGTATTTCTGTTTATTTCTAACTTGTTTCATATACTTAAACAACAATAAATCTTGCTGATTCGGTATTATAATATTTCGCTGTTCTGTTTATTTTATCATTATTTTTGACTATGAAGGTAGCGTCATCTAACTTCCAGAGAATTTGCAGTTCTCTACATATTTTGAATCTTTTCCTTCTTTTATAAGTTTGAAATTTTCTCAACCTAATGGCTGAATAGAGAGCCCTTAATAATTTCTCAGTTGGCCCTGTTCCATTATCGATAAATAAATTAACTGATTGCTTTAAATAAATATATAGGATTTCGTTTATTGCATAATAAATGAATAGAATCTTCTATTTTCTTTGTACTGATGAGGAACATTTAGGTATGTGTTCTGATCCCTAGGGATTCCCTTTTTCAGAATAATTATGAAGATAACATCTGTACGTGATCTTCCACCCTAAATTTATTTTAGAGCAAGGTTGACGTTGTATTCTTGTTGATCTGGTTAGTAACGATTTTTGTCGTAAATATCTGAGTAGTGCCGGATATTTGGTATACGGGTCATCTTATTAATTTGTTAATCATATGAAACCTTATATTTTTTTGAAGCGAAAGCTTCTTAACGGAGACCCACTCTTACACATATGAAAATAGATAAGCAAGGGAATGAAATGCATAACTTTAAATTTCATTTCAAACGTATGACATTCTGTCCTAACAGAAAAATGAAATAATAACAGTAGAGAGAAAATTTAAAGTGTAAATTGTTTGAAGTACTGCGAATATGAAATTGACTTAGAACCCATACCACCTTTGTCACATCCCCTCACGCTAACTGCGACCCCAATTCCCCTTGTGCGAAATTATTAAGAATACCATATGACTAAATTTATGTATTGACGAATACCCCTATATAGTATTCATAGATCATTATTATAGAAAATCAATAATAAATAGGACTTTTCAGTAATATAGAGTCTTTTTGCGTTAATAATCCAATTCTCTTTATGCGATACATTATAGAGATCTTGTACATCAGATCAGAAAGAACACCATTAAAAAAAGTAAACTTTAAATCTGTTTGATATTTTGAAATAATAATAAATAGACTGGTACCTGCACAAAATAATAAACACTCCAATTCTCTCTTTGAAAGCCTCATACTTGGCATCTTTCATATTATCAACGAATATAGACTATGTGGTATAATCCTTGTTTAATCGTTTTTGTTATGTTTAGAATATTTTATCGCGAATTCTGACATCGAGGAGTTTCAGGAAAATATAGCTCACAGAGATTCCAAATCGGGAGTCGTACTGTATGTAACGCCTTTTCCCTGTGATTCCTTAGATAGAAATCATTTATTCAAGAAAAAATTCGTAGGTTTAGTAAAACCTGTACTAAATTTACCAAATGACAGATTTTTCAAATTGAACGCAAGACAATATTTGTTTCTTGAGACTTCATTACAGTTGCGCTCCCCTCAACTAAAATAGTCGTTATTTATGTGATCCATAGAAGTTGCCTGGAGTCTCTGTGAGCTAGGCTCTTGGATGTTTAAGCGATAAAATACCTCGTTGTACTATATTACATTAAGTACTTCAACTCAGTTGAAGGCTCTCGGATGGTCTAGGGCAAATCATTTAGCCTCCAAAGGTCGCCCCTAAAAAAAATTAAACAAAATACTGCAGGATGTCGAAATTTATCATAACAGTTGTTTATGAACGACCGCTTTCCATAGTATTCACATAGATCATTATTATATTTGTTTTAATTTGGCAGTCAATCTAAAACAAAATTCTGTTTTTTATAATGATGGTTAGAATGTTTTCATTAGATTTAAGGAATCATAAAGACCTTTTAATCTGTATATTTTTTGAACCTTCCATATAGGTGAATACTGGTATGTTTCTTATTTGTTGCTAGTGTTTTATTGGCTAACCGTTTCATGTAAACTTTTTTCTTTTCTTTACTGAGATCTTCGAGCTCTTCTTGTATCGGTATTGTTTGTTCTCTATTCCTAAAGTTTCTGTAGCTGTTTCAAGTAGATGTATTCCGACATCAATAATTACAGGAGTTCAAAATCAGGAAAAACATCCTCAATATTATTATTTTTAATATTTTATCGCGAAATAATTTCCGACAGAGACTCCAAATCGGGAGTCGTACTGTGTGTAACGCCGTTTTCCTGTGACTCCTAGGACAGAAATCACACGAAAAAATTCGTAGGTTTAGTAAAACCTGTCAAAGAAATTACGAAACTAACTTTTCGAAATTTTTCAATATATTGAACGCAATGCAATATACTGTTTCTAGTTAAGAATTTTCTTCAGTTGCGCTCCCCTCAACTGGTTGAATTCTCAAATACTTATTTATATATATATATAGTACATATAACTGAATTTTTGCTGTTGTCAGAAAACTTCTGAAAGAAAATATTTTTTTTCTTAAATCAATACCATTACACCAAGTTTTTTTTTATTTTATAAATTGGCGTATTCTTTAACAGTTGAGCTTTGGAACTAATAGATAATGTATTATATGTATATGTAATATAATGAATTTTAAAACAATAAATAAATGCACATCTTATTCTAATTTTTATTTTAGTATGCCTGGATTTTTGTATGTTTAGTGTGTTGCAGTTGATGCCTGGAATGTTACATTTGTAAAATTTTAAAAGGTTATTACTGTTTTGTGCAAGAGCATAAAACGTGACAAGCGACATCAAACACGAAATTATTTTTGCCAAAAACTCATAACCCATATACCTATCTCCGAAATAAATATTAATCGCTGCGATTTCGAATCCCATTTATTCAAGACTGAATTATTAAAATTCCCGCTCTTTGAAGAATAATAACCCGCAACTCTGTTTCGAATTAACCGCATAGAGAAATCCAATTTCCCTTCTGGTGATTTTTTTATTCGACTCATAATAGGTTATTTGGTTTTAAATACCTCTCGGTATTATATGCGGCCCCGGAGGCTTTTATATTACATTTTACAAATGAATTTCTTGCTATTATTTCCCCCATTGTGCCCGCAATGGTGAGAGCTCTTTTCAAGATGAACGTCAATAATTGTGCGGATTGGGAATTTTAAAAATATGTTTCCTTGTCTTGGAAATGGATTTTGTCGAGTTTAATGGAAGAAAAAGAGAAGACATCTCGGAATATGGTACTTGAGTACATTTTGTGCGTTGTAAATGAAATTATATGAAATATATGTTTTTTGAAATTTACTGTCGAATAATTGTTTAAAACGTTTTTCGTAAAACAGCCCATTTACTATTTAAAAATAGTATCAATTGTTTTTTCCCTGCCAATTATTATTATCTCAGGTATTTATACCAGATGGAAGGTTGAGTAAAGGAGGACACACTCTATAAGAAAAAGGGTCCACAAAAGCCCTTCAATTTGGGGGCGCCACTGGGACGACCGAGCAATTTGTTCGTAGAAATCAGTTTGCTATGAACAAGCCTAGTTCAATAAAACAGACCTTTACAAAATAGAAATTTTTTATGCGCATGCATTATTGTTCATTTTTTTCTGTCCATTTATGCTTGTTTATAACGTGAATACAATAATTTCAATGTCATTTATTAATTTGCTATTAGTAGTAAAGTTTTATTAGTTATAAACTTAAAGTATGTTATGAGTATAATGATTTTAATCGACATTTATAACATTCCATCAATAGGGATCGGAGAAAAAAACATTAATGTCATAAATATATCATCATTTTTGGAGAACTTATTTGACTTTGTTAGTTTTCCAAGGTCTTGTATCGAATCTCCTCGAAATTTTATTAAATCAATGCAAAGAAAAAACATTTAACGTTTATCTAAAATGTGCTAAATGTGATTTATGAGTTGGAGATGTCAGAAATGTGAACTAACTCGTAGTCGATTACAAGTAATTGATAATGTAGATAAAGATACATATATTTGTTTATGTGTGTTTAAGAAATTAACTTGCTAAAAAATAAAACATTAAATGAAACGAGTGTTAACCTTTACAAAATCAGTTGTAAATATCAAGTTTAATTATATATTTATATACTGAATTTTGTATTTTATTTCCAACAACTGTACAGCCATCAGTAATATAACAATTTTTGTACAGATTTCGTGAAAATCGTCGAGTTTTATCAAAAGTCACAACTGGGGCATACACTTAATAATTTATATCACAATTAACACACAATAAACTCATCACTTGCATAGATTACACAAAGCGGAGACAACCGTTCACAAAGGGAACATTTTTTGGTTATATTTACGAAGAATCAAATCATTCTTCTCACGTTTTCAGCCAATTCAGACTATTTCTAACTTCATAACATGCCCTTACGCCACACTTGCGCGATTCTGGCCATTTCTTGAACCGAATTGAAAATGTCCGCTGGATATCATCATATGCAGCTATATTCAACCAATTTTTCATAGTGTGGCCTCCCTGAAGAATTGAAAGATTGCAGAGGAACTTGAAGAGCTGTGGAACTAAAGGCGAACTTAAGATCTTGAATAGAAACGAAGAAGAAGAGCTTAAGATCTGGAAGGAGTGAAGGACTGTATTGAAGAGAATTGAAGATAAGTAGACAAAAGACCGTTTTTGACTAACTGAAATGAAGAAGAATAACTGTAGGTCAGAAGAATTGAAGAATTGGTTCGAAAGACTGAGAAGAAGAACATATTTTTGTTATTATCGGGAACTCCAAGATTAAGGTTGCAGAATTAGCCTTTAAATAACTGAATGCGTTAAGAAATGTATTAATGAAGAGAAAAGCTGAAGAGCTGATCGGAGACACTTTAAGTCTTGAGGGAACAGATGAATAGCTTAATATTTGCGTTTAGTTATTCAATTGCCAATTCCTCAACCTAACCTTGAGTTCCTGATTAAAACTGCCAAAAATACGTTCTGCTTCTCTGTCCTACGAGCCAGTTCTTCAATTCTTCAGTCCGACGTACTTCGTCTTCCTCTTCGTTTCAATAAAAGACCCCATGTGCACCTATCTTCAATTCTCTTCAATAGAGCTCTTCAGTTCCCACAGATCTTATGCTCATCTTCTTCGTCTCTTTCAAGACCTTAAGTTCTCTATTTCCAAAGCTCTTCAAGTTAGTTTCTCTGCAATCTTTCAATTCTTCAGGGAAGCTACACCATGAAAACTGGTTGAATATCGTTGGATATTATCATTTAACGTCATCTTGAGTATGTATTAAGTATATGAATGCAGTCTCAAGCTGTCTACATATACTTACCAACACTCTGACGGCGCACTATGGGTCAAATTGCATTTTTAGGATTCCGTATATACAATATACGGATACCCTTATAATATCACTCAGGATTTCTGCCTCTGTCACATCACAGCAATTTTCTCCTAAACTACTGGACGGAAGAGGTTGAAATTTGGTACCAATGTATAGTTTGGTGACCCGATCAGGAGTACATATCGTAAATGAAGAAATTTTGATTTTAGGGGTACTTCTGGGGGGAAAAACTAAAAAAATCGACCGTTCCCCCCCCCTGATCTCCGAAACTACTGAGCCTAAAATTTTGAAAAAAATAGGAAATATAGAACGTTGCCCGAACTTTACAGGAAAAATAAGGAGAAACCATTTATATTAATTTTGGAGAGCAAATTATAGAATTAAATAAAAATTTTAAAATAAAAAAAATTTCAAACGCATGATGTAATATATCAAATGAAGGGTCACATTCTGAGGAAGACAAATATATTTTTTTCATATTAAAAAAAATTATTTAAAAAGATATTAACGAAAATATACCAAAATTTACCCATTCCCCCCCCCTTATCTCCGAAACTATAAAACGTCAAGTTTTAAAAAAAATTAGAGGTTTATGTTCTGACCTGAAATTTACTGGAAAAATAAGGAGAAATCTCTACTTTTAATTTTGGTGGGCAAATTACAGAATCAAAATGGAAAATATAACATTAAAATTGTTTCAAACCCATCATGTTACATATCAAATGAAAGGGCTCATTGCGAACAAATCAAACAAATATTTTTTTTTCATATTTTTAAAATAAATTAATTAAAAGATATTAACAAAAATATAAGAAAATTTACCCACTCCCCCCCTTATCACCGAAACCATAAGCTGAAAAATTTTGAAAAATGGAGGTATAGCCCCTCACCTGAACTTTACTGGAAAATAAGGAGAAACCCCTAATATTTATTTTAGGGGGTAAATTATAGAATTAAATGGCAAATATAAAATTAAAATTGTTTCTACCCCATCATGTTATATATCATTACGACGAAAACAAATATATTTTTTTCGTATTTTTAAAATAAATTAATTAAAAGATATTAACAAAAATATAAAAAATTTTACCCATCCCCCCTATCTCCGAAACCATAAGCTGAGAAATTTTGAAAAAAATGGAAGTATAGCCCCTCACCTGAACTTTACTGGAAAAATAAGGAGAAACCCCTAATATTCATTTTGGGGGGCAAATTATTGAATTAAATAGAAAATAAAAAATTATAATGGTTTCTAACGGGTCATGTAATATATCAAATCACAGGGCTCATTATGACGTATACAAATATATTTTTTTAATTTTTTTAAACAAATATTTTAAAATATATTAAAAAAATATTTTAAAAAAATTACCCATTCTCCCTATTATTCCCCAAACTATAAGACCTCAATTTTTTTGTTTATAGAAAAAATATGAAAAAAATCCCTATTTCTATTATTTGCCCCCCAAATAATAGAATTAAACGGAAAATAAATTATTAGAAAACCCCCCATAGTAATTTTAGGGACAAATTATACAATTAAATGGAAAATAAAGATTCAATTTTCAAACCCATGATGTAATATATCAGATGAAAGGATCATTATGTGAATTACAAATATATCATATTTTTAAATCATTTGTTTAAAAGATATTAACATAAACATTAAACATCGACTTAATTCCCACTTTAGAAACTACACTATTTAAATTTTGAAAAATATATTTTATTTGTATTTTTTAATAATTTGAATAACAGATTTAATAATTTATAATTTAAAACTTGACCTATTTCGCCCTTTTTCTTCCAATCTACAGAGCCTCAAAACTCAGACAGTAGATTATAAAAGACTTCTCTGAAAGTTTATTAATAAAATAAAACTCTAATGTTAATTAGAAAATTAAATACATATGTATTCTGATAAAAATCAATTATTTTAACGAAAACCTAATATCTTGAGAAAAACTAGACATATATTTTTTAAATTGAACATTATGTTTTGCAGATTTAGGGAAAATCATTTAGAATTTCATCATCCACTATTATAGGGGTGGAAATGAGGGGTGAAGTGGTGAACATTTTTAATTATATCTTTTTTTTTCTTTTGGTATATCTCAAAATCAAATAAAAATATTTATACACATTTCTTTTAACTCTAGGGTTATTAACATAGATTGAAAAAATATTTATTGCAATGCTATTCCTTCCAAATGTATAGGAGAAAATAGGGGGGAACAGGTGAAAACGTGAAAAATTACCAGAAAAATACTGTTTAGTGATTCATTGGACGCTGATCACTGCCCTAAAAACCATTTCAGTAGCATTTCCCATTGTGAAGATCGTTTATCATCATTATTTTTCACTATAGGAATGAAAGAGGGTGTGGAAGTGAATAAACAAAAAAAATCATTGTTGAATCCCTTTCGATGTAAGCGTTAAATATTTATACTTTTTGTCTTTTTTATGTTCCGATTTTCTTTGGGTACCTATTAACAAAAACATATATAATTATTGTTTTCTTGAAAGGAGATTATTGTACTGCATTTTATTAGATTAGAATTAATCAGACAACCATTTTTTATGCCTGTAGGGGGAAATGTTAACGATGAACCGCCTTCACAGTGAGAAGTGATAACGAAATGGTTTTAAGAAACGTGTTCAGCGTCCAATGAATCACCAAACAGTATTTTTTAAAGACTTTTCAAGTTTTCACCCGCTATATACCATAAACAAAAGAAAAAAAAAGATCTAATCTCATTTCCACCCTTATAATAGTAGATGATGACATTCTAAATAATTTTCCCCTAATCTACATAACCATAGTACAATTAAAAATAAATGGATATCTCTATTTTTTTTAAGAATTTTACAACAAACATACACTTACTTAATAACCTTAAATCTAATTTTAAATACATTATGCTACTTATATCGGACAGACCTCAAGAAAGAAACAAAGAATAACGTTACATGGAAGTGATATAAGATTTAAAAAGGAATATTGTGCTCTAGACACTCTTTATTTGTAACATCACAGACTTTAACATAGATTTTTTTATCAGTCAGTTACAATAATACAAATAATTTATTGTATATTTTAGAAAATATCACATATAAAAATGTCGTTAGTTGAAGTGTCAAATATTATAAAAATATTCTATTTGTTTAGTGTATCTGTTTTTATGCTTTTATAACCTCATCTAACGCAGGCATTTAGTCTTTTATTTTTCATAAATTATTAACATTTTGTGCCGTTGTAGTATATTGATTGACGATGAAATAAATACATTTCGAAAGCTCTCAAATTAAGGTAAAAAAGTATATATTTCTTTTAGCCCAAGAAATTTTAATATACATTTGTTTTTAAGTGTACTAAATGTATTAGTTAATTGGTTTCTCCCGAAACGATGACGTTTCGGCAAAGTATCATCTACCCTCATCGCGTCTGCTCGCGCTTCTAGTTGCTCAAAAATATTCGAAGTATTGTAGTCATTTTTTGAAAATATAATTTAATTGTTTTAATTGTTCAATAAAGCATCTGATAGAGGAGAATCCATATTGGACAAATACTTCTTTTTTTCTTAATTTTTTAGTAAATGGATCAGATCTGCTTAAATTGTTTGTACCGTGAATGATAAAAATTGAAGTGCATCTGTAATGTAACTTCACTCATTCCTAGTTTGTGGGACAACCAGGCCTCCGTTTTGTCCATGAAACATTTTTTTATATTACAAAATGGGAGTGACATCTTAAAGAATAACTACCCTCTTATCAGTAGTGCTGATAACTCTTACTGAGCTAATGAACTTTTCAATGCCTTACGGCTCGAGTCTAATTTCTGTATCCCAAAATATCTTATTTTTAGCACATCTTCCTTAAAACTTTAAATATTTTTTTCTTTCCCTCATTGTTCCGCTTTATGAATTGTTTTGAATACCTCAAGGCATCACGAGAGAATTCTTCCCCCTCACCTTCCTCCCGCGGGGTCCTTCAAAACGCTTGTGCTTTGAAAGATGATCTCTCTGCCATTATTTTGCATTGTGTTCGCCAATGAAAAGGACTCCCTCTCTTCTTCGTATTGATGAATATTCAAGCGGACACCCTTCGGGGTTTCGGTGTAGCGGCCCCTACAGACGTTTATTATAGTAGAAAAATAAACCGGTCAAAGTTAATTATTGATTGACGTCGTTTATGTTTTTTAACAATAATCCCCCTGTTTGCATGTCCCAGTAAACCGGATTCAATTTCAAAAAAATACGTTATAAGCAAATCTTGTATCTGATTGTTGGAGGAAACATACCTAAGGATAAGTACATAAAATAAGTTAAAAAAAGGAAAATTGTCGATATGATTGTAAAGGACGACCTTGATTATTTCATCTGTTCACTGGAGTTTCTCCCTCCTGCTCCTTTTTCTGTACCACATAAGTACATCAACCTGTGAAAATTTTCTAGAATTAAAGGAAATAAAATGTTTTAATTAATTTTGTGACCTTAATTGCTCCATTGCAATTAATTCTATCAAAAATTGTACATTTTTAAATTCAAAGAGAACTGTGACAGTTTTAAAACACAGTATGACTTTCTCTATTCTGAAGTAGTGAATTGACTTGTCCTCGCATTAAAAGTATTAAATTATTGATTACTTCTTGTGGAATAGTATTCCTTTCCTCTTCCACCACTTTAATCAGCTTCTGTGAAGTTATGGGAGGGGGTTAGGTCTTCTAAATATTGCTGTGCCAGTCATATCCCAAGCCTTATCAATCCCATTCGTATCCGGTGAGATTGGTGGCCTATCCAGTCTTTGATCATTTAGTTCCACCAACACATTTTGGCCCGTTCTTCCGCGGTATGATATGGTCAAGTATTATCGGGTCATGATTTGAGAAAACCTAATTAGTCTAACGATGACCACTACTTGAAAAGGAGCAACTTCTTTACCAGAAGCTAATAGCGCTGGTTCCCTCCATTCCCTCACAACTCCAATAAAAGCCAATTTATGTTTTGTCAGCCTATGTTAAGTGGGGTGCTATGTATCATCTAGTAAGTCGAAGCACTCCTAAAGGTCTTTCACATCGTAAATTACCAACAGCATCTCTTCTTCGAAATATACATCCCGAAATCCTAAGTTCCTCTAAAATGTATTCTGACGGCTGAGTTAGTTTGGGGTTATGTAATATAGAATTGACTATTCAAATTTTCTGATAAGAGATTCTCAGATATTTTGAGTCATTCATGTTGTTTATTTTCACCAGTTGCGACTGGTAGGTTATAAAACTGGTGGTGCACTTTACTTGTCAAATATTGCGATTCAAAGATGCAACAACAAAACAAAACATAGCTTTGCTAATACTGCATTTATTTTTTATTAATTAAAATATTCGTCGACTTTTTTCGAAAGCGAAATATTCAATGAACTTTGTATTAAAGTCTGGCATTGATTTAATATATTTTTTCAATACTAAGCATTTAGCCAGTCTTGAGACATCATACTTCTAAGAAACGTTTTAATCCTTCACTCCAGTTTCCGTCCAAATTGATTCCCCGCCATAAATAATGCAAGGAAAACAAAATAATGTATTCATGCGATCACATCCACACAACCATTTCTTTTTATTATAAACTAGTCGACCCGACAGACGCTGTTCTATCCAAATGTGGCTTGAGGCTATTACCGGGTTCAGCAATTGTTTTATTAATATTAGAATTTGATAAACTCGATATTAATGTGCGAAAAAAAATGTCAAAAGTAAAAGGAATTTCTAGAACCCGTTCTTAGTGTCATCTACCGGGTTTAACTGTGAATCTAAACCATCCAGGGACCCACGCAAATATCTACAAAAAATTTCATGAAAATCTTCAGTCCTTTCATTTGCAGTATTTCGTATTCTTCTTGCATTACGGCTTTGTCGGGAAAGATTCGATCATCTTGGTCGCGGCATTATTAATTAAACTTCACTTCACCTAAAAACTTAAAATTTTCAACCATACCGAGTTTTATAGTTCACTTCACTGTTTATACGAATGGGCAATAATAATAGAAATAGTTTTATTATTGATTTCTTACAAATATCAAATTGTCATCCATACGTCATTACATAGCTGTCATTATACGTCAATTTTTTTATTCTAAGTCTGATTCTTTTTTGTTATACCATGTTTTATAGTGACTGACGTTACATGTCAAGTCACACGGGAATGCTGTCGAACGGGATAAAAAGTAACCTATGTCCTTCTCCTGGCTCTAAACTACTGCCAATTTTCAGCTAAATCTGTTCAGCCTTTCTTGAGTTATAAGTGAAGTAACTAACACGACTTTCTTTTATATATATATATATATATATATATATAGATTTATATATGCTGTCATGCTTAAGGTTTTGTAAAGTACTACTTCGCGGACTCCCTGCAGTTTATACCAACTTTCATCAAAATCTGTCCAGCCGTTTCTGAGTTATAAATGGTGTAACTAACCCGACTTTGTTTTATTTATATAGATTTTGCTATTCGAATCCAACAAATCAGAGATCATTAAAATTGGTCCAGCCGTTCTTAAGATATAAATGGTGTAACTAACCCGGCAACAGTAAAAAAGGCAACGACAGGCCGTGTTTCCAAGCGGCCACCCATCCAAGTACTAACCGCGCCCGACGATGCTTAGCTTTTCGGATTTCCGAATGATTTGGAGTGATTGAAACCAATCGATTTGACAGTTGTTGGCATTGAGATGGTATTACGTAGCGGATTACCCGCGATAGATACACTAAAAACATTACCCTCCTTTTTTGGTTAGTCAGGATAAAAAGTAACATATGTCCTTCTCCTGGCTCTAAACTACCTCCCTGCCAATTTTCAGCTAAATCGGTTCAGCCTTTTTTGAGTTATAAGCGAAGTAACTAACACGACTTTCTTTTATTTATATAGATTAAGATATAGCTTAGATGGACCAGCCAATTTTATATCTAATTTGTTTTGGAACGATTTATTATGGTTTATAATATAGTCAATGTTAAAGTTAATACTCATTTTCACAGTTATGTAAACACACACTCACACACTCTGTATATTAAATATTCTTTCATATACTACGAGGACAAAAACAAAACAACCACTTATTAAAGCGCGTAAACAAAATTTTGAATTATTGAAACGTTCGGATACGTCCGGTCAATATCAACAGACCTCGGTGTCTCCGTGCGACGTACGAAAATCAGCCCATTACTCCATATGGTTTGCATTAACTATCTTCTATCTCACGCGCTAAGCGTGTTATATCATATCTTATAGAAGTTTCACCGTGCGCTAGCCGAAGTGCACTCTGAAATATTCTTTCAAGCGAATATAAGTCTTAATACAAGTTTGGGTTAGATCTTCAATTGTTTTTGTTAAATTCGTTGTTATTGAAACGATATTTATTAAACAATTTGTGTTGATTTGTAACCTTATTAAAAGCTTATTAATTTTTGTGGTTCAGTGCACGAGTACACTTAAGGGACAGCCGCCCCTGATTTTCACTAGCAGTTTCGTTTCTAATAACGTCAGCACTAGATGATGCATTAATATCTCGCATCTGTTAGAATTAGACTCCCACTGTAGCCTGTTCTTATGTTTCTTTTCACAGTAAATGCATAAGTTCCTTTTTTGGACAATATAAGTATTTATACTAATACTGTAATTAAATCTAGCTTAACCGCGGCTCAGTATTGAAGCCCTAAACAGTTATTAAAACTTTATAATTAGGTGCATCATCTCTCAACGATATTTGACAACTCATTAGGTCCATCTTTTCATGTCTATAATTATTGAGACGTCTCAGACCGAGATAATTAGTCGATATAAGGATGGCAACATCTGCCTTTTTATTAGTATTTACATATTTTTCAAAAGACGTAAAACCTTCACATCTCCGACTTTCATGTCGAAAGAGGCTAATGGAAAACAAACAAAAATACATCTTCAGGCGTAACTCGGACGACTGTGGAAAACTCCTTGTCGACTGACTGCCAGAGTCTCGTTTGAAAAAGGACTTTTGCCTTACGTTATTTGCAACTGGGTAATCGTGCTTTGACATGTGGCGTAGGACTCTTTTTTGTGTTTGTACCGTTTATGCTGCTCGTATATAAAATAAATGAATACCCTTACCGGATTGCAGAAGAAGTAATTGGTTGGGAAAAACTTAAAAGTTTTTATTAAAAACGACTATAAAATATGTTCAGATAAGTTTCTTAATTACAAAAGTTTACTTAAAAGTTGAAGTCTTTAAAATTGAAATATGCTAGTCGTAGAAAAATAAGATCACTGATTGAAAATTAAACGGCAAAACTGTGTAGAGTTATTTTAGAGGGAGTCTCATTGCTTATTATGGCAAATTTTAGTATCTTAGAGAAGTAGCAAGTTATAAAGGGTGTTCCATTTTGAGGTTAATTTTTAAATTTTTAATAAAATACACAAATTATTTGAGAATGATCAAATCTTTTATTTCAAATGATAGTACAATTGTTTCGGTTTAGTAATGGAAAACAATATCTTGTAAGTGACCACCTGCTGTTGTACGACAAGCTTCTGAACTTTTGCCAGATTTTCGAACTTTCTGGCATAACTGCGGTTCTATTACTTGAAAACAGTCAATGATGTTCTCCTTTATGCCATCAATTGTTTGTGGATCGTTGGCATAGACATTTTCTTTCAAATAGCTCCATAGGAAAAAATCTAGAGGTGTTAGATGGCAAGATCTAGGGGGTCAATTAATGTTTCCTCTTCGAGCAATTATTCGATTACCAAATTTCTGTTTCAAAAGATTGATTGTTTCTGCTGCTGAATGATATGTTGCATCGTCCTGTTGGAACCACATATTCTGCACATCAATATGCTCCAATTCATCTCACAAAAAAGTTACTAATCATCGTTCGATATCGATCACCATTCACAGTAACAGCATTTCCATTATCATCTTCAAAAAAGTATGGACCAATCACTCCACCAGCCCAACAACCACACCAAACAGTTACTTTTTGTGGATGCATCGGTCTTTCCATTATTTCTCGTGGATTTGCTTCACCCCAGATGCGACAATTTGGCTTGTTAACAAATCCACCCAACTCAAAATGTTCTTCATCGCAGAAGATGATTTTGTTGAAAAAATTCACATTTTCAAGTTTCTGTTGTATGGCCCAATTTACGATTTGACGACGTAAACCAAAGTCTGTTGGCTTTAATTCTTGCGTTATCTGAATTTTGTAAGCCTTTAAATGAAGATCTTTGTGCAAAATTCTGAATATAGTGGTTTTTGGAATGTTCAATTGCTGTGCACGATGACGAATTGATGTTTTTGGTTGTTCAACAACACTAGCAGTAACTGCTGCAATATTTTTTTCTGAACTTCCACTACGATATGTATAATTTTTTGTTCCATATTCTGTACGAAATGTTCTCCCAACTTCTGCACAATTTTTAACAATAAAAACGCGTTGCTCAATCGTATATCTCTCCATTTTTAATAACCGGAATATTCCTACTTGTCATTTGTCAAATAACATATTCTAGTACAAAAAATATAAATGGCGGCAAATTTAAAAATTAACCTCAAATTGGAACACCCTTTATATCCCAAGCTTTTATATGATTCTTTGCTAATCATTTGGGATTTGTATTATTAATATTTGTCTACTTAGAAGATATTCCTGCGCTTCCGTATTCCATATAAGTATGTTCCAGTTCTCCAACACTATATAATTATTTGGTATTAGGATTAATAGTTTTACTTATTAAGATCGTTGTTACTGATGTGATTTATCCTTTTGTACTTCACTTTGCATTTGAAGTTGTCGCAGCCTTAATGTTCTCAAATTCCATTTAGGTGAGTACTTCGTTACCTATTCACGTTTGTTTCTAGTTCTAATTGTGGTTCAATTCTTACTTTAACACTTTCGTGTCCGAATCCGCACCAAGTTTTTGCTCTCCAATATAAGCTTACATACACTGAAATTCATAAGTCTACGAGGGAGCAGCAGGTTTTTAACTTATCCAAACCGCCTGGAAGCCTGGTGTCAGGTCTTCGCTCAGTTGATATTCCGATGGTTCCATAGGATTCCATAGGGGTATGCTAGTAGTAAATGTTTTTAAAACTTTAATCATCTTACTGACTTTGATGCATTATAATGAGGCTAGTGGATATTAAAAGTTCCAATACACAGCCGATTCATGAGGTTGTTCGTGGAGTATAGTCTCTATACAGCAAGTTATGAGTCTACATGATTAGCTGAAATCTTTAGCATATATTGCGTACTAGACAAGCGTACTAAGCTGTGGAAAAACCTGAATACATACAAGTTAGCTCCCACTTATTTCCTCTCAGGTTCGCAAGACAATATATATAATATATATTGTTTCTGGTTAGGGAACCTTCATCAGTTGCGCTTTCCGCAATTGAATGTCCTCTCGAACACTTCTTCAAGTATTTGATACATTTCGTTAAATTTGAAGACGCGAGATGTAAAGACCGACATCTAGGATTTTCGGGTAAACTAGCAGATAGAGGTTCCGAATGCGTACAAAAGAATGACACCTTGAAGAGAGTATTCAATATCTCTGACAGGTGAAGTTAATCTCAAAATTTCATCATGACATTCTAACATAGGAATTACGGGTAACAGCAATTACATGGAACGGCTCCAGATTCGGAACCTAACCAGAAATATATTATATATATTGTCTTGCGTACAAAAAAATGACACCTCGAAGAGAGTATTCAATATAAAATGTGTTAAAGTATTGGAAATAAATTACAGTGAGTTAGACTGTGTTTTTAAATATATCCAAGAAATGAACAGAACCCGAGTGTGAAAATAAAAACATTACAATATGTACGAAGTTAACACAAGAAAATATGCTGTTTTGTTAAATTTGAAGACGCGAGATGTAAAGACCGATATCTGGGCAAAATCTATGTAACTCGCCAATGATCACAGTTTCGAAAAAATGGCAGTATTTTTTATTTATATGGTGAATAATTACTGCCGGCTGCATTTAACATTATAATTCTGGCTGAGAAATCACGCCAACTATACCAATTATAAGTTAACTAAACGACTCAGACCAATTATTATATTCTGTTGTAGACATTTAAGTGCAATATTGTAAATAATTTGTGGAAATAAGAGAAATGGATGTTCAG
Organism: Octodonta nipae; assembly: GCA_034190945.1. NCBI lineage: Eukaryota > Metazoa > Arthropoda > Insecta > Coleoptera > Chrysomelidae > Octodonta > Octodonta nipae. The sequence goes on from CM067222.1 coordinate 91,861,295, forward strand.
ACATCTAGTTTTCAGTTACAAGACCTACTATTGCATTGTGTATTTAAAGTGGTACTATAATGTTATTTTGTTTCAGGTTGACAATATGATGTCCTGCTCTTTACCAGTCGTTCCTGCTTTATCACTTTCACCTCTGAACTCATTGGATTACCCGATAAATAGCGGAATAAAGGTAGACAACTTTTCATTTTTTTGGGTATGAAATGGTGGAGGTATCTGCTAAGTTTTTTCTAAATACAAAATTAAATCAGTACTTCAAATTCGAAATAATATTTGCGTGTTTGTCTGCTAAACCCATTTAAACCATTATTTAAAATTCCCCAATAGTGAACTAATTTTATAAACTGTGTTGTTGTTTTATACTTTTTTTTGCGTTATATTTAAGGTAGGGTTTACAAAAAGTAAATATTTACGGAAACTAGTAAATCACTTATTTTGTATTGATCTCTTAATTGTTGACGCTCTGTTTTCTGTAGCATCAGATCTTTTGTGTGTCTCCTTTTTTAACCAAATGATAATAACTGATAAAAAATTTAGTCATAGCAATACTGAGAAACCTGTATTGACAGAACAGAAAGTCAAAATTGAGATCGACAGTTCTATTTCCAACAACATATGAGATTATAAATACATAATAAAGTAAGACTGGAATGTGCATGTTCACATGTGCTATTTAACCTGACTTCGGAGGTGTATTTGGAGGACTAATAGAGTGAACATCAGACTAATATGAGATTCGCCGATGATACTGTTCTTACTGCGGATTTCTTTATGGGTCTCCAAAATCTCATTGCTAAGGTGAACTCAGCATGTTCGGGTTGGGGATAAAAATAAACATCAAGAAATTATCATACCCTATCCTGTTAAACAAATGGATGCTTGAACACGTAGTACCGTTCTTGGGATATTGGATTAATATAAAGCTGAGCTCTAAATCTAGAAATAAAATGAAGCTTTTGAAGTCTTTGTCCAACTTCTTATATGATGCTGAAACGTGGACTTTCAAGATATCTAAGATTAATAGAGTAGAGGTGTTCGAAACGTGAGCTTTCTGTAGAGTTGTTAGAACAAATAGGTTGAATTGAGCTCTAACACATAATAAAAACATAACAAAACTGCATACCTAGCTTATGTGATGAAGAATTTTTTGGAATGAAATAATAAAACCAATATTCGACTCTCACATCAGAACCAATCAAGCACATCTCTCTCATTCTATAATTGATTTTTATATATGACATTTTCAAATATCATTTGGGCAGCTCGAACACTTTAAAGTTTTTGCTTATAATCTTCCGTCTTCCACAGAAATGACATCAGCCTTTTTTCCCCATATTCTGCATACTGCCTCCTATGTTTAGTGCACTTATTTAATCAGTGGCCACTGTTGGATATGTAGTTTCATTATAAAGTCTAGCTGTCTATAGGCATATGTTGTTCTACCAATTCAAGTAATTAGAACCATGCTCTTGGTTTAGTTGCTACGCATCTTCCACAGAAATGACATCAGCCTTTTTTGCCCATATTCTGCATACTGCCTCGTATGTTTAGTGCACTTATTTAATCAGTGGCCACTGTTGGATATGTAGTTTCATTATAAAGTCTAGCTGTCTATAGGCATATGTTGTTCTACCAATTCAAGTAATTAGAACCATGCTCTTGGTTTAGTTGCTACGCATCTTCCACAGAAATGACATCAGCCTTTTTTGCCCATATTCTGCATACTGCCTTCTATGTTTAGTGCACTTATTTAATCAGTGGCCACTGTTGGATATGTAGTTTCATTATAAAGTCTAGCTGTCTATAGGCATATGTTGTTCTACCAATTCAAGTAATTAGAACCATGCTCTTGGTTTAGTTGCTACGCATCTTCCACAGAAATGAAATCAGCCTTTTTTCCCCATATTCTGCATACTGCCTCCTATGTTTAGTGCACTTATTTAATCAGTGGCCACTGTTGGATATGTAGTTTCATTATAAAGTCTAGCTGTCTATAGGCATATGTTGTTCTACCAATTCAAGTAATTAGAACCATGCTCTTGGTTTAGTTGCTACGCATCTTCCACAGAAATGAAATCAGCCTTTTTTCCCCATATTCTGTATACTGCCTCCTATGTTTAGTGCACTTATTTAATCAGTGGCCACTGTTGGATATGTAGTTTCATTATAAAGTCTAGCTGTCTATAGGCATATGTTGTTCTACCAATTCAAGTAATTAGAACCATGCTCTTGGTTTAGTTGCTACGCATCTTCCACAGAAATGACATCAGCCTTTTTTGCCCATATTCTGCATACTGCCTCCTATGTTTAGTGCACTTATTTAATCAGTGGCCACTGTTGGATATGTAGTTTCATTATAAAGTCTAGCTGTCTATAGGCATATGTTGTTCTACCAATTCAAGTAATTAGAACCATGCTCTTGGTTTAGTTGCTACGCATCTTCCACAGAAATGACATCAGCGTTTTTTCCCCATATTCTGCATACTGCCTCCTATGTTTAGTGCACTTATTTAATCAGTGGCCACTGTTGGATATGTAGTTTCATTATAAAGTCTAGCTGTCTATAAGCATATGTTGTTCTACCAATTCAAGTAATTAGAACCATGCTCTTGGTTTAGTTGCTACGCATCTTCCACAGAAATGAAATCAGCCTTTTTTCCCCATATTCTGTATACTGCCTCCTATGTTTAGTGCACTTATTTAATCAGTGGCCACTGTTGGATATGTAGTTTCATTATAAAGTCTAGCTGTCTATAGGCATATGTTGTTCTACCAATTCAAGTAATTAGAACCATGCTCTTGGTTTAGTTGCTACGCATCTTCCACAGAAATGACATCAGCCTTTTTTCCCCATATTCTGCATACTGCCTCCTATGTTTAGTGCACTTATTTAATCAGTGGCCACTGTTGGATATGTAGTTTCATTATAAAGTCTAGCTGTCTATAGGCATATGTTGTTCTACCAATTCAAGTAATTAGAACCATGCTCTTGGTTTAGTTGCTACGCATCTTCCACAGAAATGACATCAGCGTTTTTTCCCCATATTCTGCATACTGCCTCCTATGTTTAGTGCACTTATTTAATCAGTGGCCACTGTTGGATATGTAGTTTCATTATAAAGTCTAGCTGTCTATAGGCATATGTTGTTCTACCAATTCAAGTAATTAGAACCATGCTCTTGGTTTAGTTGCTACGCATCTTCCACAGAAATGACATCAGCCTTTTTTCCCCATACTCTGCATACTGCCTCCTATGTTTAGTGCACTTATTTAATCAGTGGCCACTGTTGAATATGTAGTTTCATTATAAAGTCTAGCTGTCTATAGGCATATGTTGTTCTACCAATTCAAGTAATTAGAACCATGCTCTTGGTTTAGTTGCTACGCATCTTCCACAGAAATGAAATCAGCCTTTTTTCCCCATATTCTGTATACTGCCTCCTATGTTTAGTGCACTTATTTAATCAGTGGCCACTGTTGGATATGTAGTTTCATTATAAAGTCCACAGATAGCACTAACCATCTACGACTACCCGTCCTGGCTAGCCATGAAATACATAACCTTTAAAATCACGCACCAGAATGTCCACAATAACTAATAATCAATGATACATGGAAAGTTTTCCACAGAAGGTTAGAAGAAGTCCCAACTCTTAGGGTAACAGTAGTGTCGACTGCTGCAATGAAATTTCCCCGTGGGATATCCTGTACTACTGGGTCTGTACTGTAGAGAAGAAAGCAAGAGGATGGATTTTAAACAGCGCGCCATACCTTTTTAGAATACCTCATAGATATTTAAGGAATCAATATACATTTTACATGTGCTTGGTTAAAAAAAGGACACAAAGTCATAGAGGTATTATACTGTAGAGCACGTGAAGTACCGAAATTCATGTAATAGCAATAGAAAGAGAGAGAGAGAATAAGCGGGTCGTTCCTGATTGGTCAGTGTCAGTGATGACGCCTACAACTTCGACTATTGGTAGGGTAGAGACATAGCAAGCGCACCCTGATATTGCCTTTCTCTTTCTATTGTTATTACACTGCCACTTACAGTAACGCCCGTACCTAATTCACTTTACAGTATAATACCTCTATGCACAAAGTGTGGCTTAATATTAATATATTATTTTATTGTTAGCAACTCACATCATACCACAGAATAATCAAACCCAAAAGAGAAACTCTTGATGTTTTGGGGTCTAAATTTCGTGACCTTGATTAGAATTGACCATTGCTTTGATAGTAACAATATCAGGGCAGTAACTTTAAAATTAAATATAAGGAGGAATTCGTATTAAAAGAGGAACAACATATTTGAAAAATATAAGTTTTAAAGGCATTTGAATAAAATCGGAACTCGCGTGAAAATAAAGGTTTGTGGTTATATATCTGTAATATACCAAAAGTTCCACTTCAAATGGTGTGGACGTAATAGGTCCAACTCACAATCTTTTGAAAGTATATTTTAATTCTCCAAAATGTTTTGACAAACTGACCTTACTTGTGTACCTCGTTCTGATGCAATTGTGAATAATAAATAAATCTTATAATATTTAATGCTAGTAAGGCAGTCCTTGAACTGTTTTGTTTTAAACAAGATAAATTTTACTTCATAGATAGGTTATGTTTGATAATTGATATGTAGTTGAATATTGCGTATATATGCAAGTAACATGTATTTAACAGATTCTTTGTGATTAATAAGATTACTTTTGTCGCTTTTACTCTGAGGATAAGGTACATATTTGAACTTCGAAATAATATAATAACTTCATAATTCTATGGTTCATTGAACCCACCCTCAAATTAATGGCTTTGTCACACATGCGTAAAGAAATTTGTATCTGACGGCAACGGAGAGTTTTGCTTCTTTTAATTATTCTATGATCATACCATCTTTGTACACTAGCGCCATTGTGGTCACTTCTTGAACTTGCTATTTAATGCTTTCAGAAATAATAAACATTCAATAAATTATTCTCGTAATATTTTGTCATTAAGAAACAAGAAATAAACAAATTTTTAAGCTAACACCACATTAAATATGCAGTAAAAATCGTGGCAACTTTGCACTAATTCTATTGAATTTCGGAGCAACGAGTGAAACCAACTGAAATGACCTAAGAGACAGTTAGCATGGGTTTCCTGGTTGTTATAAGCAACATTACTATGCTTTAACATGTATCCCTATTTAAGCCCAAAATAATTATAATGAATTTTCAAGCCGAGTATCTCAAAAACGGTGCAGTTAATCGTTAATGTATAAATACTTATCTAATTTAAGTACGAAATTAGGCTCAATTATCATTTAGTTTAGACCTTAATGTCGAATACTCATTTAAAAATAACTTTCGAATAAGATGCCAAATTCTACATGTTACATTTTTGATAGATTAGTTAATGCCTTGGTTTTTTTTTCTGTAAACTATAGTAGTGACGGCCTGTTTGTGTTTAACATCAATCCAGCTCTAATAGGAACACCATACATGCATAAACACCAGTAAAACTTCGTTCTGAACATCACTCTCACAGTTTCAACTTCCTCTAGCCAACTTTCCACTCACAACTTCTTCTCCTTAGTCTCGTTTGGTTCCGAATTTCGGAAGTTAGTCCGTGGATACAATGGCGGTCTGCTAGAGAAGCGTATTCAGAGAAAGCAGAGGTTAAATAATCGCCACTTTGGCAAAGAGAACCGCACGTTGATGATTAAATTTAATAATTTATCCTCGGCAACAGTTAATGGGCCTAACTCGGCCCCGCAAATTTCCTAAAACCTTTACTTGACGCTTTTATGAAGCAATCAAAGGCGGCGTTTGTACGGTGTCGGGCCGACGTGCAAAAATTAATGAAACTTCACACAAGGGATGAAACGGAGCTGGCAAAGGCATGAGATATTATAAACTTAAGGAATGGAGAATCATCAAAAGCTTTAGACAAGAATACAAGGGCGAACAGAGGGTAGTTTTAAAGTTAGGCCATAAAAAATTGTATCTTAGTGCCGAGGATTCAGCCGTTCGTCTTCTCGTTTTGTGCTGCTTTCTTTCAAAGGGCGCTCATAAATCTGGAAAACGTTGCTGTGCGGTTTCGTTTTAATTTCAGCTACTTTGTTTATTTTCTTATTTATTTAATAAAATTGTGTTCTGAGCATTGATCAGATGAGTCAGTAAATCAACTCATTAGATTAGTCAACAGCATCCATAATGTTTTGAAGAAAGCAAGTTAGGTTGTTTTACAGAGGAAATACAAATATAATTTTCAAAACTGCACCAGCCAACAAACGATGACAGTGGGGTTTGCTACCCTGAATGATGTAGTTACAAAGTAAAATACTACCCATATTTACTTGAATCCAAGCATTTCTCATTAGGCCTATGCCATTCGGGGTGACTAGAAATTCCATACTCCTGAAAAAGTAAATTTATATTGCATAACATGGGATTTGATGGTGCTGGCACACTATAAATATATCCATTATTCTTTTTAAAATTGCAAGTTCATTTTAGAGGACTTCTCTGTTTACTTTTTTTCTTGCTATTACTTTAGTCAGACATAACCATTGGTGACCCTACAATACTGTTGTTGTTGAAGAGTCAGTCTTAACTTCTTCTTCTTCTTACTAATCTTACCATGACAGCATACATCTAGCCATTTAAATTTCCCTCTTTAAATAAAGAACCATTTTCCAGTATACGAACCCAAACATTATTTTCTATGGGTACTCTGGGATTCCATCATTCCATTAAATACTCTAGGTTCTGCAATAATTCTGTCAGTCATAATTTCACAGAACTCATTTCATCTATAAGAGTCTCCGTTGACAAGTTCATGGGGGCACTTTATAAAGATGAAACTTAGGTTTCGGTTGCTATAGCTGCCTGACGTGTAGACAAGGTTGGATTTATAACAAATTGAGTCAGAAATTTAGCTTGTGCTGTTTGGCCAAATTTATTTTTCTAAAATCTTTCTATACAGGGTGATCCAAAAGTATGGAAACCTTTGAATAACTCTTCAGGAATATTTGTTTGAAAAATGATAAATACAAAAGTTTTAACATTTTCCCCTGACTGTCTAACTATGACCTTGACCATACATTTTTTCAAATGAGAACCCCCATTTTTTATTCCGGTTTTGGAATGAGCCGTAAATTTGACGTCCAAATATAAACTTGACCACGACCTTGACCTTCAATGTCATTTCACAGTCATCATGTTTTTTTTTAAATAGAAACCCCTTTTCTTCTAAATCGGATTGGGAAATAGCGGATAATTTTACTAACGAAAATTACCTTGACAACGACCTACAAGGTCATCCGATTTTGGTTAAAAGCTATTGAATTTTCAAATTTGCGGCCGTGATCTTGGATCCACCATTCTTGAATATTGTAAATGTGACCTCAGATTCATAATCAGCGACCTCAAAAACCTCCTATACTTATTTTGTTGAAAATTATTGATTTTCGAAAAAAAATTATTTGACCTTGGTAGCGGTCAAGGTCATGAACGAGGTCATGGTCAAAGTCATTCTGGACGTAAAATTTTCCGCTCTTTCCGTAACAGGAATAAAAAATTAGGGTTTTCTTTTGAAAAATGCATTTGACCTCTATGTAACTGTCAAGGTCATGGTAACCGTTGGATAGCCAGAGAAAAATGCTAAAACTTTTGTGTTTATCATTTTTCAAAACAGGTCATGACGAGTTATTCAACGGTTTTCCATATTTTGGGAACATTCGGTATATGGCAGAGAATTGCGTACCATTGACTTCATTATAGTAAGCAAAGATTAGAAAAGTAAACCTGGTCCACATGTGTTATCCTCTTCAACCTGATTTGGTACCATGAAACTATTTGAAAACTTAGTCATGATCGTGACTGAGGCATGGCATTTATTGCACAAAAATATTAGAGAACTGTTTCCATATATTTTACAACACTGTTAATTGGATAAACAAATTAGTTGACAGCAACGTACATTATACTGTTAGAGGCGTAAATACAGATAAGTGTCACCCTTCAGTAGAGACCTGAAAGATGATTTAATATATTCAAGCTATTTAAACACTTACATAATTAGAATTTTTTTTGGGTATCTGGTTTGTAAATGAGTTGTTTGTTTTGTAGATATGAAGCAGACCAAATCATACCTTAAACTTTAAAATTCAAAATTCATTATTATATTATATCTTTCTCCCTAGCAACATCTTAGCTCTGGTCTCCAATAATTTAATAAATGTTTGTAATGATGTTGGTAACCATAATCCATGGTAAGGATGACTTGGTTTCTGCAAGAAGGCGCGAATGTAAAAATTGAATATTAAGCAACAGTCTACACTCCATGTCCAAGTACCTGTTCAACAGGGCATTGCCAATGAAAAATCAGATAATTGCTTCTAAAGAGAACGAAGTAGATATTTGATATGAGTGTGTATACAGCAGTTGATTATTTCAACAAATTTCCATTTGTGGTCCAAAAAATATATTTCCTTTCTGCTTTTAATGAAAAATAAAATAGATTTCGTGAACCCCACCCTCTTAATAATGATGCCAGGAGATTCGTTCGTGTCTACTCTACTAGCCAAATGTATCGCTGGGAATGTATTAACACTTGCTTCACCAAATAGTTGATACTCCTGTAGGTTATGTTATACACCCAGTTATCTCATCTGAGTCATCTGACCATTGACATGCATTTGTACCCACCTTGAATTATTTAGCCAGGGAAATACCTTCTGATTTAAAACACGAAGTTGATCTTGTTACAACAATAAGGTGTTATTCCAAACTATACCTAGCTGATTCGAAAGATTTTGATCGGGAAACTAACTGTAAAGGGCTGAATTGCTATGGTATTCTGTTACATCCATTACACCATTCGGTTCACTTGAAAGTCAGTTTTATACAAAACATAAATAAATACACAAATTCATACCTCTAAAATCCAATACATTATTTGCACACTAAAATATTATGGACATCCAAAAGAGGTTGAACTTTAATTGTAATTAAATTGTATTATTTAAAAAACCTTCAGTTTCGTTTAGAGCTGTCTATTGTCCAATCTTTTATTGCATTCTTAATGTCTTCTTCTGGCAAACAGCAAGGATCGGGTGAAATGAGGTGTGGTATATAGAGGTGCATGCCATTTTATGTCAAAATTTGGCACACAAACAAAGCTGCGATAAATCAGGCGTGTTCCGCTGCAAACTGTTGGGCATGTGGTTTTCCAAACTGGATAAGAATATTAGCAAACTGTTCGATCCTGTAACTTTCACACACATGGAAGGAGCAAATCTACGTTATTTTGACGTTTAATATGACTTGATGAGTTTTCTTGGAGAACGGCCTAGTTAAAGTCTTCCACTGGCTTGATTGTTGCTTTGTTTCAAGATCATAGACATTGCACCATTACTCATGTCCCTATGATGATCATGCACGAAAAATATTCATTATTTCGGAATCTTTATTTTAAAACTCATTATGCTTCCGGGTTTTGCTCTGTAGGCAGCAACAGAAGCCCAAACTTGGCAGTAACATTTCTCATCCTAAATCCCTGTGTCAAAATTCTTCGAAATGAACCCCAACTTCAGTAGCCCGTCGTCGATCTTTCGAAAGTTTTACTACAAACATCATCCTTGTAAGCCGTTCTTGACATTTCAAAGATTCTGGTGGTATTTTTCTAAGCAAAAAGTACAAGTTTGCGCACATGTGCTGTTTACGAGCATCAGGCATTATAAAGATTACTTGCACATAAAACAATTGTCAACTCGTTAGCGACAACACACCTTCATCAGTTCGGTTTATTTTATGTATCCCGTTTATTCTATTGCGCAGATACAAAATAGCTTCATGAATAGTGTCACGATTCTTTCTAAGAAACTAACTTGTAGTTACATCATAAATGAACACTATTTTTCGAGACTTGATAAAGCAGCCTCGAACGTTTTCCATTTGTTGGGCTCCTCCGATTCGTATCGACCAAGTCAACATCTCCATAACTTACCGTTGTGCGACAATAAAAATAGCTGGGTAACCAGGTAACTATGGAAAGCCGTGCCAGCCGAGCCGAAGTCGCGTTCAAAACTCGCGGGAATCTTCCGAATTACCGACGATTTAGTGCTCGGGAGCGTTTCTTATGCGCCTTAGGGGACCGATAGTTTAGCTGCTAGATATTTTCCTCTTTCGGTGAAAAGGGAAAAACTTACGTAGCAGCGTGTAATGGTCCGTCAGCCGCGTTTTCCGCTTTGTTTGATTTATACAGTCAGCGCAGAGTTTGCCCGTGTTTCTAAGGGCCCCTTTGATGTGTTTGATATGCTACCGTATTTTCGTATCTCATGGGTCGTTTTCCATTTCCGTCTGTCAATTTAGAAAGTCATGTTAGCTCCGGTCCGACTTCTTAACAAGGAGAGGATTGAAAAGATATGATATAAAGTTACTCAAACATTATATGAAATTATATTTGACTTGGAATCTTGATATAGTTTGGAAAGTATGATAATCTAAGAAATGGGACCAAAGTTAAGAAACAAAATAATAAACAATATATAGGTAGCTTTTGTACATAAATAATTATAATTTTAAACAAAATATTGCTTTTTCTAATTTGGTATGAACTACTTTAGAACAGTGTTGATATAGTTTAGCCCTTGTCCGTAGGAAAGCAATTAAATATCAAAAGTATCAAGAATGCGTCTTGCAAATACTAAAATAATCCATTTCAGTTCAAACCCTTCTTAAAAATACTCAGCAATAATTTTCACCCATAGCATTTTATATATGCGTAGAAGTAAGAAATCCTATAAAATTAGCTTTAAACAAGAAGGTAATATGCACCGGGTGTGTCAAAGGTCCCGAAGTGGTTGGATAACTTGGCGGGAAAGCATTTTCGGGGAAAATGTTTCAAATAAAAGGTTTTGGTTTTTTCCCCTGGCGAAATCTTTTTTTTTTGTTCAGTTATGACCTTAACGATGACCATAACCATGATGATCAAGTTAAGGTTAAAGGCAATATTTATAAAAGGAAAATAAATTTTTTTCCACAATTCTTGATTACACCCATACAATTGAATCAGAGCAATGCATCAACAGTTTATAATAAAATAATTTAACAACGACAGTTGAATAAGTATCCAACACTGGTATATGTATGGTTATAATAACCTTACCAAAAAACTTGACCATGCTACTACTATGTTTTTGAGAACTGAAATGGAATCTTAGGTTGGTTTGGTGCTATCGAGCCGATTCAAATTCAGTTTAATGTCAAACCAAATGAATTCGTCCCGGTACCACAACTCCATGGGTTTTTGTAGTCGCTAAACTTGAACCTGGGGCCTGATTGAACTGGAAGGTCCAAGCTGAAGATTAAGATAACTTCAAAAACCACATTCCTCAGAAAAATGTTTTGATCCATTGATTCCATTATGAAGAATGTTAAGTTCCATTTTACAAATATCTTTGGCATTGACTAAACCTTCAAGGTCATAGCCAGTGTCATAGTCAACGTTAAGGCCATTTTCAGACAGACAGTTTTTGTTCAAATTGAATTTGCCAGGAGGATTTTTTTCCAATTAAAAACCGCTTGTGACCTTTAACAGAACTTCAAGATCATGGTCACAGCATTATCAAAGATCATGTTTCGGCGTAAAACTTGACGCATTTACCAAATCTTTGATAAAAATTAGATGTTCCCATTTAAAAAACTTTTGACACTGCACGGCAATTTACATCTTAATTGAAACTAAATTAAATGTCTGTAAAACATCCATATTATAATAGGATTTTTTAGCGCTGTTTATTAATGTTTAAGTTTCACTAAGATTAACTAAATTTTCAAGGGTTTACATTATCATTTTTTAATGCCTTCCTGCAATCATAAAACCTTACTTGATTCAAAAGTTGCGAATATCAGATAAATTAACTGTCATAAGATGTACAAATAGCAGGGCAATATTTTCACACTATTATACAGATCTAAACCGTATAAGTACAAATATTGTGAGGAATAACAATTCAGATGAATATCAATCAAATACCCTTGTAACATTTAAAAAAGCTATACATTGGTCAAAAAAATTGAATATTATGCATTGTGCACCCATTTTTACAGTCACAAAGAGATAATTTTTGCAGTTAAAACAATTGTGAATTGTGAATAAGTTTATTTAAATACCTAAACCGAGATATAAACAAAGTTTTCCGACATTTCGCCCACACTTATAATGGGCTGTTTCAAGGATGAGACAAAAAAACAAAACAAATGTTACTTACCTTGCGGCTACTCCATTCATTTCATCTTTTCGTATTCGTTAGAAAAAGTTGAAATGAAAGGAAGGGACCTGAACGATCACCGACCAGGGGTAACCAACAAAACAGCCACATGTCCAGGGACCGTCAGTCAGTCAGCATAGGGGTGCGAATGCTGACTGTCCCTTCACCAGCCCTCAAAACGTTATCCATCCGAGTATTTTGCCGAGATAGCGGCAGCCTAGTCATCAGAGGCACCATCAATGGGCAAGCAGTTACCATCACCATCGACACTGGCGCCGTTGTGTCCATTGCCAAGTCCAGGGTTTTGAGAGCATCAGAAATCTGGCCAGTTACCAATAACATCCAGCTCAGAACTGTCACCGGCGAGTCCATGTCAATACAGGGTGAGGCAGATGTCGTGCTACAGATAGGGGACAACATGATCCGGCATAGGGTCCTGGTAGCGAATATTGAGGACCATTTTATACTGGGAATTGACCTAATTAGCCAGCATGGATTTCAACACGCCAGTCACCCCCCTAAAAATTGTGGCAAAGTCTTCAGCTAGAATTCCCGGTCGAAAGGAACAGATTATTCATGGGCAGCTAGACAGCAATCCTGGGAGCTGCGTTGGAATGGTGGAGCCCGTACACTCAGCTCATGACTACTTAGTTGGACGGGCTATAGTTAAAACCGGACGAGAAAGAAAGCCAAGAAATTTATCACAAAGCACTGGCAAATTTTTAACAGTCAAGATGGAACCACCGGTCGCACCAACATCATCCAGCATCGAATAGATACGGGAAAGGCTCAACCCATCAGAATACCACCTAGACGACTACCATTGGGGCAACAACAGGCAGTCGAGGAAAACATCGAGTCCATGTTACAGAGTGGAGTTATTGAGCCATCCATCAGCCCATGGTCTGCTCCCGTCGTGCTAGTTAAAAAGAAGGATGGAACCACCCGATTTTGTGTGGATTACAGAAAGCTGAATGACGTCACGAAGAAAGACAGTTATCCACTACCCCGAATCGATGACACTTTGACCACACTAGCAGGCTCCCGTTGGTTCTTCACACTAGACCTAAAAAGTGGATATTGGCAGGTTGGTCTACACGCAAACGGCAGAAGGAAGGCAGTAAAGGGCTGTTTCAGTTCACGGTCATGCCCTTTGGGTTATGTAATGCACCCGCTACATTTGAGAGGCTAATGGAGTATGTACTGTGCGGGTTAACATGGAGGACGTGCTTAGTATACCTCGACGACATTCTAGTCATGGGCCAGATATTCGACGACCATCTGAAGAACCTGGGCGAAGTATTCTTCAGAATTAAAAACGCTAACCTGAGACTCAATCCGAAGAAGTGTTCCTTGTTCCAAAAAGAAGTAGAGTTTTTGGGCCATGTAGTGTCCGAGTCAGGAATCCGCACCAACGAGGACAAGATAGAAGCCATCCGTGATTGGCCAGTTCCAAGAGACAAACATGAACTCCAAAACTTCTTGGGCCTCTGTTCATACTACCGGCGTCTTGTTGAGGGATTTGCCACCATCGCCGCCCCTCTACATCGGCAGACCACTGAGAAAGAGACTTTCCATTGGAATCAGGATTGCGAAACATCATTCAGGCGACTGAAGGCAGCACTATGTTCCAGTCCAATCCTAGCCTTTCCTACACAGTCCGGCAAGTTCATAAATACCTCTATGGTCGTCATTTCTTAATCCGAACAGATCATGCCGCACTCAAATGGCTGCTGGACATGAAGACACCGGAAGGACATATGTCCAGATGGATGGAGAAATTACAGCAATACGACTTCAAGGTGGAACACCGTGCCGGCCGTTTGCACAATAACGCCGATGCCCTATCCAGAAGACCCTGTAGAGCGGAATCCGGACATTGTCTGAAGACGGCAGATCCATCAGGCAGATCCAATTGCAGGCCAGTGAAGACTGGACAACGGAACAGTGCATCCAGGACCAAATGGCTGATCCAGGCATCGAACCAATCTTGTCACTCAAAGCGAGAGGGGCACCCAGGCCACGATGGGACGAGGTAGCTAGATACTCCGGCGTGCTGAAATCGTTATGGGCTCAGTGGGTCTCTCTAAGAGTAGACAATGGAATGCTCAAGCGAGTTTGAGAAAGCGCTGGTGGACGAGAAACCAAGCCCCAACTAGTAGTTCCGAAGAAAAAGGTACCAGCCATCCTGACCGAAGTACATGATGGAATTACCGGGGGCCACCTGGGCATGAATAAAACCCTGGACAAAGTTCGCCAGCGGTACTACTGGGTGAATTACTTTGAAGACGTCAGAGCTTGGTGCCGCAAATGTGCCACCTGTGCCGCCAGTAAGGGCCCGAAGACCCGGACCAAGGGCACAATGCAGCAGTACAATGTAGGCGTCCCATTTGAGAGAATTGCCATCGATGTCGCCGGTCCGTTTCCCGAATCTGAGAGGGGGAACAAATACATTTTGGTCGCAATGGATTACTTCAGCAAATGGCCTGAGGCATATGCGATACCCAACCAAGAGGCAACCACGGTAGCGACGGTGCTAGTAGAACAACTATTTAGCAGATTTGGCGTCCCGATGGAACTACATTCAGACCAGGGGCGTAACTTCGAATCGAATGTATTCCAGAAGGTTTGCACACAACACCATTGCACCCACAGTCAAACGGAATGGTGGAAAGGTTCAACAGGACCTTGGAACAACACCTATCCAAGGTCGTCAGCAATAACCAGCGTGATTGGGATGAACATATTCCCCTATTCTTGTTGGCATATCGCTCTGCCGTACATAATAGTACAGGCCTGACCCCAGCCAGGGTCCTATTCGGAAAGGAGCTGCGATTACCCTGCGATTTGGCATTTGGCTCCCCCGAAGAACCTTCCCAAGACATGGCGGATTATGCCGACCAGCTCCGATATAATATGCTGGCAATACACGAATTAGCCCGAACGCAGATGTTGGCCACCAGTGACCGGATGAAGATGCGATACGAACTCAAGGCCAATTCAGTCGGGTTTC
The DNA here is from genome assembly GCA_034190945.1 of Octodonta nipae. Lineage (NCBI taxonomy): Eukaryota > Metazoa > Arthropoda > Insecta > Coleoptera > Chrysomelidae > Octodonta > Octodonta nipae. The sequence continues at coordinate 91,876,573 of CM067222.1, forward strand.
AGGAGAGAGACAAAGTCTGGCTGTTCAACCCCCAACGGAGCAAGGGTAAGTCCCCAAAGCTTACAGTACGACAACAAACGCTTTGAGATAAAAAATGGTTCTCGAAAAGACTCGGCACCTGTATGAGTGATGATGATTTTTACGAGAATTTTCTATTCTGGTTTTATAAAGGAAGGAGGGCACGATCGGGAATCAGTTGATGGAGCGAAGAGCTTATATATAACATTGTTATTGTGATATTTGAATCAGCTGTTGTACATTCGATGTAAATAAAAGTTTTCCAGAAAAATGAAAGTGAATATTAGTTTTATAATTTTAAATTGATCCCACGGACTATATTGCAATATTATTTTACTTGATATCGTACAATATATCACGAGACAATTAGTCTCATAGGCATTTAAAATTTAGAAAATATTTGTTTCTATCCTAACTCAACCCGCCTGTATAGAATACAAATCCAATCATTAAACTCAGATAATTATTTACTAAAGAATCTTTATCTTGTTTCTCTATCTATCTTTTTCATTTGTTTTGTCTTCCAGCCGGCCTGACACTTCTCGGTGCTTAGTTGCTCACTAATTTCGTTGTGTAACGCAATTAGTGAATGGCTCTGTCCATTATTTGCTTTTGTTTTACAAGATTGTTTGGCAGCGCTACACAGTTCGATATTAGGCTGTTTTGCGGTCTTGTTTATATTCTTGTAATTGGGCCAGTTACGAGGACGATAACTAAAATTGGGGCAGTGTATTTAAAAATATTTTTCAGCATTTCGAATTGAGAATCTAAGAATTATTCAGAATTATTCACTACAGAATGACTTCATGGAAATGGAAATGGAAATAATAGTCATTACCATTCTCTATACATTTGTTAAATCATATATTTCTTCTTGGGATGACATTACATCGGATGTATGTATCAGGATCGTCCGGAATATTCGTATACTCACTATTAATTACTAGCTGAAACTGTTTCTTCTACAAGATAACAGTGTATTTTTTAGTCTGTTTATGTTTCTACCAACTGTTTGTTCAAGAAACACAGAAACGGGAAAAAATGACGTATTTCGGTACACAGTACCTTTAACAAGTTACAAACTACCTAAATACAGGTGGTTTTTCTAAAATAGTTATTGTTCTTGTTTATTCGACTTTTTTACATTCTTTGGTTTGTCGTGTTTTGTTGCCTTATGTCCCTATTTTTGTAGTCTTTCATTTCTATTAGCTTTTCAGTAATTACGTTTTTTATGTTTTTCCATTTCCCGTTAAGCGACCATTCTATATATTGTTTGGCATTCTTTTAACATCTTCATACCATTGGATTTTCCTTTGTCTTTGTTATAGACTGATTTGTTCCCATTTTCTGTCAGATATCTAGGGTTTTTAATTCTTCTGCCTTGTAATCCTTAAACATCTCCGCATATAGTCCAGTTCTACGATTCTTCTTAACTAGTAGTAGTCACTATATTTTTCATAATGCTATAGAACAACTTTTTTTGTATCCCCGTTATAGAGTTTTTGTTGCCATTTTTCCCAAACCTATCCTCGTTGAGATGTCTTTCTAACAGGTACTAGTAGACCTTATTGTTGTTCAAATTTATTTAAAATCTATGTTTTCTGCAGCCACCCCATTGCGTATATATTCTGTTGTTTTTGTAAGTTGATCTTCAGGCTCCATTTGTAACATTCCTCACGTAATTTCCTCCACATAAATTCTTTTTTTTTCTGATTTTGGGCACATAATACTGATCATCGGCGTATAGTAAGAAATCGCATATATAAGCATTGGCAGTACCAGGTTACTATATTGTACACTGGTGATAAACTACACCTTTGTTTTAATCCTTCATCTATGCTTGCACGACCTTACATCTTTTTAGTAAATATTGTCTAAACATGATTTTTATTTTCGGAAACCACCTTGTTCTTCTCCAAGGTTTACTTTTTCCTTTTCAATTTTTTCTTCATCCTGCTTGCAAATAATCAGGCTATGGATAGTGTTACCCTAAACTTTGAGAAACCCGCTTGTTTTTTTTTCTATATGGAGCTTAAATAAGATTATTTCCATTCCTGAGGAATGTCGTCGCATTTTTCTACTTTAGTAAAATGTTCGTTAAATAGTTTTATTATTCTTCCGTTTGAAAATGACATAGTATTGTCGAAACTAGTCACGGTTTTTTATGTATTAAATAAATAAATAAATTAGTGATATAAAACAAAGTAATTTGTTTTTCTATAATCATAAATTCATTATTCCTTCTTACCTCCATATTTGATCAGAGGTATTGGTATTTTTTCAGGGTTTCATGTACGTTTTCTTCAAATTGTCTTTTTGCTGTTGGTATTTAATAAATCTGGGTATCGTGTTACCCATTGTTTCTGTGATATTAGATCTAAGGAACAATATAGACATTATTGAAAGGTGAGGCGGAAATTAGTTCAAATCATTTAGCAACAAACAAAGCAGAGACAGTAAAAAAATCAATCTAATTACTAAACAAAGTACACTAGGACGTCAAATTTTATCATGACAGTTGTTTAGAATATTTTCATTAGATCTAAGGAACCATATAGACATTATTGAAAGGTGGGGTGGAAATTTGTTCAAATCATTTAGCAACAAATAAAGCCGAGAGTGTGAAAAAATCAAAAAAATACTAAAACCAAATACTGTAGGGCGTTGAATTTTATCATGACAGTTGTTTAGTATTTTTTCATTAGATCTAAGGAACCATATAGACATTATTGAAAGGTGAGGCGGAAATTAGTTCAAATCATTTAGCAACAAACAAAGCAGAGACAGTAAAAAAATCAATCTAATTACTAAACAAAGTACACTAGGACGTCAAATTTTATCATGACAGTTGTTTAGAATATTTTCATTAGATCTAAGGAACCATATAGACATTATTGAAAGGTGGGGTGGAAATTTGTTCAAATCATTTAGCAACAAATAAAGCCGAGAGTTTGAAAAAATCAAAAAAATACTAAAACCAAATACTGTAGGGCGTTGAATTTTATCATGACAGTTGTTTAGTATTTTTTCATTAGATCTAAGGAACCATATAGACATTATTGAAAGGTGGGGCGGAAATTTATTCAAATCATTTAGCAACAAATAAAGGCCAAGAAAGTAAAAAATTTAAACAAAATACTATAACAAAATACACTAGGACGTCGAATTTTATCATGCCAGTTGTTTAGAATATTTTCATTAGATTTAAGGAACCATACAGACATTATGTATTATTTTTTGATTGTCTTCCGTGCTATAGATCTGTAATACTTGTTTCTTATGTTTTGATATTGTTACTTTGGTGGTAGTGTTTTATTGGGTAACCGTTTCTTGTATCGGTATTGCTTGTTCTGTTTATATGTACTATATACATAAATAATTAATCCATAATTCAATCAGTTGAAGGGAACGCAACTGATGAAGGTTCTCGACTCTTGCTTTCAATGGATTGAAAAATCTCGAAATGTTAGTTTTACTAGATTTCTTGAGAAGATATCGAATTAAACTTGACAAGGTTTACTTCAGTTTTATTTGGTACACCTTTTAGTATCATCTATAAAGAATTATTAACTTCTACGCTAACTTTCTGTACTGTACTGAAAATTAGTTTCTGGCCTGGATGAATAAGTAAACGTTGCGTTTCAACTAAACATACTGGTTGATCATTTTATAGACATCTCTTTCTCTCAGAAAAACTGTTAGGAAGAATCTCTGTACAGACAGCCAGTAATCCGGGCAATTTTACGAAATTGCCTTACTACACTTTGTTCTACATATACAATTTTTTAAATACTTATCTGTTACAGGAAAAAATTTGGAGGAGAGAAAACCCATGAATAGACAAAATAAACATATTTTATTGAAATTTCAAATTGAAGCCAGTGGAAGAAAACTATATTACTTATCTTTAATCATCAAGCTGTATGAAAACACAATTCAATAGATATATTACCATTACCGACATTAACTCACATACATATGCACATAACGCTATATTGGAGATTGGAGATAATCAATTGATGCAGAAAAGGCTATTAATCGGAATAACAGGGCCCATCAAGCTCACATCGCCGAGTTATTGTATTAATATAAGGTATATTAGAAATTCCTGTTCGACAATAGAACCATCAATTGATTGTGTGCGTTCTCTATGTTGTTTGTGAGGGGACTAATATAAGTATGTAGACCGGCGTAATTATCCTTTGTGGTCGCCTGCTACTCACGAATTGATTGATGTTGCCAACATTTCGTAAAGTGCTGTGAAGTTGTTGAGTGGTTGTGACTGTTATGCTTGGAATGCCCTCCGCAGAGAGATAGATATGTTTGGTCAAGGTCAGAGAGGTTATGAATAAGAATGCCTAATATATCTACGGCAAAATGTAATTTTGTTCTTTATTGTTTGTAATCAGTTTATGTCTACTGTATTCCAACGTGTATTACTTTGAAAGAAAAAAGAAATTTGGTGTAATATTGTGTTATTGGGTAAAACTCATTGCAAATCCTTTTACAGATTCGGCAATCATAATAACCTTTTCAGATTATGTTAATTTTTTCTGACTTCTGCCTCTATTTTTAATCATATATACCTATTTATTAAATTGACCACACCAAAAATAATTGTTCAGTTATCAGGCCAAGATGCTTTAGTAATATTGTTTGTTGATTGGTTGTGACCATTAGCTTTATTGGCGGAACACAATTCTGAATCAATCCGTTACCAAATCAGTTCTACTCAAGAGCTTATGCCTGATTCAGAACTAGTAAAAGAAATTTGTGTACCCCGAATGCCATTGGAACTAATTCAGTACCCTAGAAATCTCCTATACTCTGTGTTCAAGGGTGTGAAATCATAGAAAAACATTACTTTTATGTTTATTGGGCAATAACAGCACAATCGAAATAAAACGACGTATATTGAAGGAAAACCAAACGTTTCAAAGTCTATTCTGACTTCGTTGTCAATGGCTTTATTTTTATCAATAAATAAAAAGCCATTGACGTTTGGTTTTCCTTCAGTATACGTCGTTTTATTTCAATTGTGGTGTTAATGCCCAAAAAACATAAAAGTAATAAAGAATATGCCACAAACAACGTTTAGAAGACAATAGAAATACATATTTGTCAATTACGTGAGCCATTCTGCTACGCCTATTTAAGGTTGAAGTTGATTTGTTTTGTATTTTTTTTTCTGACAGGGCGAAACGATTTGCAAGGTGTTCCATTATTTCACTACTAATGCTTTTATTGCAACTGCGCATACGATTAGTAATGAATCGATATTAACGTCAAAACTTCAGTCTTGAAAGAAGAATAAAACAAGCCTTTAGTCCCACAGAACTTTAAGTCAACAATATCAAAACTTTAATCTCGAACCCAAAGTACTTTAGCCGTGAAACCCAAGGAAGCGTAGCTTAGTTATGTTTGTTTTAGAACAGGGTTCGTCAAGCATTTGCGTTTTCAAAGAAAACTACTGTAGTTCTTTTCTTTTCCATCAGAAAATGTTCAAAACGCTAGCAAGAACCTCGAAAACACTCAGAGATTCATGCAAATTTAACACAAGTCACCTTGTGATAATATCAGAATTACAAATTTTTGAAAGAGGTATGGCTCCGACTTCGCATAACCTCAACTATAAACTATATCAAAACAAACCAAATCTAACATTTCAAATACAATAATATATAAGCAAGAAAATCAGTATTCAAGCAAAGAATAATAATAATAATCAATTGAATTACATAATTACAGATAACACTTTAAATGGTATACCTTAGTTGGATTTTATACTCCCGCAAGAGCTGAAGACAAAAACAATGCAACTAATTTTTTTACCCTCGCAGTTGTTTTCACTAATAAAAATACGAAAGAAAAAGCAATGAAATGTGGTGTAACTATAATGGTCAGCACATGTAACATAATTGATTACAAAAGCTTAAGATTTTACTTTATCCTATTAACATCGTAAAGACCCTGTGAAATGCCTGCTTTTTTTTTCGTATTTTCAAACATTAATAATACCTGAAAAAGAGAGATGCAAACACAAGTCGTAATAATAGCATTAAATTAGAAGGACTCAAATTAATTTGGGATTATCCTGTACGTTCTCTTGAACTCCGAAATTCCAATTACCTGTCCGACATTTTCCGCCAAGTTTACATTTCCCAATCCAATTTTTTTTCCTTAGTTTAAAAATCATGAACTCACCGAAAATGTACAATCGGCAAAGTTGACTTTTCAACGGCGGAAATAAATGTAATCTTTTAAAAATGAAACATTTCTTAGAAAACTTTGAATTGAATAAGTTTCCATTAAACTTCTCTCTATACAACGGAATTACGACGTGAAATATTCAACGTTGCCGCCGTTGTCCCAGTTCCGAGACGAATTCAATCGCCATATCGCGAATTTTTCGTATTTTTACCCTCAGGCTAGCTGCTGCTTTATTCGCAAATCAAGTTATTAATAAATTTTCTTTTTTTTTTCGGAAATAGGTAAAAGGTATACTGAAATGAAGTTTTCCATTTATCGTAATATGCAGGAAGACGGTAGAATGTAACCTATTAATAATACAAGATTTCTGTTTTACCGACTACGATAAGTGGAGCTTTGTTTTGTGAATATTTTGTGAAGGTTATTTATGTTATTTTCTAGTTTATTTTTTTTGTTTGTTTTTTTTTGGGGGGGATAACCAGAACGAAAAACTAGAAATTAAAAGATCCAAACGTTTCAAAGTCTAAACCTGACCTCGTTATCGGTGGAGTCATTACATGAATTATAATAAAATAATTTGGTCAAGTGCGAGTTGGACTCGCATACTCAGGGTTCCGTACCACCTTCAAGATTCTAATATTCCAGTTTCAGACAAGCAGGGACTAAGTGCATTTTCTTATATTTGCCCTAATATCTTTTAAAGGAAGTGTTTTAAATTTATAAAAAATATACACTTTCATTTTCCACACATAGACTTTTTATTTTATCTGCTTCAGGTTTAGCTTCATTTTTATAAGGATATGTATTTAATTTTCTAATTTGTACCCCAAAAATTAACATTAGAGTTTTATTTCACTAATAAATTTTCAGGGAAGCCTTTTATAATCTACTATCTCAATTTTGAGGCTCTGGAAGATATAGGGCAAAATAGGTCAAGTTTTAAATTATAAATTATTAAATCTGTTATTCAAATTATTAAAAAATTCAAATAAAATATATTTTTCAAAATTTAAATAATGTAGTTTCTAAAGTGGGAATTAAGTCGATGTTTAATATTTTTGTTAATATCTTTTAAACAAATGATTTAAAAATATGATATATTTGTAATTCACATAATGAGCCTTTTATCTGATATATTACATGATGCTTTTGAAAATTGAATCTTTATTTTCCATTTAATCGTATAATTTGTCCCTAAAATTACTATGGAGGTTGTCTAATAATTTATTTTCCATTTAATTCTATTATTTGAGGGCCAAATAATAGAATTAGGGATTTGTTCATATTTTTCCAATAAACAAAAAAATTTAGGTCTTATAGTTTGGGGAATAACGGAGGGAATGAGAAATTTTTTTAATATTTTTTAATATATTTTAAAATATTCATTTAAAAAAATAAAAAATATATTTGTATTCGTCATAATGGGCCCTGTGATATATTACATGATCTATAATTATAACTTTTTATTTTCCATTTAATTCTATAATTTGCCCCCCAAAATGAATATTAAGGGTTTCTCCTCATTTTTCCAGTAAAGTTCAGGTGAGGGGCTATACTTCCATTTTTTTCAAAATTTTTCATCTTTTGGTTTCGGAGATAAAGGGGGGAATGAGTAATTTTTTTTATATTTTTGTTAATATCTTTTAATAATTTATTTTAAAAATATGAAAAAAATATATTTGTTTTCGTCATAATGGGCCCTGTGATATATTACATGATCTATAATTATAATTTTATATTTTCCATTTAATTTTATAATTTGCCCCCCAAAATAAATATTAGGGGTTTATCCTTATTTTTCCAGTAAAGTTCATGTGAGGGGCTATACCTCCATTTTTTTTCAAAATTTTCCAGCTTATGGTTTCGGAGATAAGGGGGAATGGGTAATTTTTTTTATACTTTTGTTAATATCTTTTAATTAATTTATTTTAAAAATATGAAAAAAAAAATATATTTGTTTTCGTCGTAATGAGCCCTGTCATTTGATATATAACATGATGGGTTAGAAACAATTTTAATTTTATATTTTCCATTTAATTCTATAATTTGCCCCCCAAAATTAGAAGTAGCGGTTTCTCCTTATTTTTCCAGTAAACTTCAGATCAGAACCTATACCTCTAATTTTTTTCAAAACTTTACGTTTTATAGTTTCGGAGATAAGGGGAGGGCATGGGTAAATTGTGGTATATTTTCGTTAATATCTTTTTAAATATATTTTTTTTAAATATGAAAAAAATATATTTGTGTTCCTCAGAATGAGACCTTTTATTTGATATATTACATGATGCGTTTGAAATTTTTAAAATTTTATTTAATTCTATAATTTGCTCCCCAAAATTAATATTAATGGTTTCTCCTTATTTTTCCTGGAAAGTTCGGGCAACGTTCTATAAATTCCTATTTTTTTCAAAATTTTAGGCTCACTAGTTTCGGTGATTAGGGGGGGGAACGGTCGATTTTTTTAGTTTTTCCCCTAGAAGTGCCCCTAAAATCTTTTTTTTTCTTTTACGACATGTAGGTACTCCTGATCGGGTCACCAAACTATACATTGCTACCAAATTTCAACCTCTTCCGTCCAGTAGTATAGGAGAAAATTACTGTGATGTGACAGAGGCAGAAATCCGGAGTGATATTATAAGGGTATCCGTATATTGCTCTCAACAATGTAAAGTCTAGAGTCACTCCTATTAATTCGGGTGTTCCACAAGGGTCCCACCTTTATTATTTAGTATTTTCATTTCAGACGTAGCTGAATGTTTTTATTTTTGTAATGTACTTTTATATGCTGATGACATGAAAATCTATCGAAAAATCTCAACAATTAATGATTACCAATTAATGCAAGCCGACCTTTGTGTCTTTTTTTTAGTTTCTGCAAAGTCAACAGATTAATATTGAATGTAACGAAGTGCAGTTGTATAGTATTTTCAAGATTAGTTAATTCACTACTAGTTCAATAATGCTATTATTCCTCAAGTAACCCAAATTAAAAATTTAGGAGTTCTTGTGGACAAAAAGTTAAGCTTTGATAACAACATTTCCATTATGGTACACACAACTAAGAAATACAAAAGATTTTAAAGACGACAGTACAGTAATACGGTTGTATATTTCTTACGTAAGGTGTTCTTTAGAATATTGCAGTATGCCGTGGAATCCTATGTATGATAAGTATATAACATCCCCAGAACATGTAGAAAAAAAAATGTTAATGCACTTATTTAAAGATATTTTAGGTTTCGGCATTACCAAGAATATAGTGACAACTTGAAATTCTACAATCTTCAGCCACTGTTTATCAGAAGAGAATTTGCCCATATTTGTTTTATTTATAAAGTTATTAACACTATGTTGTGTCTGAATGTTGTCTCAAGAATTTACCAATTAATTGCAGTTTTCCTAGAACAAGACACAAACAGATTTTTTACGTTCCTTACTATTCTACCAACTACTACGGTAACTCCCGGTTAATAAGAAGTATGAATGCTTATAATATAATTTATCATTTAAACGTAGATATCTTTTCCTCCAATTTTAAAAACTTTAAGAAAAACGTATCTAGATCGTTACAAGAGTTTTATAATACAGGCGTAAACAGTGATATATAAACATGATCCACAACATAATTTAACAATTTTATGTTTGTCTCTTTAGATATTGTTAAGTTTTGAACTTTGTTGTTAATTAATTATTTCGAGTTCACCTATTTGTAATTTTCTATTTGTCACTGTGTGTCATCTTTATTAAGGGTTTGCCTTAGGGACAACCTGTAAGATGACCTATTGTATAAATAAATAAATAAATAAAGAGATTATAATTCTTGACTTTTGGTTTGTTAAAACTACTATAATTGCACAGATTTTCTTTTAATCGTTGTAAAGTAGATTTATTAGGTTGTCTTCTCTCAGGATAACCAGTGAAATATAATTCACATAAAGCTTTAGAATTAATATTGCTTAGCATAAAACATTCAAACATTTCAAATTCTCGTTATTTTTAAGGCAATTTGCCGTTTCAGTTCAATATTAGGTATTAATCAACTATGTATAAGCAACGATATATACGAATATTTTACATGACATAAGGCCACTAATGTCTAAGTGCTTCTTGGGAAATAACACCACAGTTTAAAGACTACTAGATGATGATAAGCCTACTAGACAACGTGTTGAAAAATTATGTTTTTGTTAAATAGTACTAATTTTTTTTGACCTTATACAATTTATATCATTGAAATCGGAAAAAAGCTTCTTTTACAATTAAAACCAACGATCCATTCATTAAAATAAAACAATTTTAAGCAAATTTTTTTTTTAATATTTTTGAAAATCTGACTACGACATTGGATTTCTACAAAAAAGTGTGCTAAAAAAACTAGAACTATTTTTTTGTCTATTTTCATGCATAAGCGAGATTTTTCCAAAGATCGCATACTCGAAAAATCGAACTTGTGTTTATAAAAGAATAACAACCAATTTTGGATTTCACCATTGAGGTTTTCTCAAAAAATGCACGAGAATAGGAGGTTAATTTGTGCATATCTACAGTAGTTACGAAGATTATGTATTAAAATATCGAATTCATATGTATATTACCTAAAATATGTAAATAAATTATATTTTTGTGTTTGACAAAGCAATTGTGTGAAAAATTCATAAATTCCGTCCATTAGATAAATGTTGAATTTATCTCTACAATGTTGAAACAATCGCCATTATTTTCTATTCAACGCGCCCCACTATAAAAAATTAAATTGATTATGACATTTCACCGTAACATTCAATTACCCGAACTTCCCATTTATTGGCTTAAAACGAGCAATATTTTGTGCAGCATTTTCCATCTGAATATTTAATGCGGTCGCATTCCGTTAATTACGGCCCTTGTCCGAAACGACTGAAAACAAAACCCGACGAAGTTCAATTATTAAACAATCCATTTGTGGCATTTTGTCAAAAACGCTCGTTCCATTTCATTCATCTGAATGTGTTACGGCCCGAGCATCATAAGCTCGCCACCGCGGCATAAAGGCAAAAGGATTTGCACACCGACTACATAATTCAGGGGCATTACGGTCGAGCGAAGCATCTGTGCTGTCAGGTTAGCATTTCGACGTTACACAGGCGACTCTGTCTCTCCATTCGAACGGACTTGTTAAGCCGGCGACTTCAAGTAACAACTGGTTAATTATATAACGTTTGTTGAATTATTTCTCAACTGGCGTAGTCAGTAGGAATGCTGGAAGTTGAGATGTTTATCCTAAAAATTAAAAATGTATTTTCGAGGCTGCGAATACGTACGTGTAATTAAAATTTTCCTTTGACCTGGTGTTGTCTTACTCGTCTTTAGTCTTTACAGTCATGTTAGATTGACTTATTTACTAGTTTATTATTCTGAACTCATCTTTTTAACCTATCAAAATATTAAGTTTTAAAATTTTATACATGTTTGTATAACATTATTATAATGGAGTGGGAAGAATTCTCATTGGATTGAGTTGGCCGCTACTTGGTGGAAGTTGAAATTCATGATGAATTGAGTAATACAACTGATTACAAACTTACACTTTATTTAAAACTTGTGAGAATTGTTTCGTGTCCGATAGCGCTTATTCATACAATGGTAAACTTTTATGATTTCAATAATAATATTTACATTGGAGGCAAAAGCTTAATTATGGGTAATCAACTTAGCCCATTACTAGCACAATTTTTTATGGATTCCTTACAATAAAAATTAAAAAAACACAATATATTTAGTCAATTTATTTACTGGCACAGATACGTGGATGATTTTAACTTGTTTTGTATGATCGGAAAGACAATTATCCAAATTTACTGATTTTATTAACAATCTCCATCCCAACATTTAATTCACAATAGAAGAAGAACCGAATAATTATATAAATATCCTAGATATAACTATCAAATAAGTAAATAATAAACATGTTTTCTTGATTTATCACAAACACACACACATACACCATAATTCCTAATTCATCTACCCAATCTAACACAAATTAGCTTTTTTTCATAGTACGATTCATAGATTAACAACACTACCGCTTAATGAAAATGACTTCGAAATATAATAAAACAAATTGCAACTAATAACGGGTATTACACTAAAATCTTCGATTCTATCCTACGGAAAAAACAATGTCTCCAAGCAAACCACAGACGTAGATAAAACATATAAAACTATTACATACCTAGGTTCCCCTAGTGTTAAAAATTCTAAAATTTTAAATCAACAAAACATCAAAGTTAGCTATAGAACCAATAACTATATAGGTAAATTAATTAAGAACAGTAAGAGTAAAAGAAATAAACTCAAATCATCAGGAGTTTATACATTATCATGCAAAGATTGCCCTAAAACGTATATAGGTCAAACAGGTAGATCTTTTCAGAGAAGGTTAAATGAACATCAAAATTCTTTTATAAAAAATAAACAATATTCTAATTACGCAAAACATTTACTTGAATATAATCATAAATTTGACCACGATTTAAAATTCTACATAGAGAAAATAAAGGTATAAAATTAAATGTATTAGAGAGTCTTGAAATTAATCGTTTAAAAAACTCAGAACATTTACTCAATGACCAAATAGAACTTAATAATTCCCCACTTCTAAATTTGTATACATAATCAGAGATTTTATGATATTAAATGTAACATTATGCAAGTCTTTGGCTATTACTGCTTACCTGAATCACACACCGTAGAACCATAAGAAATTAACTTTCTTCAAGTATTCACTGGCAGGTATTTGTATAAATTACTTCTGGGAAAACCCCATAATCTGATAATATTTCTTGTTTATTGCATTATGGCTATTTCTAAGTAATAATAACACAACTTGTAGATTAAAGAAACATTTGTAAACTCGGACGCGAAACAACTGTCACAAGTTTTAAATAAAGTGTATATGTAATCAGTTATATTACTCAATTAATTCTGATTTTGTGTGTATTAGCTCTCCTTGTATGTCTTAAATCATTTATAGATATCCGTGGCTCATCCTCCCAAATTTTTTATATCCCAAACTATTTTTCTTTCTTTTTGTATTCTGTTAATCACAATTTCCGTTGTAAATTGAGTTTTAAATGTGTGTCAAGTTGATAATAACAACTAGACAATAAACTATCACGAGAATAAACTTGCTCTGCTGATCGCTCCGTATGGTGTGAACTGTATTCTAGTTACTAGTCACGCACAATGCACTTTTGTATATCAGCTGTGTCCTTTTCACGACCGGCGGGATTTTTCACTTGAACTAAACCACTAATGGAGAACCCGAGCTCTTATTTTTCTGGAGTGCGAGGGTACCTTCGAGTTCGATACCTAATGTTTTCTGGTAAGAGTGGATGCAAATTCAAAAAATACCAAAAACTAAATAGAGTAGAAGTTACACTGCTTACCCAAAATCTTGGCAAAATAACTACAATAATTTACAACTATTTCCTATCAAATCCTCAACATAAGCCGCTGACCAAAATACACGATAAGGTAACCCAGAGAACGCTGGAAGTGGACATAATTTTTTGAAAGGTCTTTGTAAAGACCTATTGTAGCCACTCTCAATATCCCTTCAGAGCCCGGATAGAATGGGGTCAACTCTACCTATCTGCCATCTAAGTTGCTGTATATTATCTCTCTTGATAAGTACTCCATCCCCAATATGTAAAAACTGCGTTATGTCAATCCACTTTTGACGTTTCTGCAGGCTGTGTATTCTTTATGCTAACGTTTCCAGCAAACCTGATATATTTTCTGAAGCAATTGCCAGATGCCAAGAATAGTTGTTAAAGGAGGTAGAGTGAGGAGTGGAGAATGAGGACTAATGAATCATTAGGATGCGAACGCATGAGGTATAGGAAACGTGAGTTTAGAATGCCTTCGCACTATGTAAGAACTGTATCGAATTTGCGATCCTACAATTCTTGAAAGCTGAGTCGCACCAACAAAATTGGAACCTTGAGCAGGGAATACATGATAATATCTTTCTCGTCTCACTATCAGACGTTTGAGACAACAATGAAATGTTCCTACTGAATTACTAGCGGCCAATTCCAGATGAAGAGCTTTTGTAGCAAAACAATAAGACAAATATAAGCCTTTTGAGCTTGGCCACCCCATCGCTTCCAAAGAGTCACAAGAAAAGCCCCAGAGTATTCATCACTGACTACTGAGAAGGGATTCACCTCTGAAATTTGTGGGTAAATTAGCCATAAAGGGTCCAAGCGTTTGGACTTAATTTTAAAACATTATAAGCAGAACCAGGGTGTAGGATTTTAATGTAATTTTCAACACTCATTTGAATTAAGCCACGATTTTGGGCCAACACCTGGGGAAGCTTTTATCATATCGAAGTTCAGAACGTTATGTACGGCAGCCCACCCTGAGGGAACCATCACTGTCAATAAATAGGTTGAGTTTTCTAAGGGTTTTGGGTAATAAGTCTCGTTTATTTATTTATTTTTTTCAAGTAGATCTGAAAATTCGAGATGTACTCATTTGACTAACATCAAAAGTGCTTGAGTTGGAGTTGTTATTGTTTTTGCAATTGTATATAAAACATTTACATATGCCCAAAATCCTTTTGAGGTTATTCAAAAAGCAAATCCATGAAAAATTTATATTTATATCATTTATATATTTAATTTATATCAATTGATTGAGGAAACAACCCTCGGCAAGCACAATCAGCAGGGTTGTTGTTGAGGGCAAATAAAACCAGTATTCAGGCTTAATATTAGAAGACTCGGTTACTCACGAAAGTTTTCTAGCGATGTGGACAGGATTTTGTCCAAGTGAAAGCGACCATGGAATCAGACCATCCATATACCGAATGTATTGATATGGAATTTTACTTCCTGATTATTATTTGAGCTTTTATATATTTATCTTAAACTGGTCCACTCCGTAAAAACTCCACACAATATTCTTTGTCTTCAACCAAACTGCTCCTACTCTTGAAACTTTTTTATTTTATTTAAATGTTATTCATGCGCCAATTGATCCTTTGTCAATAATAAAACAAATTAATTTCTTTATTAAATATATTATAAATCCTTTTAAAAATTAACTTGGAAATTATCCACATCTTTAAAAATCAATTTAAAAATTCAAATATATAACCAATCAAATCAATCAGTAAATTTCTAATAAATATCAAACACCCTATAAATATCAATAACTAATCTAAAAAGATTTGCTGTACCGAAATGATTCTAAATTCTCTTCAACAAACTTATTTCAAGCTCAATGAATTTTCAAATGCAATGTTTTCAAACTTTATATCGTTGCTAAAATGATTATTTCCCAAATGTTCTTTATAAATCTAATGGTTAAATGAAAACCAAAAAATATATATGAATGTTTAAATAAATCCAAAAGTAAATGCTTTTTTCACTCTAACACTTTGAAGGTGCTTTCATCTTTTTAAACTGTGGAACTCTTTCTGACCAGGTCACTCTCTCACCTTGATTGATGTATACTGTGTTGCCTACTGTTGTGATATTTTTGCTACCATGAATATTTTATTTGTTTTTTTCTTAACTATTGCCAAATAACTCTGCTTTCTACTTTATTACCAATTTAAACTGCTTTCCTGTCTGCTACCAAATCATTCTGCTACCATGAAATGTTTACTATTTGTTTTCACTTGCCAAATTGGATATTTTGTTTTCATTGCTATTATTTTCTGTTACTTGATTTTTATACTTTCCCATTCAACTTGTACTGTATTGTGACTATTTTATTTAACTGTTTTCACTTAAAATTCTTTGACCCAATTAAATATTTTTTAAGGTTAACAACAACTTTATACTCTTGAACGAGGTTACACTTCTATATTTCGACTCTCTCTACCTGCTGTCAGTTCTTGCCTTTTATAGTTTTTTTTATTTGACATAGGACTGAACATTTTAAACTTTTTAAATCCGCATATTTGAAAATCCATTTTTACACACAATAATCTACCCCCTGATATTTAATTTCGTATCTAAATAACTTTCCAAAATAGCCTCTACTTTTCTTTAAATTGGCACTTTTAACTATTTTGTTCCATGTCATCAATACCTGCTGGCTTCATTGTTGACCTGTCATTTCAGTCTAATCCGATCATTAAATATGTCCTTTTTCAATCTCTATAAAATAATAAATAATTTAGTAACTGTCTAAAGTTTCTAAGTTTTGGCCAATATCTACTCAAAATATGAAATTACAAAAAAATTTGACTATGAATCTTGTCTGCTGTCAGATTGAAATTTGCTATCTCGAAATAAACGTATGTTTTATATTTTCATTTCATTAAATGATGTTACTGTAACATAATAAGTCAATAGAATACTTTTATTTCATCATTTGATTTTCTACTCTCTTTTTATCAATTTTAGTTTAAACTGTCACATTTTCTAATTTTCAAAAAATGCATTTACTTTTTGAATTTTGTTATGTAAATCATCTACACATGGACAGTTTACAGTCTTTCAATTGCTGTTGATATTTTCATATTACTTTTACATGTCTTAGAATAATTTTACAAAATTCTCATTGTTCTCTAATATTGGCTTTTTGTTTCAATTCATCATTTATTATTTTATATACTATTCATTTATTAATCAGAACTTATTATTGATTTGATTCCCTTTTATTTGGATATGTTTCTTTCCATTTCAGTATATTCAACTTATTTTTGTATGTACAACAAATTCGATGAAACACCACATAATTCCAATCGAGGTATGCCAAGGATTATAAGAGGACAACTCTAGATTTTGGGTACAGTATGTCACTTTAACAGGACGATCAATATAGAGAAATTACAGGTTGAAATTGAGATAAATTACAGCAGATCCCAACTCAAAGGGTTAATACACGGATTAACGCCTAAATTCTGGGCTGGATTTAATTGACTGTACGATTTTCTTTAACATATCCAAATGTTTATATTTTTTAAATCGTCGGCATCAGCCTCTTCAATAAAAAGTCACCTGGTCTAATTCCCGTCCGCGAATCAAAATTGATTTCATTCCTTCGAGATTTACGGACCTTTATTGAGATAAATTTCCACTCCGCACCGCCTTTTCACCTTTTTGTTGCGAATCCTTATCGCACTTCTTTTGGCGTTGTTACAGTCGTCGACGAAGGCGGCTGCTGGTGTCGTATGTTTCGATGCCCTCAAGGGTTATATTTATTTCAGTAACGCCGCCCTGGACGGGCCAAATAATGCTTCGCTAACTAAGAATTATATCGTGACTATAATTAATGGGTTCGCACCTGCGACGTGCCGCCGTTGCATTTTCTTATTGTTCCGTGACACGGGACGGCGAGTTGTCTTATAGAGGTGATTCACGCGATTTAAATAATTCACGGAACGTATCTATTCGTACGCAATGAAGTTAGATGTATTTTTGGCGTTTCTCGGCTTTACTCATGGATACGTATTAGTCTCTCGGGTAGTTTTTTACTCACTATTTTACGTTACGAAAATAAATAATCTTAAATGAAAGATAAATTGTTTTTGCCGAGGTCTACATAGACAGTCTTCTTTTATGTTTCTGTGAATCTTCCAAAGGCTCAACTTCGCTTGAAGCATTTTTAAAATTACGAGAGCTTTCAAAAAATAGAAACATGTTTACCTTAACACATAGATATGGCAAACGATTCTGTGGGTTCAATAATTTACAAACATTCACTTTCACTGTTAACGTCTCTATTTTCACCACAATAAATTCGCTGTTTACACACAACACAAGGAGTAATACTACAGTTGATCACTGGTTTCGCTGAAGATCCATCACTCACCCACAATTTTAAACTAAACTAAACTACTCAACTTGCCATTTAAATAGCCATATAGAACACACCCGAATGCCACGAATATTTGTTGTCAGAGCGTTTTCTGGAACCTTCTCGAAGCCGCCTTTTTTACACACATTGAAATTTCGGGATAGCCATCGTTTTCCTTTTTTTATTATTTCAACCGGTTTTAAACAACATGTTGCTTTTATTTGAACCATTAATTTAGAAGTTTTCTTTGGTGGCGTAAAATGAATTTTATAACACTGCTACTTCTTTAATTCTGATCGTCCCGATCGGAAACATGCTCTCCATGGTACGGAGCGAGTCGATCCAAATGAACCACCTTCAGCTTAACTCTTGAGTTCCGACGGATTCGATAGGCAACGTTATTGATCCTCTTGACTACCTTGTATGGACCATCCCAGGCGGGTAAGCTTTGAAGATTTACCTTTGCTCTTCTGGGGGTTGTACAGCCAGACCTTGTCCCTGTCTTGGAACCCGACTGAATTGGCCTTGAGGTCATGTCTTGTCTTCATCCGATCGTGGTGGCCAACATCTGTGTTCGGGCTAGTTCGTGTATTGCCAGCATGTCCTGTTGGAGTTGGTCGGCTCGGCATAATCGTTGTACTGTGCTGTTATGTACGGTTGAGCAATAGGCTAACAGGCATAGGGGAATATGCTCTATCTAATCGCGCTGGTTATTGCTAAAGACCTTGGATAGATGTTCTTTCAAGGTCCAGTTGAATCTTTCCACCATTCTATCTGACTGTGAATGCAAGGTGTGGTTCTCGAATACATTGGATTCAAAGTTACGCCCTTGGTCTGAATGTAACTCTAACGGGACACCAAACCTGCTTGATTAACTGTTCTACCAGCACTGTCGCCACAGTGGTTGCCTCCTGATTGGGTATAGCATATGCCTCAGGCCATTTGGTGAAGTAATCAGAATGTATTTGTTCCTTCTCTCGGACTAAGTCATTGTCTCATAACATAAATTCAACACATCTCTGACATGTGACCCCTGTTGGTCTTTTTTCCTATAGTAATTTTGCCAAACAGTGCCGATTTGTATGAAAATTCGACAGTAGATTCTGCTTACTCCCTACTTCAAACCTGACCTTGCCGGGGTTTGCTTTGCCCCGGTGGTGGATGCCATCCCTTCTCGGAGGTGACAATTGTTTTCCATTAATCGATAGATTGAGTGATTCTACTCAAAGTTTTTTCCTAAATTCAAAAATTTTCGACTTATTCATGATTGAGTTTCAATTTTTGAACCATAAAACCCACATTTCCTATTGTTTATTTTTCCAACAACTGAATATCTAAGCATTTTATAAAAAAAATTCTAAGCAAAAATGTATACTGTAATAAAACAAAAATAATGTTGTGTTTATGATCTCTGTGGAACCAATCAAATGAATTTATAGATATATAGCTGTTGAAGGTTGCTTCTAATTCGTCAAACGCCAAAATTGAAAGAGTTTCAATTTGACACAACCAAAAAAAAACAATGCATTTTTCAGGGAAGACTTATAAAACCTTTATTTTCGTTTTTTATGAAAGTCTGTCATTTCAAAACTATGTTGTTATATAAGTCTCTATTTTTTTCAACTCAAAAAAATGTGAAAATTGTTGCTTACCTTTATTGAGGTACTTGCAATAGCCTCAAGAAATTTGAACGGATTAAAGTGCTTCAAGTTTTGAAAAAAAATTACCTTAAAGTTGAAATAGAATCCTTGTCAATTTTGTAAATTGCAAACTTACTTGAAAACTACTAATGATACTCCTAATTTTGTAGAGTATAAAATTGTAGTTTTTTTTTTAATTTTACACCCTACAAAATTAGCATTAGTAGTAGTTTTTAAGTTATTATGAAAATAGCAATTTTTTACAAAATTACCAATATGCCCTTTCAACTTAAAGGTCATTTTTTTTCCAAAGTTTTGAACACTGATCTATCAAATCTAATCCGAATCAGTGTTTAGGTTCGTTCAGTAAGGTGTAAAAGAAAAATAATCGTCAAAGATTTCAACGAAACAACAATTTTCATTGATATTTTTATGAGTAAATATCTCCCATTTTTATTATTAATACCTTTTGTGTGTTCGATAATAGAACTCATTTAATAACATTCCTTTTTCTCGCTCTTCCTGGAAATTCTTGAACTAATGGCCCGATATCATGTAACTCGATATCAAAAATTGCCTGAGGTGTTTCGATATAGTGGAAAAAAGATATCTCGCGATATTGAGAGTCAGTAAAGGAAAATGAGAAAAATTGGGAATAATGGAGAGGTGCAACGAATAACCACATGTTCAGGAGAAGAAGTTTTGCTGCTAGCTTCAGGCATCGATGTTTTCCTTTCCAACGTTATTAGGAGTTGGCTAATGAGATTGTAACTTTATTCAATGCTGTTTTAAGGCATTATGCAAATGAACGATATTTATTCATAGTTTTGTGTATCAAAGATTTTACAGAGAAATGTTAGACTTTTAAAGTTTATGATTTAATTGTCTGTTGTTACAAGAAAAAATCATTTATTTATTTATCTCACTGTACTTGTACTTGTATTTATTATGAAAAGTCTCCTGGTTAAATTATATATATTGATTTCATTGAATAACCGTCGATCTCGTTTTATAGTCTAAATATATAGAAACAACAATGCAATGTTTCCAAATTGGAGGTTTTGTCCCATTTGGACAATGGAATAGCCTTAACACTGAACTGATAAAGATAAATAGACCTTTACATAATTGAAAAAAATTATACGCATGCGTCAACGCTTGTCAATTTTTTCGTGCACTTTATGTTTGTTTATAACGTGAGTACAATATTTTGAATCTAATTTACCTATATAGTATCAGTAGTAACGTTTTAATAGTTATAAATTTAAAGTGAACTATCAGTATAACGATTTTAATTAACATGTATAACATTTCATCAATAAAGAATGGAGTAAAAAGCATTAATGTCATAGAATATGTGGGAGCCATATCTACAGTAAATCATTTTTGGAGAATTTATTTGACCAAAGCCTTGTATCGAATCTCGTCGAAAGCTTATTGGATCAACGAAAATAATAAACAGTTCAAAGTTTATCTAAAATGTGCTAAATGTGATTTATGAGTTAGAGATGTGAACTAAGTGATGGTAGATTACAAGTAATTGATTATGTAAATAAAGATACATAAATGTGTTTATGTGTATTTGTTTCTAAGACAATAACTTGCTAAAAGATATAACATTAAATAAGACAAGTGTTAATTTTTTCAAATTCAGTTATACATAATGTACCGTGGCCAGACATAAGGATGCAAATTGAGTTTAAATAAATCTTTGTATACTGAATTCTATATTTTATTTGTACTAACTAACAGTAATATTACATATAATTTTTGTACAGATTTCGTGAAAATCTTAGAAATTAACTTTCATATATCTGTCAGTCGAAAGATGAATAGCCAGCATAATTTAGATCACAAATTGTAGTAAAACAGACAAAGACTGATGAAATCATAGTAATAATAAATTAATTAAATTTGTATTTTGTATTAGTAATATTTATTTTATTAATTATCAGTATATTAATTACTTTAAATACAGGGTGATTTTTTTTTGATGATCAGTATGGGGATCTCGGAAACTACCGAAGATAGAGCAATGGTTAAATTGAGAAAGATTTGCAGTTTTACTGGCCCAATTTACTGACTCTTTCGAAATTCTGTCGGTTTAGTCAAATCTCTCTAGCTCCTTTGTTTTTGATTTTATAAAAAAAGTATAAATATCAAAAATGAAGGGAATTGTATCCCGAATATGATTGTCATGTCCTCGTTTGCGTGACAGCTCTCGTTTTCTAGATATGACACAAACTTATCTTTTTTTGAATGGAAACCATAGTTGGCTATGACCTCAAAAAATTGGACATTTTTAGAGCTTTTCAATGATATAATACTCGATATAGTTATTCATAAAAATAACGGAGTTATGGTTGCTTTTCTCTCTTATTTTCACTTTTAACGTAGGTAGCCATGAAAAAGATTGTTTTCACTTTGACGTTTCCTCATTTGAGAGTAATTCCATTAGTATTGCTGAACTGACAGTCGATGTTGACAAGTTTTCGTGATAACATGGAATATTCTAACGAAGAAGAACTGATCATATGCTATAAAAATTCAGTTCGTGCAGCTGAGGAATACTTTCATAGATATTTTAATCGTCGTCAACCTGCTCTATGTACATTTAAGAGGCTTTACGATAGTTTACGCAGATATAGATATTTTACTAAACCATCAAAGAAACGTAATCAAATTAACGAAGCAGCACAAATAAATGTTTTGGAAATGGTTAATCAAAATCCACTTACATCAACTCGTGAGATTCCGGCAGAAGCTGGCACATCTCAACGAACTGTAGTTAAGGTACTGAAAGCGCACAAGGTCCACCCGTACAAACTTCCAGTTTCTCAAACTTTGCATGTTGCTGACGAACATCGACGTATTTTGTTTTGTACATGGTTTAGAGACATGTGCCTTGACAATCCACAGTTTCCATTAAAGGTGTTATGGTTAGATGAAACTAGATTTACTAACTGCGGTATATTCAATAGACACAATGAGCATATCTGGGCTAAACAAAACCCTTTCCATATAGAACAAAGACGACCCCAGATAAATTTGGGTTTAATGTTTGGTGTGGTATCATAGGGTCTACTATTCCGGGGCTTTTTATCTATGACGAATCACTTTCTAGCGAGCGTTACTTGCATTTCTTGCAATACACTTTTCAAGACATGTTAAATAATTTGAATTTGAGAACTCATTTAGAAATTGAGTGGTTCCAACATGATGGAACACCTGCTGATAACTCGTTATTAGTAAGACAACACTTAGATAATATTTATTCAAACTCTTGGATAGAAAGAAATGGCCCACGCGAATAGGCCACCCCGGTCTCCCGATTTGGCAGTTATAGACTTCTATTTATGGGATGCGCTACAAAACAAAATATACAAAAGAAAGAAAGAAAGTATGAGACAGTTTGTGACCTAAGGGAGGCGGTATTGCAAGCACTTGAAGAAATTGATAGGCGGTCTGTGAGGAAAGCGGTAATGTCAATCTTAAAAAGATGCAATTTTTGTCTAAATAACAAAGGTGTACTTTTCGAACATAAATTGTAACCATTATTATGTACTTTATTTTCTGAAGTTTTTAGTAAGTACCTACTTATTTAGTTTTCTCGTTATATCTGATATACCTAATAAAAATATCGTTCAATGTTTTTTGGAATAGTTATTAATAAATCAATCTATTTCATGGCTAACTACGTTAAAAGTTAAAATAAGAAAGAAAAGCATCGTTTTTATGAATAACTATATCGAGTATTATATCGTTGAAAAGCTCCAAAAATGTCCGATTTTTTGAGGTCATAGTCAACTATGGTTTCCATTCAAAAAAAGACATTCATATTCGGGATACAATTCCCATCAATTTTGATATTTACACTTTTTTATAAAATCAAAAACAAAGGAGCTAGAGGGATTTGACTCAATCGACAGAATTTCGTTTTTTCAAAATATCTAGTAAGCCATGAATTTATGACTTTTTACAAAAATCCGAAAATGTTATTAAATTGGGCCAGTAAAACTGCAAATCTTTCCCAATTTAACCATTGCTCTATCTCCGGTAGTTTCCGAAATCCCCATACTGATCATCAAAAAAAACTCACTGTATAATATGAGTATCATTTCTGTCCTAACCTGTATAATAGATCAGTCTTATTTTTGCCTTGTGGACGTAAATATCACTTTAACCACTTTATAATTTAATGCAGTGATTTGCTTTAATTGAAAGATGTACAAATAAAGCTCTACTAATTAATATTTCAGTTAACTTCATTGATAATACGGGTATTAATACTAATTCCCCATGCATATTTGTGAAAAGTATTCGAAACTTTCATATTCCCGCCTTTTTAACATGCCAAACGCGCCTGCGCATTACAGAGGGTGAAAAGATCTATTGACCTCGGATTCAGTGTCAGCGACTTCAAAACCATATATAGATGTTAATCTTGTCAGCTGCATACTGTCAGTTTTCAGATTTTTCTGAGAGCTGAAGAGCGGTGGACTATTTCTGACCTCTAATTCATATTCTGAAAAGCTATGAACATAAGGCAAGTCTTTTGAAGGAAATGGGCTTTCTGCTTTCCATAAATCTTCCGCTTCGAAAAATATTTTTTGCACCAATAAACAGATTATTTTCCGATCTCTGATACCCAATGTTTAGTTTTCTTGTATTGTATGAATGTCATTACCCTGAGATGTATAATGTTGAAGTATTTAATCTCACCATTGCGTTCAATGGATTGAAAAATGTAATGTATTTGACAGGTTTTAGTAAACCTACAAATTTTTTCATGTCATTTCTATCCTAGGAATCATAATAGTACCACTCCCGATTTGGAGTATCTGTGCGCTAGATTTTCCTTAAACTTGTGGATCTCGAAACTCATTTCCGATAAAATGTATCAATTTTGTTTAAAAGTAAGGTATCTTTATTTTTTTATAATATCTCAAATTGTAATCAAAGTTTATTAGAATTAAAAACTGCATCCAATTATTCTGTATCACTAATACGAGGGCTGACTTTTATATTTCGGGATTGGACAACCCTAGTGTTGCAATCTGACAACTGACAACTCTATCGTAAAGTTTGACATTTTTGAGGTTATACGTACTCAGAACGTTTTGACATACGAGCGTTATGTGTTGTTTACAGTAACTTAAAGGATTCATCTCGGCCAAAAAATGGAATTAAATCGCGAACATTTTCGTGCGATTATTTTTTACAACTTTCGACGTGGATTAAGTCAGCAAGAGTCCATGGATGAACTTAATTTAATTTTTGTCGATGAAATTCCATCAAGGACCACTGTTTATCGATGGTATGGTAAATTCAATCGAGGTCGTAGTTCACTCCAAGACGAATTTCGTGAAGGTCGTCCAAAAACAGTTGTTGTTCCGGAAACTATTGATGCTGTGTGCGAACTGATATTGCAAGATCGTCATGTGATCTATCGTGAGACTGAGTCAACCTTACACATTAGCGGGACCAGCATACATTCAATATTGCATAAACATTTAAATGTAAAAAAAATTATTCGCGTTGGATCCCACACAATTTGTCAATCGTTCAAAAAAAAAATACGATCGCGGTGCTTCAAAACACTTTTATGACATAGTGACAGGTGATGAATCGTGGATTTACGTGTATGAGTCCGAAGGTAAACAGCAGTCGACTATATGGGTGTTTCGAGATGAGCCGAATCCAACAAAAGTTGTTCACGCACGAAGCACTTCCAAGCAAATGATCGCCTGTTTTTTCGGAAAAACTAGACATGTCGCAACCGTACCACTAGAACAACGCAAGAACAGTCAATTCTGAGTGGTACACAACCATTTGTTTGCCAGTTGTCTTCCAAGAAATGAGGAAAACCAACCGCCGAAGACGGATCACTCTTCACCACGACAATGCGAGCTCTCACACATCGGCTCAAACAACTGCATTTTTTTTTAACCACTCAAAACATCGATTTGATGAGTCATCTGCCGTATAGTCCTGACTTGTCACCAAATGACTTCTTTTTATTCCCTTACGTAAAAAACAAACTGAGAGGTCAACGTTTTTCGACACCTGAAGAAGCGGTTGCTGCGTTCAGAATGCATGTTTTGGAGATACCTCAATCAGAGTGGAAAAAGTGCTTCGACAATTGGTTCAAACGCATGCAAAAGATCTTCATGGAGAATATTTTGAAAAACAATAAAGCGATTTTCGATGATTAATATTTGTTTTTGTTCTCTAATCCCGAAATATAAAAGGCAGCCCTCGTAGTATAATTCATAATTTTATGAAATTTCGCGTAGGGTCTGTTAGATGAATGTACTTGGAATTGATTCGAAATGCCCGATAATTAACACAAGATTTTTAAACCGCCTAGAATACCGTTGGTTCACTAAGTTAGAATCGTATTCTGTTTAATGCAGAATTAGAAAACACGATTGTTCGCAATATAGAATGTAAGACCTCATTTTTGGTACCGAAAAAGTTAATTAGATTTGAAAACTGCATCCAATTTAGCCATTACATCACTAAAAATTGTTAAAAAATACATTTTTAATAAACAAAACCCGACTTTAAAAAAAGGAACTTAACTGAAAAGAAAAAAATATTTTTTTCCTAATAAATTAAATACTTTTTCTGAAGTCGGTGCCCAGTTAAAGTAGAAATCATTAGGAAAGTGCATTAATGAGTTGCACTTTGCAACTTTGCTGTACAACTTGGCACCCAAAACAAAGTATTTAATTCTTGTCGAAAAAAATATTTCTTGGTTTTAGGTTAGGTGCATTTTTTGAAGTTGTTTTATGTTTTTTCAAATGTATTTATTATTCCAAAATATTGCAGTTGATCATAAAATTGTATGTTTGCAAAAAAAATCACCTGCAGTAAGAATGAATGAATATCTTTTATTTAGCATTTTTGTTAACAAATACAACGCATTCTGTTACTTATCATTGTTTTTTAAATCATAAGTTAATCACAATTTCTTACTAAATCGCTTAAATATCTACAAACATAAACTAGATCAGATACACGTAACTCATACATAGATTCTGTTATTTACGACAATTGTAGATTTTAAGTTAAACACCATTTCTTATTAAATATCTAACTAACATTTCTATTAAAATTGTGTACATTATTAGAGTTTTTAATTTCTTCTGGTAGAGCATTAATAAAAACAGATCCCATTAAAAATGTTTTATCCGTGAACTGTATATTAAAATTTTCGTTCGATCTTAATGTTCGCGCATCTAGTTCATGTCTTTTAAATAATAAGCTACTGAGATATTTTGGGGTTTGAGAATGCATCATTTTGTAAATCAGAACTAAGTTGGCCATTTTATTGATCTCTTGTTTCATTTAGAATATAAATATACATTTGAAATAATAACTTCAAGAATATCATATTATTAACAAATGCAAATATTTTTTTAATGTATAGGTCATAAATGTCTAATTAATAACATACCTAGATAACAAAGTGTTGCTCATTATATATTCATCTGATCATATCAAAAGAATCATCAAATAAATTTGCCCTCAAATGTCACCCACAGTCTGTCATTTTCCTGTTAAGAGCAGACAACGAGAACATTGAAAACAACACATGACTTCAAACGCATCTACTCGAATAACAAAAAGCAAAATGTTGTAATATTACTCCATCTGGCCGTTCATGAAAGTGTCCATTGTGCCCCGTTCGAGGTCAAAATCATAACGACAGGCGGGCTAAAAGATCAAATTGCACGTTCGCCGACCGACCGGGACTATATGACGAGATTGGGACAAGAAAAAAACGACATGCGAGACTCCAACTCCATTTTGGGATCTTTTGAAAAGATGATAGTTCGCTCGACTTCGAGACTTTGATAGAGCATTTCGGTCTCGTGAAATAATAATGGGATTTTTATTATTTTGTCTAAGGGATGTTGTTTTCCATTTTCCTTCGAGCACGGAGGTGGCTATTTTCATTTTTAGGCTGAAATGGCAATCAGTTTTAGATACTCTGCTCGGGAAAAATAAAACATGCGGAATATTGAAATTGCTCAGGAGTTTGATAACAAAAGCAAATAGAATTCTAACGAATATATAGAGCGACTAATTGTATTTTCGAATGATCACAACTATGTTTACTTATATTTACAACGTACTCCAAAATTCACTGTCAAGCCGAAATCCAGGAATGGACCAGTTTGTGACTGCTCAAGGAGAAATAAATTAAAAAATCGAAATCTTTGTTTTAAGATAAAAGCCCTTTAATAAACCCTAGACTACATTTTTCGGTACTATAAATACGATTTTGAAAATATGACTGCATAAATGTTTGTATTTGTATCCTAATTATGTATTTTTAAGGTACAATCTCAAATTTAACCTAATTGTATGCTGTTGAATCACAAAAAAAATTGTTACATTTATTAACAGAAATTTGGAAATAAAATTAGTCAAGTTTGACACCTCATTGTATAAAAAATATACCCTGACTACTATGGCAAGTTATTGCAACAGTTAAGACCACTAATGAAATTTGCAAAGGCCGTTATTACAGTGCTATATTGCCATATTGAGAAATTTAACAAGGCCCAAAGTCATTCTTCTTCCCTGTTTAATTAATAGTGGCGCCATCTAGTGACGAACGGTAATACACATACAACAATACTAATTCATGAAAACAACTTTTTGAACGTTTACATGTTAATTCCCCAACTTGCAAAAAGATCTTAATTGGTTCTAATCCGTTCGGAGTTCGTGTTTCGAGAAACTGGTACTATTGGGAAAAGAAGAATCAACCAAGAGTACTTGAAGAAGTATCACAAGTTGAAGTGCTAGGGCAATTTGCAATCAATGCAACCCTGTCGACTCATCAGGCAACTACGGCAACACGAATATTCCGCGAATCTAAATTCTGTAAGCTGAATTAGCTTCTACCTTACAAAATGCAAATCCTTCGTGGACATATCGACCGAGACTCTGATAGAAGAATGAAATTTGTGACCGTCTGACAGATTTATTGCAGGACCTATATTAATGCTTTAGTGGCAAGGGAATGAAATGCATAACTTTTAAATTTCATTTATTCGACACGTCACAACCGACCGACCGACACCACACACTGCTTCGATCTTGATATACCCATCCAATTCAGGCCTCATGTAAAAAAAGGGACCAGTTTATATATTATACACATTAAGCAAAACATGTCCTTTGTTTACATCGTTTTGTTATCGTAATAGAGGCACTAATGTACTACATTCAGCCGAAACATAATTGAATTACTGGCAAATGGTCAAGAGTCTACAGCGCACGGCTGCGAATCCAAAGTTCTCGGGTTAGAAACCGAGAACAATCATACTTTTTTTAATATTTTGTCATTATTAATTACTACTATTGTCAATTCACATAAAATGAATAATATTCATTTTAATATTACATAGAATAAGAACTTAAAAATTTTAAATTGTTACCACCGTTGAATATATAGGTATATAATTTATTGTTTTGTATAAATTCTCATCTTCTAGTACTTACTCATATGTACAAAACTATTTCCAAACACTTACTCAATATGTAAACGTATATTTCTTTGCAGATATAATTCAATTAGGATTAATATTTGAGTCGTAACAAAATATTGACAATTATTTTAATTCACCTGAAATTTATATACATTCCTAAGAGTGACAAAAATAAAGAGAAATATAGACAGTTAGATAACGAGAAATGGAAAGAATGTTTCGTAAGAAGCTTTTGCTTCCATCGTTCAGTTTCAAATGACTGCCGCTCTTTTTATTTAAACGGATACGTTAATAACCAAAATTGAGGCTGTTGTAGCGATGAAACCCACACAAATTTAGAGAATGTCATTCTCAGAAAATTAATCTTTGGGCTAGCATTCTTAGATATGTTATTATAGATCCTGTATTTGTATATGGTAATTTAAATGGCTTAATGATAGGCCTATCGAGCCACATATATTTTAAGAATTTAACTGAATCGATTTAAACGTCAATGCGACATGTAGTCCCTGTTAAGCAATGGTTAGATGACCACTATCTCGATTACAGTTTTGGAAGAAGAGAGTCAATGGCAACCGAAACTCCCCGTCCTAATTCCACTCGATTTTTTCTGTGGGTCACTTGAAAAACGTTGTTTTAAAACCGCGACTTGAAGCAACAGAGTAACTGCAAGAAGGGATAATTCAAGAATATCGAACTATTTCCAGAGAAACATTTGCAAATGTGCAATCGTTTGAAGAGTCATTTTAATTCCTCCTCAATATTATAGAAACTGGTTTGAGGAAGTTTTCATATATTCTAACTGACTTTGTATTGGGTGTTGTTCCATTTAATTGTGGGTAAGGCATTAAATTGTTCTTCGTGTTCTATTTAACTGGTCTAAAACTTTGTCGTGCTCTATATTTAGCCCATACTTCCGCTGTATGTAATGGGACTTGCCTGTGGAATGCAGGGTGGCAGTTTTAAATTGAGATATATCATATATGTCACGTTATAATGAATTGTATTAGGAATAGTGCATATATACATTATAACCGGAACGCCATTAAAATTTCTCACTGATAAAAAGCGTGTTGCCGTGGGCTAGAAACAAACCCCTCTAAAGTAAATAAACTAAAAGTGATTTCGAACGAGTCGAATAACTAAACAGGGGGCTTAAAATTCGGCCCCCCTTTCAAACGCCACTTTTGTGTTGTGTATTTGTTTTAGCTCGCTATTTCCCTTCCGGCGACAGTCCGCTTTTGTGTATGAGCTCGCTCAAAAATCATTTTCAATTATCGAAAAGTAATAAAATATTCAACGCTAAATTAGTTAACAAAGTAGTAATTATGGATGAAATTTTTAATATAAATATGATTTGGTATTGGAGCGGAATATCGGTATTAGCCGGTTGTAAATGAACAACGAAAGTTTTATGAACAATATAGAGAATTTTCGAATAGCTAATTATTTATTTATAGAACACATACGCAAAGTTAGTTCATTTCAGCTGTCGTTTATTGTTTGGAAGTTTATACAGGGTAACTCAAATCAGACCCTCACCATTCGGAATGGAAACTACAGATAAGAGGAAGCTTAATTAGGGTGTTTTAATTTAAATTTTACAAATACTTCCGATTTGTAAGTCTCTTATAACTTGATAACACTGAAGAGAGAGACAATTCACCAATGTTTTTTTTTTTCACTATGTTCACCAAAAGATTCGGGTTACCTTGGGGGGGGGGGGATAACACCACAAATTGCTGGAAATTCTCTAAAGTTAAATAATTCAAAACTTGACATCAAATGTTTGACAATTTGACTCGTCTACAATACAATACAAACTAGGACAAAAAAAAATGAAGATCATGTGAAAGAACATGAATTCTTTCAATTTTTGAAAGACATCTTCAGATTTCATGTGGCGCTCTTAGGTACGATTTTGTTATAAGATGTGAATTCGCCAAAAAAGGGATTAAAGAATTTTGATGTTCCAGAGATGCTATTAAAGTCATAAGGGATAACCTAGGAAAAATGGGTTGTTCAAAAGGGCATTATCATTGTTAATTTCATCCTTGAGTATTGGTAACCAGGAACGACTGAATTCTACAGAAGTACTAGCGATACAATAGCTTTCATTTGATAAAATTAAAGCAGGCTCTTTCAGCGTTTGTTTTCTATTGTGTTCTTCTTTGTGTAATATGGTTGAAGTTTGAAATTGTATGTTATAACCAAGGCTCCAGACAAATTTTTGACTATTCGAATTGTCATTTCTTTATTTTTTTTTTGTGTTCATTTATTCGAACATTTATAGATCTAGTGTTTTCTCCGATATAAAATTTGTTACATTCTCAAGGAATTAATTCGGGTCGAAAAACAATTTTTGGAATTTGCTTAAAATCGTTGCCTAAACAAATTATATAAACACAAAGTTTTCTAACCTAACAAAAAAACCTCTTTTTTACACTCAACGCCTTTTCAACAAATACTCCATAAAGATGTCAGCTTAGCTAATGAAACAACGTTGCTTGCAAAACAGTTTTGGTTTACTCCATGACGATGATGTTAGGGTAAAAAATTATTTGTTAATTGTCTGTGACACAATAAAGATTCCACAGTTTTCCAGTGAACAAATTGTGACCAGTTTGCACGTGGATGACATTATATTTCCTATTTTGGAGCATCATACGAAGGTAACTATGCCAAACACGAATGCTTATATTTTTCCAAACATAAGCCTTGTTTTCGTCTTGTCTAGTATAACATTCTTAGAACCTGCGCCTCTAACTCATTTATTCTGGTTAATTAATTAGTAACATTATCAAATGCACCATACCCTAGGTCAATAATCCATAAGTGTTTTTCATCTTTATTTGATTGATTTGGTATAATGTCTATATTAACTAATAGTCCATCAAATGTTAATTTTTTTGGCGAGCATTTGTCAGAGGACGCAAGTTAATTTTTTAAAGTAAAGTTAAATCCAAGTTTGTGGGGTTGCAATCCTGGTTCCACCGCCGCCATCTTGAGAAAAGTGGTCCAGATGGTTTTTATGGTTTTTCTGACAAACTATCTTACAAAAAGTTATAAGTTTTTGAGGAAAAAATTGTATTTGTTTTTTTTCTGATCAGTTTTTTATGATTTTCATTAGTTAATGTTTTACAGCGCATAACTATAAATTATTATTAATGATTTGCCATAACTCTGGAGAAACATCCAGAGTTAGCAAGTGAAACGGCATTGTTCCTCAACAGGAGATTTGACCCTGCTTTGCTCACTGTCATTGCTGGACGCTTTTTTTTTCTCTTTTATGGTGGTAATAAAGATGATAATTCTTGCATTTTATTTATTTTCACTTCCCCAAATATAAGAAACAGCTCGCTTTCACAGCTTCCGAGTCTACCATCAGGTCCAGTCGTGCTTTAGTAACTATAATGATCCTGAAGACTGGGAGTGGAAAAAATGTGGAAAAATATTGATACCAGTGCAGAGCTTAAAACCTCCAGAACACCCTGAGCTTCTAAAAAAATTTTCCGCGTATGTAAAGGAAAATGTCAAGCGATGTGTAAATTCATCAGAAAAAAAGTAATATCCAAAAATAGCAATTTTTTCACATTTTTATAGATTTTCGCTTATAACTTTTTTAGTTATGGTTCTATGACTAAAAGTTACTTGACAAAAGCAGATAATTTTATTGGCAACAAACGGGACAAGTGTTGCAACCCCACAAATTTGGATTTAACTTTACACTAACCCCTCTTAATATATAAAAAATAAAATGGCAAATTTCTGATTCGGTCGCTTATTCTTGGACAGTTTCTCAGAATTTCTGACATGAATTTCTGTTCACAAGTTTTGTCTACTTGAACAAAACCCTTTTTCGAATTCCATTCCATCTTGTTGAATAGTAGTTAGAGTGCAGAGCTTTTCGTTACAATAACAATAAACTCTGTATGATTAATCTACCTTGATAACATATCCATTATTGTTTTGATTAAAAATATTGCGGATTTTTAATTTTCCCCTCTATCGAACAAACAAACACCATTTTAAAATTAAACAAACAATTCTGAATCAATTTAATTTTTATTCGACATAAATATAGGTATATACATATCAACCTCATTGAAATTACCTGAGGCGATACTATACTATTTCATGAAATATTTTATTGATAACACACGGATTTTTCGAAAAAACAATTATGTTTTTTGCTATTGTATATACTATATATTCCAATTAATTTAACAATGGAATTGGCATATGCCCCGTCCCCATCAACGTTCTTTTCCTTGGGCTATACATTATTTAGTTGCATGAAAGCCTATCGATTAATAACAAATATTTGCAGGGTTTTGATTGTTTACCTGTTTATGTTTCAAGCGTATATTCAGAATACGTCAGCGGTTCAGCACATTTGATTAACAATTGGATATTATATTTTGAATTTATAATTGAATGCCGTCTATATGTCATACATATTAAGTGATTTTTAACTGACTTCAAAAATAAAATGAAAAGGTTCTCAATTTGTGTATATATGTTCCATTTTTAAAGTTTTTTCAGCGATTACTCTATAATGTAGACAGTTTGAACTGTATTGTATCAAGAAGTATCCAGAAAAGGTCACCTATATTTTCCATTGATTGGAATATACCGTTTTTCAAAGTCAGGAAAAAATTTTGGCGAAGGCGAACAACAACATGGAGGTCTCAAATCGTCTATATATACAGTGTGTCTACATTAAATTGGAATTAAATAGAAAACTTTCTTATTAATCGTATTTAGAAAAAAGTTATTCTTCATATAAATATTTATCAGAGCCTAAACCGAAATCTTTTTAAATTTTATACCCCTTTTATGAATAAAAATTAATTTTAATTAAAAGTGAAGGACTGAAAGATAACACAGGTCAACATTTGATCTAAGCCGCAACACGCCTTCATTTAAGCTGGAATCATAAGGAAAGCTTTATTATTCCATATCGAAAAGACTTCATGATCAAAAACCGAACACGAAAATTATCATCTGTGATTTATTCGATAGTTAATGAGGTTGGGTTGTCTATGGGTCGCTAAATACGAATCACGTCAGAGTCAAAGGCATTTGAAGGTCAAATCGAGAGAATTCAACCAAAAAATCTGAAAAAATTGTTGCTTATGTCCGAATTCATAGTTTGTTTGACCTTCCGCCTTTCCCCAGAGGTTATTTCAAGGTCATTTGAAGGTCAAATCTCGAGAGGTCTACCAAAAAAAAAACATGAAAAATATCTTTCTTATGTTTTTGAGGTCTCTGAGTTCGAATCCATACTTTGTTTGACCTTGCGCTTTTTCCCAGAGGTCATTTGAAGCTCAAATCTCTCGATTTGACCTTGAAATGCGCTTGAACCTGACGTGATGAAGGTCAACCGACCCTCTCATCGTCATCAGCGACCCGAAAAACCCCTAGTACACTATAAGGCATGCCGTGTTCCCGCTTAGTTGAAATGTTGACCTGTGATAATTGTGGCATCTACGGTTTTTAATTTTTCTGAATACTTTCAAAAAGTCCAAACGTGTCAAGGTGTAAATCAGATTCCGTTTTAAATGGTATTAACATAAATGAATAAGAAATTAAAAAACTAAAATATTAAAAGGATTCGTAATGACAAATTTCGTAAATCCCATTTGGCATTAATGTTTGACAATCAAATTAATGTAATTAAGGAATTTACTGTAAATTTGATATATAAACAGGGTAGCACTAAAGATTCTAAAGATCGTGTGAAATAAAGCTTCTTTCAAATTGAAAGAATTTTGAAGAGTTATCATTAGAATTTCATGTTGTGATCCTAGGTACGACTTTGTTAGTGATTGTTTTGTGTTAAACTCTTTGTTGATGAACTTTTTAGGATAATTGTTAGCAGTTAATACATTTTTTATAAATATTTTTTCGTTATTAAATTTATCCATATCAGAACAGTTGGTTTTTGCTCTATCATATAAAGATTTAATGATGCCTTATACGGTATTTGGGTGATTAGGGATAAAATTGAGATATCTTTTAGTGTGAATCGGCTTTCTGTGACAAATTACGATTGTGTTTTTGTTATTAAGATGTCTAAGAAAGTTAGTGTGTTATTCTGCTCAATTACGAATCCTTTTAATTTTTTTAACTTTATTTTTCATTTGTGTTAATACCATTGAAAACGGGGTCTAATTTATACCTTGAAACGTTTGAACTTTTTGAAATATACAAACTTTCAAGTTTGTGTAGTGTTATTCCCAAAGAACTCAGAAAAAAAAATTTTAGTATTTACTGCACCCATATATGATTTTAGTTCAGCTAGTGTGTTATTATATAATTATTTTTCTACTTTTTTTTCCTAGCTGAACATTTTTTGGAATCGTCCTGCTGGATTTTTATCAAAATTTGTTGTTCTTCAACAAGTCATTTTTTATCTAATATTTCAATTCAAGTGATGCAACTACATTTTGTAATTTCAAGTTTCGTTTTTCGTACAATGATGTCACCATCCATTTTCTCCTAAACTATTGCTCTAATTTGATATCAATTCAAATTGGTAACCCAATCAAGAGTACATAATTTGAAATTTGTGAAAAATTTACAGTATGTAGGGCTTCACTCGAAGTTTAATATGACATAAAAAATAAATTTATTCAAGCGCATTATGTAATATGATTATCACATGATAGAGTACATTATGAGGATTATAAACATATTAAAAACTATTAAGGATAAAAACCACAAGCATATAAGTATGAAAAGGATAGAGCAAATAGGGATTTGCTCAATTTTTACAGGAAAACGTATGCGAAAATGTTAGTATAAATTTTGGGATGCAAATTAGACATTTAAATTAAAAAAAATTATACATGTAATAAATCAACTAAAGTTGTTCTTTATAGGAAATACAAATATAGTTTTATCTAATTTTTAAAATCTATAGGTTAAAAGGTATTAAGAAGACTATACCTAAATAAGCTCATTATAATCGACCTAGGGGGTCAGTTTCTAAGCTGTCAGTGTTTTCACCGCAAAGCATCCACCCTAAGAGTGTCAACTCCCATATTACACATTGTAACAAAGTTTTGAGCGCCATCTGACGCCCGGACCGAAAACCTCAATTTGTAATTTTAGATCGGCCGGTAATTCAGTGATCTTATATTTGACATTATAGTTTCATGTTTAATAGGTTAGGTATAATATAAACACAATATATAAATAAATATTTGTATGTATGAATCAGCCAGAAAATACAATAATGTATAAAAAATGGTCATATATAGATTTTTTCCCCTATGCCAAATTATTTAT
This sequence comes from Octodonta nipae, assembly GCA_034190945.1. Taxonomy (NCBI): domain Eukaryota; kingdom Metazoa; phylum Arthropoda; class Insecta; order Coleoptera; family Chrysomelidae; genus Octodonta; species Octodonta nipae. The sequence goes on from CM067222.1 coordinate 91,913,048, forward strand.
CAGTTACAGCAGCATCTAAGTTAATTAAGGCATGAGGCATAGGCATAGATTGAAATTTAATTCTAGATTTTACATTACAAATACAAGACGTAAGTTATAGATACATTAATACAATTCAAAAGATTAATAAGTTAAAAAATAAATGCTTAAAACACTTAGACTAGATGTAATTATTGCGAACACTAAGGTAAGCTTAAATAAAATCCTTAAAATTTTTCAGTTTTAACTAATACAATTAATATAAGAAGTTATATGATACTGTGTAAATTAGGGGAGAGGAAACATTAATAAGAATTATTAAATTTTGCTTATAAAATTGCTACATATTCAAGATTTTAAATAATGTACATGCAATAAAGATTTATGTATTTCAGAGTACAATTTCTGATCCCAGTGTAATAGGTAAAAAACTTATAATAATTAAAAGTTTTAAGATAATGCAGAAAAAGAAAAACAATTTTTATACATACATACATATATAGCTGTTAAATAGGCTATACAAAAACAAAATCAAAGTTTGCTGTATATCCTGCTTCTTTGGGCAGACATTTTAACAAAGAGAATATAGTATTAACAATTCATCCCATTTTAAAATCTGCTCCATTAAACTGCCTAAGGTTCCATATTCGTTGGTATAGCTTTGTGCACATTCGACTACCATTTTCTTACTATTGTTTCTCAGTTAATTTGATAATTTTGGTGCAGCATGCTGCTGTGCCTTTCAATAAAGATTTAATAGCAAATTGATTGTTTATCTCTCATCACATATTGGACATACAAATTTCAGTCCTATCCTGACATTCCTCTGTGACACTTTTAAGTTGAATTTTCAATGAAACAACCTTTATTCGTCCACTTGGGAATGTATATACTACAGGCTGCTTCCAGGACCAAAATATTCCCTTTATTAGAAAAAGATTCACAAGTGGTCTGCCAACACAATGGCTCGCTTTCTATACCATCTTCCTGAACACAACCAATAAAGGCTTATTTACTAGTATATTGAATGTTACAGGACAATGACATTTCATCAAATTTGATCAACAGCTAACTTTAAATTATCAACCATTACTGAATTTATTCCTGGTTTCATAGATGGTAAAATAAATATTTTTTGACAACAATCGGCATCCATGACCACTTGCCTTATTTAAAGAAACTGCTAATATTTTTTCATTTAATTTGTATCTCCTTCCATTTGCCAAGCATCACTTTTTACTATGATAAACTGGCACAAATAAATGTACAATATGGCGGGTCACTAAAAATCTCTTTGTTTGAACGTCCTCGAATTGGAGATTCGGATTCATAATCGACTATTGTCGGAGACGAATTGCTCTCATTGCAGATTTCTACAAGCTACAGGTGAGGCGACATCTATGCAGCCGGACCGAGCATAAAAGTATTTGACCTTGGTATGAGGAAGATTCACAAACATCAACCGTATGGTGGCGCCACTGCATATAAGGGTACAATGGCCGCCATGCATAAGAATCTTTGAATATTATATGTTCTAAGACAAGAATATTCTATATGTGGCGGCCATCGTACCCTTATATGCAGTGGCGCCACCATGCGGTTGACGTTTCGTGAATCTTCCTCATATCAAGTTAAACATCTATAGAAAATAATTTGTGGTTTTCACTATAAAAAATCTCATTTAATAAAATTAGTTATGACACATCTACACAGCGTCATCTAGTAGTCGATTGTAAAACCCGCGCATTTATGTCGTTAAGAATGTATAATTGCATTTTCTTCGAATCATAATGAAATATTTCTCATATTTTAGTAATCCCCGGAAAACTATCCTTATATTAATTCCAGAAAAATTAATCTTCACGATACGTTTGTAGTTTTATATTACATTCTGAAATGTCGGTTTCATTTTGTGTAATATTTTACCTTTAATCGCCGCAGTGTCTGACTGAAAGTCATAATCATAAACCTATTTGTAATAGTTCGTGTCGTACGTTCTGTCCCGAGAGATTAAACAATAACGTGTTCTATGTTCTTTCACATGCGTCATCGTGCATGTTGAACCATTTGATGCCGTCAGTTAGGTATGTCAAATTCATAAATATTTAATGGTTTTCCTGATGTATTTTTAATTTTTAGTTTTCTTTATTACAACATTCAAAATTAGTATTTTCCTGACAATGTGAAATAAATTGAGAAGACAAAGAGAAAAGCATGAAAGAGAGCATGAAAGAACACATAAAAGTTTGTTATTCTATTATGTGAATATTTACAACTCTTCTAAGCATTTTGACTGCTCATTGGGGTTTTCTTCTCTCAGTTATTTTTGATAATAGATAAATTGTAATGGACAAGGTGTAGTTGGGACAGTTTCGAAAAATTATCGATTACTGACTGTGCCTTACAGAAAGTCTCCAGAATACGATCAAGCAATCTTTCTGTGTACAAGTACATATATGTACTGTGTACTATGGAAACCTTTCAACTCCAAGAAATTGTCAAATAAATAAATTTTCTAGAAAATAAACATTTTTTTTTATAAATCATGCAATACATATTTGATTTTATTTATATCTGCAATTAGTTTAAAAGAATAAAACTTAAAAATTAATTGTTTATAACGAATTATTTATTAAATAAATAAATTAAATGTTAATAAAAAATCTATTTTCTTAGGAATATGAAAGGACAATAGAAATAATGATTAAAAAACAATTCCTTAATATTAATAATAAATTACCAAAAAATAGTTAATTAACAAATGCATTTTTAAGCAATATTTCGTAAGAAATGTTTATTTTATTCATAATATTTAATGATCCGTCGAATCATGAAAAAAATTTCATTATCTCATAAACAATGAATTTGTTTATAACATTTTTTTAAACAATAGAAGTAAAAAAATAAAAAATATATTTTCAGGTTACACTTAATGATAAAAAAAACTAAATAATTAAGAATTTTGAAAAAAATACTAACGCTTTATTGTTATTATTTTTTCAAAGGGAATCTGTTTTTTCACCTCTGTAGAACAACTGTACGAAGCAGAAAAATTGAGCTTGTTAGATTAATAACTACTAAGGTTTTTATGTCAACTTTCCATTTCAAAACTGTTGTTAATTATCAAACGCATAAAACATGGAAAAATTCAAATACATTTTTTTTTCTGCGCGGACTATTGTTTATTAACCTATTAAGGTATTAAAGTACGTAATTTTTTTCATTACTTAATATTCATGTTTAATATAGTTTTTTTTTGTATACCGTGTCTAAATGACGCGGCACACATGAACGTCAGACTCCCTGTTTTAGCTATAACTTTAGGGCTCTGTTAAAATGATTAATATTGGAGACACAGTTTCGGGAGTTGGGACATAATTTTATAAAACTCCCTTCTCTTTTCAGATCTTTCTCCAATTAAAAAAAATCTTTTATCGTTTATGAATTTTTCAAAAATACGCAAACACCCTTTTTTTACTATATTGTTTATAACTATTGCAATTTCTGTCGGTTACATTTCAACTTTTTTAAAAAGTTTCTAGACCTTAATACGAGTCGAATGACACCAAAATTATAATTTTCGGTGAACTCTATTAGACTTTCACCAAAATGGCTCCTGTAGACTAGACTATAGTCCTACTAAAATGTTCAAATATATTTAGCAATACAGTTTTCAAATGCAATGAAAACTAAACCAACAGTTCTCCTTGTTGGCTCAGTTAAATACATAGACAAAAATGTTCGCCATCGTCATGGTCTACTTTATCGATTAGGCAGGAGGCGTGTTATGACTCAACTGCAGTTTTTGTTTGATCGCCTTCCATTTTATAGCATTCCGTTGGACATTAGAATGCAATTTTTATTGGTTGTTAACTACTTTGTTTGCAATAGGCTCTGTATTTATTTTCTGTCTGATAATGAGAAAACTGTGGAACCTTTGGTGTGTCACAGATGTATAAACACAAAGTTTTGTACCCTAACCAAACCTTTTTTAACCCAACGCACGCTTCAACAGCGAAGGAGTAAACCTTCGAATGTCATACTTGGTGGCTAGATAAAGGTGGTTTGCAAATGGATAAAATTTGCTTGTCAAGGTTCGAAAATAATTAATAGGTTCAATGAGCCGAGATACTCATTCCAAATCTGAAGGCATACATCGATATTTACGACAAAAGATATAATTTTGATACTGATAAGTACTGACTCCTTAAGGATACCCACAAAAAAAATCGTGAAAACAAAAAAACGACTTAGGCCAGTACTGTGGTGTGATCTACGAACATGCTGTATCTTTATTCGATATAGATGGGTCTCCAGAACAGAAAAAGCTTTGTACCACTATAGGCATCAAAGTAGATGAAGAAAACTTAATGAGCATCACTGTGATGAGGAAGAAAGAAAGTTAATGGAGTCGGAGTATGAATAATATACAGTACGTAACTAGCCTTTGACGTTGAATGTATGTTCGCACAGGATGCTTCGTATTATCATTATAATGCTACAGAGGTGTTTTAGTGGGTATTGGATTAGTTGGTTATTGGCCTGGAACTCCACACCCAGATAACATTTTTCACCTTCAAAAATAGATAGAAGTAGTTAACAGGTGGTTTTCACCATCAGGGAATATGTCTCTATATTCAAGGTGAGCCAAATGTATGGAAACTTTTAAATAACTCTTCAGGAATATTTGTTTTTGAAAAATGGTAAATACAAAAGTTTTAGCGTTTTACCCTGGCTATTTAACGGTGACCATGTAATCAGCCAACTCAAAAAAACCTATGCCGTTTTTGGTGGAAATCTATTGATTTTTCAATAAAAAGGCATTTGACCTTGGTAGCGGTCAAGGTCATCAACGAGGTCATGGCCAAAGTCATTCTGGACGTAAAATTTTTTGCTTTTTCCGAAACCGGAAGGGGGGTTCTCGTTTGAAACAATGAATTTGACCTTGATATAACCGTCAAGGTCATGGACTCCATTAGAGAGTCAGGGAAAATGCTAAAACTTTTGTATTTAACATTTTTCAAAAAATTAATATTCTTGAACGGTTATTCAAACGTTTCCATTTTTTGGCTCACTCTGTATATATGGGCCAGAGCTACTGCCAAAGCAAGATCAACCGTGATATCACCCCCTGCCTGAGGTGTTTTTGCTTCACAAAAACAATCCAGTTGACGGTTAACAAACCCTCGAAGTTCTACTCGTGACTAATATAATTCTTATCTGCACAACATTTTCTATTATTAAGCCACCATATTTGTCACATTTTACTAGTTCTTTACTTACAATCCAATCCACATTGTCTTTCTCCTAAACAGACAATATCCTTAGAAACGCCACGTGAAAATCTTTTAGTCAGAACTTATCGTTTATAAATTAAGAATATAGATCTAATATTTTTACACGCCGTAATTATGTTCTCTCCACGAAGATATACTCAGAAAAGTTTCATCATTATCTCCGAAACGACTCACTTTTACTACTCGACCGCGTTAAAGCTTTAACGTTATTATAAGCATCATATGCTGCCAGGTGCTTCAAACAGTTCCATCTAGCGCTTTTTCTGACAAATTCGACCATTTTTACTGTTCTTCGTCACTATACGGCAGACATTACTTCCACTGCAGTAGCGTCGGAATAGTTAAAAGTATGCATTACTAAATATAAATTATGTTTACAGGTATTTTATTGATACAGACGTGTTCATGATAGTTTTTACGTTGATGGTGGATAATTAATAAAATTCTTTAGGCTAGTCAGTAAATATGAATTAATTGTGCAGTGTTGAATGAATTTATAAATAATTAGGCAGCACGGTATAACTACGGAGCAAAAGAAAAGCTTTTCATGTTTACAGTAAAACTGTGGAGACCGAGCTTGCATTAACTTGAAAATTACGGTTAAACCCGTTTTTTAAATCTTGCTGTTACTAGATAAATCGTTCATCATGACCAGCAGAGTTCCGATCACAGCGTTTTCTTAACTCTAATCAGAAATTATTCATGTATACATCATGAATAAAAAATAATTTTTTGTAAATCAGTTTTTTGTCCGAAAACTCTTGAAAGTAACAAGAACGTGCCCACGAATCTTAATTTATGACTTCTATATGTTTTTATTGTTTCATTTCCGGTGAGAATGACACAGTTTCCTTTTGAGGTAGGTTTTTCGAAAATCACATTGATCTTCAGTATCGACATTAAGCTCATATTAATCGATTTACACCATAATAATGAATTGGGCCTTATATTTACTTCTAAAATCATGCATTACAATGGCTAAATATTCCTATTTTATCCTTGAATTGGGCTTGTATTTTTCTAGCTTTTCTGGTTCAGGAGATATTTAAAGAAGATATCCACATCCACTAACCTTACCCTGAAGTCAGCCATGTTAGAGTTCCCAGAGAATAATGCCAAAGCAAGCTATTCTTTCATTGATAGATTGAAGCACTATTTCGGGTGGGGGCATAATTCATTCTCCTCCGAATTCTCCTCATCTTGTAATTCCTATAGAAATATACTCATGACAAACGAACCTCAATAATGTTGACAATTTGATGAAATATGGTCGAATTTCGACCACTGGCCGATAACTTGTTTTCGTAAATAGGCTCTTTTCTAAATTTGTTTTAATTTAATCTATATACTCCCGGTCGGGTCACCAAACTGTACTAATACCAAATTTCAGCTTTTCCGTCCAGGAGTTTGAAGAACATAGTCTGTGACGGACGGAAAGAAATAGGCGCGATTTTATAAGGGTTTTCATTGAGTGTAGGGAACCCTAAAAAGATGCTAACTTGAAGGTGTTAGGATTTTCTTTTCGTTCACTGATAGCTTCTATTTTCATTCGCATTATAAAATAATTTATATTTAAAAAAGAACCGACTTCAACTGACATAATTAAAAACCATTCTTTTTTTGATTTGATTTGAGGTACAATTCTATTTATTATTTTTGCGTATTCTTATCTCTTTCCCTCTCTCTCTCTCTAATTTGAATTCCTTTTTTATATTTTCCACATATTTTTTTACTTTTTTATTTGTTTTATTATTTAAATCACTGTGTGAATGAACCTCTAATTCACTCTATCTTGCAACCACCCTGTATATGCTTCTGTGCATTCTAATTCTCAATTAATTACACAAAACAAAGCCCATTACTATTACCTTTTTAGATCTGGCTAAGGTGTTCGATACCGTTAATAACCAAATACTAATTAAAAAAACTAGAAAGATATGGAATAAGAGAACTGGCAAGTGAGCTAATAAAGAGTTATTTCTCTGATAGGCAGCAAAGAGTTAAAACTAATAATATGTATAGTATTTTTCAAACCATCACAACTGGTATCCCTCAAGGTACTATCCTTGGTCCACTTCTTTTTATATTATACATCAATGATATTTTAAAAATGATGCCAGAAGCATGATTTTTACGTAGATGACACTGCAGTTCTTTCGTCTGATAATACTTTGAAATTAGTTGAACGGACAATGAACCATCTTCTGCTTGATATTTCCAGATGGTTAGCTGTTAACAAACTGTCCTTATATCTACAAAAGACGGTTTATATGAATTTTGGTAGTTATTGTGATAGCATCTCCTAAACAATATACATTGCAACCACCCTGTATATGCTTATATGTATTGGTCACCCAATATAACTTATTCGTCTATAATTTTCTGAACCACCCTGTACCACTCCACACGTTATAGCAACAAGGTAATTTCTCAGCGCTTATAAGCGCCGAGTGTCAGTAAGCAGGTAACCAGCTTTCTCTGGGTGTGTACCGTAAGCCCCGTAACATAACTTCGTATCCTGGAACCTTGGTCATAACATGCAATTTAAAAATTCAACCATATTACACACAGAAGAACACAACACAAAACGAAAGCTGAAATGTGTAGCTAGTACTTCTATAGAATTCAGCCGTTCCTGGTTGCCAATAAACAAGGATGAAATTAATACTTGTAATATCCTTTTGAACAATCCTATATCGGGATAGTTAAAGGTTTTCCCTAATGACTTTATTGAAATCTTTGGAACTTTAGAATTTCTTTGGTCTCATTTTTGGCAAATGCACTATTTTATAACAAAGTCGTGCCTTGGAACGCCACATGAAATTCTAAAGATAACTCTTTCAAATTCTTCCAATTTGAAAGAAGCTTAGTTATTTCACATGATCTTTAAAAATTTTTGTGCTACCCTGTATATATCAACTTTGCAGTAAATTCCCTTAATTACTACATTTTTATTGTCAAACATTAAAGTCAAATTGTGATTACGATATTTCCTGTTCATTTTGGGTTAATACCATTGAAAACGGAGTCTGGTTTAGACCTCGAAACGTTTGGACTTTTGAAATATAGACTTTCAAGTTTATGTGGGGTTATTCGCAAAGTACTCAAAAAAAGTAATAGCTTCGTTTCAAAAAGAAACTGACTTCAAATGATTCAAATTGAAAACCGTTACTAACAACCTGTATACTTTGATGCCATATCTTGACATTTAAGCTAGATATTTATAATGAAAATTTGACAATTACATTGATTTTCAGAAAAACGGTATGTTTTACGTTACACAAAAATATACAGAAGCAAGTTGGAATATATTTTTGTAGAAGACAATTTAAAATATTCAAATTAATTCAGCCGTTTTAGAGAAAACAGTGAAGAATGATTCAAATTTTGAAAACCGTAAATCTCAAGTTATAGAAAACAATATGGTATCTTTCTGTAACATTCCTTAATGCAATACCGTTTAAATCATCAAATTCGCGGTTTTTTGAATAATCAATGGGCATACATAGAAAAAAGATGCTGACGAATTGATAACCTCCTCATTTTTGGAAGTCTGTTAAAAATACCCTACAATAGAGTAGAGGATTGATGTATCTCCCTGGCACACTTGTGCTATTCTTAAGATTCACCCCCTGAGGCGGCCATCTATCGACGCTACTGCGACATAAGTGTTGTTGGGGCTTAAAGAAAAAGGAAACGGGTCATTTATGTTTTGCAAAAGCTATTTTGGCTTTACGATATATTTTTTTAATATATCTTTCAGCTTACCTGCGCTGCGTGCTGAGCTGCACCCCGACCCCGACGGCAAAGTTTATTGCGTTATAGGTAATGTTCGCGGAGAAATAAATAATACAGATTGCCGGCCTCTTTAGTTCAGAGTAATAAAGCGTGATGGATAGAGGGCGCTTTTTATTAGGTCGCTGATACATTTTTGATAGCGACTAAATTTATAGAGGGGCGACATTGAGTAAATGCTGGCAATACGACTCTCGAACCGTATTGGAGTAAAACGGTGTTTTATGAGCACATTCTGTCGTAAAATGCGCAGAACTGATTCTAATTACTTTAAAAATGTAGTTGTTGTATTTAATTTCCAGTCGTATAGCGACACCGTAAAGTCAAATAAATGTTTATGAAACAGTGGAAATTGAATTTTTTTAATAGTTAGATTTTTATAGTTATATCTATTAACGGGTGAATACGTCGTAAACAAGGCAATAGGAGCTGGCAATTAAAAATTGTTTTGTGCATTTCCGTGCATTGTTTGAACTGGTAATTGTTACAACACGAAATTCAAGAGCTAATAAATATAGGTAGGCAATCCATACTCATTTTCTCCTAGTAATTACAGACCCATTTCTCTAATTTCAAATTTAGTCAAGATTTTAGAAAAAAACCTTAATAGAATCTTAACGTTTATATTAATAGATAAAACAACGCCCATTACTATTACCTTTTAAGATGTGGCTAAAGCGTTCGACACCATTATTTAGTAATTAATAAACTAGAAAGATATAGAATAAGAGGTCTGGCAAGTGAACTATATCTCTCTTATAGGCAGCAAAGAATTGAAAACTAATGGAATTTATAGTAATTTTCAAACCATCCCAAATAGTGTCACTCAAGGTACTATCCTTGGTCAACCTTTTAAAAATGATGTCAGAAGGCACGATTTTTTACGCAGATGACACTGCAGTTATTTATTCTGATAATACTTGGAAATTGGTTGAACAGGCAATAAACCAATTTCTGCTAGATATTTTCAGAGGGTTAACTGTTTACAAACTGTCCTTAAATATAAAAAACACGGCTGTATACTCAACATCGGATACCAATTTCTTTTTCTTCAGAACTGCGAACAGGAAAAATCAGATAGAGTTAGATCTGATGAATATGGGGCTTGTGGAAACAATTCGATTTATAAATAGTACAGTTTTACAATCGTCTTCATCAATTTATGGATCCGTGCATTTTCTTGAAAAACAGCATTTTTTTCTTTGCCATGTCAGGCCTTTTTTGCGTAACCGCGTCATCCGATCTATCCAGTTATGCTATATAGCAAAAAAAGAAAAAAACAATTATAAAAAGTATTTTTGCTGAAGCCGATTACCCTACAAAATTTTTCAACAAAGAATTGAAACAGAACTGCACACAAAACAAACGTTGAAATTCAACACCAAATTTCAGTAAGTAATACTGACACTCAATACAAAAACATTACAATATCACTTATACCATATATATACAGGGTCTGTGAGAAAAATTGAAGAAAGGCGGCAACAAATGTTATGTCAAAACATGACTCAAAACAAGAAATGCACTAAAATTAATTATATCTGAAATAAAACCAACAAACAAAACAAAATACTCAAAAAATTGATTTAAATAATTGCTGGTGATTGTAATGAATTTTACAATGGAGAAACATCTAGACCTCAAAGTGTATGAATAAATGAACACAAAAATTACATAAAGAAACAAAAATTCGCAAGCTCACAAATTATCTACAATTTTTAAGCTTGCTTGTGATCTAGGCCAAATAATACGATCTGACAATTAAACAATAATACACGAAAAAGAACACAACACGAAACTAAAGTTAAAAAGTGCACCTTAATTCTTCTAAATGAGGGCGATTGTATCGCCCCTATTTCCACAGAAGTCAATAGTAGTTGGTTGCCGATAACTAAGAATGAAATTAATAATTATCATCTCCTTTTGAACAACCCTGTATCGGAATTGTTCATAAGGTTTCACCTAGGGTTTCCCTTATATTGTTGGTGGGATCATTGATTTAACAGAATTCTTTGTTCTTATTTTTGGTGAATCTAACTTAATTTTTAATTTTGAAGAGTTGGTGTTACGGCTATAAAAAGTTCAATAATTAGTTAATTATGATTAATTAATTTAAAATAAGATTAAAATAAATACTAAATTATTAAAATAATGCAAATCATAGTAAAAAAACGTAAGATGCAATTTAATATATCTTCATATTAAACTATTTTTATAAACAGCAACAAATCAAAACCTTGTAACATTTAGTACGAGGGCTGCCTTTTATGTTTCGGGATTGGACAACCCTAGTGTTGCAATCAGACAACTGACAGCTCTATGGTAAAGTTTGACATTTTTGAGGTTATACGTACTCAGAACGTTTTGACATACGAGCGCTATGTGTTGTTTACAATAACTTAAAGGATTCATCTCAGCCAAAAAATGGAATTAAATCGTGAACATTTTCGTGCGATTATTTTTTACAAATTTCGACGTGGATTAAGTCAGCAAGAGTGCATGGATGAACTTAATTTAATGTTTGGCGATGAAACTCCATCAAGGACTACTGTTTATTGATGGTATGGTGAATTCAATCGAGGTCGTAGTTCACTCCAAGACGAATTTCGTGAAGGTCGTCCAAAAACAGTTGTTGTTCCGGAAACCATTGATGATGTGCGTGAACTGATATTACAAGATCGTCATGTGACCTATCGTGAGATTGAGTCAACCTTACACATTAGTGGGACCAGCATACATTCAATATTGCATAAAAATTTGAATGTCAAAAAATTTGTTCGCGTTGGATCCCACACAATTTGTCAATCGTTCAAAAAAAGGCTCGTGTCGATTGGTCGAAAGAAAAGCTCAAAAAATACGATCGCGGTACTTCAAAACACGTTTATGACACAGGTACACGTGATGAATCGTGAATTTACGCGTATGAGGCTGAAAGTAAACAGCAGTCGACTGTATGGGTGTTTCAAGATAAGCCGAATCCAACAAAAGTTGTTCACGCATGAAGCACTTCCAAGCAAACTAGAACAACGCAGAACAGTCAATTCTGAGTGGTACACAACCATTTGTTTGCCAGTTGTCTTCCAAGAAATGAGAAAAACCAACCGCCGAAGACGGATCACTCTTCACCACGACAATGCGAGCTCTCACACATCGGCTCAAACAACTGCATTTTTGACCACTTAAAACATCGATTTGATGAGTCATCCGCCGTATAGTCCTGACTTTTCACCAAATGACTTCTTTTTATTCCCGTACGTAAAAAACAAACTGTGAGGTCAACGTTTTTCGACACTTGAAGAAGCAGTTGCTGCGTTTAGAATGCATGTTTTGGAGATACCTCAATCAATGGAAAAAGTGCTTCGACAATTAGTTCAAACGCATGCAAAAGTGTATATATAGATCTTCATGGGGAATATTTTGAAAAACAATAAAGCGATTTTCAATGATTAATATTTATTTTTGTTCTCTAATCCCGAAATATAAAAAGCAGCCCTCGTATCAGGCACCCCATGTTTTTTACTATGAGTTGAATAGGAGTTGAATTTTGTTAATAATTTAGTATTTATTTTAATTTTATTCCATATTAATTAATCATAATTGATTGTTGGACTTTATATTGCCATAACACAAACTCCACATAATTTAAAATTATTTTCTAATTTTTAGTTCAGTTTAATATTAAAGCTTGTTTTTTAGTTTTTTAAGCTATAATTTATTGTAAAATTTTTCTCGAAGTTTATTGATTCAAAATTATTTTCTTTTTTTTAAATTATTTTTTAACCAAAATTTCAATTTTTTCCAAAATAAAAATTAAAAATGTGTCGGTCTAAGTCAAATATTAACCTGCAAGTTAGTTTATTTTCTTTTTATTCTGATGATGATCCCAGTCAGGATATTACTACAAAGTTATGTAATAATTGTATTGTCATCGACCGTTGACACGTGTGGAAATTTTCAAGTGCCTTAAGTTGGTGAAAATTACGTTTCTAAGTTACATCACTTAATATTGTCAAACATGTGAAATTTTACATATTTTAGAATTTCTTCATTTTCCTTTGTGCTCATTGAGAAGGAGGAGGCAAAATATTTGGACGCTTTGAAACGTACCCTTCCTCAAGTGTAGTGTAATTCCCAAGAAATCCATAATGCCATAACTATCAATTGGAAACCAAATAACGTAGTATCTCGGTTTTCTAACTAAACCATGAACCAACATTAATTGTCAAATTTGCAAAATTAAAACGACTAGTTGGAAAGCGTTACTTACCAATTTTCACTAATACGTTTTAAATTTATGTGGACCCTTCACAAGGAGCATAACGCTAAATAAATCTACATGACATTCATGATAGCTAATATATCTCCTGCGATCGACAAATAGACAGGTAAGTTCCCCAAGGATATTAGTTAGGTATTTGAGAAGCGGCAGTGTGGAGAAATTCGTTCTCCCTCGAGGGTTAAGATGCACAAAACGTGTCACCTAATTGAAACTCGTCGACTGAAACATTGACATATTGGTCCAAATTCATTTCACAATATCTCTTGCAATCATTCTCAAATCGTATGCAACTTACAGGAACTTAACCGATTGAACTTTAGTTATGCAAAGTATATTGTTGTAACTCACATCCAATAAGTAATAAAAACGTAATTTCTGAAGGTAATTTGAGGTATCGAAATTCTACCATTTGCGTCAATATCTCTGGCAGGTTAAGTAACATGAAAATTTTATCGTGACATTCTATCCTAGGACTTTAGGGAGAACAGCAATTACACAGAACGGATCCAGATTCGGAACCTCTGTGTGATAGTTTCCTCGAAAATCCTAAATGTCGGTCTTACATCTCGCTTCTACAAATAAGTAACGAAATTCAAGTTTTTTTCAGATATAATTCATAGAACTTTATTTGTGTTCAAATTCGTAATTCTTAATTTAATATGACAACAATTCAACTGCTAATGGGCTACCCTACATATTTATTTTTTCTAACACCCCTGTATAGCTATAATTGCACTCAATTCTCTAACATTTATTAAAATCTTCATTATAATAATTCCATCTCATTATATATTTCCACCACCCTGTATATGCAAATGCTTATGGACCACGCATAATATTTTTTAACATTTTTCAACCACCGGGTAAACCATTCTGTATATGCCACTGCCTAGGACCCACCATATTTACTCTTTTTGTTTATGAAATTTTTAATTATCTTCTGTAACTATAATTCTACTCCGACCTATATTTCAATGATTATATATATATATATGAAACTCTTCGTGGTCTACTCTATAAATCATTTCCTATTCTAACATTTTTTATCACCATCCTGTATATCTATAATTCCTCTTACCCTATATTTCATCTTAACTATATATACAACTGCTTATGGGTTACGAAATGTTGCATTTCCAGTTTATTTTAGATTTTCTTGGGAATAATACCACATCAGAGTTCAAACTTGTGTATATTTTAAAACCAAACGTTTCAAAATCCTGTCGGATTTCGTTTTCAATGGATATAAATTTATAAAGTAAAATTGAAATATATGACAATTATTTTGACAAATATGTTTACGTTACTATGGAAAAATTTCTTTGATTTTAAATATACAGGGTGCACAAGAAATTCCAAAGATCATTAAAATCAAAAAAAAATTCAAGTTGGAAGAACTTGAAAAAGTGTCTTCAGAATTTATTTGTGGCGTTCCTAGGGACGACTTTCTTTTTAAGATAGTGCATTTGCCAAAAAATGCGATCAAAGAATTCTGATAATTCAGTGATCCCATTAAAGTCATAAGGGAAAACCTAGGAAAAAACCTCATGAACTATCCCGATATAGGGTTGTTCAAAAGGATATGCCCATTGTTAATTTCATCTTTAATTATCGGCAACCAGACATGACTGAAATCTACGGAAGTAGAAGCGATGCAGTCGTTTTCATTTAACAGAATTAAGGCAGATTCTTTTAATTTTCGTTTTGTGCAGTGTTCTTCTTTGTGTAATATTGTTGTGTTTTGAAATTGTATTTTATGGCCTTGGTCCCAAGCATGTTCACAAATTTTTGATTTTTCGAACTGACGTTTCTTTATGTAATTTTGATGTTCATTTATTCGAACATTAAGAGGTCTAGAGGTTTCTCCAATATAAAACTTATTACATTCACAAGGAATTTTATAAATGCAATTTTTTGAGTTTTGCGTAGCGTTTTTTGGTTTTGTTTTTGTTATAATAGATTTAAGCGTATTTGTTGTTTTAAATGTAGTTTTGATGTTAAATTTGTTGCCTACTCTTCTCAATCTCTCTGACAGGCCCTGTATATATGGTATTGTTGTTGTTATAATGTGGTTTTCCTGGTTGTCAGTATTATTAGGTGAAGTCTGGTGTTGGTTGTCAGTTGTTTTGTGCTCAATTTTATTTAACTCTTTGTTAATAAATTTTTGAGGGTAATTGTTTGCAGTTAGAACATTTTGTATAAATGATTTTTCTTTGTTGAATTTAGTAGTATCTGAGCAGTTAGTCTTTGCTCTGTCATATAAAGATTTAATAACACCTCTTTTTACCGTATTTGGATGGTTCGAGTTAAAATTGAGATATCTGTTAGTGTGAGTTGGTTTTCTGTAAACTTCTGTTTCAAATGAAGATTGTGTTTTGGTTATTAAAATGTCCAAAAAAGGTAGTTTGTTATTTTGTTCGATTTCTAATGTAAATTTTATGGTTGGTTCTTTGTTGTTTATGTCGGTTAATAATTTCTGTAAATTTTCCAGATTTTGTTCCCAAATAATGAATATGTCGTCAACATAACGCCACCACACCAACGGTTTATTTTCTTTTGAAAAAATCATTTGTTCTTCAAATTTGTCCATAAAGATGTTACTTTAGGCAGGGGACAGACAAGAACCCATAGCCATGCCAAAATCTTGTTGGTAGAAATCATCGTTTAACTGAAAGTAAGTTGTTTTCGTACAGAAAGTGAGTAATTCCATTATTGTGTTAATAGATAAACGAGTTCGTTGATGAAGTGAATAGTCATGTTCCAATAATTCTTTTACTATAAGAAGTGTTTTAGCTACGGGAACATTGTTATATAAGTTTACTATGTCAAAACTTGCTAGTGTAAATGTATTTTTGTATTGTATATGAGACAATTTTTCTAAGAAATCTGCACTGTTTTTAAGATGAGAAATTGAATTACCTGTAAGTGGAGAAATAATTTTCAGCAAAAATTTTGAAAGTTCATTACATGGAGAATTTATGGAACTGACAATTGGTCTCAAAGGGATGTTGGGTTTATGAATTTTTGGTAAGCCATAGAAGTGTGGAGGTTTAGTATAATGTGGAGTGAGAGTTTTGCGTTCTAGGTCTGTAAATTCGTGTTTGTGACTGTAGAGTAAACGGTATATTTTGCTTTCTACTGAACTTGTCGGGTCTTTGTTTAGTTTAGTGTATTGTCCTTGATTAATTATGTTCATAATTTTGTCATCATAGTCATTTTTATTCAAAATCACTGTTGCATTGCCTTTGTCTGCAGGTAAAATTTTGATTGAATTATCATTTCTTAATTCTTTCCGCCACCCTGTATATGCATCTATGTATAACATTTTTTGCACCACCCTGTATAACTGTAATTTTACTGCACCTTCTATTCCAAGAACCCTGTAAATTCAACCGCTAATGGGCTTCCCTATATAATTATTTTATTAGTTATAATTGCACTCTACTCTATATTTTAAACACCTTAAATATGCAATTGCTTATGTGCCACCCATTAAAAAAATTATTTCTAACATATCTGGAATCGCCCTCTATAATTATGATATTCAACGATTACTTTACCCACTAAACAATAACAACGCTTGCATGCCACCTCCAGAAGTACATGCTCTAAGTATATAATAGCATTGGTCTGTCTATATATAATTACTCAGTGGTTTGAGTCTGGTGGCAGCGACACGCGGCACATTCATTTGTTTGGCATTGACATTATTGACGTAAATAATGAATTTTTATTATATTTTATTTAATGAATGAACCAATATTATAAATTAAGATTAGCATTCTGCACTGAAGGTCGTCAGTAGCTACTAAACAAAACAAAAATGAAGAAAATCGGTTGGGAGACAGAGGAGAAAATGGTACCTAATCGTTTTGTCTTAGCCTATTTATAAATAGATAAACCTGTCAAAAACATTCAATTTAATATTGAAACATTATTTATATCCCAAGTTCAGAACCAGAACTTCAAACGTTTGGCGATTTGAATTTACAATTGTATTCTGGTTTTTAAAACAAAAAAAAAACTAAAACTAGCTATGAATCTTCACACAAAACAAACACTATACCAAATCTGTTACTAAGAGAAAGCCATCCCAGGGTAAAATGGGCTACAATTTATACGAATAAAGTGTTTAACTATTGGGATTGGCAGTGGGATTTCAGGTGTTCTTAAAGCAGTCCTATATATCGGAAAAAAAATTCACAGTTTGTATACATATGTATATTCACTTGCAAAGAAATCGCAACATCCAGAGGTGATGTATAAATTTAATTTTATATTGCTAAAACATAGATGCTATAGTAAGGAGTAAATGATTAAAATTTGGTAAAATTTAGTACATGTTTTTTCATTAAAACTTTTTGTATCAATTAATATTGTAGTCGTTTTTGCATTTTTAAAAATTTTCCAAAAAACAAAGTGTTTGATGGGATCCATTTAATGTTTAATAGTGTTAAAATACCTAGAGTGCGTGTAAGTGTGAAAATGGTCGAATTATTGGTTTAGGAGAGGCGGGTTCCTCTTTTCTATAAATTGCTTATCGCACGAACAGAAATCCAATCACTGTTATGAGATGTTGTCAAACTTGGTTTGATAATACCCAAAAACGGACATCGAAGGGGCAAAAATTAAGTTCAAGATCGACGTCTAAGACTTATACGCTTTAGAGACCGATTTTACGGTATATCGCCGTATAACTTGATTTGGACTGCAGCATTATCGACCCCATCTTGTGTTACCTCTGGTCGCTGAGCATCGACGGCAACAACTACAGCAGAGAACGACAACATTAGAATGTTGTATTCTTTGATGAATTTCCATTCTGCTTGGGTGGACGTGATGGCCGAAGAAGGGTTAGACCACTGACGGATCCAGGGGCGCTAAGGAGGGCTGTGGTCCCCCCCCCCAAAAAAATCATCTGAGAGTTTAATTTTAGTGTTTATTGTGCTAAGCTAAAATCAACCTTCAGTGGTCAACCCCCTCTATGAAATCAAGCCCCCCTCTCCAAAAATGACAATCCTGGATCCGCCCCTGGAATAGACGACGTCGAAGAGAAAGACGTCAAACTCAATTTGATGTTGAGCGACATGTACACCGAACAGTAGGCATTATGGTATGGAGTGCTTTTGCACATGGAAGTAGGTCACCTTTAGTCTTTGTTCGAGGCCACGTGACATCTTATCTTCAGGAAGTAGTGGAACCGTATATACTCCCTTATTAAATTAATGGACTCATGGATCCCATATTTCAACAAGATAATGCCCGGTCTCACGTTGCTTGAGTTAGTTTAAACTTGTTTGAAGAGACCCATGTGAATATGTTGTATAGATTCCCAGATCTTTCACCAATAGAACATGTTTGGGAAGACACAGATCGGTCCACTTTTTTTAAATCGAAAGTATCCTTTTTGACAAAGGATTTGAACTTATTGTTAAAAAAATACTTTTGTTTGACTCTTTTTTTTCGATAAACTGTCATGTAAACCCTCTAAACCTTGTGATCCGTTAACGGCTATTTGAACCAATAAGTTTCTCGTTCGACGTTCGACAGTATCTTCAAATGAAACTTGTTTGATTATCGTAATTTTCTACCTTACAAGCTAACCGGAAGTGGATAGTCAACCTAGGATAGCACATTGGTCTCAAAATTTCGGTAAGCAATCATGGGGAAATTACTTAGTCAGCTTCATGTATAAAGCCTTCAGGGTCGATGTAGCTGACTAAGTTATTACATTAGTATTGCTTTTTTTTAAGTATACCAGCAATTTAGGCCCAGGAAATATCAATTCCTGTATTATTATCACTTTGCGATTAGCTCCTAAGGTAGAAAATTACGTTAATCAAGCAAATTGATCATACACTTACCTTAAAACATACCTTCCAACGTCAAACAAGGACCTTATTTTCAAGGTCATTTAGGGGGTTTAGTTAACATTTGATTAAAAAATTTTCGAACAATACTTACGTATTTTTCATTATTGAATAAAAATCTTGTGTCAGAAACGGCACTACCTATTTAAGAAAGTCGCCTTCCGGTCTGCATCATCAACTTCGGGTATAAAAGCTGAGCTGACTTTTTCCACATTGGAAACAGCATGGCAACATAAATGAAGGGTTAAACTGAGTTTCTTTTTTATTTATTTTTTTCCTCATTTTATACTGGATCTGTAGGGTACGACTGGACCACCCAGTATATGTAAATATTGGAATCGTTAATAAGCAAAGAAATCAAGTCAGAGGAAGAATTACTCAAAAAATGGCTTTGTAATTAAGTAACGTTCTTTCTGAGTAATATTTGCCTTGAATCTTGTAGACCTCAGTCAGTCTTAGTTGGATTTCGTAAAATAAATAGTTTTTGTATGCGGTACTCAATTATTCTATATAATATTTTTTCACCTTAAATATATACAAAAACTAGATTTAGGTTATTGATTCAACACATAATTATTGTTACACTAAAGTAGCTATGTAACAAACTTAATTTAAATGAAAGTAAGTCTGTATTTCCTAACAAATTCGAATGTTTGTTTAGTTATCATAAGGGTAAATCTACTACTTATCAGAATAAATTATAATTTATAAAACTAAAAAAACATAATTGTCTTCTTAACGTTGTTTGTGGCATATTCTTGATTACTTTTATGTTTTTTTTTTTTTGGGCAATGACACCACAATCGAAATAAAACGACGTATATTGATGGAAAACCAAACCGTTCAAAATCTACTAGTACTAGCTGTCGCCCAGTGGTCGAAATTCGACCAATTGTGTCAATATCTCTGAAAATCTTATCGTGACATTCTATGCTAGGACTTTAGGGAGAACAGCAATTACACGGAACGGATCCAGATTCGGAACCTCTGTGTGATAGTTTCCTCGAAAATCCTAGATGTCGGCCTTACATCTCGCTTCTACAAATAAGTAAACAAATTCAAGTTTTTTTCAGATATAATTCATAGGACTTTATTTGTGTTCAATTTCGTAATTCTTAATTTAATATGACAACAAAGCAACCGCTAATGGGCTACCCTACATATTTATTTTTTCTAACCTCCCTGTATAGCTATAATTGCACTCAATTCTCAAACATTTATTAAAATCCTAATTATAATAATTCCATCTCATTATATATTTCCACCACCCTGTATATGCAACTGGTCATGGACCACGCATAATATTTTTTAGCATTTTTTAACCACCCGGTAAACCATTCTGTATATGTATATATTATGAAATTTTTAACTATCTTCTGTAACTATAATTCTACTGTGACCTATATTTCAATCATCATATATATAGAACTCTTCGTGGGCTACTCTATAAATCATTTCCGTTTCTAACATTTTTTATCATCATCCTGTATATCTATAATTCATCTCACCCTATATTTCATCTTCCCTATATATACAACTGCTTATGGGTTACGAAATGGTGCATTTCCATTTCCGCCACCCTGTATATGCATCTCTGTATAATATTTTTTGCACCACCCTGGAATTCTACTGCACCTTCCATTCCAAGAACCCTGTAAATTCAACCGCTAATGGGATTCTCTATATAATTATTTTATTAGTTATAATTGCACTCTGTATTTTAAACACCCTATATATGCAACTGCTTATGTGCCACCCACGAAATAAACGATTTTGAACATACCGGGAATCGCCCTGTATAATTACAATATACAACGATTACTTTACCACTAAACAAACCCTGTTTTCCAATTAGCGCACAATTGAGCACAGTGCGGCACAGTGCTAGCACTGAGTGTTCCAATTACAGCACTGGCTCGCACAACTGAGCACAAGAAATAACTGTGCCTTTGGGATGTTTTATGTAGGTTTACCAAGTAAACATAAAACTTTATCATAAAACATGAAGTATGTTCCAAATCACGTCCGAAAATTACGGTTCAGGGCAACACAAAAACACTTTGTGCTCTAATAATTGGAAAACAACCATTATTGAATTATTCTGTAATTAATTTATGTACACATAAACGTCAATTGATAACTTATGAGTAATACACTTTTAACCTTATGGTGATCAGTGTACTCTACCGGTTGGTTTTAAAACAACCTTGTTCCAATTAACCTCCTAAAAATTGCCGCACCGTGCGGCACAAAATCATTTGTGCTCTGCTAACTCGAAAACAGCCAATAACAACGCTTACATGCCACTTCCAGAAGTACATGCTCTAAGTATAAACAGCATTGGTCCCTCTATATATAATTACTCAATGTTTTGAGTCTGGCGGCAGCGGCACATTCAGTTGTTTGGCATTGACATTATTGACGTAAATAATGAATTTTTAATATATTTTATTTAATGAATGAACCATTATTATAAACTAATATTAGCATTCTGCATTGAAGGTCGTCAGTAGCTACTAAACAAAACAAAAATAAAGAAAATCGTTTGAGAGACAGAGGAGAAAATGGTACCTAATCGTTTTGTCTTTGCCTATTTTATATAGATTCTGACTTCGTTGTCTGAATTGACTTTTATTTTTATTTAATCGTTTTATTTCGATTGTGGTGTTATTGCCAAAAAAACATAAAAGTAATTAAAAAATCATAATTTTTAATTTGGAATAAGATTAGAATAAACTCTTAATTATTAACAAAATAATTCAAATCATAGTAAAAAAGCGTGGTGTGCAATTTAACATATCTTCATATTAAACATATTTGTATAAGCAGTTACAAATCAAATAATTTTAACATTTACTATCAAACACCCCACGCTTTTTTACTATAATTTGAATTATTTTGTTAATAATTTATTATTTATTTGAATCTTATTACAAATTATTTAATCATAAATGATTGTTAGACTTGCTATTGCTGGAACACAAACTTTTCTTATTTAAAAATTATTTTCTACTTTTTAATTCAGTTTTTTAAAATATAATTTATTTTACAATTTTTCTCGAAGTTTATTGATTCAAAATTATTTTCGGATATTTTAAATTTTTATAATTTTTTACTCATATTTCATTTTTTCCTTCAAATAAAACTTAAAAACAGTCCGTTATAATACCTTTGTCTTAATAATTCAAATACTAACCTGCGGACTTCCGGGAAAATGGCGGGACGGCTACGCGTGTAAATAGCTAGTTAAGTTTAAAAATTAGATTAAAGAAGTTAGAATTAAAGTTTAACATGAAATAGTATAAGAAATTAGTGATTGTTCGCTAAGTGTTTTATAATAAGACCTCAAAAGGTTCCGCACATGAATAAAACTGTATATGATAGACGCTTTTAGAAGTGAGAAACGCTCATGAAGTGAAAATAGTTTATAAGTGAATTAGTAATATATAGACGCTAGTTAAGAGGAAGAAGGGAAAGAAAGAAGGAAGATTTTAGTTAACCTGGAAGTCCAGGAGTGGCTGTCCCGGAAGAATAAGTATTTATTTATTTTTTTATTGAAATTGCGAATATAGAGGAGGATGGGTTATCCCAGACGCATTTAATTATGCACCTCTTCTAACTCGAGGCTAAATGCTTATCGGCGAAGGCCACAAACCAACCAACCAAACCAAATACTAACCTGCAAACTAGTCTAGATATTGATGATCTCATTCATGATATTATAACAAAGCTATGTAATAATTGTATTGTTATCGGTCTTTGACATGTGTGCAAATTAAAATTAATCAGACTCCTTTAAATTGGTGAAAATTACGATGAAAGTTTCCGATACATCGATTCAATCATATATACAATCATACATACATACACACTTACAAGTCAACCCAATAAAAGCATGTTATCATTAATATTTTCTAATTGTAATAACTACAAACAAAAACATTAACATATTAATTCAAGTATTTTAAATAATATCTACGAAATTGTACAAAAATCTGAAATAGTAAATTACAAAATATATTAGCATTAACTCTACATCAAACATCAGTTAACAAAAATCCCTGTAAATAAATAATTTTACCTGTTTATTTTAAAAATTAAAATAGTAACACTATATTTTTATCGCAAATTAAAAAGTAGCCCACTTCAAAATGCGTTATCCACTGAAAGTATTATTTTTTCCTTTTTATGAATTTGAACAAAACTAGAATCATCATGGAAATTTCGGAGAAAAACTATTTATGCTTCAGCTTTTAAATTCATTGGATCAATCCTCGCAGAGATTTACACGTAAAAAACGGCATATACTTTTATCACATAAACATTGAAAAATTCCAAAGGGATAATCCTGCTTGTTTTTGTGTGTGATGAAAAAATGAAGCGAACACGATTGGAAAATGTTCGATTTTTTAATATTTTTTTTGAGGGGTGCTTCGGTTATTTTCAACAAACAATGCAGTGAATACTTGATTGATATTGACCGTTCCTGGCATATAATGTTTTCAAAATATAAATACGTTCTTGATATGGGCAGATTAGTAAAATATTTAATTTCAGTAATAGCTCCATTACATTCTTGTTTTTTGTTAATTATAATATTTGATCAGGAAAGTACTAGCTGACGCGAACTGAAGAGATGTTTTCATAATAAGTCAAATTTGTTGAGACTATTACAGTATTCAGTTAGGAACATAAACTGTAAGATGACATATACGGTAAATGTGGGATAGTTGCCTAATTTTTTGAAAGGAGCCATTAAGATACAGATGATAAGCCTTAAATTTCTGTGATGATTTCTGTAGTTATTAATGAATAAAATAATTATGATAATTTAATGCTATTTATATTATTTATACCCGGTTACAAACAAAATAAACAATCTTAGAAATGAGGATAGTTGCCTACTATGAGACCTCCATGAGACGCTGACTTATGGAGGAGTTGCCCCATGGCATTCATAAAAGAATCAACGGGTTCCCTAACTATAATTAGAATTAATTTACTGACAAATAATATTCTGCAGATTCGTGCAGCGAATTTGTACACTTAATGCTTGAATCCAGTCTACCATCGATTTTGTCTTTTTAAAATTTTCGAAACATTCTACACATTCACATGCCGCACTCTGAGAAGATTCGAGTCATTTGAAAGCGTTTCAACTCTTTTGTGGAATATTGCTCATGTTTTTTGTTGTCTGTACTTACTTATGTTGTTTTTTTATCTCTTTCATAGCAGCATTAGATTCGTTTTCTATGAGAGAAACATCAGAATTACAAATAAAATTTTCGGTAATTTGCTTTTTTGGTATGTAGCTTTACTTTTATTTTTTTGTTAGTAGCAATGTACTCCTTGGAAGTCAATACTGCAGCGGATTGTATTCCTCTCTAAAATAACGGTACTTGAATTATCGGTATCGCAAAACATTTCCTGCAAAAACTTGCTAGGGATCTCATTTTTTTTCAGTACTCTGTTCAGAAGGCGAGGATGGAGAATTGGGTGCACCTACTTTCGCTGAGTCAGGGCTACTACAAGTCGCCGCTCTAAAATCTCTCTAAATCTGGATTTGGTGGTGAAAAACTTCGGGTTGAAGCGAAAGTTGCTAACGAAATCCTAATCGTTGCCTAAATTTTGTAACATATGATTACTAGCTGAGAGACCAACATGTCAATCCAACATGTTTATAAGTCAAAACGTTTTCCTGTTCACTACAGACTTGATTTCTTACATATCACAGATTGCAAAGAAACTCTCTGGAATGGCAACCGAATTATATGAGCAAATATCGGAAACGCTAAACCCGATTGGAAGATGTAGGGGCTCGATCTAAGAGTTGCCAATTAGTTTTCCATCTACGAGCTACTGATTTTTTTCTTTGTTTACAATCATCCAAATTTTGGCTGCATAAAAGGTTTCAGAAGGCTTCAAAAAGTTGCGATGTGCACGTTGTAAAGCTTGGGTACTGTGTCTTGGTAAACAAAAAAACAGAAATTGGTATGAGAAGTATGCAACTTTGCCTTGAGGCAAACATAAGCTGATTTCTTGCTCATGTACATGTCTGAATCAGGGGAAAGTCCATGATCTGAGTCCACACGTTGGTGGTGGTGTTCATCCTCGGCTCAGGTACTTGCGAGGCATGTTCACAAAAATTGGGGCATCGATCTTTATTGCATCCAATTCATCAAATAAAGCGTCTTAAAAAACTTAAACAACGTTGAAATAGTTATACTTGATGCATATACAGATTATAAATACAAAAATATAATCACTTACTTTGTAACGTCAAAAGTTCTATGCGCTTAAAGTTTATGTGTAACCCAAAAAAAATATCCTCGAGTATATGGTTTTGCATTGCACAACTCAGAAAACATCCTGGTCAGTAAATAGCACTGCATATGCTAGCAAAAGGAAGGGGGTAAGCTTACATATTAGCAAAACACTGCGAGCGTACTACTCATAGGTGTTGCTACAGGTTTACTTAGGCATCTATCCCTTCAAGGCGTCTCTCCCACATTTACCCTAAAAACAAAGTTTTGTAACCTAACAACAAACGTTTATTTTTTCACTAAACGCCGTTTTAATAGCAAAATTGTCATCATCATGGAGTAAACCAAACTAAAAATATTTAAATTTGTCCTTTAACATATAATATTTAATATACTCTACGTAAATTAGTGGGAAACCATTATGCTAATACACTAAAACCTAACCTTACAACATAATACGGTAATTGAATTTATTAAATACTTAAATTCTTAAGTTACAAATTTCTAGGGATTTTTGTGTAATGAATTATACAAAGGGATTTGACTTTTATTAGAATTCATAAGGTTATTGTTTGTATATAACATTAAGCTTTCCTATGAGTTCAATTCCGTACAATTACTGACTTGTCAAACTAATCGTAACGAATTTAAATCTATAGTGTGGCTATGCTCCAAAACATGATATACTACATTATCTTTATCAGATCTCCCTTATTTGTTTGCCCAATAATATTTGAGATCACAGTCATTACATTCCCGACTTTTTCGAAATCGTCCAGTTTATTTTTATGATTGCCCAATAGTGTTTTTAAAGTTTTAATTGTTCTGTATATACAAGATAAACTCTTCGATTTAGAAATGTGGGGAATATATGAGATCAAATATAATCACTATGATCTGAAATATTATGGGCAAACGCATAGAGCTATTAGATCTACAGGCGATCTGATAAATCTAGTGTAGCACATCATGTTTTGGAACATCGTCACTTTATAGATTGAAATTCGTTGCCTTGAGTTAGACAAGTCAGTAATTGTCAGGAATTAGACTCTTACGAAACCATAATGTTATATATTTGTTTAAAACCCCCAAACATATCCATATAATGGTAACAGAACTGGACAATGTCACCTGTGAATGAATCAGCACAAACAAAATCATGTCTAGTGAACCCTTACAGCAGAAAATCAAAAATGGAAAAAGTGGGCAAAACTTGAAAGACAGAATCAAACAAAATATGTAAATTATAGATGAAAATTAACCTGGACTTCCTTTGGAAATCTAAGCAGAAAGACCTAGGTTCAGAAATAGACTGAAGATGAAGGCAAATAAGATGAGAGTAGCCATAAAATGAAACTGTTGACAGAAATTCAAAAGGGGTGCGCTTAACATATTTCATGAAATTCTAGTTTCGAATAAATAATAAATTCAGTGATAGAAAATAATTAATTTCATTTAATCATTGGAATTTTCCCCAATTGTTTACCAATAAAGTTGCAGTGTGGCCTATATTATATTTATTCTAAATTTTAAAACAAATTATTAAAAAAGCAAATTAAATACATTTGTATTTTGTCATTTGATAAATAGCTGATAAGCTAGAAAAAATATTTTTTTATTTTTCATTCAAATTTATGTGCCCCCCAAAATTAATAGTAGAATGTTCGCTTTACAATTTTTTGTAGGTTTTTTCACTTTTATCCAAAGTTTAGACTCAGTAGTTTCCGAGATAAAAAAGAGAATGAGTGGAATTTTATACAAATATATTTTACAATCATTAAAATACAATATTATTTATTATCATAATGAGACGCTTGAATTTTTCGTTTATTTCTATAATTTACTTCCCAAAATTAATATTACGATTTTGCCTTTGCTTGTCCGTTAAGTATGGACTAATTTTTTTTCCAAATTTTATGTTCAATACTTTTGGTTATAAGGGAGATGGTCGATTTTTGCAAAAATCTCCTCAAAAGTACCCCTAAAATCAGAATTTCGTCATTTATGGTGTGCACTTCTGATCAAGTCACCAAACTTTTGGCGGTGATGTACGTACGGTACTCTCTTCGATTCTTTTGGTTCTTGCTAGGAGGAAATTAAATAAACTGTGTCGCTTTCAGTTTCAGGGATTTCATCTCTTACTGAATTTTCCGGTAGATCTGACGTTACTATCATTTATGAATACGAATATTTACCTGTTGAATTCTTTGACCAGATATTCTCCGAAAGAACAATTATCTCTCGCCGCACTTACTTGTATTTCACCAACGAACGAAATTAACAACTGAGTAAGGTTATATGATTAGAATGTCTAATAAAACGCTTTAAACGTCTTTAACCTTATTTGGAGCGTAAGTGCAACAAATTATCTTCGACTGTCTCTACAAACATATCCGACCTGTATGAAAAATTTATGTTTTGAAATATTAGTTTACATAATTTTATTAAAACCCTGAAAATGCAGTCTTTTCTGAATATTTAATTAATTTATTTTCTTATCTTAATTTAATTTTAATTTAATATGTGTTAACGTTGTTTTCTGATTTCATATTCGTACCTTTTGACAGCAGCTGTAAATCGTTATTCGCAGAGAAATTTTCAAACCCAAACAAACGTCATTATATCGCAAAAGCGATTCGGAATCACAAAACTTTCAATGATTTTGTGTTCTATCGTAACTTTATAATTATATCGCCTTAAAGAATACGAGTGCTTGCTTACCTTAAACTAAAATACCTCTACGGTAAATAAGTCGACTAGTCTTAGATAGTTGCAGCATAAATGAGACAAAATCTAATAGAGAATAATTATTAATTTAAATAATTCTTCCTACAATATAAATTTACTCATTGGTTAAAATATTTCAGACTATGCCGTTATTATTAACTACGTTAGTTCGGCTTTTTCGTTTGCACAAAAACATAACAGGCAAGTTCCCACCAGATTATTCTAATCCCACAAAATCCAGACAAACTTTTCGAACTAAAAGTAAATATTAAACTCAAGAAGAACCAACACTCAATATTTTCCGTCGTATCCCATCTCATCAGCAGCTTCAGTTTCTCATTAAAGTCGTCGACGTTAATAAACGCCGAACCCGAATATAATAACAAAATAAGGTAGTAGTAATTTGATAGTTGCTCCTTTCAATAACTAATTAAAAAGTTTTCCCATAGTTACCTCCCGTTTTACTCGAATATACTCTCATTGGCAAAGAAAATGTCTACATTCAACGTCGCAGGAAATCGATAGAGCGGGTCTTGTTTTATTTTTAAGAAACTTTCTTGACCACTGACATTACGGAAATGTAAGAATGATTGCAGCATTTTTATATTTCTATTTTCTAGTTTGAATGATTGCATGCAGGAAAACAAGGAAATGGTTGCCAAAGATATATATCGAATAGCAGCAAATTCGCTTAGTTACCTCACTTAATATTGTCAAACATTTTTAAATTTTTCATGTTCTACATTTTCTTAACTTTTCTTTATTTTCATTGAAAATGCTGATGGTGTGAGATAAGAAACTATTCTATTCTATTTGTAACACCAACATATAAGTTGTCAACCTTTCATATTTTTTTTTATTTAACTTTATTTATATGCAGAGGTTTATTGTCCCCCTTTATTAACTTTTTAATGCAATAAGATATCGATCTAAGACTTAAACCAAGAAAAATATTATCAACAAAGTTTTGAAATAATTGGTAATGTAGCAACCTTTGACTTCTCCTCATTTGATGGCCTCAAACTATTTAGTTTACTTAAATTGTTTGGGACACTTCTTTGACCTTGAACTTACAGCCTAGTTTTCTATGTAAGAAATTGTAAGGTTATGTATTTACTTC
Organism: Octodonta nipae; assembly: GCA_034190945.1. Taxonomy (NCBI): domain Eukaryota; kingdom Metazoa; phylum Arthropoda; class Insecta; order Coleoptera; family Chrysomelidae; genus Octodonta; species Octodonta nipae. Next base: position 91,942,378 of record CM067222.1, read on the forward strand.
GTTTATAGAATATTAATAAATTATAGTAAATGAACAAATATAATATCCAATTAATATACAATACAAGCACAAAATTTGCTTTTTATTCGAATGACCATTCTATTTTACTGTTTGCGATATCTTAAATTGACTTGAAGTATGTTAGAAGTCCGATTACCACATACGCACACTCCAAGTTGCCATTACATTTATGTGCTGATCAAGTTCAGAGTAAACACGTTATTTTTAAATTACTTAATATCGGACCTTAGAGTAAGTACTTCATATGACTTTTAGAGCATGAACAAGAAATTATCGTTTTGTGGTATTAGATATTGTCAAAAAATACTTTGAATTTGAAACCAAAAGAAAAGTTTGTTTGTTTGCAGGTTTGTCTCAATTTCTGTGTATAATTTATTATTTATGAAATATCTATTCAAGATTGCTCAATATAATTAATTAATTCTTTCAATTAATCACTTTTCATGTAATTGAGAATTCAAGAAATTCTATTAGTGCATTATCTGTAAATTAAAATTTTGTTTATCTGTTAGTCAAAGTGATTTAATTAATTTATTTGGAATAATATAGGTTTTTTTTATTTCTGGAATTAAAGAAATGAAATTCGTTTGCATTTTTCTAAACATAAATTTTAATCAACCAATAAATTTTAATCAACCAATAAATTTTGAAGAAATTTAATAATTTTTCGACTATACAATTTAATTTTTATTTAATATTTAATATATTTTTTAATTTAATAAATTTGCAACAGCACATGCTGCCACCTATAGTCTGTTTTACAAATTATTTGATAATAAATTAGTTATTTTAATTTAAAAAATAACATATATAAACTATAAGTGCCCAGGGGCTGCATTAAGTTAAATCCGGCCCTGATAATCGGCCCCATAGTGTGCGGGAGGAAATAACAAGCCAGCAGAGGGTAGACAGGCATTGAAAAGGGCAACCACTCCAGGAAGAAACTCACAGGCTCACGGCGCCTGATGCTGGCCACAGAACATAATCAAGCCACACATACTGCTTTTACTATTGAAATTTTCTGAATTTTCAGGAAAATTGGATACCCTATTGAAAATATATTGAATCTTTTGTCGAATTGGTTATGTAACTAAAATTTCCGTGGAATTTCTAAACGAGCAAACGCTATCAATGAATTTCCACCTCCACATGGAATGTGGTAGCTTTAGAAACATCTCTAATTCTGATTTTGTAATTTATGTGTTTTTTTTAATTACTCCCATGACGGGAATTCATTCGATGATTCGTGGAAGCGGCATTCATCCGATATTTCGGGGAAACCGAAATATTGTTCGTCTGGCGCATCGAGGTCGGCGGGTTGTTTCGATGTAGTTTTCGAAGAATCTAGTCCTTGAAGGAGATCGCTCGGTGGCTCTTTGACGTTCTCGAGAATTCCGAAAGAGTAATTTATAAATATGGAGAGCTGACGAAGCATTCATTCAGTATTCAATTGCTGTATAGTTAAGATTAATTGTAAATATTTCTATGAATATAAATGAAAGTAGTGGAAATAAATAATAAAATATAATGAGTTGGACTGTGTTATTAAATAAATCCGAGAACTGAACTGAACCCGAGTGTGAAAATAAAAACATTACAGTCCTTTATTTCTTATTATAACGTAGCAGTTCAGTTACAATTTCAGATTTCTGGAAGAAACCGAACTCCAGCATAATACATTAGTTTCGATCCCCACAATTCCAAACAATCTTGTGTCGACATATTTAGATATGGCACGTCCTAGGGATATATATCTGATCCTTGCTCACAAACTTCCAAACTGTAATCCCGAATAGATAATCTAGCATGCTGTGTCTGAATCCTTAAAAAGTATAATGCTATGAATGACAACGGTTAATACAACTTTAGTTTGTAGTTTAAAAATTAATTAATTACTGACTTTTTTCTAAACTGTTTGTATTTTCTGTTGCAGGTAAGAGATTCTTTTGTTACATCAACTGGCTGGTAAGTTCGAATAAATATTCCTAAATATGTTAATAATCACTAAATTCTTAGATCTCACTAGAAGGAGCGACCAGATAATTTCATTTACGAGGGTTGTCCTAAGAGTAACACACAGGAGCGTTTAACTGGTCTTGTAGGCAACATATACAGCTGATCGAGTCTTGAGTATGTGGAGTTAGGCTTGCCGCTTACTAACAACTTTTTAAGTTTCGGTGAATAAAAAATCTAGTCGGTTGAAAGTTGTCCGCTGTTGTTCCAAGTCTCCAATGACAACTGAATAGTTGCTCAATATCAGATTTAAAAGAATTTTGTCAAGAGTGCGTACGCTTGTATTCTTGTTTCAAAGGAAGGAAGAAAATGTTTGTTGTAGCCATTGATTACCACATGGCGTGATGAACAAATTATAAAATTTTTGAAACTTCGAAAATCAAGAGCAACTTTTTAACCGTCAGTGTGTAGAGATAGGCATGAACATGTACATTCTAGTTGTCGGAAAATATAACGAGTTGGATTTTTTTACTTTATCAATGTACGGACTTGATTAAAGTCGCCAGTGTGTAGCTAACCTTAAACCTAAGGACATGATTGTTTATAGAGAAAATGCCAAAAATTCGAAGATAAAGAGTATATAGTCTATCGGCTCAGATTTTAACAAACGCGCAACTTGAGTACATTTGCGTCAAAAAAATCCAGAAACTCATGCCACTTTAAAACAAGTGTTGCCGGTTTACTATGAATCATAGCACACGAAGTTTCTATCAGGTCGCCGAGACCATAGCTTCCTGCCATTCTTTGCCAACAGTCAAGAATGACTGAACTTGAGTGTACTACAAAAACTGCGTCTAGGAATGTTGATGTGATGTGTTGAAAAATATGGCTAGTGAGGGCTCCAACAACCGGCCTGTAACCCAGTGCTAAGCGCACGTGACTTTTTTCCACAGATTCAAATACACAATAAAACGAAACGCTGCATCTCCGCTGGCAAGCGTGCATTAATAAGGGAGTAAAATATACAGAATTTTATGGGATCATTTATTTTCTTTAATAATTTTTCGAGTGAAGCCAATTGTGCTTTAGATTTGTGGACAACGGACAATATTAACAGGTTTCAGCTATCAATGAGGAGCATGTACTAAAAAACAGCAGAGCTGACATTTGTATAAATTCAATAAATATTTCTCTGTTTATGCAGTTGAATTATTGCTGTTCAGAAAACTGTATCCTTGGCCTAAATCGATTTATCTCCTTTTACTTAACTAACATGGCGCTTACCTACATATATTAAATCAGTATATGGATAGATTTTAAAGATTTCCTTCCTGATACATTTTTTATAGCTTTGTTTTTCTCTATTAATATTTTCGCTTTAGTATTTTTGATTTAAATTTCCCATATTGTCGCTCCTTAAGTATTCTGTTTTCTTTTGTTTTGTTTTTAGTAGGTTAAGTAAATTTTTTATAATTTTCCTTTGTAGGAGGTACTTTTTTCTCCAGTTTGCTCCATTCCGTTGGTGATTAAAACCTTCCTTTTACCTATGCCTTTTTGAATTCCACACCTCCTTCTTAAGGTATTTTCCATAATCCTTTTCCTTTTTGTCTCTATTGACATTTTTCCGCGACTAACCTATTGTTTGAATTTGAATGAACCTTGTGTTGGTCATTTATTTTGAAACACTGTAATAACCTTTTCTCATTGCATTATGTTAAGGAACTTCAAAACACAGTTTAAGATTTAGAACAGGGTGATAGAACAGTGACGTGGACCATGACGATCAAGGTTATTTCAATGTCGAGTTGATTTTTCTGAATGGCGACCAACACTTGACACCGGAAATGGACAGAGCAGAGAACTTTACGTCTAAATATGACCTTGACTTTAAACTTGGACCATGACCATTAAACTGATTTTTTAAAGGAAACCCATTATGTAGGAAGCAAAGCATTTTAAGTTCTGATGACGACCTTGGCCATGTCGTTCTTGGCTACTTCAAGGTCAAATAAGTGCAATGAGAAGAGTATTGTTCAGTTGTCTCGAGCAGTAGTCAACAAGGCAGGATAGCCAACTGCAAGAAGAATAATAATAGTATCAATCTAATAGGTGTACTGTAGTCAAGAAAAAATAAAAGAATCATTACAATTTATTTATAAACGCAAATGTACAATACTTACAAATAACTGTTTCAGTTTTCCAAAATTTCGAGAATTAGAAAACCTCTTTTAGTTTTCGTCAATCTCATATCGCTCTATAAGAGTCAAGGATGGGTTACCTTTTGTAACTTTTTCAATATGGCAGTCCCAATAGCTGCCTTTCTGCACTTTCTTTTCACGAGAATAACATTTATATGAAAGGAATTCAACTTATTTTTCTTATTTTATACAAGTTAGACCATTAAACTAATTAGTTTAGATGATAAGTTTAAAACCAGATGATGAAACAATTCCATCCTTTTTGGAAACTACCAGAGCTGTGAAAACAAAAAAAAAGTTTCAAAACCCTAATAATAAAAAGCACAACTCTTTCATACACCACTATCAGATGAATTAAACTGATATAACGAATCGATGTATAAAACAAATTAAATGAAACCCATTAGTTTTATTAAAACAAACCGAAAAAATATTTTCCTCTTCGTTTGATTGATTGCACGAGTTTTGTTTCAAGTGAGCACATCTGAGCACTACATACAACTGAATTTATATCGCCAGTGAGTGCCTTTACCCAAACCCTGTCCCCAATTATTTTATGTAGGTATATCCACAAAATGAAATGGGATTCATATAACTAGATCCATCCGTATGTCACATCAGTTATTAGTCGTGACTATTATTACGATTGGTTTATGCCTTGAGGGTGGAGTGGAATTTTTAGTTTCTCGTACGAAGTGTGTGTCTGGTTGCAAGGACATTAATCATTGTGCTACGAAGGAAAATTATACTTCAGACAATCGAAATTAAGTAAATTGTTTATTATTAATAATATAGTATACGTATAAGTAGAGATAAGTAGATCAGGACCGATATCCACTAAATTGGCATGTTATGTTTATGTTTTACCTATTAATTTCACTTTATTTACTTTGGAATAAATATACTAAAATTATTAGCCTACAAAAAAATTCCAATGTCCAACATTAATTCAGCAACTATCTGAATTCTCAATGTCGACTCTATTTATACACGCTATAAGCCCATCTAGAACAATTATAATTGCCGGCAATATTTTCGATTTCTATCAATTCTGTGCAAGCAATCAACTGTGTCTAAAATTCTTAGGTGTTCTTAAGGTTTCTATCGACAGGTGCTAGTCCACGGCTAGCGCCTCCTTTTTGTCATTTGTTGATGTTACTATTACTGCACCATTTGGTCTGTTCTACTCCACCATACAAATATTCACACTTGAACATAGTGTAATAGAAAAATAAGGTCCAAAATGTATGCTTGTGCAAGATTGATTGCTCCAGTATCCAGAACTGCCCTTGCTGTCAGCTACAAACAGTATTAGAGGCCACAGAGCAGTGCAGTTAGTCAAAGTCAGAGCCTTGTACAAAGTATTCAGTACTCCTTTCTGCATTCGAAGTTTCCAATCAGTAGAAGTTGCTAGATGAGGAGCTAGTTTTGTAACCTTTCTTGGTTCTCTCATCATTGGTTATGCTAGAAATTCAAGGTTAAAGCAACAACTCTTCTCATATGTCATCTTGGGCTTTGCTTTGCCAGAAGTTATTCTGTCTTATGCATTTTGTTACTCTTTGTCTTTCACAATTATGGATATCTTCAGGGTTTACCATCCAGTTTCCATCCAATGTCGACACATTTTTGTATAGATGTTGGGTGGGAACATTTATTTTGTCATATGAAATATTATTAACGAATATTTGATTAAAAAACATTAGGCTTACTTTTATGAAATATATTAGTACTACTACTATTAGTATGTATACGACAGCGTGAAATAAATGGTATTAACTGAGGTAAGCTCTGAGTGTTTTTTAGGTCCAACTCATAAAAGCACTTATGAATAATAATTGCCAAACTATATGAACGCAATTTCTTTCTTTAGGTCCAACTCATAAAAGCACTTATGAATAATAATTGCCAAACTATATGAACGCAATTTCTTTCTTTAGGTCCAACTCATAAAAGCACTTATGAATAATAATTGCCAAACTATATGAGCGCAATTTCCCTGCCATAGACTATTTGCACCTCTTCTGAGGTCTTCAGCACGGATTTTCTCGATTTTCCTTCTATGCTAAATTATAGCTGCATCGGCACAAAATGTAGTAGCTAAAAAATAGGTTTGGTTTGTGGACTTATTGTCACCTTTGGTCGATTCTAGGTGCTAAACTAATCGCTTCATATCTAGAGGGCTCATTATGATCATTGTAGAATCTTCAGACCAAAACTTTGTGTTTACGTTAAGATTGGTGCTGGCTATACACAAGCATGGTTCTGCTACTTTCTCATTTTATTCTAATATGTTCATGCTAGCTGCTGATGGTTCGCAGCTGCATGTCGTTTGCAATCAGCTCGATTTCGGAATGGATGGCGAATATGATGTGACTATCTTTATCATTAATGGACTTCTGGATGACTAAGCTGCTTATTACTACGTAAAATACCCATCTGATTACTGTCCTTAGAGCTGCTGGATGATTTGTATTAAATTGGTTGTTATCTGGGTGGCGAACTCTGAGGCAACCTAACTCTGCGGACATAATACATTTTCGAATACTTAGGAAAGGGGAAGATACACAAGATTTGGGCATTGATAGCGGTAAAATACAAGGATCTGAAGATTTTAAGTACTTTGGATCACTATTCAGTAAGTCTCCAGACTGCAATAGGGACAAAATTAGGGCCGTAAAGCTAAGCACAATATGGTGGTCAAAGGAAATAAGAAACTGTATAAAATTGAGAATATACCAAATTATTGTAGATGGAATGGACCTGAAACATAGAATATGTCAGTGATACAGCATGCGACTACAAGATCGTTAAGTACAAAAAAATAAATGTTGGACCAAGATACGGACATAGTAAACAGACTGGAGAGAAATTGATGACATAGTATGGGAACTAGAACCGAATGAGGCAACGTAAATAAAACGTCTAAGGAGAAGGTTTCGGTAACATGGTTACAGGGCATAGATGGATCCATGACCACCAGACAATTTTCCCCTGCAGATACAGAAGATAGAACATAATGGTGTATTGTAGTGATCGAATTCCGATTATGGAATCAAATTATTCGAAGTGAAAGTAAATCAACTATTTAGCTCGAAACGTTGACCGAGTAACGAGCGACCACAATGAGCATCAAGGACGAGATATGAGCGATACTCGATACTATATATAATCCGAATGATTTGCTTAGGAATCGAGATGTGCTTTTCTGACCGATCGGCATTTCTACAGCATATCAACGCACTTTCATTCATTGTCGCTCTTATGCAGTGGCTTGTTTACGTCTTACATTCGACATAAAAAATATGTAAATACTGTATTTTCAGGGTACGGAGCAATTATTGCAATGCGAAGTAATTTGATTGGATTTGATGTTAATGTAGAATAGTAACATTGGACTATTACTCTTTGAAATTATTAATAACAATTCCTTCACAAATAAATTTTAATTCAAATGAATATTTGAGAGAAATTTAATAGTATAGTTATATGTAAATTTAAATGTTCACACACAGGGCAACCGCTGACACGTTGCCAAGATTATGCCCATCACTATTGTACTGCGAGAAACGGCGAATCTTATAAAAAAACTGGCTATAAAAAAAGACTAAGAGTAACTAAAGAGCAAAAAAATTATAATTTTTAGCAACAATTAAACACTTTTATTTTAAAGTAAAATATAGACATATACATATCTAATTATTGAAAACTCATTTGATTTGTGTTTAACTTTGCACTGATTTCAAAATATTTAATTGTAGCAGAAAAATATTATTTCTGGTTTTTTAGTTAAGTTACTGTTATGTTTTTTGAATTTTGTTTTTTTTTAATTGTAGAACATGCCCCGTAGGGGTACGGTTAATGGTAAAAAACTGTTTGTGAGCTTCATTCCCTGAATTATAACATTAATCTTACTCTCACTATCTCATAATTTAATAGATCTTCAGTATTTATAAGTGAGGAATTTACGGAATGCTGTATCCGTTTATTGTTATTATTACACAATTGTTTATTACTGGCATTATATCAACGTCTTTGCAATAAGAACAATAGTTTAAGATAATCTGTGTTTCTCAACAACTGCAATGATACCACTCGGTGCAATCTTCTTAAATGAAATAGTATAATCATCCAGATGGTGTTGCGATGTCCCGAATACGTAACACACGTGTGTACATGAACTAATCACAATCGTTCTGTGCAACTAGACATTCGGAATGATCTGAATGAGATATCACTGCGAGTGCTCCGACACTTATTAGCGAGTATTTATTATACGCTTTCATACTTCTAATGGCAGGTGTTGAATCATTAATTTTCAACAGTCTAATGATCTTTCAACGCTAACGCGCTACCTCGTATTTCAAGTTAATTGTTTTGGTCTATTAACGAGTACGATGTCAAGATGATCATAGTGATGATGTACAATGATAACTTGGAACTTTCTACGAATTCACATCGGTTTCGCTTGAAATTTTACACTACTAACGAACGTATAGGACAATGAATACACTGGATATCAACAAAATGCACACTACGAATTTCAAATTATTTTATTATACAGGGTAAGTTTTTTTTATGATCAGTATGGGGATCTCAGAAACTATCGGAGATAGAGGAATGGTTAAATTGGGAAAGATTTGCAGGTTTACTGGCCCAATTTAATGACACTTTCGGATTTTTGTAAAAAGTCGTGGCTTACTAGATATTTTGAAAAAACGAAATTCAGTCGATTTAGTCAAATCCCTCTAACTCCTTTGTTTTTGATTTTATAAAAAAAAGTGTAAATATCAAAATTGAAGGGAATTGTATCCCGAATATTATTGTCATGTCCTTGTTTGCGAGACAGCTCTCGTTTTAGAGATATGGCACAAACTTATCTTTTTTGAACGGAAACCATAGTTGGCTATGACCTCAAAAAATCGGACATTTTTAGAGCTTTTTAACGATATAATACTCGATATAGTTATTCAGAAAAATAACGGAGTTATAGATGCTTTTCTATCTTATTTCCACTTTTAACGTAGGTAGCCATGAATAAGATTGTTTTCACTTTGACGTTTCCTCATTTGTGAGTAATTCCATTAGTAGAGCTGAACTAACAGTCGATATTGACAAGTTTTCGTGATAAAATGGAATATTCTAACGAAGAAAAACTGAATATGGTGGAGTGTTATATCATATGCCATAAAAATTCAGTTCGTGCAGCTGAGGAATACTTTCATAGATATTTTAATCGTCGTCAACCTGCTCTATGTACATTTAAGAGGCTTTACGATAGTTTACGCAGATATGGATCGTTTACTAAACCACCAAAGGAACGTAATCAAATTAACGAAGCAGCACAAATAAATGTTTTGGAAATGGTAAATCAAAATCCCTACATCAACTCGTGAGATTGCGGCAGAAGCTGGCACATCTCAACGAACTGTAGTTAAGGTACTGAAAGCGCACAAGTTCCACCCATACAAACTTCCAGTTTCTCAAACTTTGCATGCTGGTGACGAACATCGACGTATTTTGTTTTGGACATGGTTTAGAGACATGTGCCTTGACAATCCAGTTTCCATTAAAGGTGTTATGGTGATGAAACTAGATTTACTAACTGGAGTATGTTCAAAAGACACAATGAGCATATCTGGGCTAAAAAAAACCCTTTCCATGTAGAACAAAGACGACCCCAGATAAAATTTGGTTTTATTGTTTGGTGTGGTATTATAGGATCTACTATTCTGGGGCCTTTTATCTATGACGAATCACTAACTGCGGCGCGCTACTTACATTTCTTGCAATACACTTTTCAAGACGTGTTGCATAATTTGAATTTGAGAACTCGTTTAGAAATTGAGTGGTTCCAACATGATGGAGCACCTGCTCAGAACTCGTTATAAGTAAGACAACACTTATATAATATCTATCCAAACTCTTGGATAGGAAAAAATGGCCCACTCGAATGGCCACCCCGGTCTCCCGATTTGGCAGTTATAGACTTCTATTTATGGGGTGCGCCAAAAAAACAAAGTATACAAAAGAAAGTATGAGACAGTTGGTGACCTAAGGAAGGCGGTATTATAATCAATGGAAGGATTTGATAGGCAGTCTGTGAGGAAAGCGGTAATGTCAATCTTAAAAAGATGCCATTTTTGTCTAAATAACAATGGTGGACTTTTCGAACATAAATTGTAACCATTATTATGTACCTACTTTAATTTCTTAAGTTTTTAGTAAGTACCTACTTATTTAGTTTTTTCGTTATAGCTGATATACCTAATAAAAAAATCGTTCAATGTTTTTTGGAATAGTTATTAATAAATCAATCTATTTCATGGCTACCTACGTTAAAAGTGAAAATGAGAGAGTTATTTTTATGAATAACTATATCAATTATTATATCGTTGAAAAGCTCTAAACATGTCCGTATTTTTGGGTTCATAGTCAACTATGGTTTCTATTCAAAAAAAGATAAGTTCGTGTCATATCTCGAAAACGAGAGCTGTCACGAAAACGAGGACATGACAATCATATTCGGGATTCGGGATACAATTCAATTCAATTTTGATATTTACACTTTTTTATAAAATCAAAAACAAAGGAGCTAGAGGGATTTGACTAAATCGATAGACTTTCATTTTTTGAAGAACATCAACATATCTAATTAAATATTCAAATTGTTGACCATTAACTTCCTGACAATATATAATAAGACGGTTTACAATTTCTCGTAACACTTCATTTAGCGTTTGTGGCAGGATTCGTTGTATTTCGGTCCTAATTCTATTCTTTAATTCCTCGATATTTTCCGGCTTATTGAAGTAGACTGCGATTTCACGTAACCCCAAGGATAAAAATCTAACGGGCTTAGATCTGGAGATCTAGCTGGCCATTCGATATTACCTCTCCTTCCGATCCATCTATTTGGGAAAATATTGTCAAGATAATCTCGTACTGTTCGCGAATAGTGCAGGGGCGCTCCACCCTTTTGAAACCGTATCGAATCTGCCAGTATATTGGGGTTTTCACCATTAGGGTAATGTTTTGGTTAAACAGGGTATTATGTCATTTTGTAATAGGTCCGGCCCATACGTGGAAAACTGTGTATGACTCTCCATAATCCAATGTGGGTTTTCTGCTGCCCAATATCGAAAATTTTGCCTGTTTACTGAACCATTTAAACAAAATGTTGCCTCGTCGGAAAAAACTATCTTACTTGAAAAGTGCAGGTTGGCATTGCATCTATTCATCATTATTTCGCAAAATTCTACTCTCCGGTCTCCTGAACCAAATGAACTTTGTAAGGGTGCCATTTATTTCTATGCAAACATTTTGGAACAGAAAATTTACCTATTGACTGTTCTGCGGTTATTGGTCTAGTGGATTTGTGAGTATTTTCATGTAAATCGAGGAAAACATTTAGTTGTGTATCTTCTGGGAAGATGTTTGGTTTTTTAATTGTCTCTTACGTGGCCAAATTCTAGAAACTTTTTTTCTATTTTACTACCGATCGTGTAATATGCCGCTCCGGGTACTTCATATTATACAATTCGCAAACAAACAAACATCACCTGAATTTTAAATGAGTTTGTTCCAACCCAGGCGCCCTCACTGTATAAAGTTAACAGTATGAGTTTAGTTTTTAAAATATTTCCATAATGATTTTAACAAAAAGGTTAATGTGTGACTCCTCTATGGTTATAGGTGCACCCATCTGTTCTATTGGGCATTGATAGATGGTTTCTATCATATAGACAAATATTCATCCAAATCCTCCTTATGGCATGCCTGATGTCATTCAAATGTGATAGATTATGGTTCTGACCTAGCATATTCGAAACATGTTCGATGGAGACAAATCAGGTGATCTTGATGGCCATTCCAAATTTCCGATGCCAGATATTTTATATATGAAAGCCATCGTATCAGCAGCTACATGAAGTTTGCATCATGCTATTGATTATATTTGGTATGGTGTGTTAATAAAGATCTATCAATATTCCTACAGGGCTATTGGATTGCAGTTAATGAAAGCTAGAGATTATCTACTTTTCATATATACGGCCTTGACACTTTGTTATAGGACCTTTATTCGTTACTGAAGACAATGGCATTCCAACAAAAACGGATGGACTTTACACCGCCCATTATGCACAATTTTTATCTTTAATAAACTTGTTTTAAAATGAAATTTAGGTCGTTCTTATATGATTGAAAATTGTCAAAACGTTTTGTTTTCTTGATCTTGGTGAACGCGAAAATTGTGTTTTCATTAAAACGTTATCCCGATCTATACTATGACGGTCAGTATAATGATAGTCAAACTTTATTTGTTCTTATGTTTTTGGAAAATGTTAGTTGACTTTCCTTTTTGTTTTCACTTCTAGAGTTTCTAAATCTAAACGGTACATGTAATCACTACAAACACAAGGTACACTGTACACATAATTTCGATAGAAATTTATATTTGACGTATTAGTAATGATTTAGTTGATAAGTTTCCTTGGATTTCCATCGTCTTGAAGTGGTTGATCTCACAACGTTTCAATAGCTGTGTATCTGCTATCGTCATCAGGTGAATGATTTAATAATTCCTTTTTATTATGATTTGATGATTTAAACTAAAACTAAGGGATCTATTACATGAAATTTTCTTTGCAGTGACCTTGTGTTTGAAAGAAATATGGTTTATTGTTTTGTTCAATATTTAAAATAACAATACGCGAGAGATGCTTTTAAGGAAACAGCCGGTAATCTAAAGACTTAATTGTAGTTTCAAACTTGATTAAGTTTGCTACAAATCGGAATTCGATTTCATTTCGGCAATCAGGACAACTATAATTTCCGTTATGACATTTTAACGATAAACTTGACGCCACATTTTGCCACTTATCAATTAGGCCATTTAATATTTGACAAATTTCAGCTCGCTAATCAACTCTCTAACGTGTATACATCGAGCTAATGAAATGCACACACGTCCCGGAAATTGTTTAATTATGTTATAAGTTAGAGCTGACGCGAAACTCTGACTAAATCATTGAATATCCTGAATGAGGGCAAATTAATGACAAAGCAAAGAAACTTCAACATATCACTAATTTACAGAAATTTTAAAACAATTACTTCCATTTTTGCAAAATGAAATCAATAGAAAAATAAACTTTTTAAAAACAAGCTTTTATTACTTGTTAATAAAAAGAACTAAAAATTTGAAAAAATTTAAACCTGATAAGAAAAATACCATTATATAGGTATCTACATTGCAACCTTTAACGATAATTAACCTTGTTTGTTTAGGTCACAATAATCCCATATCGCACATATCTAATTATATATTTTTATTAAACCCTAAAACTTTACAGTTTGAATTAAATATTGACGTTTTTATCACACATCCATTTTTTATAAATAAATGCTTGTTACATTTTGATGGAACATTACTTTTCTTTTGCAATCACGAGATAGGTTTTGAAAAATAAATATCTAAAATTAACTTGTCCACAAAATTTACATTTCTATGTTATGTTTACATATGGATGGATTTACATAAATTATCTGATGCTGATTATATTGCTAAAATAATTTTACCCTAAGTGCATTTTTGGTTATCCAGCATAATCAAAAACTCTAGTCCTAACATAATTAAACCAAACTACGTATTGGAAATTTTATAAGTATACAAAGACATATTTTTATCTCCGAAAAATCTAAGAACGGTACACTTCTTTTTTTTTTCTTTTCTGCCTTCTTCTTAACCAGACTTCGGCAGTGGCCACCCATCATCCAAAGCTGCAGTGGCCTTGGTAAATGTATTCGTTCTTCTCGTTACGCCTTTTTGTGATAAGAAATCAAGGTGCGAATATGACAAGTGAATTGTAATCCATCAACTGCACTCTCTTATTTCTAGTTGTCCAAGAAACTATTCAGAATAGCAACAGGTATCATATTTCTGTTGACCAAAAAGAAATTTTGCATCATCAATTTAAGAAACTATTCCTTATGTAAGCAATTTGAACAGACTGTTGATTAGGTCTTTGATTATTCTGCAAGATTCATTAGGGGTTTTCCTTCTCAGATTTTATCTGCAATAGATTAGGATTTGTAAACTGTAAATGGGGAACAAAGTGCAGTAAGGCAATTTCGAAAAATTTCGAGGATTACCGTATGTCTACAATGTATTACTGTATATTATACGATTCTTATCTGTGTTTGGAGACATTTCAGCTTCAAGTCTTTGACTTCTGTGTTGGAAGTTTCTAATTCTCACTTTATTGCAAATTTTGTTGAAAAACAGACAGTGGTGGTTAATAATGGTTTGATATTGAAACTACTGTTTATTTTGCTCTTCTACCAAAACCAAATCCAGGTTAATTGAAGGTCTCCCGTTTTCCGCGTGGTTTACCATCATCCAGCTGGCTTCCATCATTTTTCTCTGTTTTGAATTTTCTTCTTTCATCAAGATCTTTGTATTGACCCAATTTGGCCTATGGTTGCCGGTACTAGTTAATGCACAGCTGCAAAATTAAATTTGTCCATATATCCATATATTTGGAAGTGTTATATTAGTGTTCCTTTTCGTTACTTTTTATTTTTCACTCCATTTATGAACACACACTACCATTGTCTGTAATAGTGGCTTCTTCATTAAATAACACAAGATTAGAGAAACTAATCTCTCTAACTTGTTCAATAACTCCTTCCAAACAGTAGGCAGATCTTGAAGCAGGATCTGCACTATTTTTTTGAATGTGACCTTACCTATTGCTGTAGTAACACTGGAATGTTGAGAACTTTTTCTTATGAAAATTGTAGCAGTCAAAATTCAATGTTGCTGAAATTTGGCTTTGTGATTCTTAGAAAATTTTGAACAGTTGGTTTGCTTAATCTATTGGATTTTCTTACGAATAGTATAGATGCTATCTCGTAGAAGGCTCGAGTTAAGTAGGTATTACTGTTGATCCGCAATATACGTACGTGTCTGAACTTGGTGTGTTGTTAAGTTCTGCTCACGGCTCATGTTCCTGTAATGGCAATTAAGAGATTATGGGAGTTTGAAGTAGTAATTGCTCGCCCGATTTTCATATTTCGCTTCTGTGGTCAGCTTACTGTACTGCAGACATGTGCACAGGTGCAGTTGGGATATTCAAATGTTTCAAAACTTGTTACTCTAACAATCGCCTCTGTGGATTTCAGTTAATTGGTTAAAAACTGGAGACGGTCCGTAATGTTCACTTTCAGTGTAATGCGTTACGACACTATCGATAAGACAAGAACTTGTTGTTAAATTACGCAAAAGCCTTATTGTTTTGTATCAAAGAAAGCTATATATCCGGCTCGAAGGACAATATGTTGCGTCCGCAATACGCATGTGGATGAACTTGGTGTGGTGTTAAGTTCTGCAAACGTTAATGTTCCTCTAATGCCAATTAAGGGATTATAGGTTCGCTGAATAACACCACACCAAGTTCATACACGCACATGTGTATTGATAACACAACAATTACAATTTGGAAGTAAGGTGGTGGGGACTTCAAGTCTAACCGATGGTTTCCGTGCCAGGGAGTGAATATCATATTTCCCTCTGGTTTAGATCTAAATATTTTCTGTTTCTGTTGTTATTAAATTACCAGGGCTTCCTGTTAACTACGTCTACATTACAACCTCTATCTACACTTGAAACAAATCTAAATTTAGCCTAATTACCATTTAATAGAAGTGATGTTAAGCAAAGCCACGAGATATATAAAAGTGTATTAGAGATCCGTAAATATTTCAAAATAATTGCTAGTTATCCAATATTGATAGATAAATTAATTCGCACCTAAAACGCAAATATTCAGTTAAAAAAATTACTCGTGCATAATTCTTGATCAACTCCCAATTCCATTAAACCGACAAACGACAAACAACACAAATTTCTCGTTATCGTGGTTGTTTAAATACAAACAGTATTTTTGTTGTCACAAATTGCGATATATAGTTAATTATTCTAAACTAATACCGACGCTTTAGGTGAAAATTCACTGGGAAATGAAATTATTGATAGGATTAACAATTAGCAATGGTATGTATCGGTCAAAAATTCATATTCAACGCTACAAACTATCCATTTTCTAACTTAGTGCTAAAAGTTCCTGCACGAAAAATGTTACCCAAAATTATATAGTATATAAGTAAGAACAACCTGCAACTATTATCATTTGATCAAATGCAGTTACGCCCCTAGCGGACATTTTAGAAACTTCAAAATATTTTCCAAGTTTTTCTTTTGGCCGTTTTAGTAATCAGTTAATAATAATCTGATATACATCGATAATTAACTGAAAAGATATTGAGTCATCGCCAAAGCTCCTTGCCAAAGAGTATAAAATCTGTATTGATTGTTTTTACATTGTTTGCTTTGTTTAAATTCTAAAGGCTAATTTGTAATTGTTCAATTTACGGCAAATGTTTATTTTTGCTGGAAAATGCTAGAATTATACAAAAAGTGGATTATGTCGGGCAGTATGGTACAGCTTTTGTGTGAAATTACTTTGGATTGTTAGTATGTAATTTCATGTGTCTTACCGAATGTAATATCTAATGAATTTCAGAATAATTTCACGAAATTTTCTTCCAAAAATTAATTTATAAGTTCGAAGTCTATTTGATAAATATTTTACTTACCGACACAATTCTAATCGAAACAATTCTAATCCTCGACATAACAATTTTAATTACTGTATATAATTTTCAATGTTACGACGCGACGTTGCTGTATTTACCATAATTTACTTTAACAAGTATTTGCAATTTTTTTTGGGTGGTATAAGAGGTTTTTGTTTGACTTGGTCTATATTATAAAATATATGGACTCTATTTACACTGTCTATATATACAGAACCAAATTGTTATTACTTTTCTCTTTTGCGATAACTTTCTGTACTGCACTAATGAAATGAATATCGAATATACTTCCTGACCTGGATTTTATTTTTACGGACTTCTTTATCAGACGAGAATCAGTATTCAATCTCAAAATCGAAACTCGCATGCCCATCTTAAATATGAAACACATATCCAAATAAAAATAACCTAAAACACTCTGTCAATTAGATTAATGATGATTTAAGTGGATGAAAATGTGTCATCTCTGCGTTAATGTGGCAATAATTGTATCAAATTTTTTTTTGACAAATCTCAAAACGACAATTTTTTTAACCGACTTCCAAAAAGGAGGAGAGAAGAAAATAAATAAGGGACTAGATTTCAGCGATTTTCAATGAATCTTCACTATTTTATCTAAAAGTGCTCACACTTTAAATATTATAGTAAATAGTATTATACAAAGATATGTTCCAGCTTGATTCCGTACATTTTTCTATAACGTGGTACATAAGCAGTTGTATACATAGTATGGTTGAACTATAAGTTGGAATTGAATTTTATACAGGGTGGTTCTAAAAATATTGTATTGGGTAGCACATAAGTAGTTGCGTATACAAGGTGGTTGAAGTAAGAGTGGAGCAAAACTATAGTTATACAGACTGGATATTTCCGTTATGTAACGGAGAATAATTACAGTTATACAAGACCTTAAAAATTGTCAGAAGCAGTTGAGTATACAGGATGGTTGAAATATAAAGTGGAGTAGAATTACAGTTATACAGGGCGGTTTCAAAAAGTTATATAGTTTGAAATATAAGTAGTTGCTTGGACAAGGTGGTTGAACTTACTTGTTTGGGGTAAAATTATTGTTATTGAGAGTGTATCAAAAATTTGTTATTGTTAAGCATAAGCAGTTAGGATATTTGAATTATAGGACGTAGGACGGGGTATAATTATAGAGATGGGTTAAAAAAATTTAGAATCAGGTGCATATACCGGGTGAATTTTGTTATATAGGGTAGATCATGAGCAGTTGCATAAATGGAATACTAGACATATGGGGCGAAGTAAAATAATTGGTATACAGGAATAATTTAAACAATAGAAAATTCAGAAAATGATAGACCAATACGTTATAAAGGATTGACCAGTACACAGAAGCATATATATGCAATATAGAGTGAATAAGTTACATTTAGAGAAAGTGGTCCAAATAATAAAACAAATAAAAAAGTTAAAATATATTTGGAAAATATAGACAAAGAATAAAAGCGGGAGAAAGAGAGAGAGAGAGAGAGAGAGAGAGAGAGAGAGAGAGAGAGAGAGATAAGAATACGCTAAAATTTTCAATTGAATTGTACCTTAATTAAATCAGATAAAATTTTTATTTATTTATTTATTACCAGAAAATACATTTACAGTAAGTTATTTACATGTAACGTTTCTACAGAGGCAAACTGGTTACCTGTGCGTAGAACTGGTACTCTACTTAGTATCTTAACTTAAACTAACTACAAAAAAGAATAATCGTAAAACAAAAAATAGAAGATATATAATTTAAAATTAATATTAAAACTAATAAGCAATGAACTTGTACCTTCTATATTAGGTTAATTTAAAATATTATGTCCTTTCTTTATGAAACATTCTTAAAATTATTGAAATTGCACAAAAGATAGTTTCAATAATTACAAAATCTTATATTTAACTACTTATACAATCAATCTTATATTACAAAATCTTATATTTAACAACTTATACATTTGCTGTAATCCATTTTTTGAGTCTAATTTTCGCTGATTTTGTCTTACATAAATTTTTAAGTGCATTTGGTAATCTATTGAAAAGTATTATGGCTCTAGTTGCACTATTTTTACGGCTGACAGTTTTATACATTCTAGGTAGTTGTATACTTTTGTTTCTGGTTGTACTTCTTGATGTCATATATTTAGTTTTTAGTATTTCATAGTGATAAGTCAAAGAGTCTAAAGAAAATTGTTGGACTAAATTGCATGGGTTGCCTTGTCCAACAATATTATTTTTATTGGGAAATAACACCACACTTTAAAGGAAATTCCTGTATATTCCAAACGTTTCGGGGTCTAGATCAGACCCCGTTGTCAATGGTTAAGAAACTACGGATTAAAAAGGTACAATTCCAAGATGTAAATTTAAATATTTGACAATGTTTATTATTTCTCATCTTCCGACATCTGCATATTATTTTTGTTTACAATTTTCAGTATTTTGTTTTGTACTCTTTGTAATAAGTTTCGATTGTTGGGAAAGGCTCCTCCCCATGCAATAATACCATAGCTAATCACGCTATGGAATCGTTTTTAGTGTATCTGCAGCCATGATACTAGAAAATTTATAAAATAAGAACACTAAATATTTGTTTTTTTTATCAAATACTCAATATGTTTATCCCAACGTAGCCTATAGTCGAAAATTATTCCTAAATATTTACAACTATGCACTCTTTTTACACTTTGATCATTGATCTTAATATTAATGCTATTGAGGATGCTATTCGCATAGTTACCAAAAGTGATATATGCTGTTTTTCCTATATTAAGTGTAACTCTATTGTGTATGAGCCATTTAGATATATTATTAAGGTTGGTATTCATTTTGCTTTCAACTTCAGACCAGGATTCACCAGTAGAGATAACAGCCATATCGTCAGCAAATGAAACAATCATTAATATATAGGATGAACAATAGTGGACCCAGAATTGTTCCTTGGGATACACCAGTTTTTACCTGCATGTATTCACTGTCTGAAAATAGTTTTTATTTTAAGTCAGCTGAAGTCGGTTATTTTTTAAATATAAATTATTTGGCATATTTTTCGGGTTGACACAAAAAATCAACAGTTAAATTCACTACTACAAATCAGATTGTATTATCACACTAAAAGTCATTTTCTATCCTTGTTCTATCCTGGTAACCACTTGTAATTCGTCCAATCTCATTTGACGAATCCAACAAAAGAATGACGGAAACAAAAACGTAACTGCCTATTTCCACACTCCGCGTAAAGTAGTCTTAATTGAAAAGGGGGATTTTTTCCCTCCTTCTCCCTGAAGTTTTTCTTCGGTGGCCAGGAAAGAGCAGAAATATGTTTGCAGAAAGGATTTTCCAGCGAAAGGAACATTTTCGTTCCACCGTAATTAGTTTGTGTTATTTTAGTTCGAAATGAAAGGTGGCACTTTACAATAGCTCCTCGTGTTGCTAGCGAGAGAGAGAGTGTTGATTTATATTGTTTTTGATACGGATTGATGGAGATTTCTGTCCAAAAAGGAAATCTGCAACAACAGACCCGAATTAATTAAAAGTCTGGACAAAAGGAAGTGCTATTTTTGCTACTTCCGTGAAAGACGCGGAGGTCTAAATAGTGAATAATATTAATGAGGATTTGTTTTTGTTATTCGAGCGCTATTTCATAAATCAAATTAAAATGGGAAAATACAGCTGCAAAACGTAGTTGTTCCTTTCAACCTTTCTATTATCATACCTTTCAATAGAGATGTACTATACAAAACTATAAGAAGAGAGACAAAACATCGAAACCAGAATATCATCTGAAATTCTGGAGTGCTTACCTTATGTGACAAGGAAAAATTGTTCTTAATATATGAAGATTCTTACTCGGCAATGAATTGAAGAGTTTTGACCGGATACCTGGCTAATTCTTGGTTAGGAGATTGTAGTGTCAAGTGTTAGAAGATTTTTACCGTCGGATGATGCCCTTCCATTTTTCACTTCCCTGATGGGATCACCACTTTCTCCAGTACTCGATAATATTATCATGGAACAAATCAAAATCCTGTTTGCTTACATATATTGTCATCGGGCCTTCTGGTAGAAATGCAATACATTTCTGTCATCAACTAAATATCTAGTTCACAATGAAAATATAGTCCACTTCCTCTCTTCCTTTCCGGGAAGTCATTATAACCAAAAATAATAATGGTAGATTCTCCCATACCGTGTATAGGAAACCAACCTACACAAATCAATAGCTTTAGGTCCACTCACAGATATTGACAATGAACAGAACGAACTAAAAACTCTTCAACAAAATGTTTTACATAACGGCCTTACATGACGCTTACAGTTGGAAAATCTCAACAACTGACGGATATCACAAATCCCTTTGAAACAAACAACGAAAACCTTCGTGTCATACATTCGAGGAGTCACGGACAAAAGAGCGCAGATTTTAAACCGGCCTATCAAAAGATAAAGTGCCTAATGATGACCAAGGAGTTGACGAAAGCCAATATAGTGTCCCAAAAAGTACATCGGTTGTATCAACCGACGCCACATTCATCGAATACATGAGCACTATCTCTCAGATCGTAAAAAAGATTCAACTTCAGCTCTCACATATTATCATAACAAACAGGACAATTCATCAACGTTGAGTGGAGCAGAACTATTGTATCTCTAAATTTTTTAGGTTTCTACTATTTGTGAAGCTATAGAAACAGAGAAACGACACTCACCTTCAGACCGCGTGGAGATCAACAATACCGAGACTGGACCACACAATCCACCGGCAAGCCAATCGCTGTGCTACCTGATCATCATGTGGCATTCTCTTTTAATCGATCAACTATAAATACACGAAATAATTTCGATTCACAATCAGTTCAGTAATATAGTGAGATTGGAGAAGTAGGCAGATTGAGACCTCGATTTCGATCCAGATTCTGAAATCTCTTTTGTTAGTTTTCTAGTGAGACGCTGAAAGTAGGCAGAGGGAGGTCCCAAGTTCAAAATAGACTGTAAATTCCTCTTAATAATGGCTCCAAAGGAGGCACCAAAACTTTGAGTAATTCATAGATTAGACACGCTTCTCACCCGGAGCCTTTCCTATTTCATAATAGTCATAACCGCTTAAGCATCTCAGGATATTCTTCAATAAAATGTGTTGTTGCTCTGTAATCAAAGATTTATTTTATTAGTTGTCAACTAACATTACCTGTAAGTAAACAACAGACGAAACATAACAATTAATGCAGTTCAAAAATTAATGCAAAATGATGCAATCATATTTAGCAAGTAGGGATTAGATAAACAAAACATCTTACTAATAACGAGGGGAGTTTTTCACAATTTATTTTATTCTATGAAACAAAATATGCTACCAGAAGTATTAGTATGTCGATTCTTTCTTTTTTATCGAAGAAACACAAACTATATTTAATAACAAGAAATAAATTCGAAAATAACCCTCCTAATCTCAAACTGAGTGTTAAAATGTGATTTATATTAACACCTCAGAATCAAAAATATTGGTTATGATGTAAGTACATAAGATGTAAAACAAAAATATTACAATAGTGAAAATCAAGTATCTGGAAAATTCAACTCTAAATTAATAGGTTATTTTGATAATTGAAGCTAAATAAAAATTGGTATACTTAAAGCAATGTGTTTCAATTTGGTAAAAAACAAAGTATTTATAAGCAATTACAGGTTTAATTGTCGATAGTTTTTCAGTTTTTTGTCTATAACTTCATTGCTATCAGCTGCAGAAAAAAAATTCTTAACAAAGCTTGGTTAGAATAAAATTTTCTACAAAGTCGATGCCATTAAAATGTTTGAATATTAACAGATTTTCTCAAAAATTGAGTTTTTTGCGAAGAAGTGTGAATTTTTTCAATCAAAATTTAGTACAGAAAATACTCCTGAGAATGGGTCTATAACAGAGCGATAATTAGTTCTTTGCTTTTAAAAAATCTGCAAATTCCAGCACCTACCAATTCTGAAAAAAATTTTGTAGTATAAAATTAAGATACATATTTTCTATACAATTGTCAAAATGAATTTTCTAGATATTTTTACACTGTTTCAAAGCGTTTTTTGATGTCAGAAAATAGATTTTCGAAAGTTAAAATTTAAGGTCTGGGAAAGATATATAACTGAAATTTGGTTACAGGTTTATTTGTGAAAACAAATGCTGAAATATACAAAATTCTAATTTTCACCTTTCATTTTCATAAACGTATTCTACCTTTATACACACTCACATACAATTTGAAACATTTGCATAAAATTGGAGTAAGTCTTCTGCAAATTTTTTTCCATTATTCAGTAAAATCTTAGCACTTTCAAAATTGCATGTCATCCGTCTTAAATTTGTTTTCTGAATGATATGTGTGGCATATTTTTCAATGTCTAAGTAGTTCTTGGGAAATAACACCACGGTTAAGAAAGTTGCTTTATATTCCAAACGTTTCGGGGTCTAGGTCAGACCCCGTTGTCAATGGTTAAGAAACTATGGATAAAAAAGGCACAATTCTAAGATGTAAATTAAAATATTTGACAATATGTATTATTTGATATCTGACGTAACTAAGAGAATTTTATTTGTAATATATAGGGTAGCACAGAAACTTCCAAAGATCATATAAACATAAAGATCCTTCTTAAAGGAATCTTGTTTTTCTAAAAGCTAAGATTACTTTACATTGATAGCTAAAGACATACATACAGGTTAAGTTAACAAAAAGGTGTTAATTACGAGACTCAGATTAAAATCATAATTTACAAATATAACTTTAGTATTTACTCTATTCTAGGTGTCATTCTCGCGTCTTCAAACTTTAGTGTTGATGGAAATATCCCTGCGTTAACCATTTTCTTCATGCCCTCATGTTGGAAGACCTGTAAAGATAACAAAATGGGCAAGAATTATATTGCGGATTCTTTATACTGTGATATCTATATATAAATAGGCAAAGACAAAACGATTAGGTACCATTTTCTCCTCCGTCTCTCAACTGATTTTCTTCATTTTTGTTTTGTTTAGTAGCTATTGACAACCTTCAGTGCAGAATGCTAATATTAATTTATAATATTGGTTCATTCATTAAATAAAATATAATAAAAATTCATTATTTACATTCATTGTGTCAACGCCAAACAACTGAATGTGCCGCCGCCGCCAGACTCAAACCGTTGAGTAATTATATATAGAGGGACCAATGCTGTTACAATACTTAGAGCATGTACTTCTGGTACTGGCATGCAAGCGTTGATATTGTTTAGTGGTAAAGTAATCGTTGTATATTGCAATTATACAGGGCGATTCCAGATATGTTAGAAATCATTTTTTTCGTGGGTGGCACATAAGCAGTTGCATATATAGGGTGTTTAAAATATAGAGTAGAGTTCAATTATATCTAATAAAATAATTATATAGGGAAGCCCATTAGCGGTTGAATTTACAGGGTTGTTGGAATAGAATATGCAGTAGAATTACAGTTATACAGGGTGGTGCAAAAAATGATGCATATACAGGGTGGCGGAAATGGAAATGCAACATTTCGTAACCCATAAGCAGTTGTATATATAGGGAAGATGAAATATAGGGTGAGAGGAATTATAGATATACAGGATGATAATAAAAAATGTTAGAAAAGGAAGTGATTTATAGAGTAGCCTATGGAGAGTTCCATATATATGATGATTGGAATATAGGTCGGAGTTGAATTATAGTTACAGAAGATAGTTAAAAATTTCTTAAACAAAAAGAGTAAATACGGTGGCTCATAGGCAGTGGCATATACTGAATGGTTTACCCGGTGGTTCAAAAAGGTTAAAAAATATTATGTATGGTCCATGAGCAGTTGCATATACAGGGTGGTGGAAATATATAATGGGATGGAATTATTATAATGAGGATTTTAATGAATGTTAGAAAATTGAGTGCAATTATAGCTATACAGTGAGGTTAGAAAAATAAATATGTAGGGTAGCCCATTAAGGGTTGAATTGTCATATTAAATTAAGAATTACGAATTTGAACACAAATAAAGTCCTATGAATTATATCTAAAAAAAACTTGAATTTCGTTACTTATTTGTAGAAGCGAGATGTAAGACCGACATCTAGGATTTTCTAGGAAACTATCACACAAAGGTTCCGAATCTGGATCCGTTCCGTGTAATTGCTGTTCTCCCTAAAGTCCTAGGATAGAATGTTACGATAAAATTTTCAGGTTACTTAACCTGCCAGAGATATTGACACAATTGGTCGACATTAGGCGACAGCTAGTGCTAATAAAATTATACGATAGCAATCATAACATAACATAAAGATTGGAGAATATAATTTCCAAAACGAAATAGTACTGAATTATTAGTTTTTCAGTATTCATTGTTTCTAGTTTTGAACTAAAACTCCTGAGAATAGATCGTATGAAATTGAAATTAACATTCATTTATTATGTATATAAATGTAACCTCAAACCTATTATAAACTTTCCTAACTATACACAAGCGGGAGCCATATGCATGTATACCTGTAAATCCAGAGTATATATTAGTGTAAATGTCTTTCAAAGTTTAATGATAAAACAATACCTAACGTACACCACAAAGGTAAACCTTCGGGGCATTGACGTTAGTATTCACCAACTTCGACAATCTTGTTGAGTTGTTGCCCGCAGCGTCTAACTTTTAGGCTATGCTATCCAAACATTGGATATGAGGGTGACTACTGAGAATTATTAAAAGCAAAATTGCAACATGAACCTATAAATTAATAGAGCCTAATCAATTTGCAAATTTATTAGGTTTCGCCGAGTTTAATGTAAGTAAAATCTTCTGTCCATTACATTCCTGGATATCGTTTCCAGTAAACTGTTGACCTGTATGCATTCTCGAAACAGTTTTTTAAGGCCTGAGTTCTTAAATCACATATTTCAGAGATAATGCAGATTTTATATAATGAAATTATGTATATTAGGATAATCCCCAATTACCTACCTACGTTTACCCTTCATTATAAAGTAATGACATTTTTAATAACTATTTTATGGATTCTTAGGAAGTACAATGAGCAATATATATATAACAGTAAAAATTATAACGATCTGATTAGTTACAGACTTTTCAATTTTATTTTGTTTTGCTAAAAAATATGATAACTTCATATACGAGCTGTTAAAGTGCTACAGCCTGACTAATTCTATTCCGTTCTTCCTGTTATTAATTTCGTTAGTATTGAAACTTCCTTGTTTTATGACGAATTAAGCACGGTATCAGATTCGTTTGTTAGGTTATCGCGAACCATATTAAAGATCTTAATTGAAGGTGTTCAATTTAATATTTTTTCTCTTTCATACTTCTAATTTATTGAAGTTTCTCCAATAAAACGGGTATTTTCAGAATGCAAAATGTTCCAGAAATATAGAATGTTTTCCGAAAAATGGGATTTCTGCCTCACCATTGGGGTACTTTGATTTAAGGGTACGGGACATTGATTATTGTTTAGAAAATGAAAAAAATTACACTGAACAACTAAATAAAAACAATGACGCACTATTTTTTTAAATTTTATGATGAAATTAAAATCACAGTCACAAGTTGAAACAATGATTGCTAAATAGAAAATAATAAATTTTGGCCATTTCTGATTAGGTTAGGTCATTTGCTTAAATCAACAAGAAGTAAGAAAATCTGTTTCAAAATACAGTAATTTGAAGGCAACATCCCAAATTCCAATATTTGTCAAGTCTTCCACAAAATGAAATACAAAATTCCAAGATGATGGTTTTTTCCTCAAACAGAAAACTATAAATTTATTTCTTCGTAACAATTTAACACTTACAAGATTTTTCCCAAACCTTAGGAATATTTCTGCTTAATCCATTACGATAATTCCGATGACCCAATAATATAATCAATAAATTTCATTTATCGTTAAGAAGTTTTCTCCTTTTTTCTTCTTTCTTTCTCCAATCAGTTTATATTCTTTTTTTTATTATAAATTTGTCGACGTTTGTTTTTTTCGGAGGTATATATATATGTCCAATTCCTTAATTTTACCTTTCCCTTATTTGTTTTAATTGGGTTGCCAATTTCGTCATTTTCGGAAATGATCTTATTGCGGATGTAAAAACCCAGTTTTGCACCCTAACACCAAACCGTTATTTAAACACTCAACGACGTTTTAACACTTTTAAGCTGTCATCATCGAGCAGTAAACCAAGTTGTTGAAAAGACGTGAGTGTTTAAATAAAGGTTTGGTGTTAGGGTGCAAACTGTGTTTTTACATTTGTGACACACCAAAGGTTCCACAGCATATCCATTATTGCGGATATTCTAAATATCCCTCTAAACGTGGACAGTTGATTCTCCAAGCAGTTCTCCCGGATTCTTTCAAATTTTCTGCATCGTAATCCTTTGAAAAAACAATTAAATGAACATTGTCATCCTGACAAACAGTTGGATGTCTTTATATTTCACTTTTGCTTTACATTATTTTTATTCTTTTTTGATTTTAGGTGAAAACTTAAGCGACTCAGTATTAGGACTCAATTTTCTCTGTTCTTCTCAAACCCTATTTTGTCTTAAGAATTTTAGTTTTATATCGTATTATGCTAAGGTAATAAATATATCACAAAATATTTCAAATTATTTTTAGTAAAACTAAAATTTCAGTAAAACTAAAAATGTGGTATGGAAAATTTACACAAAACACACATTTAGAGTGTATCTTCCAACATAATTGGTATTAAATTTTTGAGTTTTAGATAAGTACCGTTTGTGTTCTTTTTTGTTGAAGTCGTTTTTTTAAATTATTTAACATTTTAGTTTACTAATACATACGTTTGTGAAAAATCAATCCAACTTCCTAGTATCTGGTGACCATTGTGCTAATTCCAGTTCTGAATGATAAACATTTTGTGTGAAATAGGATTTTTGTCAAAATTAATACTTAAACATAACAATGCCATCGAATAAGCCCTCGACCGCAGCTTCATATAAACCATATCAATTCCTGGAACTCCAGCCATTGTTTCGATGCAAAGCCAAATATTTTAACAACAGTTGTGTACATTTCAATCAGCGTTTATACCGTCGAATTTGTATCATTTCCAATAATTACTTGCCTTCGAAACATCACGAGCAAAATAATAGCGGTTCTTCCATCGACATTGTTCAGCTACTGTTACAGGTCACTCCACATGTTTTGACTGGATCAAATTGCTATTTACGAACTCGATAGGCCATTCATATAACTTCCAGTTGTTTTGATATATGTATTTGCTAAATAGCATAGGTATTCATTTTGTGATTTTCGAGATAATCTCTAAAATACTGTATAGAACACTAATCAACGCAAAAAGGGCAATATGCATGTAGTTAAAATAAATAAGTTGCTAATACTTTTTCTACAAATCGTTCCACTGGTGAGTGATTAAAGTTCATAATGAATATAGAGTTTTTAAATAACCCTCTGCTCGACTATGAATTTTTCAATTTTATATAGAGCATATCTGTAAAATTGTAAATTAAGTCTCCTACAATCCCAGTTTTTGAGCTGAACTAGTTCCTTAGTACTTTCTTAAAAGATGCTACAGTTCTTTTTCAACAATTTGTTACCATTTGTCAATTTTCTGGATACCTCAAAAATTGCAAGTATACAGTCATAGGCAAAACTTGGAGGAATGTTATTTTAATGGGCTCTTACGAAAGATCCATTACTTTTAATGCAACAAACCACGAAATAAACTTAGCTAACTTTGTTATTGCAAACTTTTTAATTTCTTTATTCAGTTGTATCGGATGGTTTCAATGTTTTATATACCAATTTATAGTGCAAAATTGAACTCATTTTCAGATATAAAATTCAACAGCAATTCACTTACAGATAATTATTGCTAAAATTTTAACAGCAAACTCCTAGAAGTAAACTATTTAAATAATAAAAACTGGCAAAATACGAACTTATTTTGTTCATGGCTTAAATATTGAAAAGTAATGCAGGAATCGTAATGCCGTCTACAGAACGGTTTTAGAGAATCAGAAATCCTTTTTAATGAGCGTTTAACAAAGTGATTGGATAATTTTTTTACCGAGTACACTCAGAAAAACTGGTCAAAAGTAGATTTTTTTCAAAAATTATAACTTTCTGGTAATTAATACTGGAATATTAATCATCGTCAAAACGATAGTTTATTATGTTGAGTTTATATAGGCTCACGATGGATATATTAAATAAGCAGTTTTTCATGAATTGGAATTTAAATAATTTAGAGATATACGGGATATACGGAAGATATATTCAGAGTTCATGAATTTCTCTTCAATTTGTCTATCTTGGATTCTCACTATAATGCCGAGAAAATGGTCTAAAATAGTAGGAAATATTACATGAAATGTACGAATATGTGACAGCCAGCCAGCGGTGCACAGACAATAGCTGTCGAAGCACATGGATGAATCTAGAATTTTCTGGAGGAGGAGACACGATATGAAAATTATAGTAAACTGTATTATTATATGTTTTTTCTCAGCAGTTTATTACGTTTTTATTTACATAACTAGGACCTGCCCATATTGGTATATTCTTCCATTGGTGTATTAAGGTAATCGGTTACCTGTATCCGCCACTGTCAAGACTTCTGAGGAGTAGTAAGTGTTTAAGCCAAATTATTATTATTCGGCAACTTCATCATTTAAGTCAAGTTTCAATAGCAGTATTAATACATTTTACGTCACTATAACAAAACTCCATTTATAGGTGAAGTGCATTTTATGAGCTTTCAAAATATATTTTACATATCGCTATCGAATCATCGTGGTTAATATGATACATCCTGCAAAATATTTGTCCAAATTATTTAAATTGCAATTCTACAAGATCTACGTACAATATCGCCTTTAACGTTATTAATATAAACGTTATAAGTTATCATTAGGAGGCAGATTAAGATTCCAGCTGTTATTACAACCAAATTATGAATTTCTTGAAATCACCCATTTTATATGGGTTTTTGCAGCTTTTCTTCATGAAAAAAAATGCTGTGATCAAAATTTATAAATACGCATTTTGAAGATTTTCTGATTCTCTACAATTTAATTTTTTGTTGGCGAGATTATGAACAGATCATTACTTTTCACAACACATATAAGCAAAAAAAGAAAATACCCCTTATTTTTTGGGGGTTTTTAAGGCTAAAATAATTTACTTCTACGAGTTTGCTGTTAAAATTATGTCAGTTATGACTTAAAAATATCCGTTGACTGCTATATTTTTATTATCATTGTTTTCGCGAGATTTGTTGTATTTTTAATTTATTATCATTGAAACTCGATCATTGATCGGATCCACATTCGGACACTCTGTAACCTCTTACATCGGTTGTTTGGATTTTAGTCTTTTGTGATTGAATGGTGTAGTCAATTATAGAACTTAAGTTTCTTGTTCGTTATTTCCATGTATATTGAAGAATATTTACAACGAAAGAATCCGTTTTGAATTTTATGGGATAATATAAAAAAAGCTTAGGTCTATTGCGAGTTGTGCATTATCATTTGAATTTAGTCACATGTATTTTCCAACAGCTGGAGAATCATCCATTCTTCTAGTTCTTCCAATGATGTCAGCCGTTAAAATCAGTTGCTTTCCAAAATTTTCATCAATTACACCTGAATCACATTGT
Source organism: Octodonta nipae (assembly GCA_034190945.1). Classification (NCBI taxonomy): domain Eukaryota; kingdom Metazoa; phylum Arthropoda; class Insecta; order Coleoptera; family Chrysomelidae; genus Octodonta; species Octodonta nipae. The sequence goes on from CM067222.1 coordinate 91,972,879, forward strand.
TAAAAAAAATTCGATGGCTTCTGCGTAAGAATCGTCTATAGATCTAACTTTACTCTTATCTCAAAAACTTGTTCCCATTCTTTTAGGTTTTTTTTGGAGCACAATAAAGATTACTCTTTTAGTTCTTTAATTTTTGTTAACACCATTTTAAAACTGAATATATTTCCCTATTTGTTTATTAACTTTTCTTTTCTTCTAAGTGTCTGTTAATACATACAGTTCTAATTTCATGTTGTCGATTTCCGGAAAGACATTTCTTAGTATTGAGACCTTGAACATTCCATGTAGCGATAAACATTATCCTTTTCGGTGCCTATGTGGTGGTTTGTCATTTGTCTTTTTCTGTATTCCAGGTTTGCAAATAAGATTCCTTGCAATTTGTGATTTTTACTAAAGATCAGATGTAGGCCCATCGTTTAAACTCGTAGACTTGGAGGACCAGGAAGATTTCGGTCGGGGCATTATACTCTTAACTGGCCTGTTCCAATTTTAAACCGCTGGAAATTCTGTTGTTCATCCTCTCTTACCTGCAATATAACGCACATACATTCTACCCCATGTTCCTAATAGTCACACAATCTAAAAAAATGGATCTTCGTGGACGTGAGGGTAGGGTTTGTAAGCAGAGCTGCATTTTGAAATCTCAAACCCCTGACTCATTGGTCAGGAATCAGTTAGTATATCTCAGAATTTATTATTGTATAGATGTCAGCACTTTATTCAACTCTGAGATTCTTTACAGCCTTGGAGTACCAAATAGAAGAGCTATTGCCACTAAATTACTGTCCAATTATACAATCCACGCAGTGTACAAATTATCTTCTAATCGCATTCTAAAGACGAATCTGCCTGTCTAGCCGAATGAACAACTGCACCCGACTGGAACTATAATCACATACGATTTAAGCTAAAAATAACTTAAATTGATGTAATTATGTCGTTCATAGCATGTAAAAGTATATGCTCCGATTCTTCGAACTACCTACCCATCTAGAAATACACGCTAATATACAAATATAGGAAGGAGTCTGTTATAACATTATTTTTTAATGTTTACAGTAATACTTAATGTTCAACATTAATATTTTAAACTGTAAGTATATACTAATAAGATATGGTAACAGTTATCCGAAAACGATGCACTGAAATATAATCACATGTTACAGTTTTTGTAAACTCAAAAATTACCGAGAAATTGAAATAAATAAACTATTTTTTCTTGACGAACACAGAGGACATTCAAAAAGTCCAGGTATGAGTCTTTTTTTTAAACACGAAATTGGTAAAAAAAGTAAAAAAATCGTTATCAAATTCAGAATGAAGGACATGTTATGACTTTATCCGGCCTGTTCTCTCCACAAGTCTTTTCTGTAATACGTAAGCATTTAATGTTTGTAATGAAGGCAAAGTTTAGCTGAATATTTACGAAAAATTACCCGGGTTACTGATTGCCCTTTAAAGAAAAACTTCTTCACCGGTGGTCTGAAAGAAGGAAACTTCCATTATATTATCAACCAGTCTCCCTGTATACATATAGGTGTTTTGTTTATTATGTAAACTTATATATTGTGGAGATGTTTCAACTCCAAGTCTCAAGTCATTGTCAATCTCTATACAGAGTGGCCCAAAAGTACAACTAAAGGTCTCGCTCTGTGTATTTTGGAGAAAAACTTTTCAAACAAAAGTTGTAGGATTTTTGCCTTGCTATTGGGTGGCGATCTTGGTTTGGCCTTAATCTTGACCTTCAAGGTCAATGGAACCCCTTATTTTTTGGAAAGAGAGGAAAATTTTGCGTTCTATATGACCGTGACCTTAAACGTTACCCCCAAGGTTATAATATCAATGTCAAGATAATATTATTCAGTGATCTCGCTTGGATTGCATTTTGGAAAGATATGTTCCAAACAAGAGTTTTAGGATTTTCCCGTGGCTACTTGATAGGGACCTTGCTTCTGACCTTAATCGTCACTTAAAGGTCTAGGTCATTTTTCAAAACAGGAACTTTTTCTTGCGGTTTAGAAAAGAACTAAATTCTAGATGTGATTATGGCTTATGCATAACCATGAGTGTAACCTTAATAAAGGTCATGGTTAAGGTCATTCATGAACATTTTGATCAACAAACTAAATATTGTGGACCCATCCACGGATAGTGAAATGGCCTAGCAGGTCGCCAGGGTCGAAGGTTCCCACCGAGTATCCATGAAAAAATTCTAAAACTTATGTTTGGAACTTTTTTCTTCAAAATGCAATCCGAGCAAGATCACTGAAAGAAATTTTCTTGACCTTGAAATAACCTCACGTTCAAGGTCACGGTCAAAGACATATCGAACGCTAAATATTCCACTATTTCCAAATTCGTAATCACAAATAGGGAGTCCCATTTAGGATCAGTGCTTCTCTGTTTTGAATATATTTAATTAAGGCTGTATGTGCAATTGGTGCTTTACTCATACCTGTCGTCAATCTTTATATATTACCATAAGTAATTTATTGATAGTTTGAAACAACTTACGATTTTTTAGCATTGCCTCTATTACTTAAAACTTATATTTAATATAACTTAAATCAACATTTACTTGTCTATAGCTGACATCATTTTGTTTTTCTCTTTGTTTAATTTCCGTTCTACTAAACTCATTAAATAATAACATTGAATTAACTTACATAAAATTAATGTTTTTCTATTAATCTTCATGTTTCGCAACGTAAAGTGTTTTGATTATTTTTGCGACAAATAATACAAAATATTAATATATTTTGCTGAATGCGCCAGGATTGGAATGATTGATTGCATGCAGTTAAGTAATTAAACAAAATTGGAACAGAGAATTATTTAATGTGGATTATGGATTGAAAAATTATTAAATAATTACTACCTATAATATAATCCAAAAATCCAATCACTTATCATAAACAGTAGTAATATACGCGAAAACTACAAACATATATCGGATGATCAATATCAAATGTAATGAGTTTACTACGCAAGTATCCCTAGACCAGGATCTTTTTCAGTTTGTCTATTACAACATGTCAGGTGTCAACTACATAAAACGTCAGCTATGGTATTGTGATATTTGACGGATTTTATTCTTTTTATAAAAAAATGTCTTGCAAGACTGTTTGCGGTGCAAATAGACATTTTTGATGATGGCACATTTCCGTAGAAATGAAGATGGGTACTGGACATACATGCTAGTCACGTTTTGAACAATTTATTATTGAATGTCCTGATGTAGAAAATTAGCAGTTCAAACAGGTATAGTACTTTTTGCCTTAATATAACTTGTTATAGTATTGCAAGAGAGATTACACATGTATTCTTATAATATACCTTTACGTTAACAGTTACATGACCAAGATTTTGAACATCGACACAAAATATTGTTTATGGTTTAACCAATAAATTAGAGATGAAGATTTGAAGCTAACTTTTTATTATTATGAAGCATGGTTTTATTTACCGGGACAAATTGCATTTAAGTGTGATTTATGCTGATATATTTCTGCTAAATAAATCATCAAACAAATATTTTCTTATATCCATATTTGTTATATTTTAATTTAATTATTCGATATTATATTCAACTGCACGTCTTATTTAAACCTATAAATTTATACCTGCATGAAAGACTGGGTACAACATTTCCAGCTAGAAGTTTTAATACTATACTAATTTTAGTAGAAAAATATTAATAAAACATGCAGTAACAAAATATATTGGTAATATATATTGTTCTTAATTACAGGTATACAGAAAAAACTCTTTCAATTCTGTCGTCTATCCCTCTTTACATGATATTTTCGTCTTATCGTGATACACTGATAAAGTACCCTCCTGCACAATAAAGGCAGACATCACTGTTTTTACACTTAGAAACTGTGCCCATAACTACTAACTACAACAATTCTTGCATTAATTTGTGTACCTACGAATTACACAGCCCAACAAAAAAATTGCCTGCTCTTAGAACTTCACTATGGTAACCAAGGGTTTTTGGGGTCACTGATTCTGACTTCGGAGTTAATTGACCTTATCAGGTCAGGGTCAAGATTATTTGGAGGTCAAATCGAAAAAATCATTTAAAGAAAAACCAGAAAAATTCATTGTTTGGTCATTCAATGTGTTTTGGCGATAGAATTCACATCAAAATTTGAATCATTATTTGTTTTTTATGGTACCTGACCCGACCCCAGGTGAGTCATCCGTCCTGTGAGTGATAAGTGATACATACCTCCCCAGGTCTAAGTATGAGAGCTTTCTGACTTTGACAAGGACAATGTCAACTCGTCGTCAGACACACTGCGGAAACATTCTCACACCTTAACGTCCCTGTGCAAGGCAGCGTGTCATCGCTCGCTTTGTTACCACGTTGGACTTGAAAATGAATCACTCTACACCTCTTCTATCGAAGCAGTTGTCATCGTTTCAACTATCGATCGTAGCAATCAGTGAAAACAAGTAAAAAAACCTGGTGCTCACTATACGTTGTATGACCTTGACCCGAACTGGAGGAAGTCATAGATGAACATTTTGTGCTCCCTTTACCCTAGCTCTAGGTTACCCAGAGAAAATGTTGGGGAATGGAGACCGGTGAGAGCTTCTCTCACAGAGTTGCAGTGCCATTTAATTTCTGTTCGATTTGATCTAAGTAAGAGCAGATATTGAAGAGAGACCAATTAAAAAAAGGGACAATGTGATTGTTAATCTACTGCTGCAACACAAGGGTGTCGAGTAAAATTTCCGATTTGATCTTAAAATGACATTTATTTAGTCCTTATAAGGTCAACTGGACCCTGGATTCGGAATCGGCGAATCCAAATACTCCATGATGAATTCTTCCTGATTTTTTAGAAGGGTTTTCTCGATTTGACCTTCCCACAATTGATGAAAGAGCCCTATCCTAATTTCTAGCGGTTTTCTTCAAATGAATTTTTCTTTGCTCTTCCAGGCGAACCAACGGCCTACTTAATACTTTTTCGAGGAGGAAAAGTATTTCGTTTTAAACTCTTAATCTATAAATGGAAATGTTGTGAAAACTTTGAAGTATCAACAACTGTTAGTTGTCATCATCAAGGAGTAAACCAAACCAAGTTTACTTCTTGATAATGACAACTCAGACTTGTCGAAACGGCGTTGAATGTTTAAATAAAGGTTTGGTGTTAGGGTCCAAAACTGTGTTTTTACATTCTTAATCTACAATATAACAGTTATGATCATTCCTATTGTTTCTTTTAAAATACATATGGACTCAAGTAGACCTTAATCATTTTTACAGGCCCCATGTGATGATCTGTATATATAGACAATGTTGTCATAACAAAATGTCATGGGGACTGCTTTATATCATCGGCAAGAATTACTGTCAATTTTGGTAATTTCTTTTGTCGCGAAGAACGTATATATAACACACACCTGTAAGTAACTTCACCGAGAGTTTCCATTCAATCAGGAAAAAACTCCCTTATCAGCTAAAGTGCTCGTCCTGAATTAAATATAGCTAGTTTTTTTTTTCTTTTTGGTGAGAGTGACTGGCAATCTGAGTTTATGTCGTGCATTAGCGGTATTTACTTTAGGGCTTATTCCTGATGGAAAGACGTGTCCTGTTCGGAATCCTGTTTGAGAGATAGCCAAGGGTGAAGTAAAGACGACAACCTTTAGGGCTAGAAAAAAGTTTGCACGAAGGTTTATATGGATACTTGATTTTTTTTTTATTTGGGTTGTTTGACAAAATAGTTTTAGATTTGAAGATCGTACAGGGCCATTTCACATTCCCAAACTTGGCAATTGGCATCCTATATAAATATGGCTTCCTAATGTTTCTCTACTAATGATTCAAAGTGTATAGTATATAGTGATAAATTATATACTAAATAACAAACTAAATAGTTCAGAAATTTTCACATAAAAAAATATTTTACACTACAACTGTTTCGCCATATTATGGTGTCCTCATTATTTTAAACAGCTACTGTTGTAGTGTTGTAAGCCAAAATTATTCTATTTCTCATCCATAACCATTAAAGAGATTAAGGAGGTAGGAGGATATTGTATCTAGTTGGTCATTTAACAAACGGCCTGAATATTTATAGTTATTAATTTCTAAAGTTTCTAAATAATTTAATTTTAAACTCTTGTTTTTTCTATGCAAATGTAAATGTACGGCTTAGTTAAATAGTTGATCATCTGCTTCTATGTTCAGAGATGCGTTTTTGTAAATTTCTATATGTGCGACCGATGTAGGTTTTGGGACATGTACCACAATGCAGTTTATGTACCCCTGATTTACAATTTTTATCTGTATTTTGTTTATTATTATTGATAAAATTTTCTAAATTGTTAGAAGTTTTGAATTCAACGTTTAAATCATGTTTACTTTAGATCGACTAAATTTTGTGACTTGGTTCACCAATATACGTAAAGTTCTTGATTTTCTCATGTTCTTTTTGAACGGGCAAACTAAATTTAATGGCTTTTGTAACTGTTTGTTCCGGAGAATTAAGTCAATCGTGTCTGGAGAGTACCCGTTATTATAAGCTATTTGCTTTATTAAATTTAATTTGGCCGAAAATTGTGTTTCTGATCTTGGATAAATTATATGCAATTTTAAAAAGATTTTTTTGGAAGTCTTTGATTATTTTGCGTGTTCATTAAAGTTTTCTCTTCTCAGATTTTTCCTGCAACAGATAAGTGTTTGAATTGTGAATTTGTGTATAGAAAGATCCATTTGGCCTGATGCACTTAAGCGAGCTGATATAAAGCCAATTCACAAAATTAAAGAAAAGCATATCATGTCAAATTACAGACCGATCTCATTGATATCTAATGTAACTAACATCTTAGAAAAAATTATTTACAATAGAATTTTAGAATATGTAAAGAAGCATAAAATAATATCAAAAAAACAGTATGGCTTCATGAAAAAAATAGGTACAAAGTATGCCTTAAATTTTCTAACAAATGTAATTTATGAAACGCTTGATAAAAGTACCCCAATTACAGTTACATTTCTTGCCTTAGCGAAAGCATTTGACACTGTCAATCACAAGATATTATTAAAAAAATTATACTGTTATGGAATAAGAGGCAAAGCTTATAAGCTCATGACTTCATGCTTGCATGACAGGAAACAGCGTGTAAAAGTAAATGAGGTTGTAAGTAAATATTGTGAAGTTCGAACAGGTGTTCCACAAGGAAAAGTACTGGGACCATTGTTATTCATCCTATACGTTAAAGACTTACTGACTACTATGCCTGATGACGTAATAATATCATTTGCGGATGACACAGCGGTTATATCTATAGGAGAAAGTTGGGCTGAAGTAGAGATCAAAATGAATAACTATCTTGAAGCTATAAGTAACTGGCTAGCTTTAAATAAGCTATCTTTAAATTTGGACAAAACTTTTTACATAACATTCGGAAATTGCAACATAAGTGTTCCAGTAAACCTAAACATTTCAGTCAACGGAAAAACTTGAATAGGGTGGAATCATGTAAATATTTGGGAATCATCTTTGATTACAGAATGAAGTACGATAAACAAGTAGAATACATTCTTAGAAAAACTTAGTATTTAGGATTTGTATTCTATAATCTTTCTAAGATTATGAAAACGGACACATTGATGCAGTTGTATTACGCATTTTTCCACAGCATGATCAACTATGGAATCATTGCCTGGGGGGGAGCTTACTCCAACGCTACAAAACGTCTGCAAAGCTACCAGAAAAAAACTATTAAAAATCGTAAACAAGAATAATACAAGCTTACATAACAGTCCTTTAAATTTGGAGGAGCTTTTCTCACTTGAATCTTTAAAATATCACTACATTACTCTGAAAGAAAAATTCCTGGACTCAAACAGTATTACTAGAAACAAGAGCATTCTTCTCCCACATAGATCAAAAACAGTCAGTAAGAAACGCAGTTTTATAAGAGCAATAAATGTATACAACGGTCTTCCAAATGAACTAAAAGCGTTAGGTAATGTAAGTGCAATAAAAAATAAGTTAAAAAAGTGGGTAATTAATAAAGATAATAACAGAATCAGATAGGAAATTCATAAATAAGTCACCATTGTTATTGAAACTTCCTGAAAAATTATGTTTTATTTATTTATTTTTTCTTTGATGCTCCTTTTTGTTTTATGTATTCTTAGATATTTGCCTTTATGTTAAGTATATATTTTCCATAGGATAGGTTTATATATTATTAGTTTTAGGTATTATGCCAAGACCACGAACTGGTAACTCCGATTACCTCTGTGGAGATTATGTAATAGTTTACTGATATTATTGTGTATATCTCTTGGTTAAATAAATTAATAAATAAAAATTGTAAATAGGCAATCTCGAAATATATAAACATATAAAACCAAACCGAAAACAAAATTATGAGTATACACATTTCACAAAAGTAATAAAAAAGGTCGTAAATAAAAGTCTAAGAAAGCTTAGATTAATAATATATAAGATAATTCGATATGCTATTATTTTGGGGTACAGTCAATCAAACACTTATGCTCTTGATTATTTTATATAATGATTATAATCAAAGCATAGTGTTTGATTGACTGTACCCCAAGATAATAGCATATCGAGTTGTTACAACAGTCAAGAACTATTGTCACCGATTGAAGATAATTAACCACAACAAATGATCTATATTTATTTACGAAAATTTCCAAAAAATGAGTTTTTTTGGTTAACAATATCAATCATTTACAGAACGATATTAAAAATCATAACAAAGAATATAGAAACAACACAGGTGATAAAAACAAAAATACTTCTAAATTCTGGTAAGCATGTGTTAATAAAATTTGTAATAAAACGAAATCTAAGGGGGAAAATACAGCAAATTATAACAAACAATGAAGTAGGAATTGAAGACAATGATATTGTCAATACACTCAACAATTGTTTTGTGAACTTGGGGGCTAAATATGCTAGCGGAATCAACAGGCCACCTGATTTCAAGGATAATATTGTACAGGTGCAAAAAGCTATATTACTCTTTGAAATACATGAATTAAAAGTTACTGGCTAGATCAAAAATTTAAAACTGAAAATACCCCTGGCTTGGATGGCGTAAGGCTTGAAACCCAGAAGAAAGTTTCAGATATGGTCGCATTGCCATTATGCTTGCTAATAAACAGATGTTTTGATGCCGAAAACTTTCCAAAGGCACTGAAAACTAGCGTACCTAATAAAACCAATTTTTAAAAATGATGACAAACATTGTGTTAAGAACTATTAGTCGAGTCAATGAAGGCACATAAACGGTAATACTGGATAATTTGTCCAAGCATCACCGATTTACCTAAAAATTAGAATTTAATTTCCCTCTACTTCAAAGTTGACCTTGTGCCGGAGGTTGCTTTTTCCCCGGGGGTTAAAAATATTATATGAAAAAAGTCCAGGAATGAATAAATTATCTAATTTTAAGTAACTTTTGTTCTATAATTTTTTCTCTTAAAGATAATTCTTTTCGAGTTAATCGCAAGTGAAAATATTCATTTTTCAACAAAAAAAAAACATGTTTTCATACGGTTTCTCGTAAATCATAACTCACACGTCATACGTCATATAATGTCGGTGCACATCGGTCAGTGGTGAGAACATACCATAACATTAACGTCTTAAATTCAAAAGAAAGAAATGGTGTTTGTTTTAGAACTTTAAGTGGGCAACACTCTTTTAACCGGCGCCTATCTTATCAAGTGATTTATGTTTAGTTTGGTTTGGCATTTTATCATGAAGAGACTGACGTCTGAACAACGCTTCCAAATTGTGGAAATTTATTTTCAAAATCATCGTTGTGTTCGAAATACGTATCGCGCACTACCGTCCATTTTACGGTCAACATAATCGTTCATCAGAGCAATTAATTCGATTAACTATGCAACGTTTTCGCACTACGTTTACTCTAAATGATAATACGCATCCAGAGAAATGTCGTACAGTGCGTACAGAAGAATCCATTGCTGCTGTAGAGCGTAGCGTAGACCGGAATCAGTCTATCCGCCATCGTGCACAGGAATTGGATATGTGTCCATCCACTTTGTGGAAGATTTTGCGGAAAGATCTTGGTTTGTATGCTTACAAAATTTAACTCGTGCAAGAATTGAAGCCACACGGTCACCTAGCAAGGCGTACATTTTGTTTATCGATGAAGCTTACTTGTGGTTGAATGGATACGTCAATAAACAAAACTGCCGTATTTTGAGTGATGAAAATCCTCAAGTTCATGTTGAGACACCGTTACATCCAGAAAAACTGACTGTTTGGTGTGCTTTATGGGCTGGTGGAGTAATTGGTCCGTACTTCTTTAAAAACGATGCTGACCAGAACGTTACACTCAATGGTGATCACTATAGAGCCATGATTACTAACTTTTTCGTTCATCAATTGAACAATTATGATGCACACGAGCTGTGGTTTCAACAAGACGGGACAACATATCACACAACTCGTGCCACAATTGATTTATTGAAAGAAACGTTTGGTAACCTCATAGTTTCTCGTTTCGGACCCGTGAATTGGCAAGTGCGATTTAACGCCGCTTGACTATTTTCTGTGGGGATACGTGAAGTCGCTAGTCTACGCCGATAAGCCCGAAACGATTGACCACTTGGAGGACAAAATTCGCCGCGTTATTTCCGATATAATGAAAAATTGGACCTCCAGGTTAAACTACGTCCGTCCAGCCGTGGCGGTCATATGCCAGAAGTCATATTCAAATTATAATGCCTGAAGATTATCTTTCGAATAAAGTAAATTTCATGTCAATTTAAAAAAAAATACCTTGTTTTATTCCATTTCAAAGTTCTATACCTCTAAAAAACACCCGTTATAAATATTTCAAATCGGTAAATAATTACCTGACAACTAATTTTAAACACATAATGTTAAGTATATTACAGCAATATTTCCTAACAAGTTGCAAAATCTAATAGCAAATTCGTTTGAATGTTTTCATTGAAATGTGAATCTGATTTCGGAATTGAATTCTAAATATAGTTTACAAGTTGTAGCAACAATAGAACTCAAATGATTCTATTTTTGTTCAATTCAAGTTATGTTTGCGTAAGGAAGCAGGCTTAAATTTCTAATAATTCATAATTTTGGGTTATATAAATAAAATTAGAAATCTTTATTATTATAGTCTCGACTCTTTTATTTCGCCTCTAATAGTTTTTTAGCTAATAATCGCTACGGCGGATCGTTAATAGGCGTCAGCACTTATACCTCCAATATTGCAGATTATGCATTCCAGTGTTTTCAGATTTCTCTGCTCGTGCAGAAAATCTGAAGGTTATATACTGAAAGAAGATAATGAGCCGAGTGAAGGGTATTCAAAAAGTGGAAAGCTGGAAAATTGATGTAATTATAATTAATTTGTTTAGCAGGTTTGCAAAAGTTAACAGACACGTTGTTTTCCGGTATATTTGTGTGGGGTAAATCATTATTCTGTTTTTGTTGTACACAGGGAGGCTTTCTGAAGAAGATAACCAGTAATCTGTAAGTAAGTTTATCAAAATTGTCTATGTGTTTTATATAGTTTTATCTGTTACACAAACGAAATAAGCAGGAACATTTTACAATTCTCTGAATAACATATTAGTAATTTACAAGTTAAAAAGATTTAGTGGTATAGACGGAAATTTTAAAATGTTAATTCATAATCACTGTGAATGATTGAGAAAGTAAATATCTGAAATTTTTATTGTTCGTTTAAGTTTTTTCTAATAAATAGGTTCAAATTATAGGAAGACTATCACCTTACAAAAAAACCTGAGAGAATAGTTGACAAGAACAGTACACATGTAGGTATTAGGAGATCCAATCGTATGCCAAATGAACTTAAAAATCTCTATCACTGTAAATATTTATTAAGAAAGAAAATTAAAGCTTGCGTAAAGCTTAATGCAGTGAACGACTGAAAATTTGATAATGAATAAAATGCTTCAGCACTTTGGTATGGTGTGTGCTAGCATATATTTCGAAAACTTAATGTTAATTCTAATCCTAAATCTTTGTTAATATTGTTACTGTTAAATTTTTGTTAATTTTAACGTTAATTTGAATCTGCAATATATTTTAATCAGAATTATACAGACATTCTTGAAATAAAATTATTGCTATATGTATGTATACTCACTGCCAAAAAAAACGCAACAGCCCAAGAAGAAATGTTTAAAGGTAATATTGAATACTGTCTTCGAAGTGGCATTCTTTTGTACGCAAGACAATATATATAATATATATGATTTCTAGTTAGGGAACCTTCATCAGTTGCGATTCTCACAATTGAATGTCCTCTCGAACACTTCTTTATGTATTTGATAGATATCGTTAAATTTGAAGACGCGAGATGTAAAGACCGACTTCTAGGATTTTCGGGGAAACTAGCACATAGAGGTTCCGAATCTGGAGCCGTTCCATGTAATTGCTCTTACCCGTAACTCCTAGGTCAGAATGTCACGATGAAATTTTCAGGTTAACTTCACCTGTCAGAGATATTGAATAATCTCTTCGAGGTGGCATTCTTTTGTACGCAAGACAATATATATATATATATATATATATATATATATATATTGTTTATGGTTAGGGACCATTCATCAGTTGCGCTTCCCACAATTGAGTGTCCTCTCGAACACTTCTTTATGTATTTAATACATATCTTTAAATTTGAAGACGCGAGAGGTAAAGATCGACATCTAGGATTTTCGGGGAAACTAGCAATTACATGGAACAGCTCCAGATTCGGAACCTCTATGTGCTAGTTTCCCTGAAAATCCTAGATGTCGGTCTTTATATCCCCTTCTAGATGTTGCGATTTCTTTGTTAGTAAGTATATATATTATGTGGTCTTATATGTATGTATAGTGGTAGTATGTCAGTCTAAATGTATTTTGTAGATAGAACCAAAACCTATATATATTTGCTTACTCCTTTGGAACTGATACATTGTTTGAAATATATTTCTGGCCAATTAATAAATAAAGGAAATAAATAGTTACACATTAGGTCTATTTTTTTATAGTGCATTTGTATTTTTGTCTCAGGTATTCAACAATATCAAAACATACAATGTGTTCCTTTTGAAATTAGATTTTTTGTTATATTTCTTGTTAAAACGTAAAAGTTATGAAAGTACAAATTCTGCATAAATGGGAGACATGGTGCTTATTTCTCATACCAATTTTTTAAATGTAGCTTTAAAACTCTAGAATATATAACAATATATAGGTTGTTGACACCCTGTGTATTTATTTTTCCACGATTATTTATACTTTACACGGTTAGATCTAAAACAATGTTGGGCTATCCGAAGACTGATTAGCACCTGGCGCGTTCCTAGACCACTTAACCACTTAGACCAGTATGTATCTGCTGAATACCAAATCGAGTTATAAGAATGTTTCCGTTTCATTATAACATTTCGAACACATCTAGTAAGTTAATACGTCTTATTTCAAGGTTATGTTTTTGAACGAGATATGTAATTTATTCGACTGGGTAACGAACAAGAACAACGAATTAACTCAGTATTAAATTATCGAATTATAATTAATGAGGAATAAATTTAGCGCACAACAAAATGATTCATGCCATCGGTTCGTTAACCCCTTTACGTAAACTGCCTTTGATTTTACTCTCGCAGCTCAACTGTAATGTACGCTCCAGCATTATAAACATGAATATTCTCCAAGGTACGGAACAGACGTTTATCTTAACTCTAACTTTATTAAGTCATATTAAATTTTATGAGATCGATCGCTTGGATGGATTGATGCAACTTAGTAGAGTTTATCTTCCATTTTGGATGCATTTTGATGGTTGACGAGAAAACTTGTAAGGAATATAAATGCGGACTGTCATATCCTGATGCCACAAGACAATAGTTTTGGGAATATTTTAACTGTCGATCATAATTCTTCAAGTTTGTCATCATATGCATCCTAATTTTTGACGTGAAACATCTTTATGCGTGTTTATGAGCTGTAAACGAAACTAGCCCGTCAGATAGTGACTCTTCAGCAATCTTTTGTGAAAATGTAGTCATAGAAGTGAATTACAAACGTTTCTATTCCGTCAAATCGGGGTCGGTGAGCCTACATAATTTTTAACGTATTTTACTATTAGTCATTTGGTACGATCTTAGATTTTCTGTGGTAAAATTATCTTTTCAATAACTAAATTTAGTGACCAGCTCACAAAGCTTTTGGTGCAATTTCCAATGATTTAAAAGTATATTTGCAAAAACTTGACGAGTAGGTGAGTACTAGTATTATTATTTTTATTTGATATACCAAAATGGTATATAAAATAAAAATAGAATTCAGTAGTTCCTGGTTGCCGATGATTAAGGAAGAAATTGCTAATGGTCATGTCCTTGTGAACAACCCAATATCGGGATAATTCATAAGGTTTTTCCTAGGTTTTCCCTTATGATTTTAATGGGATCACTGAATCAACAAAGTTCTTTGGTCGCATTTTTGGCGACAAACAAAGTCGCACCTAGGAGCTCCACATAAAGTTCTGAAGATCTCCCTTTCAAATTCTTCCAATTTGAAAGGAACTTTATGATTATATGATCTTTAGAAATTTCTGTGCTACCCTGTATATTACAAATAAAATTTTCTTAGTTACGTCAAAAATCAAAATAATACACATTGTCAAATATTTTAATTTACATCTTAGAATTGTGCCCCTTTTTAATCTGTTGTTTCTTAACCATTGACAACGGTGTCTGATCTAGACCCCGAAACGTTTGGAATATACAGCAATTTTCTTTAAACTGTGGTGTTATTTCCCAAGAAGCACTTAGACATTGAAAAATATGCCACAAGTATCATTCAGAAAACAACAAAATGGTAACCTTTATTTGTAAAAGTGGCTTATTTTATACTGCTTGTTTTGATTACAATGATTTATGTAGTTTATATATAGGCGTTTGCCAATATCCAACATAACAATAACATTATAATTGAAAAATTTTAAAAAACCCTCTGGAAAATGTTTTATTTAAAGAAATTCCATCAAATTAAAAAAAACTGGTTAAACTGTCAATATTTTTATGTGTATTGATGTTCAATATCCGTAATTCTTAAAGATTGTTTACACAGAGCAAAACTCCAAGGAAATTTGTACAGAATATTTTTTAGATTGAAGATTTTTCCAGTTCTCTGCAAATCTGTATTTTTCCAAAAGGGAATATTTTAAACAAATTTTTCGAGATATTGTTGAAGCGAAAAATGTATAAATTATTCGCAAAACTAAATTTCATACCATATACCTTTAAAAAATATTTTAAATTTTTAAATGTAATTAAATATGGATATTGTGTATTTTCATTTTTACGCTTTAGTATGAAAAGAAACATATTTGGGCACTCACGATCTATCGCTGCCATGCCAACACGCCATTTCTTGTTGAGTTGCAGTCTGCAGTCACGTACACATGGCTGTCTCTACTGATTCTCCCTCCAAAACGATGTTTTGTTCGCGGAGCTTAAAAGCCGAGTAGAACAATTGATTCAGATTCTTCTTGTAAAACTTTGCACTGCTTACGGATAGCTATTCAAAACAAATGAATAGGCATGCTGACTGTTCTGGAATTGTTCTGAATCCTGACAAATTCCGTACTCACAGTGCTGATGGAACTCAACTGCTCCTGGTGCAGCTTCAAAGCGATATTTTTGAACACACACCATATTCTCCCGACCTTACGCCGAGTGATTTCTATCTTTTCCTAGAGCTGAAGAAGTGGATTGGGGGACAATGTTTCAAGCTGACAATGAGCTCAAATCACCTCAGATCACTGCCGAGATTGGCGTTTTATCAAGAAAAATAGTGATTGAATAAATTTTTCATTACGAATCCTTTTGACTTTTTAAATTTTTATTCATTTGTATTAAGTTATTTACTATTGAAAACGGGGTCTGATTTAGACCTTGAAACGTTTGGACTTATTGAAGTTTATATGGTGTTATTCCCAAAGAAGTCAGAAAAAATAAAAATATGACTAATATCTAAATTATCAATGTGATTATGTAGAGAAGTATCCTATAATGTAAATTCCTATGGGTTTTATAATTATTTTATAGGTTTTCTGAAGCTATATTTCCTGAAATTTACTGATAATTGCTAAAAAATCCGTACATCTTGTAATTAATAAATTAAAATAAAAAAATTATGTTCCACAAATATTTAACCAGTGTCGAATAACAACTGCTTTTCACAATAATTCCAATAAAAATCTCTAAACATACAACAGCCTTAAAAAGCTCCCTAATGGGTACGACTGACTTGATTTGGAACAGGAGGTTTCGAAAGATGTTACCACCATCTTGTAGACAACAAGGCCTTTAAATGCCAATGCGTAAAGAGATGAAATATTATTTCCTTGTCTTATATACCTACCTTCTAATACGCGTTTTCTTCGCGTTCTGCAACCATGTGTGCTTTGCTTATCAGTCTACCTTTCAAATTCTCAAATCCCGACTACCACTCAATTACCACACATCTTGAACCCGAATCGTACTACATTCATGAGCATATTAGTGTGCTTCGAAAATCTCAGACCAATAGTTTACTAATGTAAAAACACACCAAACGTTTATTTTAAACCGTCAACGCCGTTTCAACAACTCCTTGATGATGACATTTGTGTCAAAGGTTCCACAGCATTTCCATTAGAATAGTTTACTATTTCTACATGCAAATTTCCGTTGTAAAATTTTGGTAAAATAATAGAGTGTCTGACAAAATAATGCACTAAATTTTGTTATGTGTAATTATTCTAAAAATTTAATCCACATATATGACAAATAATATGAAAACCCATTCGTCATTAATTAGCTTAACATTTAACATTAATGCGGTTTTAATCAGAATAGCTCTAGTATACTTTCTACTCTATTTATTTTATTTCCTTTTCGATCAAACTATTACAACCGAGGAGCTCGGTCCTAGGTATACTAATTTTAAAGCGCCAATACGTTTTTTTTCTTTTTAGGGGTTCTTTTGTCGGATTTTTTCTAAATATACCACTGTACCTGTACATGTCAAATCATGTTTATTAATTCACTTAAAACTCAGTCACTCACTACAAGTGGTACTACATAGTGTATCAAAACTTCAAATCGATTGAGCGATGGACGGAAAGTTATTATCTTTCACAAATTTACACTCATTTCTCTTTTCTGTTCAGTTATTAGATACTGATCATTATTTATCTATAACCTATTCAGTGAGATCATTCCAAATTACCCAAATCCATACATCTACTTGAAAGTGGTGAGGAGTTGATTAACCTGTAGATTCTAGGTAATGCTGCAGCATTAGATCAAATCTACCATGTTCTTGCGATATCACTGAAGTAATATGCTACTAAATGTCGGATCGATTACATCGGTAAAAGTTCAACCCTATAACAACTAGAAAAGAGGTGCGGACCTTCCATTCTATTTGAGAACACCAATGAAACAGACAGAAACACAGATATACAACATCAAACACTCCTTTATTTTTTAGATTAAAAACTGTTCAAAAGAAGTGTATTTTTTTATGAAAAACTAATATTTTACCTTTTACCGTCTACAAAACCTATTTTGCAATATAAAGAAAACAATTACTTTGTATAATATAATATGTTGAAAAACGGATTTAATATACCTGCTACCATATTTGGTAGTCAACCCTACAGAAACTTATAACCTATCAACAATAATCCCTACTATCTTTTCGAGATTTTGCAACTCATTGAACGCAAGACAATGCATTGTTTCTAATCGAGAATACTTAATCAGTTGCTCTGATCAAAATCTCTGAACTAAACTGAAATTATAAGCTATTGACTATGTCATATAATAAGGAACTAACGCGTTCAAGGGTTTTTATAGTTTCATATGGTCAATTGACCTTTAGTAAGATAAAACTCAAAAGTGTTATTAAATCTAGCCATGCGTTTTTGAGAACGGAGTAAATTTGGCCATTTTTCGGTTTTTTGGCTATAGCGCAAAAACTATGCATTTTTTGACGAAATTTGCAGGAAGATTTTTTGTAGAGAATTGAATTTCCTATCGAAATGATATTTAAAGTGACAAAAATATAGTTGTTATAAAATAGCCTCCAAAAACAAATTAAAAAAATCGAAAATATTCAAAAAATTTTCTTTTTTTCTATTTATGATTAGAACTTTTTTTAGGCATAGGCATTGCTTCTTAAAAAAGAAAGCTTTTGAAATTACATTTAAAATGGAGGCTTATAGATTTTTAAACGATTGAAATTGATGGAGATAAAACGGTTGAATATAGCAATTTTTTCTTTTTTACTTTTTCTTTAAAAAGTCAATTATTTCATATTTGAGCGTTAAGAAAAAATTGTATGCAATAATAATTTTATAAACATACATTTTCAATAATATAAGATATTATTCTATTAGAAATATTTAATTTAAGTGGTTGGAGATTTAGAATTGAAATAATAAATTACATATGTTTTTAATTTACTGACCCAAACTTTGAAATTTGAAGAAAAAATATATAATAGAAGTGAGTCTTTCAAGGTCCCCCACCGTAAGTTCTAAATATGTTTATGTTTAGAAGCAGATGATACAACAGTAACGGTTCTAACTGGTATACATACGAGAGAGATTTTTAGAAATATAAGATATATTTGAAATATATACGTCTCAAAATTTTATTTTGATTCAATTTTTTTTTCATAAAGGCATTATAAAATATATTTAAACATAATGAGTTTAAAACAAATGTAAACACCATTGCATATAAAAATTAGGTTTAAAATTATTACTTTAAAGATAAATTAAGTATAAATTTACCTACATGTACATGACTTTGAATTAACAAAATAAAATATTTTTTTATTAAATTATTCTTCCATATGATATTTATTGCATAAAAATCTTTTTTTAACGTTCAAATATGAAGTCATAGACTTTTTTTTTTAAAAAAAAAGTAAAAAATAAAGAAAAAACGGCTCCATCTCTATCAATTTCAATCGTTTAAAGATCTATAAGCCGCCATTTTAGATGTAATTTCAAAAGCTTTCTTTTTTATGAAGCAATACCTATACCTAAATCTATTCTAATCAAAAATAAAAAAAAAATAAAAAAATTTGAAAATTTTCGATTTTTTTAAATTTGTTTTTGGAGTTTATTTTATAAAAAAAATGCATTTAAAAACATTATTTCGATAGAAAATTCAATTCTCTTAAAAAAATCTTACTGCATATTTCGTCAAAACATGCATAGTTTTTGCCCTATTGCCAAAAAAACGAAAAGTGGCCAAATTTACTCCGTTCTCAAAAACGCATGGCTAGATTTAGTAGCACTTTTGAATTGTATCTTACTAAGGTCAATTGACCATATGAAACCATAAAAACCCTTGAACGCCTTAGTTCCTTTTACCCCTTTTCTTTGACATAGTCAGTAGCCTATTAATGTTTCTACGGTGGTATTTTAGACTACGCACTGAAAATGCCTGGAATATTTTTCAAATACCGTTAATTTCATTTCAATTATCATCCAGTTTTACAGGTCCTTGCAGTTTACCTACCAACCTAAAGTCTTTATTACAACTAGCTGTCGCCCAGTGGTCGAAATTCGACCAATTGTGTCAATATCTCTGGCAGGATAAGTAACCTGAAAATTTTATCTTGACATTCTATCCTAGGACTTTAGGGAGAACAGCAATTACAGGGAAAGGATCCAGATTAGGAACCTCTGTGTGATAGTTTCTTCGAAAATCCTAGATGTCGATCTTACATCTCGCTTCTACAAATAAGTAAATAAATTCAAGTTTTTTTCAAATATAATTCATAGGACATTATTTGTGTTCAAATTCGTAATTCTTAATTTAATATGACAACAACGCAACCGCTAATGGGCTACCATACATATTTATTTTTTCTAACCTGTCTGTATAGCTATAATTGCACTCAATTCTCAAACATTTATTAAAATCCTCATTATAATAATTCCATCTCATTATATATTTCCACCACCCTGTATATGCAACTGCTCATGGACCACGCATAATATTTTTTAACATTTTTTAACCACCCGGTAAACCATTCTGTATATGCCACTGCCTATGAGCCACGGTATTTACTCTTTTTGTTTATGAAATTTTTAACTATCTTCTGTAACTATAATTCTACTCTGACCTATATTTCAATCATCATATATATGGAACTCTTCGTGGGCTACTCTATAAATCATGTCCGTTTCTAACATTTTTTATCATCATCCTGTATATCTATAATTCCTCTCACCCTATATTTCATCTTCCCTATATATACAACTGCTTATGGGTTACAAAATGTTGCATTTCCATTTCCGAGACCCTGTATATGCATCTTTGTATAATACTCTTTGCACCACCCTGTATAACCGTAATTCTACTGCACCTTCTATTCCAAGAGCCCTGTAAATTCAACCGCTAATGGGCTTCCCTATATAATTATTTTATTAGTTATAATTGCACTCTACTCTGTATTTTAAAGACCCTATATATACAATTGCTTATGTGCCACCCACGAAAAAAATTATTTTGAACATATCTGAAATCGCCCTGTATAATTATAATATACAACGATTACTTTACCACTAAACAATAACAACTCTTGCATGGCACTTCCAGTAGTACATGCTCTAAGTATAAACAGCATTGGTCCCTCTATATATAATTACTCAATGTTTTGAGTCTGGCGGTGGCGGAACGCGGCACATTCAGTTGTTTGGCGTTGACATTATGACGTAAATAATGAATTTTTATTATATTTTATTCAATGAATGAACCATTATTATAAATTAATATTAGCATTTTGCACTGAAGGTCGTCAGTAGCTACGAAACAAAATAAAAATGAAGAAAATCGGTTCAGAGACAGAGGAGAAAATGGTACCTAATCATTTTTTTTATACCATGCTAGTATTGTCCGCAATTGGAATTTTATTGTCCGCAATTGGAATTTTACTGTTAACTGCCGTCAAATTTCGAACATTAGATTAAGCTACTTGTTCATATAGGGCGCCACTCGAATTTTATTAATAATTTTTGTTAAAATTACTTATTTTAAAAGAAATAAATAAAGATTCTTTATATATTCTGCACTGAAGGTCGTCAGTAGCTACTAAACAAAACAAAAATGAAGAAAATCGGTTGAGAGGCAGAGGAGAAAATGGTACCTAATCGTTTTGTCTTAGCCTATTTATATATAAATATTTTCGCGTCTCACAACAATAACTCACTGTTCATATAGCTTTCTTGAAGACGTCTTATTTTTTAGTGCCACTATATACACGTACATACAGAAGTCTTGAGGTTAATGATCATTAGATTAGTCACGCGAATATACCGGAAACAATAGAATAAACAGAATTCAGTTTTTTCATTCACAGCACACGAGTGCACGTTCAGGAAAAGCATTCATTATAGTCGCAAAAGCATAACTGAGGAATACCTTTGATGATCGTAATAATAAAATTAATTATTGTGAGGATCCACGAGTGTATGTAATTTTGAAATCTTTAAATTCACCAGGAAGATTTCATCATCAAGCCATTAGTGACGATTAAAAATTAATTTTCATCGAACGGTTTTCCAAACACACTCGGATCTGTTTAACTGAAAATTTAAATTCGTTAATTGAGTTTTTTTCATTTCGATTTGACTTTCATCGTGTTGAAATTAATATTTGAAAGCTTAATTAGAGCCCCTTTCTGTTACTTTCAAATATTGAATTCATGGTGACAAACGTATTGGGGAATTTACAACACCTAATTGCAAAAAGAAAGAATAAAGTATTAATTTACAAAGAAAAGAAAATGTTTGATCTTCAGATAATTGAAGCGTAATAGTGTTGTCTGTAGAGCACTTGACCAAAGGACCCCGCATAATAATAATGGAAAATGACTTTCGGCTAAATTTTTTCAAATTAAAGTATGTGATAGCTCTTGAAGAGTAAATCAAAAGTGCTCATGGGCACAAAGCTTCAGAGCCAATACTTTAAATCTACAGCCCTCTAAAGTTGAAGCCATTTCCCATAAGGATTCTGGACTAAGTCAACTTTAGAGGGCTGTAGATCCTGAACTATTGGCTCTGGAGCTTTAGGCCCTGGAGCACTTTTAATCCACGTCTGGACTGTGATGTTTGTGCCTTTCTCTAGACTCGGCTAGCAGTATATTAGTATTAAGTATATGGTCTATGCACTCTAATATCGACTGTGTCTGAATCAATTAGCATGTGGCTTTCTGTATGTATTGAGTTAATACACCAGTTTATAGAGCAAAATTCGCTTATACCATCAAGTCAGTAACAGTTTATAGATAATTATTGCTAAGATTTTAACAGCAAACTAGTAGAAGTAAACGATTTAAATAATAAAAACCCGCAAAAATACGAATTTCTTTTGTTTTTTGCTTATTTAATGAAAAGTAATGGAGGAATCTCAATGCAGTCTACAAGAAAGTTGTAGAGAATAAGAAATCTTTCTTAATAAGTGTTTATACATCCTGACAGGATCATTTTTTACCGAGTAAACTCAGAAAAACTGGTCAAAAGTGGATATTTTTTTCACAAATTTATAAGTTTTTGGTAACTAATATTGGAAAAGAATAAGTAGTTTTTGATAATTTCGAATTTAAATCATGTAGAGACCTGTTTTGCACATCTCACCGTATTAACGAGACTAGCCCGATCGGAATGTACTAAAGATATTTTGAAAGTTCATAAATTCCACTTTAATTTGTCTATCTTAGTTTTTCGCTGTAATGCCGAGAAGTTGGTTTAAAATAATAGTAAAACATTGCATTAAATGTACGAATATGCGACTGTCAGTCAGTGGTGTACTAACAATAGCTGCCAAGGCACATGGACGGATCTAGAATTTTCTTAAGGTGGGGATATTGTATTATTATATGTTTTTTTTTTTCGACAATCTATTATGTTTTTATTTACATAACTATTGCCTGCTCTTTTTGTTCTATTGGTTTATGGTCTATTGGTTTATTAAGTTAATGGTTACCTGTATACAGTTACGATATTAATTACATGACTTTTTTCTACTGACTGGATCCGCCACTGTCAAAATATCAGAGTGTTCATCGTTTAATCCAAATTTCAAAAGCAGTATTAATACATTTTACGGCACTATAAGTAAAATTCAAGATATACGAAGTGAGGTCCATTTTATAAGTTTTCAAAATATATTTTGCATAATGCTATTGAACTATCGTGGTTAATACGATACGTCCTGCAAAATATTTCTACACAGTATTTACATTGGAGTTCTGGAAGATCTACTTATCGTACAATATCGACCTTCAGCGTTATTAATCTCAACATTATAATATATCAATAGCAGGCAGATTAAGGTTCCAAGTGTTATTACAACCAAGTTATGAATTTTTTATAATTTCTCACTTTACATCGGTTTTTGCAGTTTTTCTTTACGAAAAATGCTGCGATCAAAATTTATATAAACATTCATTTTCAAGATTTTCTGATTCTCTACAATTTTTCTTTTTATTTTGAGTGTTCATCTGGGATTTTCTCTCCTCGCAATGGTCTCAGAAATATACAGATAAGTTAAGTACTTGTATCATAATATCAAGGTGAAGTAACTAAGAGCAGTTTGTGGAAACTGCCCGGAACACTAGTTGCCCTCTTATAGAAAAAACTCTCCCACAGGATTAACTGTGAGAAAGTAGGTCTACCAATTTGTCAACTAGTATTCCAGTATAATATGTTGTGTATTTTGTGTTGTACTTATCTGTTTTTTTGTGACGTTTCGATTCCTTATCAGGAATCGTTGTCGAACAATGTTTGTTTGAATGTTTTGCACTATATTCGCTTGACTTTTTTGGTAATGTCAATTGACTGATTAATTGACTTTGAAGTTTCCTTTTTGATGTTCATTCGTCAGAAGTTGTTGCCATGCAACCGGTATCTCTACAGAGGGTGTCTCCATTATTCAACAAATTGCAAACACTTTCTTTGATTTCTCTTTTTTTGGTATGTTCTTCTTTAAGTAGTATTTTTGTCTTATTCCAGTCCATTTTGTGTGTACCATTATCCATGAGTACATGATTTGCCAATGTTGATCTGTCTATATGTCTATTGACGCCATTATGTACAGATGTTTACTTTTTTTATACTATAAGCAAAAAACGAAAATACCCCATATTGTTTGGGTTTTTAAGGCTCAAATAACTCTAGGAGTTTGCTGTGAAAATTATGTCAGTTATGACTTATAAACTATTATTTACGTGATGGCTTACATGGTTTGCTGTTGAATATGATTTAAAAATCTCCATTAACTGGCGTAGAAGAATTTGTTTTATGTAAATCGTATGACAAATGAAAAATGCAAGTCAGTGTTAAACTGCCTATCTTTTTTATTTAATTAGACCAATTCTTGGGAAGCTAGTGTAGAGGTAGGCCAGCTAGTTGTAAATAACTGAACAATAAGCAAGAAATCGAAAAAAATAACTTTCGGCATTTATTCTTTCTCCATCGGAATTAAAGAACACAATAACATTTTTCACTCGAAACACGAACACACAATAAACAACCCCTGACGGTGTAGCAGAAACGATCCAGAAGGTCGGGGCAAGAAAAGTCGGGACATAATACGCAGCATCTTTTCCTCTATTAGAAGAAAATCCTTGATGCGACATACGAAACTCGTTTATCTGTCTTTTTCATCCCGGAGATTGATTTTTCCGCAGATCTGCCGCCAACAAGAATCAAAGGTGCAGAAGAACGATACAGGGTAATACATATTTTATGTTTGGAAATATTTAATATAAGATTGATTTTTATGCAGAAGAATTTTTTTGATTTTTAAATGGATATTTCATTCCCTTGACTGAAACGGTGATTAGATGACCACGCTATTGAAATGAGTTAGTACTGTTATCGTTAAATTTGACATTTGCTATTGGGAAAAGCATAGGCCGTTACAAACAAAGCTTATACCTAATTTGTTTAATATATTTACAGGCATTTCAAGTTAAGGTTAATATTTTGGGGATTTTTGGTAATCTCAATGATCACAGGAAACTGACTGATATGAAAGAAAATCTGAGAGTATGTGTTCACTTACACATGTCCTTAAAAACCCATTTGTCTGGTCAAAAATATTGGAAACTAGCGGACTCGAAAGACCTTGTTCTGTCCAAACGTGGCTTGGAGCTATAAGGGGGTTCAGCAACTGTTTTTTCGGATTCCGTATATACCCTTAAAATATCACTCCGGATTTTTGACTCTGTCACATCACAGCAATTTTCTCCTAAACTACTGGACGGAAAAGGTTGAAATTTGGCATCAATGTGTAGTTTGCTGACCCGATCAGGAGTACATATCCTAAAAGAAGAAATTTTGATTTTAGGGGTACTTTGGGGGGGGGGACTAAAAATCAACCGTTCCCACCCTGATCTCCGAAACTACTGAGCCTAAAATTTTGAACAAAATAGGAAATATAGAATGTTGCCCGAACTTTACAGAAATAAGGAGAAACTATAAATATTAATTTTGGGGGTTAAAATATAGAATTAAATGAAAATTTTTCAAACGCGTCATGTACTACATCAAATGAAAGGTCCCATTCTGAGAAACACAAATATATTTTTTTTTTCATATTTTATAAAATAGTTAAAAAGATATTAACGAAAATATACCAAAATTTACGCATTGCTCCCTTATCTCTGAAACTATAAATCGTAAAGTTTTGCAAATTAGAGGTACAGGGTCCGACCTGAAGTTTACTGAAAAAATAAGGAGAAACCTCTACTTTTAATTTGGGGGGGGGCAAATTACAGAATTAAATGGAAAATATAAAATTAAAATTCTTTCCAACGCATTATGTTATATATCAAATGAAAGGGCTCATTATGACGAAAAAAAATAGAGGTACTGGAAAAATAAGGATAACCCCGTAATATTCATTTTGGGGTACAAATTATAGAATTAAATGGAAAATATAAAAATATAATTGTTTCTAACGAATCAAGTAATATATCAAATCACAGGGCTCATTATGACGAATACAAATATATTTTTTTTTATTTTGTTTAAATGAATATTTTAAAATATATTTTAAAAAATTACCCATTTCCCCTTTATTCCCCAAACTATAAGACCTATTTTTTTTGTTTACAGGAAAAATACGAAGAAATCCCTAATGTTAATATTGGGGGCCAAATTATAGAATTGAACGGAAAAAATATACTTTTTTAACGCATCATGCAATACATCAAATGAAAGGGCTCATTATGAGGAAGACAAATATATATTTTTAATATTTTTAAAATTAATTGTTTACAAGATATTAACACAAAGTTATAAAAAATTCTCATTTCTCTCGCTTTATTTCCGAAACCATGCTACCTAAAATTTTGAAAATAATTAGGGGTACTGGAGCTCACTTGTAATTTATAAGAAAACCCCCATAGTAATTTTAGGGACAAATTATACAATTAACTGGAAAATAAAAATTCAAATTTGAATAACAGATTTAGTAATTTATAATTTAAAACTTGACAGAGCCTCAAAATTCAGACAGTAGATTATAAAAGGCTTCCCTGAAAGTAAAATAAAAACTCTATGTGTGGAAAATGAAAGTGTATATTCTTTATAAATTTAAAACGCTTCATTTAAAAGATATTAGGATAAATATAAGAAAATGCAGTCATTCGATGCTTGTCTGAAACTGGAATATTAGAATCTTGAAGGTGGTACGGAACCCTAAGTATGCGAGTCCAACTCGCAATTGACCAAATTATTAGATATTAGAATTCGGTAAACTGTACACTAATGTTCGAGAAGTATAAAAAAATCGTCAAAATAAAAGGAATTCCTATAACACGATCTTAGTGCAACCTACCGGGTCGAATTGTAAATCTAAACCATCCAGGGACCCATCCAAACATACAAAAAAATTTTCATAGTTGCTTAGACAAGGTGATTGAAGTAAGAGTGAGGTAACATTATTGTTAGGGGTATGAAAAATTTGTTATATAGGCAAAAGCAGTTAGGATATATGAATTATACTATAGTATATAGTAGTAGTAGAAAGTATAATTATAGACATGGGTTCAAACATTTTTAGAAGCAATTGCATATACCGGGTGGTTGAAATAAATGGTAGAATAAAATTATCGACGTAAAATGTGGTTCAAAAAGGTGAATTTTGTTATATAGGGTAGACTATGTGCAGTTGCATAAATGGAATACTAGAAATATGGGGCGAAGTAAAATCATTGGTATACAGGAATAATTTAAAAAATAGAAAAATGGAAAGAGTCAATAGTGTGAAGAGGATTTATACTTATATAGGGTGGTTTTAAAGATATCAGGACCACTATAATATTGTGTTAAGTTGAATCATAGTTGTACAGGGTGATTCAGAATATGACAGACCGATAAGCAATCTAGGGATGACCAATACACAGAAGCATATACAGTGGGGATGCAATATAGAGTGAATTAGTTACATATATATATATATATATATATATATATATATATATATATATATATATATATAAAGTGGTTCCAATAATAAAATACATAAAAAAGTTAAAATATATTTGAAAAAATATAGACAAAGAATAAAAATTAGAAAGGGAGAAAAAGAGAGAGAGAGATAAGAATACGCTAAAATTTTCAATTGCATTGTACCTTAAATCAGATAAAAAGAAGATATGCCTGAAAAGAGTGATTGATTGCACACGGTTTCTAAACGGTTTTTATCAGCTGAAATCGGTTATTTTTTAAATATAAATTATTCATTTTCCTTTTTGGGAAGAGAGCTACTTAATATTTTAATATTATCCCTTTTTGTAATGGAAAACAGTTACTTTTTCACAATATGATGTTTCACATGTGTAATATAACTAATTTTCTCTTATTGTTTCAGGTAAACATGTCTTTTTATATTAACTCCAACATTTGGTAAGTCAAATAAATACTAAGAAGCAGTTAGCATCCAAAGATAGCAAAAATATGCACAAAATTGAATATTTTATAGGTGAGAAATCTTATTGTTAGTATATATTTGAGTCGTAATGCCAAAATTATGGAAACCTTTGAATAACTCTTGAAGAATTTTTTTTTTTGTAAAATGATACATACAAAATTGACAGTGACCATGAACTTGACCTTGACGGTCATATCCAGGTAAAAGGCTTTTTTTCAAATGAGAACTCCCATTTTTTATTCCTGTTTCGGAAAAAGGAAAAACTTTTACGTCCAGATTGACCTTGACCACGACCTCGTCCATGACTTTGACCGCTAGCATGATCAAATGCCTTTTTATCAAATTAGAACTCTTATTTTTCTTTATGAATTAGTATGAGGCGCAGTATTGGACGCCTGAGAATGTCCTTGAACTTGATCTTGATTTACCATGGTCACTTCAATGTCAACTTGTTTTTTTTTTCAATTGGAACCCTTTTTATTTAAGATTCGAAAAGAACGGAAGAGTTACCTCCAAGTATAACCTTGACTACGACCTTGACCTTCAATGCCATTTCAAAGTCAGAATTTTTTTTTAAATAGAAACACCTTATCTTCCAAAATTGATGAGGAAATAGCGAATAATTTTACTTACGAACAATACCTTGACCACGACCAACAATGTCATCTGATTTTGGTGAAATCCATTACATATTCAAATGTACGTCTGCCATCTTGGCCCCGCCATTTTGAAATTAGTATTTTGGTGATAATCTATTGATATTTCAAAATGCATTTGACCTTGGTAGCCGTCAAAGTCATAAACGATGTCAAAGTTAAGGTCATTCTGGACGCAAAAATTTCCGCTCTTTCTGAAACCGAAATAAAAAATGAGGGCTCTCATGTGAAAAATGCATTTTACCTCGATATGAGCGTCAAGGTCATCGCCAAAGTCAAGGTCATGGCCAACGTTAGACAGACATGGAGAAATGCTAAAACTTTTGTATTTATCATTTTTCAAAGAAATACATTCGTCTGAGTTATTCAATGTTATCATCATCAAAGAACCGCCACATAAATTTAATATTAATTATTTTAAATAAATAAAAATTTAACTGCCATGGACACATTACAAAAATACTTTATTATAATAAAACACGAAATGATCTTTAACTGGTGTGCCACACAGCATGAAAAATTCCTAAAATATTTCGTGTTTGATATGAAATATTTCAAAATATTTCTATAGTATTGCTATGTCCGCGGCAGAACCCCACAATAATTCAAAAAACATTTCTGTAATATTTTCTGAAATACTTCTGTAACATTTTATGATATGTTTCAAAAGATCTTGTTGCACATATATGAATAGTTTAAATGTATTTTTTAGCAAAACATTTAAAACTATTTTTATAATATTTAATGTTTGTTTTGCAGTATTATAAAATAATTCTGAAATCTTTGTATTTTCGACACAAAAAATCCTTTTGAAATATTTTATGAACTATATCTGTGTCATTTCATGATTTTTTTGTCGTGTTCGTACGAAAATTTCAAAAATATTAGAGTGAAATTTTTTTTAAAGTTTAAAAATTTCTCATTTCTGAAATACTTCTAAAAATATTTCCAAAATATTCCCATATACACGACTCAAAAATCTCTTCAAATATTTTATGAAATATTTGTATAATATTTCAAGCAATATTTATCTGATATTTCAATAGTTATTGCAGAAATTTTTCATCGAAATATTTCATGCTGTGAGAGATTACACCTGTGTTAAATTTTCTTTCGCAGTAATTACGTATCGCCCTGTACTCGCGTGAAACAGCATGTATTGTGAACCTGTTATTTCTTGTGCTCGTCAATGGCCCTTCAAAGCAAGGATCATCGGGACGGGATTACCTTTTGATATCGGTCCGGCGACTTTTTCCGCTAAATTAATTTTTCCATGCTTTTCAGCGAAAGAGAATAAATGTTTCGATCACAATAGCTGCTCATTTCAAGCTGCTATTCTGTACTGAATATATCCACGTTAAAAAAATAAATAAGATTTCAAAGGAAATACATTTAAAAATAACTACGATAGCCCTAAGTTTTGTCTTATAAAATAACAAATATCAGGCTTTTAACCGACTTCCAAAAAAGATGAGGTTATCAAGTCTTTTTTTATGTATGACCAGCGATTATTCAAAAACGCTTGGGGCAAATTTGATCATTTAAACTGCATTATATTTAGGAACATTACAGGAAGGTATCATATAAATGTCTATAACAAGAGATTTACGGCTTTTCAGGAAATCAGATTTCAGTGAATTTCAATGAATCTTCGCTGTTTTCTCTAAAATTATTATGTTGGAGATCTCTTCTATATGGTATACTGTTGTAGGTGTGTACATGCGTGCATGTGATATTAGGTGGTACATAAGCAATTGTATACAAAGGATGGTTGACATATAAGGTGGAACTGAATTAGTTATACAGAGAGGTTCTAAAACTATTATATTGGTTGAAATAAGAGTAGAGCAAAACCATTGTCTTACACAGTGGATATTTGCGTTATAGGACGGAGAATAATTACAATTATACAGAATGCTCCAAAAAATATTAGATGCAGTTGAATATATAGGGCGTTTGAAATATAAAGTGGAGTAAAATTACAGTTATACGGTTATATAGTGTGGAACATGAGTATTTGCTTATTCAAGGTGTTTGAAGTAGAGAGAGAGAGAGAGAGAGAGAGAGCTTAAGTCGGTTCTTTTTTTAAATATAAATTATTAATGTCGAATTTAGGAATATTTAGTTCGAAGATAAATATAAATACATATTATTAATTGTTAAAAATAAAAACAAGGTAGTATCAATTTCCATAAGCAATAAGTTTGACTTTATGTAACGATCTAGGATTCGAAACCCACACCTTGTAATCTTACAAGCAGGAAACTAAAGGCATTATTGCTATCGGTATCCGATGATTTATAGTTATTATCGCATTTATACGATGTTCTAACAACATATGAGAATTGTAACCATTTCATGCTGACGAAC
Source organism: Octodonta nipae (assembly GCA_034190945.1). NCBI lineage: Eukaryota > Metazoa > Arthropoda > Insecta > Coleoptera > Chrysomelidae > Octodonta > Octodonta nipae. Next base: position 92,003,928 of record CM067222.1, read on the forward strand.
TGGTATTCTATGTACAGTTTCGTCTAATGAGATTCTTGGTAGCAGCTGAAAAATCGATTACTACAATATTGGTGAAGATAGCATACTCAAAATCCTATTTTAGTTAGGGAAAATTTTATATACATAGACATATAGGTATTGATATCATGCATCTACTCTTTCATTGAAAATTGCATTATATAATTAAAATATTTTAAATTGTACATTTGTTAATTTAAAAAACATAAATCGGTTTATTCGCTTTTTTCATCTTCACAGTAAACCCATTCTTTATAAATATGTAGCTTTATAATAAATATACAGTTAATAACTATATCTGCAACCCGGTGGCTTAGTGGGAAATTTCTTCAGCTCACACAATTGTCTAACAATTGGAGCTTGATTAGAGGACTTGACCAGGGATAGAATTCCAGCCTGGTCCAGTTTTTTTTTCGATAAATAAAAAATTGTGACAATTCCGTGGCTACAGTCGCCACTGACGTAAATGGCAAAAATCTTGAGGCAGCATGGTAAGGCATGCCTCATATCGCCTGTATAATTCTAAAAAATATTTTTCACCTCCATTCTTGGAGGCAGTTTTTCCCACAAAAAATCCTTTAGCTCTTCATCTGTTTCCTCAGGACCTTAAGGGTCTCTGATCAGCTTATCGACTTATCTCTTCATTAATACATTTCTTCGCACATTTAGGTATTCAATGGTAAATTCCTCAACCTCTAGTCTTGAGGTTAGTCTAAAGTTGGTAGACAATGTAACTCGTTCCTCGAAGTTTCCTTAGACTTCCATCGCTTGCTATCGTCATCAGGTGAATGATGATGATAGCAGATACACAGCTATTGAAACGTTGTGAGATCAACCACTTCAAGACAATGGGAGGTCAAGGAAACTTCGAGGCTCTAGTCTTGAGTTTCCTTTAAAATTGTCAATATTATATTCTTCTTCTCAGTCCTTTGAGCCAGTTTTTCAGTTCTTCAGATCTACACATATTCTTCTTCTTCATTTCAGTTAATCCAGAAAGATCACCTGGTCACTTATCTTCATTTCTCTTCAATAAAATCCTTCAGTCCTTCTCACGGATCTTAAGATCTTCCTCTTCGTCTCTTCTCAAAACCTTAAAGCTCTCCATTTACACAGCTCTTCAAGTTCCTCTACAATCTTTTAATTCTTCAGGGAGCCTAGCCCATGAATAATGGTTGAATATAGCTGCATATGATGATGATGACGTACTTCTAGTATTATATGAAAGACTTGTCACCACTTTACAAGATGCGCACCAACGAAAGAGTGGATGGCGAAATGATCTTATATTTTCAGTAATAATATTATGAACACAATATTATATCATATTCCATTTTAGTAAAGGCAGCAGAGACGATTATGTTTTTATTTAACACTTTTTTGTCTGACTTTGGAACTAATACAAATTTCGAATGTAATAGATTTCTGTAGCTATACACCCTTGTCTAAACAACGTCTCTTAACGTCAACCTAAGCGGCGGACAACAAAATATTTGATAGTGCTAGAAAGATTCTAATTTGACTTGGAATTTCAAGGACGTGTCGAATTTTCATGGAACCCAATATTCTTGACTACAGAACTGGAGACAGCAGAGAGTTTTACGTTTTGTTATGACCTTCTGTAAGAGCGGGAAGTCTTAGTCAAGGTACCGTGAAAAGTTCACTAGTTAATGTAGCATAAAGAAATTCAGAAAGTTAAGACAAACTTATGTTTGCTATCTGTTGCCTGATACGTTGGCGTTGTCTGAGTTCTTCGGTACTTATAGATTTTGTTCGAAGTACTCTGTTTTTTAAACCATTAGAAGTTATCAACTAGGGTAAAATAGAGAGATCTCGATGGTCATTTGATTCGCCTCTTCTTCCTATTCACGTTGAAGGGAACACGTTATTTCAACCAAACGACATTTGACTGTACAGTGACCTAAAGTTCTTTATGCAGATTATACGGATTATGAAAATAATTTGTAAGTTGAAAATAATTATCGAAGGCAGTACTGTATAGTTGTAAAAGGTAAACATAATCCGGACAATTTATTGCTGAATGTTGCCGTATACGTCAAACTCATTGTAGGCTATTTCCGGTTCCAGCGTCAAACATGGTGTGTAATAATCAAAGAATTGTTTTACATTTTTATTAAATATTGTTGTCCGACGCCTAGTTTCCAAATCAACTTCAGTACCACAAATATTTTGAACACTTATGTACAATTGATTAGACTAAAACTCAGAATTGTTACTGTAAGGCATATTTCCTTATTAGTTAAATCTTAGAACTAGTTATTGTTACTGATGAGAAATAGATTACTATGAAACGTATACTCTAAAATATGGACATTATGAAGCTTAAACGAAATTCAAATCTGATGGCATATTTGACATCAGGACCACAAAACCCTTTGATTCGACACATTTCACACTAAAGTGACCACAAAATTCATCACGAATCCTGAATAATTCAAACGTCCTCACAAATTTCAAATACCCAACTACAAATTCTCCGACCATCCTGTTCGTTCCGGTTTGTCTCGTCCAACTTTTAATTTCCCGAATTCAACATCAACACAAACGAAAACTACACAAACTGTATTCACGAAATAGTCGTAATACACGAAACAACACAAAGTATTGTCGCGTCACCAGGTGCGAATATTTCCCGCGTCATTATAATCCCTGTCAGATGTCCAGAGAGAGGAAAAGCATCAGCCAGCAGGCAGCAGGAGCTAACAAGAAGTCCTTTCCGCTTCGCTTTGTTTGCGGTGTTTGTCTAAACACAACGACAGAGAAAAGCGATATGTTTCGGCTTCATTCCGCTCACTTTGCGGCCATAACTGCGAAAGCGGAAAATTTCATTTCAAATGCTTGGCTAAATGTGAGCAACAGAAAAGTGATTTGTTGGGAATTAAGGACTTTTGCATGCTTCTGTCTAGCTTCAACCGTCAATTCGTCTCCATAGCCAAATCAGGACAAATAAGTTCAGCAGTGGTCCAGTATTTTCCAGCAAAGACGAGATAATTACAGTTTAAAAGAGGCTGCTTAAAAAACACGCTTACAAAACACGACTAAAACGAAAAGGCATAAAGTAGATTATTTTGGTGGATGTGCCGGTATCACTAAAAATTCTATTTTGTTTATTTACCCTGTATACAGGTATAACATAGTACAGTGCAGATATTTTGGCAGGTGCTAGAACTAGCCAGTATGAAATAAAAAGCCTATCTTATTTATTTTCAGTCGTATTCGGTTGTAAAGTGTTTTGATTTTTCAAAATATCTGGCAACCTTGTACGTGAACGGTACAAAAATGACACACTTAAAAATAATTTTTTTATAAATCTAGAACGACAAATATTGTAAAACAAACATATTGCAAAAAACCTTAATGTCATTATTTGTGTGTCCTAACAAGTCTGGTTTGTGAATAATATGTCACATCTCAACTGAAAAACGCCAACAGAAAATTGTTCGATTTCATTTTGATTTTAATGAAACTAATTTTCTTTGCTAAGCCAAACCACATCAAAATATTTCATTCCCAAGAAGTATCACAATATTTTTGCAACACACAATCACCCACACAATTTTATCACGTTTCGAATTAAAGTAGTTTTAACCATTGTTAAATAGTTAAATAAGCACTTAAGTGATTTGCTTAGTTGACACTTTTGAAAGATATTTTTTTCTTCTCAAAAACCATAAATTTTTTGATATATGTCATATAAATCTTTTTATAAGATGAGCTCAATGATACCAAATTATTGTTTTCAAGATTCCTTTACATGATTTATCAACATACAGGTGAAGCCAATAAAAGCATATTAGAAATAAAAAAAAACATTAATTTGGGTTGAATTTGTAGCATCTTTATCTTAACCAGAGTGATGATTCATTATATTGAATAACTGTGATTTAGTTGGAAAAGATTTCGTATATAGACTTTGCTTTTAGATGGAGACAATGAAGTTGTGCACTTCTTTTTCTTTTGTTACAAATAAATGGAAGAATTTTTTTAACATGTTTTTTACCTTCAAATACTATTCCAAATCATTAGACACCTTTTTATTAACCGACTTCCAAAAAGGAAGAGGTTATCAATTCGTCGGGTATTTTTTCGCTTTTTTTTGTATGTATGTTCCCTGATTTCTTCTCGTGTGGTGCACCGTTTTGAATGAATATGGTCTTGTTTAATAGAGTATATATCCGGATTGGTGAAACTTCAAATTTTGGAAAAGCATTATATTGGTAAAGTGAAGAAATTTGTGAATGAACACATGCGTGCATGGAAATCGACCAATATTCCTAATATTTTAGTCGATTTTTCGATAACTCCTTATGGATGTGTATAGTTTTTAACGTTTAATCTATTAAGGAAGATCCCTAGGTGATCTCATATACTTTTCTGCGACGTGCAACTTGCCGTTTTGCAGAAAATCGCCGAAAATTCCAAAATTCTTATCAAAAATTTCATCGAAATGACATAACGGACATTTCCTCATAAATATTTTAATTCCAATGTAATAGTGCGGTAATTTTAGGCACTGGAAGTTTTAATTGCGATTTTGAAAATTTTCTATGTACATCTCAAGCATATAGGTAGTAAAGCATAGTATTTCCGGCACCTTAAATCAATGAGTACCAAGCTCATTTTGTTTGTATACCAGGCAAATACCTATTTAAATGCAAATTTTTCCATTTTGCGAAGACGGTGCATTTGGTTGTCACATTCTCCCGACCTAAAAGAAAATTCAGTGACATGTCAAACTGGTATTTGGTGGGTTTATAGACAGGGTGTTTAGTTATAGCAAACAAAATCACAAGGTAAAATGGTAGAAGGAATTGCATTTATACGAAGATTGAAATATAGGACGAACTAGAATGATAGTGGTCCGTAGGCAGCCGTATATACAGGGTGGTTGGAATATAGGGTGGATTGGACGTTTGGTGGTATAAAAATGTTGGAAAAAATGTGAAATTAAAATTATATAGGGTGATTAAAAAACTGTTATATGATGTGGACATAAGCAAATCATATACAGGATGGTTGAAATATATCCTGGAGTTGAATTATATTTATACAGTGTGAGTAAAGAAATATTTCTTTTGTAGCCCATAAGAAGTTGCATAAAGTGTGGAGAGGAATTAATGTTACACAGGGCGATAATATAAAATATTAAAAATGAAATAATTTCTGTGGTAGCCCACAAGGAGTTATATACTATAGTTGAAACATAGGACGGATTTGCCTCCGTAAATATGGGATAGATTCTACTCCGTCCTATACTTTACAGAAGGCAGCTAACAAATGTATGCTTGTCCGTGGGCAGTCGTATGTACAAGATGGTTGGTACATAGGTTGGAGTGGAATTATCTATAGTTATACAGGGTTGTCAAAAAAGTAAAAAAAAGTTACATGGCGTACTAGTACATTTTGTTCGTAAAGATTTACCTGTCAATTTAAATGAGAAAGTATCATTGTGTAATGTTGAGGCTTTCAATGTTACCTGGTTCTGTCTATTAAGGTTATACATACAAAATAAAAAATAAAGAATGAAAACTAAAAAGTTGAAAATAAAACATTTTTAAAAAATATATAACCGACTTCTACCTATAACTAAAAAGCTAAAAATAATTATAACAAAATACAAGTCTAGCAAATAAATAACACATTCAATGTTGTTAGGTATCTACCCAGGAAGTAAAAAGTGTAAAGATTAAAAGGTGCTCATTCTGTACAAATTAATTACCTACCAATCTAGTATATTTCTGAAGTTGGTGCCAAGCAACAATCAAGTTTGATGAATTATTAGATAAGTACGCAATGAAGGATTTTAGATTTGCTTGGCACCGGCTTCAAAAATATACTAGATTGGTAGGTAATTAATTTGTATAGAATGTGCACCTAATGTTTACATTTTTTACATCCTGGGTAGGTACCTAACAACATTGAATCTGTTATTTATATGCTAGAGTTGTATTTTGTTATAATTATTTTGAGCTTTTTAGTTATAGGTAGAAGTCAGTTATATATATATATATATATATATATATATATATATATTAAATCTTTTATACATTTTCTTGTCTGATTAATAGTGCTTTAGAAATTCCACATGTATATATACGGAATATTTCGAGCTACGACTTGAAAATACATACTAAAATAAAAAAATTCCGGAGCTATACATATATTTATACAAGATCATGGACAGAATATACAAGTGAGAGACTTGTAACTTTTGACATGAGGCTAATATGTCGAAGAAATACCATGGGCAGATCCAGTTACAAAAATCAGAAGCTGGAACAAAAGGTTCACAAAGATTTATAAATTCTAAATAGCAATTCAAGACTTCAAGGAGCAATGTTTGGTATTTATTCTATATTAGGAATCAGTTCGGATTAACACTCAGTTCAGGTATCTAATTAAGACTTGCGGAGTAGACAGACAGACAGATTGAGATCCCGAGTTCGAACTATACTCTGAAACACATTTAATAGTGTATCTAGAAAGGCTATTTCTTTTATTGACATTCTAGTTGGACTTGGGCAGTAGGCAGATTGAGGCCCCGAGTACGAACTATACCATATTTCATTTCCAGTGTTTTTTCCTTTTTTGTCTGTTGATAATAGCTCCAAAACAATGAACCTATAGCCGAGTTCATAATTATTATCGCGGAAGCCTCTCTCAAGATCATGTAATGTTTTTCTGTATTTTACATAAAATTGCATATAAAAATTATGAAGGTTTAAATGACTATGATAACATAAAATATGCTGTCATAACTTCAGAACAATTTCACTTTTATTAATTATTCAGTTTAAATAACATAAAATTACTCGTTTCATTCTCTAATGGTTTCCTTTATTATAAAGCATTTAAAAAAGTTACGCTTGTTCTCTACCACTATGATGTCTAAGTTGTGACTAGTTATAAAAGTTTATACCTCGTCTAATGGTAGTTAACTCGAAGAATATGGAAAATTTAATATCTTGCAGTTGTGGACAGTTTTTAATGTCTGTTAGTTACTTGTTTTTCAAATACTATTAGCCTGAGATCCTTGCTGAGTTCTGTCCATATTCATCTTATTTTCCAATTTAATACATTATTTTATTAAATATAATTTATTAGATAATACAATGTGATTGGCGAGAAATGTTTTGAATTAAATCACGTAATTGAATTTTTTGAAAAATAATAACCCCACCAAATTTCTTGAAGACTTATGTGTAAAAATTGGATAAATTTTATTGCGGAAACTATGTATAACATCTCCTCACAAATTTAAATTTAACCAGCCTTAAGATATTAAACAAATATATTATTTAACACTTTTGCGGGAAAATAATGTTTACTTAAATTGAAAATCATCTAAGCCAAACGTTTCCACTTGATATGTGAGTTAATTTATTGCGAAATATTTCTGATAATTAGCTGCTGTACAGGCTGCTTCCATTTGGACAATATGTGATTAAAAGATGCCACCTTGTTTTCAAATTGTGCATGTTTGGCTCATGCCACTTCCACCTAACTTGTTCATCTGCCATCTTGGATGGGCCTTTTTGAATTTGGCAAATCTGACCTCGGATTTGAGATCAGATACCCTAAAAACTACCCTAAACCAATTTTAGTGTAATTAGCAATTATTTTAAAAAAATTACGGTTTGTAAGTCATTACTTTGTAATAAATAATCTGATTTAAAAACACAAAATTGATTAAAAAGAGACCTTTAGAAATAGGTATCACACTATACCCCTTAGAATTTAAACTTTTAGAAGTGATATTCATACCCGTTTTTTTGTCTTTTTGATTTACAGATATTTTAAAAGACATATTGGGTGGCTAGCTTTGAAATGAAAGCCCTATGTATAAAAAAAAGTAGCACCATTAATCATGTTAACAATGAAAATATCAAAAAATTAAGAAACTATCTTATCTTTGCAACTGCTTATGGACTACGCTAAATAACATCTTTTAACCATCCTGGAAAAGTGCAAGGAAAGGAGTTCCAAAGAAACTTATGTCCGTTAAGTTCAATATTGAATTAACTTCTACCCTTGCACAATTAAGGGCATGATATTAAAATCAGCATAAATATTTACGGAATATTTCAAATGTCATCTATACCAAATAGTCGCGTTAAAACTCCGAAATGACCAACGACAACAGCCAGAAAACAAGAAAATATCTATAGTTCTCTAGGATAGCCACTAAATTTGGTTGATCGTCAGTGTCACAAAATAAGAGTATCGTTTTTTCTTCTTTCTGGATAAAGGACAATCTTATATAAATACAAGCAGTTACCCGCGGTTTCACCCCCGTATGAATAGTAGAATTCTTTCCAAACAGAAATAGCATATGAAACAGATGGGCTATCCAATATAACATTTTTTTCTAACTTTGTTGAGCCACCTAACATAACTATAAATGTATCAATCCCGAATACATTTCACCCAATTTGCAAGTGCTTATGTATAACTGTAACTCTGCTTCACCCTATCGTGCAATATAACATTTTGTTATTATCTAATTACAGTTCTACTCCACCTTATACGCTATATACCAATTATAACTGATAACTTCTGAGCCACTTGGTAAACTATAATTTTAACCGGCCTTTATGTGCAACTTTTCTAACATTGTGTTAAACACAATATAAAAATATAATCTTGGTTCGCCCCATATAGCAGGATGCAACTGTTCATGGTGTACCGAATATAACCTTTTTTTTAACATTTTTTAATCCACCCTTTAAAACTGTAATTCTACTAAGCCTCGATCCTAACCACCCTATATAACAGTTTAATTTAATATTTTTAAGAACTGCCTTCTATAGCTATAAATCTACCTCCATCTATATTTAAACTATCTTGTATATACTGCTACCAATTAGTCACCCATTATAACTTATTTGTCTATCAGTTTTTGAACCATCCTGTATCACCATAATTTTATTCTGCAAAATATTTCTATTCTGTATATGCATCTGCTTAGGGGCCACCAAATATAACATTTTTTTAAACACTTAACTTTACTCTGATCAACTCTATATTTCAACTATTTTATCTATGCAACTGCTTTTGGACTACGCTAAATAACCATTTTTGTGATATTTTTAACCATCCTGGAAAATCTAATTTGTCTCCACCTTATATGTCAGCCACCCCGTATATGTAACTTTTTCTCACTGGTTATAACTATAATTTTACTTCGCCCCATGTTTCAGATATTGCATATATGCATTAGCTCATGTTCTATCTTAAAAAAATATTTTTTATCCACACACTGTTTAACTATAATTCCACTCCACACTCTATTTCAACCACCTTGTATGTCCAATACTTATCGACCACCCAGTTTGTCATTTTTTGTTCCACTATGTATAAATATAAATACATCAATTCCCAATAAATTTCACCAAAACAAGTGTAACAGTTTTTAAATATTAAATTACTTAACTCTACTCCTCCCTATATATTTTAAATACTCTATCTGTGCTACGCTATTTTACAATGTTTACTCATATTTTTTTGAAGCACACTTCATTTAAACAATCTTTCATTTGCAACTTTTTCTAACCTTATTTGAATTGAATTTGTGTTGTTAAGTTTTCTATAAAACCCTTTTTCTGATTGTCGGAAAAGTGTGTTCTCTAGTTTCCGTTGGTTACTGGTTTTGTACCTTCTCAATCGGCTTGTGTAGACGGAGAGCTTTTGTCGTAGACTGTCCAGACACTGCTGAGATGTGATGTTTTCTTCATCCCACTGGGAGTGTATTCGGTTATTGTCCATGATAGTATTGACAAGCCTTTCTATTCTGTTGTTCCTGACTCCTCGTTGGTATTCGGTCAGTCTTCCAACGTTTTCCGAAGAGAATTGATTTTCCCTTCAAGTCTTCTTTGCCAAGGTGGTATTCGAAGTGTTTGTCTAAATTGGGGAGGGTCTTGCTTTGGTCTTACTGCGACCCCAATTGTTCTGCAGATGGAAGTTCCAGCAGAGTAGATGATTGTGTGTAGCGGCTAAAACATAGTTTGGCAAGATACATTTGTTCATAGCCTGCAATACAATACCCAATTTCTTAGAAGATCTTAGTTTGGGAAGAGCTAGTCTAGTCAGTGGATCTGTTCCACTATACTCTATAAGAGTTCCTTCCATTTCTGCTTCTGCTTCCATCTTCTTAAGCAGCGTTGGTTAGCTGTTCGTGTTGTAGTTCTTGAGTCTCGTCCGCTCTTTGTGCCAAAGTTGTTTCAGGTTCTGGATCGATTGTATTTCGACCAAATAGCTCGCGCTCCACTTCGCTCTTTATTCTGTCCAGTTGTTCAGGCGAAATAAGGTCATTTCTCAAGATGACACGATATTGATCTGCGACTCTCTGTTCCGTAACTTGAAGTTCTGGGTACTCATAACAGAACTTTTGATGGAGTAACAATAACTTGACTTCGCCCCATATTTCAGGTACTCCATATATGCAACTGCTCATGTTCTACCCTATATAACAAAACTTTTCTAACTTTTTCACCCACATTGTATAATTATTATTCTACTCCACGCTATATTTCAACTATAAGTTTTGCAACAAAAAAAGATTCAGCAAAAACAGTTGACTAGTTATTACTTGATGCGGTAACAAACAAGCAAACAAACAGACAACTACAATTTTATAATAGTATATTAGAAGATATAGAAGCCAGTTAGAAGAGGTCGGACAAGTTTGCAATCAGAAGATAGCCTTCATGTGTAGAAGATGAAGTCGTGTTTTAACAATAGTATTTTGAAATATTTACATTACATTATGAAAACTCAGAGACTGGGTAATATATTTTAATAAATCGAGTGCTGTTTATTTATATAAAATAGTTCTTATATTTATAAGTACTCTAATCCATTTCAATACAAATGTACTAACGTTAACCCTACAACAACTTAACCTGAAAAGTGTTTACTCCATGCATATCCCCTAATTAAAGCTATCAAAGATATCGATTTTGCGATTCCTTTTAAATTAATTAGTACTAATTAGCCCGATTCCCGCTTCAGCTTAATTCTCCACCCGCTTTCCCATCAACAACAGTTCCGTTTGCCTCATTTTCGATCTCTGTCGTACGCGTACACAAAGTTATATCGTTCTGTGTTTTCTGCATGGAGCGGATAAATCCGGTAACAATTGAATGCACAACCTGCAACTTAGACGGATATAAACGCAAATGCGGATGCTGATTAGCGATTCATCAGACTGGATTATTAGCTCAAAAAGCATAACAGATTAAGATTATGGAAGATCACAGCCTGCCATGGCATTAAACGCAGAAGATTAACAATTGATACATCGGGACAATAAGGTGCATAGCCTGCGTCGAATGCACGTTAGGTCAATATACTCTCGAGAACAATCTTTTGTTCTTGGAATGCTTGTACATGAAAGAGAAATATAATAATCATAATGGCGGGTGAACAGAATGCAATTCACGACATGCTGGAGGTCTTTTATGGGAGTTGCAACTGCAAATTCAAACAATGTTGTACGAAGTGTAAGTAATTTTTGATCTAGCATGCGAAACTATCATGTTGGTAAAATGTGTTGTCTTCAGAAGTGCTTAGGACAATCCGTTAAGTTTGTATAACTGAATAAAAGTATTTTCTCAAGGGAATGGATTTCAGTTGACACAACAATTATTTTTCTAAAAGAAGTAACTATGTACAAAGCTCTAATCCCTATTGACATGTGACCTAAAATGCACCCTTAGGAAGTGATATGCCCTTAAAAGGGGCCAAACAAAACTTTTTTTTTCTGCTTTTGCTTTTCAGCTTTTCTTTTGTATTTTGTTCTTCTTTGTGTAATATGATTGAATTTTGAAATTGTATGTTATGACCAAGATTCCAGGCCTGTATTCACAAATTTTTGACTTTTCAAATTGTAGTTTCTTTATACAATTTTTGTGTTCATTTATTCGAAAATTTATTGGTCTAGAGGTTTCTCCTATATAAAATTTCTTACAATCACAAGGAATCTTATAAAAGCCATTTTTGAGTTTCGTGTTACTGAAATCAATTTTATCAAAAACTAAACCAAATAACGTGACACAAAACTCAAAATTTATAAGATTCCTTGCGAATGTAATAAATTTTATATTGGAGAAACCTGTATACCTGTAAATGTTCGAATAAATGAAAAGTCAAAAATTTTGGAACATGCCTGTAACCTTGGTCATAATGCAATTTTAAAATTCAACCATATCACAAAAAGAAGAACACAACACAAAACAAGTGCTGAGAGAGGCTGCTATAATTTTATTAAAAGAAAGCGATTGTATACTTCTGTAGAATTCAGCCGTTCCTGGTTACCAATAATCCAGAATGAAATTGCTAATGGTAATCTCCTTTTGAACAACCCTATATCGGGGTAGTTCATAAGGTTTTTCCTAGGTTTTAATGGGATCTCAGGAACATCAGATTTTCATTGGTCTCATTTTTGGCGAATGCACAAGTTCTCGTTGATTTGTGTTAAAACCAAAACCGGGGTCTGATTTAGACCTTGAAATGTTTGGACTTTTTTTAAATGTACACACTGAAGTTTATGCGGTGTTATTGCCAAAGAACTCAGTAAACATAAAAACCAGAGATGCCACAACTATCGTTCAAAAACAACTAAAAAACAAAGGGCTTCAATGAAGTAATAAAGTAAGAGTCCAAAATTTTGTTAATGGATGTTTGACGGATATCTTTAGCCATTGATATCTTATAATTTTCAAACTTTAGATAATTTTTATCTGGAAAGCTGTCATTTTTAGAGAATATAATCTGAGTTGTAGCAGCGATAATTTCTAATCAAAAGAATATCGAATGCATAACTTCAGAAAAACACTGCTAAAAGTAGGCAATATTGAAACTGACAGTGTCAGCAAGGCTGCATCCGGTGGAAATATATAAATCGTTTTAAACGTTTTGACATAATTATTTGAAACCAATAGATTGGAAGTTGCAAATTTTAAAGGAGTCCACGGTACACCTATTTTTATACAGAAAGAATTATTGATCATATTGCAGACATTTTTTTTCTCAGATTTTTTGTGAAGAAGACTTTCTGTAAATGGCTTACAAAATTCAAATACTTATGTGGATTAATCTAAATAAATTATTAAATATACTGTCATTCTTTTATTGGGTTCACTGCAACATGTAAGTCCTAAAATCCCGTTTCTCATATAAACCTCTTATTTTCTGTAAACTTAAACTTCTAATATCCTATGCATTTATATTTTATACTTTGTACTAAGAAGATTCCGATCACACTATTCTTGAAGCAATGCAACGGTTTGTTTCCATGTTTATTCCAATAATTTAGATAATAAAAGCATTTACAGTGTTTGCGAATAGCATTTACATTACAATTGTGCCATAACATTGATGTTATAATGCAGCACTATTTTAGAATTATGGCTATTTTGGTGCATAACGGCATAAAATAGTAACCTGCACTGTTTCGATGCACTCACTTATACATATAGATATCTAATAACACCGAAGGGGCTATTTTCTAAAAAAACAATACTTGGAAAGTGTTTTTATTTGAATTACGGTGTTTTAACTTATTTTCAATGCAACGTTTTTATTACTGGTTATTTTCAGCAGCATTCAAATATTATCACTAAGTCATTTTCATTAAAGATATTGTATTTTAAAGCAAGAAAAACTGGCTGTTTGTTGGGTCATATTTTCAATTTAAATATGACGTTTACATTCAGCAGTAGGGAATTATAATAAAATACCAAAAGTTTGGTGGTGATTTTTGTAGATATTTTCGGGATATTGGAGTATAGTGTTGAAGACCTGCACTCATTTCTGATCAGCAGAATTCAAATATGATCACTAAGTCATTTTCACTAAAGGTATTGTATTTTAAAGCAAGAAAAACTGTCTGTTTACTGGGACATATTTTCAATTTAAATATGATGTTAACATTCAGCAGTAGGGAATTATAATAAAATACCAAAAGTATGGTGGTGATTTTTGTAGATATTTTCGGGATATTGGAGTATAGTGTTGAAGACCTGCACTCATTTCTGATCAGCAGAATTCAAATATGATCATTAAGTCATTTTCACTAAAGATATTGTATTTTAAAGCAAGAAAAACTGTCTGTTTACTGGGACATATTTTCAATTTAAATATGACGTTTACATTCAGCAGTAGAGAATAATAATAAAATACCAAAAGTATGGTGGTGATTTTTGTCAATATTTTCGTGATTTAAGAATATAGTGTTGAAGACCTGCACTCATTTCTGATCAGCCGAGTTCAAATATAATCACTAAGTCATTTTCACTAAAAATATTGTATTTTAAAGCAAGAAAAACTATCTGTTTGTTGGGTCATATTTTCTATTTAAATATGACGTTTACATTCAGCAGTAGGGAAGTATAATTAAATACCAAAAATATGGTGGTGATTTTTGCCGACATTTTCGCGATTTAAGAATATAGTGTTGAACACTTGCACTCATTTCTGGAGTGCTTTAATAGTCAGAAGCCAGTAACAAAATTCAAAATAGTGAAAAAAAAATTAGAAAAGCTTATCTTCATGTCGTTATATAGATAGAACTAATACCACCATGAATATAAGCATGTACCACAAACCTACGAATACTCAGAGTTTTAAAAATCAATTCTTAGCAACCTTTGAATGTAAAGAAAGCTATTGTAAAGTGCCTATAGGACGGAGCAAATACATATCTTAATCTATTGAGATATTAACCACTATTAAGACAATCTAATACACAATCAGTATAAAAGTAAAACTATAACCAAGATAGAGTAGAGGTCGAGATTTTATGTTAAAAAATGCAATGCAATCTTAAGAACACATACAAAACAGTTTAACGCAGCCCAATATTCCAAGAGTTGAGTATACAGTGTACCTTATGCTTTTGGTTATCCATATACAAGTGAGAATTACTCTAGAATTAAGCAACTATCAACTCCAATAGAACATTCTCGATATGTGGACAAATCAACCGTAGCCAAACTTTAACCAGCTCTGGCAGCCCTAGATCATAATTAAACTTCATGAAAATATTGATGAAAGAAGAAAATTGAAAACAGAGGAAACTTAAGGAAGCTAGCCTGCTTGGTGAACTGGTTCGGACATAATGTATAATACAAAACTCTCATTATCAACTAATGGAAAAGTCAGATAAACTATCTCAGCTCAAAATTTAACAAAAACAAAAATTATACATCTCAGCAAATTCATACCATCTTTAATTAATGTCATCCCATTTTTTATTAATTTTGTCCTAAAATTCGAATTATAATAATTTAATTATTTTTTTCTGGTGGAGGCGCTAGCACAAACTTTATCCTAAAATAATTTGTTTTCCTAATTTCAAAAACCGTTCTCACTTGATTTAAATCATTTGATATCACTTGGGATTCATCAAACAAACTGAATCGCAACTTTAAAAATAATATGAACTAGTCGGAATTCAATTTAAAACCAAACCAAACCAGAAAAAATATAAATTATTTTAATTAATTAAAATCGTCTCCATGCAAAAACAATGAAACTTAATATTTGAACGCCTAATACGTCTTCCAGAATATCATCAAAGAACTTACTTTATAAAATCTAATTTACCACGCACCAGATCGTAACACACTAACTCATTTCCCATTCTTTCATGCAATAATAAAATACTAATCATTCCGCATTTCTCCTGAGACTTTAAACCCCTTTTGCCACCGCATCGAGTAAGAACTAATCGCTTGCCTTTCCTCCTCGCAGAAAATCCTTCCCAAGACCCAAAACGCCGATGTGTGCCAAAGACCCTATTAAAAATTACCCATGTAACCTTATTCCGCACACAGAGCGAAGGTAAAAGAGGAAAAAAATAGAAAAAAAAACACAAACCCCATCGCAGCGGCGGCAGGTGGGGTGACGGCAACCTCGCAGCGCGTGTTCATCCAAATCTGGGGCGGTGCCTGTAATTCAGCCTCCGAACATCACCGAAACACCACCTCTAACCGATAGCGGGCCCTCCACAGGTGTACTCTTCCTCGAATGTCTCGAAAGATCCTACTACCTTGGCTACCTGTGTACGTATGAGGGCGGTGTTGCCAATATTGACCGGTAAATATCCGAAAATGCAGTCGAAACTTTAATATAATTTCAGAAGGATTCTTTATAAAGAACATTGTTTTTTAAATTTCTAATCATATTTGATGACATTAAAAAATTTAACTCCAAGATGATTAAAGTTATTGTCGAAAATAGAGGATGCTTATAAGTCTTTAAACACCTTTGGTCTAGAGAATTAATGTTTGCTGAAAAATAGACAAACACCTTAAGACTGGCAAATTTTTTTTTTAAGAACTATACACCCACCAACAGCTTCAGGGGACATCTTCAGTACACATAGTTCTATAGTTAGTATTTTCGAATTGATTCGCTCTGTTTTTTTGTGTTTTCTCTCTTTACTTTTCTGTTGCATATAAGTATTTCACTCCTCACAACGGATGTGCTAAATTTCATGCAAATCCATTAAGTTGTTATTGGATGATTGAGAAACAAGTTCCAACCACTGAAGCATTATTTATATAATACTCTTTATTCTGCTAAAATATATTATATACCGAGATAAAAAGTATGCTATATGCTAATCCAAGTGACAAATGTTCTATCTGCCAAATTTCATCCAAATTCGTTCAGCCGTTTTTGCTTGATTGGGTAACAAAAATCAGTATGAAAAGTTTCCTACTGTTAATCCAGGTTACACACTCTGCATACCAGATTTCGTCCAAATTCGTTTAGTCGTTTCTGTATGAAGACATATCCATCGATACATCCGAACTTTGACATTTAAAATATTGGTAGGATATTATTACCAAATTCTATATTTACAGAAAATATCATTTTTACTCGATATGTTCATGTGGTCAACAAATTGATTTGGTATATGTTGCAGTTTTTCCGTTGAATTTTGACTTAAGAACATCATTAATTGCTTTAATTAAAACTCATCGCGACGTCTAGCGGAAAAGGTAGAGCAACGTCAATACAAATAAATACGTTTTAAAAAAACAAAAATCGACTTTATAAAAGAACTTTAACTAAACAGGAAAATATAACCGACTTCAAAAAGAACTGTCTATGTTTTTTTATGTCTTCAGCGATTTCTCGAAACCATCTCAAGGAATTTCGAAGTGCCCCCAAGTCAGTTCAAGGGTTTCAGTTTTTTAGAATATCGGCAAAAACTTTTTTCTCATCTTGTAAGCTTTGGTGGAGGTGCTGGTATTATAAAAATATGGAAATGTTTCTATTTGGAACTTGGAGTATAATAAATTGAAAAGAAATTGCAAAATAAACTTAATCTTCTTCGGAGTGAACATTCTCAATTATTCTGTATATACAGTGTGTCTAAATCTAAATCAATCGAACTTTTTTATGAATAAAATAAAGAGAAAAATTAAATAAAATTAAGAGATTTGCATGGTCCAAAACGTATACAGTAATCATTGCATGTCACTTGTTTAACTGTAGACGAGGTTGGTCAGCAAATAGGAATTTTGCTTAAAAGTGAAGTATCTTTTCTTAATATCTAAAATTGTTGTCAAATAGATTAATTAGAATTAAGAACTGCATCTAATTATGCCATTGTACTAAAAAAGGTATGTATGTAACTTTACCAACTATATATTTTGAACTGTAATCACACAAAGTCTATTAGAACTGAAAACTGCATCCAATAATGCTCTGCATCAATAAAAGTTGTAATAAATTGAAAATATATTGGATTTAGATAAATGTGAATTGATGTACTTCAAGATGGAGGTTCACAATTTTGGTCTTTATATACAGTGTGACTTCATAAGTTGGATTCAAACGGAAATCGTTCTTATGAATATTATTTAGAGAAAACTTTATTCTTCATAAAAAGATGTGCATGGTCAGAAACGTATACTGTAAACATTACATGTCACTTTTTTCAACTGTATACGACGTTTATCAGCAAATATAAATTTTACTGAAAAGTAAAATACCTTTATGTTTAATGATCAAGTGATTTTTTTTGTTTTCTGTCACTGGATTTATTCACACTACGTGTCTATTTTCGATGCTCACGCGTCATTTTCAAACGTATACACATCAATGAACTAAGCAACTAAACCATTTTAAACATTAATAAAAACTTATCTAACTAAAGGCATGGAACTTCGAGGAATGAGTTACCTTGTCTACCAGCTTCAGAGTAATATTAGATTTGAAAACTGCATCCAATTAAGCCATTACATCACTAAAAATTCTATAATAAGCATCATTAAAAAACGACTTCAAAATAGGTAACTTAACTAAAAAGCATGAAATATTCTTTACTGCAAAAATTATATAATTTTTCTGAAGTCGGTGCCAAGCTAAAACTAAAGTGTAAATAATTTGGGAAGTATATTTATAAGTTGTACTTCGCAACTTCGCTGTTCAACTTGTCACCGCAGAAAAAGAATTTAATTGTTGC
Organism: Octodonta nipae; assembly: GCA_034190945.1. Lineage (NCBI taxonomy): Eukaryota > Metazoa > Arthropoda > Insecta > Coleoptera > Chrysomelidae > Octodonta > Octodonta nipae. Next base: position 92,022,445 of record CM067222.1, read on the forward strand.
AGTAAAAAGTTCTCATGCTTTTTAGTTATGTTCGTTTTTTCAAGTCGGCTTTCGTTTTTTAAATATATTTATTTATTACTGTCGCCTCCACTGAAGTATAGAATATTAAAAAGTAGGTTAAATTTTTTTTCTATAAAACGGTATAACGTATGTCCGTGAAAAAAATATGGGACCATTTCGGGATCCCCCTTATCACAATCCAGTTTAAACGATCTAAATTCTTTCAAGGTGTCGAGTAATTGAATGATTCATTCATTAGGCAAAAAAAATTGTATCACAAATTATAATCAACAATGTATGTATTTCAGTCAAAAAAATAAGTTCCTCTATTTCTAATTTCTTAAAATTTGAATGTGAAGAAATTCTACATGTTGAACATTTATCTAGCTGTGTAAAATTTGCCGATCATAGTGTTTGTCATCTCACTCTTCCGAGACATTTTTTTTGCATATTTGACAGGTGTGAAAAAAGGTAATAAAGTATATTTCATATCGCTAGGTGATTAGGGTGTTTCTATCCAGAAAAAATTCTATATTTTTTTAGATCTTTTTTTGATTTACTGAACTGAGAGATTATTCGTTATTTTACCAATAGTGAAATTATGGATCGTTTGGGTGGTTACTGAAACCCGTTCACCTATTAATCGGAAGTAGAATAGCATAAAAAATTTGAAAATGTCGGAAATAGTTAAGTGAGAGAGATTTAGAAAAATGAAAATGAATTCCAAAAAATGATAAAAATATCCTAAACTTCGATATGTTAAGAATATTATATACATCAAACGTCACAAAATTGTCAGAATTATTCTACCAAAAAATTTCAAAAATCTAAAGTGTACAACACGTATAAACTGTTAAAATTAACAGAAATAACAATAGATGTCAGCGTCACCATAAATGTAAAAAATGTCAAAAGTATCCAAAACGTCAAAAATGTTAGAAATAACAAAATGCCAAAAATGTCAAACATTCCAAAAATGTCACAATTGTCAAATTTGTAAAAAATGACAGAAATACCAAAAATGTCATAAAAATCAAACATGTCAAAAATCTCAAATACCTCAACTATGTCGAGCTCCATATTAGGTAAATCCTTAAATAATGTATTTTTGGAAGCGGTTGTGGCCAAATACATAATTTTCGCTCATGAATGTTGATGTTAAAATTTGACAAAAGAATCTAAGAATGTACAAATACGCCGATTTTTCTGGCCCCAGCGAAGTCGGGGCGGATCACCTTGTATCTTTATATATCCTTATTGCATAATTATATTCTTAATGAAAGATTATCCTCCTATGATAAAGTAAACTTTTCTGTTTATATGTAGAAATTCTCCAAAACATTTTTTTTCAAAATGGCAAAACATGTTCAATGTTTATTAAATTTTTGTAACTTAGTTTAATAAAACATGAGGAATTTTTACATCCAGTATCTAATCAAATTTAAACATAACAAAATTACTCATTTTAAAAATAATTGAAAGAAGTGTCGTTTACCCATAACACGTTCAGTATTATATATACTTTTCGATACAGACTATTATAGAGTTTAACCAGTGTATATTTGCACTTCGGGCAGTATGTAATTTATATTCAAACATTTCTTCAAACCACATGTAAATCCATCCTGCGATTGTTATCTGGTCTATCATGACTTTATGGCTGCAGAACCATAACAATGATTTCGTGTACACAAATGCTTAAGTTCTTGCATTGTTGTCAGTGTTCTGATCATTTTACTTCAAATGTGTGTTGGACTATATTTATCATATTATGGAATTTATGCTCGCAATTGTTTGAATTTCCCATTCTGACTGAAGAACCAGAATATGATTTCAGTTAAGTTCCAATTGAAACCTTTGAAAGCTTTTAATAACAAATGCTTCGTTGTCCAAAATACATTAATGTTGTCGGTCATAAGAATTTTTGTTTTCAGTTTGCATAAATTCCATTCATAATAATCCATTAATTAAACAGAATTTAGTTAAGTTAATGGTTTTTTTATAGTCGAGCTCAGCGGCGTACCGAGCTTTTGGTCCAGGGAGGGGCAAATTTGACAAAAAATTGTCATAGAGGGGGCAAATCGGAAAAAAATTGTCCTAGAGAGAGAGAGAAATCAGAAATTTTCTGGTCTAAGTAGGGGCAAGTCAATAAATTCATGGACAGCTTTTATGGCTTATGGCAGGTTTTTCAGGTCCAGGAGGGCACTGTTTTCCCCTGCCTCCGCCCCACGTCCATGGACTTTTCTATTCACAGTTTTACTATTATAAAATACGTATTAACACTTTTGAAGTTTTTAATGGTAGATCTCTAAATAACTACCGTCATCTAGGTCTACTTTTACTTCGACAAAGCTAGAGAAATATGTTAGTATATTTGGACAACATCAAAGCTGTTAATATCTGTTAATATCGAATATTTTGTTCCAAGTGAATAAATAAATATAACATTAGTTCACACATTTGCTATTCCAGTTGGCTTAGTCATAAGAACATAATTTATCAAATAACATGTACTAACTACACAGCCAACGCAGTAAACAGCTCTTAAAGCGATTTTTGACAAGGAATTATAATATTATAATGCAAAAACTAGTGAACAACTTGCATTAAACAAATATCTGTACTCTTCTATATTTATTTAGACATAAGACTTGAATTTTACTTACTCTTATTTATTAAATAGTTTTCCTTATTAAAATTTATAAAATTCATCATAATAGTTGCTGAAAATGATGTATTATAATTTTTATAACTGGCGCATCCACCTTTTAATTGGGTTGTATTTTATGTATAAGATGTACATCGTGGGCCTACTTTTAAAAATCGGTAGTTATTAAAGTACAATCCAAAATGAACAATCTTTATATCAATGGAAAGTTTTAAAGTTTCGGCAGTCAATCAGGCTTTTTAAATGCAGCCCTTCCTAGGCGCTGGAAGGTCGCAGGGGAAATGAAGACTGGCACTTCTGACCACATAGATCTCCTGATCACACCCCCATATGATGTTGTGTTAAGCAAGCTGTTAACTTTCCACCTGTACCAATAACTCTGGACGTTCTGCGGAACCGTATCACAGCTATCGTGCACTCAGTAACAGTAGATCCACTGGCACGGTGTGTGGGACGAGTTCGGTTACCTCATAGATGTTTGCCGTGAAGTAGACGGTGGACAAATTGAACATTTATAATGTATTGCTAAAAAACTTTGAAACATCCACTTTACATTGGTATAAAGATTATTCATTTTAGATTTGTAATTTACTAAATACCCATCTTTAATAATAATAACTCTACTATTAGACTACGTCTGATTCTAGATTTTTAATGAGGACGGTCCGCCTCTTCCTCTCCAGGTAGCGCTGGAGCTTTCTATGGCAACTACACCGGGTACAGGGCGAAACGTGAAAAAGAATGAAAAGATCTACTCTCGCGTCAATTTTAGCCCAACAATGGTATTTTTTATTACTCTCTTCGAGGTGTCATTCCTTTGTACGCGTCTTCATATTTTTTATTCTTCTCGAAATATACTTAATTTTATAATCTGGCTCAGAAAATTTGAGCTATAGATATTTTTTAAATTGATTCTCTCTTCATACCACTCAACATCAGTTATTGCGAATCAGTATTGGAAAGTGAACTAATAAAAAATTTTGTATCTGACGGTGATAAAACATCATAAATAATCAACCAGATTCAAAAACATACCCAACAAAATTAAATTTATCAAGTAGTTTCTAAATGATTGAGGAGGCAAATAGTTATTTTTGATGTTCATGTGGGTTTTGACTCCTCACAAAGGTTTCCACAAACTTCTCTTAGATACTACACTTTGATTTTCCATTACTTTACTTACCTATGTTTTTTTCAGAAACCATTGTGTGGAGTGAAAACCTACATGAACCTCCAAAATAATTAACTGTCAATCCATTTCATATCTTTAAAATATAGTAAAAAGTATCGAAAACGTTCGTAGAGATAAGAACGTATAAAAAATCAAATGCTTTACGGATAACGCTTTACAAAATTTTCCCATAGAGTTGATGGTTGTGTCGTCAAATTGGAAAAAATAAAAATTTATCATTTATCCATATTTAATCTTTAATAACTTCTGAAGTAATGAATATATCAGAAAATTGTCACAGAATTTCTTGTAGACCGTTAAGAATAAATCTTGGTCATTCAAAAGTATCGTTCCCAACATGAGCTATACAATTCCAAAGAGAATATTGTTTCCATGGTATTTAAATGGAAAATAGAAATTTCCGATTCGACCAATTGTGTCAATTCCTAAGAAAATTCAACTTGTTTTCCACATGTAATTAATAGGACTTTATTTGTGAGCACATTCTTAATGCTTAGCTTAATGATGTAAGGTATGGCAAAGAGGCAGTAAGTGGAAATTAAAGACAAAAATTTAGTTAACATAAAATTTCTTAAAATTAAATAATTCAGCTGTTAACCGGTAGGATAATATAACAAATAAACGTAAATGATTGTATGTATGTTTAATTAATAGTACATAGATGATCGAGCTTTACTCGTAAATGCAAAGGTTCATCAAAAATGTTGGTAGGTACATTACATATATACATATAATCCGATATTTGGTCTAAGGTGAAATGATTCAGTTTAATTTCAACTCTCTAACACTTATTAAAATACTCATTTCAATAATTCCACTTTATAATATATTTCCATCACCCTGTATATGTAACTGTCTATGGACTGCCCAATATATATACCTATAATACACTGTGTGTATGCAACTGTTTATGGGCCACCCAATAAAATATTTGGTTCCTCACATTTCTGGAATCAACCTGTATGATTATAACCTACAGCGCCTTATATCTCAGTCAGTTTATACATGCATATGCCTCAAATAAACATAAGAACACATAACTTTTTATCCATCAAAAAATCGCCTAACCTTTAGCACTTTTTGCTTTAAAATCTTGAAAGATTCACCTGTATTCACCTGTAAAAATGTAATATCCAGTAGTGTTAAAATTTTTATAATCTCGTTCTTTCTCGGTAATACGGTTGATCCCGATTTATACATGCCAAAACCCCGAAATTGAATTTCGACAAAATCGTACTGCCATTTGCGAGAGTTACATATAAATAAGATCCATGTAAATAAACAAACATTATAGGTATTATATTATTAGATAAATAAGAAAAAATATATTTGCAGCATATCACATCTCGTTAAAAGAACATTAAACAATTTCTGAGTGACTGCTAATTTTTAATGAGATGTTACCTTATATCAAATGATACTGCAAATTGATTTTTCTTATTTTATTGCTAATACTGTAATACTTATTCAAGTTTTATTTGCACATGGCATAAATATAAATAATTAAAAATATATTTGCATAACTCATCTCCTGAGTGTTTTTGTAGCTTTTGATAATGGATGCATATGCAAATTTTATTAGATTTGTCAGACATTCATGACTAAAAGAATGTACATCTGTACTCTTCAGGTTCGGAAATCAAATGTATCAATTAGGTTTAGAATCCCTAAATTATGTACTTACATAAAACTTTTCATTTGGATTCTTCTGTAAATGCGCAAACTTCGTATAGGTAAACACATTCGTTTTGGTCACTTCAGTAACAGCTGTCATCGTTTTTGTAAAAAACTAACGTCATAAATGAATAGAAATGAAGGCTTTCACAGCATAGATCTTTGTAAGTAAAAGCCGATTAATTTGGTAATATTTTCCATACCTCGCTACTATTGTCCACAATTAGATTTTTACTGTTGACGACTGTCAAAATTCGAATAATAGATTAAGCTCTCTCCTCTCCTTTCTGTCCAACAATTCGGCAAAACATTATCTAAATAGGTACGTAATGTTACAGAGCGTCAGAGTGTCAATAGGTTCCTTTCAATCATTGACAGTGATTTAAAATATTTCTAATCCAGTAAATGTCTAAAATAACTTTATTCCATTCTAATATTCTATAATCTACTATTTCCTCCACTACTATACATTTTGCGGGAAACTGCTTATTTTTTAACTATAGTAATAGGGCTTTTCTTGTGCTCAGCAGTCTCACTAAAAGGAAACCTAATTTAGAGATTATTTGTTCACAATATTATCATCGTTAAACTGATTTTGGAATGGTTTTTATACTTATTATATACATTTGACTAATTCTGTAATTAGCAGCAAGGATTCAGCTTGACACATGTGAATTTTCTTGCAGATATTTATTTTGAATTTACTGAGCTCGGATAGACCTTTCAAGTGATTTTCTTACAATATTTGGAATAATTCTTAATCAACAGGTATTGGTAAAAAAATCCTTTGTCAAATTTAAAAATGACGTACCTATTAAATTGTTGATTTTACCTGTGACCATTATTACTTAGTAACATTATTAACCAATACCAATTGATAAAGATCCCAAAAATTAATGAAAATAAACAAAGACATAAAAAACTTTTGGATACAAGAGAGAAAATTTTCAACAATTAATTATGCAATGGTATTTAATTTTTTGTTTCTATGAACAAACCTCTTGGTTTGAAGTTAATTATAAGTAGAGATGAATACAGCCAGTTTCTCACAGTCTATGCAAAACAGGGAAATTTACATACTGTCCATATTTTGACGTTTTTCGTGCTAATTGTGGGTTTCTGAACCTTACGCAAATAAAAATTGATAACATAGATTTGGTGTTTCTACACAAATCAATAATAATTTTTATATATCCGTTTTAATCTTTAAGATATATTTTGAATACCGAACTAATCAACGGAAAGAGAGCTTTCGACCAATGAGACTTCTCAAGGTGGCACATTTTTCATATACCACTGGATGTATTGAAGTTCTTAAGTCACTCCTAATTAAATTGTTAGTTAGCGTTCCAACATATTATGCTAAGCTTCCTCATTAATGAAACTTTTAGCATGCTGACCATGTAGTTAATTAAGATATGTCTATCAAATGATTACTGCCAGCAATATATAGAATTTTCTAAAATAATATGTTGTATTCATAATAGTAAGCTTAAACGTTTAGGTTTTTCTATTAATTTGAATTATTTCAATTTGTCACCTCATTTTACTAAATTGATTCGTTAGAACCAAATTATTTGTCTCCAGCAGGTAGAAACGTTTTAAAGTTATTTTTCTGAAACCTTATGCAATAAGGCAGATGCGATATTTGGTAATGTTTTGTCGCAGCACAATTTTCTTATCTCAAAAATCTCTTTTTTTTCTTCTTCATTCCAGTAAATTCTTATTAATCTAAAAAAAAAACTGTCAGTAGATCTATACAAATTGTATATATTTCACTTTTTTTCAGGTACGTGTTAAATTATTTACCATTAAGCTTTAAGGACGGTAAGTGAAATTTGTTAACGTGACCATAAAAATTTTATATTGTATCTATATTTACATAATATATATTTTCAATACTTATACGGAGGTTTTGTTCTATAATATGGTTACCCTCAACATCGACTGATCTCTAAAATTTGTACCGATTGAACAACTGGATTCAACACAGCAATGTTCATACTTTTGTAAATAATTCTATAGTTATTCTTCTTCTTCACTGTAATGTGCTATCCTTATCGAAACATCAGAAATTGGATAACTAGCTCTAACACGCAAAAATACCGTTGCTTTATAAATAATACTGCTTTAAAACGAAAATGTGGCTAGTATTATTCTATACGCTGCCTGTTGTCGAGTGGACTAGGCAGAAAACCTCGTATTGACAGATTTATTAAATTGGTTCATAATTATTGACAATAACCCTTAACAAAAAAAATCCGATGATATTCACCATGTGCTGCAATTACTACTTGCCGTTTGCTTGACTGCCAGACAAAGAAGTTACTGTTCTTAGAGGCAGCCTCCTAGTTATTCAAATCTTCATAAACATTTTTCGCAAGCAACTGTTTTAAATACTTAACACGTATTAGCTTATATCGAAGATCATTACGGATAAACATGAAATTCGCAACCTTAGTTGGCGATAGTATCGACGACAAGACGCTCAACATGTGAATGTATGATAACGAAGATGATTTGGTACTTTTTAAAAATGAAACCTATAAAAGACTTGACTGCTTTATGGGTGGCAGTTTTAGTTGACGGCAGCCTGTAGCATATCATCAGTATCGTAGTAGTGACTTTTATTTTGTAGATATGTGTGTTTATTTTTGTAAAACAAAGACGTTTAAAGTGAGGGTGAATATTTGTGCATTTGAAGCCACGGAATCTACTACATTTGGTGTTAGAAGTAAGATTTAGAGCAGTTTAAATTCTTATTTTAGTTATGGCTACAACCAGAAGTGTTGCAGAAATGGACAAACTAGAAAAAAATATATACAAACACGTTAGCGATAAGCTGGACGAGAAAATAACCCAGATCCTGGAGAAACGTGACAATAAGCAGAAAAAAAATCAAGAAGGCATTCAAGAAAGGTTAGTGAATTCTTTTGATGAAATTGAAGGGTAATTTTCGAAATTTGAAGAGAAACAAGAACAAACTAATTAAAGAGGCAAGATGAACTTAAAATACTAGAAGGAAAGGGAAAAGATGAACTTGAAATATTATAAGAAAACAGAAAAGAAAATATTAGAGGAAAGGAACAAGTTGATGAATTAAAACTGAAAGATCATTCAAAGATGCGAAATTAACAATTAGAACAACTAATGATATTAGTAATGCCAGATAACGATGCAGTTATCCAAAAAATAGTGATTATGTAATCAGACATAAAAGAGATAAACGATGACATACAGATCCTAAAATACTGTGGAGACTCTTGAAACCAGAGTAAATGACATCGTTCAATTCAAAAGATCTTACAAAGTATATTTAAAGAGTATAAATGGGAATAAACACAGAACACTGTAAATATCAAACGTTCCTTTAGCAAATCACCCACATTTGATGGTAGTTGATCTTGGCCATTGTACAAACGGTATTTTGAAGCAGTGACTGTAAAAGACGAAACTAAAGATCAATTCGTCACACAGAATTTTATAAATGGTATCAGAGATGTTGAAGTTCAAAGAAATCTAAGACTTGGTGGCATCAAGGGGAGCAATAAAGCTTTACTCGGGGCCTTGGAAGCAGAAGCCATCATAAACATGTCTAAGCCTAGGGTACGATTAGTTTCCTTCAACCAGGAAGAGCTAGAACCATGCCTCCAGGTAGTGTTAACCGGTATACACAACCTACTGGAACTATCACAAAGAACTGACACTGTTGTGGATGGTCAGGTAACTTCCAACATGATTGCAGATTGTGGTTACCGGGCAGATCACTAGTCATACTTGACAAACGCAAGGATACGATCTCCAGGAACAGTCAGTGGGTCAGCGTGAGGGCGAATAAAGTCTAAAGCCCCACCAGCCCCGAAAACAGTAGCCATCCGGAGATTCAACTGAGATAGCAGTAGTCTACTCATCCTGGGGACCATAAATGGCCCCAATCAATCACTATCACGTTTCAAGGTCTAAATCAGACCCCGTTTTCACTGGTATTAACACAAAATGAACAAGAAATTAAATGTCAAATTGTGATTACGATATTTGCAATTGCGAATCCTTTTAATTTTTTAATTTCTGGTTCATTTTTGTTAATACCATTGAAAACGGGGTCTGATTTAGATCTTGAAACGTTTGGATTTTTGAAATATACAGACTTTCAAGTTTATGTGGTGTTATTCCCAAAAACTCAGAAAAAATATAAGCCAGAGATGCCACAATTATCATTCAGAAAACAATCACCATCACCTTTCACAAGGGCGCCGCTGTCTCCACTATTTTGAGGTCATCGGAAATCCGACCAATTAACAACAACATCTAGCTAAGAACAGTCTCCAGCCGACTCCATGTCAGAGTCTGGCGGATGTTGTGTTACAGGTAGGCAACAACAGAATTCCGCATAGGGTCTTAGTTGCTGGTATGGAACTAATCAGCCAACATTAGTTTATGTTCGAACCGAGATATGATGATCTTGGATTCCTAAATGATTTGAATTTGTATTAACACGGCTAGTCAACAGCTCAGCAACTTCCATAAAAATTATAGCGAAATTTTCAACCAGAATTCCCGGTCGAACAGAACAAATTATTCGTGCGTAGTTAGACAGAAATCCTGAGAGCTGCGTTAGAATGGTGGAGCCATGCATTTATCTCATGACTACTTAGTTGAACGGGCTGTAGCTAAATCCGGAGGCATTCCAGGTAGAGTCCTGAATATCTGCAATAACGACATCCGAATTGCCAATGGTGAAGAAATACCTTGTTTCGAGCCAATAGACACACACCATCATCAATTGCAAAGAAACTTCCCAGACATTGGCGGACGAGAGAGGGCCCAGTAGAGCTTCTAAAACAGTTTGCTGACCATTTGACACACCTTACACCAAAGGAACAGCAGAAAGTCCAGCAATTTATCGCAAATCACTAAATTCTTTCCCATAATCAGTAATAACGAGGAAATTATGTTCAATATTAAGTTTCATTCTCTTTTAATTTAATAAATAACCAAACATTGTAATCAGTTGATTCTTTCACGCTGTAAATAATAGCTCCATTATACAGATTAGGGGCAAAATATTGTATAGAATAGATTCTTTCATCTCTTGTCAAATAATTCAGTAAGTTAATTAAATATAGTGTCAAATTGTCTTAGAATTTAACATAAAAATCTTAATTAACTAGTTCTACAAAGCCCGATACAAAAACTACATTATTATGTATTAATGGTCCTTCGAATACTCGCGTATGCATAAAGCAGGTTAATTTTATTGATACCGGCACTTCTTGGCATTTAACTAATGAGCTCGCCGGCCGCGACCCACCGATTTGTTTATACCGGCATCCGAACCGGGACCGCCCGGCAGATTTCCTCGTCGATGTGGCAACATGCGGAGCCCGCATGCATCAGGTTGTATCGACGGTGTGCCAGTAGTGGGAGATAGGGGCAAAAACCCGCGTCAGGCGCGTGCGCGCGTCACCCCGCGTCTTTATCGGACTCAAAGCGGCGTACATCTCCACAGTCCGGGCGATACACGCTTAAAGTGCGGCGGTCTACTCTGTTACAGTCTAACACTTCCTACGAATCTATTATCACCTGACCACTCTCATACCCAAGTCCTTAAAATCGACCAAAAAAAATAAAATTAATTAAAATATAAATTCAAAACTCTTCTTGAGCGATATAACACGCGTAAACACCATCATTGTTCTTGCTGACTGCTCGGTACATTTTTCGTCTTTTGCCTGTCTATCGTCTCTACGAAACTCGGTTTTAACTTTTTTCCAACTTTTCACCACCGCAAAAAAATTCGAAAAAAAAAATCAAAAAAAGAAGAAGAAGCAACCCAATTCGCACCGACAACTTCGATAGTGTGTTTGTGTGAACTTGTTCCTTTTTGCAAGTACAAAATTATGTTTTTGTTTTGGCGTTATTTAGGCAAAGACTTCTAAGACAAACCCGAGGAGTCTTGTCCAAGAATTTCGAGACAATCATCGTAAGTGTTAGCTGGTAATTATTAGACTTAGGGTTTTTTGTCAAAAGCAAATTGACATTTTAGACCGTCCTTATATTAACTTAGTTTTTAATTAATCAAAAATAACTAATAATAATCAAAGGGCCCAGTGCAATATCAGCCCACAAAGTCAATATAGTTAAGTAATTCATTTATTTGACAATCACATACGTTTTGTAAATAAATAATTAAAATAAACCCTCACCACAAAGCAAAAAATATATAAACTCACCTTAAACCTACGTGTTTCAATTATCAAAAATATTTTGACAATCCCTTTTACTCCGGTTGTGTAATCAAACAAAAACACATCATCAGTATTAGATTAAAAATATTTTATTGAAAATATATATTAAAATAAAAGTTAGTAATAATCTTAAGCTAGTTCTTACTGTTTTATGTGCAAAACATATCTGTAGGTTAATATTTAGATCTTAAGACATATTATATATAGCTAAATATATTTTATTGTCAGAACTGCTCAGTTGCTATTTTTAACATTATATATATGAAAATCAGAACTATATATTTACTAATAATAAATAAAAAGTAAGTTTTCTCGATAGACTTAACAATTGACAATCGTGCAATATTCAACCAAATCAAAAAGATCGTTCAATAAACTTGAAGACAATCTTCCGAACGACAATCCCTAAATTTAGCGATCGTAAATTTTAAGAAGTAACATAAAAGTGAAGAAAACGGTTAAGGTTATTGTTTGTGGCATCCTGAGGTACTTATAGCAATCACGACGTACTTTTTTAACGCTCCCAGTCATTTTCCCTACGTAGTCCCTTTGTGTCCTATCGTACCTTGTCCGGAACTACCACACCAATCATACGCTGCACCTGTTCCGTTACCCGCTGCCGCCGCTACTGCTGCTGCTGTCAATTGTTCTTGCGGCCAATGTGCCCCTCATATGTACAGTAATCATCATCTGACAGCTCCGAGTACTTTGATCGTCAATCGTTTCACAGAAATCAACTATTTCGACAATCCGCCTACTATAACCAACTTAGCCGAAAAGTACGACTACGATATGGTAAGTGTACTCTACACATTCTAACAACTTCACATTCGCAATCGTACAATGGCCTGCATTTTTTTGTACTATGTAAACTTTATCAATAGTTCAGATCATTTACGGAAAATTGCCCATTTTGAGATAAAATTGATAGTACAACAAAATCAACACCCAGTATTTTAGGGATAAAATATGACAATTGGCATTGTTAGTATATCTTACCAAATAACTAAATCCTCAAAAATTGCTGAAAATTTAGTTTTTGTATTTTGCCCGACTGTGTTTCATACTGTGTTTGTTACAGTTATGAGGAATTGACAAACCTAAAAAATGAGCTACTATAGGTAGCTTGGCTAAGAGATATTTTTAACAAAAGACTATTTTTTTAATGTTTTTGTTTTAGTTGCAAAATATTTCTTATTAACTGAAATTTTTCCTCTCTATATTGTAATCTAATCTAGGCAATTGCAATTTTTTCTTAAAAACCATATCAGTCAGAAAGCACAGTTTTCTTAGACACCTCTTACCTCCATTAGTCAAAATTTCAAAAATTGCTAACAAAAATGTGTTTATTTATTTATTTATTTTGTCCATTTAATACGATTTCTATGATATTTTTATAGCCTTTTTTTCGAAATAAATAAACAAGAATCTATTTACATATCTATTTGTTATTTTATATGTTAATAATAAATGTTCAAATTATTACATTAATTTATTTTGGTCGCATTAGTGTCAATGTGAAAATTTTTAATATTTGATTTTTTTTGTATTTTACTCAGTATGTTTTTTCATTTTCACTGTTTTCAAATATAATTTTTAACAGTATCATATATAATTCATAATTTTATGTTTGAATGAAAAAGTATTAAAAACATACTATTAAATCTTAATAATAAGAATTACTCATAGAATAAATATCATTGCTTGGTCGTTATTAGCTGAATCCTCAAATTTCTATCGATATCAATTCCAAAAAAAATTAACAACAGTTATTTCTTTAGAATCGATATTAAAAAATTCTGTGTTAATAAAATACTAATTAATAATAAACCCAATTCCTTATATATTATTTACAATTTTTATTGTTTTCTTAAACTCAAAATTTAAAAAAATTAAGACTTACAAAGTTGTTTACTGAGTAATGATAATAATATAGTCTAAATTAATAATTATTATTTTAGTCTATTAAAAGAATGCTTCTTATGTAATTGTTATTTTGCAAAAAATTCTGAGGATACAGTGTCTATTTTTAGAGCACAGATTAAAGTTTTAAGCTTCAAATAAAAATAGTTTTACACATATAATTTAAATTATAAACTTTTAAAATATATATGGTGTTTTGATTAAATTATTTAAGCATGAAACCAGCGAATTTGAATTCATTTTGTCGTAATTTTCAATGCTCTTATCACTAAAATTCGTGCACTAGACAGAAAACTATACTTTTTGTGATTTTTTTGGTTTTTGTAATTTGAAAAAAAAACGCATGTATGTAATTAGCCACATTTACTTCCTAGAATATATTGCTGTTGGTTATCTACTATTAATTGTTCTCAACAAATTTTATTAAATGACCTGGGCTACAAGGTAATTTCCAAATTGGCCTGCTACATTTTGTAAACACAATCCTCAAAACTGAATACTATCTAACGTATTGTCACATCAGTGGTACTAATATTGTCTCTCAAATACCAGCTATTAGTGAAAATAAAATATAATGTAGCAGACAAAATATTTTTGGATATTTTAGATAATTTCTTATATTTCATTCCTTTAAAATTATTTTCTGTCAAAATTATGTGTATTTAATTTTATTCATGTTCAGTTATCAAATATCGCTTGAGTGCTTATGATATTGTTCCTTTAAAGAATCTAGATTTTAACTTGTAAAGCAAGCTTATAGAATTATGCACAAATATCTAAGACCATATAATTTCTATTAAAAATCGAATTAACTTTTGTATATTGCAAAAAATAAACTATTTTACTTCTTTATTATAGTCATATTTTTGACCAGCTAGAATAGAATATATTTTTTTCTAAATATTAATATGATTAAGAGAGTTTTGAATATATGATTTCTGATTGTTTGAAATGTTCTTGATTTAACCACTTTTAATAAGTTATTATAATTGAATGCAGTTTTTAGTTCTAATTAACTTTCATAACAATTTTCGATATTACCAAAAATTAAGGTAGTTATATTTTAAGCAAGAATTATATTTTTTGTCAAATCTAGGATATACTTAAAGACAGTGACTTGAGATGACTTCAATTTAGAAAGAATAACTTTTTTCTAAATATTGTAAATTAAAAAGTTTTCCATTTAATTCAATCTTACTTGGTCACAGACGAATTGAGATCCTCTGTTAAATTATAATAAAAATGTTGTAAATATTTATTTTTAGCAATACCAGTATAAATTTAGTTTTAAGGTTTGTTCAGTAAGCTGACACTGAATCTGCTGGCCATAACATAAAATATCATAGATATAAAAACGAGATTGATTTACAAAATTTTAACAATCGGCAAAATCTTGTAATAAGTTTTCTCGTTGAGATTTGGCAGAATTTCTTAACTATATCTTTGTTATATCATGAGTGGTCCCTTAATTTGTTATGCAAAAATATGAGCAACAAAAATTTTAGCTCATAAATTTCCCTTAAAAAAACGGATTATATATAACACATCCAATATATTTTTTTGCCAAATTGATTTTTATTCAACATGATCACCATCCATATCGAAATAAGCATTCCAACGTTTTTCCTTAACTTTCGATGCCTTCTTATAGAACTATTTTATTCATTTCACTATAATTTTCATCCACTTGTGGATCAGCCTGTTATCTTTGTGAAACAGTCTAGTTTCACTTTGCTAGTCATGAGCAAAGCAAGACCAAAACGAATACTTTGCTAGTGTTGCTCTTAAGCGGTCTGGATCTTGAATCTCGGTCTTGGTATTGGTCTTGATCATTTAAATATTAATACTTATCTACTTTTTTATATGATCAACATACCAGAAAGAGTTGAAACTGAACAAACACCAAAGTCTGGTTTTGAATTTAAAATAGCATGTTTCCTTTTGGCGGGTAGTTTATTTTCTGTTTTTTTTTTTAAATTTAACCATTCATAAAAGTCATTAAATGAAAGTTTTATGCTATGTATAAACAGTATTTAATACTTAATTACCTATTCACTATTAAACCTATTTAAAACGAAACAAAATATTGCATTGTAGTTTACATTTAAATTTTTTGTATTTTATTTCACCCCTATACGTAATATTATACGTAATACTTACAGTGCTCCCAATAAATTACTACTTGTTTTTTAATGATGTATTTGGTTTTTTATTTTATTATAGTTATTTAATTTTATTTATCAAACAAAATCACACCCGAATTAATCTTGTACCAACTATATTGAAACATTTATTAGATCTAGATTCTTAGCAATAGTTTTCCAATCTTTTTCTGCTCATATTGAGGTGTGGTTGTTTTTACACTTTAAGTTTTACTTGAAACGACAGTTCATTGTTTCTTCTTCAGTTATTTTATGACTTTAGCTAAAATGAATGACAATTTGTATAAAACTTGTCCTTTCCAAAACTTACAATGAACTATTATGGTTTTATTGTTAAAAAATTTCGTATAAATTCAAAACAGAAATACGTAAGTAGTAAAATATTAAAAATCTGTTAAACTTAATGTAGAATGTTAGTTTGAAGCTGGTAACTCGTTCCAATCAACTGATGACGGTAGCAAATACAAAGCTATGGAAACGTCGTGAGATCAACCATTTCAAGACCATGGAAGTCCAAGTAAACTTCAAGGAATATTGATGAATATAACGCAATAAACTATCAATTCTCAATAGAAAAATTATCTACTTGCACCTGAAAGAACTGTAGTGGCCATGATCTTTGTTTTTTTGCAAGACCAAGACTGCTTTATCTCTTCTCTTCATCGATAATACAATATAGTAGTCACAGGTGTTTGTTTGGCCTTCAGAAGAAAGTCCATGAGAAAAATTCCCTGCGTTTCCATCAGTTTGCCTGCTGACTGTGGTGTTTCTGGACACTTGGGCCAGCTTTGGCCCTTTCCTCTTCAGTCAGGTAACGCTCTCTTCAACTCCCGCATATAGTGATGAATCCATGTCTCATCCATTGTTATAGATTAACAAAAATTCTTTTTATGACTTATACACAACTTCAAACAGAGATCAGAATCATCAATTCGTTATTGTTTGTGAGCGAATGTAAGCAAACACGGGACCAATTTGGAAAATAGTTTTTTCATGCGCAGATTTTCTTTCACAATTTCGAACATGGTGTGTGCCTTTTTAAATCAGTTGGGTGTCAGTTGTCCCTTGCAACATTACTTTATTATCGAACATAACAATTTACAGTATGTTTTGGATGTTTTCGACCATAGCCATCTACCTATATTGGATAACCAGGAATTCTGGATTGAACAATCTCTCTTATGTCATTGCTAGGTAATTAGTCTTCTCTAATTTTCTAAGCCATTTATGTTATATTATTTCAACAGTTACCTAAATATATAGCTCAGATCTTCCTTAACCCGTGTGATTTCTTGGTCATCTGCATAGCGTAAGGTATATAAGTGTTCATTTGTCATTGGTCTTCGGCCACTTTTATACAGTTCCTAAATTTTAGTTCTAGGAACTGAGTGAAGTTTGTGAAATATCAGATTTAACCGAAACCTGGTCAAACGGTTTGTACAGTGATAAAGAAAAAATAAAAGCTTTGTGCGATAATTTTGGGTTAAATGAAAAAATCAAAAGGAGCAACCATAGAAAGTTAAACAGTAAAAATGAATAAAATAAGTCAGGAACTTGTTAATTACATTGTGAGTTAAAATTATTTCAAAATAATTGAATAATGAAATTTCGAAAGTTTCGAATATTAAAATATCTGTGTGTATCCATATTAAATTTATTTATTTACTTCGTTTTGATTTAACCCTTACAAGCCACTTTCTTGATATAAATTTTAGTTTCCTCAAATAGTTTTCGATGAATTGGAACATTTCTCAAGTTCTGCTACCCGGAACCAGAATATGTCAACCTTTAATACATTTAACACATGACAATTACATAACCTACGTCGTCAATAATTAAAAAAAATGCGGTCACTGACTTCCCATATGGCAGTTTCGTTTTTAAGCAAACTCCTAAAGCAAACATTTCCAAAAATAACCTACAATTTTGGACAGTTCATTTAGTCCAGATATAAAAAGCTTATAAATATTAATCAACCAGTTTAATAATATCAGTGAGCTTGCAAGCCCCAAGGTTTCGGATGACATAAATTATTTACAACAAAACCAACGAATTCGTCAGGTGTTTTTTCGGTCCGAATAGTTTTTTGAATATTTCATACATTGTCACTGTAATTTGGGAATTGGGTGTGGTGCATAACAAATAGCTTTTTGTTCAATATTGAATTTGTAATTTTCGATGGTGGTGATCAATTATTCGGAAAACCCATTTAATAGGTTTCGGATTATTTTTAGAGAGTACTCGAACACAAGTTCATTATTTCTAAAAACAAAATCACAATTAATGTTAATTCACTTTGACTATAAACGGCAATGTTAATTTAATATTGTTTTAATTTTAATTAGCAGAAGACATAACAGTGCAAAATAGAAAGTACAGTAATAATCATTTTTTAATAGTTAACTACCTCCATAGAAACCAATTCCTTTTCTAGTTTTGTTAAGTTATTGGTGTAATGGAAAACTTATTGTAATAAATTAAAAATATATTTATAAACAAATCTTACAAAGGGTATAAACAAGCTAAAATATATTTAGTTCTTACGTCGAACCCAAGTAAGTCGAAAACCTTCAAAACTCAAAATTATGTTTTGTCCCTCTTCCCTTCAAGCCCCTAAACATCCATTACTCGTAATCTCAACCCTTCATAAATCAGAATTATCAAATTTGTCATTGCGAATCTTATGTTCAGTTTTATTTCCATTGAAAATGGGGTCTGATTTAGACCCTGAACCGTTTGAACCATTTGAATTATACAGACTTTCTAGCAATTGTGGTGTTATTTCCAAAAAAAAAACAGAAAAATAGTGCGATTTGACATACGACGGGTTCTATATCCATACAATCTTGGGAGGTTTTTTATAAACAAAATATAATATTTTTTACTTGCCTAATCGCTAGAATTTCGGCAAAATATGAGTGACCCTTATGTTACCTATTTTTACAAATTTAGGCTTAATTGTTTCGGAGTTTAATTTTGATATATTTTCTTGAATAACTCTTAAACCTTGAATTGTGAGATTAAAGAAATCACATATTCGGATTTCTTATACAAAGTCTTTTATTATAGATGTCAGACGATGCACATATTTATTTGAATATAATATATTTTTTTAAATGTTATGTTCAATAGTTCTCGAAAATTTAAATTTAAATCATTCTTTCAAAAATATAAAAAATATGTTTGTGTTTCTCAGGATCATATCAGTAATTTCATAAGTTAAATTTGATTTTTTTGATCATTTAAAATTTCGTGCAAATTACTTTCCGAAACAAGGGAGATGGGTGGAATCTGATATATATTTTACTAGATCTTTTTCGAAGCATGCGTTATAAAACTGTCAACTGTCAAAATTAGAAATTTGTATTTCCCAAAAATTGTTACATTAGGTAGATTTTTTTGTCCATTAAATTTTCTTAGTTTTCCCCAAAATGTATATTATAATTTTGACTTAGGTTTTCCTGTAAATTTTGTACGACATTTTTTCATTTTTTAAAATTTTAGGCTCAGTTATTACGGAATTATGGAGGCTTAAGTGTCATTCCTTTGTTTATTTTCCTCAATATCCTTTGAAATATACAATTTGAAATTTTCACAATATATATTTCAGTTCCTCAAATTCACCTTTGATACTATATTGTCGAACTTTTTCAAGGTTTTTGAGATGATTTTGTACGCTCACATTTACCCTTATATCTGTTATCAAATTTCTGCTTCGCAGAACGGATTTCTAAAGAAAAGTTCGACTGTTACCAACCTTACTATTAAAAGTCAGTACCTTGCGGAATGTCTAGATAATAAAAGTTAAGGGGATGTTGTTTATACCGACTTTGCAAAGGCCTTTAATAAATTGGATCACGGTATTCTACTTGGTAAATTGGCTAAATTTGGATTCGGTAGTCAACTCATTACTTTTTTAAATTCTTATTTTGACAACAGAATCGAGTATGTTTTCTGTAATGGCTTGAAATCAAACCAATACGTTGCTACATCAGGGGTTCCTCAGGGGTCAAATCTGGGACCTCTGCTGTTTCTTCTTTTCATTGATGACTTAACAAGTAGGCTAAAGTGTAACAATTTATTATGTGCTGACGATTTAAAAATCTTTGTTGACATTACAGGTATTGATGATTGCTATTTTCTACAAGAGAGTGTTGTTAGTGACTGGTGCTTGCAGAATGATGTACATTTGAATGTGTCTAAGTGCAAAATAATGACTTTTACCAAGAAGAAAGCTGGTCTAGATTTTAATTATATGGTAAGAGATGATTGCCTTCCACGCACGATTTTATTTAAGGATATTGGTGTGTGGTTTGATGCTAGGTTGAATTTTTACGAACACATCTACCTTAAAATTGCCGCAGTTCTAAATTATATGGCTTTATTGTCAGAAACTGTAAATCGTTTCCTAGTATAGATGCTGTGAAAGTACTTTATTATTCTTTCTTACTCTCCAGTCTAGAATATGCCTCGATCGTGTGGAAACCATTTTACAATTATGAGAAGTTAGCTTTAGAAAATGTACAGCGAAAGTTTCTTAAGTATATATGTTTTAAAATTAATGGAGTTTATCCCAATAGAGGAGTTAATGAGCAACTTATGTATAATAGATTTAATGTGGGAATTTTGCAGCTCAGGCGAATAATATTTTCGCTCACTTTCCTATACAAGCTTCTGCATTATAAAATAGACGCAGTGAACTTGTTATCACAGCTTAATTGCAATTTACCTTCTGTTTTTCTCAGACATCCAGTGGTTTTTAGACATAGTCATTACAAAACTAACTTTTTTGTTATATATTACTACTTTTTTCAAGCTGTTTTTTATGGACTCTTTAATATTGTCCTCTTAAAATTTTTGTACTGTTGGGCAATAAAGCTTTATTTATTTATTTTATTTATTTATGACATGATGGGCTTAATTTTTTTATTTAAATTTCTAGTTTGCCCCCCCCCCAATCAATATCATCCAAATTTTGATAAGAGGGGCCCAATTTTCGTAAATACCAAATTTTATTTATTTGCACTAAGCACTCCTAGTTGGGTTGCCAACTGTTTCGGTACAAAATTCAACTTTTTTTCGCCCAGACACCAGACAAAAGAGGTAATGTATTAGCGTTACCTCTGATCAGAAGTAAGACAACCTAATAAGAAAAATATAAGGCAATATTCAATTTATATTCTTGGATACTCGATGACAAATACAATTGCTATCACATTTGTGCGAACAGCCAGAATAGAATTTGCTAAATGTCTAAATTCAATTAAGACAATTTCGCGACAAAGAATTTTCATAAAATGAACAGCGATTTCAATCATGAATTACGACATTCCCAACTCTAATACGATCCTATTAAGGAAAAAGCTCTTTTAACTGTTCAACAAATGAATCGAGATGATTAAACGTGACAATGCATCGCTTGCTGTTGCTCAAAGTCGAATGAATAAGCGAAGCTATACAAACTTTTGTACAAATTCCCCAACTTAGAACGCAGACAAAATGAAATTAATTGTTGGTAATTTAGTAAATTGGTATCAAAGAGTTAAGCTTAGCGTTGTGATAGACTTCTTTGAAATAGAAGATCAGGATCATATATGCTTACAGTAATGTAATAAACAATTGCATAATTATTTTTTATATTTGAAATTCGATTCAACACCTAAAGGCTATTTGCTAATTTAAAGACCGAATGTGTCTGAAGGTTTTGGCATTTTCTAGTTTACTTTTGAAAAAAATACATTCAGTAAGACTACCATTATGATATTAAATTTTTATTATAACTATATCATTTCTATTCTATTTAAATCAGTTTTAGGTCTGTAATCGTCTTATGTAAGACGCCTTTGCGGTAGTTTGTTATTAACTAAACTAAAAAAAAATTGAAGTTTTACGCCATCACAACCCCCAGTTGGGCAATATGGGGTGTGCCCAAAGCTGTACAAAATATAGACACAAAAAATTTACCTTTCCTTACTCACTGTATACTTCAGGACGACTTGAGCACATTTTCCTACATTCAGAAAAAGCACTTCAAATTTTGTTAGAGGTAGTTGTGCTAGTTATTTGTTTTTAGTCTCTTTCGTCTTGTAACTGCTGATGTTGTCCCAATTTTCATTTTTCTTTCCGGTTCTGCGAAAAAGAGATCATTTATTTAGGACGGATAATAGGAAAAGTCGATTGTTGGAGAATCCTTGCCAGTGTGACTATTTCTTACCTGGTGGTTGCCATAGTGGCATGTGTCATGTTCGATGTGGCAATATCCATGGTAGTTTGTAGCACTATTTAAACTGTTACTGGAATTGCAGCAAATCTTATCGTCACAATGGAGGCTACAGGTACATCCGCTGGTTCTAACCGCTAAGTTTGCCTTATTTAAAGCTTGTGACAAAATTTTCATACTTTTGTGAAAGTGTTGATCACTAAAACGATATGCACCATGAATATGAAACAAATTGGGTGGATTTATTTGACTAGACAAGGCGCTGTTCTAGTAGCCATTTTGATGGTATAGTGACTGCCTTTAATGTTTCAAAGTACCAAGTCACATTCATAAATCATTAGTGGATCATTCGGCCAAATATCACCTTCTTAAGAATTTCAGCATCTTGCCAGACCGTGAAATAATAACCCCATGGGTTCGAACATTAACTGTATGATCAAATTTTGGGTGAGGATACCATGTCCATCTAACAGTAACAAAACAAGTTGCTCGATTGTTGCACACTGAATCCTACGAATTTCTGTAACGGTTCTAGAACCAATTCTGTTATCATCCAACCTGAATTATCTGCAAACTCTCCAGCTGCTGATTCTAACATCATTTGTGAGTCCGTTCTCTTGTATTGAAACGTATATCAAGTGTAGTTTTGCGAAAGTTATTGATCATACTTCTGGGGTCAGGTTATCATCATCGTAAACGTTTTTCAAAAAATTGAAAAGTTGTTCTATCGTCTGTTTGCCGAATCCAGCACCTGGTGTAGTTGAACTGCTTCCAGAGGTTCTAACAGACCAAGGTCGTAGTCAGAAGCAAATTGGTCCGGGAGGTTCATTGCTCTAGCAATTTTCACTGAAGATTGATGGATTGACTAAGACCGGAGAAGTTATTTTTCTATTCATGTATTTGCAGGATATAAGAAAGGTGCAGAATAAAAAAATATATTTCTGTAAAAAAATTGTTAATTTGTTAAAATTGAGTCTTTAAATCCAAATTTCGTGGAAGGATGGTTCTAGCCGCCGACCCCCCTAGCTACGGCCTTGTAACAGACAAAAGATAGGAGGATATGTTTCTATCCGACAAGCTAAGCCTGTACGATATTTTAAAACCAAACTCTGATTTAACTGGACTAAACAGTTGAATAGCTTATTATCAAAAAATTGTTGTTGAGTAGGAATAAAGGTCGTTAGACATTATGCGCTAGAATGGTCATGATGGGTGAATTAGTTCTTCTTATTAGACCAGGACCATGTCTTCTGCATCTTGCTCCATTTTCCATTATTTTACAGTAAAATGTGAACTAATTAAAAATATATGTTTGTATTCATAGAGTGTGGAAGAGAGAGAGAGAGCTATATTTGGGCAATATCTATTAAATTTGAGATTTATATTTAGATATTTGTGACATTTTTTACATTTTGAATATATTCTTAGTTAATTTTGGGATTGTTGACAAAATCAGTTTTGATTGGGTCTTTACTAGGAACATATTACGTCAGTCTGATCTAAAATTTCGGAAAACATGGTCATTTTTGCGATTAATCACACACTGTCGTTAATCCTCCCCTGTCCCCTACAAAAATTCCAATATTTATTTAAAGAAAGGATTCAATTCTCATGGATTGCGCTATTGCCAAATTTTGCCAAATAATTAAACGCGTTTCTATTAATTGAGGAGAAGCCAATGTCATGTATTATTTCCGAGATATTGTCTTTAATATTACCCGCATTCCTTTAAATGCATTAATGTAATACTGGGTAATTTGTAAGAATTTGCATTTAATTTCTTCTTACCCTCTACTTCCAAGTTGACCCTGTTCTGGGGGTTTCTTTTTTTCCCGGGGTGAAAAATATTATATGAGAAATAAAGGGGAAGGAATAAATTAACTAATTTTAAGCAATTTTTTTCTGAAAGTCAATTCTTTTCGAGTTAATTGCGAGTATCGATTTTTCAACAAAAAAAAACATGTTTTAATACTGTTTTTTATAAATAACTTTAAAAATATACACTTTAAGAAAAAAAATCATATGGATCGAAAATGTAACTTATAAAAATAAAAAAATGGGTTTGCTATGGTTTCCGTACAACCAATACCAACGGAGTTACAGCATGTTGAAATTTTGTTTTTATTTGTCAAAACAAAACTTGAAAGGTATGTGGTGAAATAACTAAAAAGCAATGCATTTTTAGGGGGAAATTTCTACAAACTTTTTTAAAATGCTTAAAAAATCTTTTAAATTGTTTTTTTTATAGAGTCTCTAGCATAAAAATAAGGCGAGTTTTGACATAAGATTTGTTTTTTAAGATTTTTTTTTGTTGTTTGACAAAAAAAATTTACAAATTACCCCCTAAATACCACCCCCAGTTGAAATTGTACCACTGGTCATATCTAACTTAATTTTTATCCTAGAAAAAAAACATGAATTAAAAAAACAAAGCCTACAATTTTGAAATATACAAAACTTTGCCTTACTCTCATAGCTTTTAAGTTATTTGGAAAAAAAGAAAATTTTTTGGAAAATTGCAAAATACAATATTCTCTTGAGGCTCAACTTTTTTCAAAACTATGTACTTACTTTCAACCGGAAAACTTTCTGTGCCAATTTGAAATGAATAAATTTGTAGGAAAACGTTTTTTTTAGGTTGAAAAATCGATAATTTCACTTGCGATTTACTCGGAAAGAATTGACTATCAGAAAAAACTTTTTGGAACAAAAGCTGTTCAAAATTAGTAAATTTATTCATTTCTGAACTTTTTTTCAAATATATTTTTCACTCTCGAGAAGGGAAAAAAGCAACCAGCGATACAGGATCAACTTTGAAGCAGAGGTTAAGTAGTACTCAAATCCAAATTTTTAAGAAAATTGGTGCTGCTTGGAGAGAGAATTGTCACTGGCTGGACTAGATAGGATAATTGAATTTTTACCTAATGATTAAACTCCTTGGGGTTCATGTTAGAACATTAGTTTTGTCCCCTCTTTCAATACTTGAATATACTTTTAAATTGCTCAATTAGTCCCAGAAATCACCTCCTACAAATAAGCAAGGGAACAACTTTTGTTTATTTGTATATTATTATGCACATAAAAGTAATTCCCTTGAAAGAACATAATCGATCAATAACACATTTTGCAACTACCAAATATTAGTCAGCAGAAACGAAATAAATTTGAATCCCAGAGAGGAGAAATTATCAAAATCAATCCGAACAAACACAGAGTTGGCCGGAGTCCAGCCGGTTGCCAGCACCAAATCTTCCACGCCCAACAAACGAAGCCTGACAATAATTTCTTGGTCGGCTTTCCCTGTTGATTTGCGACGTTCAATTAGCTGTTTAACTGAGTAAAATTTATTAAGTTCTCACGGGATTTATTTTGCTCAACTTCTCTGTTGGTAATTCTCTTTTAGTTCACTGTTGACGATAATAAATTACTAAATAAAGACTTCGTCGGGAGTACATACAAATAACAGATAATTTGTTACAAGTTTCGCTAAGGTTGCCATAATATCATTACTTAATCTTAATCAGGTCATTTACTTAAAACTAATATGGCAATTAATATGTCAGTAATACCTATTAATTAATAGTAATAAAGATGTCGATACATTTGTTTATTTTAACGCTTTGCTGCTAATTGACATAATTATTTATTAATATGAAACTGATATCGCATTCTTGGCATTTCAATTTCAGCAGTCTTTGATCAGTAAAGTAGTTTTTTGTGTAAGGATTTTTTATAGAATATTGCTTTATATTATTATTATAATATTTTAAAAAATTATTAACTTTGTTTCAGGAGTCTGTAGCAACAAAATTCTAGATCTAATTGTTCAATCACTTTACTTTTAATTTTCACGACTACAATGTAACACAATAGGTCATAGAAAATGTTTCGACAGTATTATAGCAATCTTTTGTACGTCAAACATAGGGTTGATACATTTAAACTTAAATTGAGTAACACGAATTTCAACAATCTGTTTCACCATGTTCTTTGGCTTTAGACAATAAATAGGTTGATGACTTGGCAACTATCTGGTTTTAAGTGTTATCTAATGACCTGAACGATTTAAAATCCATGGGATCCTGGGAATTTTCGAAATTATTTTCGACGCATTCAAATACCTCGGGTCTTCGGCTTCATATTGCTCAGATAACTCCCATGTGGCATGAAAGGTGCCTGATTTGCAAGAAAATTTTCCTCAGTTTTATGGGATTTTGATGTCCTTTTGCTAGGAATATTTGCATTACGATTATAATTCGACTGCAGGATCTTGGTTTGTTTCTACTTGATAGAATTGGGGTGTAGTTGAAAGAAATAAATATGATATCCTGGTCGATGGTATTGGTTTTTGCTTCTTCTTTTTCGATGCTCTACTTTGTTAGATAATAGTGCTTGAAACATACAGGGATTACATGATGTAACGAGAAGTTCCGAAGAACTGGTGACCCAGTAAATTTGAATAAACTTTCGGTTACCCATGTCATGACAAAAAATCACTTATCAACATCTCTCAACGCTATTCAACTTTTGTTTGCTAATTTTTATTTTTTTTCCGGCACACTGCCAGTGTACCTATTAGCAATAGTCAACAACAGTCTTCTTTATGTTTAAAGATTATTTACACTAATCAATTGTATATATTATCTATATATATTTTTATTTTTTCCCAAAAAGCTTGCTATGGTTTATTGATAGAAATGACTGCTGTATTAACAGCAAATGATGTTAATATTATTGGCCCAAGAATGGTACCTTTAGTAACACCAGTTCTTACTTTTCAATAACCCGTAACTAATTTTTTTCTACTCCAACTTCTTTATAGTTTATCTAATAGCAGTTTTTGGTCTACTGTGTCAAAGGCTTTGAGGAGGTATAAGAAATTTACCGCGCATTTCTGCACTAATTTGTTGTAAATTAGGTTTGTAACAAAATTCAAAGCGTACCCAGGGCTATGATGTATTTATCAACAAATTTATTAATTGATTCCAAACCTCCCGCTTCATCTGAGTTTATTTTTTTCTCACGTGTCCCGAATATTTGTTAATTTTAGTTTAAAACATTATTGGCTTTATTTTACTACATTTTCTTCCTGTTTTCATCATTAAATATCTCTTCCTTCACCAAATTCAGAATACTTATAACATATAAATGTATTACCGCTTAACCTCAATTAAAAATACAAACTGTAATTATCATATTACTCTTTCTGGAGGTAGTCAATTTTTGTAACAAACATTCTATTGAATCCCATACCAGAATCCAGAATTCAGCATTTGTCTTAAGATTCTGCCAGTCCAGGGCGTTTCTGCATGACTAGGGCATACTTAGTCCAGTCAATGAAGGCAAAAAACACTAATTTTGGGTAATTTGTCTAAGCAGCAACGATTTTCCTACAAATTTTGATTCAGTTTCTACTCACCCTCTACTTCAAAGTTGACCCTGTGCCGGGGGTTGCTTGTATGTTGGGAGGAGGATGTTGCCCCTTCTCGGGGATGAAAAATATTATATGAAAAAAAAGTCCAGGAACAAATTAATTAACTAATTTTAAGCAACTTTTGTTTTATAAAGTTTTTTCTGAAAGTCAATTCTTTATTCACAAGTAAAAGTATCGATTTTTCAACTAAAAAACATGTTTTCATACGTTTGTTAATGTATAACTTCAACAAATATACATCTTAAGAAAAAAATAATTTGGATCAAAAATAGCTTATAAAAAAAAAAACAAAAAAATGTTGGGCTTGTGGTTCCTGTAGAACCTATACAAACGGAGTTATAGCTTGTTGAAAGTTAATTTTTATTTGTCAAAACAAAAATAACTTATAAAAAAAAAACAAAAAAAAATGTTGGGCTTGTGGTTCCTGTAGAACCTATACAAACGGAGTTATAGCTTGTTGAAATTTAATTTTTATTTGTCAAAACAAAAATGTAAAGGTTTAGCGTGAAATAACTGAAAAATAATGCATTTTTTTAGAAATATTTTTTTAAAGTGCTTAAACAATCTTTAATTTGGTTTTAATAAAAGTCTCTAACATGAACATTAAGCGAGTTATGACATAAATAAAGCTGTTTTTTTTTTGACAAAAAAATTACAAATTACCCCATAAATACTACCCCAGTTAAAATTAATTGCTACCACTTCCCAAATCACCAATTGGTAGGTTTTTTTATAAGCTAAAAGCTCATGTAAATTAAAAATGTATGTAACCCTTATATTTGAAAGAACTTGCGCTGAAAGGGTGGCCTAAGTATTATTAACGAACACGGACAAACGGTCATAGCAACCTACAATTTTGTACTCTACAAAATTTGGCCTATCCCTAACAGTTTTTAAGTTATTTTGAAAAAAGAGAATTTTTTCAACAAAAATACAATATTCTCTTGAGGCTCGACTTTTTCAAAACTAGTTACTTTAAACTGATCAAATTTTTTTGTCAAAAAACAAACAAAAAATTATTGATGTCATAACTCGCTTAATGTTTCTTTTTTTTTTTTGAGAAATCAATACTTTCAGTTGCGATTAACTCAAATAGAATTGACGTTCAGAAAAAAGTTTAAGGAAGAAAAGTTGCTTAAGATTAGTTTTCATATAATATTTTTCACCCTCGAGAAGGAGTAGCATCCCCCCCCCTCCGGGGAAAAAGCAACACCCAGCACAGGGTCAACTTTGAATCAGAGTGTAAGTAGTAGTCAAATCCAAATTTTTAGGAAAATCGGTGCTGCTTGGATAAATTACCCGAGAAAATGGTTATTGACTGGACTAACTCTTTAACTGTACTATTTTATGAAGTGTGACATATTTGTGCTGCAACTGAAGTCTGATATCTCAACAATAAGTAATGAAAACATGATATTATTGGTATTTGTACAGTAAAATTGGTTTGAACTCTCTTATATTTTTCTCCATTATTCTTTCTCGTTTCGTTATATATATCCACCAAGTACCACCGAAGTCGTCTATAATAATCCCAGATGTTCAACTAATTCTAGTTGGAGTTTATTCACTTACAAGATACATCTTCAAACTTTATCGAACCACAATAAAAATTCATAAAGCAAACAAGACTGTTCGAATGAAACCAAGAAAACCCCGAAAACTTAGAAGAGGACGAGAGCGTAGGAAAATGCAACCGAACTCCCAAAGAACTTCAATAACGGTTGCAGAAATGAAGAAAAGTTTGTCTTACTAGCTAATGTAATTAAATATAAACCGAAGGAGTGGAAAGAGCAAATCAACCTCATAGGAAAGTTTGAAAATGAAAAGTTCCTCGTCGGCGACGACGATGCCGCTCGACGATGGGAAAAGCTGCCGACTGAGATCTCTTTTTATCTCGAAAGTTCTCGCTTAAGTTGTGTGTAAAATTATTAAAATGATCTTATATCGTAACAGAATTTTCATCGAGGGATCGTTTATATTAAACGCTCTCGTAAGATACTGGATTACGTTGAAAGAATATCAAAATTTATGACAAGCAATTTCGAAATATTCGTCGAGGAGGTACTTGTTTGTTCCGTCTACTCCTTGGGAGTTTCACACCTCAATCCTTTCTGTAACTAATTAGTATTTAGAATTTGTAGTTTTCAACTTGATATTGCAAATAATTTCAGGAAGAAGTAAGGTTAAATCAGAAGGAACAATTGTCAAGAATGAACATCAATTCCTGAATAGAACATTTTTAAAAATATATATAACCGACTTCAAAGTATAACTAAAAAGTTGAAAATAATTATAACAAAATACTAAGCTAGACAATAAATAACACATTCAATGTTGTTAGGTACCTATATACAAAGTAAAAAATGTAAACAGTAAAAGGAGCTCATTCTGTACAAATTAATTACCTACCTACCTAGTATATTTTTGAAGTCGGTGTCACGCAAATCTGAAATCCTGCATTGCTTACTTATCTACAACTTAATCAAACTTGATTGTTGCTTTACACAGAGTTTGTTTGTAGGTACTTAGCAAACTTGAATGTGTTGTTTATTGTCTAGGTTTGTATTTTGTTATAATTATTTTCAACTAAGTTTATACTTGGATGTCGGTTATATTAAAAAAATGTTTTATTTGCAACTTTTTAGTTTTTTTTTAAACTCGGGTAGTTTTTATTCTTTATTTTATATGTGAAACCTTAATAGACCAGGTAATATCGAAAACCCCAACATTTCAGAATGATCCATTTTCATTTAAATTGACAAGTAAAAGTTTACGAACAAAATGAACTGGTACGCGCTAACTTAATAAGCCAAAAAGATGTTTACCTCACTTCTCCAAACTTTGTATAAAGATTGTAATTATTTGGACCGTTTTGATGAAATTATCTGAAAGAAATCATTATAAAACATTTTAAAAGAATATATAACCGACTTCTACCTATAACTAAAAAGCTAAAAATAATTACAACAAAATACAACTCTAGCAAATAAATAACACATTCAATGTTGTTAGGTACCTACCCAGGAAGTAAAAAATTTAAACATTAAAAGGTGCTCATTCTGTCGAAATTAATTACCTACCAATCTAGTATATTTTTGAAATCGGTGCCAAGCAAATCTAAAATCCTTCATTGCGTACTTACTTACTAATTCATCTAACTTGATTGTTGCTTGGCACCGACTTCAAAAATATACTAGATTGGTAGGTAAAAAATTTGTACAGAATGAGCACCTTTTAATGTTTACATTTTTTACTTCCTGGGTAGGTACCTAACAACATTGAATGTATTATTTATTTGCTAGAGTTGTATTTTGTTATAATTATTTTAGCTGTTTAGTTATAGGTAGAAGGCGGTTATATATATTTTTTAAATGTTTTATTTTAAACTTTTTAGTATTTTTGAACTCAGGTAGTTTTCATTCTTTATTTTTTATTTTGTATGTATAACCTTAATAGACAGAACCAGGTAACATCGAAAGCCTCAACATCATTACACAATGATACTTTCTCATTTAAATTGACAGGTAAATCATTACGAACAAAATGTACTAGTACGCGATGATGTCATAAGCCCAAAATATATTTATGCCTTATGGACTACTCACACTCCAACCTATGTACCAACCATACTGTACATACGACTGCCCACGGACAAGCATAAATTTGTTAGCTGCCTTCGGTAAACTATAGGACGGAGTAGAATCCATCCCATATTTACAGAGTCAAATCCGTCCTATATTTCAACCATAGTAATAACTCCTTGTGGGCTAGCCCATAAATTAGTTCATTTTTTACATTTTGTATTATCGTCCTGTGTAACATTAATTCCTCTCCACAACTTCTTAAGGGCTATAAAAGAAATATTTTTTTAATGACGCTGTATAAATATAATTCAACTGCAGCATATATTTCAACCATCCTGTATATGATTTGCTTATGTCCACATCATATAACAGTTTTTTAATCACCCTATATAATTTTAATTTCACATTTTTTTCCAACATTTTTATATCACCAAACGTCAAGTCTACCCCATATTCCAACCATCCCTTATATACGGCTGCCTACGGACCACTATTATTCTAGTCCGCCCTATATTTCAATCTTCATATAAATGCAACTCCTTCTATAACTTTACTTTGTGATTTTGTTTGCTATAACTAAACACACTGTCTATAAACGTACCAAATAGCAGTTTAAAGTTTGACATATGTTGTCACTGAATTTTCTATTAGGCCGGGAAAATGTGTAAACCAAAAGCACCGTTTTCGCAAAATGGAAAAAATTGTATTTAAATATTTATTTGCCTGGTATACAAACAAAACGAGCTTGGTACTCATTGATTTAAGGAGCCGAAAATACTATGCTTTACTACCTATGTGCTTGAGATGTACATAGAAAATTTTCAAATTTTCAATTAAAACTTCCAGTGCCTAAAATTACCGCACTATTACGTTGGAATTAAAATATTTATGAGGAAATGTCCGTTATGACATTTCGATAAAATTTTTGATAAGAATTTTGGAATTTTCGGCGATTTTCTGCAAAACTGCAAGTTGCAGCAAAAAAGTATATGAGATCACTTAAGGATCTTCCTTAATAGATTAAACGTTAAAAAACTATACACATCCATAAGGAGTTATCGAAAAATCGACTAAAATATTAGGGATATTGGTCGATTTCCATGCACGCATGTGTTCATTCACAAATTTTATCACTTTACCAATAGAATTCTTTTCTAAAATTTGAAGTTTCACCAATCCGGATATATACTCTATTAAACAAGACCATATTCATTCAAAACGGTGCACCACAGGAGAAGAAATCAGGTAACATGCATACAAAAAAAGCGAAAAAAAAAATACCCGACGAATTGATAACCTCCTCCTTTTTGGAAGTCGGTTAAAAATACCCAACGCCATCACTCGTACAGTTAACTTAACCTCCGAATAACGTGTGAATATATCTGTATACTTTAAGCTTTAGTGTGTTAAATATAAATTTAAAACTGTGTTAATTAATAGAAAGAATGACAATTTTAGTAGGAGATATTTGCTCTGTAAACTAATTGTTTCGGAGACGAAATACATCAGTTTACTTTCAATTCTCATTTATTGAAACACTTAATAATTATTGCCTTCTGATCCTGTATCCGGTGTCAGAATTTGGCGTACATCTCAAGAAACAAGACAAAATCTGACATCTTGACTGTTTTTCGCGAGGCTAAAAAATTGTGACGCATAGGCCAGCTTCTGAAACTTGATTCGTGATCTTTAAAAAACATTGTGTTTCACTTTATAGACAAATGTATGAAATAACCTATGGATCAACATCAATATAATACAATTTAAAATATACAAAAACTGATGAAGCCATTTCAGTGCACGACAATTGCTTAATAACTGCTTTTTGAGATATATGTTATGGATATTCATTACGCCGTTTTAGAATAATTTTTAAGCATAAA
Source organism: Octodonta nipae (assembly GCA_034190945.1). Taxonomy (NCBI): domain Eukaryota; kingdom Metazoa; phylum Arthropoda; class Insecta; order Coleoptera; family Chrysomelidae; genus Octodonta; species Octodonta nipae. The sequence continues at coordinate 92,055,433 of CM067222.1, forward strand.
TAAAAAAAGATTCCGACGAATTGATAACCTCATCATTTTTTTGAATTTTTTAAAAACTTACATAATTTTTAAGAATCTTTCAAAAACAAATTTCATCTTTGTTTCAAACTACATTACTTCCTACTCCGAAAAAACTATTAAGATACCTAATTACTAACTTTTAGCAAAAATAGAAGGCATTTTGGTAGCAAAATCCGCAAAAATATGGACTTCTTCTGTTTTTTTTTTGTTTATTTTATGAAATGGAGAAATGACGGAAAAACTGGTTATGCTGGATGTTATTCAAAAATTCATAACCTTCTCGTCATTAAAACTGGACTATAATCTTCGTCAGAATGATAGTTTATGATGTCAAGAGATACTTTATGATGTCAAGTTTATATACGCTCAAGTGGATACTGTCTGGTACATAATTTTTAAGTAATTGTTAATATTGTATTTTCGTTTTAATGCAGGGAAACTGGTTTAATATAATATCAAATATTGGTTTCAAAATTGCGAATATGCTCCAAACAATGAGAGTGGCTGTCAAGACCCGGGATTTCTTTGATGAAGGCACACAAGATGAAAATTGTGATGACTTACATTAATATATGTTTTTCGGCTTTTTTTAAAAATGTTGCGATCAATATTTATACTCGTACACACAGATTTTAAAGATTTCCTGATTCTCTTCCAACTTTTCTGCTGACGGTGTTATGACCGCTTCATCACTTTTGGCACTATAAGCATAACAAACAAGAAAAATCATTTTTTGGGATTTTCAATGTTCAAATAATTTACTTCAACTAGTTGTTTTCTGAATGATAATTGTGGCATCTCTGGTTTTTATTTGTTCTGAGTTCTTTGGGAATAATACCACATAAATTTCAAAGTCTGTATATTTCAAAAGTCCAAACGTTTCAAGGTCTAAATCAAATCCCGTTTTCAATTGTATTAACACAAAATGAACAAGAAATTAAAAAATAAAAATTTAAAAGGATTCGTAGTGATACATGTCGTAATCACAATTTCACATTAATGTTTGACAATAAAACTGATGTAAGTAAGGGAATTTACTGCAAATCTGATATATACAGGGTAGCACAAGAAATTTTAAAGATTATGTAAAATAACAAAACTTTTTTCAAATTGGAAGAATTTGAAAGAGTTATCTTTAGAATTTCATGTGGCGTTTCTAGGTACGACTTTGTTATAATTTTATAAGAAGTGCATTCGCCAAAAATGAGACCAAAGAAATTCTGATGTTCCAGAGATCCCATTAAAGTCATAAGTGAAAACCTAGGAAAAACCTTATGAACTATCGCGACATAGGGTTGTTGAAATATACAGACTTTCAAGTTTATGTGGTGTTATTCCCAAAGAACTCAGAAAAAATTACTTCTACTAGTTTTCTGCTGAAATTATGTCAGTAACGGAGCTATAATAAGACGTTATCTTTCCAATCGTGTTTAATCTGTATTTCCTTCTTACTCCTGACTACCCTCCAAATTTCAGTATCACTGTTAACTGTATTTCTAGTTGCATAGCCGGATTTCCCTGAATAATTCAATATAGAGAATCAGTTTGGGCCAGGAGCAACGCCGTTAACCGAAACAGAGGGGCTAACCTAAACCCGACGGGCCATCGTCGGCAGGCCATTGCCTGGCTATTCGGGGCCCGGGGTGCCGAATTACTCTCCGTTCATGAATACAAATAATATGAATTAGTATTCGACATGGTCGCTAACCGCCACATTCACCTCTCACGACGTACAGAAGAGAATTTCATATCCGCTTACCCGACTCGGAAGTAAATGGTGGGCCGTTAACCGCAAACTATCGTTTCATCGATGAAGTGGTGAACAAAATGCGACTATTAGCACGTATGCTATTTCAGAATGTGCGTTAGTTGTACAAAATGAACGAGTAACAAGATAAATCGATCATTTCATTATTTTTTTGTGATACATGACGTAAATGCTAGAAGATAATATCCAGCTTGCTTTAAGATGACAAAGATTTCAAATAAAAATGTGACAAAGCATTCATTTATGTTAAGAAAGCTTTAGACCAATTTAAGATGACGGGTCAGCCACGCATATACACAGTTTGCTAGTAATTAAATCAAAATTTTAAATAAGATATATAGAAGAATTAGTGATGAATAAGACCAAAAACATGCTCATGGAGTGACTAATGTTAGTATTAGTAAATTAGTTCTATAGGCTCTTTGGAAATTTCAGTAGAACTGTTAAGTTGATTAAAGATTTCCCTATAAACGGTATTAGATTTAGCAATTCTCGTTATAGATTCAGAAACGGACAGGAATTCCAAGTTTGACTGTTCCAGAACTATATATTTAACTGCTTTCTATATAAATTTAATGATACACTGAAAAAATAAAGTCAAGCAAAGTTTAAATCTCAAATATTGGATTGATGAAATTATCTTTAATCATTAAATTTACAATCAAGTGAACAACTAGTTTCTAGCTAAAGCAGAAGAAGATCTTAATAAGATTATAATTGTTTGCTCTCAATCGCAGAATATCTGATTTTCATTTCTGTTTCATTAAAATATAAAAACAACACATCATTTCATCAAGAAATAACAAAACTTTAATAGTGACGAAAACGAAATTAATAAATTTTAAATCATTACGTATTCCTTGAAAACAGATCAAGATTTTAGAGCCCAATAAAGCTTTTAGGCTCATTTTGGAAATTATTTTCTGCATCATTGAACTATCAATAATAAATATTGTTTCTGATTTTCATCATATGTACCAAATTCGTTAAAATTTCAGCAGTTAACTACACGTAATTTTTCAAAAGTGTAGAGAAATATGTTAGTAATAAATAAGAAAGTTAAATTGAAATAGCATAATTAGTTAGTATTTATCGCAACGTTTTGAGGTATGAAAATGACTGTACATATATTAAGTCTTGGTCAGAAAACTAATTATTGTCTAGTCAGCCTTTATTTCCCCTTACTATTTGCGGTTTGCTCAAAAAAATGGAAAAAAATTATTCTTTAGAAAAATTGTACTTTGATGACTCCTACTGGCGAACGAATGAAAGGCACTCAAAAAAACATCAGAACAGTTTGGAAGACTCTGGAATTTTCCATAAGGTCCGTCAAACCGATTTATTTATTTACATGCATTTTAAATGGGAAAATAAATATAAATTGTAAGTACTTAAAATTGACATCAAGAACTCAAATTTGGTCAGAATCACGGCACACATGCCATTCATTTTTTGTCAATTCATTCCTTTAATTATGTTCGAAGAATCTGATCATTTGACCTACTATGTTCATTAATTACTACTAATATAAATCGTATATCTTTAATAAGTAGTTTTGTCAGTTTAATTGTTATCTTATTTGTTTCAGGTAAGTTTAAAATATTCTCCAAACCGTTAGTATATGGGTAAGTTATATTTGAACATAATGATAAATGACGCTGTTAACACATAGGTGAAGACAACAACTAAATATGATCCTCAAAGTTTCCTTAGACTTCCATCGCTTTGAAGTGGTTGATCTCACAACGTTTCAATAGCTGTGTATCTGCTTTTGTCATCAGGTCATGGTCATTGGGTCTTATCCGGTCCAATCAGCGATAGAGGTCAAAGAAGAGCTCCCCAAATATTTTTAATTTGCATGCTGGGCTCGCTAATTATATTTTCGTTCGAGATTATATATGCTGTCTCTATGAATATTCTTTTGTACCAGTGTTCTTCCTTGTGAATTGCTTTGGCCTGCTCCCAGATGATAATATGGTGTTCGGTTCATACGTGATTAGCTAGCCCAAACTTCGTTACCGCCACCCTTCGAGTAGCTGTGCGGTGTTGCTTAACCCTGGTGTCCAGCGGTCGCTTCGTCTCTCCATTGCCACATTCGCACGGTTTGCTGCTATCTGCAGCACACCAGAAGCCCTCAAAGAAGAAGAAGTGGAACTTAGAGAAGACCTTTTGGCGAATGGATATTCGGAAACGATCATTACCAAGGCGTTTGAAGAGCTGGACAAACCACCTAGGCAGGAAGAGGACACCACGGTAGCAACTCTACTATTACCGTATGCTAAAGACTTGTCGGAGAAACTTAGAAGAATTGCACACAGCTATGGAATCAGAATGATCTTCAAAAGCAACGACACCTTGAGGAGCATGATAACAAGAACGAGGTCCGACGCACCAGCAATACCAAATAACTGTGTACACAGCATACCATGGGAATGTGGCAATCTTTACATTAGAGAGACGAAGCGACCGCTGGACACCAGGTTAAGGAACACCACACAGCAACTCAAAGGGTGGAGGTAACAAAGTCTGGGCGAGCTAAACCTGTATGGACCGAACACCATAATATCAACTGGGACCAGGCCAGGGCAATTCACAAGGAAGAACACTGGTACAAAAGAAAATTCATAGAGACAGCATATATAATCTCGAACGAAAATATAATTAGCGAGCCCAGCATGCAAATTAAAAGTATTTGGGGAGCTTTTCTTTGGCCTCTATTGCTACGCATCACCGGCAACCCAATGACCATGACCGGCGACGCATTACCGGTTAAGCGTATAATATAAATACGACTGATAATCTGAATTTCCTACCATTCACCTGATGACAATAGCAGATATACAGCTATTGAAACGTAGTGAGATCTACCACTTCAAGACGATGGAAGTCCAAGGAAACTTCGAGGAACGAGTTACATTGTCTACTAACAGAAATACTGCTGTTTTTAACTGTTAGAAATTATAATCAAATTGACGGGAACAGATATGATGATGATAACTTATTTTGGCTGCTCTAGAGGTTTTCGATCCTAATTTCACTAACTGATAAATATTTGAAAGCAATTTCACATACTTAGTTAGCGGATTAGTTAGTATAGTCTTGCTGAAAAAAAATCCCGACCAAAGTTTTTAGATCTCATACATATTTTGGAATAAAAAATATATTTTACATAATCTTGGTTGAAAAATGACAAAACCAGTGATTTAACATTAACTAGCTGTCGCCCAGTGGTCGAAATTCGACCAATTATGTCAAGATCTCTGGCAGGTTAAGTAGCATGAAAATTTTATCGTGACATTCTATCCTAGGACTTTTGGGAGAACAGCAATTACACAGAACGGATCCAGATTCGGAACCTCTGTGTGATAGTTTCCTCGAAAATCCTAGATGTCGGTCTTACATCTCGCTTCTACAAATAAGTAACGAAATTCAAGTTTTTTTCAGATATAATTCATAGAACTTTATTTGTGTTCAAATTCGTAATTCTTAATTTAATATGACAACAATTCAACTGCTAATGGGCTACCCTGCATATTTATTTTTTCTAACCCCCCTGTATAGCTATAATTGCACTCAATTCTCTAACATTTATTAAAATCCTCATTATAATAATTCCATCTCATTATATATTTCCACCACCCTGTATATGCAACTGCTTATGGACCACGCATATTTTTTAAAATTTTTCAACCACCGGGTAAACCATTCTGTATATGCCATTGCCTATTACCCACCATATTTACTCATTTTGTTTATGAAATTTGTAATTATCTTCTGTAACTATAATTCTACTCCGACCTATATTTCAATCATTATATATATGGAACTCTACTCTATAAATCATTTCCTTTTCTAACATTTTTTTATCACCATCCTGTATATCTATAATTTGCCTTACCCTATATTTCGTCTTAACTATATATACAACTGCTTATGGGTTACGAAATGTTTCATTTCCATTTCCGCCACCCTGTATATGCATCTATGTATAACATTATTTGCACCACCCTGTATAACTGTAATTTTACTGCACCTTCTATTCTAAGAACCCTGTAAATTCAACCGCTAATGAGCTTCCCTATATAATTATTTTATTACTTATAATTGCACTCTACTCTATATTTTAAACACCCTAAATATGCAACTGCTTATGTGCCACCCATTAAAAAAATGATTTCTAACATATCTGGAATTGCCCGGTATAATTATGATATTCAACAATTACTTTACCCACTAAACAATAACAACGCTTGCATGCCACTTCCAAAAGTACATTCTCTAAGTATATAACAGCATTTGTCTGTCTATATATAATTACTCAATGGTTGGAGTCTGGCGGCGGCGGCACGCGGCACATTCATTTGTTTGGCATTGACATTATTGACGTAAATAATGAATTTTTATTATATTTTATTTAATGAATGAACCAATATTATAAATTAAGATTAGCATTCTGCACTGAAGGTCAGTAGCTACTAAACAAAACAAAAATGAAGAAAATCGGTTGAGAAACAGAGGAGAAAATGGTACCTAATCGTTTTGTCTTAGCCTATTTATATATAGATATATTAGATTTCGCAATCATACCCACTTTCTGCACCAGCGCCATTCTGGTCACTTCATGACTTAGTATTTAGTGTTTTCAGGTCTTCACTTTTGCACTTTAATCCCATATAAGTTTTATAAGTTCTAGTTTGTTATTCTTGTCTCTACCATGCATAAAAGATTTCCTTTTTCGTGACTTCTGACATATGTCAAGTCTTTAATTTAAAATATCGCAAACGGAATATTGGAATGATTATTAAGCGAAAAGCTAATTTTGTGCTGTTCTTGCATATTAATTGGATGTTATATTTCTTTATTTACTATGGTTTATTGATTTTCTATAAACGAAGAGACTCATGGTCTCTGTTTCTTAGGCAGAAAACTAAGTTGTATGGGTATTTCAAGATTAAGGAAGTGTGATATCTATTTTCGTGATTAAGAAGCTTTCCCTTCAATAATTTACGAATACTAAATGATTGTATCTCTTATTACTCACAACAGTTTTTTAAAAAAGTTGAAAATATGTAAGTACAGATAAATAGATAAATGAAATCATATATAGAGTCCATCTTCTTTCTTCTAACCTTATCTCGTTCGCATTAACTTGTACACAAAGCAGCAAACGTCTGCCTAAGTTTAGGTAAACACCGAAGGTATTGGATGTGAAAATATATCGGAATAAACCAATTTGGTACATGGCAAATAAACAAACCGAACACAAACAGGCCAAAGCAAACACAAAAAATGGCTGGCCCTAGAGCGAACTGAGAAAAGGAATATATCAATTTCCCGACAAAATCCTTTTCTCGACGTAGAATAATATCGCTTCGACGTCTCAAAAGAAAAGTTTTTCTATCGACAAGCGAACACAAAAGTTGTTGGCTTCGATATTATGCCTTTCGAGACGAATTTCAGCACAATTTCACTTCGATTACGTTCTTTGTTTTGACGTGAATGTGGAAAATGTGTTACTGGTACAAAGAGAGTAATACCCAAATATGGAAAGCATTTTTATCAAACGTAAAAACCTCGTATCGTATCGTGTTGGTTAGAATTACGGGAATTTGTAACATCAGGTTGCATGCATTGTAATTTATTGACGACAAATTTTCTGCTTTAAAATTGCAATTCAATTAAACTTCAAATACTGCCCGGGGAACTGTGCAACATGAAAAAATTAAAACAACACTTAGTAATAGATTATTACCGGTACTAACTTTTACATATTTGTAATCACTAGTATTGGAATTTATTGCTAGAAGAGTTTGGGAAATCTTGTGTGCTGGAGATAACCAGCAGAGTTGCCAAATCTGTTTGTTATGATTCTGTATCACTTCGAAGGGTTAAAATCGATAGTAAACTCATTTCCTGTAATCTTCTTGGGATGCGGAGTTCCAGGTCTCGTATCATCTGTTTGGTGGCCATCCTCGTGATATCATGGTTTTTGGTTTCATGGTTTAGACTATTTTGGGTATACTGTCCTCCGTCATTCTCTCTACATGGCCCTCGCATTCCTTGTCCTTCCTGTTTTACATGTCATGCACCGCACTCTGTTTTCGTATCTTTTTTGTTCTTTTTTTCTCGGGTAATGTGTTTACTGTAATTGTTATTTTTTTAGGAGGCATTTGGTTCATAGTTTGATTGTAAATGACCAGTTTGCCGCTTGTTCTTTAGAACTAGTAAGTGTTCGTTTTTTGTCCTCAATGATCATGTGATTTGAAAGTTGTGGAGCATTCGTTTTTAGTCTTCCTCCTTGGTATGATAATCGGATCGTCCACTTAACTTACTATTGTTAACCCTTTTCCTCAATGGAATACCCATCACCTGCTGTTTTAACTTTTGTTGCTATTTCGTCCTTGTTTAGGTTGTACAGAATCCAACTGAGGCTATCTCCACTCACAACTGGTATGTATTCGTAATTTGACTACCTGATGAGTTTGTGATGCAGCTCGTTTGTCACGTCTTTCAGTCTTACTCTGTCAAACGTTTATATAAGTTCTATGAAGCATACAGTATGGAACAGCCAAATGAAATAAATTCGATATCGAATAAAGGAGTACTTGTTGGGAAAAATTCTTGGACACGTCGATTTATATTTTTAAATGCACATTTTTTCAACAACAAAAATTATAAAGGGTATGTCATGTGACAGTGACCAATACCAACTCTCTTATTTTAAATGCAAACCCCTGTATATTATTTATTTTTTGGATTCTCCAAAAAATTCTAGAATTCATGTACAATTTCCTACACCTATCTTCAACTGTTTGGGAAATATTAAGTGTTTTCAGATTTATTACAAAAATTAACATTAAAAGACAATTATTTTATTTCATACATTACACTAAAAACCTAATAAGTACACAAAAAACCATTAATGTAAATGTAGGGAATGTTCAAAATGCACGCCGCGAACTTCTTGGCAACAAGCTGATCTGGTATAGAAATGTCTTCTAACGTTACACAACATCTCAGGCGTGAATCGTCTTTTTAAGTCACCTAAGTTGAGGGGTTTAATGTCTAAGTACTTCTTGGGAAATAAATGGTTAACCATTGACAACGGGGTCTGACCTAGACCCCGAAACGTTTGGAATACACAGCAATTTTCTTAACTGTGGAGTTATTTCCCAAGAAGTACTTAGACATTGAAAAATATGCCACAAATATCATGCAGGAAACAACTTGAGGGGTTCCGTTTTTTATACAGTACTTTTGACATATCCCCACTAAAAGTAGCCCAATGGCGTCAAATAAGGAGATCGTGCTGGCATTCTATTGATCCCGGCCTCCCAATCCACCTATTTGAAAAAATTTTGTTCAGGTACATTGATTTCGTAATGGGGCGGTGCTCCATCTTGCTGAAACCATATTGTCTTGGCAGGAACTTGTGGGTTTACTGGATCAGGATATAAATTTGTCAAATTTGGCACTACATTATTTTGGAACAGTTCTAAATATTTATCTCCATTCAAGTTGCCATCAATAAAAAATGGAATTTTTGCCCAAACATTAAATTTTTCAGGATATTGCTTATGTTTCTCTGTCATCCAGTCAGAGTTCCTATTAGACAAATTGCGGCAATTTTGACAATTAACATGACCGTAAAATGTAAATATGCTCTCATCAAAAAACAAAACATCTTCTAATTGGATCACCTTGTTTTCTAACCTTACCGTCATTTGTTCACAGAAATACGTTCTTCTATCGAAATCGTCTTCCATGAGCTTCGTTTTATAGCGATGCATTTTACTTTCCTTGAACAGTGGGGCTGCTTTTCGACCAGAATTATGTGGGTTTTCTTGAAACTCAAATATAATATCCAATTTCGTATTGTCACTTAGAGCATTGGTAGCTACTTTTTTTTATCTGTCTTACATGACGAAGCTCGCCAACCTGCGTTTCTATTTTGCTAATTGTTCCCTTGGGATACAGGCTAATTGTTCCTTTGGATGCACGTAGAATGGTTATTTTGTGCATTTCTGTTAAATAAGCCAGTTCTCTGATATTATTACGTACGGTTAACGAAATTCAAACCACAATAGCACTAACACTGATCACCACTGTCATGCAGACACACAAAAAGATACTAAGACTATGACTTTTGACGAAAATATTATATCAGTAAAAAGGAACGCAGGAATGGTTTTTGCTTACTATCTCAAAATATCAAGAGCTAAATGGGAATTAAGTATTGAATGTAATGTAGCGAATTTCTTATATAAAATAATTATCTTCTTTTAATGTTTATTTTTTAAATAAATCTGAAAACACTTGATATTTCCGAAACAGTGCAGGACATTTTGTAAATGAATTATGTCTAACATTTTCTGGAGAATCCAAAAAATAAATAATATACAGGGGCTTGCATTTAAAATAACAAAGTTGGTATTGACTATTGTCACATGACACGCCTTATATATTTTTTGTTGTTGTAAAAATATACATATATAGCAGTCTTATTGAACTCGATAGCTTTTTCTGATATTTGGTGTAGGAAGAATTTTCCATTGACGGTTGATCTGGTCTGGCGAACGCCTTGTTGATCTTCACTTGTTTATTTAATATTTTTTCTATAATATCGAGTTCGTTTAATGAAAACGTCAAAATGATTTAAGGTACTAAAGTGTATAATGAAAATAGTCGTAAGCAATGAAGATACAACGTCCAGAACGATATTTCGTTTTATCTCTTGCAAATGTAAGATATTTGAGTTACCATGTATTTCTGTTTTCTATAAATACATACCTATAATAATTAATTTTTATAAGAACGAAATTAAAATATTGGATATTTTGCCTAAGTATATGAACTCTGTAATATACTAGTAATAAACCATTATTTTAGGAACGTTCCATGTCCTCCGTCAGTCAATTGTCAATAAAAATGATTGAATAATCTCAATGGCAAAACAAAATCCAAAAATTCTTCGCTAGCGTAAACCTCAACGGCATCCCACCTCATCAATCCGACTTGACATACCGATTAGCTTCAATATTCTGATAGGGATATGTTTATTTAACGGAACGACGTGGTATGGGGGCGCCGATGCACCGCATTTCCCTGCTTTCTGTTTGACTTGCCGACTGATATTTGCCGAACCCATAGCGAGGTAGCGACTTCTGCCTTCTGAAATGATGAGATAGATATTGAGTGTATATAGACAGCTCTATATCTGGAGGTTGGGATGAAATAACCTGTGAAAATATTAAAGCGTCAATCAATTAAGAGTGATATCTTTGAGAAAAGCCATTGATTTTCGTTTGCGATTGATTTCAAAATGAGTTTATCAAATTGGGAAGTTGTCGGTTTGATTAATGGTGAAACTTGTGTACTTTAGGAGACGGAGAATTTGTCAAAGATATCTCAATATTGACTATGCGTTTTCAGCTTAATTTGAAATTTACGAGGCCGAGGTGAATGAAGATGCAGCTGCAGAATTGGAATATATGAAGCTGCAGTCCAGGCTGTTTAGACATATTGTTGATAAAGTGTCAAAACTTAATTTTGTAAGAATTTGAATCTGAATACCTTGCTTTAAGAACAAATAAAATCGCACTGATGCATGAATCTAAACAGAAAAAGAAAACTTAATAAAAAAAAGTATATAAAGGTCACAAAACTATGTTTCACTAACTTGGAGTTGCTAGAAGCTACAGGAGGCAGATCCTAAACACGCCACATAGAAAAAAAAATAATTGAAATATCTTAAGAAATTAACGTCCATAATTGAAGTGACACTTACATGTGTTTTACGGCTAATCTTCCTAACCCAACGGTCTCAATTTTGTCTGAAAATAAAACACACAAAAAGTGTGTAGTTCGTGTTGAACATTGGCGACGATAAATTTAGAAAAATTCCGTTATTCTAAGGAAATTACTAACATACAGTAAATAGGGAACTAAATTTTTGTAAGAAAACATGAGAACAAGAAACTATTTGTCAAGTTTTATTGGATGGAACTACCTTCAAACTGGATAAAAGGGTTGTATGATACGTGGCTAGACAATAATGCGAATGTATTTGTATCTGTAGTCGCATGGATATCACACAAATGTGTAGGCAGACGTTATCTTGATGAAAGAAATTCACAGCGTCCTTGATACGATCTAATAGGTAGACATAATTCTCGTTACTTATTAGTTTATTCATTATCACCGGGTCATCATCATGACTTACCTTAATTTGTTTATTTCATTTGTTTTCTAAATGATACTTGTGGCATATTTTCCAATTTGAAAGGAACTTTATGATTATATGATCTTTGGAAATTTCTGTGCTATCCTGTATATTACAAATAAAATTCTCTTAGTTACGTCAAAAATCAAATAATACACATTGTCAAATATTTTAATTGACATCTTAGAATTGTGCCTTTTTAATCCGTAGTTTCTAACCATTGACAACGGGGTCTGATCTAGACCCCGAAACGTTTGGAATATACAGCAATTTTCGTTATTAGACAGTTTATTTTATCTCCCACTACCAAATTGCTTTAATTCCCTTATTTACACTCAGATTCGTATGCGTCACTCGAAGTCACAAATTTAAATCCCCACAATCTATATATAAATAGGCTAAGACAAAACGATTAGGTACCATTTTCTTCTCTGTTTCTCAACCGATTTTCTTCATTTTTGTTTTGTTTAGTAGCTACTGACGACCTTCAGTGCAGAATGCTAATCTTAATTTATAATATTGGTTCATTCATTAAATAAAATATAATAAAAATTCATTATTTACGTCAATAATGTCAATCCCAAACAACTGACTGTGCCGCCGCCGCCAGATTCAAAACATTGAGTAATTATATATAGACAGACCAATGCTATTATATACTTAGAGTATGTACTTCTGGAGGTGGCATGCAAGCGTTGTTATTGTTTAGTGGGTAAAGTAATCTTTGAATATCATAATTATACAGGGCGATTCCAGATATGTTAGAAATAATTTTTTTAATGGGTGGCACATAAGCAGTTGCATATTTAAGGTATTTAAAATAGAGGAGAGTGCAATTATAACTAATAAAATAATTATATAGGGAAGCCCATTAGCGGTTGAATTTACAGGGTTCTTGGCATAGAAGGTGCAGTAAAATTACAGTTATACAGGGTGGTGCAACAAATGTTATACATAGATGCATATACGGCTGGCGGAAATGGAAATGCAACATTTCGTAACCCATAAGCAGTTGTATATATAGTTAAGATGAAATATAGGGTAAGAGGAATTATAGATATACAGGATGGTGATAAAAAATGTTAGAAAAGGAAATGATTTATAGAGTAGACCACGAAGAGTTCCATATATATAATGATTGAAATATAGGTCGGAGTAGAATTATAGTTACAGAAGATAATAAAAAATTTCATAAACAAAAAGAGTAAATATGGTGGGTCATAGGCAGTGACATATACAGAATGGTTTACCCAGTGGTTGAAAAATGTTAGAAAATATTATGCGTGGTCCATAAGCAGTTGCATATGCAGGGTGGTGGAAATACATAATGAGATGGAATTATTATAATGAGGATTTTAATAAATGTTAGAGAATTGAGTGCAATTATAGCTATACAGGGGGGTTAGAAAAAATAAATATGTAGGGTAGCCCGTTAGCAGTTGAATTGTTGTCATATTAAATTAAGAATTACGAATTTGAACACAAATAAAGTTCTATGAATTATATCTGAAAAAAACTTGAATTTAGTTACTTATTTGTAGAAGCGAGATGTAAGACCGACATCTAGGATTTTCGAGGAAACTATCACACAGAGGTTCCGAATCTGGATCCGTTCTGTGTAATTGCTGTTCTCCCTAAAGTCCTAGGATAGAATGTCACGATAAAATTTTCTTGTTACTTAACCTGCCAGAGATATTGACACAATTGGTCGAATTTCGACCACTGGGCGACAGCTAGTTAAATTTAAATGCATCTTATACATATACTAGCGCCAACCAATAATATTATCTACGTGGTTCACACGTTCTATCAAAGATGAAGTAGGGGAGTATATTTATCACGTTTCGGCGTTATAAACCTTCATAATAAGATATGAACTATAAGTACGCCTATAGCTATAATACTTACAACGCCAAATTGCACTTGAAAAGCTATATGTATTTAAGCTACTAAAAAGCGGAGCATAAATTAGTCAGACAAAATAATTTCTTATGATTTATTAAGCTCATGATTAATATTGTCGCCTCAGTAGTTTTTCCAGAAGTGTAACTGAAATATTTTCGACAGCCATTTTCCAGTTTGGACAATGCACCATATTATTCAAGATCGCTCGATTGGGATACGCTAGAGATTTTATACAATCCACAAAGCACGTCACTTTGTATATTTAGGTTTTTTGCTACACTGTCATAAAGATTGTAAAAGTACTTAATATTAAATGGGCGGCCCCCAGGCTACTCTCTGTCTTGCAATACACCACCGACCGTCGGGGATACGTCATAACTGCGCCTGTATGATCTGTACTAGTTTATATTGGAAGGGTCTATCTTCTACGCCACATGTTGCTGACGAAGGTCTGTAACATACGATGACGCAACAATCACCCGGACGTTGCTGGCGTGCTCAATAGATCACAGCGTTATTTTCTCTCAGTTGTCTTAATTGCCGCTGCCATGCCATTGCTCTACTGGCCGTCTGTCACAAACGTGCGCATTTGATGCAATATGCAAGTTTAAACCAATTTCACGGCATTGTAACGAAAATGCAGGATATTACGATCCAGCAGTCCTGCTTAGTACTGTGCCTGTTGCAAAATATAACATTTAAATGAGAATTCTTCAAAAACTACTTGTACGTCAGTACTATGATTATTGATGAAGATTAATGTTGTAGTTTAAATTCAACAAAGATGATTATTTTAGGTAAATCCAATCTAAAATTGCAGCTACAATATCAGGGAACAAAAAATTCTAAATTATTTTATAAAATTCAAATTCTATGATATCAGCCTGTTTCACAGAAAAGGGCGTCACTGAAAGTGTAAAAATAATGACTGTAATTATAATCAACCCGTCTTTATATACCCATGGCGTGGGGCTAAAAGCCGAATATAACTGGATTGTATTCAATAGCAACGTTCATGTCTACCTGTGATGTTATACATGAAGTGATTCTCATTATTCTGCAAAACAATAGGTTGAAAGTTGGAATACTACCTGAGCAAAAACGCAAAGTCAAATCTCCCTTTCGGCTTGTTCCCTGTAAAACCACGCTTTGTTTTTTAGAACAATTGTTAAGGCTCATCTAATTTTTAATTTCAAAATATTTTCAGTTTAGCACTTCGTATGTATCATAGGTGACTTAACGTAAGCCTTGATCGTTCAGAGATGTTACTTGATTGGTTCGTCATCTATAGAGCAAGTATTTATCAGTTCGATTTCATAAGAAGCCCAACAGTAATCGGAATTTTGTAGTTCGCTATTGTAGTGCATACTTGCAGAAAGCCCTACACGCAGTACTACAGATGCAGGAAACCTTCCAAGAACCACAAAAAGTCATCTTAATATTGTATAGTTATTACACCTTTTCTCATCTAGAAGGCAACAAGAGTGTAGTGATCTTTAATTACTAGACAAATGGCAAATATGGGAAGACTACATAATGATAAGCGTAATCCACAACTTTCTTTTCTTATTTATCACAAGGCATTGCTTATGGTTATGTAGCTTTGATCTTAATCAGAGGTAAAAGACAACAAAATATTGTTAGATCACCTGACACCATAGTCACGAAAACTATTTTCAGTATCATCAAATCGATTTGTTATCCATAAACATGTCATGAACGTTATATATCACTACATATTTTTGAAATTTCGATATACACTTAAAATTATTCAAATAATTGTTTTGATATTTCTGTCACGCATATCCTATATATGTTGGTGTCAATAAAAAAACAGGATTTGTTTAAAAATACATTTCACATACGAGGATAGTTTGATAACTAAGCAACTTTTAAATTAACAGATATTCTTTGTATATAAGCGTTTTTTTTTTGTAAACATAAGTTGATACTTTTTTTATTCATTCAAAATGACAAATTTCTTCCAGGCCCTCAAAATAAGCGTTTGTTTCTTTGTAGACCTCATCATTCGACATCTCTTCCATTTTGTCAACAGGAAATAGTCACAGAGGGCTAAATATGGAGAATATGCTGGAATTTCAATTTATGGATTTATGCCATGGTAGCAGTCTTGATGGAACAGCACTCCATTTCTTTACCAAATGCGGTTGTTTCTACTTCAATATCGAATGTGACCATAAATATTCGCAGTTGGACGTTTTACTCTTTTAAATTAGACCTTTTTGAACTCAATCCATGTCCATGATCTTAATGGTCAACAGGCCCACTTTGGCCTTCTTTCGTGTACGTTTACCTCTTGGTGTGTTGTGAATGGATCCACGTTTCGTTTTCGGGAACGAAACTTCACAAAAATTCATTTCAAGGGCAACTGAACATCGCCACCCACTCTTTTGAAATAGTTTTTGAACTTGTGGTCAAGTATGCGGCCCCACATGTGATTCATGCCCTCATACGAGAGGCCTACAACCTCAACCACATTCGTTCATAAGGAATGTCAACAAGTCTAAGAAAGAACGCAAACCACTGAAGTGATCTTTAGCATCTAGAATAAATGTGGTTTAAGCCTTATTTGCCAAGGGATAAACGGGAATGGAAAAGGATGCCAAGGAAAACCAAGAAATAATATTTGTCCGTAACAGTTAGTATTTACTTCGAAGAAATAAATATCATTTTGGTAATTAGGTAATTGTTATTATATGCGTAGCAAGCACTTCAAAATGGATATTTGCTTAGGTTGTATTTTTAAGTCAGTTTATGTTTTTATTATAATTTATATTCGCACCCTTGCAGCAAAAGTGACACAACTCAAAATCATGATATTTGAGATAATACCGGAAATGGACTCTTAAAATATAAATCCATCAATCGTCAAAATTATATTAACTTAACTTCATCTTCTGAACAAAAGGTGACAGAAGTGTCGTTTTTCCTGTTACCTGTTGTGTATAAAGCATTTCGACAACAAAATCGTATTATTTCGAGTTGTGTCAGTTTTGGTGAGAAAATTGCGTCTGATGCATGAAGCATATTTCATCAATAAATTGTGTTATTTTAGCGTATAAGGTAAATTAATTTTTGAATTGTGCCGATTTTGAAGAATAATTTTGTGGGTCATAAAGTTATCGTAATGATTCAGCCAGGACGCTCAGCAAAAATTATGAAATTAGATATGTTCATTAACTTTGCCCAGAAGTTGATAAATTTGCCAACAAGTTATGATACTGGCATGGCAAACAATTAATCCCTACCTACTAAACGTAAAGCTCCTGGAGAATTAGCAGCCGATTCGTGTAAACCAGCTGTAAATTCTCAACATACTGCACATTATCTTATAGCAAAGAAAATATTGATTACACTATGCTGAATTAAACTTTGTCAAGCAAATTTAATGACAATAAAAGTTATCATCAGGTTTAGGTGATCCTTGTGAAAATGCTGAACAACATTTTATGACCTCCTATTTCTAAAGAAAATGAGTCCATTACCCGGTTCATACTGTATCCTGTAAGTTTGGTTGCCTTACCAAATTGCATTTGTATTTATTTTGTTGGCAGTGATGCCAACAAAAAATACTGCATATCTCCAGTCGAAACCAACTAAGGTGACTTCAACGATTCCATCAGTGATCTGGATTATAATCTAGATTTCCATGTAGTTCATTACAGTAGTTCGAGCTGTATATCCATAGGACTAAGGAAGTTGTTGAATCTGAAACTTAAGTCGAGAATCCAGAGGGAAAAATGTTACGTATGCCTTTCAAAAAGCAAGAAGCAAGTTGTGTCAGTAAAAAACTTGCGGACGAAGAAAAACAAACAATTTTTGTGAATTACTGGAAACTTTCTAATTTGCAGCTGCAAAGAGAATTTATTGCTAGGTACACTGAAGTTATAAAATACAAATATCGATACTAAGTAAGCTATGACTTTTTGGACCTCAAGTCATTACAAGAAGAATGGGGCAATGACTTTTCCATAACCGTTGATAGAACAAAAGTGAAGTGGCATGAATTAAAAATCTTTAAGGTTGATACATCTTTTTATAAAACTTCATATGTCTATACGGAATTTAAAAAAGGAAACTGCCGTTAACTCTTATCAAAAAATATACTAAGAACACATTATTACGAATTGGTTTAGAAATATTTTGTATTAACTTACTTTCAGTATTAAGTTAAGTTTTATATATGCATTTTTAACTTTTGTTATGTACCAAAATTGGCTAGTAATATTTTAATAAACATTTTTAGCAAAAATTATTTTTATTACAAAAACTGAAACATCTAGAGGAAAAAAATGGATATTGAAAACCGTCACACCTCTATAAAATAATCTCAATATATCAACAAAAATGTCACATCACAATGTCAGTTAAAAAAAAGAAAAATCAAGACTGTCACACAACTCTAAATAATTCATTCTACAGAGTCGGAATTATATATAAACCGTCATAACTCAAAAGTGTGTTTTTTATAGGTTTCAAAAGTAAAATAACCAAAAATACTTTATGATCATATACTTTAACGTAACATTCGGTAACTAAGTTCTGTTATACTATTCTAGAATCTTATTTTAAACTGGTACCAGTTTTTCGCAATATCTGAAAAATTTACTTTTTTGAGTTATGTCACTTTTGTAGCAGGGGTGCAATATGACTAACGGTGTCATTTGAATCATAATCTAGTCTCTTTAACGGTGTACAATATAGCATCACAACAGAAAACAGTCGTCTCATAATTCTACTTTTAATTTTTCTGTATTTTTTACACCTTAAGTGCTTTCTCTTGTATCGAACTTTACGCTGCTCTCGCTGTAGTTCATAAATATGCTTAACAGCATTTTCCTTTAGCTGAATCAGGATCAAAGCAAGAGCCCAATGTTGAATAATTCTCATTACATTTCCATCCGTACAAAAATACGCTTAAAGCAAATCAATTAGAACGGTAATGTTTTATTCTTTCAGAATGTGACAGCTTTTCAATATATTAATATGGAAATACGCTGCAATTGTATTTTTTTATTGTACCTCTTGATGGGGCGTTATTACAGTCATTTGAACACCGGCGATTTGACTTCGCCTCACGTGACAATAAATCGTTCATCATACGAAATAAAAAGTTCTGTTGATTAGTCGGTGATGGTTGTTGTTGTTTCCATCCAACACGCAAGATAATCAATGTCAACTTATTATCTCGAAAGTATGAAAACTGTGTAACGTCTGATAAATGTTTCTAACACCATTGATTTTTTTTGTCTTTTAACGCCATAGGGAGTTTGGTCTTCATAAATGCTTTTCAGTTAATTAAAAATTTTAAGTATTATTTTAGACAAAAGTAGCAACACGTCAGTTATGTGTTCTAGATTAACAGCTTGCTAGGAAAACAGGTCCTAGCCGTCGCCTTGCAAAAACACTTACCGAAAAGCTGAAAAGTTTTTTCTTGTAAATCTATATAAACTCTGAAATTGAGTCAATCTTCTAAATAGTTTCTGCGATACGTATGTCGAGGTTGATTCGGATATATAGAGTGAGGCATGAGCAATAGGATAACGGGTGTATGTAAACAAGGAGGGTATTAGTAGACTAAGTGTATATACAGGGCTTTCATTTCAAAACTAGTCACCCAAAATAACTTTTCAAAGAAATAGACCAAAAAAGACGTTGATTTATATTTAGGGTGGGACATATTTTCCACGTATCGGTCACCCTGCAACTTCAAACACTAAGCGGGGGTGAAGATCACTTCTAAAAGTTTAAATAAAAAGGGGTAACATGTGATACCTCTTTTTAAAGGTCTCTTTTTGCCAATCTTTTGACACATCTTTTTTTAAAATCAGATTATTTTTTTATAGAGTAATGACCGAGAAACCGAAAATAATTGCTAATTACACAAGAATTGGTTCAGAGTTTTTGGTTTTCTGGGGTCTCTGATCACGAATCCGAGGTCAGATTTGCAAAATTCAAAATGACTGATCCAAGATGGCGAATGAAATATTTAAAAAATCAGCCGTTCTGGACCAAACTTCTTATAAAAGGGTTATTGGGATCACGATTCTTATAGACAAAATTCAAGATGGGGGATCCAATATGGAAGATGAAAATAACCCAAGAGATGAAAATTTCGTCCGCCATCTTGAATTTTTTAAATTCCGGATTCGTTGGTTGATTTTAAGATTTTTCATCCGCCATATGGGATCTGCCATTTTGCAAATCTGACCTCGAATTCGGATCAGAGACCCCAAAAAAACACCCTAAACCAATTTTGGTGTAATTGGCAATTATTTTCAAAAAAATTTTACGATTTCTAGGTACTCTGTAAAAAATAATCTGATTTTAAAAAATAATGTGTCAAAAGATCTTTCTTTTAAATGTCTTGTAAAAGTTAGTTTGGTTGGCTAGTTTTGAAATGAAAACCCTGTACATGCTATGCGCGTTGTTAGTATTAAGTGAATCTTTATGATAGTATATATGGTGAGTCGTCGTCAAATGTTGTATGTTAATAGACGAAAGCATGAAATGATTTGTCTGCAGACACCGCTATTATCCTAAAGATGAAGTAGTTATAGCCCTATCGGTTAAAAAATATTGCTGAGGGATAGTTAGCACTCCATTAAGATCGTTTGAATACTGTGTAGCGGGTTGCACGCGCGATTATAGCTGTATCTTTGGTTGATCCCGCCAATGAGACCTTAGCAATCAAGTACGGAATCTTGGTCATTGGGAGTCCAATGATCTTTGAACTGACCATTTGAGCATTATGCAGAAGTAGAAGACCTATATTCTACCATGTACACCCATTATATAATTTGATTAGAAATAATCCTATATATTTTTAACCATCCTATATTTTTTAAACCATGTATTTGTTAGTCACCTTATATATTACAATTTTCTGCAAACTCTACAATATATGCTACTAGCTGTCCCTCCCCAGCTTCGCAAGGGGTACACAAATTAGCTTATTTGATATTTTAATCTTGAACAATTCTTTTATTTTGATATTTTTCACTTTCTACATTTTTCTGGTTTTCCTGTGAACACAGTTTTAACATCATGTTTTATGAGTAAAATTTTGTATTGAACCGCTTCAAAAAATGCAGGGTTTAGTTATTTAATGTATAAAATTAGACACTTTTGACATTGTTGGCATTTTTGGCAATCATTGACCTTTTTAACATTTTTTTACATTTTAGTAATTTCACGTTTTTGACATTTTTATGTTTTTTACATTTTTGACTTATTTGATATTTATATGACATTTCTAAAAATTTTTACACTTTTGGTATTTTAAATAGTGTCGACAGATCTTGTCCATTCTGTTATTATTGGAATTTTTAATGTTTTTTAAATTTTTGGGATTTTTGTTATTTTGTCATTTATGACATTTTATGTTTTCTTGAAATTTTAACCGTTTTTTTTTCATATTGGATTTTTTTAACATTTGCATATTGATATTTTGGTTATTTTGAGATTTATTTTCATCTCAGACATTTTCCTCATCATTTGACATATTTTTATATTTGTCTCATCCTCTAGTTTTTTTTACATATTAATTTTCTTTAAAAAAAATAAAAACCTTTTGAAACCCATCCTCCCCCCATTCTATAACTTTCGTTAATTGAAAGATCACGTCTCTATTACTTCAAAAGAATTAAACTCATCATTCTCGAGCCTAATTTTTATTCACTTCCCAGCAAATACTGTGTTTTTCTAAAACAATTAATCCACCTGCTCCCTATAGGATAATTGAATTTACGCAATATATCATACCTGTATCACATTCTGTTTCGGTGAAACTGAATTTCCCTGAAAACAATAGTGAACCCCCACATTCCCCTATTCAATAACTAGCTTTTGTAAAATGAAAAATCGTGTATTTATTTATCAACCTATTAATTTTCACGCGCGAATTATCTTTGACACCTCAGGGGTAGTGAATGTTTCAGAAAATAACTCCTCACCTGCCCCCATGAAATTTTTGAAAAACAGAACAGAATCCCCCACTCCCACCAGCCCAGTAAATGTTATCATCATAAATATCTGTAAACCTGTGAGCAAGTTTTATATATTGTGGTTTGCTAAGAATAAATGTGTAGCAATACAAAACAATGAGTTCTATACAAAATTTATTTCTTATCATTCAAGTTTCTTTAATGGGATGATCTTTATCATGCACGTAGGATTTCTCACTTAAGTCTGAAAAAAAAATCCAACCACTAATACTGCAAATAAGGAAGGTTTTAAGGACGATAATGACTTTCTTTCCCATGGGGGTCCACATGTTCCTATAAACATTTAAACTGGGAAGCGAGAATTTCCAAAATATTTTCCTTCTATCACATGATTTGATTCATTATTCTTCTCCGTGCTCAGTATACATGAATGTCTTATCTAGGTATGCTGCTAGAATGTTTTTCCCTAGCTACTTGAAGCACATAGTGACTTTGTTTGACCAGAGGGATAACTGAAATATTATCGTTTGGTCGCCATGCTCCTGATACTTATTTGTGGTAGCCACCAAGTTCATCCGATCTGATTATCTTCGTTTGGAAATCTATAAAGAACCTTGTGAGCGTGCTTCACTGCCTGCTAATCTTCCCGAGTTGAACCAAACAAGGCTAAGGATGATATCGTTTCCATTACTCTATATATGCTGATTAATATGTCGAATAATTTAACCTTCAACTTCTATTTGTGTAACCTAACTTTTATGATTATTGTTTAATTTCAAGTTTAAGTAAAATCTTCTTAAGACTACTGTGTTCTATATGTTCAGCATACTTATTGTGTATCTAAACAAAAAAAGATATAACCTTCCATTTATCCCGTTGAGATGTTTTCCAATAAATCATCCAATTACGAACACAACTCTTCAATCATCCGCAAGTTATATATTCGATATATCTATCTCTATAGCTAGAAGCTCAAAGAGGAAACGGGTGCTGACGAAAGATACTCCTCCGCTAACCAGTTGTTGAAATCCATCATAGCTGTTAGAAATTTCTCCATTTAGAGTTCGATTTGAAAGGAAATCAATTCTTCCTATTCTGTGAAAGCATTTCTTAGTGATAGGCAGATTAATATGAAATGTTTTACGTCTTGTGTGGATGGTGCACCATTTCAGATTTTTAGAGCAATTAAATTAGAGAGGAAGCTTCAAATGGATTTTTATCAATATTTTGTGAAAATCGCTTGACTGACTTTACAACACTAAAGTCATTTAAAACGATGACCAATTGATTTTGAATTTTTTTGTTTTGTAAAAATATTTGATAAGGGCGTGATTTTTCATTTATTTTTAAATTTTTACCTTTATTTTATATTGTCCTTCTCTAGGGAAGGATTTCTTTCAACTCACCACCAAACCTTACAGTAAATCTCTTGTTCTATGTCATTTAATTTTCTTTAGATTTTGTATAACCCATAGTGTGTTTTCAACACTTTCAGGCTCAAGCATCATACCTATTCACTTTCAAGTGCTCGTAGTGTTCTTAGCAGTCAAAGTTTTGGTCCGGTGCAAAATTCTATTTACGTTAATAGACACCAACTTAAACCAGCCTAATCTGATGAATTGCCCACTTTAACACAACCTTAACAATTAAACAGCCAACTTACAAAGCTCCATAGAATTTGGGGGTTTTCTTCTAGCTCCACCAAATCTTCAGCCTAATAATGGAAAGAAGAGATGATGAAGCTGATGATGAAGATACCCCTACACTAACAAAGAATTGGAAAAAGCAAGTAAAACAAACAATATGAAAACCTAAGATAAGAAATTTAACAAAGAAAGCAAATAACTTGAAAGCCAAAGAAAAAAAGGTAAGGCTAACAAGCCTCAAAAATTGTTTCTCAAGGACTCAGCAGATGTGTACATCTACTCTTGTAGTTCTCGTGAACCTGACATACCCTGCCATGCAAAACTGAAACGAGAGGTCATCATTATTCTTAAATGTTGTTAAATGACAGAAACGTTATATTCGGACCTCGTAACAGATAATGAACTTTACCCTTGCGATACAAGTTTCTTGTGTACAAGTAGCAAGACGATTAGCAGTTTATGATTCTCACTTAAACCTCACATGGCGACAATTAATATTAAAATTTTACCTGTACTTGAAAAAAAAACCTTTAAACATCAAACATATTCCCCCTTTTTTTAAAATTGTGTTGAATAAGTTTAATTTACAAAAAACCTAACATTTTTATTATTTTCTTAAAATTAATGATGTACCAAAACGCGCAGCACATGCAGCAATCTGTAAGTAGTAACGCTGCGTTAATACTATTTGATATCAGTATCGATATTTTGATTTCGATACCGGGTATTTTTGGTATCAATACTTTTATTGCGATATCAGTACCTATGCTGGTTTGTGATTTAAGCTCTGATGGCATTCAGCTCTCGCCAAAGTATTATTTTCTGGTATTTTCGTTTATCACCCCGCTAAATTTTGGATTTTAGGGTTCTCCATAACTAAATTGGTATTGACACCTTCTTTTGATACCAGTATCGATACTTTTATTTCGATACTACTATCGATACCGATTTCAATACTTTTATTCGATATCTCTTGCGATACCGGAAACGATACTTTAGTGGTGTTGCAACGTCTCTGACTACTGTTATGATACCAATATCGATCCCGGTAGTTTTGACTTGATATCAATATCGATACTGCTTTTTGTGAATTTGACACTCTGGTGACATTCATCCTAACCTGTGTTCCCCCGGCTAAATTCGTATTTTATGTTCTTCCCCGCCAAATTGGTATCGACAACCTCTTCCGATACCAATATCGTTACCTTTATTTCGATATTACTATCGTATCCGGTATCGATGCTTTTGTTTCTGTAACCTTTGCAATACCAGTATAACGAATTAAGTGATATCACAAAAATGAATTTCACAGAAAATTCGTAGCACTAAATTATTTAAAACCAAAAACAGGCAAAAATGTCGATTATAACAAAAGTTGAAGGGGTCTTAGGTGTCATTGGAAAATCAGAAAACCTTCAAAATGAACATTTATAATTCCTGGAGCACTATAAAAATTCATAACTTCATTGTGATAAAAAGTCATTAAAATGATAATTTGTGACGTTAAGGTTGTTTGGGCTCAAGAAGAATCGTGAGTTTTTGCAGAATTGTAATTTAATTAAACGTAAAGGTGCCGTATTAACAAGAGTCTTCCGATCCTGATATATCACAGATTTTTTTGATACCACAGAAATTTTCTTCAATTTATCTATCTTGGCTACTCGCTACATTACCGTGAAAATAGTTTAAAATGATACTGCGTATTACGTTCACAAGTCTTTTTCCTAAAGTTTCCGGCATTATAATGAAAGTTCAAAATATACAAAGTGAGTTGCATTTTATGAGATTTCGAAGTACCTGTGGTGAATCCCAAACGATCGATCCTGGCTAATACAAACCGTTTGGCAAAAATACCCTTTAAATTATTTAAATCGTGCAAAAAGTTCTTATTTAAAAAAATATATATTTATAAACCCTCAATTTTAGGACTTTCCAATCGCAGCACTAAAAAATGAAATAAATCAGAATTTTTACAAGTTTTAGATACTCACACAATGCCTTTGAAATAACGTCAGTTATTGGCTATAAAATGTTAGTTTAGTTATTGCATAAGAGGTTTGCTGTTCAATTAAATGTAATTTAAAAGTGACTGATAACATTTAGAAAAAGTTCTTTATTATTGTTTTAAAATTCACATTACGCCGCTAAACAGATACATTAAGAATTGAAAAATTAATCGTTGCGGTGTAAACAACGTAAACATAAAACTGACTGAAATAATAAAAAAACAACAGTGACTATCAGGGCCCCTGGGCACCGGAAAATATGCCGCCCCAATCAATATCGAAATTTAATATAAAAGGAACCTATATACATTTGTAAATCAGACTGTAGGTGGCAGCATGGGCTGCTGCCAATTTATTAATTTCAAAACTTATTTTAAATTAAATTAAATTGTAGAATCGATAAATTATTAATTTTTTTAAAAATTCATTTAAATTCCAGAAAATAAAAAATCGAATATTATTCCAAATCTTCAAGGAAATAAATTAATTAAATCACTTTGGTTATTAGATAACTTTTACTTGAAATGCCAAAATTATATTTTACAACTAATGCACTAATTGAATTTCTTGAATTATCAATTACATAAAAACTGATTAATTGAAAGAATTAATTAATTATATTGCAATCTTGATAAGACTGCACTTTTTTTCCTTTCCAATTTTGCCGCCCTAGAAAATTTGCCGCCCTGGACACTAGCCCCGACTGCGCCTAGGGTAAATCCACCGCTGATGACTATCCCGAAATTTCGATGGGTATAAAAACAAGGCGGCCTCGAGAAGATTCCTGAAAACAGTCCGACAACAAAGAAGTAAACATGGCATTTGGTTATGTTCTGCACTCGCTATTTAAACGGCAAGTTGAGTGGTTTAGTTTAGTTTATATTCGTGTGCTTGAAACGACGGAGATAAGCGATCAGCTGTTTCCAATAGTATTTGTAAATAGTGGATTTAGTTGTTAAAAATAAAGACGTTCAAAGTGAAAGTGAATATTTTGTGTAAATTTGATCTGAACCCACAGAATCTATTGCATTATAATTTACGTGGTTGTTCATTGTTGATTAAAGCAGAAATAAAAGTAGCATTTAATAAATATTATAAATTTCGTAAGGCATTTGTCTCTCACTGTGCCCCACTTTACCCAAAATTATCAAATATGCCATATCTCCATTATGATATGCCAATAATTCGTAAACAGATTTCTTTCCTAGATCCCGCGAAAGTATCCGATCTCATTCCATTTCACATCGCTGATTACTTATCCCCAATTAGCGTCGCATTACTGTGACTAATAGCATTACGCAGACACGTTTGTTATTCAGAATGCATCGACGCATTGTGCTGCTCTCTTCCTTTTCCCCGTGCTGGCATTGTTTTCGTCTGAAAAGTGAACGATGCGAGACGAAACCGTATTTGTTGTACGGGAAAATCATTCTGCTCGCATGGTTTTTCTGTTTTGAAAACAAACCGTCGTCGTCGTCGTCTACTCGAGTCTCGATTAGTGCAGTTATTTCCACTCGACAAGATGGTAAGTAATGTTAACAATCTCTGACTATATCGGTTCGAGTGCAACGTTCACATGATGCAGTTCACAAGAACTCGCCGAGTTGAATTTTTTTCCATTCAGGAAACACATTGTTTGTTTGGGTCAAATTAACAGATAGCGTGATCAATTGTTTGCAATTTGTTTATTCCTGTAACAAGCATCGTTTGTTGGTTTAAATTCTTTAGAACGTTTCATTTTTCGGTGTCTTTAACGTCATCTGCGAGTCTTAATCTCTGTACTATGCCTCTGACCATCTATAATGGACCATTATTACATCTAGATTTTTTGTAGTTTAATAGTGATAGTATAGGTTACGATATTAAGAACTAGCAACGATTCAGCGTGACCCAAAACTACAAAAAAATCTTAGATAAGAAAGGCTTAAAAAGCGAAATGATACGTCAACAGTAAACGGGATAGAAGGATTTAGAAAAAATGGATTAACGCTTGGAAAGACATGCTCACAAGGAAGAGATTTCCAGAATTCACATGTGAACTCCATCAGACCCTGGATACCATGTACCATCAGAGGAATTACAAAGACAAATTAAACCAGTTCAAACTCGATGAGGTTATGTTGGGACCCCTCTCGATTATATTGGCATCTCTTTATTCGTCTTTCCACAGATGTTTTTGTCACCATGGAGATCTTTTTTCTTTTGATCTGCTTCTATAAACAGTTGCGATAGCCTGTTATCCGCCCTGATTAGGTGACTTGTTCATGCAGGCCTTTTGACCCTTATTGTGTGTCTCTAGGGCTGTTTTGTTATTTCTCTTATTTAGATCTGTTCACACATAAACTGTCAAAGGATAGCACCCATACAAAGCCACCAGAATTACTATGGTATTGTGTATCCTCTTCTTTTTTTTTTTGGAAATTGCGAGGTAGTGGTAACTTGTTATGAGCAGCTTCCCCAATACATATATTTTTTGCCACTGGTACTAGAATTATTTTACTATTAAGACTTGGTATTGTATCTAGTTATTTTTTACACTGAGCCCCATTCTTTCTTCTCTCTGTTCCAGTAGCGAATATAGTCTTCCAAGCCCTTCCACTTTGCTGCATACGATGCCTAAATCGCCTCCGTATGCAAACGTCTTACTTTAGAGCGTGAGCTTCTGACATTGTCTCTTGGTTTCTAGATCGTATTGGATTTATCTTATGGCGGCTATCAAATTTGTTCCAGTTTACATAAAATACTCGTCTTATGTGCCTCCTGCCCCTTTGTCTAATTGCCTGATTGTGGTCAAATTTCCTCTAGCCTTTTTCTAGTTTTTCTGGGCGTTCTTAGTTTTGACTGCGGCGAAAAAATCATTTGTTTCTATCCTCTATTTATGTTTTTTGATATAAATAGCACCTCACTTGAGGGAAAAATCCGTATGTTCTAAATAAATCCAAAGTCTCAATCTGACTTTGTTCTCAGTGGCATCAAAATATGAATTATTAAAATATAAATTTGAAATTAAACTAGGTAAAGACCCAATTATTGTGCACCCCAAATTATGCAATCATTAAACAATATTTTACAATATCAGGTGAAACAGCCATCGTGGCACCTTTCGTGGAAAACGTGACATTCAATCCAGTCTTCTTTGATGGGTTCCTTATATACTTCCACATTTTCATACCTTTTTTTTTCATTTTACTTATTTTTGTTCCTTATACCCATTTTTAATATTACCTTCAATTTTTGGTTTATTCTTCTGTAATTTTCCTTTTTCAATTGTGCCTGATATGCCAAGTCACTAATTAAATCAAACTTTTTTTGTTAATATTGAACATTTTCTTATGCGTTATAGATCACTGTCAATGCTGTGTAGGAATGTCTGTTATGGGTTGCACAGGAGTTTCAGACAACCCCCATCTTGAATTTCTGGCACAATGATCAAACTCACCAAAAAGTCAGTCTGTGAAGACTTCCATATTTCCAAGCATGTATACCAATGGATCTAAAGCTCTCAACAATACAAGCAGTCGATGCCACTTTGAAGAATGCAGAATAGTGATCATTTGATGAACTGTTATCGCTCTTCCGTCGTGAAAACTCCTGTCCTGAAGTTGCATTATGTAGCTGGAATGAGCAGCTAATGTAAAGGCAACTATGTGAATTTCACTATAAAAGTCTGGATCGAGCTTTAGTGGATTTTGAATGGTTATTAAAATGAGATCACCAGTCTCAAAACAAGTCCCCGGTGATAAAACTGGAATAAGATACCATTCCTATAGATTTTGGAGGGGCATCATGTAACAGCTCTGCCATCATAGTCTTTTGTGCAAATATAAATGTCGAAGCAACAAAAACTGGCCAGCAATAGACACTGCAATGACGACAGACACGTTTGTGTCCGTTTCTGCGCTTAATATTTTGTTGAAAGCGTACGGTTACCCTTTGGAGATCTGTACCTGATCATGGATTTGCTTGTTTTGCCATATCGAATATCGAATGTGGAGGAAATTGCTATTTGTCTATCAAAGTGAAGAAATTTGTATGCAAAAATGTTCTACTTGGTGCCTTTTAAGGCCTATTGCTCGTGCAATGATTGTGGACGTCAGTTGTCTAAGTGCAAAGTCTGCGTGATGCTTTAAAAATCCTCACACTCATAGACTGCCGTTATTATGTTGTAAAACTTTTTCTTAATGTTTGCAACAAACCTTGTATCTAATCTGCCAAGTTTAGTTGCACATTGTTACTGTTGTAAACGCAATCGTAGAGTGGTTTCTGCCATTTTTAATCCTTGAGCAAGTGATCTTTTAGCGTCTTCATGAACCTAAGCACTAGTCGCAAGCAAACTTGGCAATGGGTTTTCGTTGGCTTTCTGGATTTTATGAGATGAAAGCAACTTTTATATAAAAAATTAACGAAATTGCGAAAATATAAAGACATTTCGTTAAATATTAATGGTAAGAAAAGGTTAGTAACGAATTTTACTCACTTGGAAGTGCTAGATATTGTTATATATGGAATAAAGCTAATCTTTCTCAAAACAGAATTAAGAATTAAGTCCTACAGTTCGTATCAACTTTTTGATTATTTAAACGCACCCAGGCATAAGAAACACACTGTGAAACTTCCTACTTAAAAACAAAATTTGTAAGATGAAATTCGTTAAGTAATCCGCCTTGAACAAAAAACTTGAGAAACTTTTTAACCGAAACCCGTTAAGATTTTTCACGAATCAAAACATAACTTGTAAACGAAATCATCAAGGAATCTGGGAAGTCGAGCACCGACTTAAATCCCCTCCAGGTCGAGTCTCTTTCTGGGAGAATGTGCCCCGATAATCCACAAACATTCGATTCCACATACCCTCGAGGATTAATTAAGATTTCACAAAGGTTGTTGTCGAAGTGTGGTAGTGGCTTCTCAACCTCAACCTCAACCACGTTAGATAGTCGGTTTCGTATCAGACTCGAAAGGATGCGAAGGATGTTGAAAAGGATGAAGGATGAACCTCTCTGCAGGCTGATGTAGACAAGAAAATCGGATTAAGTTTTTACGGAAATATTATAATAAGGTCGGAAGAGCAGATGAAAAGTGAAGAGATGTTCTGATAGGAAGGAATTGTTTTAATGGGGAACTTTTGAGTCCGTAATTAGACGAAATTAACTTGTTTATGCTTGTGTGTAATGTAATATTTATGTTTTCACATAATTAAATTTAACGAGAATTTATTTCAAGCCTTAAGACCATTTTATCATCATCAAGTATGCCGTTGTGTCGTTTAACCGAAATTTTCAATTCTATTAAGAAATCTGTTAACACAAAAAAAGTTCAAAACTAATATATCAAAGGTAGTCTGTCTGCCTATTTGTTTTTTTTCGAAATTTACCTCATAATGGTATGAAAATGGATGACAAGGGAATGCCAAAGTTTGCCCAGTGATTTGGGCGGTGATGAAAACTAATTGATGAAGTTTGTACGGATGAATTCAATCTTCTTCTTCTTCTACCTTCTCATGTATAGTAGGCTCTGTGTCTATTTCTTCGTCAGTTTGACCCATCTCCATTTAGCTTGTCTTAACGTCTCTTCCTTTGCCAGTTTATCAAGATCCGCGGTTGGCATCGTGGCTGCAATTTCCATGAATTTTCTAAATCTCTTGGTCGTTCCTAACAGAACGGCCTTTGCAATAATTGGTAAAGATGTTCGTTCAGACACCGGTATTTTACATTGTTTAATAGATGTTTTGGAACTACTTCCTGTTGTTGACATAACAATTGGTGCAGTTCGCGTGTCATGTTCATGTCCCACTGGCTCTGTATTTTGAAATTCCAAATCTCTGTATTTGGTTATTTCTTCCGCCTGCTTAATATTTGTATTATTGTTTTTAGGGATTACCTATGTCAATTGAGGCTAGATTTATCTTTTATCTAATAACACTATATCCGGTCTATTGTGACCAACAGTCCGATCGATGAGTATCGTGCGGTCTCAGTACAGCTTGTAGTTGTTATTTTTAAAAACAGATTGCCGTTTGTATATATAGTAGGGTATTCTTACCGACTGTAATAGTTCAAGTTACAGTGTTAGTTCCGGGTGCAGTATTTTGCCATGACACCGTGTCTTTCTTTGCCTTCAGTTGCAGCGAATGCTTCACAATCTCCTGTGATATGCTGAACAGTTTCAGATGTTTGGCAACCATATCTGCACCTGTCGTTGGTGATAGAAGTGTCTTTAACGGTGTACTTTAGATGTTCTTTAGTTGGAATTACTTGATCATTGATTGGCAATACAAATCCTCCCTCCTCAAGAAACATATGACCAGATATCAACCAGTAGTTCGATGTTGAACTGTCGATATAATCTTGGTTGACGTCATTTATATGTCTTCTATGAAGGCACTTCTTTTTCCATTTGAGCAGTTTCTAATCAGTTAACTGATGGTGTAACTGGACTTGTTGTTCTGTCAGTTGCAATTGTGTTGGGTCATCGACCTAGCATAAGACTCTGTGCAGATCAGAAAATCCTGCGAGTTTCTGGAAATGATTAGGCAAATTAGAAATTTGTTGATCTAGTAGTTTTCTTATATCTGCCAGTCCCCTTACTTCTTCATACCATGGTACAAGTGGATGTTCGATAGAGCCCTTTGGATGGTGATTTTTAGCTTTTGTTAGTAGAACTCAACTTTCCGTTGTAATTGTTCAATGTCAGTCTTGCACCAGTTAATTATACCAAGGAGTAACTGAACACTGAATACGAGTTGGTGTTAATAGCCTAGAACATACTATTGTTGTTATTTCTAGCTTGTATTAGTTATGTGGGTAGACGTTCTCAATGGTTTGAATGATATTAATGATATTCCCTTATAGCAAGTGATTAACGTTTCGAATTTAAGCCCACAGAACAGGACTGATTTCGTCCTATTTAAGGGACACATTATCGAGTTCCATTTAATTGTATGCCATTTTGTTTTGGAACTATATGGAACAGTGATGGATTTGTTTGAATTTATATTCAATTCGACCATTTTCTTGTTGAGACAATCCAAATATCTAGCGGTTTGGTCAACTTACTTTACTCTTTAAACAACCTATCCAGAAAAGGTTTCGATCTTACTTCAGGTAACTTTCTTATTGCCGGCAGGCTGAAGTGGAACCAAAGCTGTAGCAGCGATAACATGGCGAAACACTAATTTTGGTCTTCTAGATTTCTACTCTAAAAAATTATAAATCCTTGAATTTAATTTTGAAGATAACCGGGTATCTGCATAAATTTTACAAGGACAAGCGTGATTATCTTTGCCGCCATAGAAGTTGTATCGGAAGTCATCCATCCCGAGGATCTCCGGAATGCCCCTGATAACGGCTCAAAAAGCATTTCTTATCTGGTAGTTTATAGGTATTTTAGAGCTGCTTGTACTTATGGTGAAGCCCAGAGAATTTACGGCGATAGTCAACCCTTAGCGTATTTCACTGTTATCTTTTAATGGGGTGAAGACGCTATCATGGTTCTTAGTAGACTGGGACACATGTGGTCTCAAGTTCAGTATGAAATTTACTGCTGTGGCAATTCAAGTAAATTTGTATTTCTTGTTTTTTCACTGTTGACAAAAAATAACACTGTTAAATTCACTGACTAGTTCTGATCTTTTCACAGTTCAGTTATCTAGTGAGACCTACACCTCTAAGCCAATCCTTCTGTGAGACTTGGGGAATAGACAGATTGAGGTCCCAAGTTCAATCTAGAACCTGATTTTCGTTATTTTCATTGACTTTTTCATTTTGTCTCTTGATAATGGCTCCAAAGCAGGAGGCGAAACGTCAAGGATACCTCATAATCTTAGACGCAGTTCTCACCCAGGAACCCAGCCTAGTTCATTAATTATCAGCACAGAAGCCTCTCATGTATACCTACATCTATATCTAAACCGAGAAGACTCAATGGCAATGTAGAACTTTCTCAGTAATGAAGTAAAAATTCTTCTCCTCTGTCCTCCTTGAATTAATTGGCTGATATTAAATTAGTAGCGTCACTATTTCACAATTTTTTTGCCAAAACGGCTGTTTGGTTGTCAATGTAAAATGTATATGTTCTGAATACACCGAAATATGGGGAAACACTACTATTGTAAGGGGAGTATCTTAAGTACCTATTAACAAAGCAATATGTCAATTAATATTAGGAAATCCCATTTTCTCTGGCATTAGGCATATTTTGTTAAACTTAAAATCCTCTTATCGTTTATCAGAATAACTTCAACTTTCCAGTTTCTCTGCACTCATTCGTCTGTAAGACCCATTATCTTCCTGTAAGCAGATCACGATCCAAGAAAAAAAATCACCCCAGTTTCGAAGTAAACCTGCCCATCGGAAAGACGACAAAGGTTTCCAAAATAATCGGATCAGAATTGACATCATAATTCCATGAAACAAGGGTTTGGGGGTTGACGTTGTTCTCCGTTCCATATCAGAGGCACTCCACAGGAATTAATACATAACTTATAATCTGAAAGGGATAACAATTTCGACAATTCAGATACCAAAACTTAATCATACTCGTATTTCTCGATTCCCCTTGAAATTCCTGATGTTTGTTGGACGGACCCTTTGGTTATATTTAGTTCGTAAATCTCCTTTTGGGTCCAAGGATGGTCTTTGAATTTCAATGTTGTTATGAGGCCAGTTTACATAATCGTTTATTTAATGGGAGCTGTCAAACTCTTAAATCTTAGGCGGTTCGTGTTATTTATTTCATCGGGCGCCCTGAGGCTTCATCTATTGATGAAATACTCCGAGTTAACCCATTTTGGTGATCTGTAATTTTGAGCTGAAAGATTTATAACCTATCATATATTAGTGATTATTGATAATATCACTCATAAACTGAAAATGAAAAATGCCCGAGGTATTACTTTCATTGTGTAATTTTACATTATAAAGATGTTTCATCTGCAGATTCTCAGATTCGTAAGTATATGAGACATATTTTGCCTACTTATTAGTCTGCCGGTACACACGTGCCGTCGTCCGCAAGATGCCCCGGTATACTTCGGGGATACTTTAAAACCTTCCGCTGACATAGAAAAACCTATGGCGAGCACCATTTTTTAACACACACATACACGTCCGTCGTCCGATAAGACGACCACCAACGTTGAAAATTATGAGGATTCAATCTATCAGTGAAAAGAGCAAGTTTAAGGGCATTTCAATATACAAATTTTAACGGTTGTTAGGTTAGGTTAGTTAAGTTGTTAACGGTTGTTAGGTGTTATATCGCTTAAAAACCTCCAGTAACTGAACTATGTGGTAAGCTTTCTTTCTTTCGGCATTTGCATTACTTTTTATTGTGCTTTGAATACTTTGGCCTGGCAGTTATTGAAATTTCCTACTTAGGAAACGACCCGAAACCATCGATCCCTTGCATCGAGTCGCGATTTTGTTATTACCGACCTTTGACGGATAAGACTGAGGGATCGAAAAACACCTGTATGAATAAAATTAATACCGAAGACAAGCAAAAAAGTGTACAAGTTGGTGGAAATATCTTTCAACCTTGGAAAATGTTTGGGTAGTTGAAGGAACAGAATAAATATATCCATTCATAAAAAACGCATTTTAAAGAAGGGTACGGACCCAACGTGGGTGGTCATCTATTGCGGACGACGGACGTCTATACCGACAGGGTTGTCTCTCCTCAGATTTTTCCTACTACAGATACGTATTTGAAAATTGTAAATTGTAGAATAAACTAAACAAAGTGTAAATTTTTACCCGGATTACAGTTTGTCGGTACTGAAATTCTTTCCCACAGATATTCTAATAGAAAGAAATGTCTACAATATTATCAACCAGTATTCCTATATTTAAATGCTATTTTGTATATTGTGTGATACTTATCTGTTTGGACACCTTTCAACTCCAACTTGTTGTCAATCCCTGTGTATTGTAGCGGGAGGTTTATTCTAAAATTTTCCCTTCGATGCACATTTTCTTGCTTGTCAAAAATTTGACAGTGACAATTTGGTGTTTGGTTATCTCTTAATATTGAAGGTACCGATTTTTTGCTCTTCTAGTAATAGATATCTCCATCCCAAATCTAGGTTTACCATCATACAATTCTTCCTAAATTTTCTCTTTTTTGAATTTTCCAATTTCAACAAATCTTTTTTTATCCCAGTCTATCCTATGTCTACCGGTGGTGGTTAATACATGGCCAAATTTAATTTGTCCACATGTCTTCTGGAAATGTTATTTTGGGATTCAATTTTCCTTACTTCTAAAATCTTGAAGTTTCACCGGTACATGTATTATTTGTTTTAAAAACATCGTTTCAATTTCCTAAACGCTCAATTTTTTGCGATACACCCGGAACATATGGAATAATATTCATAATTTAATTTTCTATTTGTGTTTGGTTGATATTCGTCGTGTGTTGGCTGTTTGTTCTGTTTTGTTCTTGCCACTTTCGCTCTATTTCATTTATAGTTTTATTTATAAAACCGTCTGAATTCTGATTTTGAAATAGCTGTTCTTTGATAAAGTTGACTTCGTTGTTGCTCTAGCATATAAGCACATTTACAACACTTTACTGTTATTAGCAATTGTTTGGCAAACAGATAAATTTAATACACTTAATATCTGAAACTGTCTGCACTTTGGAAATCGACTAAGAAATTCTCGATGAAACACAACATGAGAGCACAATAAAGAAATTTGAAGTTCTGTCAGATTCCTCTAGATTTTAGGAGGAAAATATCCAAAATTAATTGCATTTAATTAATTTTCTTGATCATTTATGGTGTTATCATAGATCTACACTTTATTTATGCAAAACAATATTGCACGCCATGTTTTTGATACCCATAATGTAACGGGATTAAAACTTGACAGAATGAAAGTTGACAGACGGGAGTTAGTTAATATGGAGTTCACTACACGTTAGAACAATGTGTCCTGATTGCTAACCATTATTATCAAAATAGTGAAAGTTTGATTGCCGCTATTCGCAATGTACGTCCAGTATTCGACAGAATAATCGAAAACTTCTTAAGTACTGGTAGTAACGTCAAAAATACGACATGAGCTCGTTGAGGGCATACACAACAAAATATCTCGATAGTTTGCGAGAGTATGGCCGAAAATTCAGAAACGTCGATGCGTCATCGTGTACAGGAATTGAACATAATGAACATTAAAACAACCACTCGTCAGCATATTCTTACTTAAAAGTACATTCTCATTAATAATGTTCAATTTCGCCTCAATGGCTTGGTTAATCGACAAAATTGCATTTGGGGTCTATAAAATTCAGGACAAATGAAAAGCAATGCACCCAAATGTGTTACTTTTTGATGTACCTACATTGTGGTCTAGAGTAATTATTGTACTATATTATCGTGCTATGATAATGCAATTTTTTGTGTCTCAATTGGAACATAATAGCTCTGACGACATTTGGTTTCAGCAAGACTGTGGCAGATGTCCTACCGGTCGTGAATTTGAACTGTCGCAGGAAATTGATCTTAGTATTGCCATTTTTCTGTTTGGTGACCAGAATTAACTGCTTCCGTCTTGTGATTTAAGACTTTTGGACTTTTGGGTGTGGGGTTATCTGGAGTTACAGGTTTATGCCAACAAGCCTGTGAGCACCGAAGCATTGAAGGTCAAAATTAGCCGCTGTATCAATAAAACATCGTCACCTATATACAATAATGTTATTACAAATTTTGTCTCATTTGTCGTGGGGATGTTGACAAAATATTTAGTTTCATACATAATTCCTAAATCATACTATTATTAATACGTGAAGAGTGAAACGCACTACCCCTTTTACCTTTATTTTGAAAGGAGGACAATGAAACGTATACCATTCAAAAGGTAATGTGCTACGGCATCTACGGATGTGCATAATATATAAAGAATCTTTATTTATTTCTTTTAAAATAGTAAATTAAAGATAAATTATATTTGGGAAGGCGCCATCTATGAACAAGTAGCTTAAGCCTTAATCTAATGTTCGGAGTTCAGAATTTGACATTGATGTCTTTGACAGCAGTGGAAAGTAACAACCAATCCTGTTAAATATTATTTAAATAATAGAGTTTTACATAATCCAGAGTAGAATTATAGTTACATAGGGTGGTTAAAAAAATGTTGCAAACATTTTACATTGGGTAGTCCATTAGCAGTTCCATATAAGGGGTGGTGGAAATATACTATCAAGTGGAATTATTATAAAGAGTGTCTCAATAAATATTAGATAATTGAAATTAAACTAAATCATTTCATCATGAGAAATAATATATAGAGCAAATGTCCGATTATATGGATATATGTACCCACATTTTTGATGAATCCTTGAATTTATACCTATACACAATTTATTAAATGTACAAATAGAAATTGATTAAGCATTAGTGATAAAGTAAAACAGATTATGTTGCAATTTCCAGATATACTAATTCTACTTAATAACTAATCAATTCTTTTAAATGAAAATGTCATTTACCTGTATTCTATTTGCTAAATTATTCTAAGAATTAGTAGCTGAATTATTCAATTTTAAGAAGTTTCCTGGTATCTAAATTTTTGTCTTGAATAAATAAAATCTTATTAATTATACTAGTGGTCGCCCAGTGGTCGAAATTCGACCCTATTTCATGTAATTGTAAAAAGTATATTTTTATAAGAAACAGACTTGTGGAGAAATCGGAGAAGTAGATGTAATGACTCATCTTGACAAATCTATTGAAATAAAAAGAAAATAAAAATGTAATCAAATATCGGTATTCGAAATGATTTTGACAAATGAATGACCCCCCTAATCTTTGGCTGGAACCGCTCCTGGGAAAATATTCTATTTAATAATTGGAAGATTGTTATTTGCAACCTAAAAGTTTACGTCATTTGTCAATCAATCAAGTTCAGAAATATTAAAGAAAAGAGAGGCCCAACAACCATAGGAGAACTTAAATATTTAATACATTCTCTATTGTCCGCTGTTTGACAATTTTTTGCACAACACCTTCGGGAAAGTTGCGATAATAATATATTAATCAAATAATTAATTTCACATTAAAAACAGAATATTTAATATGAAAGTTATTGAAACGCGTCCGAAAAATCAATACTGATCCACTACATTGACTATTTTACCACTAAAGAATAACAACGCTTGCATGCCACTTCTAAGAACAGAATCTAACGATCGCTCCCTCCAAATATAATTACTCAATGCTTTGAGTTTTGACCGTCTGGCGGCGGCGGCACTGTCAGTTGTTTGGCGTTGACACTATGAACGTAAATAATGAATTTTTATTATATTTTATTTAATGAATGAACCAATATTATAAATTAATATTTGCTTTCTGCACTGAAGGTCGTCAGTAGCTACTAAACAAAACAAAAATTAAGAAAATCGGTTGAGAGACAGAGGAGAAAATGGTACCTAATCGTTTTGTCTTTGCCTATCTATATATAGATATGAAAAAGAAGTTGAATTAAATTACTTATTGACACAATTGGTCGAATTTCGACCACAAGCGATTCTAGTGTAACATTATAAGTCAACAAATATTTCAATCCTTTGCTACAAAAAACCTTCTTTTACTTAATCTAAAATTTTGAACTGTTATTGAAACACTCTTTAGAATAATGTCATCTCTTTACTTATCATCATTAATTTTCTTAATCATTGCGACATACCAATGAGCATATTTCAAAACTTTACTCCATCAAACCTCACCGCCTACTTTCCGTAATTTTTTTATCACACGTATACGTCTCTGTAAACGATTCAAAGGCGAGATAGATGAATTATGAAAGTAAATGACAGCGATTTACTCACTACGTGATTCTTTGTAGAAACTTCGGGATTAAATGTGAAGTTGCACGATACTGTCGACATCGGGTCGATATAATATTGTTTTCGCTGTAAAAAGAAAGAAAGAACGACTGAAATCGAAGCTGAAAACCTCCACCGTGTAGCTACGTGATTGTCTACGTTCTGTTTGTATTTGAAATTCAGGTGAAATGTGTTGTTTAGATTTTCAATTACATGAAAGTGTACTTGTATTACCATAAGATGAGGTTAGTTTTTGGGAGATTTTGGGCTAGTATATGAGTTATAACTGTTTACATTATTTTCAATTATTTTTTGTTATTAGCAAATAGCAAATATAGACGCACTTGTGAGCGCCTGGTTGTAATTATTAGTTGTACCGTCAACAAAAACTATAACTAACTAATCGAAAATTATTTATATAACAATCCGGCAAAATTACCAGCAATTCTCTCTGTTAATAAACATGTAGTGCATCCACACGTACTGGGGACATTTTGAAAACTTGCGATAGCTATTTCTAAGATAAGAAAAAAGATGCAGAATCCCTCGTACTATTTTCTATAATATCAAGGGGGTACTAAAATGATTAACTAATACCCTCCTTCTCCGACATTGTTGAATTATTCGTTCTTGCAGGTTATCTGTTGACTTAACGTTCATTTTAAAAACAAGGGATTGCGCAATAGAAAAATCCAGTCTTGTTAGGTCCGGAGAACTAATTGGCCATTCAATTATCCCATTTTTCGTGTCCACTAATCTCAGTTCTTCTATTAGAGTTCCCATGTCGAAAAGTTTATCAAGGATTTGCATTTTATAATTGTGAAATTTGTTCAACTTCAATACATTCCTTATAGATTCGCGTAGTATTCCTGTTGCTATAACTGTTTGACAACTCCACAAGGTTGGATTAATGAAAATCTATCTATAACTTAAACTTGTGCTACTTCTCAAGTAATCTGGGTACATTCATATTCTGTTCCCAACCGATCCAGCTTCGCGAAATTTAGTGACGAGCTGATGAATGTAAAATTTTTCAAAGAGAAAATTTTAAAATAAATCTCCAGACAGAGATAAGTAACCCACAATATACAAACTACTATTTATATACAGGAATACTGATTCTAGATATCTCTTTCTCTCGAAATGGCTTTGATACACTCCGCATTTACAATTTCAAATACTTATCTCTTCCAGAAAATAACTGTGGATAGAATACCCTAATTATCAGGCAGAATAATCAAAGACCTCATTAAACTTTTCGAAATTACTTTCTTATTTGTTCGTATTAAGTCGGAAACAATTTTGTTTTTAATTTCATGTTAAATAGACTTACCAATTTATGTGGTTATCATTACACAGTTAGTTAGTATTTTTTAGATTTCTGTGGCAATTTTAATTTTTCGTACGAAGACGAAGAAATTAGCAACAATACTTTAAAAGCTGAAGTAAATACAACTTAGTATACCAAAATGTAATTAATTATACAAAGTTAGTCAAATCAAATTAATTATTTTAATTTGTACCTTTTTAAACACAAAAATGTATAGGGAATATGTAACTATTCCCAACATATCTCTATTAAAAAACTATCATGCGGAATTTGACTTAAAATTTATATCGTCCACAGCTCTATAACATCAATATTCGTTAAAAATAATATAAAAAATAATCTATAAAATTATTAGAAACACAAAATTACCTGTGTTAATTGTCTTTGAATACTAAACAAAACTTTCATTCCAAAACTAGCCACCCAAAATAACTTCTAAAATATCTTTAAAAGAAAAAGACAAAAAAAAACATGAATAATAACTTCCAAAAGTTTAAATTCAAAGGGGGGTATTATGTGGTGACACTTCTTTTTAAAGGTCTCTTTTTTGCCAAACTTTTGACACATCATTTTTTTAAATCAGATTATTTTTTAATGTTTGAAGCTGCTACGTGTAAAATGTGTCCTCACGTAAATATAAATTCACGATTTTTTTGTCTTTTTCTTTTAAAGATATTTTAAAAGATGTTTTGGGTGGATAGTTTTGAAATGAAAGCCCTGTGTATAATAAACTTATATCAGAAAAATCTATAATTTGAAAATACACATAATTTCAACAAAGAAAGGAATCGGATATAGATTGTTGTTTTTTTAGATTTAATAATTTCTAAATAATATCAAATATCACTTTTCAATGTTGTTACTAAATATTGATTATTTTTTTACAGGTATGTACAGCACTTTAATTTTTACAAATCCAGATTAGGTGTAAGTATGAGAAAATTTAAAATTAAAAAATAATAATTTGTTTTAATGTAGACAAATTAACGAGTACTGTAAATAATAACTAGTGTATATATATATATATATATATATATATATATATATATATATATATATATATGTTACAGATGCGATTTAAAAATTCATTTTAGTAACTCTTTTAACTTTCATTCTATTAGCTTCCATTCTGAATAATTATTTTTTACATTTTATGTCATTTACCATTTTAAAAAATCCATACGAATTTCATATTTAATATCTAACATGTTAAATATTGTATACTTAACTTCATTCCTATGTCAAATTTCAGATTTTCTAAAGTTGTTTAGCAGTACCCGTTATTATTTTTTATAAATATTCAATATATTCAATAACTCTTTTCCAATTCTCTGAGTTGTTTAAAAGATTTTGTGTTTATTAACTTCCATTATGAATAATTGTTTATTACATTTAATAATCAATGTCATGATCAGTTAATTTCGGTCATGACATTAATAAAGTAGATCACATATCCATTGTCGGTTTACACTGTTATATTGTATTTCTCTATTCTGACTTCGTTGTCAAATATTTATTGACCTAAACTTAACCTAACATACCATTTCCTATGTGGCATATCTTCAGTAGGATTAAACTAACGATCCAGTTAATTTAACAGAATTTGCACTCACTACACTATTTTTGTTACCAATTCATAAACCTAATATTCCTTTAAGACCAATTGTCAGTTCTATAAATTCTCCGTTTTTCAGTCCTCACTTAGTGCATTACCTCGACTACTTTTTAGTTTTGATATTTCTCTATAACAATGTTCCCATTCCAATAGTAATAATTGAACTCAGTTATCAATTGACAATTTACTAACATAATCCAAAACTTACAATTGACTCCAACAGGATGGCATATGGGTTCTATTAAGTCATATTTACATCTTTTAAACATAGTATATATTAATTAAATCACTATCCCCTATTGTAACTCAGTAGAATCTTCATTCGATTTAGTTGATACCTTAATTCAAATCATTACGTTGTTATTAAGTCATTATATGATAATATGATAATAAATTCATAATCTCACTGGAAACTTATATCAACAAACAGACTCTTCCGAGTTCTCTCGTGTTGATTTACTTTAATCAACATTCCAATTTATCTTTAATATTCAACTGCATATGATTAATTCAGCATCGTTATGAATTACATATCAAAAATTTGTGAACATGCTTGGGACCTTCTAGTATCGCATACTTCATCGTATCATGCCTCAGTCATCCTAGGTTTTCCCTTATGAAAATCACTGTCTCTGGCGAATGTGTCGTAATTATAAATGGTAGATGTGTGCTACCTGTCTATTAAAATTCCACTTTTGCACTGGAGAAGGAATAGACTTTGAAACGTTGGTAGGTGAAGTGTCGAGTACAAGAATTTGTTATTAAAATCTTCTTTTTCAGCGTGAGTCGTCCATTGTGCATACTAACGTATACACTCCTAATAGACATAGCGTCATATTAGAATTAATCATTATTAATATTCAACAGCAGCGTTATGCATATCGGTAAGGATACACATTAAGACTGCAGGTGTTCGAACCTTAGTCGTAACTCGAGCGCATTAGAACCAAATTAATCAAAGCATGTGAGATATGTGATAATGTAGGTACTTAACATGATGGATTTGTTTCACTCCAAAATTAGTTTACTTCCTGCTTATTATTGTTTTGCATCTTCTCTCTATTTGTTATTAAGTTAAGTA
Organism: Octodonta nipae; assembly: GCA_034190945.1. NCBI lineage: Eukaryota > Metazoa > Arthropoda > Insecta > Coleoptera > Chrysomelidae > Octodonta > Octodonta nipae. The sequence goes on from CM067222.1 coordinate 92,098,821, forward strand.
AACAAATTCCATTGAAGGTATTGAAACTAAAAAAATCCTACAGCATTAGATGGAATTAGTAAATAATATCCCCAGAATACAACATTGTGTTATTTGTACTATGTAGCCTACAATTCAGGAGTCGAATTCAGAATGAGGTTAATTCTTACTTACATACTAGTAAAAATATACTTACTAACAAAGAAGATGTTTAAATATAGTTTTGGTCAGGAGTAAATGATTAATTTTGAATTAAAAATACCAAGGAGTTTAAATTTTTTTAATTATTAACTTTGTTAACAATGTGTTTGTCCACGGCGGTTATCTATACACTTCCCAACACGTCTTGGCATTGATTCAATGAAGTGATATGTTTCATCTTGAGATATACTGTCCCAAGCATAGAGGTTGTATTTCATATTTTAGAGCCTCCAAAGTCCGTGGGGACTTAAGTTAAAGCTGGCACTAGAATCCGAGTCGCTTGCTACACGACGAGTCATTGGGGACCCGCTACGGACGTAACTATGACTCTCTCAAGGTAAGAGAGTACAGATGGCTCCACTACTTCCTTTTTTTTTATCCGAAGAGGGGGGAAATACATTCCGTACTTAGCTAGCACGTGCTGGCCATCGTGCGGGACTCCCGATGCAATGACTTCATAAATCGTTGCATCGTATACCGTATACCCGCTAAAACCCTAACCTCTTTCTCCTACAACCATGGCTAAGTCAATACTACTTCGCAAGGGTGGTTCCTACTGCTCTTACATCCTCTAAAGCCTGTATTGCGGAGTTCTGTGAGGATAGTCTCCGCGTAATCTGATACCAAGTTCCAGGCTTGGGGGCCCTTCAGCATGGCTTCTACTAATTGTTCTGGAACGATATTAGTCTACCTCTCCACTTCAGCACGTTGATCCTGAAACCGGGGGCAGGAGAAGAACACGTGTTCCGCGTTCTATCACGACAGTGTGGGCAGTTTGGGGAGTTTGCCCTCCTGAACCTGTGCAGGTATTGAAAGCATCCATGTCACAGGAGTTGAGTGATGTAGAACCCAACCTCCCCATGCTGGCGGTTGACCCAACGACTGATGTTAGGTATCAATCGATATCTTCCTTTAGTAGCCCCACCTCTCCTGCCATTGCCCTAGACTCATGGCTCTTTCATCGCTGTTTCCTGTCGGTTGGTCTTTCTCTAACATAAAGCCGTCCCCTTTCTGCAGCCAGGATCGATTGGTAGGGTAGAGGCAATCACACTCACCTCCTCGTAAGACACAGTGCGATAGGATGATGCCACTCGAATCGCTGAGAGCCGCTGGACTGATTTCATTTTCCGGCGGTACGATGGTAGCTCGAGCGATTTCTCCCATACCGGTGCCCCGTACAACAAAACAGAAGTAGTTACTGTTGCCCTGTCTTCTTATCTGTCTAGGGCCTCCGACATTCGGCATTATTCTAGATAATGCCCCCTGTACCCCAGCTGCTTTCTTGCTGGCCGCGATTATGTGCTCTTTGAAGTTGAGCCGTGTGTCCAGGAGCACCCCCAAATAGTGATGCTGCGACTGTATGTAGGTGTCGCCTATTTTGAGGGTGGGTTTCCCTTGCCTTTCGATGCTAACAAGAAGTGTTTCGGTGCTGCTAAACTCAAGTCCGCTGCGAGCATCCAATGCTGAATTGTGGCTATAGCTGAGAAGGTTGTTTGTATCCCCACTACTTCCTGGATACATGTTGCCTTGAAGATGACAATGTACAATAGCACCCCATATCATAACACCTACTGTTCGTTGTACATTTCGCTCCAAATTGAGGTTGACCACTCATCCTTCTTCGGCCATCCTGTCCAAATCTCGAGTTGTCGACCACTGTAATCGGTCTCAGAGGTAGCCCAAGATCTTAGCCCAAAATACCTCATACGTCATGATGTTGTTCTCCTAACCACTCATCAGAAATCTTCATTCTCTAAGTAAGTCTTAGACGTCGGTCTTGAACTTCATTTGTGCCCTTTTAACCTTCTATGCCATTACTACTCAAAGGTTTGAAGTCCATGATGCTCGATTCTTGACTGATGGCATCGGGAGGCGGCTGGAAGGACTTCCACTGAGGATTAGTGAACATGTTTCATCTTCTTCTTCTTACCCTTTACACCTCACAGAGTTAGGTGAAATAAGGACTATTGTTAACTTATTGCTATCAGCTTCTTCAGTTCTTCTCTTGCCTTTTGAACTGCTAAGTTTAACAAATATCACAGAATTGTTAACCAATTTATTTGTTAATATTCCTCTTTTTACTGCCTAAAAATTACCCCCCCCCTCTCTCTCTCTCTCTCTCTCTCTCTCTCTCTCTCTCTCTCTCTTTCTCTCTCTCACGCCGATTTATTATTTAATATATAACCCTTAAACAGTCCACTTTTATACAGACAACAAACAATTCACTTGTTATATCTCCGTGTATGTATGTGACTAAAAAAATGATCCTCGATTTCACAATATTTACTAATTATTTTAAAAAATCGTCTTATTCACAAAAATATAAAAGGAACCAAAGGACTCGATATGCAAAGAATAAAAAAAAACAAACCAAAGTCAATCACTTACAAATTTATATGTTCGACGAAAACGTTTTGTATTTTGCTGAAATTAGAAATTTTTGTTTTATATGGAGAGAAAAATAAAATAAATGTTGTCAATGCGTGACAGATTTTTCCCTCCAGAACTACCCCTAAAATCAAAATTTCTTCATTTACGATATGTACTCCTGAACGGGTTACCAAACTATATATTGATACCAAATTTCAACCTCTTCCGTCCAGTAGTTGAGGAGAAAATTGCTGTGATGTGACAGAGGCAGAAATCCTGAGTGATATTATAAGGGTATCCGTATATTGTATATACGGAACCCTAAAAAACATTAGATGTTCCTCTTATTTGCATTACAGCTCACTCAATTTACGTACAAAAGAATTATTTTAAGCAATGTAAAATCCTTTTTCATTAGAATGCATAAAATGTATCCGCTCGCCGCTAGACGGCGACGGCTTTGATCTTTAATATCTTGCTTAATATTGCACCTAGAACACTTTATGAAAAACCGATTTGTTCAGTTTTTTACCTGCTACAATTTTGTTCATCATAAAATTTTCATTAAAATCTATATTTTGGAGATATTTGCAAAAAACAATGAAAAACGTGAAACAAATCCGAATTTTCAGTTGCCAATAACTTGAAAAGTCTTGGGTTTTTGGAAAAACTTTATAGAACATTTTTCCCTTCAAATTAGGTCTTCTATCAATATCCGATATTATTTTGCAAACAAATTATTTTATACCACCGAGAAGGGGTGGCAACCACCCCCAGGGTGTCAATCGATTACTAGTAAAAAATTTAGAAGGCATAATGCTTCAATGACTGCACTAACAGATTTAATAAAATAGTCTATTAGATAGTACCCTCAGAATATTTATTTCTTTTGAATTGAAGGAAATTATCAGTTTTAATCTCGTCATATTCATTTTGCATTTAGCGTTTAAGTTTTATGTACTAATTACCGCCGATAAACTGACAAATTTATATGTTTAACTGAGGAAAATTTGTGATCACGTTTTGTATTTGATCTTCAACTACATATTCCCGATAGTATGAGTTATAACATTTGCTAATTGCTTTACGTCGTGTGTGTTTGTGTTTTAATTATGGTTAAAAGTTCTTCCACGGTAATTATTTTCGATTGCTAATCTTGAACCGATAAAAGCAAACCACTCATATTTCCTGGCACTGTTCAGTAGCTTATTGCAAAGGAAATATTCCACCGTATAATAATTTGTTCTCATGATAAGAGTAGTTGTATAGCATAAAAATTGTTTGAATTGAACGTGTAAATGGATAACTTAAATGAAAAATTGTATAAAGTGTTTGATATGCAATCCGTATCCTAAACGAATACCTTCAAAAAGATATTTCAAGTGAGTAATGTATGTTTTAAATGCAATTACTAAACTTAATGAACGATTTAGCAGTTTGTTTGCGTCTAAATAAATTAAATTGGGAAAACAAAGAAATTTTGTTAATAATCTAGAAGATCTTAAAATATTACTGTACATGTTTTTGTAGAAATGGGTCTACGCAATATGTAGCTATTTGTGTGCTTTCTTCCCGTCTTTTTACCTATATCATCGTTCCCATATGTTCTAAAAAAATGTATTTAATAGAAATTATTTAGAATGAATTTTTTGACTCAACTGATGTCATTCCATTTTGGCTGAGATTTTCTCAAAAAATGTAAAATTTTCGGAAATATATCAGTATTATTAATTTAATGTTTAATGCAGAAAAGTTATTCCAATTTAATCAAAGCTCTAAAACGATAGATATTTTATAGAACGGTTTCGGTCTGAATCGGTGGACTACGAGAGCCTCAATTAATTTGTCTTAAAAAAAACTGAAAATTGAACACACACATGTCAATTTTTTGAAATTATTTGGTATATTATATTTATCATATACAGTGATTAATAGATTGTATATATTGTTATGCTGCTTTAAAGCGTTTGTTCATTTCACAAATAAGAACCTTATAAACACATTTCAGTGATGCTGTTAATTTTTAATGTACTTTAATTCTCCAAAATGAAAAAGAAAAATCATATTAGACCTTTAATATCCGCATGTGAAAAATCTTAAACTATAAAACCCAAAAAAGTTGGAGTTTTCATTTTTACTAAGGGTAGGTATCATTATTGTTTATTACCTTTAGACTATTTTCAAAAATCAGCTTAAACTTTAAAATTTCTACTTTTTCTGGTCAAGTCTCGACAATATTTATGAAATAATTGAGATAATACCTTTTATAACATTCTTTTGAGGACATCCGGTACAAAAATTATTGGGCAAATCATGCCACTAGCCGAAGGGCCAATGCTACTACCCCCTTTACTCTATCATGTGGGAAACAGAGTTTTATTGGATTTTCGTCTTTGTTTTGAACTATTTAATGTGAATTTTACCTTTATAATTCTTCAAATGTTTTTCTGTTTTATTTAGATCTAATATACGTTTTATTTCAATTTGAAACTATGATCTTATATGAAAATATAATATATAATATACGTACAGTATATAACATAAAGTATATAACATATAGTATGAAACACAGTTGTTTAAGTTAGAAGGAGTGTTATAAATTCTAGTATTGATACAGAGATAAAAGAAACATCATTTATTCTACAGTTCATTAGGATTTTCTCACTAACCACTTTTTCTGTAATAGACGAAGATGAGATATTTGAAATAAAAACAAAATATAAGTAGACAATTTCTTGACTTACTGACTGTCATTTACAGAAAGTTATCAGAGATGGATTCATAAAATAACATATTTATAAATAAAGTAAATATTCAGTATTTTTTTGCTTTTCTATGGTGACAAGATGCTAATTCTTATTTGATTCATTAAACTCAGTATCTAGTTCATCTTTCTCTTTGTCATCTTTCATCATGAACAATTATCTGACCATTCTGTTGCATGATTCCCTGTGGCAATTTACATAAAACCCAGAGCAGTACAACAATAATTTATTTCGGTTTATTTGTGTGAACAGCCATACATTTACACTCCATTTTTGTTGAAAATATGGTCGAACAGGTGATTCGACGTTAGCTGATTCTCTTGTCTATACACTTAACAGATACAATATCTTACTAACTTTTTATTTGCAAAAATAACTTGTTACAGATGATAGTTGGCAGATGATTTGGTAGTAGACTTTGAAGATGAAATTTGAGACTGACACTTTTTTTCAAATACAATTATTCTTTACCAAAATTAAAGGTACCACTGGCATCACTGATGTTTCATTTTATCACTCTCGTATGGTTAATAAGTAATTATATACGAGGGCTGCCTTTTATATTTCGGGATTAGAGAACAAAAACAAATATTAATCATCGAAAATCGCTTTATTGTTTTTCAAAATATCTATACACTTTTGCAAGTCTTTGAACCAATCGTCCAAGCACTTTTTCCACTCTGATTGAGGTATCTCAAAAACATGCATTCTGAACGCAGCAACCGTTTCTTCAGGTGTCGAAAAACGATTTCCCAGTTTGTTTTTTACGTACGGGAATAAAAAGAAGTCATTTGGTGACAAGTCAGGACTATACGGCGGATGACTCATCAAATCGATGTTTTGAGTGGTCAAAAATGCAGTTATTTGACCCGATGTGTGAGAGCTCGCATTGTTGTGGTGAAGAGTGATTCGTCTTCGGCGGTTGGTTTTCCTCATTTCTTGGAAGACAACTGGCAAACAAATGGTTGAGTACCACTCAGAATTGACTGTTCTGCATTGTTCTAGTGGTACGGTTGCGATATGTCCAGTTTTTCCGAAAAAAACAGGCGATCATTTGCTTGGAAGTGCTTCGTGCGCGAACAACTTTTGTTCACCTGTCACTATGTCATAAACGTGTTTTGAAACACCGCTATCGTATTTTTTGAGCTTTTCTTTCGACCAATCGACACGAGCCTTTTTTTGAACGATTGACAAATTGTGGTGGATCCAAGGCGAACAAATTTTTTTGACATTCAAATGTTTATGCAATTTTGAATATATGCTGGTCCCACTAATGTGTAAGGTTGACTCAATCTCACGATAGGTCACATGACGGTCTTGCAATATCAGTTTGCGCACAGCATCAATGGTTTCCGGAACAACTGTTTTTGGACGACCTTCACGAAGTTCGTCTTGGAGTGAACTACGACCTCGATTGAATTCACCATACCATCGATAAACAGTGGTCCTTGATGGAGTTTCATCGCCAAAAAATAAATTAAGTTCATCCATGCACTCTTGCTGACTTAATCCACGTCGAAAGTTGTAAAAAATAATCGCACGAAAACGTTCACGATTTAATTCCATTTTTTGGCCGAGATGAATCCTTTAAGTTACTGTAAACAACACATAGCGCTCGTATGTCAAAACGTTCTGAGTAGGTACGTATAACCTCAAAAATGTCAAACTTTACGATAGAGCTGTCAGTTGTCAGATTGCAACACTAGGGTTGTCCAATCCCGAAATATAAAAGGCAGCCCTCGTATTGTCATTATGATATACCGCGATTATAAGATACCTCGAAGCTGGTCCAGAACCTTAGTTTGACTCGAACTTGAAAAAATGTTTCTATCAGTGACTGCAGCACACTATAGTTTATTTACCTATGATGACATATAGACCTCATTAGACATATTTAACCCCACACCCCTATGGATCGGCTCGCTTGCTCTCCTTCTGCTTTCACTCCTTCAGCATATCCCTAGATCTGCTACCTTCCAGCTCTAAAAATCACCAGCTTTGCATACCCGGCACCTGTCTAGTAGCTAACTCCGAAGGTTTTTAAACATGTTTCTTATGTATTTAATATTTTATCTACTAAAACATACACACGTTACTATCAATAGTCAATTAGATAATATTATAGGATTTGCATTGTTATTAATCATGATTATTACGATCTAAACTCTTGCATATTATAGCAAATGACTAAGCACTCCATTCCCACACTTATCCTTATCAATGAATCCTTTTCATAACTTTTCACTCTAAAAATCCGAAGGAAAATGCTTTCTTTCTGAAGGCATCCACCACAATACACCCCGACAAATTATTTCCCATTATAGAATTACAGAAGCATTAAATTTAATGCAAGTCATCCCCTTTACATCAGAATCGAATAAGGATAAAGAGGAACGTCCCAGAGCTACAACAAATAGCTGGAGGCTTTTATAGAACCCTACGGTTTTTAAAGGATTCACTAAGGCGCACAAAAGGTCCTGCTTTCCTCTTCGACTAGCCTAAGAAAAATGTCCATATTTTCTGTATACTCGCATGCATTCATCGTATCTAATGATGCTCAAATGCATTTATGATTTGAATAAGTCATTGAGAATGCACAAAAAAATCGATTGTCTCATAAGACACGTTGTGTATTCTATGTGAAAAATAGAATAATGGGCTTGTTTGTATTAACAGAGGATTATTTTCCAATAACGTGTATATTGAGGAAGCTATTAATATTCAATTACAATAATTTCGTTTTGAATTAATTACCAGGATATAGCAATTTATCCTGCAATGCGGTGGAGCTATTTATTATATTCAAAATAGCTTCCACTTTATCCTTAATGTTCCCACTCGTTAACAGCACTTTGTTGTAGAAAAAAAGTTTGCTATTAGCATTATAGGTAATCAAACTGCTATTTTCCTAGAAATACCGAAACATTCAACGTACGTTGTGTTGAAATGAAAATTTTTGTATAACAAAACGCAAGTATATTAAATGTCTGCTATACACTTTAATCAAATACATAACTATTACCATCAGTTATTAAAGAAATAATGAACTAGTCTTACTTTGTATTCTGAAGAAGCCAGTAACCTGGTGAAACAATTGTCAGTAGTAAATAAATTTGAGTGAAAATTATATAAGTGTGTTTATTTTAATATAATATTAAAATGAATTTTCATCAAGTAGAGTAGAAACTATCTACATTATTTTATATCCAAAAGAGTTTATTTTAGAATCTTTCTTGTAATAGTTTATCGAAAGGTACGTAATATAAGGATCTGATGATACTAGAAGGTTATTAAACACATCTTCGATTGTCTTCTAAAAGTTGTTTGTGGCATATTCTTGATTACTTTTTTGTTTTTTTTTTTTGGGCAATAACACCACAACCGAAATAAAACGACGTATATTGAAGGAAAACCAAACGTTGCAAAGTCTATTCTGACTTCGTTGTCAATAGCTGTATATTTATATAATAAATATAAAGTAATCACATCTTCGATGTTTTGAATTCTACTAAGTTTTCTAGAATAATGTTCTGTATACATTTTTATATCTTTATTCATACACTCGTGAGCTTCTTCTGAGAGTAATCACTATACAATTTTGCATTATTTCATAGCCATGGAATAAAATTATGTGTACTGTTGTTGGTAAGGGGAACCATGTATAATAAACAGCACAGTTATCTTACAACAAAAAATTAACTTATTTAGATTAATTGGAAAGGTATTTCTAAGAGCCAAAAGGATTATAAATAAGAGATAACTTATGTTAATGCCCGTTATTGTAGCTGACTCTTCGTAGAAATGGAAAAAAATTCTTGCTGTATTTCCCTCATTGCTACTTTCAAATCCGGGCTTAGGCTTATATACTATGAGACCCATGTTTTTTTTCTGAATTTGTGTTTCTATACGTTTTCTTCTAATATTTATTTTATTTTTATTTTCTGCTGCTGGAACTTGCCACTTATATATAGTTAGTTTATTATTTATATTACTCAAACAATCAAAAAAACGATCCAGGCATGTAGTGGAGATATTCCAAGATTTAAGAATTCCCGGTTAACAATATTTGTAGACAAACTAAGAGATACATTATTAAGTATTTTGACGTTAAGTGACACAGGTTTACATTTACAGTTTTTTCGTCAATCATACAAAGAATTAATTTATGTCCTAAATTAATGTTCGTTTATGGAGGAGATATTCGATTTTTTCTTTATTGTCTATCGAATTACAGTCTTTATAATGTTCAACTAACTGTCGGCGACATATGCTGACATTATCAGAAGATGAACCAAAAATGAAAAAATAAATCAAAAAGATTTTCTTTTTTTTAATTTAAATTAATTATTTAATAAAAAGGAGAGTAGCACATAGTAGCAACTGCAATTGAGACAGATATTAAGCCAAGATGTATAAGTTGATAATAATATTTATAAAGTTGTCTGATTCTAATGAATTCGTAACTTTCTAAGCAAATAAAATAAATCTTTGAATAAAATATATATACATACATACCCCCAGGATCACAATACATAATAAAATGTCAATTGGATGTTGGAGACGATACTTTGCCCTCGTGGTTAACAAGTTAAACATTCGTCTAAAATATTATGAGGACTGTTGTTGGATACAATGAATCAACAAGTTTCAAAAAATAAAGTCACGTAACTGTCACAGCCAACTTCGTATTTTAGGGTTTTGATCGAAAATATTTGAAATTCTGCCAGTGTGGGACGATTTCAAATAAGAAGTTCAAGAAATAGCCAGAATGGCGCAAGTGTGACGACAGGGTATGTTAGGAAGTTAGAAATTGTCAACGGATTGAAATGCACAAATCCTACATTTAGAAGTGAAATGGCTGAAAAAGTGAGAATTTGTAATTATTTGTAAAAATCGTAAATATAACCTAGAAAATCTGCTGTGTGAACCAGGGGGTGGTAACTCAGATAGGCAATGTTGGTCCAGCTGTCGGTGAACTGTACACGTAGCCCCCTTCAGAACTCCTTCAAGTACTATTTTTTGACAGTTAATCGAATATATCCAGGTGACACAATGTGATCTTCTTTATCGGCCCTTATTACATGTAAATGACAAATGATGTGATTTTTGTTTTTTGTCATTGTCAGAAAGTTGAAGCTATTAATTATTTTTTCTCTAATTTGTGGTAGAATTTTGTATCGAATCCCATTCTTGCAGTATTCATACATTGTTTTAAGGTACTGTATATAGCCAGAAGCTACATAAACTAAATAGTATTTAAAGCATGTTTTTTAGGCATTATTTTACAACCAACAGAAAGTGTCAGAAAATACGGCTTCAAAGAATAAACATCGAAAAATTTTACATGCCAGGTATGTTTATCTTTTTCTGATACTGTTACTTGTATTTATTTCATTTATTGTTTAATTTCAGGTGATTCTTATACTCTGTAGGAAAACAACAAACCACGATTATTACCCCCATATGATGACAGGTAAACCAATGAAAACAAGCAAGCTATTGTGAAAGAAAAAAAAAATAATAAAAAATTTTTTGAAGTGTCTGAGCTGGATTGTAGATATGGCAGTAAACAATGGGTCTTAAGATGAAACCTGCAGCTGAGTCACAAAACCAAGTTAAGCAAATTTTAGTAATAATTCATAATGTATTTTTATCTTTTGTAAATAAATAAATTTAATTTCAATATTGAGTTTCATTTATTCTTTACATTGTCTTCTAAATGTTATTTGTGGCATATTCTTGATTATTTTTATGTGTTCTTGGGAAATAACACCACAATCGAAACAAAAATCTGTATATTCAAGGAAAATTTGGTTTTTCCTTGAATATACAGATTTTTGTTTTGGTTGTGGTGTTATTTTCCAAGAACACATGAAATAATTCGCATGTTTGAGACTTGACCAGAAACTGCAGATTCCTTCTTTGTAATGATCTGTCAAATTCAACAAACGTCAAATTTAGTACTTGAAGGACTTCTGAAGATGCTTATTATGCATATTCTAACCTCTCATGATGTGAACACATTTTATAACATTGAGTTGCGTATGATCTGTGGTGTGAACTTCTCTTTGTAAATGGTTGTCTCCGTTTTTTGTAATCTCTGCAAGTGATATTAGTTTATAGTGTGTTAATTGTGATATAAATTAATAAGTGTGTGTCCTAGTTTTGACTTTTTACAAAAATCACTGATTTTATAGTTGTTATTTTGTTATAAAATTTTTTGAAATATTTAATATTAAACAATGGGAAAATTTTGTAATTTTTCCCTTTTTGATATTTTTGAATGTTTCTGATAGATGTAATGAGCTTGAAAATAGAAGGCATTTTGTGACATAAAATACAACAGCAAACCGCCGATGCCATCGCGTCAGGATTAGTACATAAGTGATATTATACATGATTTTAACAGCAAATTCGTAGATAGAAATAATTTATTGAAACAATAAAAACTAGCAAAAATGTGAATTTTATTTGTTTTTGGCTTGTATTGAGAAAAATAATGAAGGAATCTTAATCTTGTTACTGGAAAAGTTGTAGAGAATTAGAATGCATTCACCCCTAATAGTATTTTCCACCGAGAAAAATTGGAAAAATCGGGAACAATTTACTTATTTTCAAAAATCCATAACGTTGTCGTATTAGAAATTAAAAGATTAATTTTCCGCAAAATGGCAGCTTATGATGTTTCGATTAACTATTCTCAGGATAAGTATTGTGATATAAATGGTTTTTGCAGAATTGCAGTTTAAACAATTTAGATGAATATCTTACAAACTATATCATATAAACCATGCTCTTTCTATTGCAATGTTACTTGGATATTTTGAATTCTGTAAAATGAATTTCACTTTGTCTATCTTGAATTTGCGTTAAAATCCCGTAAATGTGGTTTAAAATGGTTATGAAAATTGCATTATAGGCACAATTACATGAAGCGTCAATCGACAGCGACGCTGTTTAAGGGGAATGTAAACTGGTTGCTCACTATTATTTAGAGTGTTTTGAATGCGATAAGTTTGTATTCTCTGCAATGGATTATTTATATAGTAATGAATAAACCCATTTTATTTTTTTTAAATTAGTGTGTTTATTCAAAATTTGAATTTATATAATTTACAACTAATTGTTCTGTAGATTATAGTCGAGCATGCCAAAAAATAGTGGGAATTCGATGTTATAACAAATAACGCAAATATGTAGGATTATAAGATTTTTTAGATGAAAACACAGTTTTACTCAATTGATGTACACTTTTGTAAATAAACGAGAGCAGATTTTTTAGAATGTAGATATGTACTTTTTAATAATGATTTTTAAGTGAATCAAGAATTCACATTAACATCCACAATTATATTGTTATAACTACTTGAGAAAAAAATTAACAAGCATATTATAAATTTAATTAAGTTTTGTGACATGGTTATATCAAACTAGTTAAAATATACACAATTTTTGTTAACCAAATATACTTTAATAATAAGTTATAAAAATCATTAGTTCTGACACTGCCAATCAACTCAGTTTCACTGAATTTAAATTTAACTCCAATCCTGCCGTTTTCAGATTAGCTTCAGGATACTAATACATAATCGATCATATCGAATGTATCTCATAAACATAGAAAGATATAGAGTCTATGCGGAGACATCAAACTTGTATAGAGGTCTCGCGCAACTGATAAAAGTGTCAAATTGAATGGAAAAATGTTTGCTTTAAGGGTTAATTTATATCCATTAAAAACTCATCAAATTTGATGTATGAATCCTGCAGGACATACAGGATGCGGAATATTGAATAACGCCTTTGGGATTCGTTACCTTCCTCTACCCTTTTTCGCTCCTTTGGGACAATGCGAAATGATTCGCTATTTTTCACTGTATAGGAAGTTTTCGATTGAATGTATATTACGTGCGCCAAAGCGGATGTTTTTATATCTCACATGTAACTCTTTATCGGCTAAATCAAACATCTTTATTCAGATTTATACTTCAGATCAATTTTGGTTATTTATCCGGGGTTATCTCACAACGATTTCCGAAAAACAGATTAGCTAATTAAAAATATAAAAAGTGTAATAAGGGCAATTTGTTGAAATTTTCAGGAACACTAGTTGCAGTCTTACAGGAAAACTCTTTTGCAGAATTAACTGAGAGGATGCTGGTCTATGGTTTGTCAAGTAGTTTTGTATGGAATATGTGTGTAAATCATATTGCTAGATTCTTAGCTGTTTAATCTGGCATGTTTTTCTGAAGCGCCTATTTTTTTTTTGTAATTGTCAATATTGTTTAAAAATTTTCACTAATTGTTTAAAAATTTTGACTAATTGATTGTAATTTACGATGTTCATTCGACAGGATCTGTTGTCATGATAAATCTATCTCTATAGAGCCCCATTTTCTTAATTGCTTAACAACCTACAAACATTTTCTTTGAATTTTCTTTTCTTAGTGTTTTTTTTTTACTTCTTAAAGTAATATTTTAGTCTTTTTAGTCCATTTTGTAAACACCGTCGTCAGTAATAGTACTTTGTGTTGTTTCTTGGTCCCTTCTGTTGATGTTGTTCTGTTGTTTTCTAAGAGACTGTTGTGGCATCTCTAGTTTGTATTTTTCTGATGTGTTGGGAATAACGCCACATTTGCTGGAAAGTCTCTCTATATTAACATTCATGTAAATTAAGCTTTCGATTGGCGAATTTAACAGAAATTCAATTAGCAATTCTTTATTAATACGTTATCAGTTTCTAAACTTAAGCTGTTTTTAATATTCGCCCTAAAGTTATTTTTATAGTTAGTTCACTCCTATAGCAAAAAAAAACTAGAAATGAGAATAATATCTAGTAAATTATTTGCATTTTGACTTTCCGGATCCAATAAATTAACATTAATGCCCCCACCACAAACTATTTCATTAGAGCAAATAATTAAATTGGATTAGGTATCCTCAGAAATACATTCCGAAAAATTACTTTTTGGAGATCTTGGACATAGATCCGATAGAATAATAATAGTTAAATTCATTTTATCCATATACTCTCTAATGAAACACTACACTTAGTATTTCTTATTCCATATTTTAGACATTTTTTTACATAAATACTTACACCAACATTTCTGTGTTATAATTATGTGTAATAAATTATATCCTCCTATTAAAAAAATGCTGTCTGGTATATGTCGCTGAAAGACCCACTTCATGGTAATTTTCGTTTAAAAAAGTTTTTAAATTCTGCAAAATTAGATGATAACAGAGACTTTGGGCAAGCACTACGTATTACGTATCCGTAACCGTAACACGATACGTTTGGCTCCTCCCACATTACGTATTTTTCTACGGATACGTCTTACGTATCCCGTTCGTTTTATGAAGTGGATCATCATAGAAAATTAGTTTCTTTTTATTCAATCAACTTTTGTTCTTTGGAGATAGGCACAAAACAATCATAACATGAAATAAGTCGATATCCTAATAGTAGGAGAGATAGAGCGGGATTTTACTCGTCATCCTGAAAATGGACAGAATGTATCGTATTAAGTTCAATTCCTGAACTACATCACGTTTCTAGGCAGGCGCCAGTGGAAGTGATATCCGAGGATAGTTACAGGAGGTTAAATTGGCCATGCTCATCATCGAGGAAATGTTCCAAAATTGGATGCATACAAGATTGTGATATATTTAAGCTTATTCCCGAGAGGCGTCTGCCTAGAGCTTTACCATCAAGCTGGCGGACAGGGTAAACTTGAACTTCGTCGTAAAAAGCGCGCCATTTGCACCATTTTATTGCTTACCCAAAAGAAATCATAATCCAAAAGGACGTCCAGCTAAATGACATAAATATATTTTTCATGACGTCATTAATGTGGTCTGTATGACGTCATACACAATTTTTTTAAATGCGAACACACATTTTTAATTAAGAATTTGGAAAGAGCGGAAAATTTCATGTCCGAATATGACTTTGACAATGACCTTGAACTTGATCTTTCGGGTGATTCCAGGATCAAAGTTTTTTTCAAAAATCAACCAATTATAGCTAAATCTAACCTGAAATCAGTTTTTCAAAATTTACAAATCAAGATGGAGGACCAATTTTTTGATGATTGTCAACCAATTGATGCACAACCAATTAAAGGTAATCAATGTTTTTAATCCTGATCCGAAAGATGACTGATTCAAAAAGGGTATTCCAATTAAAAACAAATTATGCGTTGAACTTGGCCACTACTTGTTTTGAAAATTTTCAAAAACTGATTTCATATTCGTAATCATCGACATCGACAATCCTCGCATACCAAATTGGGAGTAGGTTGGTTGATTTTTTCCAAATTGCCAATTTTCAAAATCTGATTACGAATCCAAAATCAGATTTTCCCCATCCAAGAGAGCGGACCAGTTTTTCAAACAAAAACTGATTTCAGATTCGAAATCAGCGACGTCGAAAACCCCCCGTTCACCTAATTGGGCTATAATAGGAAGTATATAGTAGTAATTTTACAAACTTTGATCTTTGAATGACCTTGAAGGTCAAGTTCTAGGTCATGGTCAAAGTCATATTCGGACCTGAAATTTTCCGCTCTTTCCAAATCAGTATTGAAAAATGAAATTTAAAAAAAAAATTGTGTAACGACGCCCTTAACGACGCCTCGAAACATATTTTTATGTCATTTAGCTGTACGTGCATTTGGAGTATGATTTCTTTTAAGTAAGCAAAAAGAAAAGAATGGTGCAAATGGCTTTCTTTGTACTTAATGACGAAGTTCACCCCTATTTTTGACAAGTTTAACCCTGTCCGCCAGCTTGATGGTAACGCTCTAGGCAGATGCCTCTCGGGAATTTGCTTAAATGCATCACAATCTTCTATGCAGCCAATTTTGTAACGTAGCCTGCCTAGAAACGTGATGTAGTTCAGGAATTGAACTTAATAAGATACCATCTGTCCAATTTCTCGATGACGAGCAAAAACCCGCTCTATCTTTTGTGCTCTCTCTAATGACCTTATATTAAAATATGCTATAGATAATGCCTTCATGATATCATATATAATTTTAATAGTTGTAACGTTTTAAAAAAAATTTAATAGCTTGTCTTTTTGCTGGAGCAGTTTTGTGAAATCTTGTGTTCTTATCTTAAAATAATTAGATTATAGAGCAATTTTCATTTAAGACATCTCGTAGCATTTATTTAAATGGCATCCTCTATGGCAACTATGTTTGTGTGTCTGGTAAATAAGTTATTAAAGTGTTATTAAGGAAATTGTTATTTTTTTTTTTTCACAATTTGCTTTTACGACACTTTGATTTTCAATTATTTATCTCTTATTCATATGCCGTTGTGACGAGAGAAAATCTCTAACACTCGAAATAAATTGTACCTTCTCAATCATTCAGCATTTACTTTAGAGTTTTTTGGACGTCACCATCTTTATATATATGTTATATATACATATATATATATATATATATATATATATATATATATATATATATATATTTCTACTGTCCAATAATAACTTCATGATTAGTGTTTATACCAAAAGTTAGGTTTATTTTTCGTCATAAATACCTTGTTAGTGAAAATTCGTTGAATTCCAATGTTGTTCACAAACTGCCTTCATTAATTCTAGTCATTTTGAAGGTACGGGATTGTTATGTTCAACAAATAGACCGTTAGGTAACAATATCCGATATTGAGGCAATTTTGTTATAATGCCATTGGAGATTAGAAATTGATACGTTTGTTAATGAAAGTGGGGGTTGATCTAATCCCGAAAGGTTCTTCAGAATGATGTCAGAGGGTCCATCTTTTGCTCGGCCTGATTTTTAATTGAGCTCTGGAATAACCTTTTAACTTCTTTAAAAAAAATAATTTCCTGTGTTTATAAACATAGGTCTTGCCGTTTTTCGGTTCAACGTATTTCGCTTTCATAGGTACAACACGGACTGTGATTTCAAATATTACGGATAGACACATACAACTGTTAGAACCCCATTCAAAGAACATAAATATGAAATACGGAAAATCTGATAAATGTAGTGTTGTTCATTTTGTTTTGGACATATATTTAATTTTTTGAGGATTAATTACGCGAGTAACGTTAGAATACATTTCTATACCAGCATTTTGAACATTTCCTACATTGACATTAATGTTTTTTTTTGTTTTTTTTTATATTTTTAAGGAATAATCAGTATTACCTATTAGGTTGTTAGTGTATTGTAGCGAATTTGTGAAATAAAATGTTTTTCTTTTTTTAGTATTAATTTTTGTAATAAATCTGAAAACAGTTGATGATAGGTGTAGAACAATGTAGATGAATTATGTCTAGAATCCAAAAAATACATAATACACAGGGGCTTGCATTTAAAATAAGAAAGTTGGTATTGGCCACCGTCACATGACATATTTTATTTAATTTTTGAATTGAATTGTTGAAAAAATGACGTGTCCAAGCGTTTTTCCCAACACGCCCTCCTTTTTTCGTTATCGAACTTATTCCATTTGGCTGTTCCATACTGTATTAAAATTTTGCATCATCTCTTACTAATATCATCTTCATGATTTAATGATTTTTGGTAAACACCATCTGAAGAAAATTACTCTTCAATATAATTTGTGGGATGTTATACTTTGTTTTCTATTTCTGGAAATTTGTCCTATGCTGAACAATTATTACAACACATTTTAAAAATATAATTATTTAAATATATATAGAGTGTTAACCGATGCTGATACTGCGTTCGAACCGGTTCTTACTCTGTTTCACTTTTTAATGATATATTTCAAGTCAGTCTTGCCGTGTTCTGTCAGTAACTATCGGAGGATGAAGAACAAGAATTATGTTCGTTTCCCTTTATTAACAACTACCTGTTTCAAAGAATAAACGCTATCGCGGCATATCTAGGTGTTTTAATACAATATCTTCCTTTTAATGACGGTTGTGAAGTTTTTTGTTCACGCCTGAAGTACATTCTAATTTTTTTCCTTCCTAATGATGATTATTAAAGTTTATTATGAGATATATTTTCATAATTAAATCCATATGTTGTTGAGGCGATGATGTCCGCTATAAAAACTGCACACCAATGTTACGATTTAGTTAGTCACGTATAACTTTTATAAATTAAGTATTAAAAGTATTCGTAACAATTATATTTTCTGAATTGTCTGTGAAGTCAATATGAAAAACTATGGCGACCATGTTAAAATATATTGTAATTAATTACTCTCAAACAAATTTACCTAAATGTATTTTATGCCGAGTAAATTCAAGGTTTGAATTGGTTTCCCTGAGTTTTAACATGTGCCTAATTTCAAAAAATCTTAATGAACTTTGATTTTACTATCTTTATAAGGAAATGACAGTTTGAAAATATCAACTTTTTTATTTATTCGGTACTAGCTCTGCGATCCCTCCCCACTCCTTGTCTTTTTACACACAATCTTTCTTACATTTGTTTTGACAAATCAGTTTGCTTCTGTAAAGATTACTCTTATCTGTTTACTTAATGTTTGGTAAAAACTTTCAAATTCAAACTTATATATGTTACTTGTGTTTTCTTTGTAGAAATTTTGTCCAAAAACTATTGGGGTTAATCTAATAAAAGACATCTTATACTTATACGTAGGGATTCTAGCTAATATTCTAGCAATATTTGTTTCCAACCTATGTCCAGCTCTATTGAAGATGATCTATATATATATATATATATATATATATATATATATATATATATATATATATCACTTTGGTAGATTCCTTAAGGTTCCTGTTTTCTACGTTTTGTTGTTTCATTATGTATAAGTATTGCCCTAAGGCTATAGGCACTGGTTAGTGGTTTTTAAAATTTAATTTGTCCACATGTCTTCGGAAAATGTTCTATTGGAGTTCCCTTTTCATTACTATTAGATGTGTTAAAGTGTTTCATATAGGTGGAAACACATCATAATATATTGTCACGGAAAGTTATAACGTTGGCCGAGGGAGGACCCTGTATATACCTACCAAGTCTAACTGTGATTCGGGAAAGATCTACATAATTGCACATTAGCGCCAGGACTCTCGAATGTAAAAATTTTATATAAATAGGTGTTCTGTGAGCGTTAAAGTTAGTCTTGTCATAAGTTCAATCGAGTATTCTAAGCTTAGATCATGTGCCATCTAGATATAGCCTGTCATTTATAAAATCGTGGCAACGCTAGAAAGAGAGGGTAACAGAGACAATAAGAGGCTAATTCACTTAGTAGGTGAAAGCTGCCAATGAACAACATGCTGAACGTATTTCATTGGAAGAGCTCCCAATCGAGTGAAAAAGCCTCTTGCCCTCTCTATTGCCCTCTCTCTCTTTAGTCTTACCACGACATTTGGGCACGGCAGGCTATCTTCAGAAGGTACAAGCTCTAAGATTATAAGTGGTAAAGTATATGTTCTAAGTAAACGTCAAAGTGTGAATTGTGTTTTGTGTTGTATGTTTCAAGAAATTTAATTCAAGGTTAAGTTTTTGTTTTCATCGTTAAATAAGTTTAATTGAAAAAGGTCTCTAATTAAACCCACGAGTTCCGTAGCAATATTATTTGTTTTACAAACATCAATAAAATATTTACCTAATTCAAGTTGTTGCAAATCTACAAAAGTTAGAATACATATACCAGGGATAAATATAGATATCGGATAACGCAACTATCGATTTACCGTCAAGAGAAAAAAAATATGCTACGAAGAGTAAATACCCTATACAGTACTAGAACATATATACATACCCCTTAAAGCAATCATAACACAATTCATATTTGCTACTGCCTAAGGTTAATAAAACTAACTTAAATTACTTTCAAAGGACATCCAATGATCTTCGATTCTAGAACTTCTATTTCCAACGAAAAAGTAGTGGATCAACATACTGTCTTCAATATAGGAAATTCTACTACTGAACGGGATATTTGTGTATTCGGATGAACAATGTTAAAAAGGTCACAAACTGCTTGATGCGTCCTTTTCCTCTCCCCATACCCAATCATCATTAATATTTCTATTCTTTCTATTTCACTTAATTCCGCCATTTTACGATCAAATTAAAACAATACAATCTTTTTACGTTCAAATAAAAAAACTAATAACTTATTTTAACTACTACTGTCACTTCTGCACTGAATTTCATGGACTACTAAACTTGATTCAGATTTAATTTGCGCCTGATTTAAACAAGCGCACATGTATTCGACTATTGAACAAGCAGTGCTGTTGGCTGTGACGGTATAATAGAAATACAAACCCTTGCCGAGCGGTTTGTTTGGCGTAAATGAAATCTGAACCGAGTTTAGCTACCATCGAATTTTTCCTTTCCTTAGTTACTTTTCTGTTAATATCTCGATAGGTATTGAAGTAAACAATATCAAACCCGATATTTTTGTATTCGCAATAAAATGTTTCATCAGAAACTAAAACACTACAGGGTGTTTCATTACAAATTTTAAAATCGACATTACTTCCGGTAAAACAGGAAATTAAAAATTGTAAAAAAATTTGGAAACAAATAGGCAATCTACTGCAGTATCCACCTTCCAAATTTTATTTTGATATCTCTAATGATTCCAGAGATATTTGCTTGGTTCCACACATTTGACCATCACTGTATTTCTTTATTAAATAAGGCATGTGTCCTAACAGAAGTCTTTTCCGTTTCCATGGCATCGGCAACAGGACAAGATGTTGTCGATGTCATTGGTATTGGTTACAGATCCTACACATGGGTTTTGTTATAGAAAATCTTTAGATTCCCAATTAAAATGAAACAGAACTATACATTAAAAATGTGTGGGAAAACTAACTATAATAGATAATCTATATCTAAAGAAGTTGGCTTAAAATGTATCGTGACCGAATTTTGAATTTTTGTTCTATACATTAAAATTACTCAGTATGTGGATTACGTACGGCTGACTTACTTGCAGATTTGGGAGTAATGATGGATGAAAGAATTCTATTCTTTTTTCTTTCTCGGTGGTAAAATTGTTGAATATAATTTGTAGGTCTTCCCATTCATTAAAATTTGTTACTTTGCTAATATTAATTTTATTGAAGAGATGAAATGTTTGATAAGCTGTTTGGTCTCTTTGACAATATCTGAAAAACAATTGAAACTGATATCAAATTTGCCTTTTGCACCTACAAGTGCTATTTTCGAAAATATTGATCCCTGATAATAGATATTACCAGAAATTGTCAAGTTGCAATTAGGGTTATAGATTTATTAAATTAACGTCATATATGAAGAGGAAGGAGAGATTGAAGAAAAGTAGAGTGGATAAGAAATAAATCGCCGAAAGTAGACGTCACTAACACAACTTGAAATGACGTTGGGTGGTAAAAATGGATCACAAAGATCACAGATTAGTAACTGAGAACTACACTCTCAGAGTAATAGTTCAGATTATATTTCTAAGAATACTCAATATTTGAAAAATTCAGTGACTTTTTCACAATATGGCGTCTGATTGCCACCATATTGGATTTTGATTAATCATGTGTTTAATAACATTAGCAAGATTAAGGCAAATTGAATAACACATAAACGTATCCGTATAAGTAATGAAAGCATGAGTTTTGTGAAGGATAGATATTCGCATCAAATAAAAGGATAGCCGAAACAGATACCAGTTGTCAAATACGAACCTGGACTAGGCCATATATGTGAAATTGCAAGAAAATTCATTATGCTTCTTACAGGAATACACATTTTAAACTTTTTTCCTTGAATAGTTTTTGAATAACTTTGGATACCAATTAACACAAGCATGTAAAACCAGCTGTGGACCTGGTAAACACTTGGTATGGAGTTTTTCGTGAAATTTTACAGTTTAGCTACATACAGTTAGATAATTGAATAATTAAGTTTTTAACGATAGTCAATATTAAAAATGGAGTTTGATTTTAATTGAAGCAAATTAAAGATTATATTGCAAATTATTCTTCTGTATGTGTGTCGTTGGTTACAATTTCTTCGCTTCGAATATGGCTTTTTTTACTTTTTTGAGCAGGTTTTATACTTCTGTAAGATTTTATTGGCTTGAACGATTGTTACATAACACTTTCAACGTCATATGCGTCTTCCTGGCCTCGAACATCGCCATCGACATCATAACCGAGGTTCTCGTTCGTTTCTCGTCGAGCAAGTCATGGAGGAAGAACCTGAAGAGGTCTTTGGCCGCAAATCTAGTTGGTTGTGTCCGGTCGCGCTCTCTCGCTTCTAATTCAAGGATAACTCGATGCTGAAGTTCAACAACAGCGTTAGACTAACGAGCAACAAGTACGAAGCACTTCTTTTCTCGTAATACCAAGCTCACTACATACACTGCCTACTTTGTGTTGTTCAAGCTCGGTTTTTTTTTTGGAATTCTTCTTCTTATTCGTTACATAAATGCCGCGGCCTAACACAACAGTCAGTTGTTCGTAGCTCTCGAATGACTTTTCAGAATCTTGCGTTTTGTCGTGTGGTTTTATGGGACTTGAACTTGGCATTGAGTTTCTTTACGCTTCGAATGAAACCGAAACTCGTTCGGTTTGTTGTGTTGTGTCGGTAGTAAAGTTTATATCATTATACGAGTCGAGGAAATTGAAAGTTATTTATGGCACGTAAACGTTTTAGGCCAACGTTCCACTTTGGGTTTTTTTGTTATTTATGGGCCGTTTGTAGTCACTGAAACGGAAGGTTGCCTGATTAAATAAATGGCACATGAAATAATATTGTCCAAACTTATTGTGGCAGTGGACAACAAGCTCGTTTAACAAAAAATGTAATGTTTGGGTACGCCTTCAGAATAACTTTTTCAACTTTAATTGATATTATTTTGGTGTTGTTTTGTGTATTCGTTTATCAAATAAGTATTTCTATCTGAACTAATATGCTAATGGCTAAATTGTTTTGCCTGGTAGACCTCTTGCCATGTTTTCCTCTTTTGGGCAAACCTTTTCTTTGTCCAATATTATATTTTTACAAATCCTTCAACAATTCTAACTGTAGTGACAAACAAATCACAAAATGAAAAATTTTTTGTTAGAGGCAGATATAAACATGATGCTTTGATAACAAATTTGGCATTAGTTTCGTCAGGTTTGAAGTCAAATCTCCTGTTTTATTCGTTGTCAGAATATTGATTCCGCTCTGCAAGGGTTTCAGTGCTATTACCAAGTAACAGGTATGACTGCATATCTTTTTGAGTCCAGAATAACTGACAGCTTCCAAACTCTACCTTAAGTCATCGTTAGTTCTTATTCATATAAGTTTCTCTTGTATTATGACATCATTCTCTTCAATATCACCTAATGGATTAATATAATCTATAGTGGTATTACCATAGTTAAAACAGTATCAAAATCTAAATCGATGCTATTTAAAGTACTCGTATTTTAATCACACACCTGCGCAATACTCTCCTTTTTAACTCCTTACATCGTATTGGGTTTTCTACCTTAATGACTAGTTTAAGATAGTCTTGGAATCTACCACTTAGACTTGTATCAACTAAATGTAAGGTTATATTTTGTTTTAAATGGCTCACAAATTCTTGGTAGATGGGGGCTGTGATAACAGATGCTCCATTTGTTGCGGCAGATATATTATTTGATTAAGGGATTTATTTTTCTAATAAGTAATCTTTCAAAACATTAAATATTGATTTCAATGTGGTGTCAGTTGTCAATGTTCTCGCGAAAAGCAGTTTTTCCTGGAATTCTTGATCCATAACATAAGATATCAAATAATAAGGCTTCCTTATCAGGTAAGGTCAACACGTCCAGAAGTATAAAGAAGATGTCGCAAATAATTGTAAAATAGAGTTTCAAATACCTTACTTATTTCAGCAATACGCCGTTGAACTGTATTATTGCTTAAAGGAATTATTTTTTTAAGATACCAGAGGCATGAATACGAATAGATAGTTGTCTGTTCATTCAGGCTCGAATCTGACCGTGAAGATACAGGGGAACTACTGTGTTTTACTCCCTTAGTATTTGCGGGTACGTTCAATAAGAAAATTTCAACAATAACAAAGTTTATTCCATTTCAACAATCAATTTTCTTCATACAACTACAATAGCCGACTGACGCCAGTTGCAATTTTGTATTCTAAGAAAATTCTATTTACAAAAGCTTTATGAATTTTCATCACATTTCTTCCAGCAACTGTCTTACATTCACGATACTTTATAAACAATGGTGTGCACTAAACGAACTTTTATCCAAATTAAACTAGCAATATTTTACTAACGTTTGCTTCCAAGAACATATACAATTCACGAAACTAATACAACGCTTGACTATTTCGAAGTATTAACTAACACTTTCAACGATCCACAATCCCAAAATGCTTTACGACCTTAGTTGAAACCAAAAACTAAATAACCAGCATTAAAACTGCACTTACATCGTTTTAGATAAGCAATCTACAGACTGTGCTTCACGACGACATATTCGCACACTTATTTTTTTACATTACTACTGCGCTACTGCTTCTGAGCACAGGTTTTGAGACTATTTTCTTTGTGCTAACTGAGCGGTCGATGGGTTCATAGTCTCATAGTTCCAATGCTAATACCAGGTTACGCTATTGACTAAACCAACCGTTAGAGTGCGCCACCACGCATGTCTTTTTAGGTACTCGATCTTTCAAATGAAAACTGTTTTCAAACACAGAGTTTTTAAATCTTCTTCAACGGTTAACATAATCAACTTTGCTCCCGTAGTATTCTTTGCTCCAGATTTTGATATAACTAGCAGTATATTGTAAGACTCTCGCAAACCGTCATCGACTCTTTGTAACGCGGAAGCAAAAATTTTTTCCAATGTGAACTCCTCTGAACATTATAAATTTCTAAATCTTTACCTGTTTGATTAAGGTGGCATTTTCTGAAATGATCATCCGGCTTAAATATTTTATAGCGCCATTGTTTAAACATTTGTTATGCAAAAACATCCAGGCAATTCTCCCTAAGTCTTCAGTAAATTATAACTGAAGACACAATTGCTTGTGAAAAATACAAATTACCGACGAGCACAATTTAAACGACATAAAATGCTGATAACTCTTTTATTATAGCGGAAAGCGAGAATAACCTACACGTACATTTCCTTCTTCTTCTTTAATTAGGACATGTTCTGTAATTGTTCCATCCTCAGCTGATCTTGTCGTCGAACCATCTTACGAAGATAACCTGGGGATCTTCTACTCTATGGTATCTGGTCTTTTGCCCATGTTCTGATTCTGTCTTGGTCCTTCTTGTCTTATTGATCTTACTCAGCTAACTGCAATTCTTCTCATGTCATACTTATTTTATTCTTCATGTTTTCATGATTTTGTTTCACTCTGAACGTTTCCGCCCTAGTTTCACTTGCATACGTAACAACTAATCACACGCATATCTCATAAATTCTCACTTTGCTCCCTATTGACATGTATTTATTGTCCTAGATGACGTCATGAAGGCTTCCTCAAATTTTTATAGTGTTTGAGCTTCATTACCTGTGTAGTGTTTTCTCGTAAACGGCTAACTTACGTCCAACGGGTGCCTTTACTATTACAACGAAGTCAATCTTTTTTTTTAAGTGAGGTGTTATTCCCAATCAAACCATTGCAGCAAATCGTTTATTATTCAGAAAACAGTAATCTGTCATGTCACATAATTATTTAGATTCTCTACCATAATATTTGCCAATTCTTTACAATTTTAAAGACATAGAAATGTATGCCATTTTAAAAGAGAAGTAAAACTCCTTACCATTAATCGAAATGCGAGGCCTTTTACACAAAAAACAGATCCAATTTTCCGAGCCGTTGCACTTCTCTCCACCATTATAGGCACTATATGTACAACCATACCTACCGTCCTGTGCCAAATCGAATTTACTTTTGAAGGCTCGACTAGTCGACGAACGATATGTTAGAGTGAGAAATGAATGGAAGAGTCCCCAGTGATTTTGTCAATTTCGATAAGATTTCACTTACTCTTCTAAGAGGGTTAGTAGTAGTAGGTCAACGTCTTTTCAAAATGAAAAATTTATACGAAAATGGCCACTATTTTGTGTAAAAAAGTTAAACATTCCACTAAAAATATTCGTCTTTCCAACTGAGCTCTTTAATGACAACTATTTTCTATTGTTTATTGTTTTGATAAACCAATCATGGAATTTAAAGTTTATGTTAGTTTTCATTAATAAAAATAGGCAATATCAAAATTTCTACCTTTTATTACGGGGTGGCCCAACCAAGAAACCGCAAATATCAGACAATCTCAAGTAATTTAAAGCAGGCAGGAGAAATCACAGAAATATTAACGAATTTCAAAAAATTCAAGCAAACTGTTATGTTGACCAATTATAATTCTACACAATGACATAATTAATTATAAAAAAATCCATAATATCTTTGAAAGAGATATTAGATTAACATAATATTGCAAACTTATTACTCTTTTTAAGGTCAAGTCTTATTTCACGTTTGTGTGAAATTATTCTTCATTTGAGATTTCTGGGTGTTAGACCAACCTATTTAGCTTCACAAACATTGCAATTTATACAATACATTACATTTAACTTTTTGTCATTAGGAGTTTTGTGTTTTTGATAAATTTGAAGCCAATAATAATATTGTGATTGTTATTCCGAATTTTTGCAATTTTTAGAGAAATTTCACGTACGAGTATGTATAGTAATGTATTGGTATTGTATTAGGATTCTCTGTGTACTTATTTGTATTAGAAATGACAGTTTGACGTTTCGATAAGATCTCACTCATCTTCTTCTTATCACTCACTAAGCATAGCACGTTGATGAATACCACTAAATTACAATTTTTAATCTTATAATTAATATTTTCTTCTACCTGCTTTTAATTTGAACAGTTATTCTATTTTTTGATTTAATAAATCCCTACTTTTTAAAGTTTTAAACATGTTCAAAATGTTAGAAAAGTTATAAATTGTCACAAATGTCAAAGATATTAAAAAGGTAAAAAAAAGTCAAAATTTTAAAAAAATATCTGGCTTTTTCCAACATTTTCTTGCAAAAAGTACCATAAATGACGTCAGCACCTAGAAGATTATGGTTCTATATATAACTCAGTTCAAAATAAATAATTCAAAATTTCTTTACATTTTTTTTTTTCATTTTTATTCAGCTGAAAGTAAACTCGTTCACGTACAGCCGAATCACGCACTCAATATTTTAGTCACAATTTTCGTATAAGCAAAGGAGTAACTCCTTTAAAGCATAACACCGTTTAACGTAGTTTTGTAACGAGTACGTGCCACCGACAGCGGAAAACCTACTTTCCAATGCGAAATTGTCAACTCAGCCCGTTCGAAGGGAAAGGCAAACTCGTTGAGGGAAACGCTTCTCGATTTTGAATTTAATATTATCTTAACGGGATTGTGCCCAACGAATTCAAGTCCGACTTCCACTTCGGAAAACATATTCCCGCTGTTAATATTCTGTGAGACAATTGAATTTGGTACAGGATGAAAACTGGAGGTAACTTTGATAATTTATTTCGATTTTTATGAGATATGCGTTTAACAGAAAATTATATAAAATGATAACATTTTCCAATTAACAAATTTGTGAAAGTCCGTCAAGCTGAAATATCCTTTTCGTATGGCCGAAATCTAACCTGAACCATAATTTATTGCTATTTTTTTGCTATTTTATTTTGCTGCTAGAAAATTTATTGCTCCCCCTTCCGAGGAAAGGTGGCTATTCCAGCCTGACCGTCAAGCTAGCATAGCCAGCCCGATACCTCGGAAACCAAGGGGGCTGCGAGGGTGCTCCTTGCGGCAAAATTAATTGCTAATTAGTTGCTAAAACCTAGGCTATGAAAGACTACCCCGTCATCATCCCCCTCGTCCCCCCGCACCAACCCCTATATGGAATTAATTCAAATTCCTTTAATAACCATATACGAGACAAAGCGGGGCTGTTGGATTTAATTGCTAATTTATTGCTGGCATTGGGCTGCGAAAGGAGCAAATGGAAAACATGGATTCAATATTTTACCATTATACAACTGCTTTCTATACAACAGAATTATTAACGTACGCTATCAATTATAATATTAGAATATGTATCTGGTACTTGGTTATTAACGGAATTTGAATTCATTCGATATAAGGTTTGGAGTGGGGGGCGAGGAGGATGATGGCGGGGTAGTCCCTCAGAGCCTAGGTGTCCGCAATTAATAAGCAATTATTTTTTTCACATATATGGGGCTGGCTATGCTAGCTTGACGGTCAAGCTGGAATAGCCACCTTCTCCACCATTAACAAAATTTGCATTCATTGGATATAGGCGTTGGTGCTGGGTGGCGAAGGGGATGATGGTGGGGTAGTCTCTCATAGCCTAGGTTTCAGCAATTAATTAACAATTAATTTGGCGCAAGGAGCACCCCCGTAGCCCCCTTGGTTTCCGAGATATCGGGCTGGCTATATTAGCTTGATGATCAAGCTGAAATAGCCACCTATTCTCAGAATGGGGGGAAGCAATTAATTTTCTAGCAGCGTAATAAATTAGCAATAAATTATGGTACAGGTTAGATTTCGACCATATGGATATTCCAGCTTGACAGACCTAATTTCTGAAGCTGGAATAATAACACCATGACACGAAAAAAAGTATCTAACCCATATATGTGATATTCGGAATCAGGTACATTTTTGTACGCTGAGCAGGAATCCGTTGTCATTTTACACCATCACCCTTCTGCAGCAAATTGCTGTAGAATCTTCAAAAAATTGAAGAAAAAGAACAAATATATTTTTGCTAACTGTTCTATGAGGATTGAAGCTTATATATTTCTGTGATTTAGTTACACTGCTTTGAAACTAATTTCTGAAGAATCTCATCTTCATTTTTATAAACATCTGATATTCATTTTTGATGAGTTGCAAACATTCCTCTTTAGAAAAATCTTCGAAGTTTGAATTACATCCTTTAAATATAAATTTCTAATGAACTCGAGTTGAATTTGTTTTGTGTGCATAGCCTTGGTTCCTTTCTTGCATTATAAGACACATACGAAAATATATTGAAATACCCATACAGCTCAGTTCTCTGGGTAACAAAGGAACCAGGTTAGATATTAAGAGTCTCTTCATTTATAGAAAATCAATAAATTATAGTAAATAAACAAATATAACATCTAATTAATATACAATACCATCCACCTTCAAGAAGTGGCGCTGGTGTATAAAAAGGGGATGATAAGAATTGCTGAAATAAACTAATATTAATGTTAAGCTGCCGGTTCTGTCTTGATCTTCTATCAATGTAAAATATATACCTATATATTTCCTAATTATCTATGAGAGATTCTAAAAACAGTAAAAACTATAGGCGCGCTGTTTAAAATCCACCCCCTTGCTACAACAGAGCCAGTCTAATTTAATACACTTTAACGGACACTTATTAATATGTTTTAAACTATATTGGAACAGCTGTTTTGAAGAATAATCTGTCGAGGCTTTGATATTAAAAAATTAAATAGTCACAATAGTATAACTATATATTAACACATGTACTATTACATAGTATTATTATCCGTAGCATGTATTTTATTTACCTGTATACGAAGTCGGCTTAAATATATAAATGTTTCATTATAGTTAAGAAGGTTTCAAATGTCGAAATGTGTTTTATTTTAAAATTTCGTGGCGCCTTCTATGTCTCTCAGCATTAATCATTAATTACACCAACATCTTACTTCTTATTATTAGTATCGTTTACGTCTTAATTCCAACGGGTGTGTAATTAGTACTTTTCTTTCCACAACTATTCATTTCTTTGATCTTCATTAACTAATAATTATAAACCTTTAGTTTAGTCCGCTTGTTATTTTGTTGACATTTATTGTTTTGCTTAAATTAAAACTATAACACCGTTAAAGAAAATTCTTGCTATGCTTGCTATAAATGTGCACAATTAATAACAATTTATTATTGTATCAGTAAAAACGATAGCAATAATCTAAAGAATTTAAGAGCAAAGAAAGATTTTTTTAAATCATTGTATTTAATTTCAGAATAGTTTTCTTTCACGAAAATTTAGAATTAGTACTGCTTAATAAGTCTCCAACAGACAAAACGAAAAACTTTCTGTACTGTACTGCAAAATGGAACAACAAATTAACTTCGTGGCCTGGATGGAATGTATTTCTTTTGTATGAGTTTATTTTAATTTTTTTAAACTAGTCCTTGTTACAAGCAACCTGTCATATACACAAATAGAAGGATATTTAAGAGAGATAATATATTTCTTAATATGGAATGGCCAACTAAAATTATAGATTTGTGATTAAAGAAATTGCAGAAAATCAAATTAAAACAAATTGGAATTAGGAGCTATTTAGAAGCTCTTGATTTTTACCTAAACTGATTTTTGAACTCAATATTTACTATGGAAAAAGTGCAAAAAACTATTAGCGGTGCTAATTTTACGTAATGAAAAACAAACAAAAATTGAGAAGCGTCTCCAATTAGGAGCTATTTACGAGCTTTTAATGGATGAATGGAACGTCAACCCCTAAACTGGTCTAAGGGGTAAAAACCAACCCCGAAAAAATATTGAATTTTAATTTTATATTTAAAACCTTCTAAAATTACCTGCGAATTACATACTCTTTACTGGTGTAATGCAGATAAACACCTAATTATATTCAAGAGGTGAAACGTACCCCCAAATTATGCAGTTTTTTCCGAATTTAATGATTTATAAACTGAAAAATTCCAGCATAATCTACGATTTACGAGCTTTTCAATGGTGTATTGTATGACTACTATCAATTCTTCCAAAGGGGTGCAAACTACCCCCCAATTATGGTTATTGTTTCCATGTCTTTTTTTATATAAAAGTGCTTCATTTTTTAACAAAAAAACTGCTATAGCAATATATACATCCTTATTAATGTTGTAAGGATATAGCCTTCAATATTTTAACAAAATGTTTCTTTGTTTCAGGTATGTAAAACCACGTCAAGCTAATAGGATAAGAATCATCAAATATATTATACTGTAAGTCATTAGAGCTTTTATAAAAACACTACTTTGGGAATTTTAATTTTCTCATTTATTGTAATTCTATTGTTTGAATATCGATGTAGATAATATAGGCAAAACCACAACTCAAATCCACAGGCCAAAACTATAATGAGGAACATAAAGAAAACATTTACTATATTGAGTTATTTAGTTGTAAGGACTAAAATTTATTTGCAACTTTTCTTCAACACCGCTGTCGAAGAAGTCGTCTACTAGTTTTTGGAAATTTCAATACATCTGGCAAACTTGCCATAAGTGCCCAGCACCGTAAGGAATGGAAAGTATACTTTTTTGTGACATGATATGAAGGCGCCTTTTCAATAAATTCTTAATAATAATATTTCCAAAGAAGACATTCAATGAAAAAACAATGTCATGTGATATGTTGGATTTACTGAAGCATTATAAGGGAATTGTTTCCAACTTAGAGTTGTTTTGTAACATTTCCTTGCATTTAGTAAGAATGAGTTACTCATCTCCATAAACGCTTCCAAACCAGAAACACAAAACCAACTTGTAGGTACCTAAAACGTATCATACCCAACGCTACCAACATAGAATTGAGAATTTGCAATATCAAAAAACTCACCAATAATTCAGTTGTTCTTTATTGCATACTTAACATTTCCACACTCAAATTTCGTAAACGTAAATAAAAACTTCATAATTGAAAAACATCCATAGAAAATTGTTCAAATCTGATATTAAAATATAATTCTCTTAGCTAAACCAACCTAGTCAAAATATTACATTCAAAACAAATAAATTTCATATTACTTTTTTGCAATTCCGAATCAGAACCTTTCGCAATAATTTCTTTATTATGGTATACGCTTAATGAACGCTGTTGAAAATATAAATTATATTTGCCTACATATCCCTTCATTTGATTAGAATGGTAGAGGATTTTGTTTATTGTACTATTCAGTTGATAAATGTGATGCAAATAAATAGTTAAATACACACGTAGGTACTTTTTTGGTTGACAACTTTGAATAACTTTCCCCCTTAAACTTTTTGAGATAAGTTATTATAAGATATTTTATTTATATTGATTAGTTGTATTATCTACCAAAATATCTACACTGCATTGTGTTATACTCTGTATGATATGATCTTAAACCCGTACTTCTTGTGTGGTTCAAGATGTCATGACTATGCTCTTTTAATCGACTTCTGATACTTCAAAAATGTTGCCCAATGGTGATGTGTAACACTGTGTCGTGCCTCACTTTTTTGTCAACACCTTCACATTCTAAAAAATCATTTATTTCTTGTTTATTTATGGTCATATAGTGTGTCTGGTACGACTAATAAAATTGTGTTATATGTATCACCAACTATCAACTCCAGCTCGTTTACGTGTTATATGACACCTGTGCCGGCAACCGGCAGAGACACACCGATACGTTCGTGTGTTGAATAAAGTGTGCTGCAACGCTGCAACTCACTAAATGGTACTGTTACTGTGCTCTGTGACAGCCGAAATGAAGACTCGAGATTGAGTGCCAAAAAAGTGCACCATCTCGCTCGGCATTGTTTACCTCAAACTGTGTGCTCTCTTTTCACATTAACAATTTTTTCCAAAAATGTTTTTACCGTGAATTTGTGATCTAATATTTTGTGTTTAATTAAATATATCCAATAACGTTAAGTATAAACGACTCTTGTTCTAAAAAATTAATGATTCACTGAATGTGTTTAAGACAACCCATAATTAAAATATATATAAATGTTGTTGCCCATACTTACGGTATGTATTCTAATAATAGAGTTTTCGAAATTCGGAATGTAATTGATTGTAGATGTTTTTGTTTATTTATAAGGTACAAAATAGGACAAGGAGAGCGTATAAAAATACTGTACGATAATGCATATATTTTATGAACGTATACTGTACCTGGAAAGATAAATAAGAGTACGAGGGCTGCCTTTTATATTTCGGGATTAGAGAACAAAAACAAATATTAATCATCGAAAATCGCTTAATTGTTTTTCAAGATATTCCCCATGAAGATCTATATACACTTTTGCATGCGTTGAATCAATTGTCAAAGCACTTTTTCCACTCTGATTGAGGTATCTCCAACACATGCATTCTGAACGCAACCGCTTCTTCAGATGTCGAAAAAGGTTGACCTCTCAGTTTGTTTTTTACGACGTTTTGAGTGGTCAAAATGCAGTTGTTTGAGCCGATGGTGAGAGATCGCATTGTCGTGGTGAAGAGTGATCCGTCTTCGGCGGTTGGTTCTCCTCAGTTTTTGGAAGACAACTGGCAAACAAATGGTTGTGTACCACTCA
The DNA here is from genome assembly GCA_034190945.1 of Octodonta nipae. NCBI lineage: Eukaryota > Metazoa > Arthropoda > Insecta > Coleoptera > Chrysomelidae > Octodonta > Octodonta nipae. The sequence continues at coordinate 92,132,511 of CM067222.1, forward strand.
GAATTAACTATTCTGCGTTGTTCTAGTGGTACGGTTGCGACATGTCCAGTTTTTCCGAAAAAAACAGGCGATCATTTGCTTGGAAGTGCTTCGTGCGCGAACAACTTTTGTTGGATTCGGCTCATCTTGAAACACCCATATAGTGGACTGCTGTTTACTTTCGGGCTCATACGCTTAAATCCACGATTCATCACCTGTCACTATGTCATAAACGTGTTTTGAAGCACCGCGATCGTATTTTTTGAGCTTTTCTTTCGACCAATCGACACGAGTATTTTTTTTAACGATTTACAAATTGTGTGGGATCCAACGCGAATAATTTTTTTTGGCATTCAAATGTTTATGCAAAATTGAATGTATGCTGGTCCCACTAATGTGTAAGGTTGACTCAATCTCACGATAGGTCACATGACGATCTTGCACTATCAGTTCGCTCACAGCACCAATGGTTTCCGGAACAACAACTGTTTTTGGACGACCTTCACGAAATTCGTCTTGGAGTGAACTACGACCTCGATTGAATTCACCATACCATCGATAAACAGTGGTCCATGATGGAGTTTCATCGCCAAAAATTAAATTAAGTTTATCCATGCACTCTTGCTGACTTAATCCACGTTGAAAGTTGTAAAAAATAATCGCACGAAAATTTTCACGATTTAATTCCATTTTTTGGCCGAGATGAATCCTTTAAGTTACTGTAAACAACACATAGCGCTCGTAAGTCAAAACTTTCTGAGTACGTATGTCAAACTTTACGATAGAGCTGTCAGTTGTCAGATTGCAACACTAGAGTTGTCCAATCCCTACATATAAAAGGCAGCCCTCGTAATAACTCTTCTATTATGCTATATGGCACAATTGCGCCATAACCCTGTACTGAGCCGTGCGTGTATTGAGGTGTCAGCACTTTAAAATCTGAAGTGTTACCCATCACTATTGCCCAATATCAACCGCTAAGTAAATGTGAACTTTGTGTTAAAGCCTTACTCTCTAGTGTTAGTACCGAACACACGGTCACTTCATATAACCGTCATATCTTTAATTTTCACAGGTAATCGAAAATTTCAGCAAACAGCTTCAAATATAAAAATTCATATCTCCTTAATTCTTATGCACTTCAGCAGGAAACAGCTCGAAATTTTTCCAGGACTTCCATTAGCGAAAACACGATTACGCATCAAAGGCAAAAACACATTTGCATTGAGCCAGATGATTGCCATAAAAGCACTGAAAAATAAAAAAAAATCGTCGACGTACTTCTCATCCCATCCAGCAGCAGAAGGCATCGACAGTCGCTGGCGTTACAGGAAACAGCATTTCACTACACATATATGAAATATGAAAGAAAACCGGATTCCCTTCTTTTCCGAAGCAGGTGAAAAGCGCCCCTTTCATTCGCACCTACCACCACCACCACCACCATCGGGACTCCCGTTATGCTTTCGTCACATATACTTTTGTAAGAGTTAACGTATGCTTAAAGCAAGCAAGCAACCGTTCCCTGGAATCGAGGAAGGCGTCACCTAGTTTTGTTGTTTAAAAATTCACGTATTCGAAGCGATTCGCTACTACCTTAACGGGGAAATTGTTATTCTGCACATCACATGCAGATGAATGTGTTAAATTACAACGAATTGAAAGTAAATAGAAAAACTGTACGAGGTATATCGGCAATGCTGAAGGCTGAGTTATAGAGAACTGTTTGTCTGCCTCCATGTTTTCTTCAATTAATTTCTATAAAAGTTTATCCGTTTTTTATTTCTGAGATATCACATATATGAATTTTTAGAATACTTTTGCTTAGATCATTATGAAATGTTTTTTTAATAGACTTGAAATAAATGATGGGGTTCTCAGTTCGTGTGTATGCAGTGAGGACGCGTGGCTTGGAACAAATTCATTTAAAATTCAGGTGTTGGTTTTTTGGAAAAACGCTCGGACACGTCGTTTTTTTTTTGAAATTCAATTTGAAATTATGCATTTTGTTTCGCCAACGCATAGCAGGATCCTCGTTGTATCGAATTCATGGCCCTAATTCTATTCTTTAATTCCTCGATATTTTCCGGCAGTTACAGCCATGACTAAGAAGAGTACATTCGTCTGTTATGCAACAGATTACCATCATATTTAAACCATTAAAAGATTTTACGTTTGGGTAGTACACCCCATGATCAACGTAAGCTTTAAAAATCCAGAACGGGAGCTTAACCGAACAATTTCTCAGAACACCTAGGAAGCAATGACAACAGAAAAATTCGATAAGTTTTTGACCTCTTCTTCCGCGATCCATCTCTATTTGCCTCTCATCTGGAAAATATTGTCAAGATAATCTCGTGCCCAACGTACAGTGAATGTGGATTACACTGTTCGCGAATAAACAAAAAACAAGTGCGGGGCGCTCCATCCTGTTGAAACCATACCGAATCTGCCCTCGTAACTGTTTTGCTGACTTTATTCTCAGAGATTCGATCGCACTATCACAATCATTTTAAAAGGAAAAAACAGAAATGAAATAAAGTTATGTCATTTTGTAATAGGTCTAAATACTTTTCCGAGTTATTTTTTTGTAAAATGTTAGAAAAAAGTTATATCCAAATAGAAATGTAACTCAATAATATAAACCGTTTCTCGTCCCTGGGGTATCAGCAAACAGAAGTTGGCATGGCATTTGTATTAGGGAAAGAATAAAAGCAATTGAAGTACCCAGTAGTAAAATGAGGGGAAGGTGCTTCTGTCAATTTTTATTTAATTCCCCAAAATGCCCATATTTACATACAATAAAATAAAACTAAAGTTAATTATAAGGTTGGTATTCTTTTAATATGTTCTTGGAAAATTAATTTAGTCAAAATGTGTATGACAAAAGCCCTGGAAAAAAATCCAGATCAAGAAAACCGTCTGATAATCTAATTATTTATCTCGTGGAAATGAAAGATTGCCGAGTCTTTTAACGATCTTATACAATAACTATTTTTTACAATTTTTTCCAAATAACTCAATAACTAATTATTCAATCGCCCAATATCGAAAATTTTATCTATTTACTGCTGAAAAGTTACAAAAACTGCTATTTTTTGCAACTTTAAACAAAATGTAAAAATTTGCAACAGTCGTCGGAAAAAACTATCTTACTTGAAAAGTGCGGGTTGGCATTGCATCTATCCATCATTATTTCGCAAAATTCTACTCTCCGGTCCAAATCATCTTCAGTAAGTTCCTGAAAGATTTGTATTGGTGCCACTAATTTCTATGCAAGCATTTTAGAACAGAAGATTTACTTAAAACTTGACTTTCCATAATCCAATGGTTCTGCCCAATATCGAAAATGCTATGAACCATTGAACAAAATCTTCGTCGGAAAAAACTTCTTACTTGAAAAGTGTATTTGGCATGATCTTTCCAACAATAATTCGCAAAATTCTACTCTCCGGTCCAAATCTTTCAGTAAGTTCCTGAACTAAATGAACATTGAGGATGCATTTATTTTTACTCACATTTAAACAGATGATTTACTTGTTGGCTGTTCTGCGGCTGTTCTATATTTTGAGGATTTTCTGTAAATCGAGCAAAACATTTAATTGTGTATCTTCTGTTTGGTTTTGTTAGATTGTCTCTTACGTGGCCAAATTCTAGAAACTTTTTTTAAATTTTACTAATTACCGATCCTGTAACAGTTCGCTCCGGGTATATCATATTATTAATTCGCAAACTTCAGCTTGTGTTCAGCTTCGTCGCCATATCCTACCATCGCTAGCTTCTATTCGCTGCTTTTCAGTTAAACGCGCTATACATTGGAATTTTGCAACTACACTTGACAACTCCTTATTTGAAGTAAAATTATAGTACAGTTTCTATGAAACTAAACAAGTGTTTAAAACTCCAGCATTAAAAAAAGGGTTTCCATTCATGCGACTAAAATACCGCCAACAATCATAAAAACCAAACGTAAATAAATAGATTCACTAACAAACACCTTATTTTTACCGTTGCTTTCTGAACTTTAGAAAGAAATGTAATTTTTTTAATAATTGTTAATTAGGATATTGTACATGAAAAATACTTAGAATTCAATGCAGTATTCAAAAATAAAATAAAAAACAAATGTTTCCATTTGAAAAAATGAAGTTGATGGTGGCAATTTATTTCTGGTCCACCCTGTATAAATGAGTTTATCAGCACAAGAACCGCAGTCAAAAAAAACCGACGTGTCCGCGTTTTTTCCAAAAAAAACGCCTGAATTTAAATGAATTTGTTCCAAACCACGTGTCCTCACTGTACAAATAAATTGCTTCAAAAATATGACGTAGTCTAACAATATTTTTATAATTAACCCATAATTTATATTACTTTTTCCTTCGGTTTACTAAGCCTGTTTAAGCTTTTTTAAATAATAATTCATACATATATTACGCTAAAAATTGTTGCAGATGCCTTGACAGCGTATATTAATTAAATAAAATTAGCATTTCACGAATTCTAGGATAAAATTAAATGAACATAGGGTGAAATTAATTAGAATAAACGTTTATTAACCGACCTCAAAAAATGGTGTCTATTTACTAGCATTCCTATGGTCAACTTTTTTATTATAACTAACCAACAAAACATTAATCATTAAAAATGTCTGCACTGCACCGCCTGAAACCTATAATGAAATTATCAATAATTTCAATTTTACAAAGTATACCTATCATATTTTTATGAAAATTGGACCCCTACTCTGCCTACTTCTCAGTCTCACTGAAAGACTGAATTAAAGAGTTTCATGGGCTAGTTGAAACGCGGGGCCTCAGTCTAAATCCTATACTTCTAAATCAGTCCTTTAGTAAGACGTAAGGGGTAGGTAGGCTGAAACCCCAAGTTCGATCTAGAACCAATTTCATGTTGTCTATTAGAACATTGGCCGCTACTTTTTTATCTGTCTTACATGACCAAGCTCGCGAAACTGCTTTTCTATTTTGCTAATTATTCGTTGGGATACAGGCGGCAAATTTGGAAAATTTTGGTGAAATAAGCGAGAAGCTCCCATTTGTGTCCGTGTATTCTCTCCATATCCAATCATTTCTAGAATGGTTATTGTGTGCATTTCTATTAAATTAACCATTCTTCTGATATTATTTATTTATTTATTTACGGGTGGAAACCCATTTTTAATACAAATAATTAGCTTAGACTAAAACATCAGACACATTTTAGTAAACAAAAGAAAACAAAAATATATACAAATACAAAAATAAACACAATAATTACATAAGTATTAGTATAAACGTAATAATCTAAATAAACTAATAAATATCTAGTATTAGTATTTTTAAAGCAGAATAATTTTTTACAATAAATTACATAGGAATAAATTTAATACATTGTTTGAGCTTAGACAATTTCAAATGCAATAAATCAATCTGATGCCCTGGACACTGTGTGCTAATCGTAGCAACCTGGTAATTGTTTCCTTCTAACCATAATTTGTATTATGAAAGGAGGCCATAAACAATTGGTTAGCACGCGTTATCCTGGCATTCACCCTGAATGTTATTTGTTGCAGCAATTCTGGACATTTAATATAGTCATTCAACAATTTGAACAAAAAACAAATGTCTTGTTGAGAACGCCTATGTTGTAGAGATAGGATACCCAATAACAAAAGCATATACTTTCCCTTCAACTCCCATTCTAACTGAACATATATGCAAGAATTTATTTTGAACTCTTTCAATTTGGTCAATGTAAACCCCATAGTGAGGACAATGAAATTCAAACGACAATAGCACTGACACTAATCACCACCATCATGCAGGCAGACAACAACATGCTAAAGGCAATGAGTTTTGATGAAAATAAACAATTTTTTTTTTTCATATCAGTAAAAAGGAACGCAGGAATGGTTTTAGCTTACTATCTCAATATCAAGAGCTAAATGGGAATAAAGTGTGGAGTGTAATGTAGCGAAAAAAAGTTGTTTTTTTTTTTCGATTAAACATATGTAAAAAGTTTCTTCAGTATAAAAAAAAATTCTCCTAAATTTTGAGCTCAATATCTCAAAAATTGAGTTGGCGCATAGGGGGTCTCTTTTCCCGTTTAAAATGCATAGGAATTTTTTTTTTTTTGGTTTTAAAATATCTACATGCATAAAATTGTTAAAAATTTTTGCTTCTCAGTATCTTATAGGAAATTTAATTCTCTACAAATTGCTTTCCGGGTTTTTATTCTAAACTCAACCGCAACGAAGTTACAGGGCGCTGAATAAAAGGCAAAATATCAATTGATGATTTAAGAATCGAAAACAATTTGTTATATTAATTTATCAATAAATTAACTCAAACTACTTAATTTGTGGTATTTATCAGAAGAAATCGCGTCACTAGCATTTTTTGATGATTCTGTACCACTTGAAGTAAAATCAAAATCGAACTGACAAAAAACGTATTGACGTTGATCAAAAAAAAATATATATATATTGTGTACTAAAAATATAAGTGACTTTATCAGGTTAGTTGGTTTAGTTGAAGAATTTAATCAGTTTAGTACTAAAGATGAAGAACAGAAACAGTTTCTATGGAAAGTTGTACAGAATCATCGCAAATTGTACCCTACGTGCAATAAACAAAATTATGAATCAAACTAGTCAACAATAAATCAAAAAATTGTAAATATAATAACTTAAATTAATTAAATGAACTAAAATTAATATAATGTTAAATTGACAGATTTTGTTAAATAATTAAGTATTTTGAGTTAATTTATTGATAAATTAATATAATAAATTGTTTTCGAATCATTAATTGATATTTTGCCTTTTATTCGGCGCCCTGTAACTTCGTTGCGGTTGAGTTTAGAACAAAAACCCGGAAAGCAATTTGTAGAGAATTAAATTTCCTATAAGATAGTGAGAAGCAAACATTTTTTACAATTTTATGCATGTAGATATTTTAAAACCAAAAAAAAATTTTTTTCTGTGTATTTTAAACGGGAAAGGGACCCCCTATGCGCCAGCTCAATTTTTGAGATATTGAGCTCAAAATTTAGGAGAATTTTTTTATACTGAAGAAACTTTTTACATATTTTTAGTCGAAAAAAAAAACACTTTTTGACGCAGTCTAATACAGGGGCTTGCATTTAAAATGAGAAACTTAGTATTGGCCACTGTCTCATGACACACCTTATATATTTTTTTTTGAAAAAAAAACGCACATTTAAAAGTACAAGCGTTTTCCCCAAGACGTCCTCCTTTATTCCATTTGACTGTTCCTCACTGTATATATGAATATTGCTAATGTCCCTTTTCATAATATTTCCAACTGAACATTAAATTCATTTTAATTAAGTGAAAATTGTATTCAAATGTCAATCTCTCTGCATGACCGAAATCCATTTGCGATTTTCTTCATCAAAGTCGAAGTGTCAAAAAGATATACGACTTCACTCATACTTTATTTAAATATAAAGTCCCCTCTAACAGAAATAAAAAATTCGATAACATCTCCTTAAGAGCCGTAAATTTTTCATGGCTGGTTACGTCGGGAAAAAAATACCATAAATTCCTCAAGGACCTTTAAAACCGTAAACACAACGAAGACGTTATGAGCGCGGCGTAAAAAATTCCTTTAAATATAGCAAACAATCGGGTCGTTTAATTTGACAGGTGAAATAAGCCGTTTCGCGTCTTATTTGTCACGCGAACGAAAGAAGAAAATGCGGGCGATAGAGGGCGCGCGCCGTATTCAAATTGCTGGCTTATATATCTGTCTTGTCTGTGAGTTTCCTGTGGCTGCCTGTCATTCCATCTGAACCTTTGTTTATGCATCTATCACATTTGTCTTGTTATCTGGCGTTTCCTTTTCTGCCTTTTACCTTGTCGCTTTGCTTTGCAAGGAAAGGGTATTGTTTGGCGGTGGTTTTCAAGCTCAAAGGGGGAAATGGGACGATCAAACGGCCGGCCGAACGCCTAGGTAAAAGTATATTTGGGAAAGCGATATTGATGTAACATTAAAAGTAATCGTACAAAGTCTGGGAGAATTCAATCCTTTTTGAAATAGTAAAAAGAACAAATCAAACAACATACCGATTTTTTTATTCATTGCAAATAACCCGGCATCAACTACTTAATTATATTACACTCTCTTCGAGGTGTCATTATTTTCTATCTATCCAGATAAAAGATTAAAGAACCCTGGGAGACTTCAACCTTAATTTAATAATACTCAAATTCGGACATAAATAGGTTTATTTGGACTTCCGGCTAAGATGGTGAGGCAGCCGTATGTGTATACGCGTCTTAAGGTTAAGAAAGAATTTTTTTTTAATTTCTTCTTAAACGTCCAACAGACGCTTATGAAGTGACAAAGACGCCCTGGTAGTGAATTTTATGTGTTAGAAACAATGAAAATGCCGGGGGCCCTAAGCTGCCTTACTCTGTAAATATTGTTTTGTTCATAATCTAAGTAATCATATCCTCATTCACGATATTTTGGAGAATATCGTTTTATTTTCATTTCAAAGGACAATCAATCTAATTACAATGTTGTCAGTAAATTAGAGAATTAAATATATTTCTACTTAATTATATCATTTCTAACTGGCTACTAAGATCGAAAATTCGAGCCAACCCCCGTCCCGAGAGGGACACCCTTGGAAGAAGAAGAAATAGGTTTCTCACAACGTCATTTATGTGGTCTGTATGACGTCATACACAATTTTCTTAAATGACAATTTCAATATTTGATATATCGATTTGAAAGATTTAGTAATTATACCTACATGCCGTTAAAATTTCAAATCGGTTACCTATCAAGCTTTTCTTGCATTTGTTTCCTTTTATTCACTTAAACCGAAAAAAAATCAACTGAAACGTATAAATTTAACAAAAATATAAAAAATCAAAGTATGTGCTCAAATTCGCTAACATTTACTATCTGACAATGAGCAATGCGATTTTCAATTTTTTTTAACTTTGGTTAACACTTGAAGAGTGATTAGTCTGACTTCTTCCATTATTCTCATTTTTAAATCATCAGTTCTATTTGGTCGGTTGACGTAAACTATTGTGATGTAACCGATTTGTAATTTAAACGTCCTGTATGTAGAATTACTAGATCTTTCAAATCGATATGTGAAATATATCTCTTCGGTAATATAGTGACTGTAATTTAGAATATCGTTGTTTGTATACTAGTAGTTTTTATCGTAATTGCTACATTATCTTACAATGTTACTTTACCCTTCCCAATTTCTTGGTTAAACTGAAGTGATCACAGATTATATCTCTACATTGTATTCTGACTAAAGAGTGCTTTATTTTTATTTATTTTCAATTTTCTGATACATTTATTTTGAGCCAATGTAATAAGTTTTTCTAGTTGTTTTATTATATTTTTAAAAAAATATTGAAGGTTCTGAAGGGGTCAAATAACAGTGAACTGGAGCTTGACCTTGAACACGAAGTTCAAGGTTATTTCAGAGTCAGGTTGATTTCCGTTCTAACACCTGAAGTGCAAAAAACATAAAATTTCATTTCATTTCTAAGTGAAGTTGTTTTTTTGAATGAATGAGAACCTATTAATTTCGTACCGTAAATAGAATGAACAGTACCATCCTGACCATGACGTTCAAGATTATTTCAGGGTCAGATTGCTTTTCAGAATATGTATTTTTGAGACTCTTCAGTGTTATCGTTGAAGAAAATTATGTCACTTTATGTCAAAGGCTAATTCGGAAGTAAAATTGATAGCTCTTTCTATTTCTCCTGACAAAAATATGAGGTTTATCAGGAAAATAGGAAAATAAACTGACCTTGAAACAAATTTCAACGTCAAGGTCAAGTTCCAGCTCACAGGTATTTAACTCCCCTCGAGACTATTACGCAATCAAAAACGTTAATACGTTGTTTCAAGATAATGGTCTCACCTGGTATATACACATACAGGGTTAACAGTTATGATAGCTATTGTTTTCTAAGTTATATGATTTGCTTATAAAGCTTAGGATTCCATTACAAATAGTTTTAATACAATTTAATAATAATAACAAATCAGCTTCGAGATCTGTTTGGTTCTTTCATAATTTAAAGCTTATATATCAATTACTATTTCATTCGCTTTTTTCACTATACTTTTTATTAAGCTTCTAATTGTGGGTGATATTTTTCACTTTAATTTAAATTTACTGACCAGTTAACACGATTTCCAAATGTAGACTCTAGAACAGTGGTGGATCCTGGATTGTCGTTTGGAACGGGCATGAATCCGCTGAGGTTTGGTTTTAGCAAAATCAATAGTAAAAAAGCACACAACATTTTACGATGAAAATTCTACCTCAGGTAGTGTAATGCGTGCTAAAAAGTTTAATTAAAATCATAATCGTCAAGTTCACTTTAAGATTTCTTACAGAAAAACTCCGATGCTCGGGGGAGGGGGGAGGGAAGAACCACCTTAATTCGCCACTGCTATAACCTAGAAGAAATTACAATTTTTTTCTTTTGCTCAAATTCAAAACTGCCCTTAAGCTTATTGTTTTTTTTTCTACTGTACCCACTGAGCTTGGAAAAATGCCATTATAAATTGTTACAATTAGATTTCTAGAAATCTAAAATGAGTGATCTTCTGTAACTTAGGCCTCCCTTAAAAAATAGTTTGCTAACATAAAAGTAGGACTAAAAGTGCCTAGGTGACAAATAGCATTTTACATTCCAACACAGCTTATATCTTCAATTGTTTGATGTTTTACATAACCATTAAATTACTGCAACTTCTCTGTGGCTATTTATCTTTTAGAAAATTACGGCATAATTAGATTTAAACAGCAATTTCCTTGTTAAATTCGCTTAATATTATTCACCCTCAATGTCATTGGGATCGTCCCTTTCAGCTCGTTTTCTAGAAGGCATTTTCCATTTTTTTTACGTCTCGACGATAGTGAAATCCTGTAACTCGCATCGAACAAAAGGCACGCTATCGCCGGCTGAGTACGCGCGTCCATTATGGCCGCCGAAGTACATGGCAGCCCTTGTATATTACACGTCGAACATTTTGTGAGTGCCCATTTAACCACCAGCAACACAACGTAAGTACATCTGGTGTCTGTTAATTATTTATGTCCTTTTTACGAGAGGAGCACTCTATAGAGCTCACACCACTCCAACGTAACAGCGTGTGCCCCTGTTTTGTACTTTGTCGTAAGCACCACCTTGATAATCATGCAAATTTTCTGGTTGGAAATACCGACACCAGGTCTGGAATAGGAGAATTTCATTTTCTTTTTTTTTTGTTTATTTATTGTTTTTAAATAGCCCAATAAAAAAGAGAGTACTTTTTGGAGCAAATTGATTCATGGTTCATTTCCTTGGTCGTTTCTGAGAAAGATTTTTATGGGATTTAACTAATTGCTACTTTTAATTAAAATTTAAAAAGTGGAGAAGGTTCTAAGTTCTTCTATATAAATGTTCAATATGGTTTGCAGTTTATATTACTCGAAACAGCTTAGCTGATTTGGGTAATTTAAACAGTATTTTATTAAGACTGAGCCCCAACTGCTCCCATAGTCTTTTCCATAACATGAATCATCCAGTTTCTTCAACAAATCGTGGAAAAATAATATATTTATTTGTTACTAGCGCATCCACCGAAAAATTAAATATATTTTAACTAACCTGTTATACAGTGTGTCTTCGTAAGTTAGAATCAAGCGGAAAAAATTTTCATTATTAATATTAAATAATTTGGTCAAGTGCGAGTTGGACTCGCATATTTAGGGTTCCGTACCACCTTCAAGATTCTAATATTCCAGTTTGAGACAAGAAGGGAATGAGTGCATTTTCTTATATTTACCCTTATATCTTTTAAAGGAAGCGTTTTAAATTTATAAAAAATATACACTTTTATTTTCCACACATAGACTTTTTATTTTATCTGCTTTAGGATTCGCTTGATTTTTATCAGAATACATATGTATTTAATTTTCTAATTTGGCCCCCAAAAATGAACATTAGAGTTTTTTACTAATAAACTTTCAGAGAAGTCTTTTATAATCTACTGTCTGAGTTTTAAAGGCTCTGTAGATGGAAAGAAAAAGGGCAAAATAGGTCAAAGTTTAAATTATAAATTATTAAATCTGTTATTCAAATTATTTAAAAATATAAATAAAATAATTTTTCAAAATTTAAATAGTGTAGTTTCTAAAGTGGGAATTAAATCGATGTTTAATATTTTTGTTAATATCTTTTAAACAAATGATTTAAAAATATGATATATTTCTAATTCACATAATGAGCATTTTATCTGATATATTACATAATGCGTTTGAAAAATTAATCTTTATTTTCCATTTAATCGTATAATTTGTCCCTATAATTACTATGGGGGTTTTCTAATAATATATTTTCCGTTTAATTCTATTATTTGGGGGCCAAATAATAGAATTAGGGATTTTTTTCATATTTTTCCTATAAACAAAAAAATGAGGTCTTATAGTTAGGGGAATAACGGGGAGAATGGGTAATTTTTTTAATATATTTTAAAATATTTATTTAAAAAAATAGAAAAATATATTTGTATTCGTCATAATGAGCCCTGTAATTTGATATATTACATGACCCGTTAGAAACAATTATATTTTTTTATTTTCAATTTAATTCTATAATTTGCCCCCCAAAATGAATATTAGGTTTTTTTTTATTTTTCCAGTAAAGTTCAGGTGAAAGGGACTATACCTCCATTGTTTTTTCAAAATTTTCCACCTTATGGTTTCGGGGATAGGGGGGGATGGGTAATTTTTTTAAATATTTTTGTTAATATCTTTTAATTTATTTATTTTAAAAATATGAAAAAAATATATTTGTTTTCGCCATAATGAGCCCTTTCATTTGATATATAACATGATGGGTTAGAAACAATTTTAATTTTATATTTTCGATTTAATTCTATAATTTGCCCCCAAAAAAAATATTAGGGGTTTGTCCTTATTTTTCCAGTAAACTTCAGGTCAGAACCTATACATCTAATTTTTTTCAAAACTTTACGTTTTATAGTTTCGGTGATAAGGCGGGGGGGGAAAGGATAAATTTTGGTATATTTTCGTTAATATCTTTTTAATATTTTTTTAAATATGAAAAAAATATATTTGTGTTCCTCAGAATGAGACCTTTTATTTGATATATTACATGATGCGTTTGAATTTTTTTTATTTTTAAATTTTTATTTAATTCTATAATTTGCCCCCCAAAATTAATATTAATTTTTTTTCTCCTTATTTTTCCTGTAAAGTTCGGGCAACGTTCTATATTTAATATTTTTTTCAAAATTTTAGGCTCAGTAGTTTTGGAGATCAGGGGGGAACGGTCATTTTTTTTAGTTTTTCCCCCAGAAGTACCCCTAAAATCAATTTTTTTCTTTTACGATATGTACTCCTGATCGGGTCACCAAACTATACATTGATGCCAAATTTCAACCTCTTCCGTCCAGTAGTTTAGGAAAAAATTGCTGTGATGTGACAGAGGCAGAAATCCGGAGTGATATTATAAGGGTATCCGTATATTGTATATACGGAACCCTAAAAAGATCTGCTTGGTCTGTAACATGAACTGAAATTATGACACGTCACTTTTTTAATAGTATACGAGTCTATCGTAAAAGCATAGTACAATTTTTTGGTAACATCGATAACACAGCCCCACACAACAAATAAAAATATTTGGATGTTGAAACCGAATCCGGGCTCAAACAGACTCATAGCCACTCCAAAATTTTGCTAGATCCAAAAAAACACCCTCCAAAAGGGGTGAAATGGATCATAGTATCCTAGTCCAACTTGTTGAAACTTAATGAATCGCATTTGATGAATTTTCAGGTGTACAGATTTTGAGTAATGAAATAAATTTGTAATGCAGTCTCATCTGGGGGTGAAAACTACTCCAACTTCTAGATACAATAAAAAATAGTTTCGAATACCAGACACGGTTATAATGTCTTATTTAGTGGAAGTAGCAAAAAACTATAGTAGCTTACTTCTTCAACTAATAAACAACCCCTATAGGTGGAGAGAAACTACCCCTAAATTCAAATTTCATAAAAAGAAGATTTCCCTTATATCCATGCTTAGGTTTATTAAACAACATCTTTAGGTATGGGGAGGCGAAAAATACCCCATTAAATAAATTAAACTCGGCTGTATTCTATAACTAGAAAAATTGATAATCGGGAATAAAGCTAAGAAAAATACAAATTAAACAAATAAACTGGCTAAAAAATTGAATATCCGCTGTAAATAAACTTAAAAAAACTTACAACGGATATTGCTGAACGAGGAGAAAAAAGAAAAATTAAAATTGATTCAAATTGGAGACTGTAAATCATTATACATTAATAGCAAGCAGAAGTAGTACTGTAACGTAGATTGTAAATAAATGGTGTTTTTCCTAAAAGTTCCACGTCCAAACAATTTTTCTCATCCATAAAGATCTGATTCAAGATTAGTTTGTTACAATGATATTGGGGTAGTTTTCAGGCTTATCCTAAATCTAAAGTATAGTTTTCTCTCAAACTGGCGCTGCCTAATTTTTTAAAGTCGAGCTACACATTGAATGGAATATTTTTCACCCCCACATACCCAAAGTAGGATTCAACAATGTTCATATTACTTCAAAAGTCACATAAGGGTCACAATGCTGCCCGATATTTAGATATTTAAACCTAAGCGTGCATATTAAAAAAATCTGCTTTTAACATTAATTTTTGATCCAATTTTTCTATAAAATTTGGGTTTAGAGGTTGTTTTTTTCCTCCACCGGTGTTGTTTGCTGGTTGAGTAAGTAAGTTACTAAAGTTTTTGCTGCTTCCACTAACTAAGACATTATAACCTTTTCTCGTATTTAAAATTATTTTTTATTATGTTTCTAGAACTCTGGGTAGTTTTCACCCTCAGATGCGAGTACTTTTCACATTTATTCGAGTATACAAAATCGGTGCACCTCAAAAATTTATTCAAAGGCGATTCATTAAGTTTTAACAACAGGACTGAGATACTATGTTTTTTTGGCTCAACCAAAATTTTGGAGGGTGACCTCGGATTGGGTTTCGGCCTCCAAAAATACATGAGGAAAGCATGGTTTTTGTGGGTCTGTGTAATTGTTTGGAAAACCGTTGATGTTAATTGAAGTGTACAATTACATTCATCTACGATGAAAAATCCCGTTTTGGATTTTTTTTACACCGTTCAACTCCATCATATCATTATGGAACCGGAATTTCAACCAAAAATTTTCTGAACACCAAAATAGCGCCATACTTTAATGGCGGTCGTTTCCTTTCTAACCTATGCTCGAAAACATAAATAATTTCGACCTTCTGAGGATAGTGCATCTGATGAAGGGTCTTACCTAGAAATGATATACTTTTTTTCTTAATAAGCCTACAAATTTCTGAAAGACGAGTAACATAACTTTCTGGTGTTTGTAGAAATTGAAAACGCTAGTAACTCACTTCCAATACTATCTACAGATTTCACAGTTTCACTTTTTAATTACCTTTTTCAATATCACTTCCATTCATATCTTATTTGTCTTGATGATATCTACATTTACTAGTTATCTGCAAAAGTCTCTCCAGCTTTCATAACTTTCTTCCCCGAAGTTAATTTAAGCGTAGTTTAACTAATTGAATTCTTCTAACTGAAATATTCCAACCACATGAGACTCTAATCTTAAACTGGAAAGATTTCAGTTGAAGAGCAAACATAATTTAATCTGTTTGTAATTAAAACACTGAGTCAGATACTGAGTTAACAGAAGTAACTTGTACCTCACCAAAATTATACACTTTTAAGCTACCTAAAAACGAAAACACTAAAACAAAGCGAAAGTAAACAAAACCCCAGGACATATTTGCTTTTTGCGCCAATGTTGACTCAAAAACTTTTGAATAGGAGTACCCCCTCAATCATACAACCCCTAGCGGCTACGCAAACAGGTTTTGAATCTGACAATATCCATTTTCCGTCCATGGAAACGGTCAATGTTTGAAATTTTCCCCGTTCAATGCCCAACGTATAACACAATTATTAATTAAAATAACCTCAGGTGGATATCCAATAACAATAGAGCATAGAGAAAAAGCGGCCTGATCATAGTCGAAGTATAATATCATTAATGGATTTTTGATGTGCAATACTATACAATTTCATGGCAAAAAAAATCAGCTAAATGTATAATAGTTTTTGGTTGATGCAGAAGACTGATTTTAACGAAGTTATTTCGGTTTGCGATAATGGCACAAATAGAATTTCGTGTTTAGTTTTTGATATTGATTCGCTGAGTTTCGTCGGTTTTTTTAATTATTAAATGGCGTACTGCGTTATTTCGACAATGGCACTGTTGTGAGGCGTTACATTTTTTAAGGAAGACATAAGACTAAAAAGACGGAAGCATATGGTAACTTTTTAAAATAACCTCACTTATAATCCAGTCAATGAAGGTAAAAAAGGGTGAAACTGTATAATTTTCCCATACGGATAAAAAATTGACAGTAGGTTCTGCTTACCCCCTACTTCCGAGTTGCTTTTGTCCAGGGGATAGATGTCTTGCTTAGGGTGGTAAAATTCTTCTTTGAATATAAGCAACTCTTTTTCTTTAGTTTTTTTCGTAAAGTCAATACTTTTCGACGTTTCGTTATTGAAAATGTCAATTTTTCAACCAAACACGTATGTTGTCAACTGTCGAACACTAAGGATTTTATCGAAAAATCTATTCTAAGCCAATATACAGGGTGAGTTTTTTTTATGATCTGTATGGGGATCCTCTGAAACTAGCGGAGATAGAGCAATGGTTAAATTGGGAAAGATTTGCAATTTTACTGGCCCAATTTAAAGACACTTTCGGATTTTTGTAAAAAGTCATGGCTTACTAGATATTTTGAAAAAACGAAATTCTGTCGATTTAGTCAAATCCCTCTCGCTCCTTTGGTTTTGATTTTATAAAACAGTGCTCAAGGAATTTGAAGGGATTAGAGTGCTTAAAGTTTTTTTGAAACATTGCCCCGTTTTTTCAAAATAACTTAAAAACTATTAATAATAATCAAATTTGTTAAAGTACAAACTGCAATTTATTCTCTAAAAAAATTTGGACATCCTAAAACATTGTTTTGAAAAAAGGCAATTTTTCACCAAATTGCAAAAAATTCTCTTTCAACAATAAGGTCTTTTTTTCAAAATTTTAAACACTAATCCGTTCGAATTTCTGATGTAGTCTGTTTGTTTTTATATTTAGTTTGTACTCATTCCGGCTAGCAGATATTCGTCTGTTCTATACACACCATGGTGCTCCAGGGGTTTCTTGTCTTTTGGGTTCCCTATTAGCTTTCCGGATAGATGGATACTGTCCTGGGGGCTGGTGGAGGATTAGTCAGCATTCGCCTCCTTATACTGACTGGTTGACGGTTTCTGGACCTATGGTTGACTTGTTGGTTACCCCTGGTCGGTGACAGTTCATATAGCCTCACTCTGCAGTCACGTTGAAAGTGCCCTATCCGTCTATAATGGTAATATGCTCCTCTGGTGTCAGTTCTTTGTGACTGTTCCAGTAGTGTGCTTATACCGGTCAACACTGCCTGAAGGATGGTTCTGGTTCGTCTTGGTTGAAAGCAACTGCTCGTACCCTCGGCTTGGACATGTTTATTACGTCCTCTACCTCCGAAGCCCGGAGCAAAGCTTCATTACTCTACTTGATGCCACTATGTCTTAGATTTCTTTGCACTTCAACATCTCTGATACCGTTTCCGAAACTATGTGTGGCCAATAAATCTTCTGTTTCCTCTGGTAACTCTTAGTAGGACAGGTGTACTAATCGTCTAATCTCAGCTTCTAATACTTGTAGACTTTCTCCGGATTTTTGCGTTTTTCCTCTAAGTTGCACTTGGTATAACTGACCCAAGGATTGAGTGTCGTATCGTTTGTCTAGGATTGCGAGGATCTTGTCGAAGTTACCTTGTTGATCCACTGGAATGCTTTGGACGAGCTCTAGTGTCAGACCTCTTAAAGAAATTACCAGAGAGGTAGATGTTTCGTGGTTATTCCACCCATTAGCTGTAGCCACGGCTTGAAATTGCTGTTTGTACATAGGCCAAGATAAAGCAAAATGTGGGTGGTTTGCTAAAGGAAGCATTGGTGCTCACGGTGTTCTGGTATTTCCCTCTCTGCAAATCTTGTTGCATTTTTAGATTGTTTCCACTTAGTTTTGTATAGCACTGATTTCAAATTATACCTGGCTCTAGATGGAATCGATGTCATATACTTTGGTTTCAAAAGTCTCCACATTAGTTTTTAGCATCTTTATGTCGTCATTTATCCTCTTTTATTTATGATTTGACTATTTTCATTCTCTCATTAACTGCTTCATTAACTTGCGTTACTATTTGCACTAATTGTTCAAATTTCTGTTGTCTCTTTAATTTATCAGTCTGTATCTTTTCTTCTAATACATTTTGTCTTGTTAATTCAAATTTCTAGATAGTCCCTCAATTAAATTTTGTAATTTACTATTCATCGTAGAAACAAGGTTTTCCAATTCAATCGTCCATTTGTCCCATACTTCGAATTGTAGCCATAAATCAATTTATATGTTAATTCACTTCATCGCAATTTCCTGGCACATTTCAAGGGTTCAAAATTAATTTAACACAAATATTCACGTTCAGTTTCTCTGACTTTATTTTCACAAAATTAAATACACTATTTATTTAAATCACCTGATTTCCATCGATACAATTCACATGGCATATAAACAAATGTAAGCTAGTCAACATGTACAACTGTCCATGTATAATTAGCATGGAATTTTCCCGTATTTCGATGGTTATTCCTTTGTTGTCGTAGCGTTTTGCCGGAATCTTTTCGAATTTTCTAGTGGACCTTGGGGTGGTCCATTTTTTATTACTTCAGCCGGCTATTTTTACGTTTTGTTATGGCTGAATGATAAATTCTTCATCTTTCCATAGGCGACGTAAAGATAAATTTTATAACAATACTAAAAACCATTTTTTACAATATCCAAGTTTTTATTGATGACCGTTCTAAGGAGTTTATAAATAAATCCAGTTACAGAAAACGAAGAAATTAGTTTCATTTGATTAACTATCACAAAGTAACGGCTTTCATAATTATTTTTTTTAAACAGTAGCTTTTCATCTTTTAACAAAGCTTCGATAAAACGAAACTTTTGATCTTACGTAATCGAAAACATTATGAAGAATTCCAAAGTACCAATGAACCAGAAGACCCTTAACGTTCAAACAACATAAAAAATAAGTTTCATAGTAAAATGTTTTGCTTCCTTTCGCCGTTGTCGAGTTACTTTCTTTCCAACACACTCCGCTTTTCCGTACTGCATTATTAATTTTCATTTCGGACGGGCGATCGCCCTCAGAAGCAGACTCAGCACACTCCTCCACGATACTCAGCGCCGAACAAGCGCCGAGCTAGTAATAAAATGAATTATTAAGGGCAATGGCGATATATCTTTGGAGTTTCGGAGAAAGCGACCCATTTCGAGAATGTGTCTGCCATCTCATACGAAACGGAGCAGGAACGATAGACCGAAATTGAAAAGAGAAGTTTGTTCTTGTGGGATTATACTCGGGAATATTTATATTTGACTTATGGTCCAGACGAGATATCCGAAAAATCATTATGAAATTGAAAATCGAGGTATGTGTTTTTTAAATCTCTTCGGAAAAATATGTCGTATATCAAAGCATTTTTCAAATTGATTAAAAATACACACATGAGATAAGTGTTTTACGAATTTCAGAAAAAAATTATTTTAATTGAAAAATCTAAGCTGTTGAAAATGAGATTTAACCATTTAAATTATTCTGCCCGTGCATTAGAATTTTTAACCGACTTTAAAAAGAAGGGGCTCTCAATTCGTCTGTATATATCTTTTAATGTGGGCACGGCGCTTACTCGAAAGGAATTTCGATTGTTTAAACTGGATACTGTTAAGGGGGATTTCAAAGTGGTCCCTTATTTTTTTCAAGGACGTTTTTTAGAAATTCGGCTTTTTAACCGATTTATATTATAACCTTTGGTGAAAGTTGTAGTATTAAAAAACCTCTGGGGTTATTTTTGTTGCTATATTATTTCTTGCTACATTATTTAAACAAATTCCAGACCCGCGCTTCAGTAATGTTTATATGGTTCCTTATATCTAATGGAATGGTTCTAAACAACTGCCATGATCAAGTTCGACGTCCGAGAGTACTTGATTTTAGTACTTTGTTTGATGCTTTTTTAATCTCTCGGATTAATTTGTTGCTAAATTATTTTAACTAATTTCCGCCCGCCTTTTAATAATATTTACATGGTTTCTTAGATCTAATGAAAAGATTCTAAATAACTCTTCTTGACAAAATTTGACGTCATAGAGTACTTTGATTAAGTACTTTGTTTGACGTTTCTTACTCTCTCGGCTATATTTTTTGCTAATTTATTGAAACAAATTCCCGCCCCGCCCTTCATTTATGTTTGTGTGGTTCCTTAGATCTAATGGAATGGTTCTAAACAACTGCCACGATCAAATTCGACATCCTAGTGTACTTTGTTTTAGTTATTTGTTTGATGTTTTTTAATCTCTCAGGTTAATTTGTTGCTAAATTATCTAAACAAATCCCCCCTTTTTCATAATATTCACATGGTTCCTTAGATCCAATGAAAAGATTATAAACTACTTTCATGATAAAATTCGACGTCCTAGAGTACTTTGTTTAAGTACTTTGTTTGATGTTTCTTACTCTCTCAGCTTTATTTGTTGCTAAATTAGTTAAACAAATTCCCGTCCCGCCCTTCAGTAATGTTTATGTGGTTCCTTATATCTAATGGAATGGTTCTAAACAACTGCCATGATCAAATTCGTGTACTTTGTTTAATGTGTTTTACTCTCTCGGTTTATTTGTTGCTACATTATTTTAACAGTTTCCCTCTCCGCATTTCAGTAATGTTTATGTGGTTTCTCAGATTTAATAGATAGATTCTAAACAGCTGCCATGATCAAATGCGACGTCCTAGAGTACTTTATTTTAGTACTTTGATGTTTTTTACTCTCTCGGGTTTATTTGTGGCTAAGTATTTATACAAATTCCTGCCTCGCCTTTTAATAGTGTTTATATGGTTCCTTAGATGTGATGGAAAAGTAAGAGTACATTTTTAAGATTTATTCGATACGATACCCACCTAAATGTACTTAACATGTAAAAAGAATTAATACAAAGTATCGAGTACAAAAGTATCGGTATCGAAAAACAGTACTCGATACCACAAAGTATCGATACTTTTTCCGTATTTGACTAGAACCAGTAAGTTATTTCAAATAAGTTTTATTTTTTTAGTTCTCTAGAACCTCAGAACAGTTACTTGGAAATACTCTTTATAGACAGCTAACAAAATTACAAAAAATCGTAATTCCTATTTAAGTTGACCATACAATAATTTATTATCTGCCTTTGATTTAATTATTTTCTCTTAACAAAATAAAAATTTATTAATACCACCTAGGTGATTATAATATTCTCTCGCCCATATGTGTATATGAATGAGCAACAACTATTCAGTACCAGATTGCAGATACAATTACGACATTTGTTAAGAAAATCTTCAGACATATGGCATTTGTAAAAAGTAATTGGCAAAAATAACTTAATATCTCTCGGAACAAAGAGCCATTTTGTTTTATCCGTCGTGTCAGATAGCTTCTAGGAACTCGACAGTCTTACGAGAAAAACTAGCGAGTAATAATAGCCAATCTGAGGGAACGAAGGAAAACTAAAAGATTAGTATAGAGAGGAGCATAACACGAAGTAAAACCGCCTTTTCCACATTCCATCTTGATACGGGTCATGTAATGCAATTACGTAAAGCGAGTAACAAAACCTGTGAGAGTGGATGGCTTGCGGTAGCGTCGTTGGGCGAGCGTGTATCTCCCGTGATATGAACGTGTAGGGTGATTTTTGTAGACATTGAGCTTTTCGAAGATGCAGAAGATTGGATTAAACCTATCCAAACATTAAACTGCCATTTAATACTTAGCATTCTGTGATATTAATTATATTTTGGGTGCTCATTTGGGTTTTTAACTCTTCACAATGCTTTTTGAAAACTACAGATAAGTAATAATGAAAATCAAGGTGTAGTATCTAAGAGCATTTTGTGGAAACTTTCCGGAACACTAGTTGACTTCTTATAGAAAAATCTATGAAAAAGTAGGTCTACGGATTTGTCAACTAGTTTTTTTGTATAATATATTAGGATGTATTTTGATGTGACGTTTCAATTCCGTATCAGAAACCGTTGTCGAACAATGTTTTTTGAAATGATTTATACAATATTCGTAGCTTGACTTTTTTGACAAGGTCAATTAATTGATCAATTGACTTTGAAGTTTCCTTTTTGATGTTCACTTGCTAGGAGCTGTTGACATGATACCGGTATGTCTGCATAAGGTGTCCCAATTTCTCCATTATTTAACAACATGCAAACACTGTCTATTGATGTTTTACATTTCTTCTTTTGCACCGTTGAATGAATGTGCGTATATATCCGGATTGGTGAAACTTCAAATTTTGGAAAAGAATTCTATTGGTAAAGTGATAAAATTAACGCATTTTTTATCTGATAACTCCTTAACAGGAAGAATTACTGCAACTCCGCAGAAAATCGCTCTTCTTAGATGACATAACGCCAGTAGTGCCTGTCCTCCCTATGTACATCTCAAGCACATAGGTAAAGCATAGTATTTTCAGCTCCTTAAATCAATGAGTACCAATCTCATTTTGTTTGTATACCAGGCAAATACCTATTTAAATGCAAATTTTTCCATTTTGCGAAGACGGTGCTTTTGGTTGTCACATTCAGTGACAACACATGTCAAACTTTAAATTGCTAGGTACGTTTATAGACAGGATGTTTACTATAGCAAAGTAAAGTGATTAGTTGCATTTATTTACGGACTAGAATGATAGTGGTCAGGCAGCCGTATATAGGATGATTTAGGGTGGAACGTTTGGTGGTAGTTGGAAAAAATGTGAAATTAAAATTATATAGGGTGATTAAAAAACTGTTATATGATGTGGACATAAGTCATATACTGGTTGAAATATATGATGCAGTTTTATATTTCAGTGACCAAATTATTTTTTTCGATGGGGTAAATATGATGTATGAAGCAACACTTAAAATCCAATTCTACTTATTTAGCATTGGAAGTCGAAGCTTTTTCTATAGTTATACAGGGTTGTCGATGCGTACATAAGGCATAACGGTATGGCGTAGTCGCGCATGGATTTACCTCCCTGTCCTCTTCTGGCATGAATGAACGTTCACTTTGAAAATAAAACATTTTAAAAAAAAATATAACCGGAATGAAAATTCTCAATCACGATAATGTTTATATAAAAGTAAAAAATGTGATTCTATTAATACCTTCTAGTATTAAAAGACAAGTGAGATCGTATCAATTCTGTATAATACGTTCTTTTCTTTTCTATGTGTAATATTTGCCAGGAATTGGAATATGATAATGCAATACACATGATGGCAATGGATAGTACGTTAGACGAAAAAAATGGTTACTTATTATTTAGCATTAAAACCTTATTATGCCTTTATATTGTTTTCTAAGTGAAAACTTGCGAACTATAGCTTGAAATGAAACATAAGTGAGAAAATACCCCATTATTTAAAACGTATATACATACATTCTCACATGAGTTGGTTTTTTCAGCACGTTTTTTGGCCATTTTTTTTCGTGAAGAAATATTTGTACTTTTTGGTATATATTAACATACATTTTTGTGAAATTCTAATTACCGGGTCAAAACTGCCCCTTTATTCTTTATGTTATTATTCTTTAATGTAGCAACACCACAACCCGTCCCTTTGAATTTAATAGAAATTATTTCTACTTTGTTATCTGGTTCCTTAGATCAAATGAAAAAATTCTAAACAACTGTCATGATAAAATTCGACGTCCTAGAGTACTTGATTTTAGTACTTTGTTTGATTGCTTTTTTAATCTGTCGGCTTAATTTGTTGCTAAAATATCTATACAAATTTGCGCTCTGCCTTTTAATAATATTCACATGGTTCCTTGGATCTAATGAAAAAATTCCTAAACAACTGTTGATAATCATTATTCAACGTCCTAGAGTACTTTGTTTTAGTACTTTGTTTGATACTGCCTTTAGTCTTTATGCTATTTTTCTCTCAATTTAGCAACAACCACAACCCGTCTCTTTGAATTTAATAAAAATAACTACTACTTTGTAATCTGAAGAAGCCAGTAACCTGAAACAATATTGTCCAATAGCAAATAAATATAAGTGAAAATTACCTTAGTTTATTTTAACTAGCGTCTCCCCGTGGTCGAAATTCGACCCTAATTCATAAAAATTATGAGTTGAACATTATTGACGTTATTTTGCTTGTATAAAATATAGAGTTGAGGCGAAATTAGAAAAGTAGGCCAGGTCTTTGCTATCCCTATTACTTAATTTAAAGTACATTTATAGAAATAATTCACGCAATATTTTTTATTTATGTATATAATTATAGGATTATTTTTACATAAATATGTCTATGCAACATCGGCGGATTCTTTTTGTAACCTAAAAGTTTCCGTCATTTACACACAACCGATTGTTAAAAATAGAGATGACAAACAACCCAATGAAAACTCTAATATTTAATGACATTTCCATTATCCGCTGATTGATGATTTGTTGCACAACACCTTCGGACTATTGTGAAAACTTACAAATATTATTTTCTACTTGTCAATCAATACTGATCTATGATTTACAACACTAAATATTTTCCTATTGAACTAAAGGCAACTCCAAAGATAGTAAAAGATGGTCATCACTTGGTTTGAAAGAGCGTTACCAACGAATATAGACTCTATATTCGTTGGCGTTACCCAGCCACTGCCGTGTTTATCATTTGAAAACCGACCTAGCATATATAATTACGCAGTGGTTTCTGTTGTCATGTAGAGCGTTTTGTATTTTAATTTTTTGAACATTTAGGTTATAAACTTTAAAGCCAGCACTGTACGATTTGAAAGTAATATATATATATATATATATATATATATATATATAAACTTTATATATATATATATATATATATATATAATATAAACAAATATATTTTACTCTAGAATAAATGTACCTAACTTAACCTAATATATTCAAACAAATCTTTAAAATATTTTTAACACTCAGAACTTTGCAGCAATGGGACCATGTAATGTAAAATTAACTAACTATAAGATACCCATATTGTCAGAAAACATTAATTTTCAGAATGATTTTCAATACAAAAAAATAACTTACCAAGGTATTAACCCATGACTATTTCTGTTTTATGTGGAAAATATAAAGAAATAGGAATCACATACTGTTAATTAATAGTACACCTATTTTTTTGAGAATTTTTTTTCTGTGAATTGAAATTGAAACCTTGAAAATACTTTGAAATCTTGTCTCACTGAATTGAACACTTTAAACTAATCGCTACAAAAGTAATGAAATGTCAAAATTTAAAACAAATTTCCGGCAGATGGCTAAGTATTCAATGTTGTCAGATCTACCTATTTATCGTGAATTTGTGCATAATTTTACAATTTTCTGTAATCTTAGTTAAACTTATATGAAAGTTACCCGACAAAAATAAAATGACTCTAAATTAAAAGTATAAGGTTAAAATAGAGAAGATATCAGAAATAAATTAATGAGGTGCAACATAATTCTGATTTTAGTTGACAAACCATATTTAAAATGCAATGAAAGTTGCAAACTGCAAATTTGCGAGCGCCCAATAAACGGCGATTATTATGTATTATAATTTTTCGTTGGTTCTATTTCAATAGCATGATTATGTAGGGTAACTTTAGCGAAGGGCCAAAACTTTTAGTATTACATTTAATTTAGTTTGTCTTTCACATTGGAGTCAACCTATCTTATGATTTTCTCTTCAAGCAATCTGGCGGCACTCTTTGGCATTGACAGTATGCATGTAAATAATATTTTTTTTATTATTTTATTATTTAATTATTGAAACAATATTATAAATTAATTTTTGCATTCTGCACTAAAGGTCGTCTGTAGCTACTAAACAAAACAAAAATAAAGAAAATCGGTTGAGTGACAGAGGAGAAAATGGTACCTAACCGTATTGTCTTTGCCTATTTATATATAGATATAAATGAAAATGAATGTTCACCAAGTAAAGATAGAAACAATGACCAAAACAATGCATGGTGGGATGTTCCTCTTTTATAAATCTACAAAAAAGATAAGGATAGCTTACTAGTCCTCTCAAAAATCGCCAGGTACAATACGACAATTGGAGCATTTTACAGTTGTATGTAAATTGAATTCATTGTGCTCACCTGATGATAAAGCTACAGGGAGTGCATATGAACTCTGTAGTAAACAAAAATACTATACCACCGAGTTTGTGCTCCGTTAATGCATCGTAGCAATGTAACAAGTACTCTGATAATAAATGGTGTCCAGAATATGATGTAGCCTGATGAAATACACAGACTTTCAAATATATATGGTGTTATTCCCAAAGAACTCAGAAACTATAAAAAGAATTTATTTTGTTAAAGATGTATAAACTTGAAAGCAACTTATTCTAATGGAAAAGCTGTGGAACCTTTGGTCTGTCACAAATGTAAAAACGCACCCTAACACCAGGAACCAGTGTGGTTTACTCCTTGATGATGACAACTTAGAGTTGTTTAAAACGGCGTTGAGTGTTTAAAATAAAAGTTTGGCGTTAGGGTGCAAAACTGAGTTTTTGCAACTTATTCTATCAAGCAATAAAGTTCCTCCTTATTTGTCAAACACTTTGTATATGTAATTTTCATTTTATTATGACAACTAAACTGGTAGGATGAAAAGTTCGGGGTGCTTCCTGCTAGAATAAACATATTTCACCTTTTTATCTCTTGATTTTCAAACTGATACACATTGTTTTTGTTTTCTCTTACGGAACTGAAATTAATTTTACATTTTTTAAATTGGCATTAATAAAATTAACTGTTTTCCTGTTTCCAGTGATATTCAAAATTTGCATATTGTAAGAAAATGTTATTACTTTCAGTTATGCTGGTCCCTTAAAAACTCGAACTTAAAAAGCTTCAATTTTAAGTAACATTGCCTATAATTATGCAAGTCAAGCCTGCCTTCACGTATCTTCAGATTACCCTGTACATCAAACGTGTACTATCCAAAGGCCATTTTCAACTTCAATTACGAAATTTTTTCCCCTTCATGCCTTGTTGTGCAAGTAGAGGACCTCGTAGAGGACTTGCAGTGAAGTCAAGGTCAGATCGCGCAAGACTACTTCTATCTACGTACTTCATTTTGCAGCTTTTGCTCTCTGTTAAGATTGTATGTGTATGTATGTGTGTGTGTTGTGCCCTCATAGATGGGATAAAATTGCTTTTGTTGACGAAGAAACGAGCCGAGAGTTGACTCGACAGTTTTGACAAATGCATAGAAGTGTGCAGTTGATTTGTGGATGTGAATGTGTAGGTGTTGCCGGATAAGACAACGTTAAGAAAGTGACGTAGTCGGTAACGGACTGAAATTGTGAGAGACTTGAATACGGACATGAATTAATTATATTGTATACGTTTATTTTATATACATAAACGCACGTCTTGGGAGGTATGCTTATTTATTAAATATAAATTTATATTTTTATTTTTTCTGAGTTCTTTGGGAATAACACCAAATAAACTTGAAAGTCTGTATATTTCAAACGTCTAAACGTTTCAAGGTTTAAATCAGACCTCGTTTTCAATGGTATTAACACTAATTAAAGAAAAATTTAAAAAATAAATAATTAAGAGGATTCGCCATCACAAATATTGTAATCACAATTTAACATTAATATTTTATTGTCAAACATTAATGTCAAATTGTGATTACGATATTTGTCAATGTCTAAGTACTTCTTGGGAAATAACACCACAGTTAAGAAAATTGCTCTATATTCCAAACGTTTCGGGGTCTAGGTCAGACCCTGTTGTCAATGGTTAAGAAACTTGGATAAAAAAGGCACAATTCTAAGATGTAAATTAAAATATTTGACAATTTGTATTATTTGATTTCTGACGTAACTAAGAGAATTTTATTTGTAATATACAGTGTAGCACAGAAACTTCTAAAGATCATATAATCATAAAGTTCATTTCAAATTGGAAGAATTTGAAAGGGAGATCTTCAGAATTTTATGTGGCGCTCCTAGGTGCGACTTTGTTATAAGATTCGCCAAAAATGCGGCCAAAGAATTTTGTTGATTCAGTGATCCCATTAAAACCATAAGGGAAAACTTAGGAAAAACCTTATGAACTATCCCGATATTGGGTTGTTCACAAGGACATGACCATTAGCAATTTCTTCCTTAATCATCGGCAACCAGGAACGACTGAATGCTACGGAGGTAGTAGCGATACAATCGTTGTCATTTAACAAAATTAAAGCAGAGTCTTTTATTTCACAAGAAGTACTTAGACATTGAAAAATATGCCACAGATATCATTCAGGAAACAACTACGATATTTGTTATTGCGAATCCTCTTAATTTTTTATTTTCTAAAAACCAGAGATGCCACAATTATCATTCAGAAAACAAATAAACTTATATTATAAGATATCCAAACGTCTTTATTCAAAACACACATTGGTTGATTTTGTATACGAATCTTCTATAAAAATATAATAACAGTAAAAATTATCAAGGCGGTAAATTTGGTTTTATAGTGAAAATAAGTATCAGCGATTATTTTGAAAATTGTCTGTAAGCACTAGTTAAGTAAAGCAAGTCCAGAACTTATTACTTTTTTCTAATAATGTTGTTAATAATAGATGTCGCTGAAAATCTTCATTTCGAGACCGTTTTTGAAGCAAAAGTTTCTTAACGGAGGCCCAGATTTACACATATGAAAATAGATGAGCAAGGGAATGAAATGCATAACTTGAAACTTCATTTGTTTCGACCCGACCGACACTACACACTTCCTCGATCTTGAAATACCCATCCAATTCAGGTAATATATTAGGAGTCTCTTCTTTCATAAAAAATCAATAATAAATAGGAAATAAACCAATATAACATCCAAATATTATAGAATACCTGCATCAAATTTGCTTTTTGTTCTAATAAACACTCTAATTGTGATATATTAAATTTAAGACATATGTTGGAAATTAAGAATACCCCACCAAAAAAATGGAACTTGATATTAAATTTTCATATTATCAACGAATATAAACCCATAGAAGGATACACATTAAGCAAACCATGTCCTTTGTTTACATTGTTTTACCATCGTAATAAACAAAGTACGTTTGAAACTCAATAGAGGGACTGATGTATTACATACATCCGGAACTTTTATATCTTTTAGAGAACAAGTGGTCCAGAGTCTAAAGCGCACGGCTCCGAATCCAAAGTTGTCGGGTTCGAAACTGAGAACAAGTATACTTCTTTTTTAATATTATGTCATTATTAATTAATTTTATTTACTATTTTCAGTTCACATAAAATGAGTAATAGTACTTGAACCAAAACTGCTGTTTTGGTTTACTCCTTGATATTGATGACCGCTTCGCTGTAGAAACGCTGGTTGAGTAAAAAAAAATGTTGGTGTTAGGGTACAAAACTTTTTGTTTATAAGACATACCGTTGTAATGTAGCCTTAAACAACGTCTTTTATGCTGTACAATATTTGTATTTAAAAAGTCATTGAACAGTGTAAGTATTATAATTAAACTTCCTTGTATTTACTGTTAATTGTAAAAAGTAGTGCCAATATAATATATAAACACTAATCCGGTTTCACAAGCCTATCCGTTTGTACACTTTGTTTAGTAAAAAGCCATTCTACTAAAGTTTGTCAAGTGTACAAAGTATTCAACTATCCTATATTCGATTACTGTGTTAAACATCAACCTTTTTAATTTCTACTTATTTAAGAAATAAGAATTCGGATTATTATCCTTAAACAGTTAAGTTAGAATACTAATACATTTACAATATTTGTCATTATCTTTACTATATACAAAAGGCACGTAAGCATGCGCAATACTATACACCTCTTTGCAAACTACATTTTCAAAAACTAAAAATATTTAATAATTAGTAAATAAACAATATATATGGTCGAACAATCTTCACTAATTATTAATAAATACATAATAATTAGTAAAAATTCGTCGTTTTAAGAAGATTAAAAATACTAGTACTTACTAAGGATGCTACCTTAATAATCATTTGTTTAACTATTTATATATTATAAATAAACAAAAGATAAACAAACAATTTTTTTATGATCGAACAATGAAGAAGAAACAACAAATAAATCAAAAAGAAAAATAAGCAAAAAAACTAATTTTTGTGGGATCAACCTATCAGTTAAGGTGGAAACACATTATCGTCACGTCACGTGAACTCACATGCTTCTACAGAATTTCGCGGCACGCTCGAAATAGCTGCAATACAATTTACGCATGGTTTTAAATCAGCTAGAACTACACTATGGTCACGTCACGTCATGTAGCTCACGTAAAGTTATACATGAAAACGTGAGTTGGTTTCTGCAAACTAACATTTTCGGCAATTTTTCGATAGTCTACCGATTTTAGACCATTTTCAAATTGTTCTACCGATTTTCGAAATATGAAATTCGGTAGATTTCATATGAAATTTTACGAATTTTTTAGAGTAACCACCAAACTGTCAATTAAATACCTATTTTGTCAATAAATTCTTTCATAATATTTATTTTCCTAGCAAATATGTATCTTGATTTTCTATATAACACCACAGAATAATCAAACATGTGATAACACAGTTAAACCAACATGTAATTATACTAACTTTCCGATGGCTACCGAAATTTATCCTTGAAAGCTACCGATTTCCGTACTGTGGCAGCACTGAGCGTGACATAAGGAAGCTAGTGTCGCCTCTTTCGGGATTTTTTGTGTTTATGTGCCAGACCGAAATATTTGAAAATAAAGTTATTTGATTTAATTTTACTAAAAGGTAAATGCGTTTTTATTAAATATTATTGTATACATTACTATAATAGCTATTAGTAACACAATTAAGTTATAATGGCTGTAAACAAAGTTAAAGACAGGTTTAGTAATGTAGGGCATTGTGTTGTAATGTCACAAGTCTCATAGTAAAACGGCTATATCTTTCCGGTATCCCGGAGGCCTACAAATAATTCGAGTGTATACAACAATTTGTATTTTGTGATTTAAAAATAACTTTATATTTTATATAGGGACCAGTTCTATGTAGTTCAATTTATAGAAAATCAAAAAAATAACCTCTTATCTATTTCTCTTGGGTTTTTTTGAATTTGGAACTAAGTGACAACACAAATATGTAATTTTAAGAAAAATTAATACATTAGGGAAATGATTATTATACTTTTGGGATAGCAGGATAAATCAATATCGTAGAATAAGAATAATAATAAGTTGAAACAAAGAGTCATGTGCCAGGTTAATGACTCAACACCACTGCGACTGACACAACAACACGTCCAATTACACCACCAGACCACTGATTAGAAACTGCTGAAATGGAAAAAGAACTTCATGGAAGATATATAAATGACGTCAACCGAGATTATGTCGACAGCGCAGCGTCGAACTACTGGTTGATCTCTGGACATATATTTCCTGAAACGGAAGGCTTTATATTGGCAATCCAAGATCAAGTAATTCAAACTAAGAACTATCATAAGTTCATCGTTAAAGACCCTTCTATTAACTACGACAGATGCAGATACGGTTGCAAACATCTGAATCTATCCAGCATATTACAGGAGGTTGTCAAGCGTTCGCTGCAACTGAATACAAAGAACGACACGATGCTGTGGCAAAAATACTGCACCAGGAACTAGCACTGAAACATTAACGATCACAGTCGGTTAGATTACCATACTATAAATACAAACCAGCATCTGTTTTAGAAAATAGCAACTACAAGCTGTACTGGGACCACACGATACTGACTGATCGGACTGTTGCTCACAATAAACCATATATAATTTGGTAGATAAAGTCGCTCGGAAAACAACTTTAATTGACATAGCAATTCCTAACAACAATAACATAAATATAAAGCAGGCTGAGAAAATAACCAAATATAGGGATTTGGAATTTCAAATAAAGACTCAGTGGGACATGAACAACACACGAACTGTACCAATTGTTATGTCAACGACAGGACTAGTCCCAAAACATCTGTTAAACAATTTAAAATACCTCGGTCTGGACGTACATCTTTACCAACAAACGCAAGAAGCCGTTCTTTTAGGAATAGCCCGGACGGTCATGAAATTCATGGGAAACTGCCGCCACGACTCCAACCACGGGCATGAGAACCTGGCAAGGGCTCCCACAGAGCTAAACACTTTTGATATCTAGGATATCTGGGGTTTAGTGAATTTTCCCCTAAAGGCACGCCATGCGTGTTTTAGAGGGAGCACTGTGCTGCCATACATTGTATGGTCAAGTCGGGATAAGTTGAAACACTAACAAAAAATAAATTTTATATATTTTTAATGGCTTCGAATTCTGAGGAACTCGTGGAGCTACAATCTTCACGTTCCATCATGACACACAACGTAAAGTAATAAATGTGACTTGGGTATAGTGTGGTTCTAAGACATGACAGCATATGAGAGTTGGCCGATGTGACAACATACGAGCCCACGTGACGTGACGTGTTTCCACCTTTATTCCAAAGGCTATTTATTTCTTTCATATACATTACAAACCTGCATCAAAATTGTTTATTTTATTTTATCTTTCCAAAATGAATTAAGATACGAAAATATTTCTAGGAGCCTATAAGTTTCAGTGCTTAATCATAAAATATGTAAATACGACAAAAGTGCCCATGGCATTCATTATAGATTATTACACTGTACTTTCCAATTAAGCAATTTTTTGGATCTGCTTTCATATGAACCTTTTTCTTATTTTTGAATGGCCAATCTCCTGCTCCAATATTTTGTAAACACCCTGTATAAATTAAAGTTAAATCAAAAAAATGCAGATGTCTATACTGTTTACGGTTTTATCTAGAGCTTTATTACAATTACAATTTAAGGAGTCTAAAATATAGATTCTATATGATGATAAAGAATTTATTATTGATACCTTTTTTTTCTTTCAGGTGAGTGTAATTTTTCGCAAAATTCTAATAATGTCGCCACAAAATAGTAAGTACAATAATATTGTTGCATTACAAATACAATTCCCATCTAAATTTTTGAGCATCCCATCGAAAAGGTAATTTTCTTTAACTAAAATAAATCGTTTGGAGCTGCAAAAGGTTCTTTTAACTGTTTTTCAAACTATCACAAGCATCAAGAACGGCTGAAAAGTATCTGGCGTTCATTCGATCGACAATTAGCTAATTAATCTCCCAGATGTGCCTTTTATAGCATATTTTTCATTAAGTTAATAGAATTGTTTCGAATAGAGATGAAATAAAACGGTATTCATCATTTGATATTTTTAGAATTATGCTTTGTTAACGTATAACAGTAAAATTTATATCTTTTGGCCATTAACCTGATGCTTTTTCCAGAATTTCATTTATTATAAAATTGATTACACAAAAATATATGGTTGAAGTGTTGTTAAATTTGGAATGTCCTGTAGAAACTTTTTGCAATAAATCAAATAACGAATAAGAAAGTTGCAAAATTACTAATAATTTAGCAAAAATCTTGCAGATATTGCCAGTTTTAAAAATATGCCTAAAGAGCAGAAATTGCTTAACAAGAGAGTCAACTAACCTATCCTAAGCAGTTCATTGTACATTTTTTATCTCATTAAATATCTTGGATATTTTGGAAATAATCACATCATATTTGTGACAAAGTCTATATTTCAAAGATTCTAAATATTTCACGGTCCTGGACCCCATTCTCAATGGCAGTTAATAAATGCAAATAAGTCAATTAATAAATAAATTAAGTTATTTGCACTAAAATTATAATTATATAAAATTTGTTACCAAAAAAGGGAGAATTTGAAATTGTATAAAATTAGAATTACAAATTACTCAAATATACATGATTTTTGATAGTATCTAAAAAATATATAGTATAAATATTTATCTGAGTATAATAATTTATTGTCACTTTTTTTCATAATATGAAAGAACACCAGAAATAATGCTTTGAGATAAATCGTTACTAAATATTAATTTAAAAACCAAGCAGGCGTTTTGAAATAAGATAATGCTTTTATAAAACGATTGTTTCTTTAAAAATCAATGATCAAACAAAATATTTTTTAATGCCTTTGTTTATAACATTTTTCTAACTAGCAACAGAAAATTGAAACAAATTTTTATATAGTTTTCAATTATTATAAAATGAAACAGTCTAATCATAAAAGAATGAAGACCTATTTGAATTTGTAATTTTTTCGGTAACTTAATTATATAAAAACATGAAAAATCTATATTTACAAAATCACTATTCTATTTTAGACCCTTTTGAAATGCATTCCAAATTGAATGTTTATATGTAGTTATACCATTGGAATAAAAAATTGAGAACGGAATTATTTGCTAAGTTAATGCTTGTGGTCCATCAATTAGTTGCGCTTTAAAATTCATATATAATGAATTCAATTTTGTTTTCGTAAATATATGCTTCAAGTACTATTTTCACCTCGGTAATGGAATTTATAAATATTCGTTGTCAAATTTCAGGAGTTGAGATGCTCTGTAAGGAAATTTCCTGCTCCTTAAGGATCTATTTTCAACATAAGATATTTTTATCTCGAACAATGCGACTTTTTTAGCGCTACTTTTTTCTAAAATTCGTAAAAAATGTACTTATTGACTAGATTATTAAAAAGATCAGAGTCTGCTGACAACGGCCACCGCTTGGACTGATAACAGCTGCTTCAAATTCAATTTTATAATCAGTATCACAAGGAAATATTTCAAATCCTTCACCGTAAAATGAATCTCAGCATTAAACTTTTACATCCGAAATGAAATTAAACAGTTTAATTGAACACTAACAAATCAGTTTAATGGCAGTAATTAATAACATAATTTTTATGGTTTCCTAACTACGATTCACGATGCTCTTTAATGCTACTTAAAAGAGAATTAAGTGTCGTAATTCGTGTTAATTTTTTACAACTTTTTCCTATTCTTAACGGTCAACCACCTTCATAACATTTTACAACAGATATTACCAGTGTTTTAATACTTATTTCATTAAGTTATTATTTGAAATTTCACAAAATATTTTAATTACTATCCCTAAAATATTTCAATAAGATAAACGTAGAAAATGAAAAATGTATTGTACCCTTAATTTAAGTTTAACCGATCCATTAACATACAACAGTTCATCAATCAAAAATCAACATACATATATCAACATACCCATAAAACATAAAATATGTAAAGCACGGCAGCTATGTAAATTTGTATTTGTTAATTTCAAGGGATTCTAATAAATTAATTTTATTGGGTTTAGTTTCTAACTGTACTTTTCGTTGTAATTGTAAATTTTTACATTATCATTAAAGTTATGATTATCCTCTATTCAACGACGTACATAATAATATTTATTATCTTGTGCTAAATAACTTCTTTTAATTTTTTCTTTGAATCCACGCTGACATAATAACAGCAAACTTTAATATGATATGAATCTAATGTGAATTTTATGGATTACATTATGGTCCTCGTGAAATTATCTTAAGCATTAAAAATTTCAAGAGACCGGTTCAGTAAATGATCAAAAAAGAAAAAAATACAATCATAGTAGTTGTTCCCAAGAACATATTGATTTGGTTCGTAAAAATGAACAAGTCTATCAACAACATGGATTATTTTTTTAAAGGCATTTGAAGTTAAAATCATGCACAATCTAAAGTCATTGGACCATATAAACGCCTTGCATTTGTCAGTTGAATTACAGAACAACCCCTCGATTTTTCTCAAAAAATCATCGCCTCTGATGAAGCAGATTTTGAAATTGATGTTTATGTTACCCTGCACAGAAACTTCTAAAGATCATATAATCATAAAATTCCTTTCAAATTGGAAGAATTTGAAAGGGAGATCTCTAGAATGTTATGTGGGAAATAACACCACAGTTTAAAGAAAATTGCCGTATATCCCAAACGTTTCGGGGTCTAGATCAGATCCCGTTGTCAATGGTTAAGAAACTACGGATTAAAAAGGGCACAATTCTAAGATGTAAATTAAAATATTTGACAATGTGTATTATTTTGTTTTTTGACGTAACTAAGAGAATTTTATTTGTAATATACAGGGTAGCACAATTCCTAAAGATCATATAATCATAAAGTTCCTTTCAAATTGGAAGAATTTGAAAGGAAGATCTTCAGAACTTTATGTGGCGCTCCTAGGGACTTTGTTATAAGATAGTGCATTCACCAAAAATGCGACCAAAGATTATTAAAAAGATGATTGTTGATTCAGTGATCCCATTAAAACCATAAGGGAAAACCTAGGAAAAACCTTATGAACTATCCCGATATTGGGTTGTTCACAAGCGATACAATCGTTTTCATTTAACAAAATTAAAGCAGACTCTTTTTTTTGTTTTAATTTGGTGGTGTGTTCTTCTTTGTGTAATATAACTGAATTTTGAAACTGTATTTTATGACCGAGGTCCCAAGCATGTTCACAAATTTTGGATTTTTGAAATTGTCGTTTTTTTATGTAATTTTTGTGTTCATTTATTCGAACATTTAGAGGTATAGAGGTTTCTCCAATATAGAATTTTAGCTATGTAAGAAATAATTACACCTGGCGTGACCAGTTCTGATCCTGTTCAACCAGCCATATTTTCTTAGGCAATTACACTTAGGTTCCACTTTTCCCTTATAGGTTCCCACGATTTCAGTCTTGTGTGAGAAGGGTGGTCCAGTGTGTTATGCATAAGAGTTTCCCTTGATATCAAAAAGTTATTATTTTTATCCAGTGACGAACTGTCAACTGCCATTATCTCAGGTCTGGAGTTGCAATATTTGCAGTGACACAAAGCCAGGGCAGGGATGTGAACTATAGAGTTTACAACTCTGTTCGTATTGCTTCCTTTAGCTGGATGTCTATCTTGTTCGGGTGACAGCTGTCATTCCAAACAGGTACATAAAATTTAGCAACGGAGTGTGCGGAGAGAGTGTGCTGCTGTCCTTAAACTTGAACGTTTCCGATAAGTTTCCCAATAAGGTTATTTCTTGTTTTAATTTTCTGGCTGGTATTTACGAGGTGTTTTTTGTATATGAGAGATCGATCTAGAATTATTTCCAGACATTTCGGATCACGACTATGCTTCAATTTTTTTCCCGTGAAAATAGTAGTTTAATTCAATATTTCCGAAGCATTTACTTAGATGGAAAGTCCCTACTTCACTTTTACTGTGATAAGGACTAGGTTTTCCACCTCTTATATTACTAATTCAACTTTTCCAGATCGGTGGTGAGAGTCTCTTCATTTTCAACCTCATTTCGCTGGGTGGTTGTTACAAAATTATCAGCATAGCCAAATAAAAAGTGTTTTTAATCAGAACGAATTATTCATTTTATTTATTTATTTATTATAAAAAAATGACTATACTTGATACTATTAAATGCTTATACTAGATTTTCACATATCAATTTAACCTATAGGTAAAAAGTTCATTGGCCTCCCCGAAGCAGATTTTTAACAAACATTTCCCGAGCAATGAAAACACGCCGAAGTACATCATTTTCTCATTTCCCACAATTAAATTTTATAAATTACGAGTCAGAAATGCATGTAAGACGCAGACCGTCCTTCTGCCAGATCGTGATATTCTGTGCAATTTCAACCGTCGACATCATAATTGAAACTCTGTGTGCTGCTTCTCCACTAACTAATTGCGGTTCCATTTTTAATAGTTTACCCGGAATTTCCCGGAGTTATGTAGTTACTCTAGTTACGTAGTTTCTCCTTATTCTTCGCGATTTATTTGGCCGTCAT
This sequence comes from Octodonta nipae, assembly GCA_034190945.1. Lineage (NCBI taxonomy): Eukaryota > Metazoa > Arthropoda > Insecta > Coleoptera > Chrysomelidae > Octodonta > Octodonta nipae. The sequence continues at coordinate 92,170,608 of CM067222.1, forward strand.
CAGCGAGATTTTCATCTGTACAACAATTGTGTACTTCAAGTTTAATAACTTGTTAGGCAATTCTATTGCTAGAATTTAGTTATCCAATGAATTCTTGTTCTTTAGGATTTTCGAGCGTTGAATATAAATTACTTTTTACTCAAATCACAAATTAAGGGGGAACATAATCAAACCGTTTGTATGTAACCCACACTTGATGGCGAACACAATATAAATAAATAAAAATTACCGACTTCTAGGCATAATAACATTAATGACAATAAAAAGTAAAACATAACCTAATTGGATATTTTGAACAAATATAAAACTATGGTTGAAGTTTGTGCCAAGTCTGAGAAAAACATACGTATTAAATTTTTTTCTGAAACGTTATAGAGGAAGTACTGGTGTAATTTGGCCTTTCATGAAGGTTAAATATGGAACGTACCAAATAAAATCTATGAAGATAACAGAAGAGAAAACCCTCGTACTCGTCAATCTTAATTTAAAATTGACATCATTAATGTGGTGTGTATCACGTCATACACATTTTTTTAAATGGCAACTACAATATTTGATATATCGATTTTAAATATCTAGTATTTCTATATACAGGATGTTTAAATTTCAAATTGGTTACATAACAAGTTCTTTTAGACAAAGAAACTTTTCTGTTATTCACTTAGGTATGCCAAAAAAATCAACTGAAAGGTATAAATGTAACAAAAGAATAAGAAAAATTCAAAGCAACTGTTCAAATTTGCCACCATTTACTAGCTGGCAATGAGCAATGCTATTTTCAAATTATTTTTTAACATTAGTTAACACTTGCAGAATGACTACTCTGATTTCTTTCATTATTCTTATCTTTAAAACTTCCATACTATTTGGTCGGTTCACTTAACCTTTGATTTCAGTTAGCTCCACAAAAAAGAAATCGAGCGGACTTAGGTCGAGAGATCTAGCAGGCCATTCATTCGAGTCTCTCCCGTACCAATCCATTTGTTTGGAAAATGGTATCTAATAATAAAAAAAAAATTAATTAATTATTAAATAATTAAAAATAAAAACCCTGTGTAATCAATAATTATTTTTAATTAGATTAGATGATTAGTGTAAAACGTTTTTGTGACATTTCATTAATATTTGCGTTTTTTCATTAATTTTTCGATTTTCTGAGAAATGATATATTTTATGTTAGGTATAGAAAATTATAACGAATCACATGGGTACCTACCTTAATAGAGTAAACTCTTGATTTTTCAACTTAGAGAAAGTTCATTTGTTGCACTAAACTCAAAAAATCTCTAAAAAAATATCAATTTCAAACATACGACACTGATACAATTACATATTTAAAGGTGTTGAAAAGCATCTAGATGTCACTTGGCTAATGTCATGCTAGCTAGTCATTGTTAGTTGGGAAGGGTTATCATGAATGATACCTAGTGTCTTTTATCAGATGTCAGTTATCGATATGCACAATAAGATTCCATTTGCTTTGTCAAGTGAAAAACACATTATAAGGCCACAAAGTCATAGAGTCTGTGGTTCCTGGGACAGAAATCACAAGAAACAATTAGGTTACCTAAAACCTATCAAAGCAAATATGCTGCTGTCTTTTCGAAAATTTTCAGTCCCTCTCTCTCTCTCTCTCTCTCTCTCTCTCTCTCTCTCTCAATATAACAATTCACTTGTTATATCTCCGTGTATGTATGTGACTAAAAAAATGATCACAATATTTACTAACCAAAGGACTCGATATGTATTTTGCTGAAATTAGAAATTTTTGTTTTGTATGGAGAGAAAAAATAAAATAAATGTTGTCAATGCGTGACAGATTTTTCCCTCCAGAAGTACCCCTAAAATCAAAATTTCTTCATTTACGATATCTACTCCTGATCGGGTCACCAAACTATATATTGATTTCAACCTCTTTCAAGATTCTGTCGTTATCTCGCTGTCCCTATCTTCCTGTATTTGTGTCATTCATACTAATGGATATTAATATCAGGTCAGGTAAGTGTTTCTAATTAGTTTTGTTCATCTGAATAAGTATTTGAGGACAAGATGTCAAAGATAAGTTCGTTAGCCTACATTATTACAAACACATAACATTTATACAAAACAATATATACCTTTTCGATAAACTCACTCCTATCAAAGTTATTTGATGTTAAAGTTTATTTCTAAAGTATTTAACCGTTTATTTTACGTCAAACATAATTATTTCGACTTGTATCATAATTTCCCTTTTTTGTAGAGCATTAAATTTCCCTTAAGAATGATCACCGGTCTTAAAAAATATTGATATTTAAGGTCATTTTTGAAATTCCTAGTGAAAAGTGAAAAATTAAGAATTTCTACCAATGTTTAAGGCTCAATTACAAAGAATGGGCTGGTTTTACGAAAATTTACTAAGAAAGCTTTTTTGTAGGGAATCCGATTTTCTATCGGGATATGAAAAAACTCAACAACCATTAAAAAATCTATAACTGCGATGATGCAACTCTTAATATTTTTATTAAGGGCTCAAACTTTTAGGAAAATTTTATTTTGTCATCATGAACAATATTTTCATAGTAGACTCTGGACCACTTCCGGTTGTATGTAATACATCAGTCCCTCTATTAAGTGGTAAACGTACTTTTGTTTATTACGATAACAAAACGATGTAAACAAAGGACATGTTTTGCTTAAAGTCTAGCCTCCTATGAGTCTACATTCGTTAATAACATGAAAATTTAATGCCAAGTTGCCTTTTTGTGTGGTATTCTTTTTAATTTCTAACGTATGTCACGTCTCCAATTTAATATGTCACAAAGAGAGAATTGGATTGTTTATTAGAACGAAAAGCAGGTATTCTATATTACTTGGATGTTATATTAGTTCATTTTCTATTTACTATTGATGTTCTATGTTCGCTATTTCTTACACGTAGAACTGTATTGGATGTATTTCAAGATCGAGGCAGTGTGTAGTGTCGCTCAGCCATGTCGGTGGGTCGGGTGGAAAGAAATGATGTTTCTAGTTATTCATTTCATTCCCTTGCTCATCTGTTTTCATATGTGTAATCGTGGGCCTCCGTTAGGAAGTTTTCGCTTCAATTAAATAACCTACATTTTTCTCACTGTAACCAGCTTCAATACAAGCTCTTCATTCCAATATTGTTTGTACATTTAAGCTACAAATTGCTCTGTTTCGAACAATAAAATTGATGTAACCTTAAACAAAACGTTTAGATGCCTGAAAAGGCGGATTTTAAAGAAAACGATAATTATTTTTAAATCTTTCCAGTCGAACAGAAGCCCTTTGTACCGATTCGACTTCGTTCGACAATTCTCAGTCGACTTCTTTTCAATTTTTATTTCACACTTTATCGTCTGAACGAACATCGCTGACTTGGAGACAGACGCCTTCGGAACGCCGTATTTCACTAACGCTCGGCCAGTCAATTTTATGCCCTGCTCAATCGGTCCTGTTGATCTATTTTCTTTCCTCGATCTCGAAATCGAATCGTTAGAATATCGCAAGTATGAGCAAGTAAAGTGCGAGCGAGCGAGAGAGAGAGAGAGAACGGAAGAGAGATGCTCTACAAAAGGTTGAATATAATTCTTCGAACAAGAAGTGTGTCCACTACACCAGAAAATTTATGCGAAAAGCGTGAACGATTTAGGAAGGAAGAGGACCGTGAAAAATATCCTTCGATTCTTTCTCCTCTTCATTTCTCACTCAAACCTGTACGAGGAGCAATAAATGAGTACATAGTATGTTCTAGGAATACGAGGGAGGATTTGTAATGTCATCAGTTAATAGTTTACCCGGAATTTCCCGGAGTTATGTAGTTACTCTAGTTACGTAGTTTCTCCTTATTCTTCGCGATTTATTTGGCCGTCATCAGCGAGATTTTCATCTGTACAACAATTGTGTACTTCAAGTTTAATAACTTGTTAGGCAATTCTATTGCTAGAATTTAGTTATCCAATGAATTCTTGTTCTTTAGGATTTTCGAGCGTTGAATATAAATTACTTTTTACTCAAATCACAAATTAAGGGGGAACATAATCAAACCGTTTGTATGTAACCCACACTTGATGGCGAACACAATATAAATAAATAAAAATTACCGACTTCTAGGCATAATAACATTAATGACAATAAAAAGTAAAACATAACCTAATTGGATATTTTGAACAAATATAAAACTATGGTTGAAGTTTGTGCCAAGTCTGAGAAAAACATACGTATTAAATTTTTTTCTGAAACGTTATAGAGGAAGTACTGGTGTAATTTGGCCTTTCATGAAGGTTAAATATGGAACGTACCAAATAAAATCTATGAAGATAACAGAAGAGAAAACCCTCGTACTCGTCAATCTTAATTTAAAATTGACATCATTAATGTGGTGTGTATCACGTCATACACATTTTTTTAAATGGCAACTACAATATTTGATATATCGATTTTAAATATCTAGTATTTCTATATACAGGATGTTTAAATTTCAAATTGGTTACATAACAAGTTCTTTTAGACAAAGAAACTTTTCTGTTATTCACTTAGGTATGCCAAAAAAATCAACTGAAAGGTATAAATGTAACAAAAGAATAAGAAAAATTCAAAGCAACTGTTCAAATTTGCCACCATTTACTAGCTGGCAATGAGCAATGCTATTTTCAAATTATTTTTTAACATTAGTTAACACTTGCAGAATGACTACTCTGATTTCTTTCATTATTCTTATCTTTAAAACTTCCATACTATTTGGTCGGTTCACTTAACCTTTGATTTCAGTTAGCTCCACAAAAAAGAAATCGAGCGGACTTAGGTCGAGAGATCTAGCAGGCCATTCATTCGAGTCTCTCCCGTACCAATCCATTTGTTTGGAAAATGGTATCTAATAATAAAAAAAAAATTAATTAATTATTAAATAATTAAAAATAAAAACCCTGTGTAATCAATAATTATTTTTAATTAGATTAGATGATTAGTGTAAAACGTTTTTGTGACATTTCATTAATATTTGCGTTTTTTCATTAATTTTTCGATTTTCTGAGAAATGATATATTTTATGTTAGGTATAGAAAATTATAACGAATCACATGGGTACCTACCTTAATAGAGTAAACTCTTGATTTTTCAACTTAGAGAAAGTTCATTTGTTGCACTAAACTCAAAAAATCTCTAAAAAAATATCAATTTCAAACATACGACACTGATACAATTACATATTTAAAGGTGTTGAAAAGCATCTAGATGTCACTTGGCTAATGTCATGCTAGCTAGTCATTGTTAGTTGGGAAGGGTTATCATGAATGATACCTAGTGTCTTTTATCAGATGTCAGTTATCGATATGCACAATAAGATTCCATTTGCTTTGTCAAGTGAAAAACACATTATAAGGCCACAAAGTCATAGAGTCTGTGGTTCCTGGGACAGAAATCACAAGAAACAATTAGGTTACCTAAAACCTATCAAAGCAAATATGCTGCTGTCTTTTCGAAAATTTTCAGTCCCTCTCTCTCTCTCTGTCTCTCTCTCTCTCTCTCTCTCAATATAACAATTCACTTGTTATATCTCCGTGTATGTATGTGACTAAAAAAATGATCACAATATTTACTAACCAAAGGACTCGATATGTATTTTGCTGAAATTAGAAATTTTTGTTTTGTATGGAGAGAAAAAATAAAATAAATGTTGTCAATGCGTGACAGATTTTTCCCTCCAGAAGTACCCCTAAAATCAAAATTTCTTCATTTACGATATCTACTCCTGATCGGGTCACCAAACTATATATTGATTTCAACCTCTTTCAAGATTCTGTCGTTATCTCGCTGTCCCTATCTTCCTGTATTTGTGTCATTCATATTAATGGATATTAATATCAGGTCAGGTAAGTGTTTCTAATTAGTTTTGTTCATCTGAATAAGTATTTGAGGACAAGATGTCAAAGATAAGTTCGTTAGCCTACATTATTACAAACACATAACATTTATACAAAACAATATATACCTTTTCGATAAACTCACTCCTATCAAAGTTATTTGATGTTAAAGTTTATTTCTAAAGTATTTAACCGTTTATTTTACGTCAAACATAATTATTTCGACTTGTATCATAATTTCCCTTTTTTGTAGAGCATTAAATTTCCCTTAAGAATGATCACCGGTCTTAAAAAATATTGATATTTAAGGTCATTTTTGAAATTCCTAGTGAAAAGTGAAAAATTAAGAATTTCTACCAATGTTTAAGGCTCAATTACAAAGAATGGGCTGGTTTTACGAAAATTTACTAAGAAAGCTTTTTTGTAGGGAATCCGATTTTCTATCGGGATATGAAAAAACTCAACAACCATTAAAAAATCTATAACTGCGATGATGCAACTCTTAATATTTTTATTAAGGGCTCAAACTTTTAGGAAAATTTTATTTTGTCATCATGAACAATATTTTCATAGTAGACTCTGGACCACTTCCGGTTGTATGTAATACATCAGTCCCTCTATTAAGTGGTAAACGTACTTTGTTTATTACGATAACAAAACGATGTAAACAAAGGACATGTTTTGCTTAAAGTCTAGCCTCCTATGAGTCTACATTCGTTAATAACATGAAAATTTAATGCCAAGTTGCCTTTTTGTGTGGTATTCTTTTTAATTTCTAACGTATGTCACGTCTCCAATTTAATATGTCACAAAGAGAGAATTGGATTGTTTATTAGAACGAAAAGCAGGTATTCTATATTACTTGGATGTTATATTAGTTCATTTTCTATTTACTATTGATGTTCTATGTTCGCTATTTCTTACACGTAGAACTGTATTGGATGTATTTCAAGATCGAGGCAGTGTGTAGTGTCGCTCAGCCATGTCGGTGGGTCGGGTGGAAAGAAATGATGTTTCTAGTTATTCATTTCATTCCCTTGCTCATCTGTTTTCATATGTGTAATCGTGGGCCTCCGTTAGGAAGTTTTCGCTTCAATTAAATAACCTACATTTTTCTCACTGTAACCAGCTTCAATACAAGCTCTTCATTCCAATATTGTTTGTACATTTAAGCTACAAATTGCTCTGTTTCGAACAATAAAATTGATGTAACCTTAAACAAAACGTTTAGATGCCTGAAAAGGCGGATTTTAAAGAAAACGATAATTATTTTTAAATCTTTCCAGTCGAACAGAAGCCCTTTGTACCGATTCGACTTCGTTCGACAATTCTCAGTCGACTTCTTTTCAATTTTTATTTCACACTTTATCGTCTGAACGAACATCGCTGACTTGGAGACAGACGCCTTCGGAACGCCGTATTTCACTAACGCTCGGCCAGTCAATTTTATGCCCTGCTCAATCGGTCCTGTTGATCTATTTTCTTTCCTCGATCTCGAAATCGAATCGTTAGAATATCGCAAGTATGAGCAAGTAAAGTGCGAGCGAGCGAGAGAGAGAGAGAGAACGGAAGAGAGATGCTCTACAAAAGGTTGAATATAATTCTTCGAACAAGAAGTGTGTCCACTACACCAGAAAATTTATGCGAAAAGCGTGAACGATTTAGGAAGGAAGAGGACCGTGAAAAATATCCTTCGATTCTTTCTCCTCTTCATTTCTCACTCAAACCTGTACGAGGAGCAATAAATGAGTACATAGTATGTTCTAGGAATACGAGGGAGGATTTGTAATGTCATCAGCCTACCACCACATAGAATAAGGGCAATTTTTTATTATTATTTCAAAGTTTGGTATTTACTTACGCAACATGTCAATCATTGGGGCTGACCGAGGGAAGCAAGAGTTGCTTCCGAACTACTCCTGTCTATGTACAGTATAAACGGAATTTTGATTACCGTTCTTTCCTATAGAAGCTCTTAAAATACTATAATAACTTTCACCATTTGGCTACGAATTTAGTATTAATTAAAATTTAGGTACTCTTTACACCTTGTCACGCTGATTTTATTTGTTTATTTGGTTATTTACTCGACTATACCTTTACTTTCTAGGTACAGACTCCTCTATATCTACCCTCCATAGACTAATCCTTATCTCTAGTATCCTTGATAAGTCTAATTCACGTAAATAAATCGACATCAAAGTTAGCGATAAGAATGTACTTTTTGTCTTTTATTTTGCATTCAGTATGATTTGTTTTCGAACGTGTAAAATAACACAGATCAACATTTGAACTAAGTTGGAATACGGCATGCCTTATAGGATACCAGGAGTTTTTCGGGTCGCTGATTACGATGAGAAGGTCGGTTGACCTTCATCACGTCATGGTCAAGGGCATTTGAAAGTCAAATCGAGAGAGTTCTACCAAAAAATCTGAAAAAATCTTGCTTATGTTTTTGAGGTCTGTCAGTCCGAATGTCTCTACTTGTGTAGTTTACTGCTCAAACTAATATTAAAGTTTTGCTGAGTCATAAGATCTTACGTAAATTAATTTTTATTTTTGTATTATTTGTTAACAAAAATAAGAAAAAAACTCTAAACATTAAAAACAAATAAAATTATTATGCTTACTTATAACCCAAATAGAAATGTATATAACAAAAACACTGCAAAACAATAACAATCATGTGCCTTAGTGCCTGTCATAATAAAAATTAAAAATACCCATTCATCGATTCGTTGAAAATAAAACCTTCCTACCAAATTTTAAAATACCTTTCATTTCATGAACCAGACGGCTGACGGCTTTTTTCTCTCCACTGCTCCGAGCCGAGGTCGAAAGATTGAACGATGAACGAGTGAGTCAACGAGTCTCTAGTTCGTGATTGACGACTCTCGACTCGCTCGAGCAGAATCATTCTGCATTCTATTAATGGCGAACTGAACGAGCTATTTGACTCAACCGTGCCGCTCATTCGTAGCACATGTAGAATAGTCGTTCGTTTTGAACGACTCATTCACGAACGACCCAAGCCTAACCAAGTGTCCTATTAACCTAGAGCTACGGTCGCATGATGACGCCTGCAGGCCGACTTTCCTACCCGGACCAGCCGCCGATTCTGGGTTTCTGAAGCATTGTCTCGAATTTTTTTTCTGCGAGGTTGCCATGACGGCATATGCAAGCCGCTGCCCAGGGACTTCGCCGTGAAACAACTCCGTTGCCCACCGTCAGCGTGTGGAGGTGTTCTGGGTGCAACCACACATTTTTTTCAGAGATTTTTTTGTAGAATTCTCTCGATTTGACCTTCAAATGACCGCTGGGAAAAAGCGCAAGGTCAAACAATCCACGGATTCGGGCTCAGAAACCTCAAAAACATAATCATCAATTTTTTCACATTTTTTGGTAGAACTCTCTCGATTTGACCTTCAAATAACCTTCAAATAACCTCTGGGAAAAACCGCAACGTCCAACAACCTACGGATTCGGACTCAGAGACCTCAAAAACAAGAGCATGAATTTTTTCAGATTTTTAGGTAAAACTCTCTCGATTTGACCTTCAAATGCCCTTCAAATGACTTATGGGAAAAAGCGCAGTCAAACAAACTACGGATTCGGACTCAGAGACCTCAAAAACATAAGCAAGAATTTTTACAGATTTTTTGGTAGAACTCTCTCGATTTGACCTTCAAATGCCTTTGACCCTGACGTGATGAAGGTCAACCGACCCTCTTATCGTAATCGGCGACCCAAAAAACCCTAAGTACCTTATACGGCATGGCGTGTTCCGGCTTAGATCAAATATTGACCTCTTTAATTATGTAATTATTGTCGATTTTAACTTTTTTTTGTATCGCAGAGTTTGATAAACTGTCTTTTTGAGAAAAACTTCTACAAAACCAAGGCCTATTACATCCGTTCTGTTTTTGAAACTTATATTATTTTTTGTAGCCTAATTAAATGTTCATAATTATGTTTCAATGGACAAACTTGTGCACGAAACTGTACGAACTTAACTAAAACCAAAAAAAAAAAAACAATTCTGACCAGCTCATTAAAAATAGTTTAGAATCCATAGGCACAAATTGTTTTTTTCTAAAAATGTTCTCATTTATTAATAAAAATTGAAAAAAATTCCAAAAAAAATTGCACAATCAATTAATATAGCCAAAAACTAATACGTTATTTGAAACAAATTGAACATTTTTATAATATCAACTATATCAATATTAATTTATTCTGGATGTAAATCGCAACCACATCAGCTTTGTTTAATAGACCATTATTAGTATACAAATCATAACTATGCATAACCATATTATGATGTTAGTTTGAAGCTGGTAAACAATGTAACCCGTTCCTCGAAGTTTCCTTGGACTTGCATCGTCTTGAAATGATTGATCAATTCATTTCAAATATCCAAAACTTATCTTCATTACAACTAACGTGATTAATTTCATTTGTTTATAATGCACTTAAGTCACACGTACTAATGGCATCGTCGTTGTGTAATAACTAGAATCGCTGATGAAGATGACGACTTAGAGTTGTTGAGACGGCGTTTGGGAGTTTTAAATTTGGCGTTAGGGTTCATTTTTATGTTTGTAACACACCAAAGGTTCCACAACATTTTCCATTACCGCATTAATTATGGAGTGTTTATGTTATAGGGCATCTTGGCTGTAATACTTTATATCCTGGAATTTGTTAACTGTAACAACAGAGGAACATCACTACACATAGCGTGACTGCCAATTAAGAGTATCAAATAGTTCTAGAAAGCTTTTTTTATTTGTTATAAAAATTTACACACATTTTGCCATTATAGGCAAACGGCTTGTGAATTCGTCTTATCACAAAACAACAGAAGTCATACTTTACCAGTAGAAACCACAATCTCTTCCTGTTTGGATAGCGAAGAACAACGGTAGACTCATTATTTAAGTTATTCTCTGGTGGCTGCTCAAGTGGAGGAAACTAGTGGCATGGATTCCTGTCAAATATCTCCAATTCAGCTTGAGAAAGTTCAGATCAGATTTATTTTTTCTCTGCTACCATCACAGGCCATACCCATCTTGCCTACCCTGGCTTAAATTCAGTTCATTATATTAAAATAAACTCGTACTTTTAATACGTTTGGATCCAGAAATTTCTTTTTTTTTAATGCCATGCCTATTAACGACAACATACAGTTAATGACCTCTACTCTACTGCTATACTTACGTTCTTAGTATAAATATTTTACAGTAGGTGAAATAATTCTTATTTATCTTACAACAAACATTAGTTCTATATGTTAATGGTATTATTATGACTGATGCTTGCTCCGACAAACTTACTGGAATTCATTTACTTCCTGTTCGTAAAAATTGCTCTCACTTTCTTATTCCAACGATTTTTTCGCCATCTCATATCGTATACAAAAAAGAAAAAATCGAAAAGTCATTACTTACAAAAGACCACTTTATAACGACTTCCAACAGCAGGAAAAGGAACCGTTTCTTCTGGAAGGAAAATTCAATAACCACTGACTCACACACAATCTTTTCGGCGGGTATTCATTTCGAGTTTCTAACAGAGTCTCCATTATATCATCTTCCTCTCTCAGCTCCCCTCCACCTTCTTGTTGCCATCAATCCATTTAGTAGCCGAGACGCCATCCCGTTGCCAGAAAAGTGAACAACTCCACGTGCACTTGATGGATGGTTTCCCATTAAGGTCAGGCCTCGACAGGGCATCACGCCATCTACCTCGGAACAGATTAAATACAAAAATAAAATATTGTCGCCCCGTCGTCTCAACTAGAAGAAGAAAGCGAAACGACGAAAGACACATTAAAAGTTTTTCTTTTGTTAATCATAGCGGTCTCATGGATGCGAATCAGGGAATTCGAAACCAAAATAGTCCAGTCAAATGGTGTTATGACATATTCATACCTAATATCCTTGGTTCAGATATAATAGATTTAAAATGCTCTATATGGTATTTGAAAGCGAAAAAATATTTTTACCCTACGGAAACTAATTATATTTTACGTAATACTTACAAAAATGCAGGCAACTTCTCCTGTGTAAACTACTGAACGAATGGAAACACTGCGAAAACAGTTCGTACGTACTTAATTAGTAGATTATGTCGGAAGTGGACTGTCCTAAACCAACCAAATAAATAGTCTATTGAAATAAATTCTATTCAACATTCAAGAATTAACGAATTTTTTGTTCTGGTTCTTGTGGTCTGGCATTCCTATCTAGCCTCAATTTTTTTTTTTTCGATATCTTATGTTCATCGTTGATAACTTTTCCTGGTATCTAGTTCTCGTTACTCCCTAATTGTATTTTGGCATCTCTATTGTTTTATTGAATGCTCACAGTCTTATAATCTAGACTCGAATATATTGTATTATGTATGTGTGCTGCAAATAGTGACCGTGGTTACAATCGAGACTCGATTTGAGTTCGCCATTATTCCTTTTGTTTTATTGATCTTCGGTTTACGTACTTATTGTCGGAACTTAACGCTATCTGGCCTCTTATTGGTTTACATAAACCAACTGATTACTTAGATTTACGAAGATTGAAAGCCATAACCTAATTTGGTGTTTGAAGTCTCTTGAAGCATACCTTGCCAACTAATCTCACTGCAGGTCAGTAGTGATAGCAGAGACAATCTCTTCCTCTACTTTTTTAATTTGCTCAAATTGGCCCCTATTTTAGCATCCCAGTTCATGTGCATTCCGGCATATATACTAAAACAGCAAGTTTTGGTACCAAGAAGACTGAAGCAAGATTTACTGATTCTTGTTGTATTGATCATGTTGTATTGGCTTCCAAACATGCATGATACCTAAGGGGTAACTTATCTACACTGATTTTTTTCAATGGTGCTACTGGTTATTTCTGTGTACTGCAGTAATTGCTTCACACTCCAAAAAGGGTAAATGTACAAAAGGTGTTCCTCCAGTGCTTATCCGTAATGTCTAGGTCGATTGTATTCTATTGTACCAATACGTTTTAACATTTAACATTCGTGGCATTTTATATTTAATATATTTTACATGTTTTGCAGTTGTCAGTTCATTAACTTGCTACTTCCTTTAATGTTAACGGTTTTCAGAATTAAGATTTACCTGAGGTCAAGGCTATAGCTTGCAACGGTTTGGGTTTTAAAGATTCATATTTGTTTTCAGAAAAGTAAATTATATATTTGATACATAATAGGTTGATTATGACCTTATCTGCTTCTATCTGTCTTTGTTTTTAGAAGAATCTCTTAACATACTTCAGATAGTTCATAGTTGGGATTATATGATCCAGAATTGCCAGTAACAATCCTTGTAGGTATTTGAGGAAACAGCTGACCACAGATCAATCAGTATTTATGTAATTGCCGACCTAAATCTGCCAATTACCTCCCACTTCACACCTTGGTAATGCCCTTTCGATAGAATTCTTTGGATGATGCATAGAACTTTGGGAATAGAATTCCAACTTTTTATTGTAATTGTTCAATATAATGTTACAATAAATTATTATACCAAATGAGTAGTGTAAGATTTAATAACATGCAAAAGGTGGTATGTTTATTCTTCAATCGTTGTCTTAAATTATGTTATTAGGTCCTTCTGTGGAATGACCGATTCATTATGGCTGTTGTATGTTTTATTCCGATGTTTATAGGTGTTGATTTCATCTGTGGACTTAATCGTCTAGGCAAAATTCAATTATCTATTATTATTATTGGATTACTGTAAATTAAAAATAATATTGCACGTGATCCAAAATCTTTTTGGCGAGTTATTCAACAGAAAAAAAGCCGTCTGCTATACTAGCAGACATGACATTTGCAGATAAGGCCTTAGACACTCCGATGGATATTTTTAACTCATTTGCTGATTATTTTGGTAATGTGTATGTTCTTCCTTCCGTTAATACTGATATGCCATGAAAGTATAAGATGTTTATAACAGTTTTCACTGCAGTCACGTGAAATGGCATAAAATATTCCATTAGTGTATCGAATATAAATTTTTTTAGGTGAGCGATGTTTTCTATATGGTATATAGCAAGCGTAGTTGAAATATTAAAATTACAGTTAGACAGGTGGGTTCAAAAAACCTACAAATAAATGTGATATTGGGTGGTCCATAAGCAATTCGATATACAGGATGGTTGAAATATAATGTGAAATAAAATTAAAGTTATACAGGGTGGTTCAAAAAATGTTATATTAGGTGGCAAATAAGTAGTTGCGTATACAAGGTGGTTGAAATAAGAGTAAAGTAACACTGTAGTTATATAGAGTAGATAGAAAAAGTTGCAAAAATTGTTAAATAAGCCTATGCAGTAAGGATATTATAGGATAGTTATAGGGCTGGAGATCAAAAAATGTTAGAAGCAGTGACATATACAAGATGATTGCAAAATAAAGTAGAGTGGAATTATAGTTATACAGTGTGGTAAAAAATGTTATATAGTGTGGAACAGAAGTAGTTGCTTATATTTGGGCGAAGTAAGATTATAGGTATACAGGGTGATTTAAATAATAGAAAAATGGAAACAGTAAATAAGGTGGAGAGGATTAATACTTCTACAGGGCGGTTGCAACATCATTTAGAGTTGAATTATAGTTGTACAGGGTGATTTAGAAAATGATAGACGAATAATTTATATTGGGTTACCAATACACAGAAATATATACAGGATGGCTGCAATACAGGTTGAATTAGACGTAGAATTGGACCAAATAATAAAACAAATAAAAAGTTAAAAAATAAGTGGATAATGTAAACAAAATACAAATTATAGAGAGAGGAAGAGATAAGAAAATGCTAAAATAATCAATAGAATTGTACCTTAAATCAGATAAAAAAATGTCAGAAAATAGTTATTGATTGCATAGGGTTTCTAAACGGTTTTTATTTTAAGCCAGTTGAAGTCGGTTCTTTTTTAAATATAAATTATTATATGATTATATCATCGATAATAACGTGTCAGTTAAATAAGGAAGCCTTCGAGATTTAGGAGAACTTTTTGTTTCAAAATAGTTGGTAGTATTTGGTACGGCTAAATATTACTTCTATCTACCCAAAGCAAATACAAATGTAGCCGTTGTATCAAATGTGATCAAGTTTCAATAAGATAGCTCACCATTGTGATTTGAGTTCGCCGTATATTCTTACTTAAATTAGAAGTTATTTATTTGTTAACGTGTTATTCTTGTTTTTTTAACAGTTGTGTTTTTCTTTAGATTTTTTATATTATCTATGCATTTGTTTTGCTTTGTTTCAGGTCGTCAATTTGTTTAAACTCCTTTTGTAATCAGTTCTATTAAATATCACTTGTTTGGTTATGATAAGTAGATAAAATGAAAATATAACAAGTAAAAGAACTTGCCGTTTCATTTTTTATTTTTCGTAAAACTTTTTCTGTAATTACGAATAATTTGGTATTTAAAATAGTTTGTTTTCATAATGGCAACACATTAAGTCTATACGTATATTTATTGTAATTAAATTACTTTTATCGGTTCTAAATCAGATATTTACCGGGCTACCCACACCGAAAATCAGGAAACAAGAAGCGTGAAAAAGTACAACCCGCAAAGTTTTGTCGTTCTCGTCGTCAAAATAGTCACGCGAGAACTCTATATAATTCCCGTGTATCGTTTTTGGGAGAGTTTGTAACTACAAATTGGACTTGGATTGAAACTATTTAGTTGAAAAGGGGTTTTGTGTGTCGAAGAATGGAACAGTGTAATGGAGAAACGGGCAATTAGCTGTTCAAAAAACGAACAACTAAGGATAAATTTGTTACGAAAAGATTTCACGTTCGTGATTTAATCTGAGGAAGTAATGAGAATATCACGGATTTTGAATTGTTTGATTAGTCTCTTTGTGTTTGCTTTATTATTTTTTTCGTTATTAAAAAGTCCTTTACTCAAGATTTCTATATAAAAAATCCAAAACCGAGCAGCAGACTTTTTACTCTAGATAATTATTATCACTATAATGGTATTATTTATTTAATAGACTCTTATTTATGTAATGGAAAGCAACTATTACTAGCCTATTAGTATATCAATTAGTTGCTCTTTTGAAGTTTCTTCTTTGCTAACTATTTGTTATGCTATTTTTTTAATTATTCTTCCACCTTTTACTTTACCTTTTATTCCGAAGTTATTCATATATAACTTCTGGTTACTCATATATAACTTCTAGCCACCCTTTTAATCGAGTTTTATTTTCATTGCTATGCAATATTTCCCTGGAGTACCTGTTATTTCTCCTTGGTATGGGTAGAGATTTATATATAGTGATGTTATATTTATTACTTTAAATTCGTTCATAATGGCATTAAAGACACTCAACAAAGAACCCTGTTTTGAGATTTACTGTCATTTGGACATTTTTGTTTTTTTTTAATAAATTTTATAAGTATCCCTTACGGTTTGGGTACTAGTGATGGCATTAAATTTTCATATGCGTGACGCTAATCAATTATACCATACAGTAGTATGGAACAAAATATGGTAAACTCCCAAAAAACTTATAACGTCACTGAGTGTAGTGTAGGGTAATTTATTTCTCAAATAAATTGTTTGCTTTACCCACTATCCCATAGCAATGCACTTTTCCTAATAGAATTTCGTAGTTAACTCCTTAGCTAGGCCAATAAAAGTAGTGATACAACATGATCCATAATTTACCGTTTAAAAATATGCTGGCAAACTTATCCAACTGCTCCACATATACTGTTCATAGATAAAATGGGATTGGCAATGTCCCCTTGAGATAAACGTGCACAATATCTTGTCAAAAGCTTTTGAAATCTAAACGGGTTGTGACTGTTGGTCATATGTGAAGTAATTGTACGTTAAAGCATATCCCACATAAAGCAATGGGATTCGGATCCGGGATTGTGCTGGCCATTGTAAAACTTTACTTCCCGAGTATCCAATCAGGTGGTTACCAATACGTGCTGTATGTGGTCTGGTATTATCATGCATTAGGTGAAAGTTTTGACCTACAGCCCGATAGGTTGATAAACAGTCTCCATATTTGGAACACGGGCTCGGTTGAGTCTGCTACAATTATTCTACCCCATACGATTAATGTGTCACCTCTGTATGTGTACACTTCCTGAATATGTCGTAAACGTTCCACATTTCCAGATTGCCTCCATACTCTTGTTCGACAAGAACTTGAACACCTGGACTCATCTGTAAATAACATTGTATCCCAATGATATGCACCTCAGATTTGATGTTCTTCATACCAATCCAGTCTTGCAGCAGGGTTACCTCTCGAAACAGGTGGATATATGATTGGTCGTCAACAGAAGAGACAATGTCTCGGCCAATGGTAATGTCCTTTGTCTTTGTAAAAACGTAACCAATTCAGGTGCTGTAATTTTAGGTTGCCTTTTAGCAGTTAAACTTAATAATCTATCATGGGCTGGAGTTGTAAAGCGTCCACGGCCTGAATGTTGCTGGGACTACCAGTTTCCTGAAAACGCCTGCATAATCGACTTACAACACTTTGGGAAACACCCATTCGCTCAACTGCTTCAGCCTGCCGCATGCCACCTAGAAGAAAAACTACCACCCAATTCATTTTGTTTAAAGTTAAATGTCATCGCCTCTTGGTAGAATACACTAATTTTAAACACACTTTATGAACAAGAACAATATAGAATCACTGCATTCGAAATAACTACCTTAGTTAATATTTGCCTTAAATTATTTGGAAAACGTCTAAAATTATTCCAGTTTTTAAAAAGGGTGACAAATCTGAAATATGCAATTCTCTTCCAATTTCAATATCGTGTAACTTCAGTAAAGTGTTTGAAACATTACTTTATAATAGATCTTAGCATTATTATTATGTGTTATCAACATGGATTTATGGAAGGACGCTCAACTATCACAAACCTTGTTAACATGACTCAATTTCTGGCTGAATGTATAGACGATCGGGTACAGTTTGCTGTAATGTACACGGACTTTTCGAAGGCATTTTGACCGACTCGATCACGGAATTCTATTATCTAAATCAAATTCATTGATAGTCGGTAGTCTTTAATGGGTTTAAGTTGGTCGAATACGTGGCCACTTCAGGTGTCCCCCAGGGCAGTAACTTGGGGCCTCTTTTATTTAATATCTTCATTAATGATATCGTTAATAAATTAGACGTAAATTGCTTATTATATGCTGGTGACTTGAAGATTTACTGTATTAATAGTACTTTCAATATAAAATTAATAATTCTATTCTTGAGCGACCGCCCACTTTTACTGACCTTGGTGTTACATTTGACAGTAGGCTTTCCTTTATTGCTCATATCGATTCCGTTTTCTCTACTGCCAACAAGATGTACGGCTTTGTTGCCAGTAACTCCCCAGATTTAGTGCAAGCAGCGACATTAAAAATGTTATATTTTGCTTTTGTCAGGTCTAAAATTGATTATGCTGATATAATTTGGAGTCCATTTTATTTAATTCACATACAAAAATTAGAATTAATTCAAAGACGGTTTTTAAAACTCCTGTCATATAGAATACATCATTTTTCCGCCAAACACTGTGAGAGACAGTCATTCAGTATTTTTTCTGTTTAAACTCATTAACAATAAACTTATCGACTTAATTTTTCTCCAAAAACTATTTTTTTTGTGCCTAGAATCAAATCTAGGACAAATTACACCTTTTACCTTCCCACTTCTCTTACTAATATTCTAAAACGTTCCCCACTTTATAAAATGTGTTCGAAGTGTAATGAGGTGAATTACCAGCTTGACATCTTTAACTGTACGGTTTCAGCCATAAAGACATGCTTTTTAGATAACTGAAATAGTCTATGCATCTTATTATATAAATGTCTGAACTGCCTGTTTTCTCATTTCTAAGATACAATCTCTACTTTTAGCTTGTGTACATGTTCTGTAATTATTCAATATCGTTGATATTTGTTGTAAACTTAAATTAAAACTGTTAATGTTAATTTACTTATTGTTAATCTAATTTGCTTTTTTCCTGTTCTGTAGTTGGGAGTAAACCTGTTTGAACACTGTTTCTCTTGTGTTTTTCAATTTTTTGTTCATGCCTGTTTTTCATGTTGATCCATAATTTGGACATTTCGGCCTGTTTTCGTTTTTCCAAATTGCAAGCTACTTCCATTAAAAAACCTAAAAGATCATTTTATGTCCAAACCTGAAGTCGTAAAATGGACCTTCTGATGGTCCACTTGAAACCCTACAACTTTTGTTTGAAACAAAACACTCGTTAACATATATAGCTAATGTCTCGCCACAATTTAACAAGAACCAAAAGTGTTTGTTATCTTTCTATCGATATGCAGGAGCCGGAATATGGGCCACTAGAAACCTCACAACTTTTACTTGCATCTTCTGTCGGAATAATGGAATCCACTGGAGATTGGATTAGCCTGTCGATTTCTTATTTTATATGGACCGTCCAAATCTACAGTAGGATTTATTAGAATAAGTTCCATCCAGTTTCTATTTGTATGCCTCTTAGCTTTCTTTTATCTTAATTACAACTTGTCGATCATCCATATCAAAATGATTTTATCTACGTGAGTAATCCATTTAATTTTAAAAAAATGTGACTAACACATTTTCATTGTTGTCATCACTTTTTTTTTCCAGTCGTTCAATTAGTCTGGCAAATATTGTTCTTTTAATTCGAACCAAATATGTTTGTTCCATTGGTGGTAAAGTGATTAAATTTACATAGCGTTACGACCGTATAATCACCCGTTAAATTAACAATAGATCGCTGGATGCTGTTGTTTGGTCTTCGATAAGTGAAAAAGCCCATGTGCACGTAGCTAATGCGAGCAATAAAGATTTTAATTAGTGAGAGCACACTGATTCGCAATACCGTTTTTGTAATTGTGCTGTTGTACGATAAAACAAAAGAGAACGATTTCAATCTGAGCTGAAAAGAAAATACAAAATCAATGTTAATGGGAGAGCAGCTTCAGTATTATGCTCTACATTAACTTTATAAATTTTATATTTAACAGAATAATGTATGCTCTTGTTGTATCTTTTTATAATAACCATTGCATTAAATTTCACTATATTTCAGATTAGGACCAGCCTAACAAATTCAGCCTTTCTAATTAATGCCTTTTGATTATTCGAATCGATTTTGCAGCCCATAAGACCTCTAAGTAAAACGTGCTTAAAATACTCTCTTCGAGGTGTCATTCTTTTGGACGCAAGATAATATATACAGTAATGGGCAAATGTGTGGAACCAAGTAAATATCTCTGGAATTATTAGAGATATCAAAATGAAATTTGGAAGGTGGATACTGCAGTAGATTGCCTATTTGTTTCCGATTTTTTTTACAATTTTGAACTTCCTG
Source organism: Octodonta nipae (assembly GCA_034190945.1). NCBI lineage: Eukaryota > Metazoa > Arthropoda > Insecta > Coleoptera > Chrysomelidae > Octodonta > Octodonta nipae. The sequence continues at coordinate 92,190,862 of CM067222.1, forward strand.
TTTTACTGGAAGTAATGTCGATTTTAAAATTTGCAATCAAACACCCTGTATAGTATTTTAGTTTCTGATGAAACATTTTATTGCGAATAAAAAATATCGGGTTTGATATCGTTTACTTCAATACCTACCGAGATATTAACAGAAAAGTAACTAAGGAAAGGAAAAATTCGATGGTAGCTAAACTCGGTTCAAAAAGAATGGCACCTCGAAGAGAGTTATTCAATATCATTGACAGCTGAAATTTTCATCGTGACATTCTAACCTAGGAATTACGGGTAACAGCAATTACATGGAACGGCTCCAGATTCGGAACCTCTATGTGCTAGTTTCCCCGAAAATCCTAGATGCCGGTCTTTACATCTCGCCTCTTCAAAGTGCTTAAAATGTTGTTAAATTAAAGGCTATTAACAAACTTTTATATATTTTCTGCCTCAAAATTGCTATTGCGGTTCGCTATGGTTAGTGGAGTCCAACATATACTCACTGACAAAGAAAACCCAAAAGGACACCCAGAAGGAGATGGTTAAATTTAATATTGTTTTGGTAAAACATAGATGCTATACTAAGAAGTAAATGATTAAAATTTAAATACAAAATACTAAGGAGTTTAATTTTTTATATAATAACTTTTTTAATAGTGTGTTTGGCTACCGCGGTTATCTGTACACTCCCTACCACGTCTTGGCACTGATTCGATAAGGTATTCTAGTTCTTCTGGAGAAATACTATCTCAAGCTACCTGTATTTAATGTCTTAGGACGCCAAAGTCCGTAGGGGTTGGAGTAAATTTCCGAGCCTTCTACCCACCATATCCCAAACATGTTCTATAGGCGAAAGATCGGGGGATCTAGGCGGCCATGGCAACAGATTCACATGGGTCTCTGCAAAAAAGTTTAAACTCGAACAACATGAAGCCGAGCATTATCTTGATGAAATATGGAACCCATGAGCCGATTAAGATAAGGGAATACACACAGCTCCACTACCTCCTGAAGATTACGATACGAGTCATATTGCCTCGAGCAAAAACTAAAGGTGACCTACTTCCATGTGCAATCGCATCCCATATCATAACACCCACTGTTCGGTGTACATTTCGCTCAACATCAAATTAAGCTTTCGGACACGCTTGCGAGCAATTTCTTTTGAGAGACAAATCGTTCACTACAATGTAGAGAGCGATAGACGACGACTGGTCCACCGAGAAGCGATTCAAATATGTAGTTTTCTTGATGCCTCTCACACATTGATCCATTTATAGACCCTTTCTGCAAAAGAAAATATGGTGTACATCCAATCAACAGATATAGAGAAGCTTGGGGAGAATTTCTCTTATACAAACAATTGCACTCCGTAAAATGGGGTAACTGATCTTTTTCTTAAAATATGCGAGAAAAAAATATAAAAATAAATGTAAATATCGGTTTTGTCTGTAGTGTCCATTTCTTGCATAAAAATATTATTTTTCTCATTATTTTTCGAGAAAAAAAAATAAAATGTCGGTGATCAATTTTAAACTGCGATCAGGGTTACTTTGATACCGTCCATTTTTCTTACAGAATTCGAAAGTATTCCCAACCCGGAACAAAACACAAATAATAGTTTTGTAAATGCATCCATGGGTCTAGGATTTATATCGGTTTTATGTATTTGGGGTAACTTTGAATAAGAGCAACAAAGGTATTTTACAAAATAATCAACTTTATTATGAAAACACACATTTTTTGTCTTAAAAATATCTTATAAACATTTAGAAAATGTTATTAAATCTTCGCTTATTGTAACAATTATACAAATCAGTTCCTTGCATAAACCCAATCTGTACTTTTCGCTGTCGATTTCAATATCACATTCTCTTCATTTTCGGAGAAAACTGATTGTGCACCAGGTCTTTTTACAAAGTTTCCATGGTACTTTTATATATTGTTCCATAGGGAATATTATACTTTGCAAACGCTCCATGTAACGTCAATCGGTTTTCAATTACTTCCCGGGAGCCTAAACGCTTTTTATAGGTCCTTGTCATGATGCTAGAACAATAAAAACATCATTGTTAATAAAAAGACTTAAAATCATTAATCAATCTAAGTAACTCAAACTAAAAAACCTCATGGGTTAACATTGAACATTGACCAAAGTAAACCCGCATAGGTGATCAATTACATCCCGTACAAAATATGCCACCAAAAAAACACTGAACTTGGAGGTTATGTCTTGCAATAAAGGTCGTTATTATAGCTGAATATACTTGTGTTCAGGTGAATTGTAGACATGTGATGTGTTAGTCATACTGGAAGTTGTAGTTTAGAAGTTATGCAAGCTTTCAATATTATAAAAAACTAGTACTTCCCTATTTTAAATATTTTTTCACAACCCGACACAGATCCATCCACTGCGACTCATGACATGATAGAAGTGACGTTCACTGCTGCTAACCGTAAAAAAAGAATAACAAGATGCGTTCAGAATTCACACAATTTTAGTTTAAAAACGAAACGAAGTTTTTATCAAAGTCACCCCTGGATTCAAAGTAACCCCACTCCACAGTAATGACCATAAACATATTTTACGTCCTACTAAATAAAACTTAGAACAAATGTTTTAAAACAACTTCCGTATTTCTTTAAAACACGACATGGTGTCAACCATGAATCTCCACCCATGCAATTACAAGACAAAATGCAACAATAATCGCTTAAGAAATCAAACCGAATTGAAAACAGAATGACACGCTTAGTCTTTTTGAGTATGGCCACCTGAATGGCATGTAATAAGTTTGAAATACATTTTTGTCGGTTTGCAAGCCTTGACCGAGTCCTAAGTATGACTTCTTGTTCGTCAACGTCATCTACCCTTCTTCGATCATCATGTCCACCCAAGCAGAATCGAGATTCATCAGAAAAGACGAGCTGGTGGCATTCCACATTCCTATGTTGTCGTTCTCTGTACCACGGGAGGCGTTGCCTTGTATCCTCAGCGGTCAGAGATAGCACAAGTCTCAGACGTCGATCGTGAACTTCATTTGTGTCCCTTCGACGTCCTGTGCCTACTCTACTCCGATTTCGGATATTATCAAACTACGTTTGACAACCTCTCGTAACAGTAGTTGGATTTCTGTTCGTGTGGTTAGCGATTTCTCGAAATGAAAAACCCGCCTCCCGCAAACAAATAATTCGACCTCTTTCAAATTCACATAGCTGGGGATCTTCTTACATTACTAAACCTTGATTTTGGATCCCATCAAACAATTTGTTTTTTTTTTTTTTTGGTAAATTATAAAAAATGGCATAAAATACAATATTAAATGATAAAAAAAAGTTTACGTGAAAAAACATTCACTAAACTTTCATATTTTCACCAAATCATTTTTATTTGAACTAATAAAAAGGGTATTACCATGTCGCAATGAAAACGACATAAACCATATGACAACTATATATGAGAGGAATTTATACTAATTTATTACTAATTTTTTAAATTATAATACTTTATAAGTAGAAAGTAAAATGCTTCGTAATATGTATATAGAAGTTTACGTTGCTTTCGCGTGTGAAGCAGCTAGTGTAAAAGTAACTGTATCGATATGACAGATTTAACACATCTCTATAAAAGCTTGTATTGTTTTTGGTAAGAAATATGTCGTTTATTTTAATAAACTTTGTAGAACAAGCCTATGTCAACCAACCTTTTAAAGCTTTAAAAAAGTGCAATATCGGTTATTCATTTCAAGAGTTAAATTTTCTTTAAAACTCCATTTGACGCTTAGAATTTGTCTCTTCCATCTTGTTTCAAGAATTCGTCTTGATTAAACAAATGGCGTAGACTAGGGGCTTTGCGAATTTAAAATTAGTTTTAATTCTAAACTGTCTTTAAAAATTCTACGTTCTTTAAACCCTAATAGATTTGTTTAATTTTATTCGTTAATATGTTTTCTAAAAGACATTTTCGATATTCGTGTTGAATGAGTTGAAATAATGGGACCACTGATTGTTTTTAGAAAGTTCATCAAATGTGAGATCTTCTTTCCCGAAGCTTGGAATTGTTAAAAGGTGGATGAAGAACTTTTAGAACTCTATTTTCTCCTGTGTCTCTCAACCAATTTTCTTCATTTTTGTTTTGTTTAGTATCTATCGACGACCTTCAGTACAGAATGCTAATATTAATTTATAATCTTGGTTCATTCATTAAATAAAATATAAGAAAAATTCATTATTTACGCCCATACTGTCAACGCCAAACAACTGAATGTGCCGCCGCCGCCAGATTAATTATACATATAGAGGGACCGATGCTGCTATATACTTAGAGCATGTACTTCTGCAAGTGGCATGTTATTGTTTAGTGGTAAAATTGTCAATGTAGTAGATCAGTATTGATTTTTCGGACGCGTTGTAGTAACTTTCATATTAAATATTCTGTTTTTAATGTGAATTTAATTATTTGATTAATATATTATTACCACAACCTTCCCGAAGGTTTTGTGTAAAAAATTGTCAGACAGCGGACAATAGAGAATGTATTAAATATTTAAGTTCTCCTAGGGTTATTGGTCCTCTCTTTTCTTTAATATTCCTGAACTTGATTGAAACCGCAAATGATGAAAACTTTTAGGTTGCAAAGAACAATCTTCCTATTATTATATCGAATATTTTGCCAGGAGCGGTTCCAGTCAAAAATTTGGGGTCATTCATTCGTCAAAAATATTTCGAATACCGATATGTGATTACATTTTTATTTTCTTTTTATTTCAATAGATTTGTCAATATGAGTGAACAATTTTGGTCATTACATCCACTTCTCCGATTTCTCCACAACTCTGTATCTCATGAAAATATACATTTACAATTTCACGAAATAGGGTCGAATTTCGACCACTAGTTAAATTAATTAATTAAGGACTTTCAGATTAAGAATTTTCAATATATTTTTTGTGGTGTGCTAATTTTACTATTCCAGTCCAACCTATCAACCTATCAATAGCACATGATTATATTTAGATAGTGCAAATAGATATTGTTTACTTCCAGACAGAGAAAAAACTTTTAAAAAGTGGTATACAACCCAAAGTACTACAGTAAAATAACATGCATACATACGTATATCCCTGAGATAGTCCCAAAATTGTATTATAACCTGGAATATGGATTCTTGTGGGGTTTTCAATAAAGACTCCAAATTTTGAATCTCATATAGTGATCAATGATGTAAATATCCACGGAAAAGCGGAAATCTGCTCATTTATACTATTCCACAACTAGGAAAAATTCTTGCTGTCCGTAGGTCTCTGAAATACTGAACTGACCCTAAAAATTTCGCTATTTTCACTGTCTTGAGTAAAATAGGCTACGCTGAATATTATATTGGTAAATGTAAGATTGAAAATTGAAATTTTAGTATTTGTACAACACAAATATTAGTGACCAGTAATTCAAAAAAGGGTCGAGAACGCGAGATACGTATTTTCATATTTAAGCTACTATAGTGTCTACAGGAGTGGTACTCAGATACACAGAAACAAGAATAGTTATTTTCAGAAATTTTGTTGGAAGAATTCTCTAATTTTCGGGAGTAATATATGCATGGGAATTGTTAGTTTAATCCATATTTTTAAATGAAAATTACATTTGTCAGAAGGGGCGGGAATTGAATGAAAAGTTTTTGTTAAAATACAATGCCTAATTAATCGCAGGTGAAAAAAGATACACCTGCCTTTCGAAATTTGAAAACTGTCCACCAAGCTATATCAATTTCTCACATGAGATAATGTCTATATTGTTTTTCATAAAGCAACCTTTAAAAACTACCAAAGATGTCAAACATCTCAAACTGCAGATAATATGAAAAATACCAAAAACATCAGAAGTAATAAAAACTATCAAAAACAGGTAAATGTAAAAAACGTTAATTATTTTAAAATGTCTGACACTACGAATAGAAGACTCTATTGATTTGATTGATTGATGAATGAGATAGAGAGAGAAACATTAAAAAGAGCCTCACATTGATGTTTAGTTGGCAAAATGATTTGTTTCTTCGAGAATTACAGGGGAAAATATATAACTAGCAATATTTTTTACCAGGGACTTGTAGACTTTCAATGGTTAAACGTTGTTTACTGAGTTCCGTTGTATTTGAACTAGCACAAGTGACGCCGAAGGTTCAGGTCGTTTAAAAGAGGTAATCTGAGACTGCAGTTATCTCAACAGAGCAGGTACATCACATTTTACATAATTATTTGGACACGAAAAAACTATACAAGTTATGGGTGCCGCCATTTCTCAAATTCGACCATAAGCGCAACTGTGGACTACTTCAAAGGAGTGTTTGGCGATGCTCAGCCGGAATCCAAACTAGTTTTTGCGCCATTTCGTTACTGAGGACGAAAGATGAATCCATCATAACACACCAGAGACTAAGGAACAATCAAGACTGTGGGTTGCACTGGGTGAACATGCACCAAAGAAAGCCAAGATCGGTCTGTCGGCCAACAAGGTCATGGGCAAAGTCTTTGGGGTCTTGGCAAATATCCATCCATAAATAGGACTACAACTGCTACCCCATCCAGCATACCCTCCAAACTTAGCTCCATGTGACTATTTCCAAAGTTGAAGAAATGGCTGGTCGATAAGAGATTTGTATCGAATAATGCAAGAAATTCCTATTTTGTGGCCTTGGAATAACCTAATATTTTGAAGAAATAAAAGAATTGTAAAAATTTTGGACTAAATGTATAAAATGTATCGAACTATGTTGAGAAATACAACGCATCTTTGCTGAAAATTTCATTCCTTATGATCCTTCGTCAGCAGGACAGATGTTCAGCAACTTGGAATTGGAATGATAATGCCTAAGGTCTTAGTCGTCAAAATCATTTATACTTTGCAAAAAATTGTAATTAATGAGAGCAACACAGTAGTCATTCCCAGTGTTGTTGTCACTTGCGCTTTCAAATTCACACTCATTGAAATACAAAATATTTCGAGTCTCTACACCGAAGTTATTAATTTTAGAACAGACATAAAGATAAACTTTTAGTTCCGAGTATATTTTTTCCGTAAGTGGACTATCATATCCCATATACAAAGACTAGTACTATACCTATGTAACTTTTAACATTTCAAAAGATATAAATGTTACGCTCAGATTCTGAATATCTACACCACTGACTCTGTCCGGAGTCTTTGGAACAGAACACGAATAAAGAGTAGATACACCGCAGCGATGCTTTTGAATAATATTTCTCTAAGTTCACTGAAAGAATCCCCTTAATTGGATTTTTTCCGCCTTTTTTTCGGAAAGAACTTGTTCTTTTCAAGTTAATGTTTTCCTCCTTGCCTCTCGAAAATTATATGGATCACGCCCGAAGGCACTGGCTTGGTTTTCTTTTAATTATATACGCGTACCAATTAGTGGGGAAATTTTGTTTCTTGTTTACTTTTTTTAGCTCTCGTTCTTATTATATCGAGAACATGCTCCAGCTTTGTGCTATAAGGAAAATACACATCCTTTATAGCTTCTAGAAGTTTATTTACATTAAAAAAAAAATGTTTGGTATTAATTTACATAAAAATTAATGCCCTACTATGCCCAACATAACATAAAGTCGAAGTAAGTCAAATCAAGTGACACAACTTAAAGAAATAAGCAATAAATCAAAATAGACGGAAAACTCGACTTCTTCTATCTTTAAATAATTTCGAAAAGAATGTTGAGGAGATCTTGAATTATTTTGCCTGTTCTTTGGGGTTTTCTCTGCTCAAAATTTTTTTCCTGCAACAGATAAGTATTTAAAATCGTATTTGGAGAACAAAGTGTAGTAAGGCAATTTCGTAAAATTGCCCGGATTACTGGCTGTCCGTACAAAAATTCTTCCTCACAGTTATTCTGACAAAAATTGTCACTGTCAAAATTTTTTGACAAACAACAAAATCCACATCAGACTGAAGAAAATTTGTTGAAAAAAAACTCGAAATCCTCAACAAAACGATTGACATCGACTCCAGAGTCGGAGTTGAAACGTCTCCAAACAGATAAGTTTAACACAATATACAATACACTATTTATATACAGGAATACTGGTTGATCATTTTAAAACATCTCTTTCTCTCAGAATAACTGTTAGGAAGAATTTCTGTACGGACAGCCAGTAATCCGGGTAATTTTACGAAATTGCGTTACTACACTTTGTTCTCCAAATATGATTTTAAATAATTATCTGTTGCACGAAAAAATTATTTTTGAAGTCGGTGCCAAGCAAATCTAAAATCCTTCATTGCGTACTTATCTACTACTTCATCAAACTTGATTGTTGCTTGACACCAACTTCAAAAATATTGTAGATTGGTAGGTAAATAATTTGTACAGAATGAGCACCTTTTAATGTTTACATTTTTTACTTCCTGGCTAAGTACCTACCAACATTGAATGTTTTATTTATTTGCTAGAGTTGTATTTTGTTATAATTATTTTGAGCTTTTTAGTTATAGGTGGAAGTCGGTTATATATATTTTTATATGTTTTATTTTCAACTTTTTAGTTTTTTGAACTCAGGTAGTTTTCGTTCTTTATTTTTTATTTTCGATGTATAACCTTAACAGCCAGAACCAGGTAACATCGTATCAAGATTACACAATGATACATTTTCATTTAAATGGACAAGTAAATGTTTACGAACATAATGTACAGTACCCGTTGACTTATTCAGCCCAAAATATATTTATGCCTTATGGACCACGCCATGTAACCTTTCTGACAACTTTGTATAACTATAGATAATTTCACTCCACCCTATGTACCAACCATCATGTACATACCACTGCCCACGGACAAGCATAAATTTGTTAGCTGCCTTCTGTAAACTATAGGACGGAGTAGAATCCATCCCATATTTACGGAGTCAAATCCGTCCTATATTTCAACCATAGTACATAACTCCTTGTGGGCTACCCCATAAATTATTTCATTTTAACATTTTATATTATCGCCCTGTGTAACATTAATTCCTCCCCACACTTTATGCAACTTCTTATGGGCTATAAAATAAATAGTTTTTTAATCACACTGTATAAATATAATGCAACTCCAGCATATATTTCAACCATCCTGTATATGATTTGTTTACGTCCACATCATATAACAGTTTTTTGATCACCCTATATAATTTTAATTTCACATTTTTTCCAACATTTTTATACCACCGAACGTCCACTCCACTCTATATTCCAACCATACTGTATATACGGCTGCCTAAGGACCACTATCATTCTACTCCGTCCTATATTTCAATCATCATATAAATTCAACTCCTTACATCACTTTACTTTGTGATTCTGTTTGCTCTAACTAAACACCCTGTGTATAAAAGCACCAAATAGCAGTTTAGAGTTTGTCATGTGTTGTCACTGAATTTTCTATTAGGCCGGGAGAATGTGACAACCAAAAGCACCGCAAAATGGACAAATTTTCATTTAAATAGGTAATTGCCTGGTATACAAACAAAACGAGCTTGGTACTCATTGATTTAAGGAGTCTAAAATACTATGCTTTACTACCTATATGCTTGAGATGTACATAGAAAATTTCGATGAAATTTTTGATAAGAATTTTGGAATTTTTGGCGATTTTCTGCAAAACTGCAAGTTGCACGTCGTAGAAAAGCATATGAGATCACCTAGGGATCTTCCTTAATAGATTAAACGTTAAAAAACTATACACATCCATAAGGAGTTTTCGAAAAATCGACCAATATCTTAGGGATATTGATCGATTTCATAACTCACTCACATCATCACACACAAATTTCATCACTTTACCAATTGAATTCTTTTCCAAAAGTTGAAGTTTCACCAATCTGGATATACTCTACGAGAACAAGACCATATTCATTCAAAACGGTTCACCACAGGAGAAGAAATCAGGTAATATACATACAAAAACAAAAAAAAAAATACGCGACGAATTGATAACCTTCTCCTTTTTGGAAGTCGATTAAAAAGGTAGATTAAAACTAGTCAGCATAAAATTTAAAAATCTGGGATTACTGCGTAAATGATAGCAGAAATTGCAATAACCAAGTTTATTTTTAAAAATCAGATCCCGATTTCAATAGCAATAAAACAATATTATTTAGAAATGTAAATGAGGCTCTGAAATATTTAAAATTTGTCACTATTGTGAACATAAATAATTAGATACTGTTAAAAATATTATTTAGTAAGAATGTGACTCCGATCCCTCACAATATCTATATATAAATAGGCAAAGACAAAACGATTAGGTACCATTTTCTCCTCTGTCTCTCAACCGATTTTCTTATTTTTTTTAAGTAGCTACTGATGACCTTCAGTGCAGAATGCTAATATTAATTTATAATATTGGTTCATTCATTAAATAAAATATAATAAAAATTCATTATTTCCAACCATATTGTCAACGCCAAACAACTGACAGTGCCGCCGAAGCGAGTCGGTCAAAATTCCAAGCATTGAGTTATTATATATGGAGCGATCGTTATTCTTAGAGCATGTACTTCTGGAAGTACCAAACAAGCGTTGTTAGTGTTTAGTGGTAAAATAGTCAATGTAGTAGATCAGTATTGATTTTTCGGACACGTTGCGGTAACTTTCATATTTAATATATTATTATCACAACCTTCCCGAAGGTGTTGTGTAAAAAATTGTTAGACAGCGGACAATAGAGAATAGTCTTTATAAAGATTTGAATTTACTTACCATGTTTCACGAAAAAAATCCTCAAAAAAACGTGGGCAATTGCTTAAAAGGTTTTCTAAACGATTTTTAAGTTTATTTGCCGAGTTTTATTAACTAAACCAATAGCTCCAGTCAAGACCAAACCTTTAGTTTGAGGTATGCGAGGGATAATTCCAGCTGAGTTTTATTTTACAGTAGTTCAAGGCTGCCTTGGACAGACAAACTGCGATACATGATCTTCCAACCTTTCTAAACTTTACATTAGAAGAGTACTTTTAGGACACCCGTTATGTAAATACCAACTCTGACATTACATTTGCCAAAAATGTTATCATTAATCAATGCCAACCCGGATTTTCAGTAAAAGGACATTTTACCTTTCTGACCCTCTTTGACCGCTACGGCAGAGCTTCATTATTGTGGCCCTTGAATGCGGACGCCCTCATATAAACATTCTATTTACCTCTTATTCTCGATGTTCGGGGCAATTTTCATGGAGTTGCTTCATTATATAGAATTTAATTAACGTGCCACTGAAACCACTCTAATTCCAAAAGACCGGGTATTTTTTATCAATAGAATTTCCACGAGCAAAAAATCCTATTAAAATTAGCCGGGAGTTTTCCGCAGGCCTTTTCAACATGCTCAATTCTCCGGTTATAATTGGAATGTACTTTGTACGGGGTTAAATAATGTTTATTTTTTTCCTAGGAATATGGCGAGAGCCTTACGTCCTGCCGGTTGCTGTGCTCTGCAACAGTTTCAAAAATAGAAGAGAGAAACCGTAAAATATTTTTTCTAGCTTTGTAAATAATCGTTTAATCTTGTGCAATGATCGCTTCATTCGCTGTGTCCAATTATCCTTTTGTGAAATTGTTGATAAAATATGGAATTACGATGTGGTATTTTGAATATTTTTCATCTTATGAATTTATTTGTTGCTCACTTTTTATTTGTCACATCATGAAATTAAACGGTCGATGTGGTTCTTGTTGAAAAATCTGAAATATTATTTTAAAATTAAATTCATTGGAATTATAAAAATATTCTGATAGTTTAATACAAATACTTCTATTTATATACATACATATATTTACATATTAATATAATTCTAATATTTGTTGTGAGTCACACCTCAAAAGAAAACCTAACTTTTCGTGTTTGCTTCTGATTTTCTACAGCTACAAATGCATATAAAACTTTTTATTTCTAATAATTTAGTTTTTAAATCTTATGTAACCTAAAAATGTGCATGACTGTACCTACTTATATACCATGTTGATTTTTGGATTTACCAACATTTTTACATAAATGGTTTTACAACAACTTGCATTATATATTGACTCATGTCTCCAAGGTTGGATTCATGTCTTTCAAATACTTGGGGTTGTGGAATAATTATTGGCAACAAATTGGGAAATGACTCATTGTTTACTGAATTAGAGATTCCTGTTCCAGTATTATTCAAATGTTTTTTTATATATTATATTACTTTAACCAATTTTCAAACTGGACATACAACTGCACTACTAAGTTGTTGAAATATTCGTGATTTCTTGTCCTCACACTATACTTACTACGGGTTTTCATGATTTATTTAAAAAAATGTTTTCCCAGGTGTCAGTTGTTTACGTCTTTTTTACAGCTGCTTCTTTCTAACGGATAAAAATGCATTATGACCCTATTATTCCTTTCTTTGTAAGCACATCTATGTTCATTGACCATCTGGCGTGATATCATAGGCACGTGTGGTTACTGTTTACATATTTTTATACAGTCCTTATTATTAATATTATATCTAATTAAACTATTTCAATTGAAGTTCTACTACTTAATTTTGTCTAAGATAAAAATTTAGAGCCTATTTAATGTTTGGGCTCAACGTTCTGTGGCAACAGTCAGCTGATTAAACGTTCATCAGTTTTCTGCAGCTCAGTGGAATGTCATGGTCAATGACGTACTTCATAACACTGCCCCCTTTCTGTTCCTAATCGTCCTGATCCGACCTTGAACTCTAAATCTCGCCCATTTGCTTTTTGTTTTTTTCTTTCTATATAGAATTGTTCTAGGTTCAATACATCCTTATCGTCCTCTGGACCGTTCAAAATTTCTAAAATTTCTAAAATGTGTCGTGATTATCACCTTTATATTTTTTATATAACTTCATTAGTTCGATTTCCATCTCCTTAATATCGTCTTGATTATTTCTAAGTGTTCTAAATTACGAAACTATACTGGGAAATCGTGCCGAGTATTTAGCCAAAAGTTTCCCTGAATTTAAACTGTTAGTATATATACAGATATATATCCACATATTTAAACTATATCATTCAACGTATAACAGCCGTTTCGAACCAGGAGTTCTCGTCAGATACGCTTCCTTGAATGACAAGTTCTAAAGTGAAATACTTGGATTTTATACACTGTTAGTGGCAGGTCTTGTCAATACAAGATTCTCATCCAAAAATCTCAGTACGTTATACCTCGGCACAAACGTGAATCCGTACTGTCTAAAGAGGTCTAACCTAGTACGAAGTCAACCTTATACTACCTACAACATATATCTTACTTCTGCTTCGCCTTGTATTAACTGCGCTTAGTGGTGATGATTAGTAGTTGTAGGGTATCCTCAATTGGCTAGATTTAGGATGGCCTTATGACTCTCGGTTTGACAACAGGTTGTTTTATCTTTGCAGAATTCCTACTGACTCTCCTTACATGGCTGATAGATGGTTAGCTTTACATTCTCTGTCTCTGAATGGGCAGTGTTTGGCAGTACATATTTAAAATAGCTGAACGTCCACAAATGAAACATTCTAGTCTGTAATCATACTTCTTCTAAAAGAACGGAAATAACCAGTTAAGGAAATAATGCTCCAGAAGTAGACAATCAGCTAAAGCAAAAAAACGTTAGCAGCTGCATAAGAAAATCCTTTAGGAAAAATTAATTTTTGATCACCGATCAAAAAATGAAAATATAGCCAAACCATTCCTATGATTCGCTCCGAAGAAATAGACAAACACAAAGAAAGCGTAGAAAAAAAAACTTCTTCAACTACGCTTTTATGGGCAAAAGGTAAGATAGAGACCAGAGATATGGCAAAAGAATAGACAGTCAAGAATGAGAGTAAGATAAATAGCAATAATTCCTAAGCATACAAACTAGAGATTAACTAACGCTTCAGTGTAAACCTTATTTTTTAAAAACAATCTCATTAACGAACTTTTTTATATTTTATTGCATTTATTTCTTAATCAATGAAACCATAAAATTCCAAGCCACTCATGTGTTGTATCAATCTAAATACGACATAGTTACTTGTTTGCCCAATATATTTAAACTTGGTATTTCACATAAATGATTCCAAACGTCTGCTTCAGTGAGCTGGAAATAATTCGAAATTTTAAAATGTTCCGGTTGAAAAAAAAACGATCTATTCAGCTCATCATACTTCAAAATTTTACGCTCAATGTGTCATCTCGAAAGCCGAGAATCGACCTAAAAATTGAAATGTATGCATTTACGCACCCATTTCGGTAATCCGAAAGTTCAGCGGTAGGGTACGTGCTATTCTTTGCCATTCGGAGAGAATTTTCCTCACGATTACGTTAATGTTTGCGTTTTCCTGGTCGTTTCAACATCAACGAGAATGAAAGCGATTTTTTAAGTCAATGAGATCTCTGAACATTTGAATATTTAGAATCACTTCGAGTTTGTTTTTTTTTGTATTTGTTTTGTTGACTTCTCCAACATACTAAAAGATGACAAATAAACTGTAATCTAGGTAGTCTTAAGATCCCACCACTTGATAACTACGTTCCATCTGTTTTTTAATTAAACCGTAATTTTATAGTTCACTAGTTGACCTGCCAGGCTTCGCATGGGATAGAGCTATTTGTAGTTAATTATTAACATATATGAGATTTTTTGACATTTTTATCAATTTTCAGAACTTTATAATTTTAGACATTTTTGACGTTTTTTAAAATTTTTTGCCGTATTTGAGATTTTTGCCGTTTTTTCACTTTCGAGATTTTTTATATTTTCAACATTTTTCCCATTTCGACGTTTTTAAAGAACTGACATTTTTGCTACTTTTGGCAATTTCTAGAACTTTCCAGTATCATTTAATTCGGCAAAATTTTGTTTTATGAAAATTCATCCCGTAGTTTTTGCGTGATGAGTGTTCAGTCAGAAAGACAGATAGACGAAAATTCCAAAAATGTGTGTCTTCTATTCGAAATCGATGAGTACAACAACAAAAAAATGTTGTCCGTCTTCTAACCGGAGTGTGCCAAATTTTTATTATAGTATAGATGATTAGTAGTCGGGTTGCTTATATTTTTAACATTTTCGATCGTAATATTTGTAATGGCCTCGTATGCCTTGATACCACTTTAGAAACAGATAATTGATTTAACAATTTATTCATAAATATAACTAATTTGAAATCGAAAGCTCATTTCCAAACATTAACCTGTTATATTTTAAAGTACAGGATATAGAGTACTTAGATTAGACCCTTGAGGAACACCCCTTGTGGCTGTAAATGAAGCTGAACAGAAACCGTTATAGTAGACATATGGAGTTCTACGATTTCAATAAGTTTCTGGGATTTTTAAATATTTTTTAGAAACTCCAAGACATGACAGTTTAATAAGAAGTTTTTGGTGACAGATTTTTATCAAATGCTCTGGAGAAATCTGTGTAAATCACATCAGTTTGCTCTGAACTATCCAAGTTTTCACAAAATTGTTAACTCACGATTGCCAAATTACTAATTGCTGAACGAAATTGCATGAATCCATGTTGATGCATAGTTATAATTTTTTCTGAAAATTGATATAAGCGATTGAGTGATATATCGAATTAAAGGTATTTTTTCCAAAGATAAAATGTACTCAAGAGTAAGAACAAGTAAATGCGACGTTTCTTCCATCAAAACGCTAGTCCAAGCTGGTAACGTGTTCATTGGAATAGTCATTGGCATACCTATGAATATCACAAGCATTATCCGCATTAATGTAAGAATAATTAATTTAATCACAAAATACGTATCGAAAGTGCAGTGGCGTGCAGCTAGATGCATGGACTTTCTGCCGTTCGTATGCATTTAACGTCGATAACCGATATCGGTAGGCACTTGTAACTCTTACAAAAATGATTTGTAGAATAAAAAACAAAGTTAGTGAGACAGGTCGACATTAATGTTATTTTGATTGTTTGATTTATAACTTTATTGTAAAAAAAATCATGTTTCATTAAATGGAATGATTTAATTTTATTATTTTTGGTAGGTGATAAATAAAATTGTATTTCGGGATAATTACTTTACTTCAAAACTCCCAACTATTTGTGTAAGTAAATGTATTAGGTAAAACTTTAATTCACGAATGAAGCTCAGTCACCCAATAACTTTATAATTTATATTCTTTTTTTTTTCTAGGTAAGTGAGGAAAAACCAACGATTACATCTCTTCAGGTATGTACCTGCAGTAACCAAATATTCTTTAATGATAAATAGCAACATTTAGTTTATATTTAACAAAATGATCACATCTAACAAAAACATAAATATTATATAACGAAAACAGCTTTCTGTCGTTCCTCAAAAAGTATAACTCCTAAATGGCAGGAACTTTATTACGTTTTCGCTACTTTAATTACTAAAATATTGATGTGACCAAGTAAAATCCCTCGAAACGAACATTAAAAATTCATTTTATGCAGTTCCGTTAATTTATTCTGGTGTTTCATTCGGGTAGAATAGTCCAGAAAAGCAGTCTTAGAATGTGAATCTTTTCGTTATAATAAACGTACAGAATTAGTAAAATCACTAACTGTAAAAGTCAAATGACTCACTGACAAATTGTAAATTTTATACTCTCATTTTGATTTGATACAATTTGTGTTCATTTAATGGTGTATTTTGAATTATAAAGATTTCACCCATATAAAATTGATTATTAAAAACATACAGATGTTTCTAAGTCTGTCTGAAAGATAAATGGATGAATTAGTAATAAAAACACATAGAGAATAACCACACATTAGAAAAATACAGAGATGTCAGTATTTTACATACTGCTAACAAAGATTATTTTTAAATAATTTAGATTTAGAAATTCTTAGAACATAAAAAGACATTAAACGCGCAATTAAATACAAACCGGTATATTCTGTTATTATCTAATAAAAATTTACTCCAATATAGTCTGCAATTGGAGACATTATTGAAATAACTAAAGGAACAAATTTATAGCTTTTAAATGTTTCAGAATTTTTTTATTCGAAAATATTCGACATATATCTTGCCGTTTTAGGGTTTTATCAAGTCTTTTTATAATTCTAGTACTCATTTATTTTTTTACGAGATATTTTTGATATTTGATTTTGTGGTTTTCCCGTTTTCCATTTAAGTTTTTTCTTAAATGTATTACCTTTTTAACATTTTTGAAATTTTTTACTTACAAATTCTATTCACTGATATTTTTAATATTTTTGACGCTATTATTTTTTTGACATTTTCATCATTTTCAATATTTTTGACATTTTCGAGGTTAATAATGTTTTTGTCATTTTTTGAAATTTATTTTCATTTCAGGTGCTTTTTACTGTCTCGGCTTTATTTATTGCTAAAAGATTGGAACAAATTTCCGCCCCACCTTTCAATAATTTCTATATGGTTCCTTATATCTAATGAAAAGTTTCTAAACAACTGTCATGATAAAATTCGACGTTCTACAGTATTTTGTTTTAGTACTTTGTTTGAATTTTTTACTTTCTTGGCTTTATTTATTGCTAAATGATTTGAACAAATTTCCTCCCCACATATAAATAATGTCTATATGCTTCCTTAGATCTAATGAAAAGATTCTAAACAACTGTCATGATAAAATTCGACGTTCTAGTGTACTTTCTTTTAGTACTTACATTGATGCTTTTTACCGTCTCGGCTTTATTTGTTGCTAAATGATTTGACCTAATTTCCTGCCCACCTTTCAATAATGTCTATATGGTTCCTTAGATCTAACGGAAAGATTCTAAACAACTGTTATATATTTTTTAGATTTATCTGCGATTAATCAGGTATTGACAACTTATCAGTTCCATCCCTTCCGCAAATTCTATATTGGCAAAGTGGCGAATAATGTCTGTATTCATTTCAAGAAAAAAGTAGGTAATATCTGTATTAATTTAAAGAATTAATATCGTAATTCACCTAGGTATCTGTATTATTTCCGGTTCCCGAATAATAGTAAAAAATACCCCACCTACCCCTATTGGAAAACTGAATTTTCGCAAAATGGTAACACCCGTTTCAACTTATTTTAAAAGACTATATATATATATATATATATATATATATATAGTCTTCTAAAAAGAGTACACTTATTAATCTTTGGCTGCTACCCGCAATTCGTTTGAATATATATATATATATATATATATATATATATATTAAGATTTACATATCTATTTCAAAAATTTTGAATTCTCCTTAAAAAAAATAGTGACCCCCATTTAAAATTTAAATTCACCTACTACTTCACTTAAAAAAATGATTCAACCTGTTAATTCTCAACGCTCTATTATTGTACGTTCCCCAAAAATAAAAAAAAATTCAAAAAACATTTCCCCACCTGGCCCCCATGGGTGGATTGAATTTTTGTAAAATGATTAACACGATTTTTATTTATTTGGGCAAAAGAGTATTTACACAATTTTTAACGCCTGTATGACTTTGTGTTTCCTATATATTAAATTCAAATAAAACATTAGACACCTCACGCTTTCTATTAGTGAAAGAAGATTTTAAATATGTTAAAAACTTCCAGAGATTACCCCCTACAAACAAATAAAGTTTACCTCATTATATATTAGTATAGATGTGTTAAGTGGGGGCCTTCCATTAAGAATTAATCATAGTTTGCTAGTGAAAAACAATATAAATATCACTATATATTTTTTAGGTGCCTGATAAAACCATCGGTATTCTTGTAGTATTTTTGACAGGAAAAAAATATCCACAGAGTGGCCTAGTAAGCTTTTTAATGTAAGATAGGGAGGTCCAAATTAATCTTACGAACATAGACTGTATGATAAGAATAAGAACGACAATATTTCTTGTAAAAACCTCGCGTCGATTTTGATCATAAACTTATCTGAGATTGGGTGCATTCAGGGAATCGTAGCGCTGAAGCGCTTTGTTAAAGTTGTGTATTAAATAGTCTGCTTTACTCGCAGCGCTGCAGCGCTTTAATAAAGCGATAAAACATATAAATTCTCTGCTTTACTAAAACAAACGTCAAATTCTTTGTTAACTCTGCAAAAATACTACCAAAAACTGAAAATAACTAAAAACAAAAATCTACATTCAGCGAAAGCAAATTGCTGCAACGCTTCAGTGCTTTAATGCTACAATTCCCTGAATGCACCCATTAACATCACATTAGAATGAAAATCCAGTATTTATAAACAAGTAAGAATCACAATTACATTTTCTTTTAGCAAAAACAATTACAGTAATGGAAATGTCACCGTAGAAAGCAAATTTCTCATCAATTCAACCCGCATGCCACAACAATGTGATTTACACCAAACGAGTATCCAGATGCAACTAAATTTAACTGGGAACATGAATCCTTTAAAATCCATTGCGGGCGTTAATCTTTGAAATTCGTCGGTAAAACCGTAATATACGGGCCGTAGCGTTCCAGATTCCAATCGATCGGACTGATCCGAGTGATCCCTTCTACGTACACGGGGATCAATTAATTTGTCTCTAGCCACACATAAATTGGCTTAATGTGCACCAACGGCGTGTCGAATTGAGTCGCGCCGTATTTCGGAAATGCCAAAGCCGCTGTTTTACAACACTCGTTGGGATAGTGCGGCATGTGTGGCCCTTTTTGGCAGAGCTTTTCTCTCTCCAGACACTCTCTTTTCTCGTACACAATTTGGGATAGGTGTGTTGTGTTCTGTGTGTGTGTGTGTGAGTGTGTGCATCTGGCAACTGCTTAATGAATTTTCAAATAGAGCCCAACCTCATTTCACTGCCTAAGTTTTTGACATGAGAGAAAAACGACGTCGCAAAAAACGAGCTTTGATCAAGGAAATTGCAGGTTTTCTAGATTTCAAACAAACGGAACCTGTACGTTGGAGCACCGGGGAGTTTTTAATTATTCAACGACAACGTTACTTAAATGATGTCAGTTTTTATTAAATGCAAGAAACCTTGTCAGGTACATCAGTGCTTTTATAATTTAATTTTAATATCTTCTAGCAGGTTCAGTTTTTGTTTAATTACCTAATGATTATATTCTCGTTTTTATAATTTTCTTTATTAATTACTTATTAACCTAACGTCTGATATTAGAAAATAAAAATCATAAACGTACTTAATGACACAGAAAATGCTAAGTAATTATTTGAGAGGACAAATGCCAAGTTGTCTTAATTAAGCATATTTTTTTACTAAATTTTGAACAATTCAAAGACAAAACCATATCCAAGTAATTGTGAACTATTATCCATATTTAATGCTTTAACATTTTTTGTTATTCTGTGACATTGTGTTTATGTTTCGTTATTATCTTTTCTATACAGTGCGAGTCAAAAGTCTCCTCCCACTCGTATCTTTTGAACGTTTATACCACACATCAAACAGAGAGAATAAATGGGAAACTCAATGTTATAAATTGTGTTAAAAAATTACGACTAACCCTCTACGGCATCCCTAGAAGCTGTTTTTACAGGACAGAAACCTATAGTATGTTTTTTACCAAAAATTAAAAAAGGGAGCTACCTTACCTACATTTATTGCTTCAAAAAATACCCCTATATGGCCGTACTACTGAAATAGAACTACCAACTGGAAATTATTTTTTATTTATAAAAAACAAATAAATACAATTCAATATATAAACTTTAAGAAATAGAAAGTATAACAATATGCTATAGACAGATCACAAATATCTAAAATACTTTAAGAGTATCAAAATATAAGAACAAATAAATATTTTACGTTATGACAACCTTGTTATAAATGTTTGTTGCTTTTTAACAATACGTGATTATCATCTTGATATCATAAATCTTTCACTGATAAAATTATAGAATGTAATTGATTTGTTGACAAAAAGATCAATATATGCATTATTCAACAACCTATATAAAAATGTTTATCCTTACTTATTTTTATTTCTTGATGCAAATGACGTAACTGCAGGCTCTATCACATCTGCAACTCCAGACAAACAAGTTCTTCAATTGTCATACAAAGAAGTTTTCTCCTATCTACTTTCTTGAGTTTTTACTGAATTTACGGGTTGGATGCACTTGATAGGAATATTCTTATTGTTGTCTTCTAAACGTTGTTTGTGGCATATTCTTGATTACTTTTATGTTTTTTTGGGTAATAACAGCACAATAGAAATAAAACGACGTATATTGCAGGAATACCAAACGTTTCAAAGTCTATTCTGACTTCGTTGTCAATGGCTTTATATTGATTGATGTAGATTGCAAAATGAAAATTTTCATTACATCAATAAATATAAAGCCATTGACAACGAAATCAGAATAGACTTTGAAACGTTTGGTATTCCTGCAATATACGTCGTTTTATTTCTATTGTGCTGTTATTGCCCAAAAAAACATAAAAGTATTCCTATTGTTTTTCTGATTGTCAACAGCTTTTATGAAAACGTAACATGTAAGTCATAAAAGTTTGGCACTTTTCATGTTTTACCTCTTATTATTGGTAAACTAAATTAGGTACTAGCCTGTTTTTCTACAGACAATACAAAACGGTCTCCTTCACTTCTTCCACTACCTGAAACAACATATATAAACCTTTGTGAAAGCATAACCGAAAAAATACATGCATGCCAGGTCCATTTACTGTGAGCAGATAATCAGTAGTTTGAAATTCTGTCCAATGCATTCCATTTCAAAATATATTTCACAAATCACCTTCAGGTTTGCAGTAAAGAGCTCTTCGTAATTTATTCTCTGAAGCCACAGTTTCTAGCATTTCCTTTTTTTTTTGGTTGTAAAATGATGCCTAAAAAAACAATTATTAAATTAAGCAATAAATACCATAACTCATGATTATTATTATACCTACAGTAATGAAATTTACAGGGTGAAACTAAATTGTTGTAAACTTCTGTACAAATAGTAAGATCCGACCGAACGTTCGACTTCGGGTATTTTCGCCAAAAAAAAGCAACTTCAGCCTCAACTTCAGCTTCAGCCAAAAATCAGCCGAAGTTTGGTGTATGACTGGTGTAAGAACGAATATCCTATAACCCATAAGTGGGTTTTCTGAAGGATACTTGTGGCATAATTTTCAATGTCTAAGTGTTTATTGGGAAATAACACCACACTTTAAAGGAAATTGCTGTATATTCAAAACGTTTCGGGGTCTTGTCAATGGCTAAGAAACTACGGATTAACAAGGTACAATTTCAAGATGTAAATTTAAATATTTGACAATGTTTATTATTATTATTGTCAAATATTTAAATTTACATCTTGAAATTGTACCTTTTTAATCCGTAGTTTCTTAGCCATTGACAATGGGGTCGGATCTAGACCCCGAAACGTTTGGAATATACAGCAATTTCCTTTAAAGTGTGGTGTTATTTCCCAATTAACACTTAGACATTAAGTGTTTGAAATTCCAGCATTTTCAATCTTATGGTTTATGTAATTTTTCAGCTACAGAATAAAAAAATAGTATCTACAATAAGTTTATAATTTTTTAATCGTCAATAGCTGTTGTATAAAAATCTTGGAATGTTTTTTTTTCAGAGCATTTCATTATATGTGATATTTACATTGCTCTATTATCTTTTTTTGAGTATTCTATTCTTCTATCTCATAAAAATGAAACATTTTGTTAAGTTTCAAAGTTCTAACTCAACATACAAACAACTATGCACGATGTACAATTTTTTTAGTTTTTCGTTAAAATAACTGACTAATTAACCAACATGATCGTTCAACATCTCATTTTGTAGGTGAAACTGAAAGAAAATCCAGTCAAATACCTGTGCCGTTTTTTGTAACAAAAAATACCAATTTTACAAGTGTATATCTAAATTTCCAATGGTTTATTTCATGAAGATGACAACTTAGGGTTGTTGAAACGTGCGTTAAGTGTTTTAAATAAAGGTTTGGTGTTAGGGTGCTAAACTGTGTTTTTTTACGTTTGTGACACACCAAAGGTTTCACAGCATTTCCACCCTTATATCTGCTCCATTTCACCCCCACCAGTATGGCATGATGGATTCCTCATTAATTCTCCCTCAGACTATGTTAATTAAGCTTCAATTTATGTAAATGTGTCCCGATATCTCAATTTTACATGGAAATATACAATTTTGAACAAAAAAAAAGTTCTGGGTCACACACAACACTCCGATCT
Organism: Octodonta nipae; assembly: GCA_034190945.1. Lineage (NCBI taxonomy): Eukaryota > Metazoa > Arthropoda > Insecta > Coleoptera > Chrysomelidae > Octodonta > Octodonta nipae. The sequence continues at coordinate 92,214,008 of CM067222.1, forward strand.
GGGGTCTGTGTGAACTAGTTTACCCTGAAACTCCTAAATGTGGATATTCATTTCACGTTATGATATTAAATTTGGTTGTATCTACAAAATAAGCAATTCGTAATAGTAACAACTTATTGTATTGAACGCATTCAATGAATTGTAAAATCTTGAAAACATAATAAGTACTGTTTGTTTAAAAACCCAAACATATCATGGTCTAGTTCTGACCTCATTTTCAGTCGAATTATAATAATATGTTAAACTGAAATTAATTGTTAACAGTTTTACAATGACATAAAAATTCATTTTGTTCGTTATGTTGATCGTTGATACTGAGATCTGATAAAATTTTTTAAATTACTCAAAATAAAAATAATGGACCATAAATAGACAATTAATGGACCGTAAAACAGGTCGGGATATTTCGAAAATATTTATTAGTAAGCCTTCTTGTTGGACCATTCATTCTTAACTAAGAATTATTTTAATAGTATTCAAGATATTTGTGATTTTACCAGTATCTAATGTAACAAATATGTTTTTTGCAAAGCTTTCCGGCAAAACACTATAATAGTAGCAAGTTATCCTCTTCAACTAAAACAGAGGACAACTTCCGTTTCCTCTTTTATTTCACTGTCAAATAGGAGCTCCGCATATATGTAAGATCAACAAACTTAGTGCCGCGCCAGAAGCCTTTGAAAATAGCTATAAAAACCGGCCTAACGTTTAAATACTAGTAAATGCACATTGTTTATAAACAAAGAATCAAATTTCTTGTAGATCTAACCGTCATTGCGGGCTAGACAATAACAAAGTAGCACATGTCGAACACATGAACTCCATAACATTTAAACACCGTATACGACTGTTTTATTTGAAGTAATTCTTAATGCATATTTATTGTACAAAGGCTGTTAGTTCTTTAATAGTACTGGAGTGTAACTTAAATTGCAGTAACCTAGTCCGATTGACCATAAACTTCTAATACACAAAATTTAGGCATCGGACGAAAATCTGATTGATTTACTCCTAAATAATAAATAAATGTTGATTGCAAGTAAAATATATTTTAGGCCCGAGGATTATTGTTTCTGTTTGACTACTAGCAAAATTTTAGTTTTATTGAAATTTGTTATTTACCAATATTCATTTCTGTTATCTCATGAGAATTTATTTTGTCTTTGCCTTATTTTTAAGAGAATATTGAGAATTTTATAGTATGAGTGTCGTCTTTTGCCGCAGTTATGATTTTAATAAAAAGAGAGGTAACAAATAGTTTTTAAAATCAAAATATTTTTTAGTTGCCATGTCAGAAGCAAGTACTCCGTGAAACTGTCAATTAACTATCTGTTACAGTTTAAAAAATGCATCCCTTTGACTGGCGGTTTAGACTTAATAAGGTCCCAACTATTTGAAACAGATCCCTCAAAAGCTATTTAAACTAGGTTAAACATCACTATCTTTCAGAAAAATATTGCCAGTCGATTTTTTTGATCATCGCCTTCGTAGGTTGCCCCAGGGAAAGAATCAGGATTTCGTTCGTGCAATGTTACCAGTAGAGAAAACTCCAGTAAACTTTACAGAATAATTAAAAGTGATTGTTCTGATTTTATTTATTTATCAATAACGTATTTTTACCAATTGCCAATAACGTATTTTTATCAATTGTTAATGGTATGGTGAGTGCTTAATAAGCATGTAAATTCCGGTGTTCATCAAGGATCAACACTGGGACCTTTGCTGTTTATTTTGTACGTGAATGATACAGTGATAATAGCATGGCAATTTAACAAGGTGTAAAATCCTCAATTAATTACTGTCTACATCAAGTATTGTAATGGCTACACTTAAATAAATGGTCTGTCCATATAGATAAAACTGTGACAGTTTGTCAGATTCTAAAAATTGATATTCATATAAACGAGAAAAAAACCGTATCTAAAATGAAAGAATGCAAATATTTTGGTGTTAACTTGGGTTCACATTTACGATGAGATAAATATATTGAACGCATTTTAGGAAATATCGAGATATATGGAGTGAGATTTAAAATCTATATATTGAGAATATTACTCTTAGTTCTATGGTATAGTAAATACCTAACAAAAAACCATTGAACTAGGATATACTTTTCTATATAATGTCACTATACTGAATTACTTAGTAGTTACACCTAGTTCCAGGCCTAGATGTCAACAAATGCAAAAAATGAAAAAGAATATTACTGACAAAGAATTAGTCAATTACCTCCCAAATGAGTTTATTGAACTGTGAGATCTCTGTGGCCTACTTCCATGTGCAATAGCACCCCATACCAAAAGGCCTACTGTTCGGTGTATGTACCTGTCGCTCAAGATCAAACTGAGGTTGACGTCGTTCTCCTCGACGTCATCCACCCTTTTGTCGGCCATTATGTCCACCCAGGCAGAATCCAGATTCATCGGAAAAGACGACCTGATGTCATTCCACATTCCATGTTGTCTTTCTCTGCATCGCTATAGTCGTTTCCGTCGATGCTCAGCGGTCAGAGGTAGCACAAGATGGGATCGATTATGCTTCAGTCCAAAAAACCTTATACGTAGGTAAACCGTTCGGGCACTTACAAGATGGCCTTGTTCTCCTACCTAAGCACTCATCAGCCAAATTTTGAGATGTCAAAAATCGGTCTCTTAAGGTAGGCGTAGGCGTACTCTAGGCATTTTAACATTACTAAATATCGATTTTGGATACCATCAAAAAGTTTGTTTTTTGGTAAATTATAAAACCTGCTATTACACCGGCATTTTTGGTGGCTTGCCTCTGTGAGTCATAGAAGTATGCTGGAACTGGTACTACTGCATCTTCTACTGTTGTGCCCAAACATGCTTCTGCTGTTACTGTCATTTTTGTCAATACCATATAGCTGATTTCTTTTGTTTGGTATGAATGTTTTGGCTTCGCCTTTGTATTAGACAAAAATTTTGGGTTTACCATTATCACTGGTGACTTTGAATGGCCAATATTTCAGATTTTGTTGAATTTTGGGATCGTCATATTTACGGCCTATCAGTCTTTTGGCGTCGAATACTGTATTGCTGGGGTTCATCGCTACTCGATTTTTGTCTGCATCGCCGATGAGCCGTTCTGTTTTGGTAAAGGCAACATAACTAGATGTTGTTTTGTTATCTTGATCATTTCCGATGATTTCAACTTTGTCGTGCTGCCAAACACCAACACAGGATTAGGACGATACCAACTGCTGGAGATTTCGCCATTTTACTTGTTTATTTGTTATAAATTCTGTGCACTAAACACTTGATAACTTTTTGAATATATTTCACTTTGACTTAAACGGCTTTAAATACTTGTTTGTGGCTTTGAACTTTTTTTTGTATTTGTCTCTTTCTGCAAATTCACATTACATCTAGTTCTAAATCCAGGTCTACAGATGCCAAAAATGAAAAAGAAAACGGCTGAGAACATAGTCTTGTCATGGTCACTAGATTATTCAATTAAAAGTACAAAAACGGAGAAAATATTTCTTATATTTAAGTATAATTTTATATGTTGTTAAACTTTATTAGTTTTAATTATTAATTATAAGAATATTAATTAGTTATTATGTCCAACCGTTCGCACAGGAAACAAGCTGGCATCTGTAGACTTTGTATTGTGACACTGTATAATTTTGTATTTGTAATACAACATGAAACTTTATAGTCCAATCTTGTTTACGAACTGACAAAAAAATGTTATTTTATTTTTCCTGCTACTTAGTATAATACTTGGGGTGAATTATTATTTTTTAATATAATAATATTATTACAGAAATAAAACTTCTTAAACATTAGCGAGACTTTTACAATGCTACGGATACCTTTACATCACACACCATCTAAAGCAACGTTAACAAAAAAGGCGGCCGACATAATGAAATTGTCGAGTTAGGGTTCTTTGGTTTTAATATTAAATTTTTGAAAGGGATTACCGAGCTCAGCATGGCACAGTAACTACGATATAATATTTACTAGATGTAAATACGATATGAAAGCCTTTAGATGATTAAAACCGGGAGTGAGTGGGTGTATTTAAAATTCGGTTTTACGGTAAAGGCTGTACAAACAGCTCCGGACTCAATCGAGTTTATGCAGAGGAAGAAGAGGAGGAACATTTCGAGCGGCAGGCCTGATCCGAAATGCACAAAAGTAAAACAATGAAACGCGGCGTTGCAGGCAGCTTTCCCCTTTTTCATCTCCGTCTCTTTCGTCTTCTCTGTCTATCGCCGCGATGAAATATTGAAATTTTAATAAACATGAATTCTCGCCCACTTTACGTTGTCATCGCCGGCAGAGTTTTCATTAATTTCGAAATAGGTACACAACGAAGTTGGAAGAAATGAATTTTGGATTGCTTTGCTCAGCTATGCGCCGTCAGTGAATCCGTATTGCTGTGATGTTGTTTTTCTAACTTTTTCAATGTTATCTTCTTCAACTGGGCCCGGAGATGTCAAAGAGAAGCACATTTAAAAGAAGTGCATAAACTTACTCTTAATGAATGAAAAGGCGTGGAATTTTTCATGAGCTTTCTTTTGATGGGCCATTTTCCTGAAATAATATCACAGAAATTAATTCTATGAAAAATTAAATAGAATCTCTGATCATATATTCATTGACGACCTATATAGAATTGAAATTTTCTATTCATTCATTTACAAAAATGAAATATTTTGTTTTAGATAATTAAATACTTTCCACCAGACAATTAAAAAAAATCTAATGTTATCAGTTCCAAGAAAGAAAGAAGAATGAAAGGTTTACCAAACCATAAGTTTCTTAACCCACTCATCCACTAACGACTAACATCACATATCACAGAATCAGGGTCAGGAGAAGCTATAATGGCACTATATCTAACAGTGGAGAAAATTCTAACTAAAGGAAAACCAACAGAAAACAAATTCAGCTCTAATGGCACTAAAACTAACAGTGGAGAAACTTCTAACTACAGGAAAACCAACAAAACACAAATTTAAGGAAGTTCAAAGCAATGATATTATAGAGTGCCAAGCAATGATATTACTGAGCAACGTAAGAAGATTACAAACTTACGATACGCAGATGATTTGGCGATCATTGCGGAAAATGGGCAAGTCCTGCAGAAAGCTATCATAATATATTATGACAATAAAAACTAAAATAGTAGACAAGAAGCCTAGGTTATCCCTAATTATTTTTGTGCGAAGTTTTATCAGTTTGAAATGAGAGATAGGACCTTGGAAAGGCATGACACATAAGTCCCAGCAGTTCGTTTTATGGAACATTTTGTAGGCTGTTTGGCATAAGAACGAAAACTGTGTACTGATAAAAAAATCAAAATACTTATATACATAATTTATACTTACCTAATTAGGAACGTAGCAATTTTTGCCACCGAGCGTGAAGATATCTGTCGGTGTATGTTGGCTTTCTATATACTGAGTGGCCTAGGAGACCATTTGGCAACCGTGAAACCAACAGGTCCAGGAAGGACAGGAATCCATTGGACACAATTTCCACCAAATTTGATGATTGAATGTTGGGCATTAATCTGGTTAAAGAACAATTGGAGAGCCTCTTGTCCACGTATTCAAAATATCAGCACAAACATAAAACATTTCAAAAATAATCCCATTAACTACCTACTACTCTTCTTTTACATCAAATTTCGGATGGCCAATTATTATTTCTTAAAAACAAAAATCCCAAACCAACTTCGTTATCTATAACTATATTAATACTTTTAATCACTAATACTAATTAACTATATCCAATGTGTAATCATTTACAATTTGTGCTTCAATGTGAGAGAAGTTTATTAAAGTGAAGTTCAAAGTGTCCTTGAAGAAGCCCCAGAGAAGTGTGGGCGAAACGTCGGAAAACTTTGTTTATATGTCGGTTAAGATATACAGGACTTTCATTTCAAAGTTAGCCATCCAAAATAAGTTTTAAAATACCTTTAAAAGAAAAATACAAAAAAAACGTTAATTTATTTTTACGGGAAACACATTTTACACGTATCAGTCACACTGAAGTTCCAACCCCTAAGCGAGAGTGAATATTACTTCTAAAAGTTTAAATACAAAAGGATATCATGTGATACCTCTTTTTAAGACACATCATTTTTTAAATCAGATTATTTTTTACAGAGTAATGATCTAGAACCCTTAAAAAATTAAATTTTTGAAAATAATTGCCATTATACCAAAATTGGTTTAGGGTGGTTTTTAGGGTCGCTGGTCACGAATCCGAGGTCAGATTTGCAACATTCAAAATGGCGGATCCAAGATGGCGAACGAAAATTAAAAAAATCAGCCGTTTTGCACCAAAATTCTTATAAGGGGATTTTTGGGTTCGCTGATCACGAATCTGACAAAATTCAAGATGAGGGATCCAATATGAACGATGAGAATAACCCAGCAGACCAAAATTTCGTCCGCCATCTTAAATTTTGTAAATTCGGGACTCATGATCAGCGACCCCAAAAACTCCTATATACCAATTTTGGCGTTCATCGGTTGATTTTAAGAATTACTATTCGCCATCTTGGATCCGCCATTTTGAATTTTGCAAATCTGACCTCGGGTTCGTGATGAAAGACTCTAAAAACTACCCTAAACCCATACGTGTAAAATGTGTCCCCCCTAAATATAAATTAACTTTTTTATTGTCTTTTTCTTTTAAAAGATTTTTGAAAAGTTATTTTGAGTGGATAGTTTTGAAATGAAAGCCCTGTATAAATAACTTAATTCGAAAACATGAAGCGGTCCAAATCCGGAAAAAGCATAATCACGTTATTTGCAGGAATGTATAAAAATGGCAATGGGTTCGCTGATTAATGACAATAGATGGCGCTTTTTGGATGTTGCACGTTGCCAATAGAAAATTTTAATGTTAAGTAGTTTCACCCTTCAATGGTAACAACACAACGCAACTTAGATACGCCAATCCGTGTTCGCGATAAACAAATTAACAGTAAAATCATCATCAGCAGGTCCATTGATTAATCTTAAGTACGAAGCAGTAGTAATAATTTGAGAACTTAATAAGGAAATCGGATAATTAGCGAAATATGTCGTAACATATAATTTTAATTTTAGAGCCTAACGATAAGATAAAGTTATTCGCAGGCAAAAGGCCAAAAACCCTATAAGGAAATCACTAAAACCGTTATAATTCAAAGATCAAACAAAGCACATCCAAGAATCAGCACGAACCGGCGATCGTAAAATACTATTTTCGAGCTCACAAAGCAGTGAACAACAAGGAGCACACAACACATAAATAACTTCTCCAGTCGGGTGTATGGTGTGACTTTTCGCGGTATCGGATATTCAGTTACAACGTTTACGATCAATTTAAATGCGTTCCGAAATAACTTTATTATTTCCCATTACGCCATTTTCTAACAATAGACTTTGCGCGTTACGCTTTACCGAACCATACACTTACACACCGACGAAAAAAGATCTCTTCGTAATTTGCATTTATTACTTGTCGCTCGATTTATCATTAGTTTGTTATGTAGCTCTGAAAATAATCCCTTTTTAAATAGAGTTCAAATACATTACACCGAGAAAATAATATGCAATAATACTAAACAAGGAAGAAGGTCTCACCGACCTATCTGATAAGTATCAACTGAAACATAGAAATTGATATTTTAAATATAAAGACATAACCATTGTTCCACACTAAACAAACATTCTACACATATATACAGACAAATTGACTTTTTCATTTCGGCTAAAGAGGCAACAACTTGTAAATGCAGAAAAGCAAACGGATCAAATCTATAACAATGTATTTTACAGCATTATAGCACCTGCAACTGAAACTCTAAGGTTAAAAGATTGTTTAAACAGTAATAAATATTCAAAAAATTATGAAATGAAAAAGTTGATAAATGAGATATTACTACATAAGAATAGGAAAACACAAAAAACAAGATTCCAAAACTTATAAAAACAACAAAAGAAAAACAAGAACTGAGATTGCAGCAGGAAAATTAGAATCGGGGACAGGAAATTCAAACGCGAAAGTGCAGCCAAACTTGGAAATGTCTAAAAACTTTAAAACACTAAAACCGACTCACCACATTACAGCTAATACTTATTCATGGATGATATCAGCACTATAAAACAATTTGAAGACGCGAGATGTAAAGGCCGACATCTAGGATTTATAAAACAATACTGAACAATGATAATCCCAGATATAGCCAAAAAAAACACGGATAGACATTAAAAATATTTTATCGTGAAATGAATTCCGACATCCAGGAGAATTCAATCAGTTGAGGGGAGCGCAACTGATGAAGGTACGCGACAAGAAACAATATATTGTCTTGCGTTCAATGAATTGAAAAATCTCGAAAAGTTAGTAGAGACAAAAAAGACAATAAGTAAAACAACTGAAAAATGAAGGATCCCGATGGCCAGGCTGGATTAATGCCGAACAGCTAAAAAACGGGAAGGATAAACACCGCAAAGTTCTTAGTGTATGTTTTTACAAAATATACCAATGGGGAACCTACCCAAAGACCGAAAAACACCAAATTGTCAAATACGACCTTCGCGACAGGTTATGCAAATTCAAGTTAATATTGTACTTTTGCTTTCAATTTTTCAAATTTTTTTAAAAGCATATATGAAAGATTCTCCTTGTAGTTAAAATTTAAAAAAAACAATATATGTGAAACGTGAAATATAACTTATGAAATCACCCAAATATTAATTTATTAAACTAGCTGTCAAATCTATTTAAGTAACGTTCATTTTAAGATCACCGGAAGTTTTGAACATAATTTAACCAAACAAATTGTTAATGCCTGTCACCTAAAAACGATCTCAAATCTATCCAACATACTGATGTGAGTATTTACTTACAACTACCCATGTGCCGACTATAAAACATGTGTCTCCGATAACATGATTGACAGACCCATCAACTTTTTTTTAACTATGACTAAGAAAATAAAAATACTTTCTCCATGACAAATTGATTAAAAATACAACAACAGCCATTTAGTCTGCTATAGAGAAAATACTGGAAATTTGTCAAGAAGTTGTAAGTACATGTTCGAAGGCACAATGTTATCTCCACCTTGCAGAGATCTCTTTCTCCAATATCATAAACGGAAACGAATGCCGCGCCGTCGAAATTATATTTACCGGGAGACCAACGACAGCCGATTTCTGTTCCGTCAGCGAGATTTAAGAAGATTACCAAATTAATATATATGTATCTCTTTTCCGACTAAGCAAATATACCTGTCTCGTTCCATCATCGATCCAGACTGTTCCATATCTCGCAGATCCAACCCAGTTTGCATTTTAGTACGGTCAAATGTTGCACAAGCAATTAAAATTTTTGTTACATTTTAAACCTACAACATCACATCGAGAGTTCGAAGAGTGATTGTCGATAAGACATACATTGCAATAGACGTCATTATATGTTTTAAATTCATTACCGTATATTCCGGATTTATCCGAAATAAAATAAATAACGTTTTTAAAAGAAATAATAGATTACGATCTGTTTTCAGAGGCAGAAAACCGTTTATCACCAAAATTACAAGATTTGCGTGTAACGTGCACCTTGTATTTATGGCCATATATATATTGGTGAGCCTTCGAGACGAGTATAAAAGCACAACCCTCTCGCTCAAGAAATCGAAAAGTCAAATAAATTGTCAAATTTATTTGACAAACACAAACAATTTTCTAGACTTGTGGTTGAAATGTCTCTACTAATCACAGCAAAACCGGTTCATCATATTGTAGAGATTTGTTGCAGTCAGAACACCTGTAAAGAATACTTTCTGTAATTTTCGAAATTGTCCTACTACTACGTCTCCATTATAAATTTCAAATATTTATCTATAATCAAGGACCTGCATTGTTACCAGTAGTTGAATTTTGGCTTAAGCCTAAAACCTAAATGTGCTTTTTATCTATAAACAGTATATGTAACTGAATTAAATGACGTAGTTTTGGCATCACTCTAACCATTTTGAACTAACTATAAATGAACTTGCAATTCTGCATAAAAGACTCCAATCTTTAGCTTTGTCAGCTTTCCAGTCTACTACCTCTTTCTGAAATTGTATTTAACAAATCGATTATCCTTAATGCAATACGCCAGGAAATACAATGTATATAAAGTTGTTCCCCCTATATAGGCACATTTCGCACGAGATCTCTCCCCTGAAACACCAAATTGTCCCTCCTGAAGCTTGTCTCTAGAACCGCCCCTTTGTAATGCAGCAAAAGTAAAAATCTCATGACTTATACGCTAATAAATACAATAAAACCATCAACGTTATTAAGGTATTCAAAATGCCAATTTCTCTCACCAGAGGACTATTTCAATACATATCTCTCAAATCATGTATCTTCTGGAGATAGCCTGCAGTGCACAAATGTCGTGGTAAGACTAAAGAGAGAGAGGGAAATAGAGAGGGTAAGAGGCTATTTCACTCGGTTGGCAGCTGCTTCCAATGAAATAGGATCAGCATGTTGTTCATTGGCTGCTTCAATTCACTAAGTGAACTAGCCTAGACTAGATTTTGTGCACGACAGGCTATATCTAGACGGTACATGATCTCAGTCCAAAGTCGCTCTTGTAGTTGACAGCATGACGGGTGACAACATAGAGAACGATGGTGACTAAACAACAATAAGGCGGTTGTCAGCATAACTTCACAACATGGCTATTCGTTAGTGTCATAAATGTTACTAACAAAAACATGCCATCCAGCGTGTGAATTAACTAGAAAAGAAGTGGTCTGCTTTTGGAGTTCGAACATGTTTGGTTTGGTTGTTTCAAAGTATATCGTTTAAATATGTGAGCTCTAGAAAGGGACGCGGAGTTTGTATATGTTTAAAAGAAGAGATGAATACAGTCAGGAGGAGTGCTGCCGTTTGGCTCAAGGCCTCAGATGCTGTTGAGGGATAGTAAAGGGGAGTGTAATTGGTGTAAATAATCTGATAAAATTATGTTTGAATAGTCCGAATAATTTTTGGGAATAAAATAAAGGTCGGGAGTGAAGAGGAATATTATGTGTTGACAAGAGTATACATCTCGTTAAAAAAATGGCTTTACAGAAATCAAGTTTGATATTTTCACATTAGTTTGGGAACACGTATTGTATGTTGACATATCTTACGAAACCAAGAATGTGGCCTTTGAAAATATATCACCGCAGCGATAACAATTATAGGAGATGGAAGACAAAATCTTTAGTTGACTTAAGATTTCAGGTTGAGTAACGGTATGGAAAACATTCATTGCCAAGAACGTGCAATTTTACTTTATAAAATAAACTCCCTCAACTGCAGATTTTTGCCATTCCACATATCCCCAAACTATGCTAAAAATATGAATTGCTTCATTCTGTACTACGATCTGCCTGATACTCCATAAAGTTTTTCGTCTACTTCTAAGTCGCCACTAGGAACAATAGCAAAACTGCCAACTCATTTGGTTACATTGACATAAATTGCTAGACAAACAGATATATTAGTCTCTGAAATAAAATAAGAATTCATAACTGTTTTTATAAAAAAAACAATTTTTAGTTATTTAAAAAATAATTTTAGACCCTGCACTTCCTGGACTATTTTATCCAGTCGGAACACCAGAATGAATTAACGGAACTGCATAAAATGAATTTTTAATGTTCATTTCAAGGGATTTTTTCCTGGTCACTTATTAATATTTTCATGATTAAGGCAGTGAAAACGTAATAACAATGCTACCCATTTCAGATTTGTTCTTTTTGAGTCGGAACGGATCTTTAGATTTAGATGCCCACTCAGGATTTGCATATATGAGAATTAAAATCCCATGAATATTGATTTTCTTATAATTCACACAAATTTTGCAATAAAATAATTCTTTTTTATGGATGTTCTTTTCTATAAACGTATAATTAAAAAGCTTTTGGAAAATATATATGTTACTGTGTTATGACTTTTCAACAATAAACTCATTTAATGATTGATTCAGAACTGAAAAAATATAGCAAAAAGCAAAATAAAAATTTCATTAGTAAAAAGTTTATGTTTTGCTGTCCTAATCAATCCACCTTAAAAAAATCTGCTACACCAATATAATATAACAAATTTCTCTTCACAACCTTGGTTTCAAAAACAGTCCCCAAGGTACTAAAAGTTTCAAACACGCGTTAATTGTATCAACAAGACATCGAATTCAAAATTTTAACTTAATTACTATAATTTCAATTTATTTAGTGTCATTGACTTTAGAAATATATCAACTTAGTTCATGTCAGAATGTTATGATAGACCGGGCTGCCTTTGATAGAAAACATAGATAAGTGTACTTTAGAATCATCGAAACCTACAAACTCATATAAACAATGATTTTATTTTGCATTTAAAAATGGCTTCTCGGAACAAGGTTTTATAGTATGCGATGTATTGAAATACAAGGCAGGATTGTGTATATAAAAATATTAATTTGCAATAACAGTCGTGTAATTGAAACCAATTTTTGTCTGCCAATGACATTGTAGTATATCCTTAGCCTAAAATTGACGAAACATCACATGGCAGTCGATTTGCAGTGATATAAACATTACTAACGTATATTTGTCAATTAGCATTTTTCATACAATAACTCGGAACAATTTTTTCAAGTCTGCCTCTTGAATAATTATCAACTTTGACAATAAATATTCCATATAAACCTATTGGTATACGAATTCATATATATTGAAGTGTAGGCAGACGCAGTTCAACTTTATTTGCAAGAATAATTTTAAAGTATAATGTAAAGAATACTTGTGACTTATAGCCTACTTATTAATATTTTGAAAAACAGCAAAATCCTTTATATTTATCACTGTACGGCGGTAATGCAGATGCAGCTACGAGGCTTTAAACAATATTTTTATATTAAATATATTAACTTTTATCGCTACGTGAATTTTAGTAGTATATATTTTTTAAGCCTTCAAATTAATTTTGCTAATTTACTCCTAACTGCCACATCCACTTAATCTAATTAGAAACAATTATGAGAGATAAACACGATTTAATGAAATTTTAAATAACCTCGGAGGGACTCATTTGTCTGAAAACAAATTTAAATTATATTACGACTCCGAGTTTGCTTTTCAACTTGGAAGCTATGCATGAAATTTAAGAGGTTCCTCTTTAAGTTTCACGCCACTCCGCGCGCGGAGGGGGAAATCTCATAAATCCGTTTGTATCATAATGCGTAAGTCGTGACTGCTGGATATTCCTACCTACTACGCCAATCGTCTTTGCAGAGCAGAACAGACTAACCCCCTAAATCTTCAATTCCGAAAGGCATTACGGCGGTACACCGTTTCTCTTCCGGGTTCGCGATGCTAAAACCAATCGCGTTTAGGCGAAGGCACGAATCGATATGGCAACCAGTTGATTTTAGGTGAAAGCGAGCGACTGAAAGAACTCGTTCGTGCATGTAGTACGAGACTGACTCTGGAATTCTCGGTTCCGTGTTGTGGGGTGAGCTCCCAATCATATATATATATATGTATAGAAACTGAACCGCTGTTACCGAAGAGGGTATTTTTTTGTAGTAAGTGCGAGGATCTCTCCGAACACGTTCCGAATTGGGTAATTAAATTTGTTTTTGCAGGATTTCAGTGTCAAAATGTTTGGTCTGTGAGATGATGGATGATCGGGTGGGGGTCGCTCATGGGGTTTATAGAAGGATTTATCATAAAATGTGTTGGAATGGCTTTTTGATACGGTTTAAGCTTTTATGTAAATTCGGTTGTGCCGTCGAAAGTAGAAGGTGTGCGTTTTGAATTCGGTTCAGTTTGAGTAATGGAGTAGTTGATAATGTAGGAATGAATTCAAAGGACATTTTGAATATAAAATAAATTGAAATTGGGGTTTCTTGATGCTTCCTCCCAACTCAAGTCCTTCTCTTATGTTGTCAGTTACACCTAAAAAGTTAATTAAACTGTCATCAGTTAGAAATGAAACTCAGAATATTTGTTTTATTGAAAGTTGGTAAAGTAATAATTCTTAATATTGATTACTTCATCTTTGGGCACACTAGAAACTAAATTAAAAAGCAGAGAAATTTTAATACTTGCAAAGATACATCGTAATTATAGCAATTCTGTTGTGTAGTAGTAGGCTGGATTGGATAGACATGGTTGAGTAGGCAGAGATTTTTTTTAAATAACCCAATAACCTAATATAGATGGAAGCAAATCCTGTAATTCCGGAACGGTAACATTATGAAGAGCGAGTTCTGCAAAAAGTAAAATCGTGGACAGCCCTAAACCAAAAGACCTAGGGAAAATAAATTCAGCAAAATTTTAAAGTTTATTAATTATTATTAATTGATCTATGCATCTCACAAACTGCTGATGGGTTAAAATAATACTTGAGCTGTCCAGGTTTCAAAATATTCTTGATAGATTGATTTTAATGTCCTTAGCAGCGAACACAAGAAATATTACTTATAGTTTCTTTAAATTTCTAATTTGCTCTTGTGAAAACAGCCCACCTTCGAATTTGGCCAAACAATTTGTTTAAAGTTATTGTTTAAAGCGGTTTTGATGAAACTTGAATTTATATTTGAACTATTTCTTCAGGTGATTTTTGTGACTGAAAGAAAAGCCAACAAGCTTTGTTTAACCAAAAACTATTTACGAGTGTTGACCCAATAACTCATATGTTACCTTGTGACAATCCGAAAAGCGAATCAACACTTATCATTATCATCATTTCCTATTTTTAGAGTCTACTTGCTATTGCAAGTTTATATGTATTTATCATTAAGACCAGTGGCGGATCCAGGATTATCGTTTGTAAGGAGCTTGACGCCACTGAATACGGGTATACACTAAAAAGCACACATTTTATGATGACAATTGTACCTTAGTTAGTATAATAAATTCTTGCTAACACGTTTCATTAGAATGATGATTATTAAGTTCACGTTTAGGTTTCTCACAGAAGAAATCAAATGCTTTCGGGAGAGGCTTGAGCCCCGCCCCTGGATCCGCCACTGATTAAGACCGTACCAGGCCTTAGAGCATGTACTTTCTAGAGATAGCCCGCAATGCACTAAGTCGTGGCAAGGCTAGAAAGAGAGGTCAATACAGGCAGTAACAGTCTATTTCACTTGGTGGGTGGAAGCAGCCAATAAACAACATGCTGATCGTATTTCATTGGAAGCAACTCCCAACCGAGTGAAATATCCTCTTGCCCTCTCTATTGCCCCCTCTCTCTTTGGTCTTACCACGACATATGTGTACTGCAGACTATCTCCAAAAGATACAAGCTCTAAGTGCCAGACACTTAATTTCTTCTTCATTTTGTTTTTACTCTTTGCTATTTCGCCATTGCGCAGAGAGTTTATATTTTAAGAGAGCTCACCAATATTGAATTCCTAATCCGTTCGTACCGAGTTGATGTCGGGCCACAAACATAAAATAAAGGCATCCGTTGATCTTTATATTAGGCACAAAGATGGGCAACTATTTTATCGGGCGAATTACGATTCCAATGAAGGTGCTCCTTCCTCTTAATCATAGCTACAAATCATTCACCTGTACAGTATAATCGTCAGTTTTATACATTGAACACCAGTGTTGCACCACCTGGTGTTTGGGTCGCGCAAACTTTAGGTCGGCAGAAAATTTTTAAAATATTTAATTTTCGATATTTATTATTATATTCATTATAAGAAATTCTTAATAGAAATGTCCTCTAATTTTTTTTTCTTACAACGTAAGCAAAAACAGCAAAATATACGGCTACAGCTTGCATTTAAACGCGATAAATATACATAAATATGCGTTATTAATTTATATGACAATATAAATTAATAACGCATATTCCGTACTTGAAACATATGACGTTTTTGAATTTACTTAAGAAAAATTGTTTTAATTTAATTTAAGAAAAAACCTCTAGTTACAACACACAGTGAGGGATAACGAGTCCAGATTTGAAGTTGAGACATCTCTAAACACAAATAAGTATCACACTATACAAAACACTATTTGTATCGAGGAATACTGGTTGATCATATTGTAGACATCATTTTCTTTCAGAATATCTGTACAGAGAGCAAGACAATTCGATTTTTTTTCTTTCAACCCCAATACAAAACATTTACACCTCTTATTTATATATGTTAAAAATAATAATGTTTTTCCTGTTGTTACAATTTTCCAACATTGAACATTTTCTTCTCTCATTTTCTTTCCAACAATTTGGTGTTTTCTATTATTATCTTGCGTGTACATGGATATTTCTCTCCCTATTGTTTTTTTTTCTTGCAACAGATAAGTATTTGAAACTTAAAATTGGAACAAACTGTAGTAGGGCAATTTCCAAGATTTTGATTGTTTCTACGGAAATTCTTTCCCACACAGTTATTTTGACAGAAATTGATGTCTACAGTATAATTAACAAGTATTTCTCTGTACAAATATTATTGTGTATATTTTGTGATACCTGAGACGTTTCAACTCCAAATCGCTTTCATATAAATTTTGTTGTTTATGTCAATTGTAATGCCTGTAAATATTTTTGACTGAATTATTAAAATACCAATACCGTAAATTTAAATCAGACTATTGCTGTACCTAAACCTACAGTTAACTACTTATAAATACTAGATTAAATAATTTATTTTTAAAATAGAACCGACTTCAAGTAAATACAAATGAAAACATCTACAAAGACACTGTGCAATCAATAATTATTTTCTGGTATATGGGTGTTATACCTACGTTATAGAAAAATATAAAATTCAGTCTCTGCAAACAACTGCCTCGAATTATAGTAGTGATTTGGTACCCCAGTGAGTTATTTCTTAACACAATACAGTTTAAATTATCTAAATTGAATTGTTGGTTAAAAAATGAATTTTAAACCAACCTACTTATCCAATAAAGAGATATTTTGCACAAATTACAAAAGTTCTCACAATTAGGTACCCTACCACGTAATATATACAAATAAATTATTCTTAACAAAATAACTTCATTATAGATTTGCATAATGTTGAACGATTTCGTTCTAATTTCAGTCTCTTCAGCACACTTTTTGAAACACCCTATATGCTACCAAAGAAATCACCTGGCGAATGAATCCGGTCTTCCCAATATTACCGGTTGGTGAAATCGTACCTAGCTAAGGCTTGTACTCAACAGATGGCCGTACCCATCATATAACGACAACTGATTCTTTTCAAATACAAACCGTAAACAATAAAAAGTTTGTTAGGCTAAAAATTTAAGGTTAGATCGGTTTTTGCACGGTGTTCCAATTTAAATTGCATTGTTTAAAAAAATAAATGGATACATTTTTTAAAAATTGTAGTAAATAAATAAAAATCCCTTACTGTGCAGTATTCAACTGTTTCGGTGAAGCGACATATTGTGTGTGCAGCGTCAGTTTTGAAGTAAAATTTACAGAATTTGTAGATATGAAACAAGATTTTCGTCGAAAAAGGTCGTCACAATTTTGGGTGAGTTTTTAAATATACATACATAATATTACCATGTTTCTTCAAGTAGTTGTAGGTATTGTATTGCATTTCTACAACTGTCAATGTTTGTTGAATATTTGTCACCGTACAAAGTATTAAACTTCATTTAGGTGTAGGTATTGTTTGTTATATTTCCAGTTTTTTGTTAATTGTATGTTGTTCATCGAGGTATGATCAAATTTAGTTCATCTATCTACAAAACGTTTCATTATAGGTCCATGGTACCTTAAACGACTTGTTGGAGGCTGTTGCACATAGCACAATGTTAGTAACAGTGTTGTATTATTACAATTCAATCACTGACAATTGTAGATACCTTTAAAATTACATTAATATTTTCGTTAGCTATGTCAATCAATATTCCGAATACGCCTTCAAGAAGAATAGTTTGAAATTTGAAATCTCTAAGTGAAATATAGCACACTTTAAGCTTAAGCAAACCACATCAGATGACAGGTGTCCCGATTTGCACAGTATATCTTGATTTTCAGTGGTTCTGAACCAGTGGTGCACAAGTTAGTTTTTTAAGAGGATAGACTAATGGTAAAGAGGGGTTAAAACACCTGCCAGAACGGACAAAGAAATTATTTATAAATGAACAGATTCTTGCTATAATAATTTTAGAAATGTGCCGAAAAATGAACAAAAAAATTAAGTGTTTTCATTCCAGTGTAAAATGAAAATAACATTCCCGTGCTGACTAAAAGAGGCCGTATCTTCATTATTTCCGGTCGGATTATTTTATTTATGGTCTGTAAAATTGCCCAATTGAATTGTAAAACTGTTTTGTTTTTTCTTTTTCATTGGACGCATTTTAGCCAAAACAATGTGTATAAAAGTATATAAAAAAATCCCAATAAGCAAATCTATATGTATCGAGAGCATATACTTCCGGAAGTAACGTGTAATGCTCAAATAAGGTACAAAACTAGAAAGAGAGGGTAACTTGTACACTCCTAATCACGTGACGTCTCATATTGTTCCCTTTCTTTCTATTTTGTCACAATAAATGAAATAATCCGACTGGCAATAACGATAATTCGGCCTCTTTTAGTTTCATGACGCCCAGGAAAGTTATTTTCATTTTTCGTTACAAGGAATTTTTCCTTCATTCTCGTAAATTTTTTCTAAAATTATTGTATCAAGAATTTGTTCGTTTTCAGGTCATTTCTGTGCCCAGTTCTCGCAAAAAAGTGTAAAACCGTGTTATTGCGGAATGATTGACGTTTTGTAAAGATAAAATATTTTTAAACGGGTTATAATACATTAATTCGTCTATCTGAATTTACAATGTTTAGAAAATCATAAGCAATGAACTAGTTCAAACGTACTCTCGAGGTTTCATTATTTTGTATATTCAATATCTCTGACAGGTGAAGAAACCTGGAAATTTTAGGAGTTACGGGAGAACAGCAATTACACGGAACGGCTCCAGATTCGCTACTTCTGTGTGCTAATTTCCCCGAAAATCCTAAATGTCGGTCTTACATCTCGCGTCTACAAATAGTTCGTTTTCAGTACATTTTGACGTAAGAAAGTTTCATAAAGAAAGCTAAATTTTTGTTGTTTTCTAAATGATAGTTTGTCACCTTTATGGATTTCTTGGAAAATATCAAACCGCCTTTAATATATATTTTTTTAACTTTTTTATGCTACCCTCTATCAAATAGCAGTAAATTCCTTCAATTCCATTATTTCTTTTTGTCAAAGATTTGGATTTATTTTTCTTATAATTAGATGTTGAGCCTAAAATGTTTAGAAAATTTGTATTGGTATTAGACAATTAAGGAAAAAACAAATAAATTTCTAGATTTCAAATATAGGTTTCTGTTATAAAAAAGTAACTTAACCATAAAATTGGTGAGGGTAAAATTTATGGCTCTTTTCATTTCTAATTTCGAAGTGATCTTACAGTATCCTTAAAGAACATTGTTAAGGTCACGGTCATTTAGCCCATTGGATAGCCGGTGATAAGTCTAATAACTTTGTATTAAACATTTTCTTTGGTAATGTATTCCAAAGAGTTATTGAGCTGTTTTTGTACTTTTTGTATACCTGGTAAATGTATGTCATGTATATGTGTGATTTTCCAAGTTGAAAATTATTATAATACCCCGGATTATTGTTAAAAACCTCAGATTTTTTTTTATTATTGAGTATATACTCAGTTACCTATAGAAAAAAAAATTTTTGCGAAAATTCAAAATTTTTGATTTTCCATTTATAAACATTAAAAATTGAAAAAGTACTGAAAATATTTTTGTTTCTAAAATGTCGTTTTCTTATCAATGAAAACTATAAAGCACATGGAAATTAATTTTAATATTTTTACGTCTATTGTTTAAATAATTTATATTAACAAGAGTAACATAGTTTTAAAAAAGTTTCTACATTTTTCCAATGTCTTGAGATTAGAAGCAAGAAGAGAAAAAAATCTGAAGTTTTTAGTTTAACAATTAACGGGGTTTTTATAATAATTTTCAGCTTGGAAAAATCACTAAATTAACAACTGAAAAATTATTGAATTTTTTTACGATTTATTCATGTAATTTAAAATTATAAATGATCATGGTAGAATTCCGGAAGGTAGGAGTTTTTCAGAAAAGATCCTGCTTTTGGGGAATTTTTTGTGATCTGTAGGGCTTCACACGAGACGTGAGTAGGCGAGAGTATCAAAAATCTCGTTTCGGTCTCGTCATTTCTTAAAAAATTAAGTCTCGGTCAAGTCTCGATCTCGTCTCGTTACCAGTTGTCTCGTCTCGTTGCCAGTTGTCTCGTTTAAGTTTATGATGATAATAAATATTATATAAACTCAATAATAATTACTAAAATATTTTTTAAAGCTATATTTATTAGGCTATTATACATAAATATTTTAACAAGTACATAAATCTTTTTACTTTACAAATTCTTAATTTTATCTTTTAAATTACTCGATTACCAAGAATTTAAACCTAATAACGCTTGCATATTTCAATTATGTACCTGGTTTTGTCCATTTTTGACATAAATTGTATCGCTACGAGATAATTGAAACATATTTATGCATTTGCGTATTTGTCCGGTTCTATTATATATACTTCGACAGATGTATACAATAATTCTTCAAATCTTTAATACAAGAAATACAATGAAAAACAAAAAATTTCTCCAGATGTACAAATACAGACAAAATGTTCAAAACATCAGTATTTGGAGGCAACAAAAGTTGTCCCTTAAGTATTGCATTTATAATGGGATATAAGAAAAGTTTACAGTTCTGCTGTAAATAAGAGGATCTGCCAGGTCGAAAATTTCTAGCCCAAGAAACCCATTTAATAGTATATACGTTGATTACTCTCCAGTTTAATATAGATACATATACTCAACGGAGAGTTAGGTAACCCATCGATCTATTAAAAAATCATTCAAACTTAAGATATAAAAATCTATAGGATAAATATTTATGATACGAGATACGTTACTATAAGAAACGTTAACAAGTTAAAGTAAAAATGTGAAAAATCATACTTGTTTAATGAGTCTTTTCTAGATGTACAATAAAATATTTCACAGATGGTCACCAGATTTTATATATTGTAAAATAGGTATATTATTTTCTATCTGAACGTTTTCTAAATTTTCGAATAAAATTTCAATAAAGAAATTTAATGAGATCATAATGGAGAATCTGGGGTTGCACTGTATGTGGTCTCAGTATTCCAAAACGTCTCGTCTCGGTTTTACGCGACGAGAACGAGACGAACGAGAAAAATCTCGCTCTTGTGTGAAGCCCTAGCGATTTGCAATTTCTGCAATAGTTTTCAGGATATTCGCGAAAAACGAAGCCCCCTCAAGATGCATTTACGTATCGAATGGCACTTAATTTTCGGTGAAAGGAAACTGGGATTTAATAAAATGGACATGTTGACGAAATTATGTTCTCATAGTTGTCAATCTAACAAATAAACCAACTCCAAGCAAATTAGACGGTCTTTATTACACACAAACTTTTATACTCAAAATTAACGGTTACTTTTAGTTACCTGTTTCCAATTTAAAACCAAATATCGACGACTATATTAATAAACAGAACGGTTTTGCCGTAATTGGTTTTAAACGGTTCATTCGATTCTTTAGCTTAACATTCATTTTTATAATCTGTCTTATGTAAACTCCCAACATTCCCTCGTGCATAGTTTAAAACCCACTGTAAAAGCCATTAGCCGTTTTCAAAACCTGCTGCATCAGTCGGATAAGTGGTTATACAAACAATGAAAATGCTTCGTTTGAATGTCGACAAAATGCCAAACTGGTATTTGCAAGCAAAATACAGAAGATAAATGCTCACGCCACCAAAAAAAGCCACTTATTGAAAATCTGTTAAAACTATCTCAGTTGATCTGCTAAATTGCTCACACTGAAGAGATTTAGGATTAACTGGGTTGTTTTCCATCAATGTATCAGTGGCATTATGTGGAAATTCATTATTCTTTCATTTTATGTTTTAAATCCATTGGAGATTTTTCACATACGGTACTAATTTTTATGACTGGTGGCAGTAAAATTTTGAAAAAATCTCTTTTCCAAATGTTTGTGTTTTAATTGTTTGAGAATTATAATTATTGCAATAAAAATTTCTTATACAATATTTTGAATTTGTGGTTTCATTTAAGAAATAAATTTGGAATTGTCAAAAAATCTATTCAAATAGTTTTCGTATCCTACTATAGTGGTAACCAGGCCAGTTTTATTTTTTGACCACTTAATAATAACTTTAAATGCATATGTAGTAAATAATGCTTTGCTTGTTTTGGGGGGAACGTAGGTTGAACCCCAAATTCCTCTGGGTACTCCGATACAGGGTATTTAAAAAACATGGCGTGCTTGATATTGCAGTTTAGAATAGTCAAAAATAAGTGAGATTGTTATCGAAATCATGAAGTTTGTTGGGATGTTCGTTAAAGCTGGCACATTGGCACACTCCATTGTTATATCTGACACTCAAAAAGGGCGCTTGAATTGAAAATTGCAATTCAGCCTTTAAGTACATTAAGCTTGACCACAGAATAATTACATCCAGAAGCGAAACTCTTGACCGAGCCTTTGATGTTTTAGGGTCGAGATTTCGTGACCTTAAGTCAAACTTTATCAATACTTCCGGGCGGTAAATTTAATTACTATATATTACTAAATATTAAATGGATAAAAATGTCTTATAAACTTGGTACATACAAAAAGACAAAAACGTGGTACATACCTTACTGCATTATTAAACTACGCTTTAAATAATCATCACAAAAAATAAATTATAATAATATTTCCTTGATGATAACCTGCACTCACCTGGCACAAACGTTCTGTGACATAAAATAGTCAATAGTTTGTTTACTCTGTGTCTGAGATGTAATGTTGATTGCATAACCAATATGATATTTGTTTGGTTTTACCACAGAATATTCAAACCCAGAAGCGTTCGTTGCCGCCAAGTACAAATTTCTTTGCGCCAGTGCGACAAAGCCATTAATTTGACGGTAGATTCATAGAACTACAGATCTATGAGTATTATCACAGAATGATCAAACCCAGAAGAGAAACTCTCGTTGCCGCCAGATACAAATTTCTTTGCCCATATGCGACAAAGCCATTAATTTGAGGGTGGTTCAATGGACCAGAGAATTATGAAGTATTATAATGAGCGATGAACAAAGCATTGCAGATGCCTTTGCACAATATTTTCATTCTGTGTTTGAACCAAGTACGATCGATCAGCAAGATCTTTATTATAGAGGGGGTTTTAGTTTTCCTGGAATAACTGATAATGACATTCTTTCCAGCATAAAAAGTTTGAAGCCCAAAAAAACAACTGGCCCTGATGATATACCACCATATATCTATAAGGGGTGTGCCGATCTGTTGGTTGCTCCTCTAAAATATATCTTTAATCTAGCTCTAAAGCAGCGATGGTTTCCTGATAAGTTTAAAGAAGCAATTGTAACCCCAATCTTCAAAGAGGGGCGGAGGGAAAATATTCATGATTATCGACCTATCAGCTTACTAAACAGCTTAGCTAAAATATTTGAAAAAATTATATATAACTTCATACTTACTCACATAGCTGACAAAATTTCAAAATACCAACATGGTTTTCTTCCTAACAAGTCAACAGTTACACAGATTGTGCGAATGCATATGATAAGGTGGATTTCAGTGTCTTCAAAAAAAAAACTGTCGGTTCTTGGTTTTTCAAGTAAAGTATTGTCATTCATAACGTCATACTTACTCGCACGAACCCAAAGGGTAAAGATAGGTACTGTCTTCTTCCATCATTATATTGCCACCTCAGGAGTACCCCAGGGTAGCATCTTGGGTCCTCTCTTGTTTTTGATTTTTATCAATGACTTACCCGATAGCCTGAAGACCTGCGTTGGGTTGTTGTTTGCTGATGATTTCAAACTATTTAAATCCATTAATGTCATAAATGATGTTGTTGCACTTCAAAACGACTTGAATTTGGCGCTTAATTGGTTTAGAGAAAACAAAATGTTTGTTAATACCCAAAAATGTTGTGTTGTTTCCTTCTCCCGAAAAGTCAATATATCTATGGAAGACTATTACATTGGAAATTGTAAGGTTAAGAGGTGTAAAGAGGTTAAAGATCTGGGGGGTAGTCATTCAAAATAACTAACAAATTCAATACCCATTTCAGCTACCTGATAAACAAAGCATACAAAGTTCTTGGATTTGTCATACGTAATAGCCAAAATTTGAGTGTAAAAATAACCATAAGACTTTATAAATCTATGGTGAGGCCTCACCTTGAGTAGGCCTCCAACATTTGGTCACAGTAACGAAATTGAAAAAGTTCAAAAACGTTTTCTGCGCTATCTCTATATCAAAAAGAATGGCATATATCCCTTGACGGTATCTTATAGATCAATGTTGGCAACCTTCCATCTCTGTTCTTTGAGTACGAGGAGAAAGACCCATGCTGTTATCTTTATATATTACATTCTAAATAATAGAAAATATTTCGATTGTGACTTGATCAATAGCGTTAAGTTTAGGGTCCCCAAAATTAGCTTAAGACTACTCTCATCTAATCTCTTCTACATTAACAACGGAAGCCCTTCGCCCTTCACTTATCTACTCAGTGTCTGCAATGATATGCTGTCCAATAACATATTCCTGACCTATTTAACATCAAATTTGGTGAGCTTAGGCGCATATTATTGCTGCATCAGGATGCAATCCCTTCATGATATTGGCATGTCTGTGACATTGTCAAATACTTGTGCACTGTTTAACCCTTCACATGTAAGTACCTATTTGGTGTTTGTAAAGAGAATAAATAAATAAATAAATATTTCGAAATTCAAAAATGTACCCTATTCTCAAAGTAAAAATAATCCTATTATTCACAAAGAATCTGTTAAATAAATGTTACTTGCATGTACACAATATTCAACTATATATCAATTATCAAACATATTCTAACTATGAAGTGAGATTCATCGTGTTTAAAGTAAAACAGTCCAAGGATCGCCTTATTTGCACTAAATATTATGAGATTTATTTATTATTCACAATTGTATCAGAACGAGGTATACTAATAAGGTCAGTTTATCAAAAAAATTTGACAATTTAAATATACTTTAAAAAGAGTGGGAGTTGGACCTATTACTTCCATACCATTTAAAGTGGAACTTTTGGTATATCACAGATATATAAACACAAACCTTTATTTTTACACGACTTCTTATTTTTCTTTTATTCAAATGCCTTTAAAAATTACATTTTTCAAATTGCTGTTCCTCTTTTAATACAAATTCGTCCTCATATTTAATTCAAAGTTACCGCCCGAATATCGTTACTTTCAAAGTAATGGCCGATTGTGTTCAAGGTTACGAAATCTTGACCCCAAAAAATCAAAGGTCCCCACAAGAGTTTCGCTTCTGGGTTTGATTATTCTGAGGTTTTACCATATACTATTTATAACATTATTAAAATAAGTAAATTATATGAGGGTTATAAATATGTTTTAATTTAGACGCTTTTCAATTCTAATCTACTAGATAACTCTATAGGGTGATTCAAGAACTACTCTAAGAAATATATTTATGATTGTCTTAGTATAAAGCACCCTCTGTAGAATTATTCCAGTCACAAGAATTTGTTTTTAAAACGTATTATCTTCATTTTGCTAAAAGGATCAGTCAAATTGGCCTAAAACTAAAAAATATATTGGAAATAAAAAAAATAATTTTATCAAAATAAAATAAAAAAATGTCCTGTATGACCCACGGATAATAAATGTTTCTATTAATGAAATTTTTTTAAATCGGTTTAGTAGTTCTCGAGTTTATCCCTTCTATCCAAACAACCTGTAATGATAACGTAAATATTATTTTTTATATAGATGTGTCTATTTTTTTCGGTACAAACCATATGTTCCTTCTCGAAATCTACTAGGATTTATTTAATTTCATTGTATATTCATATTTTCATTCAATTTGCATCTGGCGAGGACAGAATTAAAAGTTATGTCTACGCTGACGCGTGAAGTAACCGTCTAATTGACAGGAAACATACGGAACACGCCATCAACTGTGACTGCAATAACAAATCAAACATCAGCCGGCAACAGTTAACGCTAATATAAGAAAATCGACGTCTCGCGAACTTTAATAAACATCAAACGCATTACTTTAAACTTTAGTTCGTCGTCGTCGCGCCAGATGTCGACCGCGGGAAAGCGCAAGAGACCAAGAGAGACTAGTTTCGTACTTTATAGGTTCACTTACCCCGGTTGCATGACTTTATGGAAGCATTGTTACGAGAAGAAAGAAGTCTTGCTAGACGTTGGCTGTCTTGAAGGTTGGTTACTTAGAAGTATCTCGACAAATAACCGGACAATGTTATAATTCCGGTTTGTGGTATGAAGAATTACTATTATAAAAGACGATTTTTTACACCGGTAGAAAATAAATGTCTTTGTTGAGGCTGCTTTACGCTGGGCAGAATTGCAAAGTCTTATTTGTCAGAGATAAAAGAATACCTTATAAGGATTTTAAGTTAGGTCATTTTCTTCGAATCTATTTTCTTCAAATTGAAACAAAATATATAAAATAAGCCATCAAAGGAAGGGAATCTATGAGGATGTCAAACCAGTACAAATTTATTACTTCATCTATGGAATCGAGAAGTGGTAATGACCTTAGTCGATTCTTTAATAGTATTTTCCGAAAAAAATCGCTTAGAGAAATCTCATTCTAGCTCCCAATTCAATAAGAAACTGTTTGCTTTTATCGTATTCTTATTGTCCATCCTTAGGCAATATTGGTGTATCATTTGCCGTTTAATATTATATATCGTTTCAGAACATAGGAGTCTTTAGCTCTGCTGTCAATCAACTAACAACCAGTGAATATTAGGCTTGTTCATAGTAGCCACTTGCCAACGATTCCAACGGTTTGAGAAATTCTACTCCAATCGAGCGTTTGCCGAGTTAACTACCGAGCTCGCTGTTTGGCTTAGAATTTCTCAAACCGTTGGAATCGTTGGCAACTGGCTACTATGAACAAACCTATTAGCAACTGCTTTCAAAAAGCTTTATCATAACAGGGACGGATTCAAAGACGAAATTCAGTGGAAAGGATCTCACGCATCAGGGGAGGACTGTCTCGTACGAAATTCACCTGATCGTTTATAGTATAGACACACACAGTGTGAACAGTTCACCGTAACAACCCATTGAGAATGCCAAGTGAGACCTTGGCGAAACGTCTGCACGATTCAAACATGAATCAATATAACGAACGGATGTATTCCCGGATAAATATTTCTTCATATCGTTCCATCCATGAAAGCCTAGACATATATATATATATATATATATATATATATATATATATATATATATATATATATATGCATTTGTGTCGTAAGAACATTGTTGTCTACAAAAGAATAAAATTAATGCGTTTTGAAAGTTAAACTCTCACATAAAATAGTCAATTTCCAAGCACTTGTAAACCTACTTATGCAACCAATATTACATATACAGTATGTATAGTTGCATACCTAAGACGAATATCATATAAATTAGCTATAAGATACGTTAACTGAATTTCTTAATAATTTAAATTCTACTAATACATTTAAAATCAATAATATGAAAATAGAAATGATGTATCAATACCTAAAAACTACTTCCAGATGATCCGAGAAGTAGTGCTACGCCATGACACTGCAACCCAAAAATTGACTGAAGTGCATTTGAAAGTAACTATAAAGTTCATTTTCTTCTTAAATGTAAAACTTTCGTCAAGATCTTCATAATTTTGTGCAGCTTAAAGTACAACTCGCTCATATCGAGTTTTTTTAAATTTTTACTAGCCCTCTGGCGTGAGTCTTTCAATGTCACGCTTTGTTGACACCCCTGAATTTATGGATTAACTCAAAGACAGTTTCGAACCTATTTCGATAGCCGACTTGGTTAGCAAATCACTAAATACAGATTTCAGTACAGAATTCATTATTAGATTTTTCGCCAAAAACTGGTTATAATTGATCATATATGGTTTATACCTGTCTTGGTTAATACCATTGATATAAAAACGGCATAAAAGATTACGTCATTTTTTGAAGTTCTTTAAATGGTAATAATCCAAAACAGTGGTGGTTTTTAAATGTCAGTCTCTTCCTAGATTGACATTTTTTATTTTATTCATAACGCACAATCGATCCTGAAGGGGTATGTTTACATTCTATATAACAATTTACTTAATACTATTTTTAGCTCTGGCTTTCCACTACTCTATGTCCGTTCTCCGCAGATTTTCTTCTACATTGTCCAGCTATCTTCTCCGATTTCGTCCTTTTCTTTTCACTCCTGTCAGCTTTCTTTCGATATTTTTGGCATTGTCTGTTTATCCAGCCTAGTTGTCTTAGCCATCTGAGTCTCTAGGCTTTTCTTCTTTCATAAATGCTCCTAACATATTCCTTTCCCATCGTTCAATCCTCTCTTGTTCTGTTTTATTAAGAACCCATGTTTTACTTACATATGTTAATGTTACGTGTCTATTGTTTCTCTATTCTCTATACAAACAGTTCCAGTGATCCATTTTATAAAAATTACTTATCGACCACTAAAGAAGCACATGAACAAGAAATTTGTTCACATTTATGACTGATAAACATACATAAACAAAACAAAACAATTTGACAAATGTTTGAACCAAATGGCATTCGAGCGGATCATTTTTGGTTCTACTTTCAATGATTAAAAGGTAAACGCCAAGGAACAACCACTGCCAACCAAAAACAGAGGAAAAGTTATGCCCGCTTGATCACTAGCATTCTATTATTGTATAAAGTTTCAAATTATAACTACTTCATAATTTTAAATTTACTGGATTTTACATATTCTTTCTATAGACCGCTTCTCACTTTTAACCTGCTCTATACATTTTACAATTTTATTGTACGTATACCGCAGAGAACTTCTTGCCTTCAAACAAACCCCTGTTTTTAAAATGACAATAATTAAGTCTATTCATACAAATTACTTCCTATATCACCAGTGAGGAAAAAACAACATTTACGAACTGTAGTATGTCGAATAAATCGCACTTCCATGATCAAAAACCACCCTCTTTTAAAACAAACTAATTTACTTCTTTGAAATTCAATTCGACTTCTGAAAAAAAAATGTTACAAAAGTAAGTACAGCTAACCTCAATATACAGGCAAACCACTAAATACCGATTTCATTTATTGACTTTTTAGATAGTCCCTACTTCATAACTGGGAGGCTCCTCCTAACCGGACCCCCCTCCCCACAGACGCTTCTCAATTTTGCGCAATCCTTCTACGAGGGCTGCCTTTTATATTTCGGGATTGGACAGCCCTAGTGTTGCAATCTGACAACTGATAGCTCTATCGTAAAGTTTGACATTTTTGAGGTTATACGTACTCAGAACGTTTTGACATACGAGCGTTATGTGTTGTTTACAGTAACTTAAAGGATTCATCTCGGCCAAAAAATGGAGTTAAATCGTGAACATTTTCGTGCGATTATTTTTTACAACTTTCGAGGTGGATTAAAGTCAGCAAGAGTGTATGGATGAACTTAATTTAATTTTTGGCGATGAAACTCCATCAAGGACCACTGTTTATCGATGGTATGGTGAATTCAATCGAGGTCGTAGTTCACTCCAAAACGAATTTCGCGAAGGTCGTCCAAAAACAGTTTTTGTTCCGGAAACTATTGATGCTGTGCGCGAACTGATATTGCAAGATCGTCATGTGACCTATCGTGAGATTGAGTCAACCTTACACATTAGTGGGACCAGCATACATTCAATATTGCATAAACATTTGAATGTCAAAAAAATTGTTCGCGTTGGATCCCACAGAATTTGTCAATCGTTCAAAAAAAGGCTCGTGTCGATTGGTCGAAAGAAAAGCTCAAAAAATACCATCGCGGTGGTTCAAAACACGTTTATGACATAGTGACAGGTGATGAATCGTGGATTTACGCGTATGAGCCCGAAAGTAAACAGCAGTCGACTGTATGGGTGTTTCAAGATAAGCCGAATCTAACAAAAGTTGTTTGGGCACGAAGCACTTCCAAGCAAATGATCGCCTGTTTTTTTCGGAAAACGACATGGCGCAACCATACTACTAGAACAACGCAGAACAATCAATTCTGAGTGGTACACAACCATTTGTTTGCCAGTTGACTTCCAAGAAATGAGGAAAACCAACCGCCGAAGACGGATCACTCTTCACCACGACAATGCGAGCTCTCACACATCGACTCAAACAACTGCATTTTTGACCACTCAAAACATCGATTTGATGAGTCATCCGCCGTATAGTCCTGACTTGTCACCAAATGACTTCTTTTTATTCCCGTACGTAAAAAACAAACTGAGAGGTCAACGTTTTTCGACACATGAAGAAGCGGTTGCTGCGTTTAGAATGCATGTTTTGGAGATACCTCAATCAGAGTGGAAAAAGTGCTTCGACAATTGGTTCAAACGCATGCAAAAGTGTATAGATCTTCATGGGGAATATTCTGAAAAACAATAAAGCGATTTTCGATGATTAATATTTATTTTTGTTCTCTAATCCCGAAATATAAAAGGCAGCACTCGTATACTGCTATAATTTACTTACGTGAACCCTATACCATAAATGATATTCATCTTAAGCTTTGACAATTAATACGTATAACTAATTAGAAATTCTTCTGATATAAACAGTTGTTTGGCGCCATCTAGGGTTTTCACTTTACATTATTTATCAACCCCAGCGCTGTAAATATCGCAGAGAACTTATTGCCTTAATGTTCACTTAAATGAAACGCCAGTTTATAAAATAACAACAATTAATTAAGTCTATTGACACAAATTACTTCCTAAATAAATAGCGGGGAAAGAACAACATTTACGAATGGGGATATCTCGAATAAATCGCATTTCCATGATCAAAAAACCACCCTCTTTTAAAACAAACCAATTACTTCTTTGAAATTCAATTCCACTTCAAGAAAAAGTGGGACAAATTCAAAGAGAAGTAAAACATGACGTTATTAAGATTACTGTTTGATTTAGAGACAGTTTCTCCTTATTTTAGGGTGGCAAAGTGAGAGCTGGCGCAAAGAACTTTTAAATCTATTTGAAAGTCATTACCGTTTGGAAAAATATGGCGAAACTTTTCTAATTGGTGGAAAATGTCGACTGGAAAAACAAACTTTTCGGAATGTTTTATTGCGAGACGAAGGAGAGCAGTAAGTGCATACGCGGGAATAAGATTTAAGCCGGAGAGAAGAGTGAGTTTTTCTTTAAAGTGTTGCCAAACAAAAGGCTGCTGAATTCGAAATGCGATTTCATTAATTCAAAAACTCTTTCGCACACTTCGCGGCAAGTTTTTCACCACCTGAGAAACTGGAGTAGAAAGTTTCGTCCGGTGAAATTCGAAGGAGAAACGAAGAGGAAGTTTTTCAGATTTTGGTTTCGAGTTTTCTTTTTTTATGACAGAGGCATTCGAAATTTACATGCGTGCGCTTATTTTAAATTTGCATGAAGACAGATGGAACTTTAAGGCGTTTGTGAAGTACGAGAAGGCCAATCTCGACAATATGTATTGATTTCGCGGTTTGGTTGACGACGTGAATAAGTTCTTAAACTAAAACTTTGCAGTAAATATTCACAGTTTCCATATTAACCTTCAAGATTTGTTAGGATATTCCAGTCAAAATATAGACTATTTGGGTTACAGATGCAGATAAAAATACATATCACACTGTGCCGCTTTTGCTATGTATAAAGTTGATTTTATTTATTCTCACCGAAAACCCTCATTTGACAACCAGAAAATCATTGACTAAAATAGATGAATTCATTTCAATCATTTTTTAGTTTTCTAATTCATAAATTCAATGCAACACAATTGCCTAAAAATTGCAAAAGGATTGTAAGCGAAATAATTTTTCAGTAACCTATATCTCTATATATAAATAGGCAAAGACAAAACGATTCGGCACCATTTTCTCCCCTGTCCCTCAATCGGTTTGCTTTATTTTTGTTTTGTTTAGGAGCTACGGAGGACATTCAGTGCAGAATGACAAAATTAATTTATAATATTGGTTTACTTATTAAATAATACAATAATAAACATTATTTACATCCATACTGTCAATGTCATACAGTGCCACCAGATTGCTTCACTAGAAAATCATAAGATGGGTTGACTCCAATGTGAAAGACAAACAAAAATTAAATATAAAACTAAAAAATTTGGCCCTTCTCTAAAGTTATCCTACACAGTCATGCTATTGAAATAGAACTGACGAAAAATTATAATACCTACATAATAATCGCCCTTGATTGGGCGCTCGCAGGGTTGCAATTTGCAACTTTCATTGCATTGTAAATATGGTTTAACAACTAAAATAAGAATTATGTTGCACCTGATCAATTTATTTTTGATAATATCTTATTAATTTTAACCTTATACATTTAATTTAGAGTCGTTTATTTTTGTTTGATAACTTTCATAAAAGTTAACTAGAAATACAAAAAATCCTGAAATTATGCAGAAATTCACGATAAATAGGTGGATCTGGTAACACTGAATTCATGGCTATGTTCAGGAATTTTGATTTAAATTTTGACATTTCACTACTTTTGTAGCGATTAGGTTGAAAGTTTTCAATTCAGTAAGAAAAGTTTTCATAGTATTTTCAAGATTTCAATTTTAATTCACAGAAAAAAAAAATGTCAAAAAATAGGTGTATTTAACTAATATTAATTAACAGTATGTGGTCGTATTTCTTTATATTTTCCACATACAACAGAAATCGTCTTAAGTCACTAGGCAGGTAAGTGTGTTTTAATTCACACTAATGAAAATATACTGAATCTTAAGATATTTGAAATTTTTTATATTGAAAATCATTCTGAAAATTAATGTTTTCGGACAATGTGGGTATCTTATAGTTAATTTATTGTACATTACAAGGTCCCATTGCTGAAATATGTGACTTTTAAACCCAGGTGACTAGTTTTACTTAAAGGAAAAATATCATTAACATTTAAAGCTTGGTTTGAATATAAAAAATGTACCTACCCATTAGGGACATTTATTCTAGAGGAAATTTAAGATTTTTCCTACCTATATAACTGTAATTTTACCCCGCCCTATATTTCAACTGCAGACATTGCGTTCTCCTCAAATTTCACACACATCTATAACCGTATACCGTATAGAAAATATCACCGGTATAACAATTTTTCATATCAATAAACTTATTGATTATATTCTGCCATTTAACTCTTCTGTAAGCCCGTAAAAGTACTCCATTTCAAAAAGAAACTGACTTCAAGTGAATCAAAATGAAAACGGTTACAAACACCCTATACAATATAGTTTTATGACATGTCTTGACATTTAAGATAGTGTTTTATGTAGAATTTTTGAAATTTACATTGCTGTATAGGTACCGTTTTTTTTGCATATTTAGAATAAAATTGACGTATTTTTTCAGTACAAAATTTTAATTAAAAAAAATACATTTTTTCGAAAAAATCTCATTTTTTAAAAAAATGTGATCATTTTCAAAAATTGAATGGGATAAACTTTTTCTACAGCCGATAACAACGAAGTTAATAGAAGAAAAACTGAAAAAATATCGATTTTTGATCCTCTAATTGTTTGTAAATAATTTCCCAAATTTCGGATGACACATTTAGACGCACTTATAGATCTTGTCTACAACCCATTTGCACAAAAAAAACAGATCTATTCCCCATTTTTCATAATTAGAAAAAAAATCAACATACATTTTCGGTACAAAATTTGAATTAAAAAAAAATACATTTATTCGAAAAAATCTCAACTTTGTTTAAGATTTTTTTCTACGCCGATAGCAACGAAGTTAATAGAAGAGAAAAAAATATCGATTTTTGATCCTCTAATTGTTTATAAATAATTTTCCAAATCATTTCAGATGACGGACACATTTAGACACACTTTTAGATTTTTTCTACAACCATCCATACAAAAAACAGAGGAAAAAGTTGGGGACTTGTCTAAAGGAAGGTTCGCAAAAAATTTTAGCTGGCTATTAATCAATAAATATCTCAGATTGTTATACTGTTAAAACAGTCAAGGAAGGCAAAAAACGGCAATACTGGGTAATTTGTCCAAGCAGCACCGGTTTTTCTAAAAATTTGGATTTAATTTCTACTTACTCTCTACTTCAAAGTTGATCATATGCCAGTGGTTGCTTTTTTCCCAGAGGGGGATGCTAACCCTTCTGGGGGATGAAAAATATTATAGGAAAAAAAAGTCCGGGAATGAATAAATTATCTAATTTTAAGCAACTTTTGTTCCATTAAGTTTTTTCTGAAAGTCAATTCTTTACGAGTTAATCGCAAGTGAAAGTATCGATTTTTTTCAACAAAAAAAAACATGTTTTCATAATGTTTTTCGTAAATAACTTTAAAAATATGTACTTTAATAAATAAATCATTTAGATTGAAAATGTAACTTATAAAAAACAAAAAAAAGGTTGGGTTTGTCGTTTCTGCAGAACCAATACAAACGGAATTATTGAAATTTTGCTTGGACAAATTACCCGGGAAAATGGTCATTGGCTGTACTATGTATACTACAAGTACATCCAAGCCCCATAATACTCTTTTATTTGGACAAAAACATGTGTTTGTCTTTACTCCAGTAACGTTTTATCTTTTCAATGAAAAGATAATCCGGCCTGCATTAACATAAAAGTATTAACTAATTTGTGTTTGCTTGGCACAAATCCCCCAGGATTCCCTCGTCCTCTGACACCGCACGGACGCAGAAGGGTACAGCAATGATGGAACGTGCGACGGAAACTACACAAACAACCACTTTTTCCATTACCCACAATTTCTATTCGTGTTTTATCAACGTAACATCCACTGCCGGGACCGACGCCCGCCGCCGTAGCCGACATTCACAGTTTTCCATCTTTTTCCGACTTACCAGGCCGCGCCGCCATCATCGTCGGAATGTTTTGAATAATCTTTCAGCATTTTCCCCACAAATGGACCCATTCATACGCTAATGCATGACGCGAGTTTTAAAACACATTTTCTTCGGTGTTCGGAAAAACGCGGAGGTAAACTTCGCTAAAGGTGAATTTATCACGGGGCCCCGGAAAAACGAGCCAACAAAAAACGAAGCTCGGAGTCAATGCGAAGTTTATTCAAACACGTGCAAGTATTCCCGCTTGTTTACATTACTGGGAATTACTTGCTGTTTTGTTTCGACAGTTTCGTTTGAGACACGGCCCGTTGTGTCGTATATCGTTGAAAAACTCCTCTGAAGGGGTCGCGTTTTAAAAATATTAACGTGTGAAAATAAATCTCACGTTCTCGTTTTAGCATATTACGTCTAATTTTTGCCATATGAACCTATCGTTTCATGATTTATCGTATAGATCTGATAATTTTGATTTTTTGCATGGTGTTTTCTAGTGACACCTAGTTTTTTGCATGGTGTTTTTTTAGAATAGGAATGACACCTAGTTTATTCACAGTTTACACAGGGGAACATCAAAATAATTTTTCTGTTGTCTGCGGTAATTACTATAATGTTGTTACAGTTTTAGATACAAGACAGTAATACATTTTTGAAAAAAATCACTTTTCCAGTTTTTCTGACTTTCCTCGGTTAAAAACGATCCATCAGAACTTATAAACATTCATTAAGAAAATTTCCTGATTCTTCACAAGATATTTCATTACATACTAAAAACAGAAAAATATATCATATTTCAAGCTTTATCATACGTAATTTTTAGTTTCTGTCAAGTCAACAGATTAATATTGAATGTAACGAAGTGCAATTGTATACTATTTTCAAGATTAGTTAATCCACCACTAGTTGATATGACCATCAATAATGATATTATTCCTCAAGTAACCCAAATTAAAGATTTAGGAGTTATTATGGACAAAAAGTTAAGCTTTGATAACAACATTTCTTTTATCGTACAAAAATCCTCCTGGCCTATATACTAAGAAATACAAAAGATTTTAAAAACCATAGTACAGTATACGGTTGTATATTTCGTACGTAAGGTGTTCTTTAGAATATTGCCGTATGGCTTGGAATCCTATGTATGATAAGTATATAATATCCCTAGAACATGTACAAAAAAAAATTGTTAATGCACTTTATTATAGATATTGTAGGATTCGGCATTACCAAGAAAATAGTGACAACTTGAAAATCTACAATCTTCAGCGACTGTTTATCAGAAGAGAATTTGCCGATATTTGTTTTATTTATAAAGTTATTAACAATATGTTGTGTTCTGAATGGTGTCTCAAGAATTTACCAATTAATTACAGTTTTCCTAGAACAAGACAAACAGATTTGTTACGTTTCTTACTATTCAACCAACTGCTACGGTAACTCCCCGTTAATAAGAAGCATGAATGCTTATAATATAATGTGTCATTTAAACGTAGATATCTTTTCCTCCAATTTTAATAATTTTAAGAAAAACTTATCTAGATCGTTACAAGAGTTTTATAATACAGGCGTAAACTGTGATATATAAACATGATCCACAACATAATTTAACAATTTTATGTTTGTCTCTTTAGATATTGGTAAGTTTCTGACTTATGTTGTTAATTAATTAATTCGAGTTCACCTATTTGTAATTTTCTATTTGTCACTGTGTGTCATCTTTGTTAAGGGTTTGCCTTAGGGATAACCTGTAAGATGACCTATTGTATAAATAAATAAGTAAAATAAAATATTTTTAAAAAATATATAACCGATTTCTACCTATAACTAAAAAGTTAAAAATAATTATAACAAAATACAACTCTAGCAAATAAATAACACATTCAATGTTGTTAGGTACCTACCCAGGAAGTAAAAAATGTAAACATTAAAAGGTGCTCATTCTGTACAAATTAATTACCTACCAATCTAGTATATTTTGAAGCCGGTGCCAAGCAAATCTAAAATCCTTTATTGCGGACTTATCTACTAATTCATCAAACTGGATTGTTGCTTGGCACCGACTTCAAAAATATATTAGATTGGTAGGTAATTAATTTGTACAGA
Source organism: Octodonta nipae (assembly GCA_034190945.1). Classification (NCBI taxonomy): domain Eukaryota; kingdom Metazoa; phylum Arthropoda; class Insecta; order Coleoptera; family Chrysomelidae; genus Octodonta; species Octodonta nipae. The sequence continues at coordinate 92,251,168 of CM067222.1, forward strand.
AAGAGCACCTTTTAATGTTTACATTACTTTGTTATTTTGTTTGATATGACTAAACACCCTGTCGATAAATGCACCAAATAGCAGTTTAAAGTTTGGCATGTGTTGTCACTGAATTTTCTATTTGGCCGGGAGAATGTGACAACCAAAAGCACCGTCTTCGCAAAATGGAAAAATTTGCATTTAAATAGGTATTTGCCTGATATACAAACAAAACGAGCTTGGTACTCATTGATTTAAGGAGCCGAAAATATTATTCTTTACTACCTATATGCTTGAGATGTACATAGAAAATTTTCAAATTCGCAATTAAAACTTCCAGTGCCTAAAATTACCGCACTATTACGTTGGAATTAAAATATTTATGAGGAAATGTCCGTTATGTCATTTCGATGAAATTTTTGATAAGAATTTTGGAATTTTCGGCGATTTTCTGCAAAACTGCAAGTTGCACGTCACAGAGAAGTATATGAGATCACCTAAGGATCTTCCTTAATAGATTAAACGCTAAAAAACTATACACATCCATAAGGAGTTATCGAAAAATCGATTAAAATATTAATGATATTGGTCGATTTCCATGCACGCATGTGTTCATTCACATATTTCATCACTTTACCAATAGAATTCTTTTCCAAAATTTGAAGTTTCATCAATCCGGATATATACTCTATTCAACAAGACCATATTCATTCAAAACGGTGCACCACAGGAGAAGAAATCAGGTAACATTCCTACAAAAAACTTCCTTTTTAGAAGTCGGTTAATAAGTAAAAAATAAGTAATATATGATGCTAAGTTATCAAGAGCTGCATGAAGAAATAATACCTATAACATGTCACGCTGCACTGGGACCAGTTTACAATTTTCACAGATTGGAAATTCAGGTAACAGTTCTGTTGATTATTTTACGGAAATGTCACGACCTCATACTCACAGCGAGCTGTACATATTGGTAGCTGCATGACATCTATATCTAATTTTATTTGTTGTTTATTATAATGGAAATTTATATCAGAATTTTGGCTTTTAGTATATAGCAAGATCTATCCGATGGTCATGTTGACGTTTACCTGCCTTCTCAAGACTTATTACCAATTATAATTCAATTCAAACAGATCAAACCTTAAAGTCTACGAAAACTGCTGAGGAAAAGAGACGACTGGTTTGAATTGCCTATTTTGTGTTTTTTTTTCTGTGTTTAAGCACTTTCTGGGAAATCCCACCATAAGTCACGAAATTTCTGTAAATTTCCCAACGTTTCGGGGTCTAGGTCAGACTCCATGGACAGTGGCAAATTCTAAAATGTAAAATTAAAACAATGAAAAAATATGCCACAAATATCCTTCAGAAAACAACTAGAAGTTGTTTCTGTTTGTGAAATTAACAGTTCAGTAATACGATCCAACAGTTATAATTTGTTCCGTGGAAGCTCTACACCTTGTTGGGGAGAATATATGACCACGAAATCACTTATGTAACCGAAAGATTATATTATTATTTATTGCCCTTGATACTATGGATAACACATTAATATCAAGCTTTCAAGTGGAAAGAAGTGTTCTTGGAATGTGCTGCGGCTGTGATCAAGTTCATTTAGACGCCTTCAAACAATTGCCAAAGTTTCTGTATAACTTAGTTACGAGGGCTGCCTTTTATAATTCGGGATTGGACAACCCTAGTGTTGCAATCTGACAACTGACAGCTCTATCGTAAAGTTTGACATTTTTGAGGTTACACGTACTCAGAACGTTTTGACATACGAACGCTATGTGTTGTTTACAGTAACTTAAAGGATTCATCTCGGCCAAAAATGGAATTAAATCGTGAACATTTTCGTGCGATTATTTTTTACAACTTTCAACGTGGATTAAGTCAGCAAGAGTGCATGGATAAACTTAATTTAATTTTTGGCGATGAAACTCATCAACGACCACTGTTTATCGATGGTATGGTGAATTCAATCGAGGTCGTAGTTCACTCCGAGACGAATTTCGTGAACGTCGTCCAAAAACATTTGTTGTTCCGGAAACCATTGATGCTGTGCGCGAACTGATATTGCAAAATCGTCATATGACCTATAGTGAGATTGAGTCAACCTTATATTTTGAATATTTTGAATAACAATAAAGCGATTTTCGATGATTAATATTTGTTTTTGTTCTCTAATCCCGAAATATAAAAGGCAGCCCTCGTATAGAACCCATTAAACTAATTCCTGATGACATCGTATGGAGCTAAGAAAATAAAAGAAGATAAGCTTTATCATTGGTGGTGTAATTAATGGGGTTATGTCAAATGCGAGGATATAGTTTATGGAAATAGCGTAATAAGAAAATAAATGTATCGCTCTAATTGGATAATGAAAGTATATAGAAAATAGATAGGTATTGATATATATTTTTGCAGTGCGAAACCATTTTCACAACTGTCAATAATTCTAAATTGTACCGATATCTAACGAAGCGAAAAGTTGTCATTTCGTCTGTAGAGTTTTACAAAATAAGTTAAACTAGCCGTCAGGATGTTAAAACATACAAAACTTGTGACGCGCCAGTTTTTTTTTGACTCTCGTTTTATATACAAGATTTCAGAAATGTACTTTTAAAGCTATGCAGATTAAGCCAAGAAAATCCCAGCATATTAAAGTTTTTCGACGTTTAAACACTTCCGCCATTTTGATATTAATACTAATTTTAAAAATATGGTGTCAGGACTGTGATCCATCAGCTGTCGCTTAAAATTTAATTACAATCAGTCCATAAATAAAAAAGTTATAACATGGGAATAAATCGATGGTTGGGAAGAACAGTGTTACATCTTAAAAATGTCTAGATTTGAGTTTACTACAGGTAACGACTAAAAAAGATATTTACTTTCCAGTAAAACTGAGTTTTGATGCTAATTTCGGCTACTGGCCAAAATATGGGATGACTACACTACTACACAGAGATATTTCAGTTTGTTTTAGTGAAAGCTGTAGTGTATCTCACAAATTTGTATTAAAAGTGTTATATTATAGTGCATGTGAGTTGTATTATTTTTACTATAATTTTGCTAAGAGAGAGGTACATCTCAGCATATACCTATGTCGGTTTTAAATTAACTACACATTGTGCTTCATATTTGAGGGCGATAATGCGAGATTTTGTTTTGTAACACTCTTGATTTAAATTTATCAGCAAATCTGTGATATATTTGGGAATGTTTCATTTTTCTTTTTAATTTTCAAAAAGCTGTCTGGTTTTGTTATGGTATATACCTTATTCTTTGAATTTAAACATTTTGCAAAATGAAACCTTTGTGAACAATTTATGTTCAAACATTCAAATTTAGATGTTCCTACACATGAGATGGCTACTCCTGAATTAAAATCCGTCTTCGACAACACCGAGAAGCCTATTAAAATTTTGATGTACATTCACGTCTGCGTCAAGTATAAATAAATTCATCCTCATCGAGTTCTTCCAGTTCGTCATGTAGTAGGTGGCTGTTCCTTAGAATATGAAACTTATCCTATTGGCTAAGGTAATAGCATCAAGATCCAACCTATAACAACGGTTCAGGCGACACCAAGAAGAAAATTAAGATGCATGCAATTAGGTATGCCAATGAAAACGTAGTGTTCATGTTACTATTGAGAAAGAAATAAAGACATATAAAAAATCAAGTCTCGTTTTTCTTCCTGATCAATATGGCTGCATTATAGATTCAGCAAAGAAAAACGGAAAACCCTCCAAATTTTTGTTATTTGTTAGTATTATTTTACTTCCAGGAAATTTAGTTGTACTTTTACTACAGTATCGTTACATCTACTTTTCTGAGCGTTATGTTAAAAGTTTCTAGGTTGGCTATACAGTATTTTCTTATAATGTCGTTTTCACTTCCTTAGAAAGCATTTCAGAATTGATCTAAAACTATAGTAAAAAGTTAATAGAAAAATATTTTTAGTGTTTCAATCTTTGGGCGAGATTACATTTTTCAAAAGAGATGCAAATGCATTATTTGTGGCGAAAGAAACTGCAACAACCTATAATAATATCCTAACTCTCAAGCTGACACTAATGTCACTAATTCGGAGGAATCGTGCTGATTTTTAACCGATTTCCAAAAAGGAGGAGGTTATAAATTCGTCGCGTATTTTTTCGCTTTTTTTTTGTATGTATGTTACCTGATTTCTTCTCCTGTGGTGCACATTGGTAAAGTGATAAAATTTGTGAATGAACACATGCGCGCATGGAAATCCACCAATATCCCTAATATTTTAGTCGATTTTTCGATAACTCCTTATGGATGTGTATAGTTTTTTAACGTTTGATCTATTAAGGAAGATCCTTAGGTGATCTCATATACTTTTCTACGACGTGCAACTTGCAGTTTTGCAGATAATCGCCGAAAATTCCAAAATTCTTATCAAAAATTTCATTGAAATGACATAACAGACATTTCCTCATAAATATTTTAATTCCAACGTAATAGTGCGGTAATTTTAGGCATTGGAAGTTTTAATTGCGAATTTGAAAATTTTCTATGTACATCTCAAGCATATAAGTAGTAAAGTATAGTATTTTCGGCTCCTTAAATCAATGAGTACCAAGCTCGGTTTGTTTGTATACCAGGTAAATACCTATTTAAATGCAAATTTTTCCATTTTGCGAAGACGGTACTTTTGGTTGTCAGATTCTCCCGGCCTAATAGAAAATTCAGTGACAACACATGTCAAACTTTAAACTGGTACTTGGTGGCCTATAGGCAGGGTGTTTAGTTATAGCAAACAAAATCACAAAGTAAAGTGGCAGAAGGAGTTGCATTTATATGAAAATTGAAATATAGGACGAACTAGAATGATAGTGGTCCGTAGGCAGCGTATATACAGGATGGTTGGAATATAGGGTGGACTGAACGTTTGGTGGTATAAAAATGTTGAAAAAAATGTGAAATTAAAATTATATAGGGTGATTAAAAAACTGTTATATGATGTGGACATAATCAAATCATACACAGGATGGTTGAAATATATGCTGGAGTTGAATTATATTTATACAGTGTGATTAAAAAATTATTTCTTTTATAGCCCATAAGAAGTTGCATAAAGTGTGGAGAGGAATTAATGTTACACAGGGCGATAACATAAAATGTTAAAAAGGAAATAATTTATGGGGTAGCCCATACTATGGTTGAAATATAGGACGGATTTGACTCCGTAAATATAGGATGGATTCTACTCCGTCCTATAGTTTACAGAAGGCAGCTAACAAATTTATGCTTGTCCGTGGGCAGTGGTATGTACAGGATGGTTGGTACATAGGTTGGACTGGAATTATCTAGTTATACAGGGTTGTCAAAAAAAGTTGAAACAAGGTTACATGGCGTAGTCTATAAGGCATAAATATATTTTGGGCTTATTAAGTCAACACGTTCTAGTATATTTTGTTCGTAAATATTTACCTGTCAATTTAAATGATAAAGTATCATTGTGTAATGTTGAGGCTTTCGATGTTACCTGATTCTGTCTATTAAGGTTATACATACAAAATAAAAAATAAAGAATGAAAACTACCTGAGTTCAAAAAAACTAAAAAGTTGAAAATAAAACATTTAAAAAATATATATATAACCGACTTCTACCTATAACTAAAAAGCTAAATATAATTATATTAAAATACAACTCTAGCAAATAAATAACACATTCAATGTTGTAAGGTACCTACCCAGGGAGTAAAAAATGTAAACATTAAAATGTGCTCATTCTGTACAAATTAATTACCTACCAATCTAGTATATTTTTGAAGTCGGTGCCAAGCAACAATCAAGTTTGATGAATTAGTAGATAAGTACGCAATGAAGCATTTTAGATTTGCTTGGCACCTACTTCAAAAAATATACTAGATTGGTAGGTAATTAATTTGTACAGAATGAGCACCTTTTAATGTTAACATTTTTTACTTCTTGGGTAAGTACCTTACAACATTGAATGTGTTATTTATTTGCTAGAGTTGTATTTTAATATAATTATTTTTAGCTTTTTAGTTATAGGTAGAAGTCGGTTATATATTTTTAAAAAATGTTTTATTTAATTCACATTCAAATTCTAAGCTATTTGTGTCTAAGAAAATAACAGCTTCTCCTTAAAAACTATTTTTTTGAGTTATAACAGCCTTCTTCCCAGTTGTAATTTCCGTTTTTTTTCTTTGTACACAGCTCAGATTTATAATTTTTCGAAATGTTTTATTGATGCGTATCGTTTAACAGTTGTGTTGTAAATTTAGTTGGAATAAGCACGCGTAACTGCGTAGGAAATTTTACTCAAAGGGTAACAAATAACCCTTAAAATGGCTACACTGCATCGTTTGTCAGCTGTGATACTTGGGGGACCAGGTGTCTTTCGCGGCGCATTCCGCATTAGTAAAATCTTAAGCATTGCAAATAAATCGGCGACTTTCAGCTTCTCGGTTTCTTTAGGGAGCTACGCCTCTTCCCGCGCGCCTCCTCTCGTATGCTTGCTTGCCAACCACGGAGAGAGAGATTCCTTCATTTACATCCTCTTTCAGAAAACATTTTTTCGTGGCCTTGCTTCCTCTACTCCACGAGATTTTTAGATTGCTCGAGCTAGTCGGGATTACCTAATACGCACGCATCCATTGCCGCGGGTGAAAAACGGCATTTTCGAGGCATTTTTTTCCAGGGATCTTGGGGTTGAGAGTAGATTTACGTTACAGGGTAATATTATTCTTTTGAGCCACCAAGATTTGTAATTCCACGAAGGAAAATTGAAAGTTTTCTCATTTCTAAACAATCTTAGGCGGGACCAGCAAAATAAAAGTTTATTCGTGCAGAAGTGACCCCATAAGGAAGGGTTCATTTATTTTCGGTACATTTTCCCACCAATATTTGCAACTGTTGTTGGAAGGAAATTCCCTAAATTGGAACACTACTTTGGATCATCTAGAATAGAAATTCAATCATTTGTAGTAGCCTTCAGTTACAGCAACTCTAACTATGGTTGAGTAGAACAAAATAAATCTGGAATAACTTTGCAAATTGTTCTACTACATACCATTATCTCGCAGTTTAGAATCTAAACAAATATGACAACAGACAATATTGGTCTATAAAGAATAATTAAAAATCTCCAAACAAGTTTTTTTTATATTAAAATAAACACACCGTTTGACCGAGGTAGAAACTAGGGCAACTACCACATGTCCCTAGTTTCTATCTCGGTCAAACGGGAAGATCATTTAAGACAAGATGGGAGGAACATACCAAAGCTTTTGAGTGCCTCAATTATCATAAGTCAACCTTTGCCGACCATTTATTGAATGAAAATCATGTACTTCAGAATTCCTTCCAAGTATTATATTTCTAACAAAATAGTAAAAAATTATATCTTTTAGAGTTACTAGAAATTAACAAAAAGAAAAATTCACCATACCTCTTATCTGATCAAACGGAAACTAATTCATTCCCATTACTTAATCTTTTCAATAGAATTATATAAACCATAACTTATTCCATTTAAACCCCTCAATTCTAATATTTTGTACTTTCTTAATAGTGGTGTTTTTCCTCCTACCTGCTTCAATATCCAATAATTTCAATAATGCTCTTAATAGCTCTTTAATTGCATCCCTATATTTCTTTGTAATAGTTTTAGACATTTAGCATTTAGTTCTACTTTGTATTTTGAAGAAAACAATATTGCCAGTACCAAATAAATATAAGTAAAAATTACCCCCAAGTGTGTTTATTTTAATCAAAATAAATTTTCACCAAGTAAAGACAGAAACTATCATCTCCTAACAAGATTCAGAGGTCTGTCAACCTAATAAAAATCCAAAAATTATAAAAACATATCTATTCTGTTGAGGTGAAATACTTCAACCTTCATTTTGATTTCTGTCAATCTGCCAAACTGTTCTTCAAATGCCCCCTCAGGCTACTAGAGAGATACGAAGTCTGATTTAAACCTACAATATTCTAGGGTAAAAATTTCAATCACGAGATTTTAATCTGGATCAGATCAACATTAAATACTAATTACATCTAACGTCTTGTTAGTACACCAAGGATATAGTGTACATTCTTTGTAAGAAGTTTACGATACTTCTAGAATTGTACTCAACCAATTAGATATCAGCATCTCAAGACCAAGTATATGACTGCGAATATGTTTGATTTGAATTTCAAACAGGAAGTAGACACCAAAACTACGTGCCCAATTGCTTTTCATACAATACATTTTAATATGTTCATTAGGCCTAGAATTCATCATATGAATAATATGGAACATGACCAGTATAAGTTTCAATGTAGTTATGAGTTGTTTCTAGGTTTAGTTCGGCCTTCGTCTTCTCCTCTCTATTTGTCTGACGGTCGTTTCCATTCCCGCGTATAGTGACAAACCCATACGTTTATTCCTACCCGATACAGAACAGTACATGTGTCGATCACTGTCATGCGTATTGAAGGAAACCTGTTCCAACCAAATTATGACAGTTCTGTAAACGGTGCATGACGGTGTTCCAACTAAACAACGTACAGTTTCTTGTATCGTCATGTCCATCCTTGATAAAGAGCAAGAATCGTTGAAAGGATCAAATTGATCATACGCATTGGAACCTTTCATTCCCGGCAATTAATTATTAGTAGGTATTTTAAAATATATTTAAATTTACAGTTTAGTTATTTTTCGCCCGTGTTGACAGTTAAATACTTTTTGAAACTGCAGGCAGGAAAAAAGCTCAAATCATTAGTTGGTTGTTAGTTGTGTTCCACTACTAGTATTAGTAAACTCTGGACCCACTTGGAAAGACTTTTTTATGTCCAAATTTTCATGCTCAGTTTTGAACTCAGTACCTTTAGATATCGTTAGGATATGAACTTCATCTGGCAACTTCCCTTTAAGATCGAACATAACTTCGACGCTCTCCGTCATCGGTAACACGTTTCCAGGCATTGATAAGCTTGAACGGTGTTTCATTAACACACGAAACTCGTTTTTCATCCATCGTTAAATCAAAACCAAATGTAGCACCGCGACTGAAACGGAAACGGCATGTCATTGGCGGCGCCATCTGTACATCAGTCCCAGAACTTACTGTTACTGACTCTTGTCATATTTAGATTTCTAATTAAACGTGTAACAATAGAGTTCTTTATCTCTTACGTGGTATCTGTTTGACTGAGTGAAAAATTGCAGCGAAATTCTTTACTCAACCACCACACCACGAAAATCGTACGCGATGTTAAAGTACACAGGTCGAATAAAAACGTTAACCAAACATCAAAACTAACGAACGTTCATTTTTCACTCAGCCGCAAAACCGCCGAGTTGCACACACGTTCCTCTCCCAACAGACTGAAGCCAGCCGGCAAGAGCAAAAGTCTAAAGTAATCATTTTTAGAGCCTCCATAAATTTCCAACCCGACTCCCTGACGCTGACAAATTATATATAACCCTCTGTGTATGTGTAATGCCTTGATCTGCCATTTCGTCCGCAAAAGTAAAAGTAAAAAAGAAAGAAGTAGGCTAGGATGGGATTAGGGTTGGGAGAAAAGGCAAAGCTGGTCTTTGATGTTATGTCTTTAAGTCCAACGGTGAGTATAAAGCGTGTGTAACGATCGGTCGAGCAACGAATTATTCTTTTGGCGAAAGCAGATGATTTAGGAGCGACAGAGACGAGGAAAATATATTTTCAAGGAAATTCTAATAGATTGTGTCAATCGATATGAATTAAATATTCTTAATTTTAATAAATATTGGAGGTCCTTGCTCATTCTTTCTGTTCATTGGTATGTTCTCGCCACACTTCTTTTCTGTAATAGGTACAGGTCTCTGAAATTTGTAATGGAGACAAATTCTGGTAGGAAAATTTCGAAAAATTCTTCGGGATTACTGGTTGCCCGTTCCTCACAGATAACCTGAGAGAAAAACGTCTATACATGATCAACCAGTCTCCCTGTTTACAAATAGGTGTGTTATATATTGAGTAGACTCATGTGTTACGGAGATATCTCAACCCCAAGTGTGGGATTGTTGTCCACTGATATATTAGATATAACTTCTTTGTGGAATATGTCCAGGGTTGCACAATTTTACGTGTTTACTTGACTTCGATCACGTGATACTGGATGTTCCACTCTTATATTTGCCTAGCAATAAATTGTTTCTATGTATGTATATAGGGACGGATTTCAGTAATATTAATCATCAGGCAACTGGCTGGCTTCCTTAAACCCCCTTTTTTATTATATTCTATTTATTTCATCAATATCTTTGTGTTCTCCCATTGTACTCCATAGATCTCAACGCTTTGATCGCTGCTTAGCGAAGTTTGATTTGTCCCATGTGTCTTTCGGATATGGTATGTGGGTGTTCCTTTTCCTTACTTCTAGAGATGTCTAAGTCCCTATATGGGCATGAAAACAAACACAATGCACAGTGTACACTCAATTAAGTTTAATTTTTTTGCAATAAACCCAGAATATAAGGTGTTAAACTATTTTTTGTTTGGTATTTGTGGTGGTTTTAACCACATATTGGTTGTTTGTATTTTGTTGTATTGTGCTGAACTTCGCTTTGAAAAAACGGTTTTTTGCTCTATAATATGAGCCCTGTATAACATCTTTCTATACTTTCCCATGTTAGTTCAAATTGAAATTTAAATATATTTACGATGCTAGGCAATTAAAAACTCTAAACTCCATTTTGTTAAATTTTAGAGCAGAAACAAGTAACTGTTTTAAAAATATGTACGAAATGATACCGAAATGGTTGCTGCAGTTTTTAATACATGGTGCAACCCTAGTTATTACTAGATAAGAGACGCCTTATGCCCTTAAAACCTCCTGTCGTAACTGGAGATGCGAGGTATTCAGCACAACAAAATGGAATGGGAACGGTTTCCATTTTTTCTCTCTAGATGTCGGCAGAGTCCAATGCGAATCTCGTGATTTTATCAGATCACGCAGCATAATATTACTGCGCTGATTATGGAGTTTAGTGAATTTCATTGATTAATGGAGTTACGAGGTTTTAATTGCCTAGCATCATTAGTGTTGGTAGTTTTGCAACATATACTTGTTACGTCAAAAATCACATAATAAACATTGCCAAATATTTAAATTTACATCTTGGAATTGTACCTAATCCGTAGTTTCTTAGCCATTGACAACGGGGTCTGATCTATACCCCGAAACGTTTGGAATATACACCGATTTCCTTTAAAGTGTGGTGTTATCTCCCAATAAACACTTAGACATTTACTTGTGTTTATGATGTTATTTGATCTATTGATATGTGTAGAGCAAATACATCTTAACCAGTGAAATATTTATTATACACGCTATAAATGACGGGAGAAAATGGTATTTAGACTCAATCTTGAACAGAATGTTTAGCAGAGCAAACCACAAAGTGAGCGTGATAAATCATGGGTTTAGTATACTAAAACCATGCTTTATAAACCATAATTTAGTTAGAGTTAGATACTACCCCCCTCCCTCCAATGGATTGACACTGCACCCGAGATTAAAATAGAGCTTGAACTTTACAAGAAAGGAGAATGTGCCAAATAATTATTCTTTAATTATTGGAGGCCGAATAAGGTTTTTCAGTGTTTGCTGATATAATACTGAGTACCTTACTTATTGTGTCCTGAATGATATTTGTGGCATATTTTTCAATGTCTACGTACTTCTTGGGAAATAACACCACAGTTAAGAAAATTGCTGTATATTCCAAACGTTGTCAATGGTTAAGAAACTTGGATAAAAAAGGCACAATCCTAAGATGTAAATTAAAATATTAGGCAATATGTTTTATTTGATTTCTGACGTAACTAAGAGAATTTTATTTGTAATATACAGGGTAGCACATAAACTTCTAAAGATCATATAATCATAAAGTTTCTTTCAAATTGGAAGAATTTGACAGGGAGATCTTCAGAATTTTATGTGGCGCTCCTAAGTGCGACTTAGTTATAAGGTAGTGCATTTGGCAAAAATGCGACCAAAGAATTTTGTTGATTCAGTAATCCCATTAAAACCATAAGGGAAAACCTAGGAAAAACCTTATGAACTATCCCGATATTGGGTTGTTCACAAGGACATGACCATTAGCAATTTCTTCCTTAATTATCGCCACCCGGAACCACTGAATTCGACGGAGGTAGTAGCGTTTTCATTTAACAAAATTAAAGCAGACTCTTTTAGTTTTCTTTTGGTGCTGTGTTCTTCTTTGTGTAATATAACTGAATTTTGAAACTGTATTTTATGACCAAGGTCCCAAGCATGTTCACAAATTTTGGATTTTTCAAATTGTCGTTTTTTATGTAATTTTTGTGTTTGTTTATTCGAACATTTACAGGTCTAGAGGTTTCTCTAATATAGAATTTATTACATTCGCAAGGGATTTTATAAATGCAATTTTTTGTATTTTGAGATGTGTTATTTGGTTTGGTTTATGATATAATTGATTTTAATGTATTTCCCACTCTTTTTAGTCTTTCTGATGGACCCTGTATGTATGGTATAGTTATTGTATTAATGTGATCATCTTGGGAGTCAGTGTTGCTTGGTGAGGTTTGATGTTAGTTGTTAGGGTTGTTAGTTACGTCAGAAATCAAATAATACATATTGTCAAATATTTTAATTTACATCTTAGAATTGTGCCTTTTTTATCCAAGTTTCTTAACCATTGACAATGGGGTCTGACCTAGACCCCGAAACGTTTGGAATATACAGCAATTTTCTTAGTTGTGGTGTTATTTCCCTAGAAGTACTTAGACCTTACTTATTACTCGAAAAAAGTTATTCTTCATTAAACGATCACATGTCATTTTTTTCGTTGTTTATGGGGTTTGTCAAAACGTTTGTAATTTTTTAAAAGTAAGTTACATATATGCTTGGTAATATTGAAAATTATAAACAGTTAACTATAATTTAAAAATGTATTCAGTTTTTTAATTCAAAGCTTTTCGTTTTTTCATTTTCAATCTTAACGAACCGTCGTTTCTTGATTCAGACTGCATGCTGAGTAGATCTAACCATAACCACAAATTGTAGAACTTATACATTTTTGAAGATACAAAAACCCACTTCAAAATAAGCACAAAAGTAGCTTAACTTAATGTAAAGCAATAATATTTTTGTTCAGCAATTTAATTTGCCAGTTTAAATATAAAACAAATAATATTTTAATTATTGGACATGTATTTTTTACTTTTTAGTTCAGATAATTTTCGTATTTTTTTAAGTCGATATATGTTTTTAATATATATAACCTTTTTTAATAAGACAAATATTTCCTAAAATTGATTCGGATTTAGTGTAATTGTAATGATGAATAATATCACGAATCATATAAAAGCTTCATTAAACTATAATGGGTAAAAATGGTAAAACTTATGTTTTTGAAAATGCTGACAGCAGTAAAATTTCGCAAACATTATCCCATCTGTTTAGAATTTCATAATCCCAGTACAAGAAAAAACAAACAAGCTGTCAATTTGTCAAAAATCTATTTTCGTGTTCTTTCCGTTCATCTTGTGTCAGTCACATAAAAAAATCGCTATTTCCATATCTCCCCAAAGGGGATTCCGGCCCCCTCAAAGCCACTTATGCCCCAATTTAAAGCCTTTTGTGTGTCGTTCGAATCATCGCTTGTATTTCGATGTGCCGTTTTATTCTTACGACTTGTAAATTTATTCAAATTCTCCTTATATGCCGAACCCACAGGTGCTTTCCTTCTACTTATTCAAACATGAGAGCGTTTCTAGATACGATATAGTTGAGATAGCGAGATAGTTGAGTCTAGTGGATAAAATTGAACGCTTGCGATGTCGAATATGGATAGTTTGTTTGAAAATGGATTGTTTCAAAGCGGGAATCTTAAAATTGAACCATTTATGTTTTTGACGTTCAATCGCAGGGGCATTTTAGCACGCATTTATCATCTTATATACAAAAACGTGCATAATTATCAAAATCTTTCTAATAAAATAGCTGTTTTCACTTGAATTCCTTATCCCATTTCACTCTAAATGATAGAATACATTTATTTATAATATAATTATAATCTGGATAAATGACTAGAGTAGATGGAATAGGAATACTCATGAATTAAACAAGATTGATCTCAAGAAGCTCAACGTGGTACAGCAAAAAGATTCAGAATGTTTGACAAAGTACATATTGTGATTCAAAATCTAGTAGATATGTATTTAGTTGCAATATTTAAACACTCAACATCCGTGTTAAGGGAAAATGAGTAAAAACGAATGCATGTTTTACCGAATATCAGAGGGGTTGCTTAATTCCATGCAGAAATCTGGCAAGTAAGCACAAGTTTTAAAAATATATTGAATCTTTACTTAATTAAAGAGGTCAAAAGAAAAGACTTTGACCTAGAAGGAGAAACAAAAATAGGAGATTTGCAGAATTTGTCTATTTAGACAAAGGGACGACGTAAGAAGACAATTAAAGACCGAATAAATATAGGAAAAAAAGGTAATAGGAGCACTAAACTCAGTTTTATGGCATGGGAACGGTAACAGAAAATACTTACCTAATAACATTATATTACGGTAGATAATAATGTATGGTACCGAAGTTTGGCAATTGTCGCACAAATAAAAAACACAGTTTATGTACGGTTGAAGTTGAAATAGACTTTTGGGAAAGAGCAGCAGTTGCGTTCTAGACTCGAACATATAAGAAACGGCGAAAGAAAACACAAAAGTAGAGAGAACTTTAGTAGCAGACATAGAAAAGCAAGAACTGACATGGTTACGGTATTTGAGAGGAATGGGTGAAGAATGGACCCCTCCGGAAGAAAATAACGAGGTAAACCTCCGACAACATGACTACACAGGATTACCAAAGCAATATTAAAAAGAAATCTAGCCGTCAATGACTGTGAGAATAGATATTCATATGTAAAATAATCCCATAGACTGTTTGGCAGTAGAGGAAGTGGTAGCTAGGTATAAATCGTCCCGGTAAAAGTAGTACAAGGTTATACCATATCTAAAATGAAGGCGCAAAGACTGTTTTCGTAAAAAGCCGTCTCCAGTTGATTGGTTTTCCTTCAGGACGTTACATCTAAAGAACCAACATCACATAACACATAAAAGTGTTAATTTATCTCTTTAATTAACAATTGTGTTGTTTTTAGATATGCCTGTAGTATTGTAAAAAAATTATCAAATATTGACCGACTTCCAAAAAGGAGGAGGTTATCAATTCGTCCCGTATTTTTTTTTATGTATATTACCTGATTTCTTCTCCTGTGTTGAACCGTTTTGAATGAATATGGTCTTGTTTAATATATATCCGGATTGGGGAAACTTCAAATTTTGGAAAAGAATTCTATTGGTAAAGTGATGAAATTTGTGAATGAACACATGAGTGCATGGAAATTGACCAATATCCCTAACATATTGGTCAATTTTCCGAAAACTCCTTATGGATGTGTATAGTTTTTTAACGTTTAATATATTAAGGAAGATCCCGAGGTGATCTCATATACTTCTTCGCGACGTGCAACTTGCAGTTTTGCAGAAAATCGCCGAAAATTCCAAAATTCTTATCAAAAATTTCATCGAAATGACATTACGGACATTTCCTCATAAATATTTTAATTCCAACGTAATAGTGCGGGAATTTTAGGCACTGGAAGTTTTAATTGCGATTTTGAAATGTTCTATGTACATCTCAAGCATATAGGTAGTAAAGCATAGTATTTTCGGCTCCTCAAATCAATGAGTACCAAGCTTTGTTTCTAGACCAGGCAAATACCTATATAAATGAAAAAAAATCCATTTTGCGAAGACGGTGCTTTTGGTTGTCACATTCTCCCGGCTTAATAGAAAATTCAATGACAACACCTTTCAAACTCTAAACTTCTATTTGGTGCGTTTATACACAGTGTGTTTAGGAAGTTATAGCAAACAAAATCACAAAATAAAATGACAGAAAGAGTTGCATTTATATGATTATTGAAATATAGGACGGAGTAGAATGACAGTGGACCATAGGCAACCGTATATACAGAATGGTTAGAATATAGGGTGCAGTGGATGTTTGGTGGTATAAAAATCTTGGAAAAATGTGAAATTAAAATTATATAGGGTGATTAAAAAACTGTTATATGATGTGGACTTAAACAAATCATACAGGATGGTTGAAATATATACTGGAGTTGAATTATATTTATCAATGTGATTAAAAAATTATTTATTTTATAGCCCCTAAGAAGTTGCATAAAGTGTGGAGAGGATACAGGGCGATAATATAAAAAATATGGGATGGATATATAGTTTACAGAAGGCAGCTAACAAATGTATACTTGTCCGTCGGCAGTCGTACAGGATGGTTGTTACATAGGGTGGAGTGGAATTATCTATAGTTATACAGAGTTGTCAAAAAAAAGTTAAAAAAATGTTACATGGCGTGGTCCATAAGGCATAAATATTTTGGGCTTATTAAGTCAACGCGTACTAGTACATTTTGTTCGTAAACATTTACCTGTCAATTTAAATGAAAATATATCTTTGTGTAATGTTGAAGCTTTCGATGTTACATGGTCCTGTCTATTAAGGTTATACATACAAAATAAAAAATTAAAAATGAAAACTAAAAAGTTGAAAATAAAACATTTTTTTTTAAATATAACCGACTTCCACCTATAATTAAAAAGCTAAAAATAATTATAACAAAACACAACTCTAGTAAATAAATAACACATTCAATGTTGTTAGGTACCTACCCATGAAGTAAAGAATGTAAACATTAAAAGGTGCTCATTCTGTACAAATTAATTACCTACCAATCTAGTATATTTTTGAAGTCGGTACCAAGCAACAATCAAGCTTGATAAAGTACTACATAAGTAGGCAATGCGGGATTTTGGATTTATTTGGCACCGACTTAAAAAATATACTAGATTGGTAGGTAATTAATTTGTACAGAATGAGCACCTTTTAATGTTTACATTTTTTACTTTCTGGATAGGTACCTAACAACATTGAATGTGTTATTTATTTACTAGAGTTGTATTTTGTTTTAATTATTTTTAGCTTTTTAGTTATAGGTGGAAGTCGGTTATATATTTTTTTAAAATGTTTTATTTTGATTATAATATTGTCAAATTGAGATAAAAATTCTCTACAAGCAAGTGCTGAGATGATTCAAATGCCGCTCAAATTAATTAATATATTGATTTTTGATCGGTGGTATAAGTTTATCATAAATAGTAAATTTACGTACTTCATTTACAAACATCTTTTCGTGGAAGTTGTTTCATCCAATCCATTCATTTAGGATCTACCTCCACTATACTCGTTGAAGTGGAAATATACACTTATATACTGCAATTAAGAGGTATTTAACAAGCCCCAAATAATGTTGAACTATAACCGCTTTTTGCCAAAACATTTGATAATGATAGAAAAACTGTCAAATGGACAATTTCTGGTACTTTAAATACCCCGGATGTATAACTAATAGGCAAAAATGTGCTAAAAACAAGTATCTTTCGTCTTCTTTCTCTGCTTATCAATTAATGGATGTTAGCGAGCACATTTTCCATGGAAAAAAATATCTTTAATTACTGAAAAAAAAACCTTAACTATTTAACCATTTCTCTATCAATATTGTTGGTAAAGTGACCTACTCTTTAGCTTAGTCCCCATATCTCATCTTGAAACTCACCTAAAGAAAGAATTAATTCTCCTGGAACACTATAAATGATTTTAAAATATTACTTTTCATTTCATCAATCAGCAACCTCTCGATTCTTACTAATGATCATCGAATGGATTAAAGCTATAATTATGATTCCTTATCAAGCACTCTAAGACATTTTCTTCAAGTTTTCTGGAAAACTTACTCTCAGAAATAGGTTGGGCCAGACATACTGTGATGAAAATAATGCCATATATATGATCTTAGTTACGACAGCAAATGATTTTCCATTTTATAACATATTTCTTCTTGAATTTAAAAAAAACGCATGACTAGTAATTTATTTTTTAATAGCATTACTAATACAGTTTTTGAATGCATATGTGTAGCTTTTATCTCGTGCGTCAGTCAGTGCTGTTTGAATCGGCTGTAGTCATTATACGCGACAAATCTCCCCATCTATCAAGATCACTCCAATCATTTCCGATCCGGAACAAGTCGTCTGAGGAGGGAATCTCTTTTAAAGAGCTTCCCGACTTCGAATTCGATCCTATTAAATGTCGTTATGTCGTTTTCTTTTCAGCTTTACATCATGTACGACACCTCAAAGTCAAGTCACTCGTCTCTGTGCAATGCTCGCTCTCTTCTTCCAGATTCTTCTTCTTTTTTTTTGGTTTTTCTTGGCGCGCTTTTAATAAGGTGCTCCATCTGGATTACACAGCGTTAAGCCATCAATTTTCTGGAAACGGGGGTGAAGAGAAAAAAGGGCTTACTCTCGGCGAGAGATCGAAGGTGAAGAAAAAAGACACGTCGGACAAAGTGGATGGGTAGTGTAATTGGAATTTTTACTATTCGGAAATTCATTAGAGCAATAATTTGTTCGATGTGACAGATGATGCCTTAGAGGGGCGAAAAGTTATTTGTTACCTTCATTCTCCTCACGCCTTTTTTTTTCTTGAGAAATGGATACCCGAATCAACAGATTTAAAAATATGAAAAAATATTTGACAGAAATCATTATTTCGGTCGGTTTCCGCTAGCATTCTTTTCAAATATACTTCTAATAAATAATGTGGTACAATGTTACTAGATAATTACGAAGAATCATTAATGACAGTTGCAGAAATTAACGTCTGTGTACATTTTTTAAACTTTTTTTGTGAATTTTAAAAAATATTGACAATTTTAGATTGGTTTATTATGAGTAGTTTCAGTTTTTCTTCCAAATATTATATTTTAGATCTATGTATAACAATTATTTATTATTGTTAGGTACAAGATTAGAATGTCGAAAGTAGTGTTTATAAAAAATATAAATTTTAAAAAGAACCACTTTCAAATAAATCAAAATGAAAACAGTTTAAACATTTTGTATTCTGACATGATATTTACTTTTTTACAATTTGCTGAAAATAGTATGTTTTGCGATATATAGAAATCTATGTAATCACCACTGAATCCACCTATATATACAATATATTAAGGTAGATTCAGAGGTGATTACATAGATTTCTATATAACGCAAAACATACTGTTTTTTAAGAATAAATTTATAATTTATTCTTAAAACAGAACTGACATCAAATGAATCAAATTGAAAAGTGATACAAACACCCTGTACGATCAATTATCTTTTGTGACATGTCTTGACAGTTATTTTTAGAGATTTGTGTATTAAATTTACTTGACATTTACTTTCACGTTTACCCTTTTTAACACATTGCTTCCCTTAGTATTTCCTAATCCAATGCAGATTAAGGCATCAAAATTTAGTAAGCCATTGTTGAGTAATCGCTGACCATACATAAAAGATGCCGACGAATTGATATCCTCCTCCTTTTTGGAAATTGGTTAATGAATAAGAGAATTGTACCCTGCCTCAAATCACTGAATATCACATCATGTAATATATAATATACTACCATATAGTACCACCTTTTCAAGATTTAACAATCCATTAAACGCAAGACATTATATTGTTTCTGATCGAGAACTGTCATCAGTTAGGTTATACTGAATTTAATATTTTAACAGAAATTTAGTATCGACATCTAGGAGTTTCAGGGATAACGAGCTTACAGTCCGAAGTCGTGCTGTGTTCCCTGAAATTCTTTGCATAGAAATGATACAAAAGATTTTGTAGCCCAAATGAAACTTATCATATCAGTTGCAATACTATCTTTTCTAGATTTTCAATCCATTGAACACAACTCAATATATTTTTTCTACCCAGCTGATTGAAATTTCGAATAAAGTAATCTAGAAATTTCAAAAAAATCTTCTGATACTCCTAAAGCTTTCAATAACTGGAGAAGGTTCTCTACTGGAAACAGTAGATAGTCTGGCGTTTAATGGATTGCAGAATCTAGAAAAGATAGTAGCATAATGCCTTTATGAAAGAGTTTAGTTAATCTTGAATTATTTCGGACATGATGTACTAATGTCAAGAGAAAACAGAAAACGGATAAGGAACAGCCCTAAAGAAAAACAAATAATTAAATAGATTTTAGATTATTCCCATATGAGAAAATCTTAAATGTACTGACAACTAATTTTGTAAAACAACTCAAAACCGAAAATGCTGAAATCTGCGTTTGTTACAACAATATCGGAGAAAAAGCACAGCCTTGCTATTGACCGAAGATGTAGACCTAGATTGGATAAAATGATCGTTGGCTATCGGGTCGGATCGGAAAATCCAGCTCTCCTTCTACCAGAAAATATAATAATAATAAACTGAAGACAAATACTGAAAATCACCAAAACACCAATTTATGCAAATGCACACTATTAGACAGTTAAGAAAAGAACATAGAATGCAATGTAGAACTATAAAAAGTATTCATAGACTATAAAAAGCATTTGATACTCTGGAGACATATGTGATTACTTATTTTGAATGTTCATCTGGGATTTTCTCTCCTCGCAATGGTTTCTGAAAAATACAGATAAGTTAAGTACTTGAATATCAAGGTGTACTATCTAAGGGCAGTTTATGGAAACTGCCCGGAACACTAGTTGCCCTTATAGAAAAACCTCCCCCGCAGGATCAACTCTGAGAAAGTAGGTCTACAGATTTGTCAACTAGTATTCCAGTATAATATGTTGGGATGTATTTTGTGTTGTACTTATCTGTTTTTTTTGTGACGTTTTGGTTCCTTATCAGGAATCGTTGTCGAACAATATTTTGCACTATATTCGTCACTTGTCAATTGACTGATTAATTGACTTTGAAGTTTACTTTTTGATGTTCATTCGTTAGGAGCTGTTGCCATGCAACCAGTATCTCTACAGGGGGTGTCCCAATTTCTCCATTATTCAACAACATGCAGACACTTTCTTTGATTTTTCTTTTTTTTGGTATGTTCTTCTTTAAGTAGTATTTTTGTCTTATTCCAGTCCATTTTGTGTGTACCATTATCCGTGAGTACATGATTTGCCAATCTTGATCTGTCTATATGTCTTCTTGAGACGTTGTATTGGTGCTCTTTTGTTCTAATTTGGAGAGGTCTTGATGTTTCACCGGTATATGTTTTTCCGCAGGCACAAGGTACACTGTACACACAATTTTTGGAACTTTGAGTACCGTTTTCCGGTTTTGTTTTTGTCAAATTTGATCTTAAAGTATTATTTGTTTTAAAAATCGTTGTTACTTCATCGCCAATACGTTATAATTTTTTCGGAGAGGCTGGAAACATAAGGAATAACGTTTATAATTGTAGAGTTAATATCAGTTTGTGTGTTGTTATTTAAATTGGAAGTATTGTGTGTTGTTTGTGTCGTTTGTTGGTTTCTTTGTTTTTTCTCGATTTGGTAAATTGTTTTGTTTATGAAATTTCTTGGGTATTCGATTTGTTCTAAAACTTCCTTTATGAAACAACTCTTTCTCAAAAATTTCCTTTGTTGCTGAAACTGCTTTGGCTCTCTCATATAAGGATTTAATGACTCATTTTTAACAATTAAAGAATTATTTGTGGAAACTGCCCGGAACACTAGTTACTACCCTCTTATAGAAAAAAACTCTCCCGCAGGATCAACTGTGAGAAAGTAGATCTACAGATCTTATCAGGAATCGTTGTCGAACAATGTTTTGCACTATATTCGTCTCGACTTTTTTTGGCAATGTCAATTGAATTATGATTACTGCTATGAAAAAAGCCGAAATCGATGAAAGAAACATATTTATCCAGAATATGCAGTAAAAATCAGACTACGAAATAATGAACAAAATAAACGTTTAAAGAACCGTAGAGCAAATGCCGTAATGTGGAATGGAAATAACATAATGAATCAAGCTATGGTCAAAGTAATACTTGCTATGATATCTGACACAAATAATTTCACTGACACGTCCAACGAATACATAAAACTGAAGAAATAAAGACATTTTTTAAGTTATGAACAATTTCTAGTTCCAAATCCGAGTAATTGCAGTTTTAGCTATTAGTCTTCTTTATTATTTATTAATATTCCCTAAGTTCTTGGATATTTAGCTTGGTAGGAATGATTACTATGGTACAAGAACACGTTTCGGTCGAAGATTAGTTCTTCATCAATATTTCCACGTTACCGGATATAACAGTGACATCATCTAAAACCCATTAATATTTTAATGGTGGTGAGTGACAACTACAATGCACCACGTACAATTTTATTATGCAACCAACACCTGTGAAGTGTCAATTCCAAATGTGACTCACAATTGTTACAATGCGCTTAGGTTAAGTAAAGAAGGCGGAAGATACATTTACTGTACAAATGATAAAACCCGGAAAGAGTGATTGCTCAATACTTATATCAAATATGAAAGTATGATGCACTAATCTTTGTAAGTATTTAAATTTTATTGAAACTTCTAAATATGGCAGATTTTTTATAATAGTTACTCTTCTCCTGAGCCTGTAATACAGACTCTATAGGAGCATTACAAGAGCAACAATTAATTTGTCGGTTCAAAAAATGAAAATTGCGAGAGCGGTCAAATCTGAAATAATAGATGCAAATGTTTGAAATTGTTTGCGCATATGATGGTAGAACAGCGATATCATGTACTAAGGTTAAAAATAGATTTTATTATATTTCAGCTTTTTTTTATTTCACAAATAACCACCCTGTACACAAATTTTAGTTACGTTTTTACTATATCCTAATTCTGTATAAAATGGAAGAGAAAGATGTTTCCCCGACGTTTAATTTCCGATATCGAAAATTCAATTTGTAGAATTTAAAAAGTTAAAAATGGTCCCAGAAAACTAAAGTTCTTTATAGGGATCTTAATTGTCAAATCAAAATATTAACTTAATTCATTTTGACTCACTTAACATGCACAAAAAAATCTAATAATTTTATTAATTATTTCAGATTTGGCAGTAGCTGCTATATTCAAATCTTTTAAAACGAAACTAAACTGATACAGACCCACTCTTGGAAGATTAACTACTTTATTGAAATTATCTTTATTCAGAATTATAATAAAGTTTGAGTAAATTGTAATGTTATAAAATTCACATTTCTTCGAAAAAAATACCACTTTTTGAGAAATTATTATTTTCTAAAAAGCATTGGCATTAACTTTATTGAAAATTCTATTCTAATTAGCTTTTTTTAAGATTTTTTTTCTGCAGTGACAGCAACAACTGAATGAAAAAATGTCGATTTTTAAACCTCTGATATAGTTTTCCACAGTTTTTTGGCATGGCACATTTAGTTACACTTAGTATACAGTGTGGAACAGCCAAATGGAATAAATCCGATAACGAATAAAGGAGAGCTTGTTGGGAAAACACTTGGACATTTGTATTTTTAAATGGGCATTTTTTTTCAACCAAATACCAATACCAACTTTCTTATTTTCAATTCAAGCCCCTGTATATTATTTATTTTTTTGGATTCTCCAGAAAATTCTAGACATAATGCATATACAATGTCATACACCTATCTTCAACTGTTTAGGAAATATTAAGTGTTGTCAGATTTATTATAAAAATTAATATTAAAAAAAAAGATATTATTTTATTTCACAAATTCGCGTTACACTAAAAACCTAATACGTAATACTAATACTTTCTTGAAACTTAAGCATAATATCCAATTTCGTATTATCACTTAGAGCATTGGCAGCTACTTTTTTTATCTGTCTTACATGACCAAGCTTGCCTAACTGCTTTTCTATTTTGCTAATTGTTCCTTGGGATACATGCTGCAAATTTGGAAAATTTTCGTGAAATAAGCGAGAAACTTCCATTTGTGTCCTTGTGTTATCTCCATAACCAATCATTTGTAGAATAGATATTTTGTGTATTTCTGTTAAATAAACCATTTTTCTGGTATTATTACGAAATTCAAACGACAATAGCACTGACACTGATCACCACTGTCGTGCAGGCAGACACAAGATGCTATGAGTTTTGACGAAAATAAACTAAACTTTTTTTTAATCAGTAAAAAGGAACACAGGAATGATTTTTGCTTACTATCTCAATATCAAGTGCTAAATGGGAATTAGTATTGAGTGTAATGAAGCGAATTTGTGATAAAAATAATTTTCTTTTTTAATGTTAATTTTTGTAATAAATCTGACAACACTTAATATTTCCGAATATAGGTGTAGGGCATTTTACATGTATTATGTCTAGAATTTTCTGGGGAATCAAAAAATATACAGGGGCTTTCATTTAAAATAAGAAAGTTGGTATTGGCCACTGTCACATGACACACCCTATATTTTTTTGGTTCAAAAAATGCGCATTTAAAAGTATAAATAGACATGCCCAACGTTTTCCCCAACAAGCCCTCCTTTATTCGTTATCGAATTTATTCCATTTAGCTGTTCCACACTGTAGATATTGTCAAGAACGCATTCCTACAAAAACCCTATTTTGCTAAAAAATCGCTTAAATTGATCTAATTCCTTCGTCAAAAAAACAGTCATGCGGAAGTATTTTCCTGAACAAACTTAAATCTGGGAATATCATAATAAATTCAACTAAAAAAAGTCCTTCCCTCCAGTTCATTTGTTTTATTTTATAGGTTTGTTGTAATCGCTTTGAAAGCTTAAATTGATAACTTAATCAGCCAACTTTCATTTCTTTATCTTTTAAGGAAATTCAGTATACCTTCTCCCTCTGTTTGACTTTCATCTTAATTTCTGAGACTCCCAACGGGGTTGTGGAACGACGACAACGACGAGACTCACGTTGCTCTGAGCATAACGTTTTAATCAAAACGATCATTTTGCCGGAGAAAACGTTTAATTTAAAAAGCCCTCACCTCGAGTCCTTGAAATGAGACCACTCCAATTAAACTACATACGACATTGCACACAAACTACATTTTTTTAAAATAAAATGTAGACAAATTCCACATGTGACACATGCAGGTGCCTACGTCAGTTGCAGTAAAATGAAAGATTTGCTCACAAAAGGTGCGCTTCTTGAACTAAATCCATATAAATTTATAACGGATTCTCCCGGATGGCATCATAGGTTCTTTTTCCCTAGACATGTAAAAAGGAAACACTCCCGAATGTTACGTGTTACAGAAAAGTAGAAATGGCGTACGGAGAGACGGCAGAAAGGAAAATGTAAGCCGAGGGAAAATGCAAGTAATACCTACTCCTCTAGTATTCATCCCTTATCAGGGACGGTCTTACAACAATAACACGTCGCACGAGATGTCTGTGTAGGTCTCTGTTTTCCTGAAACGTTTCGTGGCAACGAAGCTGACATGAATATCCCTTAGGTTGTGTGGAGACCTGAGTGATCGGTATTGGATGAGTTTATTTTTCAATTTTGAGCTTTTCGATTCAGCACAATTAATGTTGAATCGATCGATTGTTGCTGAAGGAAATTTTGGTCTACTAGCGATCAGCTTTGTAGGAATAGCATTTGACAAAATAATTTTCGTTTTTTCGTCCTTTTCATTATTGTCTATTAATGAAACGCCTTCTGTTTGAAAACTATAGTTCTCTTATTGAAAGGGTTAAAATAAACTCGAGTAATCCTATAGATCACCACATACATTTTATATACATCATTTCAGATTTGGCAGTTGATGCTATTTTCAGATCTTTTAAAATCAAACAACTGTTACAGACCAATTCTTGGAGGAATTAACTTCTTTATAGAAAATATCTTTATTCAGAATTGTAATAAAATTGAGGTAAATTTTAATGTAATAAAATTCGCATTTCTTCGAAAAAATCCCACTTTTTGAGAAATTATGTTAATTTTCTAAAATGCAATGGCATTAACTTTTTTGAAAATCCTGTTCTAACCAACTTTTCTTAAGATTTTTTTTCTGCAGTCGACAGCAACGAAATTATATAAGAAAAACTAAAAAAAATGTCGGTTGTTGCTGAATTATTGAAGGAAATTTTGGTCTACTAGCGATCAGTTTTGTAAGAATAGCATTTGATAAAACAATTTTCGTTTTTTCGTCCTTTTCATTACTGTGTATTAATGAAACGCCTTTTGTTTGAAAACTATAGTTTTCTTTTTGAAAGGGTTAAAATAAACTCCAAAAGTCCTAAAAATCACCACATGACATCAACGTAAATACTTTAGTCTCGAAAGAAGAAGAAGAACAACACTAAAAACATAGATAGATACCGAAAAAACGGCATTCAAGAAGCGTTGTGAATGTAGTTAAGTTAGATTAATTGTGATAATAGTTATAAATTGTATTGCAAGTATTCTATACTAGTAGTGTACAAATAAGGATTGAAGTGATTGTAGTCGAAACAACGATAGTAGGACATTGCAATGATTTTTTTGTAAAGTAGTGCCGTCAGAAAAACCAATATAAACTTAACATTTGTGAAATAACGAGTAAACTGTTTCAAACTTTGTTGTTAAAAGAAGGATAACTAAACAGTGTTATTGTTGAAATTGATTTCATAGATAATACCCGCAAATACGTATGGGAGAGCCACTAGTGCATGGTCCAGAACGAGCCGTATTAAAGACTCCACACCATTCGTATTCACCTTCTTTTAGCCGTGGCCGAGTCAACTCGAAATAGAGAATTCTAAGTACCTCCATTTGGATATATTTACAAACACAAACTATAGAACTTCCAATTAGAAATAAAGCAACCAAATTAATTCCTCAAAACCGCTGAAGCGCACTAGGTACGTCCATTCGTTTCGAAAGTGAAAAAATGAAAATCACGTAGTCCGCATCTCAGCTTATATAGAGTAATCTAAAAACACGTTAGCATAAACTAAACTATGTGTCCTAAACGTTTGGGACGGAAACAGTTTGTAGAAAACGACGATCATATTTTAAGATTCGTATTTTGTTACGCAAAAATAGACTTATAGTGTCGCAGACTATTCTTTAGATTTATTTATCCAGTCGGCAAAACGACAGAATAACATATGTATCTATAGATATACTGTAAAGACAATCTATCCACATCCACATTTTGTCTGATTTTTGCTTAGATCTGAACTGAAGAATTAACTAACGGTGTAATTAATATGATCCAAAAAATTTAATTGTATATTTACAATTTAGCTTTTCTTGTGTTTTTAAAAATGACTAATATATAATTATTTACAAAAATAAAAGAAAGTATGTAATTAAAATGTCGTTTTTTTGTTTGTTGCAGAGAGGAAGTGACGAACTCTTGTCACAATCGAACGTATCAGTTATGGCACCATCAGCACCAAACGCAGACAACAATAACCAGGAGAATGCCAAGAAGGTGAGTTACATTTCACATATTTTAATTTGATTGGATATTTAGTCTTAAGCAAGAATTAGAATTCTGTTATCATATTTTCATTTGTAGTGTTTATCAATTCACTGTTAAGATATAGTATGTCAATTCGACAAATGATTAATACAATAATGCAACGTTTCTTAAAATAAACCAGCAAAGACAACCAGTAGTTTCTCCATAACCACCTAAATGGATCAAAGTTAACTTATAGATTTTATAAAAACACCTTAATAAGCTACTTGCAACAGTTTAATCTATAATATATTTTAACAAAACAGGTGATGGTGTTGAGAAAAAGATTTACGCAACAGGGTTATTAAAGCTCCATATAAAGCCATTATTGTAGTTGTTTAGTAGATAACAAATTACAAGGCAATTTGACATGTTTAGTAATAATGAAACATCTTATAGCCTTCATGATTCCTGTCCTCAATTCAACAGTTAATTACGGTACTGTAATAGATTCTGTGAGTTCAAATCAAATATACACAAATATTCACATTCACGTTCGACGTCTTTACCAATTAAATTCACTGTTTACAAACATTGAGTAAGACTACAGCTGACTTCTTCAGTCGATTCAATCCACACCCAATATAAACTAAACTAAACTACTGAAATTGTCCTTTAAATAGCCGTTGTGGAACATACCCGAATGCCATGATTGTTTCTTTATTGTCAGACCGTTTTCAGGAACCTTCTCGAAACCGTCTTTTTTTATACCCACCGAAATTTTGTGTTGTTTTTACCGGAACGATTAATTTAGAGAGTTTCTTCATTTTTCTCTTTGGCGGCGTAACATAAATTTTATAACAATACATATACGAGTGATTTTGATAATAACCAAATCCATATATGAATGATTCGAATAGTGTCAATTTTTTTTCTATTTCATCCATGTATTAGTTGTCAACATCCACAAACTGCACAAGTAAAAATTAATAACCAAAGATGTCGGACTACAATAATAAAAAACTTCAAGATTTGAACACAGTACCTTTATCAAGTCGTAAAATATATTTTGTTAAGTTTTGTAGGTTTACCTTAGAGCACTGTAAAACTGTTCGAGTAAAATTGTAAGCAGAATCTTAATAGTTGAGATTTCGCCTTAACCACTTAAATTACATTAAATAAATGAAGATAGATTCAATTAATTTCGATCTACAAAGTGGACGAACAGTTCCTTGTTTTGTTTTTTATTTGTTATCCTAATAAAAGAGAAACTAACTGGGAACGAAGAATATGATATCGTCTCAATTTCAGCACAAACATTAATTTCTGTATATTTAATTTCACCTCGATGTGAAAATATTTGCCCGACAAAAATGTGTCTTAACATTTCATTGTTGAAGCTACTGTTTGAGTTGTGATCCCATTTTGTTGAAACCATATCTCTCTGGTCTATTTTATATTACATGTCGTAAAAAGTAGCATTACCTACTAAGCAAGTTGAACTTTATAATCAAATAAGCATATAGTTTTAAAATGCACTGCATGAATGAGCATGATGAAGGTAAGTCCAAAATAGCAGCACCTCGTTGTCGCAAACGGGCAAACGTATAGAGTGTAAGAACAGTTGAACCGTAATTGTCAAACTATATTTCCACAATATTGATTTTTGAAACTGAGGCAAATATTAGCGACTAGCTGAACGGACAGACGTTATCCTGCCCTTATCGGTAGCTGGAGTGATAATGTTTGTGAGTTATCTAGCTGTTTTCGATAGCTTCACAATGTTTTTTTTCTAGTTGTTTTCGGTAGCTTGGCAATGTTTTATTAATCTCGTGCGTAAACTAAATACAGAGTAGGTGAATATCTCACTTCTCATGCTCCTGGACTTGCTACACACGTTGCCGAGTACTCCCCAAATGTGCAATTTATGTTATACTGGCACTAAGAGCGATAGCGATATAACGTCTTCCATTGTCACAGTCGAACGGAAACTTTTTAAGGGAAAAGGAAGCAATATGTAAAGACTTTACTGCTCTCGATCGTGTCACGGCAATATTTACGGCAGTGCGAGTAGCAGCGGCAGAGACATAATGATAACAAGGCATTAATCAGTATATAAATATCTACGTTTGTAATAACAAACAGTAAGACCATCGTTCATTTATCCATTTGTACAATCAATTGAATTATTTCATCCAGTGAGCATAACGAGCAAAACAAAAATGTTAGTATGAGATTTTAGCTTTTTTTTCTTGCGGACTAAAGAAAACAAGGTATACGCATTTGCATAGTTCGAGTTATGGTCATGAGTTCATACAAAAAATCCATACACAAAATATACCATCCTTTTTCCCGAATTATTTTTCGAGCACCTATTCTAATTTATGTTTATCTAAACAATTTTTTAATTTGATAATGTTCACGCTTACATTTTTTAATTGTTTGACATTTTTAACAAATACGACAATTAAGTTTTTTAACGTTTTAGGTTATTTTTAGCGTTTTTCTTAATTTTAATGAGTTTTGACATTACTGACATTTTTGACATTTTAAGTTGTGTCGATATTTTTTCTGATAATGTTATTTTACATTGTCCATATTTTGTATAATTTTAGAATTTTGATATTTTGTCATTTGTGGCAGTTTAGGTTTTATTGATATTCTTGTTTTTTTAGCTTTTTAATATTTTTGACATTTGTTTTTTGATATTTTTCTGATGTTCGACATTTCTATTCATTTTAGACATTTATATTATTTGACATATTTTTATATTTATAGTTTTTTATGAGATTTAAGACTTGTAATACATCAGACAGTAAAATCGTAAATGACTATGACGTAGAATATATACCGTTTTTGAAGCCTACATCACTGCTTCCAGTAATAGAAACTATCCTTTCGTCATAAAATATTAATAAACTCCCTCATTTCCCCCTCCTGTCCACTAATAGAATTTTCGAAAAGTTACGAATCACTTCTCTAGTAATTTAAAGAATTAATATCCTAATTCTCGGGCCTGTATTTTTCTCGCATTCCGACAAATGGTTTTTCTTTAAAATACTCCTCCTGTCCCCTATGCAATATTTAAATTTTCGCAAAATGTTTAAAGACGTTTTCATTTGTTCTAGAAGAGCATATATACCTGTATCAGTTTCTCGTTCCGAGAGATTGAATTTGCATAAAAACAAATGTGACCCCCATTTTCCCCATTCAGTAACTGAATTTTCGAAAAATTACTGTACTCACTTAAAGAAACAAATCAATCTATCAATTTTCAAATCTTTATTATCTTTGGTTCGCGAGGAGTAAGGATTTTTTCACAAAGATATTCTCTACCTGCCTCCATGAGAAATAATTAATCTTGTTTTTATTTATGAACAGAAGAGTGTTTTGTATCTGATTTATTTAATTTTCTTATAAATAATAGCCACTGCCCCCATCTAATTATCGAATTATTAGAGATAAATAAAATATAGGCATTGTTACTTACAGATATAATCATTATTGGATTTACACTAGGTGCAGTCGGGGCTAGTGCCCAGGTCGGCAAATTTTTTAAGGCGGGAAAATTTGGAGAGTGCAACGACCTTTACACTGAGTTTCCATACTTGGAAATTGCATATCGCATATTTATGGCATTAGCTGTAGCAATCGCACAAAGGTAGTTTTTATATTTGAAAAGATTTTAAAACTTCTTACGCTGTAGATTGACTCAAAAGCTTAGCTATTTTTTTATGTATCGAATCAGGCGCACTTCAACGATTAGTTTGCGAAGATTTAACCGACCAATTTGCAATCCAAAAAGTCAGGCGTTCTTGCCTGTGAAGAAATCTATATATAAATAGGCAAAGACAAAACGATTAGGTACCATTTTCTCCTCTGTTTCTCAACCGATTTTCTTCATTTTTGTTTTGTTTAGTAGTGCAGAATGCTAATCTTAATTTATAATATTGGTTCAGTCATTAAATAAAATATAATAAAAATTCATTATTTACGTCAATAATGTCAATGCCAAACAACTGAATGTGCCGCCGCCGCCAGACTCAAAACATTGAGTAATTATATTGATAGACAGACCAATGCTGTTATATACTTAGAGCATGTACTTCTGGAAGTGGCATGCAAGTGTTGTTATTGTTTAGTGGGTAAAGTAATCGTTGTATATTATAATTATATAGGGCGATTCCAGATATGTTAGAAATCATTTTTTTCGTGGGTCGCACATAAGCAGTTGCATATATAGAGTGTTTAAAATATAGAGAAGAATGCAATTATAACTAATAAAATAATTATATAGGGAAGCCCATTAGCGGTTGAATTTACAGGGTTCTTGGAATAGAAGGTGCAGTAGAATTACAATTATACAATGTGGTGCAAAAAATGTTATACATAGATGCATATACAGGGTGGCGGAAATGGAAATGTAACCCATAAGCAGTTGTATATATAGTTAAGATGAAATATAGGGTAAGAGGCATTATACATGTACAGGATGGCGATAAAAAATCTTAGAAAAGGAAATGATTTATAGAGTAGACCACGAAGAGTTCCATATATATAATGATTGAAATATAGGTCAGAGTAGAATTATAGTTACAGAAGATAATTAAAAATTTCATAAACAAAAAGAGTAAATATGGTGGGTCATAGGCGCTTGTGGCATATACAGAAACGTGGTACGTTACCCGGTGGTTCAAAAATGTTAAAAAACTATTATGCATGGTCCATGAGCAGTTGTAGATTGCATACAGGGTCGTGGAAATATATAATGAGATGGAATTATTATAATGATGATTTTAATAAATGTTAGAGAATTGAGTGCAATTATAGCTATACAGGGGGGTTAGAAAAAATAAATATGTAGGGTAGCCCATTAGCGGTTGAATTGTTGTCATATTAAATTAATAATTAAGCGAATTTGGCAACACAAATAAAGTCAGTCTATGAATTATATTGCCATGGTAAAAAAACTTTAATTTCGTTACTTATTTGTAGAAGCGAGATAATTTTCAAGACCGACATCTAGGATTTACTCGAGGACACTATCACACAGAGGTTCCGAATCTGGATCCGTTCTGTGTAATTGCTGTTCTCCTAAAGTCCTAGGATAGAATGTCACGATAAAATTTTCATGTCACTTAACCTGCCAGAGATATTGACACAATTGGTCGAATTTCGACCACTGGGCGACAGCTAGTTAATGTAAAACAAACAGCCTTAGTGTAAAATTTATAATTCTTACAATTTTTTTTGTTTTGTATATAAATTATTTATTTCAATTTTAAAAAAATATGATATAAAAACTGTAATTATGTACTGGGAGGGCATTTTTTCCGGTGCCCAGGGGCGGCATTAAGTTAAATCCGGCCCTGGATATAATAGCTGTTGATTAGTGTAAGAATTTAAGAAATCACTTCATTATTTCCAGAGATTACCCCTTACAAACATAACTAATGATCGAAATCAACTAAGAACTTTTGGCACATCTTATATTTTATCAAACTACGAGTGTTATTCCTGTTACTGATCCTCCATTACACTTTCTGCATTGTGTACAATAAAAGGGTGTCTCCAAAAACGATGAAACGATGATGTGCTCACACCACTTTTAAAGTACACACAGTCCAAACAGTTTTTTCATTTTGCCGTGTAAATCCATTGAAAGGCAGAACAGTATAATAGATGCTCATTAACATGCAAAAGTTAAAAAATAGACAAGAAATGGGTCAACGAGGCTTTCGAGAATAATTACTGTTTTTCTTTTCTTTATATTCCTATCGCATTTCCACTATTCATTAGTGGTGTTTACTTCCAGTAGCGCAATAATGACACATACACACACACAAACACAACTTGATGACTAAGAAAAGGGAAGAAAAAGGCGACATTGTCCCCTAATGCTTTAGTTCTTAATTCAACAAAATCATTAATACCAAGTTTCACATGGTGGTTTACATATCGTCCTGATTTGATTGCAGAGAACAAAATCACCTGCATTAATTATATTATATTGGTCGTAGATACGAATCTATGCCGCATTGCAAACTCTGTAATTATTAAAAGATATTTTCCTCATTTCAACCCCCCCAAGTGGTTGGTTACCAACACTTTACAGGGAAAACTTTCTGAGTCGACGAGAATCGATATCGGGAAGTTTCCATTATACGCAAAAGGGAATATAATAATTGCCAGACGGAACGTGACCCTTATGCGTTTATTAAACTTAACGTTAAAAAAAGGCCGGGTATTAATTAGGGTTAAATGAAAACGAATCTGTCACAGTTAACTACGATTCGTTATGGCGGAAGGTCGATGTGATGTTCTCAATTAGATTTGCTTGAAGATTCCACAAAAAGAGGTTTTTGAGTTATTTTTACTTCAAAATAATTTAGTCAAGTGCGAATTGAACTCTCATATTAAGGGTTCCGTACCGTCTTTAAGATTTGGAGGTGAATCAAAGTATATATTTTTCTAACATTCCAGTCTTAGACAAGCAGGGAATGAGCGTATTTTCTTATATTTACCATAAGATCTTTGAAGCTAACCCTTTTAAGTTACTTTCAGTGAAGTCCCATATAATCTATTGTCGCTCAGTAGATTGTAAGATAAAGGGGGAATGGGTCTAGTATTAAATAATAAATTATTAAATCTTTTAGACAAATTATTAAAAAAAAAACAAATAAAATATATTTTTTCAAAGTTTTAGATCGTGTAGTTTCTCAGATAAAGGGGGAAATAACTCGATGTTTAATATTTTTCTTAATATGTTTTATACAAATAATTTTAAAAATATGAAAAAAATATATTTGTATTTATCTGGAATAAAAGGGCTCTTATTCGATATATCACCTGAGGCATTTGAAAAAAAAAAATTATTATTTTCCATCTATTTCCATAACTTGCTCCCCAAAATTAATATTGTGGTTTTCTACTAATTTTTCTGATTAAAGTTCAAGTGATCAGAGCCTCACTTGAACCCTTAATTATATTCAAAATTTTAGGTGTTTTGGAAGTAAAGGGGGAAATGAGATTTTTTTATATTTTTGTTAATGTCTTGTAAACAATTAATTTTAAAAATATGAGTAAAATATATTTGTATTCCTTAGAATGAGTGGTTTCATTTGATGTATTGCATGATGGGTTTAAAAAAAGTTGTTTTTTTATTTTCCGTTTAATTCAATAAGTTCAAGTGAAACCTAATTTTTTTTAGGTCAAAATAGGGAATGAGTATTTTCCTAATATTTTGTTAATATCTTTTAAACAATTTATTTTAAAAACATGAGAAAAATATATTTGCATTCCATATAATTAACTCTTTCATTTGATATATTGCATGATGCGTTTTAAAAAAATATTTTTTTATTTTGCGTTTAATTCTGTAATTTGATAATAGGGATTTCTCCGAACTTTTCCCGTAGAGTTCAGGTGATGCCATATTTGCCTAATTTTTTTCAAAATTTTGGTTCTTACAGTTTCGGAAATAAAGGGGGTATTTTTTATATTTTGGTTAATATCTTTTAAATAATTTATTTAAAAAAAATTGTATTCGTTATAACGAGCACTTTGAGTTAATATTACATGATGTGTTAGAAACAATTTTAGTTTTATCTTTTTCATTTAATCAGATAATTTGCCCCCAAAATTAATATTGGGGGTTTCTCTTTATTTTTCGGTAAAATTCAGGTGAAGCCCTATATCTCTATTTTTTTTTTCAAAATTTTACGGCTTACAGTTTCGGACAAGGGAGGGTAATGGGTAATTTTTTAAATATTTTTGTTAATATCATTTCAATAATTTAATTTAAAAATATGAAAAAAAAATTGTTTTCGTCATAATCAGCCCTTTCATTTGATATATTTACAAGAAGCGTTAAAAACAATTTTGGTTTTATATTTTTTATTTAATTCTGTAATTTGCCCCCTAAAATAAGGGGGATGGGTAATTTTTTGTTAATATCTTTTAAACTAATTATATTTAAAAAATGAAAGAAAAAAATATATTTGTGTTCCTCAGAATGAGCCCTTTCATCTGATGTATTACATATTCCTGTTTTTGGATTTTGTCATTAAGGTCTAATGGACTAGAGCATTCTGCAGTATCCATATTAACTTCTAACGTCTCTTCTATTAAGCCTACGGTCTACGTAGCGTCACTCCATCCAGACACGAGCCTTCCTCATTTACCGATTGCATATTGAACAAATCAAAATTTCTTAATTTAAGATATGTACTTCTGATCGGATCACCAAACTACATACTGATACCAAATTTCAACCTTTTCCGCCAAGTAGTTTGGGAGAGAATTGTTGTAATGTTAAAGACTGAGAAATCTGGAGTGATATTATCAATCAATCAATCATTCACCTGATGACGATAGCAAATACACAGCTATTGAAACGTTGTGAGATCAACCTCTTCAAGACGATGGAAGTCCAAGGAAACTTTGAGGAACCATTTTAATATCATCATTCATAAGTGAAAATTCTATGGCAACAACAGGGTCTAAAAGTAATGAGGAGCTAGACATAATTAACATTTTTTACAGTTGATATTGTAGTTTTCCCGTTTTTATTTCAGGTTTATGGACCTTTCATTGCTATTTCGGTATTGTTGACTCTTTTTGACATTTTTGGTGTTTTTGACGTTTCTGTCATTTCAGACATGTCTGACATTTTTGATATATTTGGCGTTTTGACTTTTTTGACTTTACTTTGCATTTACGATGAAGTTGGCATTTTTAGTTACATGTATTAGTTTTGGCATTTTTCGCGTTTTGTAAATTTTAAATTTTTGAGATTTTTCTCGTCTTAGATTTTTGACAGAATAAATTTGACAGTTTTGACAAATTTTGTATTGTTGTGATGTTTTATGTATTTATAATATATATTTTTAGTTTGAAATTAGTTTTATTTTATAAATCTTAAGTGTCACTTAACATTTATATCATTTAATAGTGATAGTAAACATTCTGCAGACGCCACTCTCTCAGTACTGGCAAAATGACGAATAATGTTTCTATTCATTAAAGAACCGCATAAATTTATCAATTCTTATGCAATAAATAAATTAAACAGGTAAGTGATAATTGCTAAGGGATTAAATTCTGTTCTAGTCATTTCAGGAGAAGAGCATGAATACCAACTTCCACGTTCGCATTTTGTTTGTTCCCTAAAAATTACTGCCCCGATCCTCCCCATTCAATAATTTTTTTTAAATGTCACATCAAATCTCTATTAATTTAAGGAGTTCATATTACAATTCTCATATGTG
Organism: Octodonta nipae; assembly: GCA_034190945.1. Taxonomy (NCBI): domain Eukaryota; kingdom Metazoa; phylum Arthropoda; class Insecta; order Coleoptera; family Chrysomelidae; genus Octodonta; species Octodonta nipae. The sequence goes on from CM067222.1 coordinate 92,287,800, forward strand.
TTATTTTCGGTTTCCAAGAAATAGTGTTTTTTTCTTACATAATACCCCACTTTCCCCCTATCGGATAACTGAATGTTCGCAAAGTGATAAAACACTCTTTATTTTAGAAGATTTGTATATCAAGATTCACACCACATTACTTTCTATTTCGGTTTTATTGACGTCTTTCTAAAACAATAGTAACCCCTATTTCCCCCATTTAACATTTGGTTTTTATTTTAAGCCAGATGAAGTCGGTTCTTTTTTAAATATAAATTATTCACATTTCAATTCAGGGAAAAAGTTCTTTCATTACTACTACTATTTGGAGTATTGATTTCGTTTAATTTTATTTGTCATAATTTCAGTCTTCTGTCTGGGTCTCCTTCTTAAAGTTGGTGCGGCATTTTTAATTTGCTTGGATCAAATTTGTTTTTTACCAACACCCTATGTACTGTACTTTGACTTACTTCACAAATTGACGGAGGTTTAGCTGTAGAGCAAGTAGGATTCACCAATTGTGCAGTTATGTATTTTTTTGTCATCACTAACTATTGGTCGATCAGACCATACAAGAAACACACTAAGAAGTTTCCAGTCTTCACAAGGGTCTATAATGATTTTTGTTTGATGTTTTTAAATAATTACTATATCAACATTGAGTTGTAATAAATATTCTGTTAAAAAAATGTAAAATGACTAGAAGTGTTTTTTACTTGACGTATAAACACAAACTTATCCTATAATACCAAACCTTTATTTTTTCAGCAAAACTGTCAGTATCACTTAGTAAATCAAAACAGTGTTAAAGGGTTTGGAGTTAGGGTTCATACATCTGTGACACACTAAAGGTGTCACAGTTTTCCAGTTGCAGATAAGTTAATTTTATTCCAGCGATTTTCATTGCGGTTCTTTTTTAATTTGTTAGGATTTAAATTGGACATAAAAGTGGATTAATTGTTTTATTGCATCGTCTACAGAGTATTCCATAAATTTACACTATATTTATGTCAATTTGTATTAAACAATCAATAATTACTTGAATCCCAAAAAATTATACAGCTGTCAATTCATTTTAATTTATTTCAATTACTCCACTGAAAACTATGTAGTTCTGGATAAAAGCTTCAAACGTTTGATCTTCTGTGTAAGATTTTTCAATTTGATACGTATCGTCGTTCGACAAACATTATATATATAAAGCGAAAAATAAAAACCGACGCGTTCAAAGAATCTTCTAAAACTTAGCCAAAGTATTCTTATGAAATTCTTTTCATCTGATTATTACATCCAAGCACCCATTCAAACAAGCACAGCGAACAGCAACTCTTCGTGGGGGGACAGAGGACGAGGAGAAGGAGGCGAATATCATAACAAAGATGACGAAACTCATGAAAACCCTCAACCGACTCTCTTCAGTTCTAATAAATCACTTCCACTTCTCTCTCAATAGTCTAACACGACTCCTTTCTCTACCCCCGAAACTTCTTTTCCGTTGGAAAAGGAACTTTACGATGTTTTCGTAACACGCGAACTCGTTACAGAACTTCTCGAGAGAGTGTACGATCTCGAGGCCCATTGTCTATAACATTTCATAACAGATTTTTATCATCATTTTGATCTACGGATCTCCATTCTGCTCTCGCCTCGCTCCACGTTCTCGCCCCCCTTCAGAGAGATGTTCTCTTTACAAAGTTGAGATTTTCTTTATGATGAAAAGGTTTATGAAAATGTTGTGAAAATTTCATTTATGGCTTTACGAACGTTAAATTGAAACAGCCAGTGGAATATCAGACTCCTTAACGTTGTTGATCAAACAAACTATTTTGTGAAATAAAAATATTAAATATACTCACTGACAAAGAAATCGCAACACCCAGAAGAAGATGTTTAAATTTAATATTGTTTGGTAAGGAGTAAATGATCAAAATTTGAATAAAAAATACCAAGGAGTTTAATTTTTTTTATTAAGTTTGTTTAATAATGTGTTTTTCCACCGTTGTTATCTGTACATTCCTCAACCTGTCTGGCATTGATTCAATAAGGTGGTCTAGTTCTTCTTGAGGAATACTATCCCAACCTACCTGTATTTCATGTCATAAATTCCAAACCTCCAAAGTCCGTGGGGGCTGCGGTAAATTTCCAAGCCTTGTACCCATCTTATGCCAAACATCTTCTATGAGCGAAATATCGGGGGATCTGGGCGGCCATGGCTACATATTCACATGTGTCTCTTCAAAAAACAAAGACCTACTTCGATGTGCAATAGCACCTCATACCATAACGCCTATTGTGCGGTGTACATGTCGTTCAACATCAAATTGAGGTTGACGTCTTTCTCCTTGATGTCGTTAACCCTTCTTCGGCCATCATGTCCACCCAAGCAGAATCGAGATTTATCAGAGAAGACGACCTGATGCCGTTCCACTTTCCAATGTTGTCGTTCTCTGCACCACTGTAGTCGTTGCCGAAGACGCTCAGCGGTCAGATGTAGCACAAGATGGGCTCCATAATGCCGTAGTCTTAAAAGATCTTATACGTCGGTAAACCGTTCGTACACTTACAAGATGGCCTTGTTCTCCTAATCACTCATCAACCAAATTTCGAGTCTACAATCGGTCTCTAAAGGCCATAACTCTCAGACGTCGATCTTGAACTTCATTTGTGCCCCATAACATCTCATGACTGTAGTTCCACCTCTTTCAAATTCAATTAGCTGGCGATACTTTCAACGTACATGTAGGTACTCTAAACATTACTAAACATCTATTTTGGATCCGATTAAACAGTTTGTTTTTTTATAAAATAAAAAAAAACAACTAGAATATTAAGTAATAAAAAAAGTTTACCTGAAAGAACATTCACCAAACTGTAAAATAAAATTATTAATCATTTATTCCTTACAATAGCATCTATTTTTTCCCAAAACATTGCGATTTCTTTGTCAATGTGTATATTTCAAATTTAGGTTTTAAAGAGCTAAACAGGTGTTCTAAAATCGAATAAATTAGTACTAGCAGGACGCAAAACCGCCTCATAAGTTTATAATTTCCTAAACAGATATTTTGAGAACCAATTGAATTACGAAGAATGGACCTTTTCGTTGGCCTACTTGTTCACAATACAATACAATAAATATAGCTCAAGTCACCTTTTATTGGCAAAATTAATAGTAGAACAACACCCACACCAACGTGTTCTGATAAAAAAATGGCAAATTAACAAAACTAACAACATTGTTTTATCTATATATTTTTGTTTTTAACAAAATAATCTCAAAAAATCGCTGATAATTTAGTTATTTGCTTTTTACACAAAATCTACCCGTAAAATCGAGTTTTGCTTACATTGTCAATATTTTAGAGAAAATAACACTGGGACCTTAGCAATTTTTCGAATTGGCTCGTCCACCTGGACCGCCTTAGAATAACCAAATAAATTCAATATTTAGTTGTATTTTTTTTTTAATTTTGGAAAAATGAGGGATTTTTAGATCAACTCTTTTGCTTTTCAAGGCTGGTTTATTAATAATTATGGAGTCCTCGCGTAAGGTAATATGAGGTTTAAAAAAGGTCTTCCATAGGTTTAACTGAAATTTTGCAAAAATTACCACGGCTACTGTATTTATTTTAAAACGTAAAACTACCGGTACTGTTTTAGCTACCAAATAAAAATATATAAATGGTATTTTTTTATTATTTTTTTATAATTTGGAGTTTAGGTTCCATTATCTAACAAAATAACGAATTTGAGCGTATAGTAGCTCATTTTGTAGGTTTTCAGTTATCTGTAACATGGGGCGTAGTAGTAAACATGGTTTCACGAGTAGATTTTGTGTAAAAGGTAAAAAATTAAATTGTAAGATTTTTTTATTAAAAAACAAAAACGCATCGATATATTTTTTAAATTTCTACTGCTGATCTAGTAACTGCCAAGGAAGGCATAATTAATCTCGATTATCTCATCTCTATCCCTTGCGAACAGAAATTCCACAACAAAGTAACTATTAAAAAGCATTGACAAATGTTTGGAAGTTGCATAGGAGCAGTTCGAACTGTTATATTAAACTAAGTTCTTGGAAACTTAGTTCCTTTGATTTAATTATAATTTTAATGTTATTGTTGCATAAGCAAGTTATTGACGATACACTTCAAATTTTATTTTTTGTTTTTTATGTTTTTTTGGGCAATAACACCACAATCACAATAAAACGACGTATATTGATGGAAAAACAAACGTTTCAAAGTCTATTCTGACTTCGTTGTCAATGGCTGTATGGTGTTATTGCCCAAAAAACAAAAATAATCAAGAATATGCCACAAACAACGTATAGAAGACACTTCAAATTTTGACCAGATAAATTCACTTTTTTCCAATTTACTTAATTCGTAGTTAATCATATCTTATAGGCTAGCAGTTCAATTTCATGCAAACTGTATATATTTCCAATAAAAATTTAATTTTAGTCGAATTGAGCTTTCTTGTTACCCAAAGAAATCAGAATCTTAGAAGAATCTCAAAACTATTCAAATTTAGCGAATAAATAAGTTTTTATTCTACACATTTCTCATACACTACAAATATTTGAAAAATAACTTGGCGGTCCTAATGAATCCATCCATCTTAAAAAAAATGGCTAGAATAATCAAAAATTTCTGGATACGGCCTTCTTTACGTTGAATCATAACATGCAATAATACACGATGTGTTGAATTTAAATAAGAAATTTGTTAGCTACTTTTTCCATATTTAGAGGGAGTTCGGGTTGACGATAATCTCATTAGTGAAAGCACTCTCACCCCCCCCCCACTAATTTGAGACAAATATGTTAGCCTAGAACTCTTAACAAGTCTTTGTTGTTTGACGAACACGTTAATACTCCCTAAAGAAACAGTCTCCTCTTATTCACAGTCTATTAACAATAGTTGTACAAATAAGGACTAGTATTTCCTCTTAACAAATATTCATTGGATATCACCATAAGATCCAACATAAATATTTCTTTATTCCCAATGTAAGTATGTCTACAATAATTAGTTTAATACCTCAGTGCAATCCCGGCTAGTCTCTAATAAAGATAATCACTCATTCGTAGTTAATGCTACCTCTAAGTGGCTGCACCATTAAAAGCTTTAGTTCGAAAGCTGCCGTTTCAAGGTACTTTCCATTTTCCAACTAAAACAAAATGTTTGTGTATATATATCGCTGCTCATGATTATCCGGCTCGGCGCCTTCCTTTCTCCAGAGACGATTCAATTTAATTCAAAATATGTCTCATTCATCTGCCGAGGTGTCGTACCGGCGTATAATAGAAAGAAGCTTCCGATACAAAAAAAAAGCTAATGCGTCCCCGTTTCACCCCCACCCCCTTCTCATCTTTCCTCCCACTCTCCTCTTTCCTCATGCTATACCTACTTTCGCGAGGTCGCTGAGTGATGAGGCCTCGACGTCAGCGGATCTTACCATTCGCGGCAATTAGCCTCAGTATAGAAACGAATGGCCTGCGATAGCGTAAATAAGGGCTGTAGATATTAATTATTACTATAAATAATCTTCATTTGCAAGGAAATATGCGTTTTGCTTGCTTGGATGGTGGCGATGATGGCGGTAGACGGTAAAGGGATAATTGATTTTAATTGCTCGACGAAGTTTAGGAAAGAGTGTTTTTATGCTTCCCATTTCGAGGAAGAAAAGCAAACGATTATATATTGTGGCAATTTTAGAGAAAACTTCGAGGATATTAGGTCGGGAATTGTTATTAATGGAATAAGCAGGAATATTCAAATATTTCTCAATTTTAATGCTTACCAAGCATTCGAAGGCTTTTTTATCGTTAAGGATTAATATTAATAACTAAACTCACAATTTGAGTTTTAATAAATAAAACTTTGAACACTAGTTGACGTATTTTCAACAAACCCCGCTTCCAGTTATGTGTTGGAAAACAAAAATAATCGTAGTCCAATAATACTCAAAACTTGTCGTTGGTTTCCTCAGAACCTAAGCAACTGACATTTACTTGACAAGCTGTTTGTTGACCGATTATACAAGGTAGTCCATCGATAGCAGTCCTCTAAGATTTTTGTATGCGAAAATAAAAATAAAAACAGAGTGGCAGTCATTTAGACTGAACGATTGAAGCTAAAGCTTCTTACGAAATTTCTTATTTTTTTTAGTAGCTGCTGACGACCTTCAGTGGAAAATGCTAAAATTAATTGATAATATTGGTTCATTCATTAAATAAAATGTAATAAAAAATTCATCATTTACGTCCATACTGTCAAATGCCAAATAATTGTAACAGTGCCGCCAGATTTATGTTACTTAATAACCGCCATTTATTGGGCTTTCGCAACTCTCATTGCTTTCTAAATATGGTTTGTTAACTAAAATTTAATTATGTCATTTAATCAATTTATTGCTGATAATATCTTTTTAATTTTAATATTATTATTCTAATTTAATATTGTTTTATATATATATTTGACTAAGATTACAAAAATCGTGAATTTATACACAGGCAGTAAGATTCAAGATAAACAGTTAAATCTGGCAGCCCTGATAGTCATGGCCATCTTTGTTGTAGGGGCTTTGATTTAAATTTTGACATTCCATAATATTGTTAGTCGTTATGTTCTTATAGTTAGGGTTGTAAAAGTAATAAAAGTAAGTTTTTAATTCAATGGGTCAAGTTCAAGATCTGAGTTTTATTCACTAGGAAATGTTTCCAAATTACTTTATATTTTCCATACAAAACAGAAATAGTCAATGCTTACTATGTATTTCATTAAAATTAAAGAAAATTATTTTGAATCTTAAGATATGTGGTTCATTAATATGTTCTTAGGTTTTGTAGTTATTTTTAATACTAATGCTAACTTTTGAGTTGGTTTCTTGCATTTTCTGCTTACGAGTTGATATCGATAACTCTGAAAAGTTAGAATAAAGATTATAATTATTTTTATTACTCAATGTAAGGCTATTAAAATTGTTCAGTTTCATATACCAAAAGATATATTTACTAATGTTTAAAAACATTTTTTAATATTAATTTAGTATATAAAATAATGTTAATATTTTTATAAGGAATTGATTTTTTATGTACATAATTATATTTACATATTTAATTATATTTAAAGGCCGAATTTCTTTTCTTTATTTATTTCTCTGTATGTATTTTATTTTATATTACAGGGGCTAGGGTCGAATTTCGACCCCTGAGCAACTACTAGTTCTTATAAATGATCATATAATTCTGGAAAATCGAAATAATTGGCACTTTTTTGTTTGTATTGATCCTACTGTGTAATTTAATTCTTAATTTAAGAAATTGCTGAGACCAGGACCTGGTTCCAGGGTAGGGGCATAGGAATTGGCCTGGTTCCGCTGTTTGGACCGGGGATCTGGTCCCGGTGTGTGGCTCGGGTCGGAAATTACAGTTACAGTTGAAACAAGCTTTTATTACAATGGAGTAAAACGGTTGAATATGACTGTTGTATAGAAGTGTTATCAGCAAAATTATGAATAAATAGCCACCCACATACTATCTATAACAAGTATGATTACATATTAGATTCCTTATAATTTATAGGTTAACTTTTGCTGTTGCCACTCCTGTAGAGCAACCATATTCAACCCCATTGTTTGTTTGATGCTTACACAATATAATGGATTTTATGAATTCCTTAGTTTATTTCTTCCTTTTTAATGCATCTTAATGGACGCTGGTGATTAAAAATATTTTATTACTATTATTTTTTTTTAACTTCTAAATTTTTAGAAGTAGCTTTACGTTTATTTAAGTTTTTTCTAAAATTATTTATTTTCCATTCTTCTCTGGTCAAACCCTCTCATTTAATTAACAGATTAGTCGTACTGTATTGTTCTTACTCAAAAAAATCATAGATGGCGCTGTTTTATATTTTAAAGGTTTATGTTAACGGATTACAATAAATAAATATTAATATGTAAATTTAAATGTTAGTATATCACAAATAGCCCCGTTGAAATTTTCTATTTTCTTGAACTGTTTTAGAAGTGAAAACCTCACATTTACGGTTTCCAACTTTGCGTTCTTTTTTTTCGACCTCCCTCTACAAATTCTGTTCAGAGAAAACAATTCAAAATCAAACATAATGATTTAGCTGTATTATTATCCTCGGATCGTCGGGCAATATTTGGGGACTAAAGGTTCGTTAAATGATGTTGTTTGGCGATGGATTTGCCGGCAAATTGCCTGTTTAGGTGGTGAGTGTAATGGAATTGGAACACAAACATACGCGCACCGCTTACAGACGGAAACCAGGGTTGAAAGCAACCTCTAACAATTTCACGGGTCCTTAGTTGGGCATATACACAGACATAATCAGACTGTGAAAATCTTCCAAATGATTCGGAAATTTTAGATTACGATTTTATTGTTAATTCTATCCTATTCGGCGTCTTAAAGAAAATCCGTTCTTCGGCAATCTCAACGGACGTCCTCTTAAGAAAAAACAATTATCCATTCTGGGAGAAAATCACAAAACGGCACATTGTCCATTAGATTACCGATGGATTTTTCTTTCTATCCACCGTCCGGAACAAATTGGACATGAGAACGGCCTTAGCGGCAAAATATATTAAGTTGTAAGCCCTATCACGTAACTGAAGGAGGGATATCGTAAGAGGGAAGGCATTGTATTTTCCATTTATTACTTTTTGGTTTTTATTGTCATCCTCATCGACGAAGAGGTCTTTGGGTTATCGGATTTTCTTGGTTCTTATTAAAAATCTCGTATTACGTATGTCATTGGGTCATTTATTGATTTAGAAAATAAGGACAAGATTAGTATTTTGTGTTATATTCTTCTATTAAAAGCATTTCTTATTTCTATTAACATTTGGCAGTCTTAATTATATTAAAACACTACGACTGTGGTAATTTTCACAAATTTATTATATACATAATAAAAATATAATAAATTTGTGAAAATTACCACAGTCGTAGTGTTTTAATGTAATTAAAATATGAATTTTCATCAAGAAATGACCGAAACAATCATCAATTTGGCAGTCTGCCTAGTTCTTACATCAAATTCCGATGTGCAATTTCATTTCAAGAAATTCCATTGTTAATGAAATAGGTATTTGAAACTCTGGCCCCATAGGTTATAACTCCTGACAAAGCGTCTTTGGCTGAAGAAAACGTTTTCAATATTAGTAATTTAGAAAAAAAAATTAATAAATACAACTCTTTTAATTGCTTCAAAATTATTCTTCGAATGTACTCACCTTATTAGGGTTTTTCAGTATGTGTTACAAATTTTGATTACATCCTCTGAAATTATTATTTCATATTTTCGCTTTATTTACCTTACACTTTAGTATTGGGATGATCAATATAATTTAATTTTAGTTTTTTTTTGATAATAATACAACTGATATCCTGAATAAACTTAAGGCATGTTCCAACACGACGTAAAACCGATAAGCAACCGTTAATTATATGCGCCTAACATCATTGTAAACGGTAACTCGTCACCGCGCACGAAGATAATCGGTTGTTTATTGGCAATTCGTTTGTTCCAACGAACCTTTAGTCACAATTAATACAGTCAATGGGATAGTTTAGTAACAAAGTTAGTTTTTGTAGAGCTTAAAAAATATTTTTCTGTTGACTTTGAAGCCCTATTATACTAGTCTGGCAAGTTATTTAAAAAATATGCCCCACTTAATGAAGATTTTAAATGATAATTATAATTGATCCTTTAAAAGTTATCAGATACATCTAAAATGAGTCAATTACAAATTCTTTACCCAATAATAAATACTACATTGACTACTCAAGATTCAATTTGCCAGTGTAAATAATCACTGACCAACTCACCACCTATAATACAAGGATGAGGTGCTATGACGTGTCCTCACTATAAATGGCCAAGCGATTTATGCCGTACTGCCACTGAATTAGGTTGATTACTGTTTTAAAAGCAATTATTGGAATTATTCCAATTTTTTTAAGAGCTTTCAGTAAAAACCGGACTGCCAATCTAAACTGAACATTTAAACGCATCTGTACATGTATATTTAATATTAATTACAAATTAGTTATGAAATAAAGAGTGTCTAGTTCTCTTTTTCTTTCCAAGCTAGTCTTTTTTTCAGTTTATTAGTACTATTTGTTACTGACTATACGATAGTTCCCAAAATAGGTTGAATTTTGTTTTTTATGTTCTAAGATATCCAATACAAAATGGTTTTTCATAAACTATTCTGAAATCATTGATAGATAGATTTTTTTCTGATAGATAGATAAACACGTAAAACTATATAAGTGTCTTTATCTTTAAATTTAACAGTTGCTCTGTTTTTTTGTAAGATTAAAGTCTTGATAAAATATGCAGTCGGGCTTGCATATGTCATATTTCGCTTTTATAAAACAATAAAATACGATTTTATTTTAAAGACTTTCGTGATTATACCCTAGACTATCTCCGCTAGAGGTTGAATCTTGCTTCACCCTGTACACAATTACATTTCGACTGGTGCCATCCCTCTGAAATGTTAACTAATAACGGAGTATTAATATCGTTCTAAAATTTTGTCAATATTAAATACAATGTGATTTGCAGTAACGTTATATAGTTAATAGTTAAATAAATCATTGTAATGATATAATAACATTTATTCAATGAAGGTAACACAATTGTATAAATTCATAAGATCCTGGATTCGAAGTTCAACCAAGTAAACTTTGTTCATTGATTCCTTTTTTTAATCAATAATGAAATATAAAAATTTTTAAATTACTTATTCACTTTTACATTTATTAATTAAATAACTCCCACTAACTTTTTGCCATCACTATTTTCATAAATAATTCTACTATTGTTATTATTTTAACATTTGTTTACAAAACTTTGTACAAAGCATAGGCGTACCCGGGGGGGGGGGGCGAAGTACTAATCCTCCCCGAATAATTCGAAAAATTTGGAATAATTCGAAAAACGAATTGGAAAGATCTCTTGTCAATATTAGTAACTAGATTTTGTATGTTACTAACAGAAATTGAGCAATTGTTTTTTCCGGGTAATTAATTTTAGATAAAAAATATATTATTTGTGAATAGAATATTTTGATACACTATGTAATAGAATTTAAATTAAAAACAATAAATAATACATTTTTTTTTCAATTATTTGTCGATTCGAATGATATTCGCACACCTCTAGTATAAAGCCATTTTTAATAACCGACAATATAGTAATTCAATCATTTATTGAATATAATAAACATGTAGCTTACTTTTTAAAATTATAGGTTAAAAATTTACTCTAGTAAACATTCAAATATTTGTGTAAATTCGGTCGACTAACACATATTTAGATAGATAGTACCAGTTGAAGTTGATCCCACTGTAGGTATATAAACTTAGTTTTTGTAATATATTCCTGCTCATTAAACGATGGATTTCAATTCAAGTTGTTTCTTATTAACCTTTGTAATAAAGTTGATACAACTTTTGTTGCAGCCCAAGATCGAACCAAATGTCGGCAAACCCTCACGAGTCATACACATCAGAAACATCCCCAGCGACATTTCGGAAACTGAAATCATCCACCTCGGTTTACCTTTCGGTAGGGTGACCAACGTATTGGTGCTCAAAGGTAAAAACCAAGCCTTTTTGGAAATGGGCGACGAAGCGGCAGCCACATCGATGGTCAACTACTTCGCCAACGCCATGGCCCAGTTGAGGGGAAGAGCCGTTTACGTACAGTTTTCCAATCACAAGGAACTGAAGACAGATCCCACGCATTCAGTGAGTAGCCTAAGACATTTTATTTCGATGAATCTTATGTTAAAAGTCGAATAAATAAAATATGTTTGCAATCACATCCGCAATCCCGCGTAACGGTTGGTACGGTTTTTTCGTTGTTTTTTAGTTAAAATTTACAGCAAAACCATCAAAGGCTTTGACTTTTAAGTGCGCATGTCAAGGTTTTCACGGCACGCCACTGGAACCACCGTTTATTGTATACTTCTATAAACCCACTGGCGGATCCAGGTTATGGGCTAAGGGGTTGAACCCCCCGCCAAATCATCTGAGTGGTATACTTGTTTAGTGTTTATTGTGCAAAAATCAACCTTCAGTGACGTCAGCCCCCACCCCAAATCAGAATCCTGGATCCGCCCCTGGTAGAAGTTATACGCAATATGTCTTTAAATTTTCAAAAGAGATAGTGGATAACAAAATATTTTGTCCTTTCTTTGAATGATTTTTTTCCCAAAAAAACGTTTCGTTTGTTTTTACATAACCCCACTAAATTCAAAAAGTTGCTGAATAGAGAATTAAAAATCCTTTTAAACCCGGTATCACACGCGACCCGATTTCATTATTTTTTTAGAAGTAGTTTTCACCACTGGCGAATCCAAGGGAAGGCTAAGGGGGCTCAACCCACCCAATATAGATTTTAAAAATTTTGTTTAGTTCTATGTTTTTTTTTTACATTATAACAATATGCTTCCTACGGGCATTCACTTTTGAGAGAGTATCTTTTTCTCACTCTCATCTCAATGTAAAAGATGAGTAAGAGAAAGGCAGACGATGCACTTGTCAAATTTTTTCGCGGTTTTTCAGCGGCAATACGTTAACAAATAGCATTACTGTTTCTCATATAATTTAATGTCTCTCATGCGCACAGGAAGCATAATGTTATAATGTAAAAAAAACATAGAACTAAACAAAATTTTGAAAATCTATTTAGGCTATTTTGTTTAATATAGTTGAAATTTAAAAAAAAATAAAAATTATACAATTTTAATTCTTAAAGTATATTATTTAATTCATGAAAATTAGGAATTTTGGCGATTTCCAATTTTAAAAAGTTTATAACAATTAATGGGTTGGAGATACGATGAAGGGTGTGAGGACTTTTTTCATTCGAAATATTGTAAAAAATATAAAAAAATGGCTATATAGTTTTTTGTTATTTAAACAATATCGTCAAAAAAGTGTCATCTTACACTTACTTTTAAAATCAGGAAGACCTCCCGGACATTTAAAAAAAATTATGAGTTAAAACAATTTTGCAAACGAATGCGCCACTATGCCCTGCACTATTTGGAGTAAATGCCTTACAAACAAACTTACATTTACATTTATAATATTAGTAGGGATTAAATTAATTCTCCAGTTAATGACCGAATTACCTTATAATTTTGTCAAACAGCACTGATTAGTATGAACATTTGAAAGTACATTCTTCTTACCCTCTACTTCAAAATTGTGCCGAGGCTTGCTTTTGCCTTAGCGGTGGATAAACTTTTCAAGGAGGTGAAAAAATTTTCTTTGAATAAAAGTTCTAAAATAGATTGACTAAGTTTAAGGAACTTTTTCTCTTTAAAGTTTGTTTATAAAATCTGAACTTTCGACTTTGGTTTTTATCGAATAACTCAAAAAATAAGCTTTTTATCGAAAAAATTATTGTAAGCAAAAATGTAGCTTATAAAAAAAGCAAATAGTCTGTACACCCAATACCCACCCATTGTCTTATTGTCTGAGAGTATAGCTAAAATTAATATCCTATAATTTTCTTTACTAATGGTATGAATTTTCTTCGTTGAGATTTAACAATAATTCTACCACAAAGATTAACAAACCTTCTCAGGGTCATTTTTACACTTTATGCACATTTAAGGTATGAACTGTTATAACTATATAATAACTTCTTAAGCTAACTTAATTGTGTTAGACAGACTTGTTCAAGAAATTTTGCACTAATATACCTCCCTACTCATTGTATATTGTAATAAGTTTATAAACTTTTATTAGTCATCAAACTCTTTTGACCAAGCCTTAAAAGGGAGTAACATATATCTGGAGTAGATATATTTCTAAAACATTGTAAAGACACAAAAAATTCCCCTGCAATTTCCATTTTTACCGATAATAGCAGCAACACCAAAAACAGACCTGGTGTAATCAAAATAAATATGATTGTATAATGAGGGTAGATAGGTATTTCAAAATCAGGACATACCTTTCTTGCAACAAAATTTTCTTGATCACGGCTATTTGTAATCTGTGCTGGTTAATTTTTTTTTTAGTTTTTTTCTAATTCTATTTAAAATGTTTAAAGCACTGCATACCCACTTATTGGTCTCTGGTTTTATTCTATATTTTATTCCCGTAATCATTATTCTTATATTGAATTCAATTCGTTTTTGCCCGTGGATGAGTTGATTACGTTGTATTTAACAAATTCAAATATTAATCGCGCAATTTCTCTCTACTGTTACTTGCATATTGGCAAATTTTTCGTTAAACATTACTGTTTATTATTAATTAGCAATTTTAGTTAAGCCGAAATTATTGCTTGAACAGCTAACACCCTAAGGGGTTTTGCGATTATCGAATGAGCTATTAAATTATCAATAATTAACATTAAATTACTTGTAAATGAAAATGTTTGCTGATTGCAATATAAATATTAATATAGTCGAAAATTCAGCATAGCATTTAATGTTTGTTAATTATAGTATTAATAATGCATTGTTGAACATTCCCTGCGGGTTTTTAATATATGTATGTACATCTTTTTTAAATATTTTAATTTATTTTTTACCAAGCTTTAAATTAAAATCTGATGATTTGACTCAACACAGGTTTTTGTATTTATACTTAAGTTATCGCTTTAAATGAAACTTGAAATTGAAACGTCTCACTATAGATAGAGGAAATATTTGCAATTAATTAATTCAACATACTCGGAAGAGTCTCAAAATAGATATATAAGATCATCGCTAATTAAAAAAAAAAAACGAGCCCGAGCCAGAAAAATTACTAATTGTTGGTAAACGAGAATAAATGATAACAAAATAAGGGTTGAAGGCCACGTTACACATCATTGTGAATAAAATCAATAACACTAAACTATATTCACCTACTCAGTCATTGAAAAAAATCGTTTCCTCATATTTGTGGTTCTGTAGGTATTTGTTAGATTTGGACTTGGATAATCGTCAGCGAATAGGCTGTAAATATCAGGAGGTTTTTTTAGGGTAAACTTTGTTTTTTAGTATTTATTTATACTTTACATCATCTTTGAGGTATACGCATTTTGAATACCGTTACACAACAGCCGTGATTTTACCCTTCAATGAAACTCCTTTTAAATTCTTACTGTCAAGAGTTTCTAACATTGAACTCAAATTTGGTCCGTCTTTCCAAATAGATGGACAACTGGGCACCCATCTTGCAGATAGATTTAACCCATTCAGCTTGTTTGTTTTTTAAATATATTTTTCATTTCAAAATAAACTTTGTCGACTTCATTTTGGATATCGACCAAAATCACATAGACTCGAATAAACACCCTGTCATTATTTTTAAAACCTATTCTAGGCACATTTTCGAAATTAGTGTTCATAATTAAATATTCCTGTAAAACCGCATCACAATTTTTTTCAAATTACAACAACAAATCAGCTGTAAGTAGACTTTTCTAATGGTACTTCAATGGGCAAAAATTTAAGCTGTTCTGTACTTTGTTAATAAAAACACTCTTGTATTACATAAAAATACCGGCATGAATAAATGCAAAATGTATAAACGGTTATGATAATATTGAAGTCTATGAATTATTAATTGGCCCATTAGCTCAGTTGGTTAGAGCGTCGTGCTAATAACGCGAAGGTCGTGGGTTCGATCCCCCCATGGGCCATTTTTTATTATATCCCCTTTTTCAATGTTGAAAAAGAAACTAGAAGAGGAAAAAAGTTCGTGTTCTGCAAAATCAGGGAAACGTCACGGAAACTCTGAAAAAGACAGTGAAATCGAGAAGCCACCTGGGAAGTTAGAAAAAAATTGAGATTATAGGTACACTGTTTGCGTTCCAAATTTTCCTAATAATTGTAAAATGAGGAGTATATTTAATTCATGTACTAGTCTGACCTATTGAAGGTTTTTTTCAGGTTTGGGATTACCTACATAGTGATCGTTTTTTGATTTTCATTAAAATACTTTTCAGGAATACAGTAAACTACATTATGTCTTTTTGTCATAGCCACATTATACCTTGTTTGTTTCACTAAGTTTCCTTTTTGTATTTTAGTATAATCTAAAACAAACAGTGCTAAAATGAGTGCTGACATTTAATAAAGTGTAGCTAGATCCCACTCACTTCACCATTTTCTGAATGGTTAAATGATACTAGTCTGTATCTTTTCTTAAAACGAATATAGTTGGTCATAAAAATTTGAAAAAATTGTAAGAGAAAATTCAGGGAATTTTTTAGACATTAGTAGTAAACACCCTACTAAAACTTGGAAACAGCATTGTAAATTTATAGCTCAGTCTGTGCTTACAGGTTGACATCACGTATCATCCCCACCACATGGTAAAATTAGTGTTTATATAGTAAACGGTTTTAAAATTAATTGTACCATTTTGAATTTGTATTAATACAATATTTGCTAGTCTATAAAAATATTTTATTTATTTAATATACTTGTTTTAAGTGGAAAAATAAATAAAGCAAGTCCGGCAATAATGTCTAATTAATGGTTGTCTAAATCCCCTTCATAGAAAATTGTATGTAAATTTATTAAACTCACCGATATAATGAATTGAATTTATTACTACTTTACGGATACAGGATACACGATTGTAATGTTAACATTTCTTGAAAATTATTTTATTATTAGATAAGACATTAGATAGTATCTTAAATCTATGCAAAATTTGTACCCATTTATAATATTGTTGAAATATAATCACTAATTGGCCCATTAGCTCAGTTGGTTAGAGCGTCGTGCTAATAACGCGAAGGTCGCGGGTTCGATCCCCCCATGGGCCATTTTTTATGTTTATTTCCCTTTGTATAAGCGGAAATAAGGAAATCGTTAACCCGCCCCATCGTAGATGATCAAGGTGTAAGAATTTTTCCTAACTTATTTCTTGAAAGAACTTTCATATAGATTTAATGAACAAAATGGTCGATAGGCAGTGTCAAGATGACTATGAACGTTATATTTCCAATTCATTTAAAATTACTAATAATACCTAATAATGTAAAGTTATTTTCTTTCAAACAACACGCTTTTAAATTTCTATTTGAAAAAATAAAATGGAATTCGAAATAATTAAATTATAAGCGCACTTTTGGAAACATCATTATTTTGTAATTTTTTTCTTACATCTGATTTATAATATCCCCCTCACCCCCATTGTCAGCAAACGCCCCCTTAAGAGTAAACTATGTCAATGTTTTCAAAACTCTATTCTAGGCAAATTTTCGAAGTTGGTGTTCATCTTTATATATATAAATCTTCTGTACGTGTGTTAGTCATTGAACTCCTCCTAAACGGCTGGACCAATTTTGATGAAATTTTTTGTGTGTATTCCAGGGGGGTTGAGGATAATTTAGATTCACAATACGGTCAACTAGATATTGTTTTTTTACTTAAATTATTTATTTAAAAATTGTTGTTGATGTTAGCAGAACTTACATAGGATCCGGCATACTGCGCTGTAGTCGCTGTGTCAAATATTCAAGAGTGTGCTTTAGTTTCAGTTACGTCTGATAGATGGCGTTCAGATTATATTGTTACAGCTAATTTTTAAAAGTTTAGACGTGGGACAGGACAACGTCTGTCGGGTCCTCTAGTATTTAAATATAATTACAACCGGTTGTCGGCGATCTTCAGGGAATTCGTCATCGAAAAACATTCAACAATTCAACTGTAAAGAGGCTTTTCTAATGGTACTTCAATGGGAAAAAGGTTAACGAAAGCTGTTCTGTACATTGTTATTAACGAAAATCACTCTCCTATTACATAAAATTACCGTCATGTATAAATGCAAAATATACTCGTATACGCGGTTATGATAATATTGAAACCTATGAATAATTAATTGGCCCATTAGCTCAGTTGGTTAGAGCGTCGTGCTAATAACGCGAAGGTCGTGGGTTCGATCCCCCCATGGGCCATTTTTTATTATGTAGTTATACGAGAAGCGCCATTTCAGGGTTTAAAAAGAAACTAGGCAAGCAAAAATTTATTTATTTATTTAATGTTTATTTATTGTATTTTAGAATATACGTCTTTGTGTGTATCCAAGCCCACTCTGGACACATTTTTTCAATTCCGGAATTGCAATCTTCTAATCTTGAAGTTCATTATGTTATTTTGTTACTAACGGTCTTTGCACAAACATTAATTAAAAAATACAACCGGCTTTAAACAATCATCCAGGGAATGTTGGACTCCTTTAGCTGGTGGTTGTCTCCGAGGGAGATCACACATTTTGAAAAAATCCAATATAAAATTAACTCCATATTTTCTAATCCTATATTACCTACCACCTGCGACATTTCACCTACGTATGAAATTTTGTACTCCCCTTGAGGTATAGGCTATTCCACAAAAATTATTAAAATTTGTTCACAAATACTGAAGATATCACATAACATAATGTAGAAAATACAATCCAGACCACTTGATAACCTCCGTCTCTGTTGATCATAATTTTTGGCATGATGTCTCTCTTCATTCGCTCTACTTGTCCTAGCCATCAATCAGTCTCTCGGCTCTTACAAAGATATATATTTTGTGCTCGCCATATATGTTCTCCAGTTGTTCATTTTTCTTCCACCCACATGCCATTCTTATGCCTCCTTAACATATTGCTTTTCCATAATCTTCTTCTCTTTTATTAAGAAACACTGTAATTAAAGTGTTATATGAACTTGAATATACAAATATACCAATGCATAAAATAGAATGTATAGAAGGTCTAATGGTCGTTTTGTAAAGACCTATAAAAAAACCTTCTCAAAAATTGCAGATCAAACAGTCCTCACGTATATCTCATTTATACAAGGTGAGCCAATCAAACGGGAAGATTGGGGCACGTTGTGAATCTAGAGAACGGGAAGTTAGTTATCACGATGGATGCCTGGTCGGTTACCGTGTAAAACAAGCGTTTCATTTACATTACCATTTACCATCTCGCGCTCGTGTACTAACTAACAACGGTATCCAAACGTGGGATAGGAACTTTGAAACAAGTGGTTCAACAACGCAAAAAAGACGCGGGAAAGCCAGAACTGCGCGCACACCAGAAAATTTTCAAGCGGTACGTAATTCATTGGAGGAGAGGCCACGAAGATCTCTTCGACGACGAAGCTTAACTGTCGGATTAACCTACAGCACCACTAGACAAATTTTCCGTAATGACCTTCACTACGATCCATATAAAATTCAAATAATGCTATCTCTCACCATTCAAGATTACGCTAGTCGGTTTACATTTTGTGAACAAATGTTGACGCACATTAATGAAAACGATAACATGCTGCATAATCTTTGGATGAGTGATGAAGCCCACTTTCATCTTAATAAACAAAATTTTCCTTATTGGTCAGAGAGTAACCCGCAAGAATTATACGAAATATTCAGAAAACATAACCGTGTGGTGTGCGATTTCTTCTTTAGGGATAATAGGCCCATATTTTTTGAGGACAATGCTAGAAATGCAATAACTGTAAACTCTGAGCGTGAATATGTTAAACCATTTTTTATGTCCTGCAATAGAGATTTTTCGACAAGATGGTGCTACATGCCATATTGCATGAGTATCAATGGCTTTACGGCGTTTCCCGGTCATCTGATGAGCAAGAACGGCGATATTCCCTATCCACCTCGTTCTCGTGACTTATCCACATGCGACTATTTCCTTTGGGGATATCTAAAAACAAAAGTGTTTCAAAAAAAAAACCCAAGAAGTATCCGGGCATTAAAACAGAGGATTCGAGATGAAGTGGCGGCAATATTGCTAGGAATGCTGCGCAATGTTCTGGGCAGCTTTGCAACAAGGCTGCAAGAATGTGTTTGCGAACGTATGGAGATCACCTTTCGAATATTAATGTGAACACTTAGACCAAATTTCCATTCGTGTAGACTGTGTTTTCATTAATAAATTTTACAAAAGAAGATTTTTTGAATGTTTTCTGATCTTTTTAAATTGTCCCGTTTCATTGACTCACCTTGTATATTTTGACAATAAATAAAAATATTTAATTGTCTTAATCTAAAATGATTTAAACTCCAGCAAATAAATATCAGTTTGTTAATTTAATTAACCAAATCATGAGGCCACCACGATCAGACCCAAAAACTCGAATGACTATGAACAATGATGCCAATAAAAACAACCACATGCAACGTTGATATAACAATTAACTGACCAAATATTACTGGTATGTAACAATTATTGCGGTATCTGCATGTGTCATTAAACCGCAAATATCGGTTGTTGAATTACAAAACAAATACTAACAAACGTCGAGTGCAATGGCAGGCAGCACACATGAAACGGCAAGGTTGTCGTTGTTACCCGGATATTGCTGAGGTTGTGGAATAGCCATCAGAACATCTGGTGATTTTTTATAACAGTGGCTGTAACTTAATATTTTTATTATCTTGGCGTTAGACAATCAAACACAGTATGATTAGTTTGGAATAATCGGAAAAATTTAATATAATTAGAAACAGTACTCTTATAAGCTAATCTGCAAATTCAGATTAAAAATATGAATTGAGTTATTTCAATTTAATCAACTTGTTTTAAATAAGAATATAAATACAAAAAATATATTTTGATCGAAGAAACTCGTTAATTTATCAGATAAAAACTTGAACATTGCGGAATGTTCAGTTCTACATAAGGTCCTGAATTTTGCAAATTTCACCAAAAACTATTCCAAAATTTGATGTCATCAGTTCTATAGAACAAACTACTATAAATTAAACTTTTGTTCAGCTCATAAATATCATTTAAGAGCAATAATTACTTGCAATTGAAACCAAAAAAATGGCACTATTATAAAAATGTTACTTGCAGATAAAGGAAATGGCACAGTAATTTTACACGCTTACTATACAATCACAGACATAACACTGTTGGATTCTGAAAAAGTGTTTTCTGTCCCTTATGCAACCCTTGTTGCCTTTATGTTTCGTTTTTTTTTTCTACCGCGTCCTTTTCTTCTCTTTTGCCATCAAATCAAAGACAAACTCTTTCTTAACATTTTCATATTAACAATTAAATTAAAAATTTTTCTATGGCATTTTAATCAAAAATCTCCCATTTAAGTTCTTTCGTAATTGAAAGAATATGTTGACAAAACTTTAATTTATACTATCTTTTCGAGTCTTGTCAATCCACTATATTGTTCTAGTCAAGAAGCTTCGTCAGTTGCGCCCTCGTCAACTGATTGAGTCATTTCGCGATAAAATTCAATTATATGTAGGTACTAAACACATAAATAATTATTCGAAATTTCAATCAGATGAAGGAAGTGCAACTTATGAAGGTTCTCCACTAGTCACAATCTGTTGCCTTGCGATCAATGGATTGAAAAGTTAATATCATAATTTAATTTATAGGTTTTACTTACCTACCAATGATTTCTATCGTAGGAATTACAAGGAAACGGCACAGAGTCGGACTTACGATTTGAAGTCTCTATGAGATAGTTTTCCCTGAAACTCCTAGATATCGAAATACATTTCAGAGATAAAATAATAGGTAATATACAGGGTGGGCCATTTTAATCTATGCACCCCAATTGCTTCGTTCTTAAGCATGGTATAAAAAACAGTTTATGCAAAACTTATTCAAGGCGAAGGGGGACACCTTTTGGTGCAATTAATTTTGACCTTGAGCATCGTTTTCAAGTTCATTTGAAGGTCAGGGTGTTTTTTTAATCGGAACACCGTATTCGGGAAGAGCCGGAAATTTTACATTTTAAGGGATATTAATACAATTTTGTCTGACCTTCAAAAGGTTTTTTCAAGGTCACAAAAACCCTGAAATAGCTGTTTTTCAATTTTTTTCCACTAAATAAGAATGACACAGGCATTTTCTTGTTTCTGGATAAATCATTTATGATGTTTTTACGATATCTAATAATTTCTGCTGATTTCGTTAATTTCGTTTAATGCTTCCGCAATAAGGTATTTAACATGGCGTAAAAGTAGAAAACAATCTCTGTACACTTATTCTACCAAAATTATTAATAAGATGTAAAAATCTATAGTTTAACATATTTCTTACATCAAGGTTATATTCTCACAAAAAGTTGTTTCTATATCACCTCAGTCAAAAACATGGTATGCCATTTAAAAAAATACTCTGACCTTCAAATGACCTTGAAAATGGAGTTCAATGTCAAAATTAATTGCACCAAAAGGTGTCCCCCTTCGTCTTGAGTAAGTTTTGCATAAACTTTTTTTATATACCATGCTTAGGAACGAAACGATTAAAATGGCCCACCCGGTATAATAGACCGGGAGATCTGAATTAAAAATTCAACCACAATTTTCTGAGTCCCGCCTTCCGGAGTACTGAACGGTTATATGAGGTACTTAAAATTCATGGAAAAATCCTACAGTTTCCTAGTAGATTTTTCAAACAAAAAAAAGTAGGTGCTGTGACAACTTTCTGAGTACCTACTGCCAAGTTAATAAAGCGATAGGTTACCATCGATTTTACCAATATTTTCTGAGACCTGCCAACTAAATTAATCAAACGTATATTTATATCGAAATGACAAAAAAAAATGGCATGACTCCTCCTAGGGACTAAATGAATTTTTACTTGGAAAATTGTGCGAAAAATGTTCATCTTTATTCTGTTTTTCCAGAAATGTCCCTAACAGGCGTAATGGCATTTTTTAAACATTTTAAGATACATTTTTTAATTATTATAGTTGGCAGGACTCACAAAATCATTCAAGAATTAAACATTTTCCCAACATATTCATATATCCATTTCAACCCTTAGACATATATACTACTCTACTACCCTCCAGCCAAAAAAAATTAGTGAGAAAATCGATGGTAATCTATCGTTTTATTAATATGGCAGTATTCAGAAAGTCGTCGCAGCACCTACTTTTATTGTTTTGAAAATTTAATTTTCACAGGAAAATCCCCTAAGAAACCCAAGGAGTTTTTCATAAATACCTCATAAAACCTTTCAGTACCCCAGAAGGCAGACTCAGAAAATCGCGGTAGAACTTCTAATTCAGATCTGTCTGTCTATAATACATAAATTGAAAAAATATATAATAAATATATTGATTGCTATAAAAGGTTATTTATAACATTCAAACAAACCATGATTCACATCATAAGAAATACAAACAAAATTAATAATGCCATTACAATCTTCGTTTTAGTATATTGTTGTATTTTTCTCCTGAAAACATTTACATAAATCTAGCTTATAACATGTGTATAAAGTTCAATGCCATTTCGGCCGTCAAATCAAATCAGATATATTTACATTTTCTTTTTAAAGTTAATAAGCGACGTGAAAATTGAATAATAACGAAAACCGTGAGTAACGCAAGGGTTCCCATGAGAACTCGATTTGTAATTATAATGAATTTTACGGTAAGACCGAAAGCAGAGTGGCAAATCAAACATGAGAACAATAAAACAGCGACGAACGGATGTTGCTAGTTCGATGATGATTTGATGATATCTTCGTTATAGGATTAGAACTTGAGAACTTTTCTCTTAAACTTCGTTAATACAACATTTATTTTTTTATTGCAACATTATCTCGAGAATTACAAACTCCTTGTAATATTGTCAAGAACATACTGCCAGATTACAGAAATATTAAATGTATTTTATCACAGTTATATTGCCAATAATATTGCTACGATATTTCTGTTTACCGCCATATTGCAATATTTCTGCAATATATTTTGCTATGTGGGTTGGTAAATAATAAATACACGACTCCATGATCACTAATTCTACTATTCATTTCAACTTCAACCCTGAGAATCGTTCTTGGAACACAAAATATCAATGTTTGGATTTAGTATGCCATTTTAAGAGTTATTTTTTGTCGCAAATTCTCAAAAAATATAAGCAGTGAAAAATATTTCTAGCGAAAATGGTAATCTACGATTTTACCTACAAAATTGGCCTATATATTTTGATTGTGCAGGTACCCCCCTCAAACAATAACATTAATTTTTGTTAATTATTTTAATATAAGTATTTACTTCTCTTCTCTTTGCAGAAAATGTAGGCGATAATAATAAATGATAAAAAATGTAAATTATTTAATATAATTGATGATACCAAACGTTTATTTAAATTTGAAAGTTGCTAATTTTTATGCCAATCCCTTTTTTTCATTATTTTTCTGTAGTATGAATTAGAAAAGTCTGAATTTGTATAGTTCTAGTTTATTATATGAGCACAAATAAAGAATATTTCTCCAAATGCAGAAAACAATCTGACATTGTGTTTGGCAGGACCGAGTGTCTCAGTATTTTCCTTCCTAGTTCATAGAAAATTTTCTGTACATTCCACGTGAATTGTAATATCCCTTAAAATTATATCTCTTTCATATTTTCTTTTAATGTTTCTATTCCACGTTTAACAAAAACAACAGGTTTTTCACGTTAATATCCAGGTCTTTTTCACAATGACATTGTTAACTACTTTACTATTTACACTGCTTTTTAACAACACCATATACCCAATAAACACATTAGATTCACAGCCCCAAATTGTGTGTGCTAATATTTTCTCATCTCAAAGTATGTACCTTTAAAATTCTAAATCCAAATTTTCATAATTGCATAACCGTTTGGTTCCTACATCATTGTTTGTCTATATTTTCATCTTACATTTTCAGCATTCAACTTCTTTTGAGCTACTTTATCGCCGGCCGATTTTTGATTCATTCTGAAATTTTAATATTTTAGATTGATGGTTTTTATAAATTTCATTAAACAATTTGTGAAGTTCTCTTATATAAGTTTTGAGCTTTTTTCAGTGGAAAACTCTTAATATAAGACATGTATGTACAGTTGGTTGGCAAAGACTAGGCCTTTATGCTTATTAACCGCTTCCAAAAAGAGACACTTTATCAATTTTGATTATTTATGCTACATGTGTTAAGGATTGTTCCGGATAGGTACCAAATAAAGTTCTATAATGTGAGATTTATAGTTTTCCAGAAAATCGTAAAAAACAAGTTTTTAGGAACTTTATTTCAACAAATCTTCACTAATTCTTCTAAAATCGCTCAACTGTGCCATAATAGACGAAAATTAGAAAAATGTATGTAAAAAAACGTTAAACATCAAGTGAATGTCAAAGAGTTTTCTGCATAAATCTCTAAATTAAATGTCGAGATAGGTCATAAAATTATATAACAATATTGATCGTACCAGTAATTGTTTAACATATTAACAATTTAGCTAGTTGTACTACGGTATACAGTGTGTCTTCTATTGGATCAATTGAATTCTCACTTTGAACTGCCTCTTACCATAAAAATTATCCAGCCTTCCATAAAATAGGTTTATATTTTATAAAGAGGCCTTAGTTATATTAATCTGCAATGTTTTATTTTCATGTTTCGGTATTGGGACTAAGGGGGAATTTACTTTTCTGTTCATTTTACTGTGTAGGTCGGATTCTAGCTTCATTTCAGTTAAGTATTTTTCTTTTTAAGTCATCCCTAAATTTAAATTTGTAGTTCTAGTGAGATGAAATGTTAAAAATTGCTTTTTTATTTATGGTAAGGCTGCACAAATCATAAATTTTATATCTGAGAGACAATTGGGGCGTTTGAATGGAAAATGCCTAGTTCTATCTTATCACAGAACAACAGGGTATTCCCCGATAGCTTTGTTTATACCAGAAATTTCACTAATTTTCACGACAAAACCCTATTGCTGGTGATGTGGTATTATTAGTATTTTCTATTGTCGAATTTGTTACCACTTTGATGTGTTATAATATGAATAAATCACACAATACAACCCAACTTTTTTTAAATTTGAAGACGCGAGATGTAAGACCGACATCTAGGATTTTCAAGAGAATCAATACACAGAGGTTCCGAATCTGGAGCCGTTCCATGTAATTGCTGTTCTCCCTAAACTCCTAGGACAGAATGTCACGATACAATTTTTCAGGTTACTTCACCTGTCAGAGATATTGAATACTCTCTTCGAGGTGTCAGTCCTTTGTACGCAAGACAATATATATTATATAAATATAATATATATTGTTTCTGGTCGGGAACCTTCATCAGTTGCGCTTCCCACAATTGAATGTCCTCTCAGTTTACAGTTTCATGTCTTTATTGTCAGAGTTAAATTTTTACAAATTTCATATTTTTATACTTATTTCCCTAATTTGTTTTCCATGTTTCATATACTTTTCCCTACGCTGTTACAATATTTTCCCTACGCTATTCCTTAAGATAGTTTATTCACTAAGATATTTCATTCCCTAAGATATTCAAGTTACCTGTTACTTCCTCTTCTGTCTGCAGTAGCGCCATCCTGGGTCTCTTCGTCCTGTGTTTTTTGCTTTCGTCGTAGTTTGTGGCCTCTCGTAGTAGTGGGTTCCTGAGGTTTTCCATTCTTGCTATCTCCTTCTTAGTCCTCCTTATTATTTCCCCTCGAACACTTCTTTATGCATTTGATGCATTTCGTTAAATTTGAAGACGCGAGATGTAAGACTGACATCTAGGATTTTCAAGAGAATCTGGAGCCGTTCCGTGTAATTGTATCCAACTTTTTTCACAAAAATACAGATTCTCTGCTTATTTACTTGGTAAGATTTTGACTCGTTTTATATATGGGTGATTTTTATATGTGACTGTCATTTTTTATATCTAGTACTTTATTTATTATTCAACTAGATTTTTTTTGATCCGAAAATTATCAATATGATAAATTATTTTAGCGTCGACATTGTATATTAAAGCATAAGTATTCATGGATCAGGGATAACTTACAGAAATATACCCGTATGTCTGATTTTCGTTTTTCAAAGTAAATGTAAAAATTTCTATAGAATCGTCTTATAACCTAGTTTAGTTTTTATAGCTATAATCTATTGAATAATTCACCAAATTATGCTGCAATTATACCCCAATATTGATTGGTAGAATGGAATAATAGAAACTAATGTTAAACGTTGTTATATTCTAAGACTATTATAAAAATTGTTATTTGAAATTCTGCTGTTCATAAATTTTAAAGATTGTTAAAATCAAGAACAAAATACCGTAAATCTCCAAAGTTCTATAATTTATTATTTGTTTAATTATTTTAACAATTTAAAGAGATTTATTAGGCAAGTATTTTGAATATTTCATTTTGGTGTCAGTAGCTTTGCCGTGAAATTTCCAATTTTTATTCTAGTTTCTTTTCTATGGAAGTTTTAGTTAAACTACGTTATAGGCTTAATTTTGAGTATAATAAAAGCCCAATATTACCCAGAACACAAGTTTTAAAGCATTTTTGATTTAAAATATCATAGTTATCTAAAAGTCACTCATATACCCTATGGTTTTGACTATGCCAATCAACTTTAGTTAGATCATGTAGTCGGTTTTCACTTTTGCCCCCATAAGGACACTTACTGATTTAATTCTCTCTTGTTAAATTATTCGGTAATCAGACCTAACAACATAAGAACCTCCCTGAACCCTAAAAGCTTGAGATTAAAACCAGAAAAATTTCAACTTTGCGATAATCATAAAGACTGAATGCCTGCCGCTTGTCATCATCAAGGTAAAAGAGGAGAAACGGTTGCGTTTCGGCATTTCCACCCTCGAAAAGCATAAAGACATCAATTAAAAGCAGCCTTTTCCACTCTAGTGGCACTTCTTTCATCGTCGGACCCATCATTCATCCCGTTCTTCGAAATTCCAGGTCTACTACTTTGGGTCGGTTGTCTTTCGTTCGTTGCGACCCTTGAAGAATGGGGGGAGGGGGTCATTATCGAGTTCCAGTGCCATGGCAGCCTACATAAAGTAAGAAGATTTTCGCAAGGTAGAAGGGCAACGAAAACGGGGAGAAAGAGGATCTCCACGAACGATGTGAATAATGCGATCGGATCAGTCATCGTCTATGGGGATGCAGAACAGAAATTTCAGAATGTGCAAACAGTTGCTTCTCGCTATAAAGGGAGATGGAGAGGGATTTTACGTTTCTTCATATTTCATTGGGGTGGCATACTCGTGTAAAGAGGAGAAATGTGCTAAAAGGGTTTTCAAACAGGAAATACTTGCTTTACATCGTTGGTAAGAAAGGCTGGTGTACGCACTACTGCTCTTAATTCCCTGTTCATATAAAAAACAGAGGTATTATTTCTCATCTTTAAAGGATTAAAATATTTCAGTGTACTATTACGGACTGGTTTGAATTAATTAACTAAATTTTGCACTAATGTACCTTACTACTTCAAAACAACACGCCTTTGTTTGTACTTTTAACGTCGAATACAAATCGGCAAGCGCATGAAGAGTTTTGTACTTGCGAACTGTTGACATGTCGATCTATGGCAGATTTGTAACGCCACCTGTTTGTTTCTGATAGTCGTGATCAAACACATGTTCATCTGGATAAAGAACCATACGATTCCTGGTAGACGAAGTCAGTGCTAGAATGCATGCACTCTTGAATCTCAGGACGTTATACCTTGAATTAAACAGCTTCACTGTTGACAATTTTCTGGATTTCGGATGACCCCAAAACTCCGGATTTGACGATGAAATTATGACCTGTTTTCCATTTATAGTATCTTTGGCAATGTTGCTACTGTTTGACGAGCATTCCATAACACTGGCTCCCTTACATTCGAATTGACAGTGGCTGGATGGTAATCAATGTTATCCCTTTTAAAATCGTCAATATATCTGCAGCAGAAGCATTCCACTTTACAGGTAGGAGTTTACCGTATCGTCTGCTCATTTTTTCATATAGGTCAATAACTCGCTAAACACGTCTTTCATTTGAGTAGATGCCTCTTGATTCCCAATGTCAATTGACATAAGTCTTACCAAGAGAAGAGCCCGGTTGCATTGGATCAAATATTGTTGTAGATTTCGAATACAGCTTGGGAGGCAACGTTTTCTCTAAAGTATTCAGACGTTTCTAGGTCAGCAATTTCAGCAAATTGTAACAATATAGCCTTCAAGTTTTGTTTTCATGATCTGAGTTTAACATTGGTTACCATACCTTCTATCGACGACTGAAATTAAGTTTATTTTATTCCTACAAAATGTTCTGAAGTAGTTCTAGAGCACGGTCTCTCAAATTAAACTAAAAAAGGATGTGGCTTTCTCTTTGTTATTCTATCTATTAATTACTGCTTCACTGCCCTATACCTATTATAGAACAGGAAAAACTACTATGGAAAGTAAGTGGTTTCAAAAAAGAACATTTAGCAAATACTGCACCTAGATATTGTCCTTCCTGCAGGTATTCGGACCTGTTGATTTCAGTATCAACTGAACTTTATATTGTGTCTTCGGCAAATTCAATCTTTATACTAATTGAATTTTCTTTGTTTATCTCTTCTATGTCAGATTTCAGTTCAGTTATTATTAACTGATGTGTTAGCTTATTTCATTAACTGGAATGTTTTCAGGAATTATTCTCGTTGACATTTAACAAATTTTGTTCTTCGTCGTCTCGTCTTTCATCTAAAATTTTAATTAAATTTAATTGTTTTTCTTCTATGGGATTTTGCTGTTCAATCTAATGTTCTTATACTAACCGGTGTTAAATCTGCCATAACTGAAGTTTTTTCTATACACTCTGGTCCAGAATGTTTGACAATCTTGCATCCAATTTTTTTAATAACTTTTTTTTTAATTTCTTGGCTCTGTTTAGCCTTGTTTTCTTCGCCTTTCACTGAATAATTAATTCTTCTTTCCCTGTGAATCTACAACTACTTTATTCTATTGAGGGATTTGAAATAAGTAATCATTTCACTAGTATACTTTATTACTTACAAGTTTTTACAGTACTTAAACTCGATTGCAATTCACAAACAACATAAACTATTCCACCATTCACCAGTTTCATTGTACATAGACCCTTATTAATATACTTACTCATCCTGATCCGTACCCCTCGAAGCAATCTATCTTTAGTAGTTTCTACCAAGTTCTCGATGTTCCTGTAAGCGTAGAATTTTTGTGTTTTTGTGCCAGAGACAGTGCCTAACAAATGCAAATATCTAAAGGTCGATTTACATCAAACGAACAAAGAGCTAGAGCTAGAATTAGAGCATTCTTTCCTGATCTTTTAATGTAAACGAAAGATGGTTTTCAGCGTTTACACCAAAAGATCAACGAGCTTGAATGAGAACCAAGCTTTAGAGTTATTGCACAATAGATGTTTAGATCGGCCGAACGAATGTTGTTTGCTCATTCGTGTTTTAAATCTGTGGCTGGTAGTGCTTCGCTATGTCTGACTTTAACGCGATATCATAATTGCAAGTGCTGCATTTATTGTTTTGTCGCACCGACGTGGGTTACAAATTTAATGCAACGATGGAGTCTGGATAATGTCGGTAAAACAATGACGGATCTGCAAGACAAGAAGAAAGTGTCAATTTCAATTTTTTTGTAGAATGCCGGCAGAGGATTTTGACCATTTGCTATCTCTGATCAGCCACAAAATTCGGAAATCAAGACTCGGTTCATGTATATGCCTGTCTAGCAGTGACTTTAAGATTTTTGGCAACTGGAAATTCCTATGAAAGTCTGATGTATTTTACTAAAATGTCTAAATCTACCATCTAGTAGATTTGCAATTTCCTGCCAAGGAGATTGTAAGTTGTATTTTTATGGTGCTCAAAAGTCGGATCCCACAGACATCTGGAATTTTCGTGGGCTTCTATCTTAATAAACATTTGTCTTGAGACCAATTCATAATTGAATTGATGAGTATGTAAACAAATCGCTAGAACACAAGAACGCCTTGAAGATACCGCTCGGGGAAGCGAGCACGACCGAACACATAAGAACGCTCTAAGCAACTGTTCGTACGCCATTTATATCCAGCGAGCGAGCATTCTTAGAATATTCCAGGGAATATTTGTGAACGCAAACAGAACAACGAAAAAATGCTCTATGTCTGTTTACACTAAAAGAATTTGATAGAGTGGGACAGAATGAGTATTCGCTCGTCTAATGTAAATACATCAAATGCAAATACAATCTATAGAGCATTTAAGCTTTATTTAAATATTAATAAACAACCTTGTTAAAAATACGATTTGTCTTTAGCGCCATCTTTTCCATACTTAAAGAAATTAACACCAAAATCATGACACATCTTTGACGAACATAATATATTACGCTACGCCGCTGGTTTGACAGATGAGAGCAATCAAGGCGTTCATTAAATAAAACGCCAATGAATCACTGGAGTTAGAAGCTGAGGCAAAGAAGAAACCTACCATTTATTTGACAAACACGATGGATTTCTCCCTTTCGACCGTATTCTTTACAAAACCGAGACGACAATGAAAAAAGTCGTCATCTTCTCTATGAAATGACTACAATTTTTATTTTTGAATTCACTTGAGTTGAGCGACACTTTTCCGTAAATATTTTATGAATGAATGCATGATGCGTTTGAGCGAAAAATGCCAACATTTTTTATATTTTAAAGGAAATTATTATTTTCCGTCTTTTTACTATTTAGCTATAACACGTCAGTTTGCTTTTAAAAATTAAAATTCATGTGACGTAGAAAATTAGTATTTAGTAACAAATTTAATTTGATACTTAAATTGAAAGAAATTACCCGAGCTTAAACTCCCAGTGAGCACTTACATTTTTTAACAAATGGTTGTTGGTCTTTGCTGGCGATAATACTCTCCGTATATGAGATTGTATATAAATACATAATGTAAATAAAACCAAAAAAATAAATGTATTCCATTCACAAAAAAGTAGAAATGCTCATTTCTTACTGTTGTAAAAAATCATTTCTTACTAGATATTTTGAAAAACGAAATTCTGTCCCTCTACCTCCTTTGTTTTTGATTTTATAAAAAAGTGTAAATATCAAAATTGAAGGGAATTGTATCCCAAATATGATTGTTATGTCCTCGTTTGCATGACAGCTCTCGTTTTCGAGATATGACACAAACTTATCTTTTTTTGAATGGAAACCATAGTTAGCTATTACCTCAAAAAATCGGACATTTTTAGAGCTTTTCAACGATGTTATACTCGATATAGTTATTCATAAAAATAACGGAGTTATGGATGCTTTTCTCTCTTATTTTCACTTTTAACGTAGGTAGCCATGAAAAAGATTGTTTTCACTTTGACGTTTCCTCATTTGAGAGTAATTCCATTAGTAGTGCTGAACTGACAGTCAATATTGACAAGTTTTCGTGATAAAATGGAATATTCTAACGAAGAAAAACTGAATATGGTGGAATGTTATTATATCATATGCCATAAAAATTCAGTTCGTGCAGCTGGGGAATACTTTCATAGATATTTTAATCATCGTCAACCTGTTCTATGTACATTTAAGAGGCTTTACGATAGGTTACGCAGATATGGATCTTTTACTAAACCACCAAAGAAACGTAATTAAATTAACGAAGCAGCACAAATAAATGTTTTGGCAATGGTAAATCAAAATCAACTCGTGTTGAGATTGTGACAGAAGCTGGCACATCTCAACGAAATGTATTTAAGGTACTGAAAGCGCACAAGTTCCACCCGTACAAACTTTCAGTTTCTCAAACTTTGCATGCTGGTGACGAACATCGACGTATTTTGTTTTGTACATGGTTTAGAGACATGTGCCTTGACAATCCACAGTTTCCATTAAATGTGTTATGGTCAGATGAAACTAGATTTACTAACTGCGGTATGTTCAATAAACACAATAAGCATATTTGGGCTAAAGAAAACCCTTTCCATGTAGAACAAAGACGCCCCCAAATAAAATTTGGTTTTAATGTTTGGTGTGGTCTCATATGGTCTACTATTCTGGGGCCTTTTATCTATGACGAATCACTTACTGGGGAGCGCTACTTACATTTCTTGCAATACACTTTTCAAGACATGTTGCATAATTTGAATTTGAGAACTCGTTTAGAAATTGAGAGGTTCCAACAAGATGGAGCACCTGCTCATAACTCGTTATTAGTAAGACAACACTTAGATAATATCTATCCAAACTCTTGGATAGGAAGAAATGGACAAGCGAATGGTCACCCCGGTCTCCTGATTTGGCAGTTATTTATATACTTCTATTTATGGGGTGCGCTAAAAAACAAAGTATACAAAAGAAAGTATGAGACAGTTAGTGACCTAAATGAGACAATATTATAAGCAATTGAAGAAATTGATAAGCGGTCTGTGAGGAAAGCGGTAATGTCAATCTTAAAAAGATGCAATTATTGTCTAAATAACAATGGTAGATTTTTCGAACATAAATTGTGACCATTATTATGTACTTTAATTTCTTCAGTTTTTAGTAAGTACCTACTTATTTAGTTTTTCATTATGTCTGATATACATAATAAAAAAATCGTTCAATATTTTTTGGAATAGTTATTAATAAATCAATCTGTTTCATAACTAACTGCGTTAAAAGTGAAAATAAGAGAGAAAAGCATCCATAACTCCGTTATTTTTATGAATAACTATATCTAGTATTATATCGTTGAAAAGCTCTAAAAATGTCCGATTTGTTGAAGTCATAGCCAACTATGGTTTCCATTCAATAAAAGATAAGTTTGTGTCATATCTCGAAAACGAGAGCTGTCACGCAAACGAGGACATGACAATAATATTCGGGATACAATTCCCTTCAATTTTGATATTTACACTTTTTTTATAAAATCAAAAACAAAGGAGCTAGAAGGATTAGACTAAATCAACAGGATTTCGTTTTTTCAAAATATCTAGTAAGCCATGACTTATTACAAAAATCCGAAGGTGTCATTAAATTGGGCCAGTAAAACTGCAAATCTTTCCCAATTTAACCATTGCTCTATCTCCGCTAATTTCCGAGATCCCCATACTGATCATCAAAAAAACCTCACACTGTATACAGGAATACTGCTTAATCATTTTATAGACATCTCTTTCAGAATAACTGTGAGGAAGAATCTCTGTACAGACAGCCAGTAAACCGGTCAATTTTACGAAATTGCCTTACTACACTTTGTTCTACATATATGATTTTCAAATCTGTTGCATGAAATAATTTTGAGGAGAGAAAACCCAATGAACAGGCAAAATCATTACAAGCTGCCGAGTTTATTTCGGAAAATTTTTATTATATCGAGTTTAGATACCTTTCTGTTATAACATTTCTTGTAATATTTAATAATGGAAAATGTTTTAAATATTGACAGAATCTTGAACGGCCGCAAACGCCTCCGAATTCTCCCTGACCTGTTAACGAAAACGACCCACTAATGATGTACGTTACGATTTCCGTAAATGGAACCTGCAACCCTTTCTTGCCGGCATTCACGGTGCCTCAGTTTCCCAGTTTCCCCTTTTGTGTCTTCTCGACGGCCTTTACACTCCGTACCGGTAGAACGGTCTCGCACAACGAACCGACCGGGTCGAGAGATACCATTAGCAGATAATAGATGACCAACGGAGGTGAATATTCGAATACAGGTCGGAAAGTAAATCGATTCGTACAGTACGGAGATGATGTAACAACACGGTTACGTCGTCATTGGCACGTCAACGTCACGAACCCCCTCATTGTGCATTGTATTCTCAGGAACGGTGAAAGGGGTGAAGTGAGTTTTCGGCATGGCGGATTCCGTTGTATGCTGGAATCTATTTACACGTGTCTGCTTACCAGTCTGCCGCATACAACTCATTTGATTGTAAACTATCTAAGTACGTCATGTGGCAGCTGTAGAGGTGTGTGGTGTATAGGAGATGCTAGTGGATGATTCTTCCTGTTTCGTGTTATCGGGGTCGGTCTCTTTCCTACGTTTCTGTCCTCCCTTTAAATGATATTTCGCTAATTCTAGTTGATGATGATGTGCCTCTCTTTGCACGCACTGAATAATTCAACGTGTTCCCTTTGAAGATGTTGCCGCGTCATCGCACTTTCGAGTTAATTAAATTTTTAGTTTAAACGGAGATACGGGGCATGAGGGTGGTGAGGTGCAAAACCTTGTCAGATGCCGGGATTCCGTAACACCTGACGATTCGATTACAAGGATGGTGATGTAAAGGTAAACAAATCGTCAAACGGATTATTATTATATAAAGGAAAGTGGGTGGTGTTGGGAATGTTTTTGCGGGAAGTGTTTGTTTCTTTGAGATTAAAGACGAATGGGTTCTTAGTGAACAATTGCCAGAGAAACAGGTTTGTCATTTTGAGGGATTTTTGGTTTAATTAGTTGTTTCAGTGGTATGTGAACTTTCCTTATTGAAGTTAAATCTTTACAACGGTCCGCACTTCTATAGAACAACTTGTTAAACGAACACCTTCGTTAAATGATATCGACACCCACATAGTGACTTAGGCACCTTTCTTATAGTACATGGAGGGTAGATAAAAACTAGTTCCTCCAAAAACTAGTCTTAAAGTCGATTATAAAGTGTGTTTTTTTAGAGGTATAGAACTTTGAAATGGAATAAAACAAGGATATTTTTATAAATTGACATGAAATTTACTTTATTCGAAAGATAATCTTCTGGCATTTTAATTTGAATATGACTTCTGCCATATGACCGCCACGGCTGGCTCGGACGTAGTCTAATCTGGAGGTCCAATTTTCGATGATTTTTTCCAACATTTGTGGCCGTATATCGGCAATAACGCGGCAAATGTTGTCCTCCAAGTGGCCAATCGTTTCCGGCTTATCGGCGTAGACTAGCGACTTCACGTATCCCCACAGAAAATATTCAAGCGGCGTTAAATCGCACGATCTTGGAGGCCAATTCATGGGTCCGAAACGTGAAACTATGCGGTTACCAAACGTTTCTTTCAATAAATCAATTGTGGCACGAGCTGTGTGACATGTTACCCCGTCTTGTTGAAACCACAGGTCGTGTGCATCAGGATTGTTCAATTGATGAACGAAAAAGTTAGTAATCATGGCTCTATATCGATCACCATTGACTGTAACGTTCTGGCCAGCATCGTTTTTAAAGAAGTACTGACCAATTATTCAACCAGCCCATAAAGCACACCAAACAGTGAGTTTTTCTGGATGTAACGGTCTCTGAACATGCACTTGATTATCATCACTCCAAATACGGCAGTTTTGTTTATTGCGTATCCATTCAACAAAATTCGCTTATGAAAATCGGGATCAACGGCAATCTTGTTTTGGGCCGATTCACCGAATGTACGCCTTGCTAGGTGATCGTGTGGCTTCTATTCTTGCACGAGTTGAATTTTGAAAGCACGCAAACGAAGATCTTTCCGCAAAATCTTCCATAAAGTGGATGGACACATATCCAATTCCTATGCACGATGGCGGATAGACTGATTCGAGTTTTCCTCTACGCTACGCTCTACAGCAGCAATGGATTCTTCTGTACGCACTGTACGACATCTCTGTTGATGCGTATTATCATTTAGAGTAAATGTGGTGCGAAAACGTTGGATAGTTAATCGAATTAATTCCTCTGATAGACGATTATGTTGACCGTAAAATGGACGTAGTGCGCGATACGTATTTCGAACAGAACCATGATTTTCAAAATAAATTTGCACAATTTGGAAGCGTTGTTCAGGCGTCAGTCAATTGATTATGAAATGCCAAACCAAACTAAACATAAATCACTTGACAGCTGACAAGATAGCCACCAGTTAAAAGAGTGTTGCCAACTTAAAGTTCTATACCTCTAAAAAAACACCCATTATAATCAAGTATAGCAGTCAACTAATATAAATTGACAACAAATAGTTTACTTTTTATATCAAAATAAACAGATGTTCAAAAGTGCAGAGTCATATCACGACAGAGTTCCAATACTTACTACTCTTTTTTCACCATCATGCTAATTGTTGCGCAATTAACTGAATACAACAAACTGACCAAACCCTTTCGTGGATATGCAAATGCAAAGTAGAAATAGACATAAAAATCAAACAAAAGTTAGAATGTCGACAAGAGTACCAGAATACACTATTGAATGACAGGAATAGAGCAAAGAAAGATAGTGTTTAGTTCTCCCAATATTGCAGTCGTATCTTGTGCTGACGGCTCGATAATAAATGCTGCTTAGGAAAACGTCCTGCAGTAGGACCACTCAAAGATTTTCATTAGTAAAAATTAGCTAAAATAGAATAAAGAGGGACAATAAACTACCAGGACGGAAATGAAAAATCCATAACAGAGATAACCAGTTAAACAACTTACATATCAAACTGCCCTCGTACTACAATTAAAGCATACATTAAAATTCTTCCCACTTGAAAAGACCTTTAGAATGTATATAACAAATGATGTTACTTTTTTTTTGTTAAACGGTTTAATTTTTTTTAAATTTTACATTTTCCTATAATTACCTTTGAGTCTCTATAGATATTTCTATAAGTGATGTGAGATTATCCCAAAAAATACTTAAATATAAGTATATATGCCACAAATTATTACCAAAAAATCTCTATAATAACGCCAAAAAACAATTGCCTGAGCAAGTTTAGGAGAGATCTAGTAATGCCTTCTCACCCTGCTTGATATTTATATTATTTTTGTTAAGAATTGCTGTGTCAATTAAAGTTGTTTTCCGAGAGACTTTATCTACCAAACTATATCTTCTATTGTGAGCAACAGTCCGATCAGACAGTTTCGTACGATCCCAGTACAGCTTGTAGTTGTTATTTTCTAAAACAGCTTCTGGTTTGTATTTATAGTATGGTAATCTCACCGACAGTGATAGTTCAAGTTTCAGTGCTAGTTCCTGGTGCAGTATTTTTGCCACAGTATCGTGTCGTTCCTTGTATTCACTTGACAACCTCCTGAGATATGCTGGATAGATGCAGATGTTTGGCAACCGTACCTGCATCTGTCGTTCTTAATAGAAGTACCATTAACGATGTACTTTAGATAGTTCTTAGTTGGAATTACTTGATTTTGGATTGCCAATATAAAGCCTTCCGTTTCAGGAAACATATGACCAGAGATCAACCAGTAGTTCGACGCTGTACTGTCGACATAATCTTGTTGACATCATTTATATATCTTCCAAGAAGGGGCTTCTCTTTCCAGTTTCTGATCAGTGGTCTGGTGGAATAATTGGACGTGTTGTTCTGTCAGTTGCAGTAGTGGTGAGTCATCAACCTGGCATATGACTCTGTGTAGATCAGAAAATTCTGCTAGTTTCTGGAAATGACTCCGCAAATTACACAGGTCTATAAAAAAAAGTTTTCTGTACTTTACATGTGTCATATGATATCCGAAGTATTTTTGCCTCCTGAACACGAATCTGCCGTCAGATTTGGTCTATCAGCCTTCAGTCTTCAGCAAATAGCTGAAAAGCTTTAGAAAAATTAAGACTTGTGGGTTAGAAAAATCTGCACATATGATGTATAGGTTCCGATGTATTTTCACATGCTGAACATGTTTTTGCTATCAAAACCGCTCCATCTCTCGTCAATCTTCAGAAAATCCCTAAACCATCAGAAAATTGAAGACTTTGGAAGACTGGTCAAACCTGCACGGGTGGTTTTTGACGTAATTTTGAGTGCTAAACAATGTTTTGTTGCTAAAATTGTTTCATCTCCTGTTGGTATTCAGGAAATCGCTGAAAACGTTCAGAAACTTAAAGACTTTGGAAGACTGCTCAAACCTGCATATTTTCATTGCCTAAGAAATTAAATAATGACTTTGGATTTCAGTTTATATATAAACGATTGAACATTGGATACGTCAATATATTAATATAATATGATCTGTTATAAAGCTCAACGCGAGACTGTTTAAGACTAGACTAAGAAATAAGACTAGATAAAAAATAGACATAAGACTAGATAAAAGGACTAAATAAGGAACATAAGAAATATAGCAAAACCTTCAAAAAAAATCGATAAAAAGTTAAAAGTTTGTAAAATTAAAAGAAAAAAACATGATGACGATGACTGCGGGCCCGCTTTCCCACCCTGACCAGCAACCGATACTGGGTATCGCACTTTACGTACACGACCCTGCATCGTAGAACTCGAAATTTCCTTTAGTTGCTATGACGGCGTGACTTCACCCAAGGACTCTGCCGGTGAAGTGGTGTAGACCGTTGCCCACGGTCACCACGTGGAGGTGCCCCGGGAGCAACTAAACGATTAATATCTTTTACTTCTGAACAATTTCTGCAGCAATTCAATAATATATCTAAAGCCGTGGCCAAATTGAACAGAGAAAATCATAATAAATCAGTATTACATTAATAAATTATTGATTATACAATTTTTAGTGATTTAGCATATTTAGATGCAGTTTTTAAACTTCAACCTAGTACACAGTTGGAAAATGACACACAGATTATATTGATAACAATTTTAGATATTATCAGAAATTAAGGCACTTCATTTTTAAGCAAAATTCATATTTCCTTACAACTTCCTCTAAAGTTGAAAGTTGATACAAAATATTTACAGTATAACCCTACTAGGAAAACAATATCCAGAAAATGTATCATTCTCCACTTGCTAGCGTATCTTCCTTCATCAAGTGATGAGGACGATCTAATGTAATCACATTGTTTTTAAGGATATACCAGAATTCGAGAAGTTCAACATGTTTACTATTAACTGTAAGGTGAAAAATCTGCTGTAGATTTTTTTGCTTTCAACTTTCATAGCCTGGGAAACTCCTGATGATCATTAAAAACTGTATTGTAAGAATTTAATCAATTCAAGTATTCAATGAAATATTATTTAGCAAGAAAAAAATTTTGTTTGTCGAATGGAGTAATTTAAAAATCGTCCATCTTTCAGTTAAAACATTTATTTTGAGAAAAGCCAGAAAAGAAAACACTTGGTACCCTATCATAGCAAAAAAACAACATCGCCTCCGAATATCGTGCAGTAAGTAAATAATTCAGTCTCGATCGGATCGCTCTCTCATAGCAGTAAATTCTTCCAGTCGACCTCGTTAAGTATTCAATTAGGAAGTTCTGGTAAGGAGCCTTATCACTTCCCAACTCCCCCTTAAAGTATCTCCGTCCTTCTCCGTCTCGCGAGTTCCCGACGCGATTTCTCTCCCATACTCACGATCCTTCTCTATTTCCTCAAAACGTTCATAAAATTGAGTTTTCTTTGAGTAAACAACTCTCTGGAAATCGAACTAATTCGATACATAACTTTGCCGGTTACCTTTCCCTTTGCTGCCGCAGACGCTACCGTCGTCGGAATCGAAGGAGGAGGAGGCGGTTAACAGACTCTAACCGGAAATGGAGCCAAATATGGCGAGAAATTTGCAGCGAGAATGAGATCCTCGGAGAAGTTATTACCGTTATTGGGTAAGTGATATGCCGTACGGATGGGATCTACCAGGTGTAACGAAATAACAACTAAGGCGTCTGAGTTTTCCACTCTCCAATTATTGTCGCCTTATTTATTGAATGCTGATGTTTTGAGATAACATCAAAACGAAAATTGTGTTACAATTTTAGTAATCAATTCGTCTTTTAAGAGGTTACATACCATTAAGTATACTAGTCGAAAACTAACAAGGTTTTTTTTCTTAATTTTATGTACTATCTTGGAAGTATAGACAAGGCCAAAACGTCCCCCATTATTTAGAAAAATATTCCTACCTTCTTTTTTTGCATAAACGCATTCATAAGGTAACACAGAATAAGATTCAAGATGTTGCTCACATACAATTTGGTCATTTGGTCACAATGTTTTAACAATATTTTAAAACAATAGTGAAAATTGTGACCTCTAAAAAGAATGGAAAAATTTTCCGTGAGGTTAAAGAAAATTATGAAAACTAGCGGTCGCCCATTAGTAGAAATTCGACCAAAATCATTGCTAAAATTTTCAAGATAATAAACCGATATGAATTTTCATATTTCAAACATTTTTTTCTATTATACATCTTTTTGTGTACTTAGACAGAATAGTTCACTATATATATATTATAATTAAGTAAAAAAATATTTCGCCAAAGTATAATAATTTCAATTTTGTTGTCTTACGGTTCCAGTTAATATCAATGTTCGACGTTAAGGCATATCAATAATTCTGTTACTGAATAAAAAAGAATATAAATTTTTTCATACCATAATACTTATATTGACTAAATTTAAAATACAAATACACTTCGAAAGTGCAAAACGTCAATAAAAATCAAGGATTTAAAAAAAGTCTTGATTTGAATTATTAGGAAATACATAAAATAATTTTGTCCTCTAGTCGTGAAAAGTTTAATGGCGCTAGTTCAGCTATTATGGAATAGATGGGGCAATAACTGTTATCAACACAAAATTTTGGCCGTTCCAATTTTTTGGCAGTCAACTAACAATTAAAAACTCAAGAAAATTGGTTCACAAACAGAAATCAATGGTACCGAAATCTTTAGCATTTGCGTATTTATATATAGATTTTTAATAAAATACACATATTTAAAATGTCAATATGTTCATTTTAGGTAAAAGTCATTAACCCTGTATTAAGACGCAGGATTTTACAGGCATGTTATATTAAATAATAAATTAATATTAAACATAATAACGGTAAACATCAATGTTAAACTTTAGTTTTTCCAAAATAGTACTTTTTATGTTGACAATTTTTGTAAGTGTATTGAAATTTAAATTTTTCAAATAATCATTGATAATTTTCACATTGAATTGAAAAAGTACATTAACCCAACGGTTAACAATATTATGATATGTCAAACTGAAATCGCTAAAACGAAGATGGCCGTGAATATTAGATTTATTGCCATGATGTCAGATCTGACTACTTATCTTAAATCTCACTAATTGTATTCATATCATGGGCTTGGTCATCTTAATTAAATTGTATGGAACTATTAGCCTTTAAAATAGAAACAATATAAATTAAAAGCATAATCTTAAAATAATAAAATGTTATCGGAAACACTTTGATCAGTAGCCACTCAATACACAATCCTAGTTTTACTTCACAAATCGTATTTAGAAAGAAATGAAATTTTCAAACTTGCGAGTACTATTAACTTTCGGAACCAATCAAAATTTGTTAGTTTTTTTGTTTAATTTAGTTTCTTTTTCGAGTCAATCCATCTTACGATATTCTCTCCAAACAATCTGGCGGCATTGTTTGGCATTGAGAGTGTGGACCTAAATTATGAATTTTTTATTTTATTGAATGAAGCAATATTGTAAAAAAAGTAAGCATTCTGCACTGAAGGTCGTCAATAACTACTAAACAAAACAAAAATTAAGAAAATCGATTAAAGGACAGAGGAGAAAATAGTAACGAACCATTTTGTCTTTGCCTATTTATATATGTAGATATTTAGTAAAGATCAAATTCTGTAACCTGATTTGTGATCAGGTGATAAAATAAAAATACACCGGACATCATTTATCACATGTAGAGTATAGACAGCTTTTTATTTTTTGTGTGCTGGTGTAAATGAGTATTATACGATATTAAAAATATGGTTCAGGCTGGTGAAATGCTAAAAGTTAATTATTTTATTATGATAATTTTATGTAAATTTTCTAGAGAAATACTACCTAATTTTGTAATAAGAGCAAAAGAAAATTAACATTTTAAATATGTCCCGTGTTCAAATTAAATTCTTCGTGACTTACAAATCATAATTTACATAATCTATTCTGTAAAATTTGTTTTGTGCATAGAAAAATGATCTAAAGTTCTAAGTTCTGTGGGTCCCAATATGCATTCTGTTGTCTTTGAACACTTTGTTTGTCCAACCAGAAAGTATATTATATTTACTTACATCAAAATCATTTTCAGAGAATTCAAGTGTAGAACTGACGAGTTGCAACCACTTTTTTCCAATCTTCTCATTTTTTGCAATATGTACAAACAATTTTTCTCCAGATTTTGCATAATTACTTGTAAATAAGATTATAAATCCGTTATCTTACTGACAGCTCACAGATATATACAATTTATTCAAATTACAGACACGGACGTGACAGAACAATACAATGAAATAAATGTTCAATGAGTTCAAGGCTACATTCGA
Organism: Octodonta nipae; assembly: GCA_034190945.1. Lineage (NCBI taxonomy): Eukaryota > Metazoa > Arthropoda > Insecta > Coleoptera > Chrysomelidae > Octodonta > Octodonta nipae. Next base: position 92,330,790 of record CM067222.1, read on the forward strand.
GTTTTTATAAATATTTGAAATTATAAAGAAAGAAACATCCTGTGAACTTATTAGAACATTATTATAATTAAAGGTTTTATGTTCTATATGACTAAAAAGTTAAAATAAAGAAAATATTTTCCCATAAATGGCTAATACAACGTATTTATAAAACATACAAATTTGACCGAGCTTTTAACAATGACAAAAGCTGGATGTATTACAATAAAATCAAGTGAAACCAAATCTCATTTCAATTATATTCATATGAATTTACACATACGTCTGTGAAGCTGAAATCCTCCCGCTTATTAACTTAGTTATACATTTTTTATTGCTTTAAAAGTAAGTTTTTCTTAAAAACTAATAAAAATAAAACTCTATACGTTTGAAAGTTTTGTTCCTTCTCGAACGCTGCGTGTTCCGACGATCTTTCGTCCGACTTCTCCAACAATATTATAAATGAATAAAAAAGGATGGCAAGCTCTTTTGTTTCGTTTCGAAGGGGCGATTAAATATTAAAATCAATCGACACGGTTGATTATTTGCAATATTGATCGTTTTTCAGCGCATTGATAACTAAACACTACGAGATCCAATTGGCTGCTTCTTTCCGAATTGATGAATATAATGAATATTTGAGAGAGTTTGTAATTCAGTTGGCTAGGCTTTCATTTGATCTTTTGTTTTCCTAAGGGAAAAAATTCGATCAATTTAAAATATATCCACGAAGCAGTAATATATATATATATATATATATATATATATATATATATATATTACGAACTAAATAATTTTTTTTTCTTTAATTCTGTTTGTTTTATTTGCAAACATATCAAATCAAAATATTGTCACCACATCTCTAGATTTTAAACTTCAAAAAATTGTTGGCAATACAAATTTATAGCCTAGTAATTTTTTTTGTTGGAGACCAGGCGTAGCATGCCTTAAGGCATTCTTATTAACCTACAAAATTCTATACAGATTTTTACGTTCATTGAATCCTACCTATTTACACATTTTCTAAAAACTTTTTTAATTTTATATGAATCCATGCTTGCCCCCTTTTTCTTATTTAAAACCTCTAATGAGTTAATAAACAATGAAGTATTCTAACAATGCACTATGAACATGTCTTCGTTATCATGCATCAGCCAAAAATATCAAATGTCGGTGCTGCGCTGTCACGTTTTGTTTTTTCAGAACGTCAACAACAGACGTAATATATATCTTGTAGAAATATATTCTTTTTGAGTTTGCTTATTCCTATATACACATGTACATATAATGCGTTATTGTTCCTTCATCAACCCCGTATTGTTACATGTAGGAATAGTATCTAAAAAGGGACGGGAAGGAATGTAATATCTTTAGTAGAGGAGGACGGGTTGCATATGTTGTGGTTGTGCCCGAAAGCTGTTTATCTACAAAGAGAACAAGACGGCGACGTATGTCGACAACGTCTTATGGGCTCATCGTCCTAATTAGGATCGCGCAACGTCGAGATTTGCACACATGCCACGTACTTTCACAGATGAACGACCTTGCTAAACCACCAAGACGACAAAGACGAAATTGTGTATCACGTGTTTAGGCGATATCAGGTGCTACAAACGTTCAAGGATCGCTGTTCCTATTATGTCTTCTATATACACATGTAAAACTGTATTTGTCCATTTGTACAGGTATTACAAAAAACTATTGCACTGATTTTGTTGAATTAAAATTAAGGCTTAAATGTGAATATTTTACCTGGCAATATTGACGCAAGCAGCAGATATAGCAAAAAACTTCAACGTTGTTAAATAACATAAAGATTGTATTTATCCCCGGCACCAAATATTATAGAGCTGTATTCGCAGATTTTTTTGTTGAATAATCTTTACGGGTGGAAGGGCAGGTCACATTTAAATACGACTAACAGAATTTCAGCCGGGTGAAAAACAGGGGGTGAAATGTTATATTGGACTCTTATAGGTGTGTATTTAGCTGATTTGGGACTAACTTTAATAATTATTTTTATGCTAGGTTTCCTTTGAACAAAAATATTCCACACCGCCCAAATAATGGAAATAGGAAACGGAAAGTCATACTAGACTTTATGCGAGCATTTTCTATATTGTAATTCGCGAGAGTAGGCTTATGTAAATTTCTGGTTTACTAACTGTATAATCTGCAATAGAGACCAACCACGTGTTAGTGTCCACCGTATTGTAATATGGCATATAATGGATGTTTGCTGCCCCCTAGCTCATAAACAACATTATGTATTCTATGAACTCTGATTTATTTTATCATTTTCTGTGCATTTTAATAAAAGCTTTTTTTACTTTTATTTTATGTATCTTCTCCTATGAAGCTTGTTCTCCTATCAAGTATACTATATAATATACTAAATCTAGTAACAATTTTAAACTGTTTAATTTACGTGAAACGGAGTAGAAGTTTTAAATAACACCTGTCGTTTGAATTTCTATAAAGGCCTATTCTAATCAATTCGAAAGTTGTTTGAAGAAACAATAGGTGCAAAATAATGCAACACCATAGTTTTAGAGAAATTCATTTTCTTAATCACAGGAATAATTTGTCGTAAGCAAAGTTTCTTGCACTATATAAAACAAGATGCGACGGGCGTCTAACAATAACAATGATTCTAAAAAAGTAAAACGTCCGTTGCCTTTAGCAAAAGGTCAAACAAACAAGAAAGGGTGCTGAATGAAAGCCACAGGACAAGAAGAAAAATTTCAAGGAGCGACAACTCCGACGAATGTAAAGCAATTTCCCGTAAAGAGGCTCGTTAAAAAGTCTGTTGTGTGACATCAGAAACGACGTGATGCCCGGTTTATTTTTGGTTGGTGTATATATATGTTGAAAATTTTTCACCGTACCCGAGCCGAGCTAACACAGGATGAAAACTTTTTCGACTATGAGTCGTCATTTTTGTTTGTCATCGCGCTACAGGAACAGGAAGTTGTTTGTGTTGTTCGAGATACAATGCCGGAAAATTGTCTTTTGGAAAACAGCTTTGGCGGTTTTGCACTCATTTCATTTCAAAGGGAAGTTTTAAAAGTTGAGTGGACGTAAAGTCGAATGTTGAAATTGTATAACGTACGCTTATTTCACCCTTGCAATGGGCGATAACTTTTTCGTTTATTAACTGGAACTTTGGTGCATTGACCATTGTAACGTTACAGAATTTACCCAGGATTTGCCTGTAATACTGTAACTTTTGCTATAGCTGCTCGCATTAAAAGAACGGGTAATAATACACGATGTACTTTTTATTTTTAGACAATATTTCGGCTATTTAAAAAGATATTTAGAACGAGTTTTGAATACCATTAAAGTCACTTTGCAATGGCAAATCTAAAATTCTATATTGTTGTCGAAAATTATTTGCTTTCTTGCTTTAAATACAAGTAAGTATGCTTATTTTTTTAACATATTGCGTCTATAATTAAGGCATTCAGGATATTCAAATCGGTATAACATCCAAAAATGTGTTTCGTGAAAATAGGAATCTTTAAATAGTCCCTAGTTACGAGTATAAATACGTATGAGAAATTCTTTCCTCCCGCCGCTATAGAATGAATAACTCTAAAACTTTCGCCCCTGCTATTAAGGACGAAAGTACGTACTTTCAACCAAGGGATGAAGAAAATAGAATTTTAAAAGTAATATTGTATTTAATTTTGTGTCTAAACGAATTTAGAAAATAAAAAGATATTTTTATTACTACAAAACACTGAACGAGGTCATTTAATGTAGTTACTTGGAATTAAAATAGTTTTTGATAAAAAAAATTGAGCACATTTATGATTATTATTTCGGATGATAGCTTTCTCACACACAGTATCCGAAATTGAAATCCCTCTTTATACCTAAATAAAAACACTATAATAATATGTGCTGAAATAAAATACTCTCGTTTTTTCATTTGATAATTGTTATCGCCATTTACGGTATAATGACTTCTTAACAAGGAGTTTTTTATATGACTCTGCTAATTAAAGTCAATAAGCGAGTCAATCTAACTTCTTTGAAACGGCGCAACTTATATTTACAACTTTCTCGAAATATAACAACTTTGTTATTCCAGTTAATAAACAAACAAAATTGAAAACTTTAAAAGCTCGCTCACTTCTGTCTCTCTCGCACTCGAGTAAAAAATCCATAAAAGTCGGGCGCGGGAAACAAGACATCAATTACGAAGTTTTCATTTTTTGCGCAACACTCGCACAACTCTCCTCCCGTGTGCTTTTTACCTTTAAGCGAGCATTAGCGACATTTCTGATGAGTTCCCCAAATGGCATCCGTATACGCGGAATATGAAAACGCCTGAAAACGATATTTTTTCCTTGTCGCATTTCTTCGAGAAGACAAAAACGAATTTAAGTCCCCCCGAGATGTCGAGAATGGAGCCGAAGAATTCAATTAGTCGAGTTTATTCGCGATTTAATAAGGATTTTTATAGGGCGACGTGTAACAGCAAAGTATAATGGATTTTCTCGCCTGTCGTGTCTCTGTTTATGTTGAGACAACATTAGGTTGTATATTTTCAGGAAGAACTAAAACAGTGAACTAAGGAAAATATCATGTTTTTTTCATGAAGTAAAGACTTTGGTCCAATATTTATCATAAACAGCAGTGCTGTTTTTATTTATTTTATTTTTTTAGTGTCAAGAGGTTGTATCATATCAAACCGCATGAATAACCTGTAAATACAAATAGAGCAAAATAGGGTATTTTGGGAAATCAAATTTAACAACAATTTCCATGCATCACTTCGTAACAGTTTGTAGGGAATAATTCATAAAATTTGTGACAGCAAATTCGTCGAAGTAAACTATTTAAATAATAAAAAACCCAAAAAATACGGATTTCTTTTATTTTCCGTTTATATTACGAAAATTGATGTAGGGGTTGTAATGCCCTTAATAGAAAAATGTAAAAAATATACCACGAAATTATTTTAATAGTAAACTATTGCACTAAAAGTGTGAATATGTGACAAAAATTATAATGAATTGCCTTTACTATATTTTTTTCACACAGTTTATAGGTTCTTATTTGCCTATTTATTATCTGTGAATGTTGGTCTATTTTTTATTGCTTTATTAAATTAATGGTTAACGGACTACTGTTTTCTGTTATTAATTAAATGACTACACTGTCAAGACATCTCAAGAAAAGTAAGATGGATCATTTAAGTTTTAGGTATGTACATTCAAAATATCATTAGTACCTAACGAACGATCGTGGTTAATATGGTACATTCTGCAAAAATTTCAATCTTGAGCCCTATTAATCTCAAAATCATAAAGCATCATTATTATATTTAGCATTTCATACAAAAAAATATGAATTTTTGAAAAAAGTCTCCTTTTACTTATTTTTTCGGCTTTTCTGTATGAAAAATAGTCTGATGTAGATTAATGAGCACTCATGGTGAAGATTTTCTGATTCGATACAAGTTTTCCATTGATAGCGTTATCATAGCAATGTGAATTCAAAATGTTTCGAACGCAAAAACTAACTACAAAGTATTGTTGACATTTTAGTAAATAGTATTTTTAAGTAAATTTTAAGAACAAATGCGTCCCACTTATTATTTATTTGTATTAAAACTCAAAATTTACATCATAGAAGAATTATTTTATTTTATGGAGCAATGAAAAAAAGGTTATTATTAATATTAACTATGACTGTAACTATCCTCTAACGCAGCACAGATTTTGTTACTAAATTGCCATTAAAAATCCAATAAAAAACTAAAATGTGCAACCCTTTTCCCTCAAACTCATCTTTAAATCTATTAAAAGGGCACTAAACTTGAATTTATTGCAAAACAAAGTATAAAAGCCGGATTAGGCGCTAATTTCCAGGTGTATTCAACTGCAATGAAATTTTTAGGACATCGTAAAAATAAATAAACCCACCACCGCGTAAGATCTTCCACAACATTGTCCACAAAACTTTTTAGATGCTGGTACATTTTGCGGTGTAATTGAAAATCGTAACAAGAACGGTATATAAAAAAGTCGATATACAGGATGTAAATAGTTTGAATGCAAATATTTTAGGAGATAGTATACACCAAAACAAACAAAAATGCTCAATAGAGATTTGTAATACATGTTAGGTAAATTGTGAATGCGGTAACTTCGGGTTGTGCTATCGTACATAAGTTCGTAAGAAAATAACCTTGGCTACACAAAATCGAAGATTAGTAATTTTTATTCAGTAACTGCGCAATTATAATTTTTTGTCGAGAATTAGATTTGTCTTGGTAAATAAAACATTACTGACATAAGCCTGGAAGAGAAATTCACAAAATTACGTTAAAGGTCTGACCTGATGTATAACTATTTACATATTATTTATAAATAACTGGATACAATGTAACGTAAAGGGATCTGTTTTAAAATTATTCAGAAACGCATTTATTATATTCAAATCTATCGGTTAGACACATGTAGGTACTTGCATAATAAAATCAAATCCGTAATTATTATTTTCAACATAAAAGCTGCACCAAACTGCAAAACGAACACAGACGTTATAATTACCAAAAACGTGATTGTCATTATTAAATTGATTAGTAAAGTATCGTATCTACATTTGAAGCTTTACAAGCGTTTTGAATACAAAATTGTCGGTTTGTGACTGTAATAATGGGTTCCTTTTTTGACAAAACTGTATATATACACAACAGGATGTATCCAAACATTACCTGATACCGTGGGATTTGTATTTTCTTCGAGATTTTTTGAATGGAACAAAAGAGGAGCGTATTGTTCAGTGGTTGACAGCAGAAGCTTCTGAAGAACAAAAGTGTACAGAACGTCATATGGAAGTGTATTTCCTGGAAAACCCTGTCCCACAATGAGCAGCAAAGCATGGGCGTTGCGCAACTGTTTGAGAAGAAGTAATCAAAAACTGATAACAAAATGCAAAACATACTGACAAGAGTGCGAAACCTATTTTTTTTAGGGGACCATATGTGCAAAATGTTCATTTTTGCTATTATTTTAATTTATTGTTAGATTCATAATGAATTCTTGGAGTATTAATAGTATAAATAAAACACTTTCAGAATAAAATAATGTTATTTGTAAATTTATTTAATAAATCTTAAAAAAACTCCCCACATTGTGGGGCCCCGGACACCTCGTACGAGCAGATATCTAACTTTCTTCATGCCAGTAACTAAAAGTTGATTTATGTTGACCCGGTGATTCCTTTTTTGCTTTCAATACTAATTGTACAAAATTTATTATCAACAGTTATCCGAACGTCACCGTTTCCCCATCTACCAAAGAATGAGAATAATGCGAACTTGAAATCGCCTGTTGTTTTTTTTTAATTTTAACCCATCAAACAGAAGACAAACAATTGAATTCGATAAACTGGTATAAAGGGACGTTTCTGATGGTACTTCATTCCCAAAAACCACCACTGATGCTTAATCAAGACGAAACTAAATGCGTAAAAAATACCTGACGTAAATCTTTACCTTTTAATTTTAACTTTTTCGCAAAATGCTGTTTTTAACAAAGAAATTATAGCAAAGTTTCTAAAATTACAAATTCCCATAAAAATGTAATGACAATCGTGTTAACATTTCCGCAATACCTAATGCAAAAACTTTTGGATTGTGCCTCGTACAAATTGCAGACTATTAGACTCTCCAAATGGAGCTTCTTAAGGACAAAGAGGGAGAGTTAAATTACTTCTTGAACTTTTTATAAGATAGCCGACTAATTGACTGCACCTTATCCGGTGGGGAGACAAAGTCATAAAAGTTCGTGATTAGCACGTAATAGGATTTTATTGGGCGAACTCTGGAGTACGGCTTGTTGCTTCAAAGGAAAATGACTAACTGGTGAATTCAAGCATGAATTAGTGTTGGGGGGATTTAGTGCAAACGAGTTTGCCTCTACTGAGTTCAAGAGGTTCTAAGGTCTTGATGTGTGCACACCTTTAAGTTTCCAGAACTCTTTTTTTGAGATCATTTCAATCTCATTGTGTCGAATTCCTTATATTTGGCGGGGATTCGCCAGCAACAACATCAGTGAAAACAATATTGTACAATTTCGAGATCCTCCATAATAAAATACAGTTGAAAATACACAAATCAGTTAAAACGTTTGGTGTAACTGCTGAACACACATTAAAAATATGTGGCGTGAGACCCGCAACAATATAATAATTTTGTGAGAAATATTAAAATAGAACTGTTAGGCCTGGAAAAAAGTAAATAACTCAAATACATTATTTACGGAGTATTAATTAGTGTATAATCAGACCTAAAATTTTGTCGCTAAAACAAAACTTTTATTTTTCACACTCAAAGCCATGAAAGAGGAAATGCTGGGAAACCCAAAAGCAGGACGACCTAAAGCAATATGTTTAATGACCGAAATTATTGTCATTCTATTCAGTTCTTCCCACTACGTCTATCTTTCTTAGGTCAGCTGCGGGTGCGTCTCTCCATGAGAATAAAATTCCAATCCTTTAACTTCCTACTTTAATGAGTTTAGAATTGCCAATTTTGGAGAACGATATGTTCTTGAACGACTAGATCTCTTCAGTCGGTATTTCTTTTTCAAATTTACTTTCGTATACACTCTCCAGACGGTTACTGACGAGTCATTTTAAGAGGTCAGCTGAGGCGGTGTCGGTGTCTGGAATGTTTGGCATTTTTACTGAATCTTCATCTGTCATATTTAACAGATTCTTGTCCGAGATATATAACATATTTGAGCAGTTGATAGGTAGAAATGACACCAGAGTAGAATGATTCCGTTGTAGATTCACAGGCCATTTTAAGAGAGATTACAAAATGAAGTTCGCTGGATATCCAAAGACAGACGACTTATATTATCCACACACTATACCTCAAGACCCGATAAGGATTTTGCAAAAGTGGGGCAGAAATCAAATTATGTTTAGAGATGAAACCAGCATCCTGCATAAGGCCCTAGTACAGGCATTGATCTCATTAAACAACATTGGTTTACATTTGATCCGTGGTATAGCATGCTGAGATTTTGAGATGAGAAACTTGCATCCTGGTTCCTTAAACTCATTAACCCTGTATCTCACCTCAAATGTCAAGAGTGCTTAATCAGTGAAAATGTTCAGAGTAAATATTTATTTTAAAGCTGTTCTAGAACATCAGTTAAGATCAGTGGCGATCCGAGGGGGAGATCGTAGGAGATCTTGTCCCCCGTCCCCAAAAACATTCCTACAATTTAAAAAATCTCTTAAATCTCTTAAAATAAAAAAATACAAAAATTAATCAAAAAAATAGGAAAGTAATTTCGGAATAATTGTTGAGGAGTTCATGGTTATTTTGCCTGTAATAAAATAATCCAAAATAGGTTTTCAAAATAATTTTTGGCTGCGGCCGCTTCGGGTTAACATATGCCAAAGCTACAACATCGATTTATTTTCCCATCCACGTAAAAGAATTTTAAAAAGTGAATGAAATCTCAAAAGATTTGCTATGGTAACACTCATCTATTGGAAACATTATTAAAACTCCCGTCAATATGAAGTATTGCTTTTAAAAGGCGAGGTCGGCAAGAAGTCGTTACTCCGAAAGTTGAGAAAAGATATTAATAAAAGTTCGATGCACAGTTGCAAAGAGAAGTCAGCGCAAAGGTGAAATCAAGAATTTGCATTAAATTTATATCGATGGTGCGCGATGAAGTTAACTCATAATTCAATATTTGCCGTTAGCGACGTTAAAACATTCATTTACGAATAGTTATACTAAGAATAAAGTTTGCTCAAAGAATATCGAGAAAGAAACTTTTTTATGGGTTTCTTCGAAGACGAATTCTTAGTGGGCGCTCCTTTAAGAAAATTGATTAAATAATTAATTAGTGGATTTGAATCTGTAGCAAACATTTGAGATGTTCATAAATAAAGATTCTCTCTCTTTGAGGATAAATTAAATACTAGTGAAAAAAACGTAAACAGAGGATTTTTATTCCAAATGACCTGAACTATATACAGGGGGTAAATAGTTTGAGTGCATATGTTTTAGTGGAGATAGTATACACAAAATAAAACAAAAAACTCTTATAGCACTATGGTCTATAGGCCTTAATAAGCGAGAAAATTCCAAATACGTGCTTAGTAAATTGTTGTCAATATCGCAGTAAAATCCGATTCACTTTTAACGCGAATAATAAAGAAATGATTTTTTGTGTATTGAATACTTTTATTGTTTGTAGTGTCGTTAGATTTATTTAGGTAAATAAATTTCTATTAAACATTATTTTCAAAAATTTAACGCTTTTAATAACTATGTATTGTAATGAATATGAATTTATATTTGGCGATTTATTTTATGCATCGAGTTGAAGAAGGGAGGATACAAAGTTATTTACATATGATATAGAAATAATTAAATACAAAGCACATTAAACAAAACATTTCTTATATGTAGTTCTTTTATCTGTTCAATTTTTCGAAAACTAATTATTACTCATTAAATTAATATTACTTTTGTTAGACAAATAAATACCTATGTACTTACAGGATATGTCATCATGATAGAGCGCAGGGGAGCAAACGGATTCTTCATATTAAATATTCAAATTTCAACATTTTTGCTATTACATCTTCTTTCCCCACAAATTAACACCATGTCAGGTCTTTCCTATTTGAATAATTATCCACTATTTGTCACAGGATCAGTTCATACTGTCCACTCGAACTGACAATCCACAACCGATTTTATTAGTTTTTCCAATTTATTTTTTTAAATGAAAATCAAATGACGAAGTCTACATCGAATATCACGAGAATCACTGTCACTTAGATATTAATTTTTTTACAAGAACCGATACAGAAGATACTATAGTTAATATTAAACATGTACTAAGTAAGGCATGTTTATTTGCTGTGTTGGCACATCTGTTCGGAGAAACGTACGATACTTATAACAGAATATTTAGAGTTGAAATATTAATTTTCTTTGTTAATAGTTATTAAAGGTGTATAAGCTATTGAGTATTTACATATTTAGCTTTACAAGCATTTTGAAGCCAGAAATAGTCTACTATTCACTATAATAAAGGCTACGTAACTTCTAACTTTTTTAGTTTTTTTTTGGCAAAACTATAGTTTATTTCTGAAAATGTTATAAAGCTTTTTGATTTCTTGAAGTATTAATCCTCAAACCATTTACACCCGGTATATATGATATAGTCCAGGTCATTTACAGACAAAAACTTTTGGTCACAAAATGAATAAGGCAAAACCAACTTGTTGTTGTTGTAGGGCTACAATACAGAAAATGCAACGATTTCATCGATGGATTTTATTTTCTTACTCTATATCTAACGTGAGAAAATGGCCAAAAGTTAGAGCAATTATTACTTTTTAATACCACTTTCAGAATGGATGATTTTGTAACATATCTTGAGATTGAAAAAGAATATCGATATACGGTTTTCACAGGATTGTTGAGAATTTATTGTTCTTTTTGATTCCGTTGTCTAAACTACATTCTTGCATTTAATATTTTTGACAAAAAACATGATTTCTAAAAAAATTGGAAAGCGCCCTCTATCGTTTCGTTAATTCATTAGAATTTTTATAATATATAGTCCATAGTTTAGTAGAGAAAAGCCAATTCCAAAAATCTCAAGTACGTAAAAATCGGTTAAGTCAAACCAGAATGACGAGCATTTGTTTTCAACAAGTTTCCCACTCACCCCTACCATTTACTTGGCAAAATAGAACCAAATATTTTTAATAAAAAGTATGCAGAATGTTTCTAAAATTACGATTTTCTAGTTTTTGGAATACTTAAATTTGGTATATTTTGTAGAAATTAGCGATTTGCACTTTTGTTGTTCAGTTACGCCCTCTAGTGGTCATCGCAAGCACTCTAAATAATTTCCAGGTTTTTCTCGTGGCCACTTTAGTCTACATTTTTTTTCCAAAGCTGTACTACGAGCCGTTCCTGAGATATAGATTGCGGCCATTCTTATTTACCCACTCTGTACAATACGACAGCGAAGTTGTTGAATACGACAAGCCAAGCTTCACGGTCTTCGCGTACAATCTCCTCTACCGCCACTAGATTTCCTTCACTACATGCTGGATATTGTCTGTTTGGTCAAGTATTATCCAATAATGAAAATTGGGTCTCAAACTTACTGATGGTATAGCAAATTGTGCGTGGTAGGCCGATTATGTGGACCATTAGTTGCTCTAAAGGCTGCCCTAAACGTACCAGAAAGTTTGCCATACTTGTTTGTACATACAAATAATGTTCGTCACCTATACTGTCATACAAATAACATCCAACAAGTTTTCTAAAAAATGTATGTGCCAACATTATTTATCCCTACATTATTCCATCATGTTTGAAAGTTATGTTTGTACAATCAAGTTTAAGTACGAAAAATTAACTGCAACATGTATGAATTGATTTTATAAAAATGCATTTGTTTGCACAAACATATTGCATCACTACATGCTACAACATCTTTATAATTTAATTTGGGCAAATACGTTTGTGCATACCGTGAAAGACGCGTGTAGTTCAACAGAATGTTTGCGCAAACAAAGCATTCAAACCAAAATTCTGAAATCTGCGGGGTTTGATTTTTTGTTTGTACGATACGTTTGTACAAAAAACTAGCCGCGTCTAGGGATAGGAGACGAGTAAAAACATTTAGTTTAAAGGGTAGTGAGTTTCGTATGCCATTAAAATAAGATGAGTGACTTAACGAATTATTCTAGACAGTTTATAACCTAATTTCTTGAATTGTACAGAGAGTTTCCTTGGTTGTCAAACATATAAGCTAAAAAATATTTTAATAAACATGTTTCAGGAATAATTATCCGTAAGGACTGTGGTGATATGGCACAACTGAATTGCAAATCCTGATAAGATCTTCCTGTAGCCAGAAAACGTAATGTTACAGTTAACCTTTCCTCGGTACTAATTGCTTCTCTCATTCTATCCTAATTTTTTAATTTGTTTGTCGATAAATTTCAAAATCATGTTAAATTGGTTATCATCCATACGTAAATAATTTTTGAAATGTGACTTTTCAGAAACTCGTAATTCGGTAATTCGTGTACCCATAGCTGCACATTTTCTTTTCCTGTACATATCTACAAACGTGTGCACGTCTAGACAGCACACTTGTATATGATATATCTTTTTAAAAACATCTCGAAGAGATATTTGGCAGTTGCACTACACCTTCATACATAGTTGAAGAAACATGTCTCACAGTCTTATTAGTACAAACACATCCTTACGTCTAAACTATCTATTTTGTATTTTCAACAAGTTTGACTTGAATGTTTAAATCAAATACCTACTCGTTCAAACAAGTGTGTGCAAACTTATAGATATTTGTATCAGATATCAACAAAACGAACTGTGTAGGACACACACTTGTACAATTAAATTGCTTGTACAAACAAGTTTCAACAACTTGAAGGTACGTTTAGGGGCCGCTTAAGCCAGCGAAGCACATTCTTCGTATAATGCTCATTTTCCTAATACAGCTGAATAATTTAACCACCAGATAGAGAACGATATAAGAGCATAAAATAATAAGGTTCGCGTTATGCCGTCACTTTAGCCCAACTAGGGCAGGTAACAATACAGATTGAGTATATTTTGGTCTATATTTTTGTACCCATCGATAGATCCATGAAAAATAATAAGACAACGCGTTTGCCGTAAAAAAATTCAAAAAGTCGGAATTTTTTTTGATTTCCGACAATTTCCAGGGTGAATTTGGTCCCTGTTTTATATTTCTTTTCTAATACATTATTCCGCAACTATACCGATAAGCAACCTTTGGTTCCAAAACAATTCCCGTCAAAAAATGATTGTTCGATCAGCCTAGTTCAAAATTAATTTTCCCTTGTTTTAAATAGTATTAACATAAATAAATTAGGAAAAAATGATGCCGTACAAAGCAGACGAAGAAATTAAACTTTATGGCCATCTGACTGAAGAGAACAATTGAATTAAAACCCATCACAGTACAGTTTTGTATACTTTTTGGTTTACGTGTAAATAAAACAATTATTTTTTAGAAAAATTCGATATATGTAATGATGATGATAATACAAAATATGAATCGAATAGTTGTTATCCCTCGCAGCGAATGTCGGGGTCGAATTTTTGTGTTTCCCTAACAGATTTTAATTAAATTAATTTTCGAAAAGTACGCTCTCATAAAATACTTTCGAAATAAATTAATTTGATGTTGTGTCAAATAACCACGGAAAGAGAGGGGGTACGGCGTTGCGGAATAATGTATTAGAAGCGCCCAAATTCACCCTGGAAATTGTCGGAAAATCAAAAAAAAAATTCCGAAATACGCGTCTATCGATCGAAAAATAGACCAAAATATACTCACTCTACCTGATAGCACTCAGGGCAGCTTACAAGTGAAACTGAATCTTATTATTTTATGCTCTTAATCGTTCTAAAACGAGTCTATAATACAGCTGAATAATTTATAGAAAAGCCCATAACAATTTCTCCCATTTTCATTTAAATTCATCTTATTTCTAACCCTGTTTTATCTTTAAGATTAACTATACCGATAAGCAACCAATTCCCGATCAGCCTAATTCCCCAATCGCCCTCGCAGCGAATGTCGGGGTCCGGTTGCATCCATCGAGTAAACATTAAAGGTTTTGTATTGATGGACTCGGTAATGGTAATAGTGATTACCCGATAGGACCGGGGGAAAAAAATCTCATTAAAATGTCAAGCGATGGGTAGGAGTGCGAGTTTCAGGAAAATGTGTTTACATTTTCAATTTTCCGGCGCTAGTTATTTTCGCAACAGGTTCGTTAGTTTAATCACAAATTACAAGTGTTGTATTTCTATCGGTCTGTTAGTTGGATCTCTCTCGGGTTTTTTTTTTCACTCTGGTGCTTGCTGGCTCTACGGTAGAAATTAATGGAGCTGATTTAATCCGAGAACGAAGAGATTTATATCCGTTAATAGGTGATGGTGTAGTGGAAAGGGATTTATTTCCAGGAAGTCCTTACTATCCTTACTATAAATATGATAACACGAAATAGTCGGAATATGACAATAACATTTGCTATTAAATGTTTGCCCACGTTTCACTTTTATTGATTGAAAGCTTCATCGGGGCTAAAAACATCAGGTAGAGTTCATATACGAGGGCGGTTCAAATATAAACCGGAATTTTGCTATAAAAAATTTTATTATTAAGTTACAGAGCTGACATTTTTTACAGTTTTTCTAAATAGTCTCTTTCACACTCTACACACTTTTGTTATCTCTATGGAAGCTTTCGGAAGCATTTTTCGTAAGAATCTCTTGGGTTGTCACGTAATCATTCGCGTACGAAAGATTCTACCTCCACAATGTTTACAAATCGCAGTCCGCCAAGTACCTGTTTCAATGAACCAAATAAATAATAGTCGCATGGCCACAAATCGGGACTCTAACAAATAAGAAAGGTGTTCCAGTGTTTCCCAACCCAATCCATGACTGACCAGCACATTATAGACGACCTATCAGAGAGCTCCTATACTCTGGCCTCCAAGGTCGCCAGACCTGACTCGCTTTGTTTTTTTTTTTGTATGGGGACGGGCCAAGCAACTCGTTTGTGAGAGAGAAATAAAAACGAAGGAGCAGTTAAGAGCAAGAATAAATGTACTTTTGAAATAATATGGGATGAGATGCGACTAGAGACCACCACTGTAGGAGTCAGAAAAAGGTGTCGCAATTGCATCCGTAGCGATAGAAGCCGGTTTGAACAAAATTTATAACAAATTGTTGCAATTTGGTGTATGTTTTATTTTTTATAGTTCTCACCTTGTAAGTTACAAACTCAAATTTTATTATGATACTGATTACTTTCCAATACGTGTGATACATCGTTGGAAAGAAGTTGAAGTGTAAAGAAGTTTTTGTAAGCATTTGAAGTTCTCGATGTGCTTCTTATTTTTTTTGTAACGAGATAAAATGTTTAACTTAATTACTTTTTTATGGAACCTCGCCATTTGTGGACTCATATAATTTTTTCAACCAATCATTAGAATGAAAAATCGAATGCAGATAAGCAACCAAACATTATAGATTCGATTTAAGTTTATTTGGTGAAGATACTGTGAAAAATAAAAAAGTTACAATAGTTTAAAAGTTTAAAATCTGAGAATTACGAAAAAATAGATTAAATTTTAAAAAAACCGTAAGCTATCTAGATGTTATAAGGGCTACATAATATAGCACATAGCCCACCTATCTGCCCTCAATGTTTGGCGAACGTTCTACAAAACACCCTGTATACTCAATTAAAGTTAGTTGTGTTTTCAAAGTGACTGCTTTGTATCTATTATTATTAATAAAAATTATTTCAAGTAATTTTCTTTTTGTTGTACTTGATTCTAAACAAAATAATTGCGTTGGCAAAATCAAAACTGTGACCAGTTGTAAAGTGGTGATCAACCATTTTCCCATCTTTTGTTATCTCGAGATTCCATCAACCATATTTATACTAACTTTTTGAGATTTTTCAATCCATTGAACGCAAGACAATATATTGTTTCTAGCCGAGAGCCTTTATCGGTTGCACTACTCTCAACTGATTGAAACTCCTGCATGTCGGAATACATTTCGCGAGAAAATAAACCATATTTATGTTATTTATTACCACTTTAAAATAACTCAATTCCTATTCATGTTATAAGGTACATTATATATATTCGATGATCAGAAACGCTTCTAGAATGACTCTTGTGTCTGTCCGCCCTTCTGCCATGGCTTATCGCCAAATCTTTGAATTGATAACACCATATCCTTGACATTCAATTATTTTGAGGGAAATGAAGTCACTAGAGACTTCAAATATCACGGTGCCTGCTATCTGATGTCGCATTCAGTTCTGATGTAGTCTCAGGTTGTTTTCCCTAAAACTCCTAGATGTCGCTATATACATTCGCGTTTTCATACTATTATAACAGTTGTATTTGTCATAAAATTCAAGACTGAATTATATGTAGACGCGAAATGTAAACACCGACATCTAGGATTTTCGGGGAAACTAGCACACAGAGGTTCCGAATCTGGAGGCCGTTCCGTGTAATTGCTGTTTTCCCGTAACTACTAGGTTAGAATGTGATGATAAAATGTTCAGGTTACTTCACCTGTCTGAGATATTCTCTTCTTCCAGGTGTCCATTCTTTTGTACGCAAGACAATATATATGGTGCACGGCTCCAGATTCGGAACCTCTGTGTGCTAGTTTCCCCGAAAATCCAAGATGTCAGTCTTTAATTCTCGCGTCTACAAATTTACCGATATGTATCAAATACATAAACAAGTGTTCGAGAAGACATTCTTTTGTAGAAGGAAGGTTTCCTGACCAGAAACAATTATGTATTATATATATATATATATATATATATATATATATATTGTCTTGCAAACAAAAGAATGAGACCTGGAAGATCGTACTGAATTATGTCATTATTAGGTTGTTCATTCTACTGCAAATAATTCTTAAAAACTGTCTACTAAATTTAGATGTTACGTAAATTACAACAGATTTATTGAATTGAATTGCATTGTAAAAGCATAGATGAAAAATAATTATAAATTAATTTATCTATAAAATTTTTGCGGTTCATATTTAACTCGTTCGTTACTAATTAATACATTAACAATTTTAACATTTAAATTTTCAACAATTTGTTTAGAATGAAATTTTCATTATGTGTTCCAGTTATGCCAATTTCAGTGTAAAATTAACCAAAATTGAAATATTTTTAAGTTGAATGGTTATGTGGGTTTCAAACTGTTAATTTGTTATCACAATTAGAACATCATATCAATGTCCACAATTCTTAAATTTTCTTCATTATTATATTATGCCGTATGAGAAAAGTTACTCATTCACCTAAGTATTTTTCCAATGTTTAAAAGCTTATTTGCTTGCAATTACACATAGATTTTTCTGTATTGCAGCAGTCGTTTCTATCGTTTTGGTAAAACTGTGAAAGTCCGCGTTAAACACTTTATAGCAATTTTATCTAATGAATGACTTTGTTTTGTGTAGTTTTATTTGTATGCATTTGTGACTATAATTTCGCTTCTTTTACAGAATGCTAATGCCCAAGCGGCCCTACAAGCAGTGGCCCAATCTATTGTTCCAATTTCGGGCCCTAACCCAGTCGTTACCAACGGCCAGGACATACAGGGTGGACCAAATACGGTTCTTAGGGTCATCATTGAGCACATGGTGTATCCGATAAGCCTAGATATTCTCCATATTGTAAGTATTTCTTAGTTTAACATCATTTTGTTATAATTGTTATTTGTTAATCTTGCTTGGAAATTATATAGATAAATCACAGGTCTGCGAAATATATTTTGTACAAAGTTTTCTTACCAAGGTGTTAATAACTATAACAGTATTCAACTGTACGTAATCTAAAACACGGTTTCTCGAATTAAAATAGGTGGAAACTGTATATTAAATCAACTGAAAATATTCCATTAAATTGAAAATTTCGTCTTTTTCAACAATTTACATATTAGGCCTAGAAATTAATTTTCTTTCAATTATGCTTCTAATTAAGAAACTAATGATTATGCTACCTTAGCACAGTCAAGATACTGCCGCCATTTAATTTTCAGTGGGCATGCTAGACTTCAAATTATACCTCGGTTTCTTCAAGAGAAAAAAACATGTATATTAATTTCTCCCAGTTTATGAAAAAAAATGTATTACTAGAATTTTTGTGATGTCTAAGAAACAACCATTATGTGTTATCTGCATGTAGCCTGGATGTTGTGTTTTCGCACTTTCGTAGTAATCTGGCTACCTTGTGAGTTGTGCCTTAGGGACACGTTGTGGCGTTCACCAAGTTTTTCTTTTATCTTAGTCTTGGTGTTGGAATATTGCTTTTTGATGCAGTGACTGCTATAGACATTGTTTCTAAAGATGTTTTTCCAGAAAGCTATTTACATTTATTTTTATTGTGTTGCCTAATAAGTTAATTGGTCTTGATATAAATGTGTGATGCTCATTGAATTTATGTTGGTTGGTGTTGTGAACTGCCTTGCAAATATATATTGGAATTATCTACTGAAAATTGTATATTGGAAGCGTGGGGGCTGTTTTGTTATGAGCACATCTAACATCTAAAAAAGGAGGCTCTCTTGAAGGAAATTAAGCCACTCTGATTTCTCTGGAGGCCATATGATGATGATATTATCAGCATAGCGAACGCACGGTTTTGGTTTAAGTCTTGCATTAGATGTGGTATTTTCTTCCAAGTATATCATGAGAGGTTAGAGACTACAACTAGGAGAGAAGATCCCACTTGGAGCACCTTGTATTTGTTTGTAGCTGTCAAAGGAAAAATTTGTGTTTATGAGACAGTGATATGCTAGTTCTATGAAGTGACAGGCTTTCCTTCATTTTCTCCAATGCTTCGTTTTGTTGTTTATATAACTTGTTTTATAAGATATTGCGCTTACCATTGGTCTAATAGGTATTCATTCCTTGTGATTTTTCGATAATCCGTTATAGTTTACGACATCGAGTTGATTTTTCTCCTGGATTAATTTTTTTTTTACTATAGCTAATGTCGTTTTCTCAAGGTATATTGTACTCTCGTGACACCTGTAGATCTGTATTGGCATCTTTCAGTATTATGTGCCCATCACAACAGTTGCAATCACTTTGTCGGTTGATAGTATTGTAACTTGTGTGTACATTTTTGAAGATTTAGTCTAAGTTACGATTTTAAGACATTGGTGGTCGAAGATTTGACTTACTTCATGACTTCAAATCAAATTTCTTCTGCGGCTCGGCTCACTCGACCAACTGGTTCAATGTGTGCTCAGCATGTGAAATCATTTCTACGGTGGCTGTTTTTTGGTGTTATTGTAAAGTTTATCACCTCACTCATAGTGGCATCCTCATGTTCAGTCAACATTCGGGACAGGATGTCAACTGTATTTTCAGCATTTTTTAAGGGATTTTTAAAAAAATTCTCAAGGACTGCTCAAACTTAACTTTAATTAGTTTCCCAATATAGTGCTTGTGAATGTACCCTCTTTTAAATTTTCATCAGATAAACTAAGGTTAACATTATGATTATTCCATCTTTTGGTAATGCATTTACAAATTTTTGAATCAAACTAAGTTTGAAGTGAAAGCATTGCTTTCTCGGATTCTATCGTAAGTTCGTATTTCTAATCGACCAAATGAACTTTTCCCATAGTAAATTCTTTGCTCTACTATCATACAACTTTGCTGTTGAGCAGTGAGTATGTTCTTCTTCCAAAGGTAGCCTTCCTAACCTTCAAGGCTGATTGTGGATTTGGTCTGAACGACCTTAATTACCATACACGAGTGTTTTAAATTGTTGCATTATTAACATATAGGTAGAACTATTTACCTTTTCCAAAGCTAAGACAAGCACACATGAGGTTGTCCCACGGTGGTTCAATATTTCACTATTACTTGGAATAGATGACGTTGGTACTCACATTCTTAATACGAACCAGTTTAGGTTTTAGTTGCATATGTAATTAGAGGTATTATTAAAATATACAGATTGTTGTGATTTTTAGAATTATGTACTGCAACATTGGTCATACAAATGGGGCGCACAGACTGCTTCAAATATTCTTTACAGTGACAGTTTAAACTTAGAGATAGAAGAAAAGCATAGATCAAAGGATAAACTACGAACACAGTAAACATTAATGCAATGCTTTCACTGAGAAAAATAATTAATTCATTTCAATAGAATTGTTTTAAAAACTATATTTATATTTCACAATTTAAAAAATCATACATAGTATTTAAAACTGAAATTATATTGAAAAACTTTTTCACAGCAGACCTGTGTTCTTAAGCAGTTTCCAAAGTGGTTTGTTCATAGAGAAAATTTCATTTATTTCCTTTTTGTTTTCAGATTTTCCAAAGATTTGGAAAAGTCCTCAAAATCGTGACGTTCACGAAGAACAGTGAGTATAAAATGATTATAAATTGAGATAAGCAATTCTTGAGAAAACAAATTGTTTCTACCTGTAGTTAATCATTAATTTATTTTGACATTAACGTGATTCTATCGTCTTAGTT
This sequence comes from Octodonta nipae, assembly GCA_034190945.1. Classification (NCBI taxonomy): domain Eukaryota; kingdom Metazoa; phylum Arthropoda; class Insecta; order Coleoptera; family Chrysomelidae; genus Octodonta; species Octodonta nipae. Next base: position 92,351,911 of record CM067222.1, read on the forward strand.
TGTTATTAGTTCACTATTACCTCTTTGAAGTTAAAAAAAACTTCCAGCGCCTGCAGTAAAGAGCTCTAGCAGCTTCTTCTTTTTTTTTTACTGTTAATATTTTGCTTTAGCTTTAAACAAAATTTAAAATAAATTACCAAATGAAAAACCTTGTCCAGATTATGCTGAAGTTTTCATTATTTGTGGTTAACCATAAAAACGCCAAACATGTATATGTTGTCCAATATTCAGTTCAAATGCGATGCAGTTTTTTTGTAATATTAATAACATAACAAACCTTGCATACTTTGAAAAATGTCAGATTAATCTCGCTTTCTTCAGTTGGCTTGTTTAAAAGAATTTACACGAAATCTTTTCCATTGACCATTAGTATACTCAATGACATTAGAAGAACTTTTTTCATACAGTCAACGATTAGCGGATTAGCACTAGCTTTGAGTGCGGAACTCTGTCATCAAAGTTCGAACTGGTGTAGAGAACGGCTGCATTAAGAGGTGGAATGGCAGAATACGGTGATTCTGTCTGGGTATGCACCATGGCGGTAGATGCCGTCATGGACAGCGGCTTTATCTTGAGTTTGCTGTTGAGCGAGTGTACATAGAACTTCTCTTTACTCGAGGCAGTATAGCAGCTACGCGTTATGTTGATGATGTCCTACAAAACTTTATACTGCTTTATCTAGATCTTTTTCAACAATACTACGTACGTCTTAGAACTATGGGTTTTCTCGAAGAAACAGGGGTTAATGTTTTGTTGTATCCACCCCATTGACCAGATTTAAATCCCATCGAACATTATGGGGGAGACTGTCCACCAGCAGACATCGTCCATTTTATTGTGTCGATGCCAAGACATATACAGAGATGTACTCAGCTACGGGGTCGCTAAATACATCTATTTTTTTGATTACATGTTTATAAAATTTATTGCAAAAAAGTCAAGTTCAGCAAATTATTCCTTCTAGTGTCACCGAGTATATTTAATTATTCAAAACTTTAATGTTGGCTCATTGTTGAGCTAGCGCCTTGGCGGTAATATATAACACAAAAATTATAATTCTCATCATTTTTTTGGAGACTTACTGGCCATATTTCAGACAAAAATTATCAATAGACTTCGTAGTTCTAACATACGTTTTATTTTTATCTAAACAGACTCTTTCCAAGCGTTGATCCAGTACCCCGACACTCAATCTGCTCAAGCAGCTAAACAAACGTTGGATGGTCAGAACATCTACAACAGTTGCTGCACCCTTCGTATCGACTACTCCAAAATGTCTTCGCTCAACGTCAAATACAACAACGACAAATCCAGAGACTTCACCAACCCCAATTTACCCACAGGAGACGGTGTCGATCAATTGGCTTTGGGTGGTGGACTCGCAGCCGGACTTGGTGCTGATCTGTTACTGCTAGCAGCGCAACCTAGACTGGCGCGAGAGAGGTTAACGGGTAAGGAATCATTTCTATCAAATTATGTATGTCGTTGTATTCCAGTAAAATTTTCAAATTTTCTTATTCAGTACATTTATGTTTTAAAAAATATAAAATATTTAATTAAGGGCTATAAATTATCCTCAGTTTTTCCAAGATGTTGCTGTTTGTAAATTCAAAATATTCACCATTACCTTACTCCACAAGTGAATCTTGATAAATAGAATAACCTTAACATGGTTTTTCCACATTGTTCCATAGTAACTCTCTAATATTCATTATAATGAATATTAGAGAATATATTATTATGAATGAGATCAAGGGATATTAATTTTCATTGTTTTTGGTAAAGAGTGTTTTATGATTAAATTGTTTTTTTAACCAACTACTGTAATGTATTTCTCATTTTTCCTATGTTATAATCCGTTAACAAATATCTGACAATAGAACAGTATAATGTATTTTTTAGACTGTTTATTTCGCATTAACTGATAAACTAGTTTATAGCTTTCCGATAAACTAGTTTATAGTGTACCGATAAACTAGTTTACTCTTGAACGATATTTTCACCGTTGTCGAGAAATTCGATCAGTCACATAGCACGAGTCATATCTAAACTGTTTACTCTTTATTCTGTTTTGTAACTGGTGTAATCTATCTATCAAAGATAATTGGTGGGCGTTATTCAGTTGACGATCGAAACTAGTCAAAAATTAAATTGTTTTATAAACTAGTTTATCATCGACGATAAACGATCTCGTTTCGTTGACTCTAAAAGCGGTGTCAACGACCCACCACCAGTAGAAATGTTAAAAATTAACAAATTAAAATATCAAAGTACTTGTTTGTATTTTTAGAAATTCTTGGAAATAACACCTCAATTACTATATGTATTTCAAATATTCACGTAATTGGGGTGTTGTTGCCAAGATATTCTAAAAATATAAATCAAAGTATTTGTCCCGCAACCAACCAGAGACGTGAACATTCAACATGATTTGGTTGTACTGGTGTTCTGGCATATTTGAAATGACTTCAGCGAAGTTAAAACGTTCTGGTTAGTCACCCAGAATAATAAGCAGATTTGCTCACTTCGTGGTTAAACATTAAGCATTAAGTTAGGTTTCGATGGTTGAAGTAAGACAGGCTTGTCAGCGGGACTGATATAGCAAAAACAGCACCAAAATTTGGCCATAAAAGATAAAAGTAAGAATAGTGCTCGCAGCAGAATAACTTTCCTTTAGCTAAAACAGCAGAAGACTGGGCGAAAGAAATTTGTACTGTTGGGGCCAAATTTCTATTTTTTACCAGAATAAAACATCTACTTTTGGTAGTCAAATTATTGCTCGCCATCAATGATTTGCTTCAGTGAGACTGTAATCGATGCGTCGTAACCCTGGACCTGGCAATGGATACAGCGGCGCCGGTATCAAAGGTGTTGGTGATTGGTCAATGATGGTGCCCTTGATGACTATGCTGTTGCTATATCTACAAAATACTCGCATAGAGAGTTTTCTGGGGCCTGTTGAAGGATTGGTCAGCATTCTCCCCCTTATGCTGAGTGGCTGACTATTCCTGTAGGTCGCATCGTTGTGTTGGCCAACTCTGACTGGTGATTTGTCAGGTAACCTCATTCTGCAATCACTTGAAAATGTCTTATTGGTCCACAACGGAATCAGGCACCTCTCGTTCGAGTTCTTTGTGACGGTTCAAGTAATTTGTTCATATCAGTCCCTGAAAGGGTGACTCTGACTCTTCCTGGCTGAAGGAAACTGTTCATAACCTCGGCTCTTTATGACGGCCTCTACGTCCATTGCCCGAAGCAAGGCTTCATTACTCATCTTGATGCCAATAAGCGGTACATTTCTTTGCACTTCAACGTCTTTGAAACCATTTATAAAACTTTGTGTGGCCAATTGCTCTTTGGTTTCCTCTGGTTTGATCTAGCTAAGACAGGTGTACTAATCGTCTAGTCTCTGCTTCGAATTCTTGTAGACTCTCACCAGATGCGTTTTTACACTTAGTTGAGCCTGGTATAATTGGCTCATGCATTGATTGTCTTATCTTTTGTCTAGGATTGCGATGATCTTGTCGCAATGACCTTGTTCACCCACTGGAGTACTTTGGAGGAGCTCTAATGCCGGACCTTTTAGCGCAAGGCTTCGTGAGAAATGGATTTTCAATGATATATTTTTGGAAATTTTCATATTTCCGATAGTTATAGATTTTCGATGAAAGTTTTAAACTATATATAAACATTATTTATTATGAAAAAACAAATCAATGAAATAACATATTTGATTGTAGTTTACATGTAACTTTATTGTATTTTATTGAAGCCCAAATTTATACGTAATAGCCATTGTCTCAATTGATTACTTAATTGTGTAAGATGTTTTACATTCATAACAATGCCCATAGTTGTTTTTTAAGGATATATCGGGATTTTCGTTTTCACTTTATTTCTTCCTAAAAATTCTTGTACCAACTTTATTGAAAAAAAACTCATTGAGCAACTTAGCTTTTCTAATTTTTTAGAGGTTGGAGTTTGTTTTTGGGCTTACAACTTTATCATTCTGATTTTCACAACCGTTCTTTCTTCTTCGGTTACTTTATATCTTTAGCAAAATAAATAAATATTTATTAAAAAGCACTACTTGAACACTTGAAGTCAATAACACTTATTAACACTTAAGAATAAGATACTATGTTCAAAACCGTAGCCAGCAGGGGTAGTTCGAAGGTTCAAACCCTCCCCCCAAATTTGGGATTGAAGATTCAGTTTTAACGAATTAACAGCTTTTATCATAAAAAATATTTTTGTTATTGTATACATTTCTTATATACTGGAAATATATGAGTAAAAAAATAACTTTTGCGGTGCTAATTATTTTATCCATCTTCAAAAACTTCTTGTTGAAACCACAACTCGTGTGCATCATGATTATTCAATTGATGAACGAAAAAGTTAGTAATCATAGCTCTATAGCGATCACCAACGTTCTGGCCAGTATCGAGTTTAAAGAAGTACGGACCAATTATTCCACCAGCCCATAAAGCACACCAAACAGTCAGTTTTTCTAGATGTAGCGGTATCTCAACATAAACTTGAGGATTATCATCACTCCAAATACAGCCGTTTTGTTTATTGACGTATCCACTCAACCAAAAGTGAGCTTCATCGCTAAACTGAATTCGGTTATGAAAATTTGGGCCCATTCACCGAATGTAAACCTTGCTAGGTGATCGTGTGGCTTCAATTCTTGCAGGAGTTAAATTTTGTAAGCACGAAAACCAAGATCTTTCCGCAAAATCTTCCATAAAGTGGATGATGGACAATGGCGGATAGACTGATTCGGGTTTTCCTCTCTGTGGATGCGTATTATCATTTAGAGTAAACGAGGTGTGAAAACGTTGCATAGTTAATCGAATTATTTGCTCTGATGGACGATTATGTTAACCGTAAAATGGACGTAGTGCGCGATACGTATTTCGAACAGAACCATGATTTTCAAAATGAATTTGCACAATTTGGAAGAGTTGCTCAGGCGTCAGTCTATTCATGTTGAAATGCCAACCCAAACTCAACATAAATCACTTGACAGCTGACAAGATGGCCACCGGTTAAAAGAGTGTTGCCAACTTAAAGTTCTATATCTCTAAAAAAAACACCCATTATAATGAATTTCCTAAAAGGTAGTACCAGAAATTAACTAACGGTAGAGCACAAAACAAAAAGTGCATTGCTTAAAGTAACAATTTATGAACCCGATATGTGACATAAGGCAATCATAGTACTCAATATCATTAATAGTTGAATTATAATAAGTAATTTTATAAACCAATTTCTAAATTTAAGTGTTTTTTTTTTAGTTTTTGTTTTCTACGTAAAATTTCTCGAAACGATGGATAAGGAAATAACTATAATATTTGGCACGCGCATATAAAAATGTTCGATATCCCTGGCCTACCTATTAAGATTATAGTATTCAGATATTCTTACTTAACATTTTCTTAATATTCACAATTTTCTCTTACATAATATGTTGTAAATTTATTTATTTTTTTACGTCTTATATAAACTGAATTAATGCCCACAGATTCAATCCTTGCTGGTGCTCCAGGAGTACTTTCCAGCCCGTTCGTACACAGCCTGACCTCTCCACTGGCTTCGCCTTTTGCTGGAGGAGTCGCTGGAGTTCCTGGACTCAACAGCTTTCAATTGGCACAAACTGCCCCAGGCTTAAGAGGCCTACCAGCCCCTGGATTGTCTATGGCAACGGTTTTATTAGTTAGCAACCTGAACGAAGAGGTTAGTATGGTCATCAACATAGTGTTTGTGCTGTATCAGAAACTATAGTAGATACGAAATTTAAAAATCAGAACGATTTTTTTAATTGCGTAGATAGCAAAATGAATAGATTTTAAAATAGATTATTGCTTAACATAGAATAATAGAAGTTACATAATAAACATATAGATTTTTCCGAACGAAAATTTCCATTAAAAATTTTTCTTTGAGATTTTCTTTCCTATCTGACTATAAAATTTAACACGTTTTATTTAATTTTCATTTTTCTGTCATTTCTTGTTCTTTTTTATTTTTGTTGTATCTCCTTTATCAAATATTTCTAAAATGCTTCAGCATAACAATAACATTTTTTTTGTGTACAAAAATTAAGCAAACTGGAATTTTTGATTGTGTGAACCCCACAAAACACACATTTTTCGATTTTTGTTTTTTGAACAATATGATTGACCACAATAACATTGATAACGGAAAAGTATTCATCAGAAAATCTCTCAGATACGAATTTTTTAAATGTATGTATCAGTTATCGATGTTTTTGGATGGTCATTTTTTGTATAATATTTTTGTTACCGATATACTACCGAAAAAAATCTAATGCTGTTTTTCTTTTTTTACATTTGCTGCCCCTCCGGTGGCATATACCGCCTACCTCTTTGTGTGCAACGTTACATCCTACTGTCATCTTTCTCTATTGTAGATGGTCACGCCTGATGCTCTCTTTACACTATTTGGTATGTTTCCACACTCAGATTTTATCATCATCATAAGGTAGATGTATGCTATAAGGATCGTCAATTGCAAAAGTTACTTTTAATTTGGAACTTTATTTTTCCTGTTCATTTTTTTATACATTTTTGAGACTTATTAATGCATCTACCTAATGTTGTTTTTAAAGGACTATGATCTTTTAAGCCATGTCATATTTCCAATTTTTTAATGCATTGAGCGATATTGTGGTATCATCGATATATTGTGTATAATTTAAAGCACTGACGTAAATGATATGTAAAAGGTACAATATTAAATGAAATTTACATTTTATGTTTGATTGGAAAAAATCTTGTTATTAGTCAAGTATTTACAATTCATTACCTATAATATTAGCCGCATTTGTTAGTCTTGAACGAATACTGCTACATTATTAAAGGACTCTACAACAATTCCATGGTCATACTAGTTAGACACATGTCATCTCCACCCCTTTGGAGTTATTATATTTCCAGACACTTCTTGAAATAGTGTAAAATAGAATTTTGCTATTTGAAACTTATATTTTGTTAAGTTTAATAAACCTTTATTAATTCAACTTCAAACTATTATTTTAAAATTAAATACCATCGCATCTTCATCACATCAGTAAATTTCTTTTGTTTTTGTTGTTAAATTAACAATTTCACTTTCAGCATATATTCATTACATACAAATTTTATATTCATACAAACATTAGCTTTTCTAACACCTCTTTAATTTTTTTCGCTCTTTTTTACCGTGGTTGGAACTCTTTCAATTGTGGTAAAATCTTTAGAAACCAAAACCCCACAAATTCGTCATCTTAATACAAAGTAATATTATTACTTTGTCTTCTTTCACATATAAAATATACCTATAGTTACCTATAATTTAAACTTGCCGAAATTTAAGCACTTTGAATATATTTTTTTCAATTTTGTTTAATTAAAAGTATTTCGGCAGCGAGGGTCCTTCCAATAGAAAAATGGAAGAAAAGCTCTCTAGGTTCATGTTCATGTTTTTTGTAAATATATACATACTTTTAGATTGGAAAATGTCAATCACTGACAGTGATAAAATTCAATTTGTTACATTGTTTACCTAGTTCAATTGAAATGCAATTTACTTTTACTGTTTAAATGCATAATGTTCTTTTTTGCCGATGAAAATCCATCATGGGTACGTTACATAATATAAGAGTCTCATACTGACTAAAACCTTCCGTTTAGTCATTTCAATAACCCTACGTTACAAATGTCAAATCGGTAACTCTCAATGCTACGTCCAAAAACATAACCAACTCTCCTCCATACTTATATTTCTCATCTCAGTCACGTATTCCGTTATCGCTTTCCACCCTTCCCAAATTTAGGTCATCCTAATTACGACATTTTTTTCTTTCTATGGTGCCCTAAGCCGTGTTTTATCACGCCTCTCATTTTCCCCATCTCTCTCACTCGTTATTTACCTTCCGGAGTCAGTTATTTATGGTGTTCATTTCCCAATTCCTCTGCCACAATCATACAGACCTTTCCCTTTCCTCTTTCTTTATCTCCTTCTTTTCCATTTTCTCCCTCTCATTTTCCCTTTCACTCCCCCGTACCTGCCTCTCTATAGAAAAATGTCCCATGATTAGGACAACGCTACTATACGACACTGTCCTGTAGGCGTACACCACTCTGAGCAACATCTCATCTGTTGCTTTTGTCATTCTCATGCGTACCCTGTCCCATGCCGAAGCACCGTACAACAAAATAGACCATAGCAACATCTACTTGACTTCCATTCTTGTAAAATCCCTACGCGACCCAAGTTGGGAGTCTTCTCCTTAGTCCTAATATGCTCATATTCGGTCTAGTCAGTTTGTATATTTACTGTCGTCCTTTTTTAAATGCTAAGAAGATGCTGCTATTATTTTATCGAAAATACTTCGAATTATTTCAGTGTTTTATGAAGATAGTAAATCTGAAATGACAGCGATGATACAAAGACCACGAAACTATGAACGTTAATTGAAGCTATTACCGAAAAACATGTATGATTTGTTATAGATTTAATTAAATATTAATTAAAAAACAAGAAATTGAGAGTTATAAATCTTGTATGTCAAGATATTTCTTAAAAAACTGTATTTTATGTTTACAAAGAAATCTAGAACGTTAAAAATGCAGTTTTACAGAATATACTAGCAATATTTCTAAACATTCAAAGTATTTTTATAATGTCTAAAATTTAAGTTTATGTATTATTAAAGACAGACTCAAACCCGCAACTTCGGTAATGTGAAATTTCAGTAATATGAACTCTGAATTTCCTGATTTTGCTCACACTTAAAGTTTCATGTTTTAATATGCCTCCAAACTTCAACACAGTATGAATTAATTTTCGATTAGCGTATCTTCAATAACATTTGTCTAAAATTTCATGCTAATAAATGAATCTTCTAAATTATTAAACAAAATTATCAAATTAAACATTTGAACGTAATTACTATACCTTCTTATAGTTCCATGAACTCTAACCACTTTCTGTCCTGTTATTGAAAAATTCAATTTCAAACTTACTTCCTGGCCTGGATGAAATGTAAACATACCTATGATGAAGATTATATTTAGCCGTGTCGATACGGGGATTTTATATTGCTTGTCTCCAAAGGATGTATATTTGGGCTGTGTAATTTGAAATTTAGGAAAAACAGCCTATACTGCCTGTTGCATAACAGACAATTTATAATATACACTACTTGGCTGTGACCCCCCTTAATATCGGTTCAGCCGTTTTGTAGATTATCCCGAACAGGCAGACCAAAAAACCGTTTTTCTCTATTAGTAAGTTACAAATAACTGTATGCACTTATATTAAGCAGTTATTTCGACATCACAGATTGGCCCTTCCATTAAAATTATATGAATTAGATTTGAAAATTGCAAATATTAAAAGTAAGAAACTGCAGAACTCATTTGAAAATTTTGGAAACAATTAATATTTACGAAAAGCATTCATCTAAAAAAAAATTATCACTTAATCTTTAAAGTGAATATTATTTTAAGATGAACTCTGTGCCTCTTCATGCAGGACAATTTTAAATCTGCTTTTATAAACACTTTATTCCATACATCAATATGCAATAATACAGTTTAATCATTGAATGTGTTTTTTATTAATCGCCCAATGTATGCGTCAGATGACCAATATTCCTATTTATTTTTTTCGAACACATGGTGCGTTCCATTGTAAGGCTTAAAAGATCAAAGTTTCATGGATTGCTTTTAATTTTCCCGGATCCATTAACAGTTGTTCGAGTGTATTTGAATGCCTATATAGAACAAATCATTGTGTACCGATTGTTATTATTTGTTTTTTTTTTAGTTTCCATTAGACTATTAGAGTATGTTGTTTTTTGTATATCGATCCAAGCTTGCCGCTTATACTGTTTATATCTGTTCATTTTTTTTTTCAAATTTAAATGTTTTTATTGAGGTAGAATGTTGATATGGCGAAATTTAAACAGAATTTTGTCAAGTACGTGAATTTTTGTTGACTTCAACTTCTCTGACCAATATACATGATCAGGAAATAATTAGTTTAATGAATATTTTCAGTGCCAATGAAATATGGACCTGTATTAATAATAAATATATATGATATAAATTCGTAAATAGCGTATTCCTTACGTTATATGTTTTATAGATGAAAAATGTTTTACACTAACTATAAAGATCGCTTATCTATAACAATAACAGTTTAGTACAGCAAAATCAATTTAGTCGTAATCGTGAAGCAACCTTTTAGTAATTACGAAATGTGCTATTGCAAAAAGTTGTGGAGAATAAAAATCGCTATAAAATGAATATTAATGTATTTACAATGCTTGCAAAAGATTAACATTATATATAATCTCAAGATTATTAATGATAATGACAATTTCATCGGGGTGTGATCTCGATTGTGGGAATACTTTAGTAAATTTTTGGCAAAACTACTACGTAAAAAAGAATACTCATTTTTCAAGACATAACTCACGCTTTGCCTTAGTTCTACTACAACTTCAATAGAAAAGAAACTAGAACAAAAATTATAAATTTCACGGCCAGGGTACTGACACCAAAATGAAATATTCAAAATACGTGCCTAATGTATCTCTTTAAATTCTTAAAATAATTAAACAAATGATAAATTATAGGACTTTGATAATCACACACAGACATTTACGGTATTTTCTTTCTTCATTTTCACAATCATTAAAATTTATTAGCAGTAGAATTTGAAATAACAATTTTTATAATAGTCTTAGAATAAAACAAAGTTTAATATTAGTTAAATCTATTATTCCATTCTACCAACCAATATTGGAGTATAATTGCAGCATAATTTGATGAATTATACAATAGATTTTAGTTATAAAAACTAAATTTTAGATTAGAAGACGACTTTTACTTAATTTGAAAAACGTTACTGACATTTTGGGTATATTCCTGTCAGTTATTCATGTGCCATGAATACTTATGCTTTAATATACAATGTCGACGGTAAAACACTCATATTTATTATTTTATAATAAAAAAAACATGTTGAATAATAAATAAAGTACTAGACATAAAAAATCACAGTTAGGTAAGAATCACCCCCATATATATTGAAGTAAAAAGTTTCATAAAATTGGTTAGTATGATTTACATTATTTTATGATAAACAAATAACAAGAAACAGTATGGTGACTATTTATAACTGCAAAGATATGAGCTGTGTCACCCAGAATTTCAAAATTAGTAGAACTACAGTACCGCTCGAATTATTGATCTGAACTCATAATTTCCAGTTTTTTCGCAGTTGACAAACACGTCAACAGTAGCGGCCAGGAAAGGACGTCTTGCTTTTTCAGTGTTACTTTAGAATTTTGGGTATTTGCTGAAGCAAGCTTAACGAACATTTTATTTGATATTCTTTTTGAGAAATGCCCACAAATTGCTACTTTGAAACATAAATCAGTGACTTAAAGATATATTGGCAATGAGTATTTCAAGATTTTTTGAGCTTTAAACAAATTTTCAAACAAAAAAGGAGACTTAGGACAATTAAGGGGCTCAGATAGGCATATTTGGATGGAAGAGTAGTTATACCCTAGAAAAAGAACTTCATCAGGATTTAGCATACTTTATAGTGGTAGACATAAAATCAGGGATCATAAAAAATAATTTCATCAAGCTTATTCTTTTTTTATGTTGAATGAAGTAACAGGGATCCTTGTGAAAATATTCTCTTTGATGTGTTCCGCCAGTGACCACACCCTTTTGCCGGCACGCTATTGGTTAGCAGTGATGTAATCGTCCCTATTTGACAAATAGTTGGTGGCGCCATAGAGATATCGCAGTTGACAAGACACACATCATAGACATCGGTGTGGACTGCCAGCAACATGGCGGCGAGTGGTGTGACGTCACCAAGCGGAGGTACTAACAAAAACCATGACAAAATGTCATCAAGCGGCAAATGTGAGAATTAACTGGAAAAAATTGTTTGTATACAATCATATCGAAGAGAGATATACTACATATGCAATGGTAACAAATGCAACAAAATTGATAACATAGTAAACGCATTATTTGAATATGTACCCTACATAATCTAATTTGGCGGAACTTTTAATTCATAAACCTAGATAATTTATGGGTATTATATAGCAAAGTAATTTCATTAATTACTATTAACGAGAAACGATGCTTTCATAGTCTGTTCCATTACCTATGACTTCCCTCTACTAAATTATTTATACAAATTTCCTATAAAATATTTGACAGCTGATATTTTGAATATCAGATTAACATGATAGCTGCGTGGTTGTCCTATTTTCATTAATGCTGAAAATATTCTGAATCTATTAAACAGTTAAACTAATAAACTGTAAATTTCGTGATTGTAACATAAATACCTTCCTCGTTGTAATACATAACTTTGTTTTTCTATTTTTACAAATTCTGTAGAAATTCTCGGAAATTATAAAATTTTCTCTTTTTCTGTTTATATTGCATGCTTTTTTACTACGTTTTTCATTTTAAAATTGTTTTACGTTTTTAAAATTCTTGATAACGTTTTTTTTTAATGTTTTTTATATATATTTGTAAACCTCTCGAACATAATACTCGTTTTTACAAGAAAATGACTCACTAAAGAAAGAGTTTTTAAAATGTGGTTTTGGGGTTTCTTTTCTAGGCGTGTACGGTGACGTGCAAAGGGTAAAGATACTGTACAATAAGAAGGATTCAGCTTTAGTACAACTCGCAGAGCCTCATCAGGCTCACTTGGGTAAGTTATCAGTTTGTATTTATTTATTTAAATGGGATATTGCATCGCGAAAGCTATTCATAACTAACAGAGCACAACACTTTTTATTGTTCGGGTTTTATAATTATTCATATCGTCCACAAAATAACCACATTTGAACTTAGCTAGATATGTCAAAATGTTCTAAACATACAATAGGAATGGGAAATGAATGACTTTTACAAAGCCAACAAAACCTTATTTGAACATAGAAAATGCCTTGTTCCTCTTGGCACTAAATTCTACGAAGGTTTTAGATGTCCATTGGCTACAATTCCATTCTCTCTTTTATTTTAGTGTTTTCTCCTATGAACGCTTGTTGATTTTTTGGTATATATTGGTGAAAGCACTCACCTCACTCCTTACTAACAGTACCCAAATTGTTGGAAAATAAGTCTTTAGAAAATATTCAAAAAGTGAATCTAAGTCTCATCAAAGATCCCATGTGTTTAACATTCCCGCACATTGAGAACAATGGCTTCATATTGTATCTTTTATATTGCCTAAGAATTTATTTACCACTTGTTTGAATTTTATACAAACTAGTGATGATTTTTTATATTAAAAAGATTCTGTTGGTGCAAACAGTTAGTTTTTTGTAAAATAAATTTTTTTATTTTCTCACACAAATTCACAAAAATACTTTACTCTAATATAAATTGTACTTATAAGGTCAACAACCTCTCAATGCCTTTGTATTTTGTACTGAATTGAACTAACTACTCGCCTGCTACGTTCGACAGGCTTTTATTTTCTGTTATTCTTCCACGAATATTCTAGTGGCAGTTGGACTCTATTCTGGACGTTTCACATTGATTTCTCACAAGTGCTGTCTACTTTTTTCCCTTGCCAACTGTTCTGGTCGGATAAATAATTTGTTTACATCTCGATGACCAAATTGACAATATTTTGCTTCGTGTGTACTGTTTTTGGACACAGTTCTTTATTTCGGAAAGGTAGTTTTTGTATAGTGATTAATACTCCGAAAGATTTCGATTCAGTGGCGTATGAAATAAAACGTTATAATCAGTAAGTAACGGTTCGCGAGGGTTCACAGGGGTCATAACCCCCACCCTCAACCATACCAGTCAAAGTGACAAATATCTTATTATAGGAGAATTACGAAAAATAAATCAAATAAAAAGTATTCAACCTTTGAAAAATTCTTACCCCCCCCCAAAAAAAAAACATGTTATTGTTGTGAACGTTTCTGAAAAGTATTTTTCCCAGCTATGGTAAAGCCATCACAAATTTCTTTATAGGATCCAATTTTATGTGTTATTGTTCACCAGATCCAATGCAAAACATTGTTTTACAGATTTTTTTGTAGACATATGAGACATGGTTAGCTTTGAAAATCTATTTTGATTATTAATCTAAAGAAAAACTTAACAATATTGAAAACCAAATATTTTTCTAGTGTTCAAAATTTAGAGCATTAATTCCTAAGAATATCTGTTAATTCAATTGTAATATTCGGAATTTAGGAGTACTACTTACTAAAATTGAAATTGAAACTGTTGAAATCACTGGTCCACATGCAATTTTTTCTTTAAAAAATGTATGAGTTGATTGATGTAGTGTTGACATGGCCATTTATTGCCAAACGAAGTTTTCAATCTTACCTTTTAATCAATAAAATATTTACCTTTATTATTACTTGATGGGCGGTTACAGCACTCAATGTAATTGGTCTAAAAAAAAGTTTGCCTGCTACGTTACAATTAGTTGCATCTTCGATGTCCGTTTATACAAATTTTTATCAAACAACTTCTTTGTACAACATTCGAGAGTAGAAAATTGAACTCATTTCGGAAAATAAATCTTAAAATGTTACTAATATTTAAATTATCATAGTTATATATTTTTTTTCCCACAGCGATTACACACATGGACAAACTCAAAGTGTTCGGCAAGAACATCCGCGTGATGCTCAGCAAACATCAATCGGTGCAAATGCCTAAAGAAGGCCAACCAGACGCCGGTCTTACCAAAGACTACACTCAAAGTCCTCTGCATAGATTCAAGAAACCGGGCTCGAAGAACTATCAGAACATCTATCCACCATCTTCGACGCTTCATTTGAGTAACATTCCCGCCACGGTCAACGAGGACGACATTAAAGAAGCCTTCGCCAAGAACGGCTTTACTGTCAAGGCCTTCAAATTCTTCCCGTAAGTATATAGATATATATTTGCGTCTTAGTTTGAATTTTAAAAGTATACTCATGATAATCCACAACCATTTTTTTAATATACTGTAATGTTTTTATTTAAAACTCTGGGTTCTTGGATTTATTTAAATACTCCGTTGAACTTACTCTATTTTTTTGCACTGATTTTATATTCACACAACTATATACAATTTATCTTGAACACCTCCTGTTTACTAAACGGCAACCGAATACTGAATGAATCCTTTCGTCAGCTTTCCGTATTTATATATTTCTACTCAGAAGGCTCTAGACGGATTCTCGAACACTCCAGGAATTTCTAACAACCTTTTGGATTCCCCGAATCGGATGAATACCGATTCCACGAATTATCGGACGAATTCCCGTTACAATACAATCAGGGTTTTTACATCCTCAAGAGTTTCAATTACATTGACACATATTTTTTTTCGTTCTGTCCAAACTCTCGCACTACAATATTTTTACTGCTCCCAACTATATCTTAATAGTATTGCTATACTTGGAACAATAACTTACAAAAATCCCATCCATGTACAGTAATTCTTTTATTTACCTATAAAAATAGTTAAAAAGACATATATTTGTCAGTGCAGCACTAAAGAGTACAAGAGATGGTAGCAAGTTGTCATCCGAATTATACTTATTTGCATTGTTTGAATTGTGTTACTTATTTTATGATTTGGTCTATTAAACACCTTGCATATGATCATATCTAAATACACTACACTATTTGTTATGTCAATTATAAAACTCAAAAGGCCTCATTTTTTTAACCTTTTTGTAAAATTGGTGTTGTGGAGCTGGATTACCTCATCGATCATGAAATCGTGGTTTGTAACGTCTACCAGATGTAGTTATATATCCTAGTCAAAAGTGGTCATCTGAAGGTCTAGATGAAGATCACTATTTCTGATGTATTAACTGTGGTCCTGAACACTTTATTCGGAAACATTTGGATAATAACTATATTTCTGTAGATGGTTAGTTTGTTACTTTCTCTGGCACAAACCCAGGGCTTTACGCGATTGGTCCACAATTGTATTTTGTTATAGTTAATACACAAAAGTACCTACCAAGTAGCTAGTACATTTTTTGTTCCTTATATAAAGCTCTGTTCTTTTCTGTTTGACAAGGACTTTATTTATAAAAACTAGAAGATTTTGGTGTATTTTATTTGTAAAGTTAATATCTACAAATCGTATAGTTTCAGGCGCCAGTTTTTGTTGCAATTTTAGATATCCCTTATTGTTTCTAACCTATTGTTAGGATGGCAGTATCGTCCATTAATGTGACTATTGTATCTTGTCAAATTCTCACTGTGTATATGAGATACAAGATAGGCCGAAGGGTGTTTCATTGTGGCACTCCTAGTCTAATTTCCATAGTTGTTTAGTGTTTGCGTCTTTTTGTTTTACTCTGAAAATCTTGTCTGAGATGTAAGATACAAATAATTCTTAATTTTGTGACAATATGTAGCATATTATGTTCATATTTAAACCCATCATGTCATACTTTACCAACCCTTGAACAACATCGTAGAAGACAGCTAAACAGATTTCTTTTATTTTCTAGCATTTATTCAAACCACATTTAAAAACAAACCTTATGTGGTATTTCGGTATGGTTCCGCTTCGTGAAGAGGATTGAGATTATGGTGACTTTTGGCACTTTCCACATCAAAGGAACAGATAATCTAAATGCGGCATTAAAGTGATGTGGTTTTTATCCATGTTCTTTACTGATGTAGCCTGAATTTGCTCAGTTTGACATCCCTGCTGTTGATAAAATTACATTGACTTCTCTATTGTTGCACTATTTTCTCTGACTACATTTTGAGTATAACTGTTGTGGTAAACCCTTGAATATGTTATACATTATTGTTTCTTTTAGTGATAGCCCTTTTGGCGCTCTATTATAGTCTGGTGATTCGTTCATCCATTTTTGTTAACTTTTCCAATATTTGTTGTCTATTATCTTTAACGTAAAGCTTACTGTCAGTAACCGTAATCTTTGAAATGAAATTGGTTCTACTGTGAAAAAATTGTACCTACAAAAAAAATTTGTTAACCAATATCTAAGATGTTCAATCAACTTTTTTCGTCACATTATGGTATTATATATTAATTTATTCAATCTTTATACTAAAAAAAACACAGGGATGTAGAGTAATATATTTTCTTTTTGCAGAAAAGACAAAAAGATGGCACTAATCCAACTACCCAGTACGGAAGAAGCCGTACAAGCACTGATCAAAATGCACAACTACCAACTATCAGAATCCAATCATCTGAGGGTCAGCTTTTCGAAATCGAACATATAATGGAACGTCAATTCGACTGTTTTTCCCTTACGCATCAAAGAGGAAACATAAAAACAACAGTATTCATTCCATATATATAAAAAAAGATGAAGTAATATTTTGTTTGTTGTGTATTTTGTTGAACGCGCGTTGCAAAAAACGCGGCGGTGCAGCGATATTTAAAAAAATGATATGGTAGCTATTTGTAGGAGTTGTAAAAACAAACAGCGCTTATATATCAATTAATTGTTGTAACATTTTTGAGACAGACTGTGTTGATTTATATGAAAATATGAGAAATATGCTTCTTATTTTTGTTACGACGATGTTTAGAGTTAACAATGTTTTTAAGTATTAGTTGATAATGTTTGTATTTTGTAATAATTATTTTTCTTCAATTGTTCTTTTTTTTTCGAAAAATGGTTCACTGAATTGTTTTATCACTTGTTTTATATTTTCAATTTTCACGATATTATTATAGTTGTCGTTATTTATATATATATATCGCGTTTTATCGATGTTTTCAGTATTCGACAGTGCTTTAAATAATTAAGCAAAAAAAGAATATGTGTTTGTGAACAAAAAAACAAAACTATATATGAATTGATAAATACTAGGATATTATGCCAAGTTGGAATCGCAGCGATGTTATTTTTTGTAAGTTTATATAGAAAATAATTATCACATGTTTGTATAGAAGATGACGATGTCGAGGGGGTCGGTGAGGTTTATTAACACCCAATTCCAGTTTTAATAATGACAAATTAAAGATTCTGTAAATGATTGGGCAACGGTAGTCAATGTAAGATTGGAATAGAAAAGCTCTCGTGTAAATTTTAGTAAAGAGGCAGTCAAAATGAAAAGTGGTATATATATTTCTACATTGAATACTATTCAAAATGAAAGTAACTAAAATTGTGGACACAATATTATATAGCATTTAGATTTATCAGTAACTGATTTAAAATTTAATTTCTTTTTGTTTTACTTTTAAATTTACTTTATTCGGTGGAGGAACTTGTGGATATATTTAGTTGGTTTCTAATTTTTTGAAGTATGTATTTATTTTTATTTTATTAATTAGAAGATTTACCCAAAAATATGAGGACCATACAAACGAATTCCTTCTAATTCTTCGATGAGGCTGGGCAATAAAATAAATCATTTATATATAAATCTGATTTTCAGTATTTTTTGTTTTGTATTTATTTGCTCAAAAGCTATTAAAACAGTTCTTTTATCTATTATTTTGAGTTGATTATGGATTAAGAGCGAGGCATCCCACTTATGGAAATAAAATTGGCGCCCAACGTGGGTTATAGTATCGAAATAATCACGTCTACGCAGGAATATTTTCATCAAAATCATACACTTAATAACATTTGAGGTTATGTAACATATCTCTATAGTATTATATTACCAAATTCATAGTCGATATCTACATACCTAATTGTGTGTATGGTTGTTTGAAAGATACATTTAAGAGCGAGACGCCTTACTTATTCAATTCTTTTAGTTCATTATTTTCCAAGTGCCAATGTTGGATTCTTCTAGAAAACCTAAAGAAATAATAATTTATATTTTTCGAAAAATGTACACATATTACGCCGTAAAAAACACTAATGTAACTACTGTATTTTTATCCTTTATTTGGAGCTATTCTACTTTCACAATTTTATATCGATCACTGTAGCTGTAAAAAAGTTACTAGATCTTTAAAAATAAATCATTAGTGCTGATATGTAAACTAAATTTGTCAGGTTTTTACTCATACAGGGATTTTATAATTGATGCAAACTTAATAATTGGGTGTAAAGTACCGCGTATTTTTGAGATGCAACAGGAAACAAAATTGACAAAACTCGATCAGATTTTTGAATCAACGTTGGCGACATTGGCGCCCAACGTGAAGTTTGCAACTAAATTTTGTTTCTTTTTGTATCACATTTTAAGTGACTGACGAAACAGTCTGGAAATTCGTCCTTAGAATAGTGCTGTTGAATAAAAAGTCACTCCTCTTCCCCTCAAGCACCACGTGCAAGATCTGAAAAAATATATATCTCACCGCCCCCTCCTCAATATTTAGTATTATTATATGGCTAGTATTGTTAGTGATGTGGCGAGATTTATAGCAGTTAGTTATTATATTAGAACAGTGAAACAATTTTTAGCGATTAGGTGAACCACAGGGTCTAGTTCTGCCCTAGCCGAATATGGACGTCTAAGAAATATCATTTATTAGTCTGTGTGTATCTACTGGAAGTTGTTGAATCATATTCTACCCTTCTTAGACTTGCGGGGCAAACAAGTCGAAGAATCTGTGTACTTTGTCTATCGCTGTATTTCCGACAATGAATCTCTTTTTGTGTCATCTCGAATGACGCTTTTGCCCAAAACAAATCGACATACTTCAAGTGTTATTTTGATATGGAAAAAAGATTTTGTAAAATTGGCGCCCAACGTGGGTTATAGTAACGACATAATCACACCTATGCGGGAATCTTTTCATCAAAACCATATCCTTAATAACATTTGAGGTTATGTAACATATCTCTACCGAATACGCTATAATCTCTATGATATAAATATTGGTTTCCCTAAATATATATCTATATAATATGATTTATATAACTGTTCACTTGACAATCAATCATACTATTTAGCGCAAAATAGAAGAATGTCGTGATCGGTGACGTTCTTTCATTTCGTTTCGACCCTTGAATGACGATTGAAGGGAAAGACCGTCATCGTAAATATAAAAAAGAGTACTGATGATATTCTGGCGGTGTGGTGTGGCGTATTATATTGCCAAATTCATAGTCAATATCTACAATACTAATTGTGTGTATGTGTTTGAAAGATATATTTTTTTAATGTTTATCTCATTTTTTACTTAGGAAAACGCGCTGAACGTGTCTTTCAACCTACTGCAGTATCATTTTTTTTTCTCTTCTAGTTTGTAGTTTTTTTAATAATTATTTTTCTTATCTTCTTGTATTAGTTTCTAGTATTATTTTTTTTAGTTCCATATATGCTTCTCAGGATTATCTCTATTTTATTTTTATTATTATTTTCTTAGGTTATTCTGTATCTCCTGCATTTATTCGTTCAACTTGAGTTATTAATAAATTTAATTAAATTCAATTTTAATTTTTGTTTTCCTTTCGTTTTTCCTTTTCAATATTTAGTTTTCCTATTCCCATTTTCCTGAAGGAAGTTCTCCTGTCAAGATCCCTCATGCTTTTTTAATTTGTTGTGCTTTAGACAATCATATATCATAATATTGTGCTTCTATTTGTGAGTATTGTATATTTTAGGAAAAAAGAAAATTATTTCTTGATAATATTTTAGAGGATGTTAGTTTGGGCTCTGATTATCACAAAATATCTATTTGGGAACAAAAATCTGTAAAGTTCAGAAAAATATTTACAGCTATTTTAAGACATTGTGAAAAGGAAATTAAAGTAATTGTAAATTCTGTTCACATTTCATTTACGCCGAACGTGAACAAATGAGAAAACGTGAAAAATCTTTAACGTGTGTTCGAGCATCCAACTTTCGAGATAGTATTTCGGCTATAAGCTTCAGTATAAGGAATTGTTTGTTACAATATACAATATATTTGCGGGTAGGGGCGTAACTAGAATTTGTTGCAGTAGGAAGGTAGCACCCCAATGAAATCCCTGGTGACTTTTGTTGTTGTTCCTTTATTTTTAAACACCGACGGTTTATTACGAGTTAATTTCGTCAAATTCATATGTCGTCTCGTGTAGAAGTACGTATTGCAATGTAAAATGGTATTAGATCTTCACATGGTCCTCAATGTTTTACATGACACCAGTTCTAAAAGCATTTCTCGGTTACATTTTTTTCGAAATTCACAATATAATCACTTTAATTCTCAAGTAATGGTTAATAGTAAACAACTGTTATTTTTAAGTTAAGCTAAAAAAATAATTTATATTCATCTACTGTTCCAACAAATCAATTTTAACCAACCGAATTGAAACATCCTCAAGCGCAGTTAGAACGTTCGTGTTTGTAACGTCCCAGTGGTGTTAGAGAATTTAATTTTTTTTCATTATTCTTGAATCAAATTGAAATACTAATTATTACATTATTTCGTGGCATTATGAAATGAACCGTAAAGCTGAAATTTTCGCTAAGGGCTAAATGAGCAATTTTATATTGAAATAGTTCTTGTTAAAAAAAAGTGCGAATATCTAATATACATTACAACATATGATGTTTTCTTTAAATCAATGTTGAGTAGTTTATGTTTTAAAAGATATAAAAAATACTTGTGTTATTGTTCCCGATATGTTTCTGTCGACTTAGGTTATTAGCGTAAATTTAAAAAATTTTGAAGTCTGGAAAAGTAACTAGAAATAAAGGGCGACTTTTAAAATGCCGTCTTAGCAAGAACCAATGGGCGGGCCAGAAATCGGCGAGTAGGAAATTTGATTGAATTAATTCCTTTACGGGGGAAACGGAAATTTCGCTGGAATATGAAATTAAGAAAAAGTTAGTCTTCAACGACACTTGATACAGTGAGACTCCGGGACCAATAACATTTCGTAAAATGGCAATACCTGTCTGGAGAAATTATACGCTGATTCGAAATAAAAAAAATATAAAAAGATTTCAACAAAAATCCTTCTGAATTTAGTTTTTGTTCACTAAGACACTTCTGGTAATTCCAATGCTGTAGTCGGATGCAACTCACATTAGCTATACCCTTGTTGAAGGAATTGCAAGATTTAATATGCCTGTTCCGTTTAAATCCTCATATCCTTTTTTTACGGCGAAAATGAAATGTGAACTCTCTTGAAGAGATTGTTTTAAAAATGATAACGGATGTTTATCGGATGTATCATATCAAAGAATGAAAATAGCTGACTAGTAAAACAAAGAAACATTACAAACAGATTGTTAGAAAATGAAACAACGTAGATCATTTTGCATTGTAGACTTATTCCAATTCATTCAATATTCTTCCAAACTTTTTGCTGAAACAAATTTTATCAGTGTGCTTTTTCCAATTTTTTTTTTTTTCAATAAACAATAAAAGCAACCAAAATCAGATATCGACAAGAATTGGTAGTGTGAACAATGACATCGTTTGTAATTGCAACAAAAAGAGGATTCTAGAGAAAGAATGACTCTGGAGTTAATCAATACTTAGGTAATGCCAGAGTGCGTATAAGAAGAATGTTGCCAAGGTATAGGCTAAATGCTGATTGGTTCCGCCATGTTTTGCACAGAATTCCGGTTTACTATAGCAACGGAAGAACAGATGTTAAGTGTTTGGCGCTGTGTTGCCAGATCGGATGATATCTGTATAATTTTAATATTTTGGTATTCTTAGTTAAATTTTATTAAATTTAAGCCGTAAAAATACAAACCACCTAAATTATGAAATGTTGACAACACGAATCAATAGTTAGCATCAACTTGATTTTAGTTGAGAAATTGCTTTTGTCTTGAAGCAATCTGGCAACCTTGGATGATTTTTAAAAATCTGCACCGGTTTGTAAGGTGCATAACACATAAGGCGTCGTGTTGACGATTTTAAAGTTTATTCTTATTGGTGGAAAATGAGCGGATGGTTTCCGGGCTTGGCACCACTCTGATTATACGCACTCTGTGTAATGCTAAAGACATAGTTCCAAATTACCATTACTTATTTCAAACAGAAGTAGAAAATAAAATCTTAAACGGCTTAATATTATGTACAAAATAGTAAAATTAAAAAAATGTTCATATCAAGTACTATATATATATATATATATATATATATATATATATATATATATATATGAACTAAGCTAGGTTCCGGGTGAGAACCGCGTCTGAATTTATTGAATACTCGACGTTTCGACTCCTGCTTTGGAGCCATTATCAAGAGACAAAAGTGAAAAAGAGTTTCAGAGTCTAGATCGAACTCGGGGCCTCAATCTGCCTACTCCCCAAGAGTCACTAGGTAACTGAACTGAATTTGAGTCTGCTCTGCTTCTTTTATTTATAGGTAGCGCTGGGTTCGAAGAAGATGTCACGTGATGAGGCTGTGTTGTGATTGGTTGGGTATTGGTGGGCGTGTCTACTTTGTTTAATCTGGCAATTACGGAGGTCCAAGCTGTGGGAAGGCGAGTACTGTCATCGCGTCTATTTAGACAGAGAGGTCTTTTTTCTATTTCGATGGCTTCGCGAATAGTGGATGCCCTAAGAGAATTGAGAGATATGATAGTCCTACTGTCCTCGAAGTTGATAGAGTGCCCTGTTTGGATATGGTGATGCGCGAGAGCTGAAGTCGGATCTTTTTTACGAACTGACAGAGAGTGTTCATATACTCGATGGTTAACGCGCCTGTTGGTACGACCGATGTAGCTTTGTGGGCAATCGCGACATGAGATTTCGTAAACTCCTCGATCCTCGTTAGGTACTTTGTCTTTGGGGTTACCGGTTAAGTTGCCTATAGTTTGAGTGGTGTTGAAGATAGTCTTTATTTGATGTCTTTGTAAAATTCGTGCTATTTTGTCAGTGACTCCTCGAATGTATGGAAGTATGGCTTTTCGATGTTGTTGTTCTGTTTCTGACGGGGTTGGTGTGATTGGGGGTTGTTGACATTGATGAATTATACGCGCAATGTGGTCCGGATGATAACCGTTTTGTCGAAGGATTTGTTGAAGATTATTAAGTTCGTTTTGTCTATTGTCAATATCTGTTAAACGAATAGATCTGAGAGTCAAAGATTTCATTACAGAACTCAATTGGGCAGGGTGGTGGTGGGATTGGGCATTTAAGTATCGATTGGTATGGGTTGGTTTTCTATAGACGGTATGTGAGAATCTGTCATTGTTGGTTTTTGTTATGAGGACATCAAGAAAAGGGAGAGAAGAATCGGACTCGATTTCCATTGTAAATTGTATATTAGAATGTATACCATTGAAACTCTTTTTCACTTTTGTCTCTTGATAATGGCTCCAAAGCAGGAGTCGAAACGTCGAGTATTCAATAAATTCAGACGCGGTTCTCACCCGGAACCTAGCTTAGTTCATAATAATGACCGCGGAAGCCTCTCAGAACATATATATATATATATATATATATATATATATATATATATATATATGAGGGGTTCTAAGTGGATGGCTACTAACACAATTATGCACCAATACGTTTTAACCCGATCACTTGATTAAATTTGGCATTTACATGAAGCTGTTTAAGGATAAATAAACAATTCTCTAAATATCTTTAAAGAATAAATGATATGAATATCAATTTTCTAAAATAATTCATTTCTTGTCGTAGACAGGCTCTTTACAAAATATATTCATAAAGATGAACCACTGTGATAACTGGTTCCAGTTCGCATTAATTGGCGCCCAACGAGGGCTAAAAAATAATAGACA
Organism: Octodonta nipae; assembly: GCA_034190945.1. Taxonomy (NCBI): domain Eukaryota; kingdom Metazoa; phylum Arthropoda; class Insecta; order Coleoptera; family Chrysomelidae; genus Octodonta; species Octodonta nipae. The sequence continues at coordinate 92,376,614 of CM067222.1, forward strand.
ACAATGACATCCTCTGAACGATAAAGAACAACTGTGATAAGTATCCGAGTAGTTCTGCTTTCAAAAGCCAGCAATATCTTGCGTAAGGGCTGAAAAAATCGCTTTGAGCATGCCTAATGAATACAATCACTAGTCTTAGTATATTTAGCTTTAACCGGTTCTGAAGTAATGAAAATGCTGATTGAAGATCTTATTATGAAAGACGTTAAGAAAAGTGGAAAGGTTTGAAAATTGTCTCTTGTAAGAATACAACAGATTGAATTTATAATCAGATACTCAGTCGGCGCATTCTCTTAGCAGTTAGCTAAATTACGGAATATGGTAGATAAATCAATAGAAAGTGTTATTTCTTTATCATAATTCAAATTGAAATGGGCAAACACATGATATGAATGAAATGCTTTCTTACTTCTCAGAATGTTGTGTCATTCATTTAAAAAACCAAATTATTTAGCAAATTCACTAACAACGGGTAGCGAAGCGTGTTAATTCCAAACAAAATACATAACCGGTTGCCTATCTTAGGTGAGAGGCTGTCATTAAGCATGCAGGAGAGATACATTTTTCAAATGTGATGCTTTTATTATCATCTCAAAGTAAGTATTTCAGCCTGAAAGGGTAAATCACACCATGTGTACGTCCATTTCGTATATTCTGCAAACTGAGGTTATGATGATACGGTAATTTAGTTGACCAACTATAAAAATAGTTGGCGTTAGTGTAGCTTTAATCATTTTGAGGGATAATCGCTTGTACAGGAGAATATTACACTGTTTCCACTAATATTTTGCTTTCGAGTGTGGACTGGCACACGCAAGTTAACCAAACAAAAAAAAAACGCTCTCGGCCTCCGTGCCTGACTGTGGGATCAACTTAAAACAAATCATTAAAATTTTAAATGTCTATTTAATGAAAAGTAAACAAAATGCGACCTAAAAAGGTTATTATTATTATCACAAAAAACATAACTATTCTATCCACATTATACTCTCTATTTACATAACTTAGAATACAAACCTAGACGTACTTGTATAGAATTAGTTTTTATGGGGCACAATATAAATTTAATGACAATTCGAATAAATATTTGTTTGCACAACACAGATGAAATTTCTAGTAGTGAATATTTTATGTTTTCTTCCGTGGAACTTTGGAAGTGAAATTTCTTCATCTTAAAATCAAAATGTGTAATATCTCGAATTGAATCGGTCCTATTTTACAATTTATATGAATACCAAATGGAAACAAATGAAATGTATGGCCTAAATAAACAAGAATTTGGTTTGAAAATGAAGAAATCGTTCACTGTCACTTTTTCTCTGTTTTCATTTCTTCGTTGACTATTTGGGTGCCAAGACCAGTATTAAAATGAAGTAGAGAAAAATACACAAAAGCATATTTGGCCAGCTTTCTAGAAGACGGAACAAATTTAATCGGGGTATGAAATATGCACGATGTTTTTTGTTAATACTTCTTTGAAAAGTTCGTATATTTACTTTAGTTGGAATATCTATATCATATGTACTCAGATACATATTATGTCTATATCAATCGTATAATATATTAATATATATATATTGATTAAAATGTTTTAGAGTTATCCTTTGTCATTTTACATTAAAAAGTTGAGATAATAGTATATTTGTATTTTTATTTCTATTAACCCGACATTTTATCCACAACAGTTAAACAGCAGATACATTTTGTTTGCAACAAAAAAGGAGGTTGGTAAACAGAGACTGTAGGGCCGGGTAATTCGGACTTTTGTTGGGGGGGGAGGCACCCTTTGGTGGAAGGTAAACGCTGAAGTACTGTTTAAAGGCGAGAGACTACATACTGCACCTGCATTAGATCAAGTATTAAATAAAATTGAACCGGCCATCACATATAGTCGTTAGTCGTACATGTTATTAAAGCCTAGGAGAACGGGAAAGCTATTGTTATCAAAGAAACAACCGTTCAAGAAGGATTAACTGCATCCACGCCACTGGTCTAATTCCATCTGATAGACTAAAATCAACATTTACGTATTACTTTACCAAAAAAAGTGATATTCTTCTCGGTGTGGTGACTATCGAATGATCAACTTGATGTCACACGTACTTAAGATATTTTGACGAATAATAGAAGCATTTATTTAAAAAAATGTAACATTTAAGTAGATAATACACAGTTCGGATCTAGAAGATAATTCCGCACAAGTGAAGCTTGAAAGAAACCGGAATAGACCAATAAGGAATAAAGATCATCTCCAACATTTACTGGCATTAAACTGCAGAAGTAAGATTTGGGCAAACAACATCAGGTGCTGCTTTAATTAAGGTTGACTTGTAGAGTGTGACTGATCACATTGTTCAACATAGTAAGCAATTCGGATAGCACGAAACCATTGATGAAACCAAATTGCTTGTTTTCTGAAAAGTTAATGTTAATGCGAATCTGGAAATGAAAGGAAATATAAGGCAGGTGTCTTCTTTAAAATATTTTAGGTAGATCGGTCTGAGGAAAGAGAGAAGATCCAGAACTGAACAAGTAAGGCAGGCATTCACACAAATAAAAATATTCATCACAAGGTCAGATCTTAACCTGGAACTTCATATCGTCAGATCCTCTCAGTTTTACTATACGGTTGCGACAATTAGGACCTTAACCTAAACCTAGGGAAGACTCTGAAAGCCTTTCGAAGTGTATTTATGTAGAAGAATACTTCGCACAAAGAGTAAGAAATGAAGAAGTATTCAGGCGTATGATAAAACAAAAGAATTGCTATTAACAATAGCACAAGTGAAATCGAGTTTATAGGACATGTAATAAGAGGTTAGGTACTACAAATTCCTGAGAATGATCACCGAGGCAAGATACAGGGCAAACGAGGACAAAATACGTATTAAAAAGGTCTCAGAAGATGGTTTGAATACCAATCAATGTATCCAGGACTATTTTAGCTATTAGGAACGTCAACCGTCGCAAGATGAAACACTTAATGTATTTAATGTGACCTGTTACTTTTATGTTTCTTTGGGTAACACCACAATAGAAATAAAACCGGCAGGAATACCAAACTTTCAAAGTCTAGACTTCGTTGTCAATGGCCATCAATTTTTTCCATCAAAATTGAAGCAATCACATCAATAAATATAAAGCTCATTGACAACGAAGTCAGAATAGACTTTGAATTTGTATTAATATACGTAGTTTTATTTCTATTGTGGTGTTATTCTTAAAAGTATGTATTTAATGTGACCTGTTACTTTTATATACAGGGTGTATCAAAAGTACCGGTACCCCCCCATGTAACTTTTCCTATGATCGCATTATCCGAAAAAATGTTCCAGACAAAAGTTGTTCAGTTTTGACCTAGAAATTCAGTGGTGACCTTGTCCTTGACCCCAAGGTTATTTTTAGAGGTCATTTCAAGGTCAACTTTCTTTTTTTAATAGAAACCCATTTATTTTTATTCCGAAATCAGAAAAAGTGAAAAATTTTACAATTAGGTATGTACTTGACCTTGGGGTCTAAGTGACCTCTCAAGGTCATTTCAATAACAATCGTTATTTGCAGCGAATATTGTCACCTAGCTTTGAAAGAAGGTGGGGTCCCACAGGCTGTATATTCGTAGTTACCCTTTATCTTTAGAAGGGCTTTCCTCTATACGCAATCTGTGGACGCGCTGTGTAGTTTTGTATTTTTGATGAAGAACCACTGAATTTTTTTTGTTTTTTTTTAGTTAATTATTTTTAAAATTTTTTGATCGTTTTTTGTTTTTCATTATTTTATTAGTGTTGTTTAGTTTTATATGAATCAGTTGTTTTTTAAACTGTTTGAAGCCAGTTCGTGAATATTTAACATTATGTTTGATCTCTAGAGCAGATGTTCAGAGTTATTACCCTCAGCAAAATATAGAAAGTAAAAAAAGATAATTATAAAAAATGAAAAATGTTCGTTGCTAATAACGATTGATCTTGAAAGGTCACCTATACCTCAAGGTCAAATACATACTAGAATGTAAAATTTTCCGCTCTTTTTGATTCCGGAATAAAAAATAGGGGTTTCTATTTAAAAAAAAAACATGACCTTCAAATGACCTTTAAAAAGTACCTTGGGGTCAAGGACAAGATCACCACTGAATTTTTAAGTCAAAACTGAACAACTTTTGTCTGGAACCTTTTCCCGGAAAATGCGATCATAAAAAGTTACAGGGGGGGTACCGATACTTTTGTTACACCAATATAACTTTTTTGTATGAAAATAATAATTCAACAAATTATTATTATTTGCTTCCGAGCGCTTCAAATGTGAAAAAATCTGATGTTTTAAGATGTACCCTAACGAACTAAAGTCATAAGATCTAAGCCATATACTTAATATAATAATATAATATACTGCTATCGCCAGTAAGTCTAAGTTTCAGTAATTGACCCGTTGTGCGTATGCGTTACGACTACTGGCGGGTTTTTTCCCCCACATTGGAAAAACCCTCTTCCAATCAAAATTAAAATCTAGTTATCTCAAATGTTTTATAAGACAGTTATCGTGTTTTGATCAGAAGTAAATTACAAAATTTATGAACGAATTATGTGGCACGTTGTAGCCAACACAACTAGCCGGGGTGAGTAGGCGACAAAGTAGGTGGGACGAACAGTCGATAGAGTAGACATCACAAGCATTTGGCACTAGTAACCGAGAGGAATTGTAGACACGAGTAGACGGTACGAGTATGTTGCATGAGTAGGCAGCACCAGTAGGCGACAGGATTAGGAGTCAGAAACTAGGTAGCACGAGAAGGCGACACGAATAGAATGCACTACTACTCGGCACAAGTATGCGGTACCACTAGACAATACTAGTGGAAGACACGAATAATAAGTACGAGTAGGCGGCATGAGTAGGTGACACGAGTAGCCGGTACGTGTATGTATATAAGGCACTAGTAGACATTAGTAAAAGAAATACGAGTAATCGGCACGAGTATACTACATGACGGCAGTAGGAGTAAGTAATACTCACGAATAGATGCACGAGTAGCCCGACCATGTAGCCAGAATAAATAGGCTGGCTACCCGGCAGGAATAGGCAGCACCAGTAAGAAATAAGAGTGGAAGCACTGTTAGACTTTTGGTCGTGTCTCCTACAAGTAGCTGTCACGAATATTTGGCACAAGAAATCGGCGATAGTAATGGCACGAGTAGCCGATATGTGTAGGCATCACAAGTAGCCGGCAAGAGTACGTGGCACAAGTAGGCGGCACGAATAGTTGGCACGTATAGGCAGCATGAGCAGTGAGCACGAATAGGCAGCAGAAATAAGTATTCGTCACGAGTAGTCAGCACGAATAGCTGGCATAAGTTTGCAATACGAATAGAAGGTGCGAGTTGACCATACTAGTAAACGTCACGAATATTTGACTAGAGGTTTGCACGAGTTCACGTCACAAGTAGGTAGCACTAATAGATGGTTCGAGTAGACTGTTCAAGTAGGTGGAAAATTTGCGACATGAGTAGGCGGCACGAATTGAGAATATGAGTACACGTCAAGAGTATTCGATTCGAAAAGGTGGCAGCAGTAAACGGCACGAGTATGCAGCACGACTAGAAGATAAGAAGAGTCGGCACATGTAGGAAACACGAAGAGACGATACGAATAGGGGGATTAGACCGCACGAGTAGGCAGCACGACCAGATGACAAGAGTATGCAGCACGGATATTTGGCACAGGTAGGTGGCACGTGTATGCGGCACACAAAGACAGTACGAGTAGACTTTACTAGGTGGCAAGAGTAGACAGCAACAGCAGCACGAGTCGATAACCCGAGAAAATACGATTACGTTGTACAAGCAGAGAAAAACTACTAGGTGGTACGAGTAGGCGGCACGAATAGAAGCAACGAATAACCGGCACTAGAAGGTGTAAAAAATATAACAATTCTATATGACAGTCTCAGCCCGTGGCAACAGCCAGTAAAAAATATAAATCCCATGTATTTGTCCGAAAGCGGTTGCTTTGGGGTAATACATGGCTACTCCACACCTAACACAGGTGTTTCATCTTAAAATTACGTTAAAATCCCGACACAACCATATCCGTTTTTTATTAATAAAAACAATCTATACTACTAAAGTGTCCAAGTGTATGATCTGACTGATGTTGAGATCTGTAACCCTCTAAGGTTTGGAGCTACTCCCTTAAATTATGATGTAATGCTAATTTGAAAGACTATTTTAATTCCTACATTTTGGCGTTTGATTTCTTAAATTTAAAAATAAATTTATATTTAAAAAAAAACCGACTTCAACTGGCCAAACCGTTAAGATTTAAGGTACAATTCTATTGATTATTTTAGCCTATTCTTATATCCTCCTCTCTCTCCAATTTGTATTTTTTTTTCTATATTATCTACAAATTTTTTAAAACATTTTATTATTTGGACCAGTTTATATAAGTGTAACTCTAATTCACTCTATATTGCAACCACCCGGTATACGCTGGTAAAGTATCTTTGACAATAGACATTTCCGCCATCTCGTGTTTTATTTGTGGAACACTGGTTCTGTCAAGGCCGTAATTTATTTTTGCTGTGTTATAGATTAAAATTTAGTTATCCCATAAAATGGAAACAAAAACATCAAACCCAAAGTGCGGTGTAGTTGATTGTGAAAATACACCAAGAAAAAACCCAAAATTACAATTATACCACTTTCATGGATTTCCATATCAATTAGAGATAAAGAAAAAGTGAATTGCAGCAGTTCGACATCATGGGTAAATAAATTTGATTTCCACGTTGTTAGTCATTATTGTATGTATAAAACCAGAAACAAATTCAATGATTTGCAGTGGTCAAATTTTTTGCAAAAAAAGTAAACAATGGACATAACAAAAGTTACAGTCCAACTATATTTCCTGTAATATGTATATAAAAAAGCAAAATCTTCATGCTGGTTTGTGGGCTGAAAGATTACGTGTACCTACAACAAGAAAAAATTGCATCTTCAGGAGTCGATAAAGCTCCAATTGAGATTAACAATAGTAAGTAAATATACATATTAACTTTATTCAATATATATAATTGATAGATTTCACTAACAATGAAGTTTTAATGGATCAAGATAAAAATTTCGAAGTTGGAACAAGGATAATAAAGCAACAACAGATACAAATATACATGTTAATTCAGAAAGAATTGAATATTGATTATATATTATTTATAGCTTTTGTAATAACTAATAATAAAGAAGCGCTCATAAAAAAATAAAAATAATGAGAATAAAAAGTGTTATTTATTTAAAAGAGTATAAATATTGAAATATTACAGAGAAGATAGTTGAATTGTAAACTTTGTTTTTGACCGACTTCCAAAAAGGAGGAGGTTATCAGCTCGTCGCGTATTTTTTTTGTATCTACGAGGGTGAATCAAATATGAACCGGACTTTTGTTTTAAAAATTTTATTGGTTATTATTTTTCTACATAGTCTCCTCTCTTACGTATACATTTTTCCCACCGAATCGGAAGTTTTTTAATACCTTTCTCAAAGAATGAAACTGGTCGTGTCGATAACCAATTGCGCACAAACGTTTCTACACCTTCGTTGTCCTCAAAGTAGTGGCCTCCCAGTTCTTCTTTAAGTGGCCCAAACATGTGGTAGTCACATGGCGACAAATCAAGACTGTAAGGCGGGTGTTCAAGGGTTTCCCAATGCATTTTGTTCAATTTTCCTTGAGTCAATGCAGCTGTATGTGGCCGAGCGTTGTCATGCAACATAATCACATTTTGGATAGACATCTCCCGCCTCTTTTGCCGATAGGCAAGTTTCACTTGTTGGAGTAGTTCGCAGTAATACTCAGCATTAATTGTACGGCGTTCGTGCAGAAAATCGATCAGCAGTACGCCTTTCGAATCCCAAAAAACGGTTGCAAGAATTTTCCCTGCAGAAAGACGGGTCTTGGCTTTCCGCGGTGCTGCCTCTGCAGGTTTTCGCCACTCCATGCTTGCACGTTTGGACTCCGGGGTATAATGATGCACCCGCGTCTCATCACAGGTGACAATATGTCTCAAAAACTCATCTCCCTCTGCTCGATGTCTTGCTAACAGCCTTTCACATACGGCAAGACGGTTTGCTTTCTGGTCTTCCCTTAGAAGGCGAGGAACCCATCTTGCACACACTTTTCGGTAACCCAACTTATCTGAAATGGTTGATTGAGCACTCCCGTATGATATTCCAACGTGTTCAGCAATTGCCAACCCTGTAAGATGGCGGTCACCTTCAATCAGCTTACGAATTGCGTAGATATTCGCCTCATTGATGCTTGTCGTGGGACGGCGTGCATGAGGCTCATTTTCCACTGTCTCTCGGCCATCTGAAAACTTTTTGTGCCAGTCGTACACTTGGGTCCTTGAAAGTGTTTCATTGCCGAACTGTGCAGATAGTCGACGCAAAATTTCAGACGGTCTAACGCCAAAAATTTGATAACAACACGTTGCGCAACAGACGTATGCACCTCTTGCTCTGACATGATGCTACTAACAGCGCATCGAGTACGCCTCGCCAAACCGTCGAACTCTCCTCTTCTTAACATCCCTACCTAACATATATCACGCCACTCGAATTACCTACAGGGCGAGAAACAGAAAAGTCCGGTTCAATTTGATTCACCCTCGTACATTGATTTTTCTGCTCCATCGAAATGAGCACAGCAAATCCTTGAATATATTCCTGGTTGCCATGGCTTTTCATCCCTCCTGTAACTAAAAAGTTATTTTTTTCTTTATTCCTAAAAGAAAATAATATTAATTAAAAAATTAAAAATTATGTTAACCTTAAATTTCAATACATTTTGGAAAGAAAAGTATTTACACGTTTAACTTTTCTCATTTCAAGAGTTATTGAATCTTATTTTTGTTAACAGAACAACAATTCTGATTAATTTTATGTATTTAGTAATGACTAAAAACGTGGAAATTTAATTTAATTGCTCTTGACGACGAACGGCTGTAATCCATTTTTTCCTTCCTCTCCGACTGCTATAGAAATCCAGGAAAACTGTAGAATTGTAATTTTTGATCCCTTGATGTATTTTCAAAATCAACTGCAACGCAATTTCGGTTTGATGTTTTTCTTTCCATGTTATGGGATAACTAAATTTTAAACATAAATTACGGCCTTGACAGAACCAGCGTTCCACAAATAAAACACGAGATGGCGCAAATGCCTATTGTCAAGATACTTTACTAGCGTATACGTTTATGTGTATTGGTCACCCAATATATAACTATAATACAACTCTACACGATGTTGCAATCCTATTGACTGTTTCTATTTTTGTATTGTTTAAATCACCCGAAATACCTATAATTTTACTTAAAAAATTCTGTAAAACTTAAATATTTATAGGTAAGGGATAAAAGGAATAATTAATAAATAATTTTTAACAACACAAGACTAGTATTATTTATTGTTAACCACAATTACACAGTATTGAAAATATAAAAATTAGTTCATTCTGAGATCTAACACACAGTCCAATATCTTGTGTGCAAAATAAAAAAGTCAACAAAATATTAACCTGATAAGCATATTACCAAATCTGAATTGGTTCTCTAAACAACTACAAAAATACACAATTTTTCCCCTAAGTATGAGGAGGATTCTTCCTCAACCGCATTCTAAAATTCCAGTAGTAAAAACGAGCCTTTTTCAGACATTTTTTCCAATATCTGTCTGATAGGGAATTTGTTCATTACAAAAAAATTGTCAACACTTTTGTTTTTATAGATACAAAATGTATATCTCATATATATATTCACAAAATTGTCTTATAGATAGTTTTACTCTAAGCTATATATAGAGAAGAACATACCACTTACACTTTTCATAAATTATAACCACAATTAATCAAATTAGAAAGTTTTGGATAAGAAAAACTCTAAAATTTACTAAATTTTATTTCTTTACACAAATGAATGAATGAACCGCAATTATTTCATTTTATCACTAGAACGAACAGTAATTATAGAAAATGTACCCTGAAAACATGCTCAATTAATAAAGGTGATTAAGCTTTGTAGTTTCGATCATACCCTTCATGAATCTTCTGAATTGACTCTGTTAATGCTCATTATGATTATTATTAATCTCTTAGATGTATGAAGAAATTATGGTAATAAATTTCTTATTAAGGCATCGTTAATTTCATGAAATAAAAAGTTCCAGTATGACATGACATGTCGGTTATTGCTAAAAAAATATATGTACATGGATTTACTTGAAATTTTCACAGTAGGTAGAGAATAGCCCAAGTTACAGACTTTCAAGTTTATGTGATCTTATACGCAACAAAACTCAAAAAAAAATATAACTCTAGTACTGAGAAACGTATGCAACTGGATAAGCAAACATATTCTGCATGAACCACAGAACACATTTCTAACAAAAAACAGAAAATTAATAAAAACAGGCTTTTTTTAAAGATATAATGTTTCTTAAATGTAGATATAAAGATGAAACATCACTGTACTGTGAAAAATGGTGTTGTTTTCAACCACATTTAGCAAGGAATTGTTTCTCAGAGTATAAGGAAATCTTGTGGCCCTACTAATAAAGCCTGATCTCAATTTCTTTTCTGTATACACTGGCAATATTTATAACAGGAAATAGTGTTAAAGATTCTGTTTGAACAAACCATAAAAAGGTTTGGCAGAGTGATACTATTTCACCCTAGTTGTAATTTGCCCTGAAAACTGTATTTAAACAGAAGGATTGAAAAAATATGTGTCGGAATGTGGTGTGTAGTACGCTAGACACACTTAATAGTCGCGGACGATATCGTATAGAGGAACTTAAAATAATGTTACAAGAGTTACAGGAACATTCAAAGAAATAAGAAATTAGCAGACAATCAAATGGCTGAAATAAAATGAACGATTCAACTTTGCTTTTGAATATAATAGTTGCATATTACCATTAACTACATATGGAATGGAAATGATGACCTTGACAAGGAAAACTATATAACTCTATATAACCCAAAGAGCGATGGAGCAGCACATGCTGGAAATTTCTCTGAAGCATGGCACCAAATAGCAACATTGGAAATAGAACAAAGTTCCATAATTCATCAGTCGTGTAGTGAGGGTCAATGCCAATGAGTCGGTCATGTGGTAAGAGAAAACACAGAAAATGGACAAAGAGATTGACAAATTGGAGCCCACGTGAAACTAAAAGAGGCGTTGGACATCACAAAAGATGTAGATTGACGATGTGAAAACAATGGACTAAAATCGCAAAAGATGAAAACGAAAATAAATAGAATCATTTGGAAGAGGTAGTGGAAGAATACAGACTCAGAAAGAAGAGCAATGAATAAGATTTTTTAGAATATACCTTATATTGACCAAAAACTTAAAAAAGATGATACTCGTTTAAAAAGTTGATATTTGTCCAGTTACAAAGGGGAGACGTTATGATGCATGAAAACTAGGTTGACCCAGTGGATATGAAAATGTCATGAAACCTTTGGGTGTGATGTCTTCCAATAATAAAATAAGCAGAATTGATAAATTGTTTATATAAATGATAGATATTTACATACCTAATTCTCATTCTTTAAAAAGCCTCCTAAAGTTAAATATCAACTTGTGAAGTTACAATATATGAACACCTTAGATTCAAGTTTTTCATTTAAAAGTAATGATATCATATTGTATGAAGTCATATGGAAGATAATTGAAGAAAAATTGTGCTGAACCTTTTCCTTCTGAACAAAACAAGTTGGTTTGTCAGTGATGACAAAAGCAAAGTAGTTTGGTTCAAATGTGTGCAACATCTATTTCATTTGAAGCTATTGTGATAGAAGAGAAAGGAGAATAAACGAATTGATTGAATAATTACGATATTACATATGATGTCGAAATGAAAAAATTAAAAATGGTTATTATAGCAAATATATCGTTGTTTTTTGTGTTACGATGTTGCGCGTTATCCAACATCGGTCGTAAATACCGCTTTTTCATCCCCCTAAATGTTTCTTTCGTGGTTACGAAAGCAGTTTTGTTCAATCGAGAAAAGGAGTGTTTGTCTCCATCTTGTTATGTGTAACATAATCATCCAGATTTTAGTTTAAGGATGCTAAGAAGACCTGCAACTGCTGTTATCATCTACACTAGTCTCAGAATAAAGGAACATCAAGACCCCCCCCCTCAAGGATAGTGATTGTTCATTAGTGACTTTTATTGCTTTTTCCTGAAACTCCTAAATGTCGAAATTCATTTCGCGATAAAATATTAAATATATCAGCATTAATATTTTTTTGTATCTATACTTTTCAATATTTCATTATAAGTTGTGTAGCAAATTTTAAAACATATATTTATGAACTATGTAAAATATTGTAATAAATGCATATTATTTTTTAATAAATCCTAAATGTAATTGAAAATTGTAGTCCAGGTGCTTCTTATAAAAGCATAATCTTCTATTTGTCTGGAACTCAAAGGGCCAAAATCAAAATATGTTTGAAACATTCTAAAAGGATTTAATTAATCACAAAAATATACAGATATAGTTTTATAAGCAGTTTTAACTAGAAACTCAACAATGATTATTTTTAATGAGTACAAGTTATTTAATAATTTTCGCCGGACTATAACGCCAAGAGAAATATTTAAAACTTAACTTTTACCCAGAATAGCCAAATTATTTTTATAACATAAACAGAGAAAGACAGTTTTTCCAAAATCCAAAATCTCTAAAAAAATCATATGTAGTCATATATTCAGAGTAGACTGAATTCAAATTGGGAAGTACTACTATTGTAATTTTCAGGCCTGGGACAAAAACAAAAGTTCTCCGCCATGAAGGATGTCTGAAATCAGTCGTCTAAACAAATTGTTGGTTTCTTCAAATTGATGAAGTCATAACTCAGGAAAAATTGGAGGATATTGTTATTCTATAGTGGGTGGTATGTTCTACAGATAATTTTATTCATCAACAAAGCAAGGCTATTAATATTTTTATACACTTAGAAACACTTACTTGTACTGCTTAGAGGAATATTCATATACCCTGCGTATTTATTCTGTTTCTATATAAAATTTTTCATAAATATTATCATATTCTTAATGGATGGATTACACTTTTGAGCAATTAACTTATCTACAGAAAATGGGAAAATTTAGAGAAATAATAAAAAATATATGCTTATTAAATTAATCAAAACAAAATGTTATAAATTGTCTATATATAAAAAACGAACAGTGATTTGATTTTTCCAAAAATATCTATCTACATCAATATACTGTACAAGGCCCTGACAGGTCAAAAATTCAAATCAAATCAAGTCTCTAAATTTTCCCATCAAGACATTGTTACGCCCATATTACAAATTCCATTTAAAATAGCGTAGAAAAATATCCAACATCGATAAACGTATACGATTGCAATGGAATAAACCAAATAATTTACGACAAAACAAAAAAAAATCTCAACATGATATCAACAAAAAAAGTCTCTTTGGTTACTTCCTACAAATAAATTATTATACTTTAGGTAAATCAAGCATAAATTCATTGTTTTCGTTTTGTTTTCAAGTATTTGTCCGTGTCATGATTGATATTTTCAGAAATCAACAATTTATTGTTCAAGAAATGTTCAAAAATATTAATGTAGTTGTTTAACCATCTGCTCCAAAGGAACCATACAAAAAAAAACAAATGAGTTTTTTTCAGTTTGACTTTCGTTGATTGACATTTGTTCAAGATTGAGTATAAAGAAATAAAGTCAGACAAATCAGCACAACTGATCACTGACAAACCCTAGGGAAATTATCAGTTATCCTTATAGTAGGGGTGCCCAAACGGGGTTTTGCGCGTTACAAAATCATATAGGGAGAAACCTTACTCCTTGTAATGTACCCCTACCATATATGAACCCTTAATATACGGGCGTGCATTGAGGGCAGCCGATCAGATTAGTGAAAAATAATTGATCCTCAGAAAAACTCGGGCGCGTCAGATTAAGATAAAGTAAGTTAAGTACATGAAGAACAATGTATATTTCAATAAACTGACGATTTGAGCATGACATAAGCAAATGGTCGAATCATAAAGTTGTAAAAAACACGTCACCTTGAAATACTCGAGCGTAATTGATTTTTTTTTATTTTGAAGAAAAACTTTTAAGGATTACGGAAAAAATGTAATCCCACGTTTTTAATGGAGCGATGTAGCTAAAATCACCAACAAAGTGTGGAGAGTATAGCTGCTGGCTGCTGTGTATTTCCCACTTCTCGCTTCTCTTTCCTTCTCAATCTTTCTTTATCTCTGAATCTCTCACACCGCGTAGCTGTGGGAATATGCAATGCTTTCCCTTAGGGTATAGTCAAATAACTTGAAGATTAATTTAATTGTGTTTTATATGCTAAAATTAAAAAAAAAGATTTCGACGAACTATCGTTACTTTTTTATAACAATTTTGTTGATTTTCATATTTGAATTAAATATTATGCTCCTACATTTTAAAATATTTTATTCCCTATTTGTATTATTAACATTTTAATACACATTTACTTTCTATTTTGTCTGTTCATTAGGGTTTTCTCCCCTCAAAATTTTTTCCTGCAACAGATAAGTATTTAAAATCTTATTTGGAGAACAAAGTGTAGTAAGGCAATTTCGTAAAATTGCCCGGATTACTGGCTGTCCGTACAGAAATTCTTCCTCACAGTTATTCTGAGAGAAAGAGATGTCTTAAAATGATCAACCAGTATTCCTATGTATATAAATAGTGTATTGTATATTGTGTTATACGTATCTATTTGGAGACGTTTCAACTCCGACTCTGGAGTACTTGTCAATCGTTTTGTTGAGTATTTCGAGATTTAAAAAAAATTTTGCTCTGATGTGGATGTTGTTTGTCAAAAAAATAGATCTCTCCAGCTCAAATGTAGAGATATATTGCTAGAAGAGCAAAAAATGGTACCCTCAGTATCAAGTGATCGGCAAATGATATACTGTCACTGTCAAATTTTTTTGACAAACAACAAAATCCACATCAGAGCGATTTTTTTTAAAAAAAAACCTCGAAATACTCAACAAAACAATTGACAACGACTCCAGAGTCGGAGTTGAAACGTCTCCAAACAGATAACACAGATACAACACAATATACTATACTATTTATATGCAGGAATACTGATTGATCATTTTAAGACATATCTTTCTCTCAGAATAACTGTGAGGAAGAATTTCTGTACGGACAGCCAGTAATCCGGTCAATTTTACGAAATTGCCTTACTACACTTTGTTCTTCAAATACGATTTTAAATACTTATCTGTTGCAGGAAAAATTTTTGAGGAGAGAAAACCCCAATGAACAGGCAAAATAAATCAAGACCTCCTCAACAATCTTTTTGAAATTACTTACATTTACTTTCATTAATATTTTATTGTTATATTTTAATAAAACTAATTTTATTTTTATGTACTTTCATATCAATACATAATAGAATTACAAGTATATTCATATTGTTTTTATTACATCCTGTAATTGAATTTTTTTAAATCAAATTGTGAGATTAACAAGTTGAAACATCTGTATAAAAATCTGACGCGCTGGACTATTTCAAGTTCATATATTTTATTTACATTTTCAAAAATCGGTAATGACGTTTAGTCGGGTCCAAATCATCAGTCATTTGAATAGGACACTTTTTTGAGTTCACTTAACATTTCCTCTGAATATCTGACATGCTCGAATACCTTTTTATCCCTTTTTACAGCCACCCCCACTATATAATCCTCAGATTAATATCTCCCGGTTATCAGAAAGGTAATGCTTGTATACGCTATAAATGTCTGACGCCCTCAAGTATTTCCATGTGACTGTTTTTTTTATTTGTACCTGGGCTTTCCCCCCACTAAAATGACAAACTTTACATAAACTTTCATTTGTTTTAGGACCTAATCTTCATGATCCAACAGGTTCCAATGACTCTTTAGTAAGTGGAAATTTAGCATCCGGGGCTCCACTGCTATTAGAGTGGATCTGAGATATTCTTGAGCGAATGCAAGATGAAAATTGTGACAATGAAACAGGTTATCAAGAGTTATTATTCAAAACTACAGGGATGCCAAAGATAAAATCAGAATACATTAAGGCAGTCTTGCATTTTCCATGCAATATATCTTTCAGAAGTATCCTAGAATTACAAAGGACAATATAATTGGAAAATATGTTGAGCATCTCAGATTTGTTAATGAAACTGTTTTAATTATCAAGAATTGATAGGAACTGCAACCACAACGAATTGGAATTATAACACTAAGAACTGAAATGTACCTAAGAAATACCAGTATATCAAAGATAATGTATAATGAAATAGAAGAATACTGGGATTAATTAATACAAATATTAGGTTGTTGTCAAAAATAAATACATCAAAACATAAATTTCAAAGTAATAATACTTAACAAATAACTCAAGTACAATTTAGTTGATAATACATGGAAAATATGACATTCAAATAAGAAATTTAAGAAACTACCCTGAATTTTTTTGCAGAAGTTGCAAATAACCAAATCAAAACATAACAATAATACAATAAAAAACCTTAATTCATTTGGTTTGTTCTCGTACTTTTTGCTAGAATTAATTTACATTTCGTATAGTTGTTGTTTTTGATCTTACGATGTTGCGAGTTATTTAATTTCGGTTGTAATAATTTCCCGATTTTTGATTCTCCTACGGGAGCGCTTTTGAAAAGCAGTGTTTACACAAAATTCATTGTGGTAGGAAGGTGAAGTAAAGTTGGGGACCTTTTCATTGATTATGACTCGTATAGAAGAAAGGCTATTCAAGATTTTTCCTTCTTCGGATAATACACAACTGTTTAACACTCTTATACTTGTATAGATTATATTCATTTGACAGGTCAAAATTATGTGAAAATTTTAGCAAAAACAATTGTGAACAATAAATTATTATATTTCTTAAAAAATAATAATAGAAAAACACCGATATATACTTATTATGTTTCTGACTTAGAATTTCCAAATGGCAATGGCACTTTGTCGTAATAAATTATTAAAAATATTTGTATTCATTACGTATTTTTTGATATTTGACTTATTAATATTTCCAACAACAATTGAAAATGCTTTAATGATTTTATTTTTTATTGTTTTTTATTTATTACGTTTACTAAATAATTTTGAGACGTTTATTGTGTTTAATAAATAAATATTTCATTTTCTCGTCACAAAGAAAGATTTCCGTGTAAATAAAAGAAATTTGGTAATTAAGGAGTTCATTAAAGCATGCATTATTGGCATACAAAATCATAATTTATTTATTTCTCTGTGATGAGGGAGCAAGAAATTAAGATAATTAAAAGTATAGTATATCAATTTATTAGTTAAATTATTAAGAAACGATCGTAGATCTTGTCAAATATATAACATTGCATAGAAGAGATTTGTAGCATAAGATTAAAAGTAGTTAGTTTCCCCAATTTGCAAATTTTTGATTTGCGTCCAACATACGATATTAATAGATACAGTTTCCAGAAAATGCTATTGAAATATATAAACTTACATTGCAACAGGATTAGGGGTAATGTGGCCAACGGGAGTTAGTTGGCAATAGTGATCACTGATCACCTCAAAATAACAAAAACTGAGCACGACCAATCGATGCTAGAGGAACTAAACGTTAGCATTACGTCATTCTTGTGCGCGACCGGTGATTGGCTCAGTTCGCGCGACCCGTCAGAGACTATCAGGTGTGTGAAGGTTTCGCGAATTTTTCGAGTTGAAAAATCCGAAGATAAGTCACAAAATAACAAATATTTATTTCTGTACTTGTAATGTGTAATAGTCGTACCATTTTAGCTCTCAATTCAATAGTCATATTGTCATTTTAATTTCTAATTTCTTGTCAGGAATTTTTTTCATCTCTTTGCCCATGTAGGTAATCAGAGTCAGGTGATCCCAATTACTTACATAGTAATCTTCATTGCCCACAGTACCTAATCTCGGTAAAAATTTGTTTGTAGATGCCAAGGGTTCGTTCTAGAAAGACCAAGCTAACTGGACTATACACCAACTGTAAAAGGCTGTAAAGCTCATCGATGAACAGAATTATTCAATAAGAAAAGTCGCGAAGTCCATGAATATTGCATTTGCCAATCTTCACAAGAGGTACAAAAAAATATAGCTAAGACACCTCGTCTCGGCCGTAAAACTGTCTTCCCTCCTGAGATGGAAGAATAATTAGCGGACATAATCAAAAAAATGGCCAACATATTCTACTGGTGCACCCCAGTCAAAAGAAAAATACCAACATTTGAATACGCTAAAGTCCTGAATCTGAAATGTAAAAACACAGTTTTGCACCCTAACACCAAACCTTTATTTCAAACACTCAACACCGCTTCAACAACTTAGAGTTGTTGAAAAGTCTCACAATGTGAAATATAATGTATAACCTTGTACTTAGGTTCCATTGTCGCCTATGCGGACGATTAGACGCTGGTACTAAGGACTAAAAAAAATAAAGAACAGCTAATGGGAATATTGTAGATTATTAGAAAGTTGTTTGAAGCATCAAGGTTAAAGGGGGAGATGATACCATTACATCAGTGAAGTACCTGAAGTATTTGGGAGTAGTGTTAAAGACCAAGATTATTTTCAATGAGAAAATCAGAAAAGTAACAGAGAAGGAGAAAAGGTAATGGATCTTGAAAGAAAAAAAATCCAGAATTGGGGGGGCGTGTTGAGACAATTTTTTCCTATTTGCCCCCTCTAGGACAATTTTTTGTCAAATTTGCATCTCCCTAAACTCAAAAGCTGGGTACGCCCCTGGCGTCAATGATCAGCAACAAAGGTCTAGGGCAACTGACTGGTATAAATCTATATTAGTACAGATATCTGATATCATATAGTCTTTTAAGCTATTGGTGAACATAGACAGTGTTTTTTAGTAATACGAGAATCCAATAGATGGCGCTGCCATTAAGAACCATTGAGGTAATACTTAACAGAGTACTTGAACTACGAGAAAAACCTAACGCGCGGCGAAAGAAAAAGGAAACGTAGTAGAAGTAGCTACTGGGCGTACCCAAAAAATACAGGGTATGTTAATTTTTTCTAGTTTTTACTTTGCTACGTAAAACATCGATGTTTTCGTACATCGACATCTTTAAGGCGAACGTGGTGGAGAACATGGAGAAAACAGTTCCGGGTACCTAGAGGGCAAATGGAGGTGTTTTAGTGAGTGAGGGTCTGGAGTGATCTCTACAACTTTCAGCTAATGGTAAACGAAACAAGATCGAAGGATCAATTCTTAGACCCCCTATCTCAAATTGTCCACATTTTAATGATATTATCTTGTTTAGTTTGCTTGATAAATCAAAATTTTTAAGATGCATATAGATATTCATAGTTTTCCCTTATACGATTTCAATTGTTGCAAGAAATATACCATCAAAACTTCATAACGAACCAAGTGCCACAGTTTCACGGCCAATCAAACTACTTACAAATATTTATACAAAGAAAAAAACTGTATTACAAAATTCATGCTAAAAAGTACACTTATATAATTTGTCATGTTGTGTATATATAAATAATATATACATCGTCCTCTTATCAACACACGGGGCACTCGCGATTGCACAATGACAATATTAATAATAATAAAAATCGTAACAATTGAAAATGGCAAACTCTATTTAAATAAAAAATCGTGAAAAATAAAAACAACAATGTTTCATTCGGCGGTACCGCAGGAACTTAAAACTGGTCCCTTTAGGTCCTTGCAATAAGCAAAAACTATCGAAAAAATTAAGAACAGCTACCTGTATAGTGAACGAAACTTAACCTAATAGTTGTTTGTGGTGAACTAGTAATTAAATATGGCAACAAATTAGATTCACTCTTTAAGCTAACTGATCTTGTGACGTTTGCTGACGAATTCCGTCGGACTGATGCAATGCATTTTCGATACGGCAAGCGATTCCCCGACGGTACCATCGCTGCTACCATAAACGCTAAGGCTGTTATCCAATATGTCTTGTTTCTAAAGTAAAAATATTGGATTAGTAACTTTTTTGATTTAACTAATAATCGTAGGAGAGATAGAGCGGGATTTTGCTCGACATCGAGAAAATGGACAGAATGTATCGTATTAAGTTCAATTCCTGAACTACATCACGTTTCTAGGCAGGCGGCAGTGGAGGTGATAACCGAGGATACTTACAGGGGGTGAAAGTGGTATTTTTTTTTTGGTCATGCCCATCATCGAGTAAACGTTCCAAAATTGGCTGCATACAAGATTGTGATGCATTTAAGCAAACTAGTTGTCGCCCAGTGGTCGAAATTCGACCAATTGTGTCAATATCCCTGGCAGGTTAAGTAACCTGAAAATTTTATCGTAACATTCTATCCTAGGACTTTAGGGAGAACAGCAATTAGACGGAACGGATCCAGATTCGGAACCTCTGTGTTATAGTTTCCTCGAAAATCATAGATGTCGGTCTTACATCTCGCTTCTACAAATAAGTAACTAAATTCAAGTTTTTTTCAGATATAATTCATAGGACTTTATGTGTGCTCAAATTCGTAATTCTTAATTTAATATTTTTTCTAACCTCCCTGCATTGCTATAATTGCACTCAATTCTCTAACATTTATTAAAATCCTCATTATAATAATTCCATCTAATTATATACTTCCACCACCCTGTATATGAAACTGCTCATGGACCACGCATAATATTTTTTAACATTTTTGAAACACCCGGTAAACTATTCTGACACTGCCTATGAGCCACCGTATTTACTCTTTTGTTTATGAAATTTGTATCATCATCCTGTATATCTATAATTCCTCTCACCCTATATTTCATCTTCCATATATATACAACTGCTTATGGGTTACGAAATGTTGCATTTCCATTTCCGCCACCCTGTATATGCATCTATGTATAACATTTTTTGTACCACCCTGTATAACTGTAATTTTACTGCACCTTCTCTTCCAAGAATCCTGTAAATTCAACCGCTAATGGCCTTCCCTATATAATTATTTTATTAGTTATAATTGCACTCTACTCTATATTTTAAACACCCTATATATGCAACTGCTTATGTGCCGCCCACGAAAAAAATGATTTCTAACAAATCTAGAATCGCTCCATATAATTATAATATACGTTTACTTTACCACTAAACAATAACAACGCTTGCATGCCACTTCCAGAAGTACATGCTCTAAGTATATAACACCATTGGTCCTTCTATATATAATTACTTAATGTTTTGAGTCTGACGGCGGCGGCACATTCAGTTGTTTGGCGTTGACATTATGGACGTAAATAATTTTTATTATATTTTATTTAATGAATGAACCAATATTATAAATTAATATTAGCATTCTGCACTGAAGGTTGTCAGTAGCTACTGAACAAAACAAAAATGAAGAAAATCGGTTGAGAGACAGAGGAGAAAATGGTACCTAATAGTTTTGTCTTTGCCTATTTATATATAGCTTCCCGAGAGGCATCTGCCTAGAGCGTTATCATCAAGCTGGCGGACAGGGGTCAACTTGTCAAAAATAGGGCTTTAACTTCGTCATTAAGTAATAAAAAGAACGCCATTTCCACCATTTTTTTGCTTACACAAAAGAAATCATAATCCAAAAGGACGTACAGCTAAATGACATAAATATATTTTCCATGATGTCATTAATGTGGTCTGTATGACGTCATACACAATTTTTTTAAATGCGAAACCACATTTTTTATTAAAGATTCGGAAAGAGCGAAAAATTTCATATCCGAATATGACTTTGACCATGAACTTGATCTTCCGGGTGATTCCAAGTTCAAAGTTTTTTTTAAAAAATTAACCAATTATAGCTAAATTAGGTGTACGGGGGTTTTCGACATCGCTGATTTCGAATCTGAAATCAGTTTTTCAAAATTCACAATCCAAGATGGCGGACCAATTTTTTGAAAAAAGTCAACCAACTGATGCACAACCAATTCACGGTAATCGATGTTTTTAATCCTGATCCGACAGATGACTCATTCAAAGAGGGTATTCCAAATTAAAAACAACTTTGACGTTTAACTTGGCCACTACCTGTTTTGAAAATTTTCAAAAACTGATTTCATATTGGTAATCATCGATGTCGAAAACCCCCCTATACCAAATTGGGAGTAGGTTGCTTGATTTTTTTCAAATTGTCAATTTTCAAAATCTGATTACGAATCTGAAATCAGATTTTCGCAATCCAAGAGGGCGGACCAGTTTTTCAAACAAAAACTGATTTCAGATTCGAAATGAGCGACGTCGAAAACTCCCCGTACACCAAATTTGACTATAATAGGTTGATTTTTCAAAGTTTGATATTGGAATGACGTTGAAGGTCAAATTCAAGGTTATGGTCAAAGTTATATTCGGACCTGAAATTTTTCGCTCTTTCCAAATCAGTAATGAAAAATGTGGCTCCGCATTTAAAAAAATTGTGTATGACGTCATATAGACCACATTAATGGCGTCAAGAAAAATATATTTATGTCATTTAGCTGTACGTTCTTTTGGAATTATGATTTATTTTGTGTAAGCAAAAGAATGGTGCAAATGGCATTCTTTTTACTTAATGACGAAGTTCACCCCTATTTTTGACAATTTACCCCTGTCCGCCTCCTTGATGGTAACGCTCTAGGCAGACGCCTCTCGGGAATTTGCTTAAATGCATCACAATCTTGTATGAAGCCAATTTTGGAACGTTTACTCGATGATGAGTATGACCAAAAAAAATTACCATTTTCACACCCTTTAACCATCCTGGGTTATCACTTCCACTGGCGCCTGCCTAGAAACGTGATGTAGTTCAGGAATTGAACTTAATAGGATACATTTTGTCCATTTTCTCGATGCAAGCAAAAAACGGCTCTATCTCTTAGACTATAAAGATATCATATTTCACCACTGCATCATATTACATAAACTATATTCATTTGATCAAATGAAACCCCGATTTCTTTGTTTTATATCACTAGAGTTATTCACACTATGTGACTACATAGTTTCGACGCTAACGCGTCATTATCTGACGTATATGCCAATGAAAAAATTGAATAACTAAGCAACTAATCCATTTTAAACATTAATAAGAACTTAATATAATAAAGATATGAACTGAACAAAGCAAAAGCATATTAGGAATGAAAATTTGAAAACAAAAAATAGAGAAATAAGAATATCAAGTTTCAATTAGCAATAATGGAAGGAAAAACCCATTCATCAGTAATTCAAACAGGTAGCCATTTTGAGGGATAATCTGGATAATAGTTTCTGCTATAATTTAAAATTATGGTGTTTTCAAGTGAAAGAAAAGTGTGTCCTGTTTGCATTACTTGATTAGAAAAGGTTGAATCTGTTTTTTGTAATCTATAAGAACGGTAATGTTCAGAGTATCTGGGACATGCGAACGTTCTACTACTCGACGGATGACCTCAGTCGAATGAAAACTAATAGAAATTGGTATTCTCGAAGATCGAATACGACCGAAGCAATGCGTTTTTCAATGTATACATAGTGTACGCTGGCAGGACCGTATACGACCGTTTTAGTCGCATAGTAGGATTTCAAGAATTGGGCCCTAGGTCGAAACATTTCTTGTAGTCATTCCAACAAAGAAGCTATTACAGTTGGAACATTTAAGCTTATAAACTCCTGATTTGTTGTATATATTTTCTTTGTCGTTACCGTAATAAGTTTGATAATTGAAATTGCGGTTTAAAACTAACTTTTATATCTTGAGATGATAATATTGTGGCTATTTTGTTACTGACGTTGGCGAAATAAATTAAAGACATGTATTTTATTGGATCTTAACAAAAGGATAAATACTTAAATGGCTTAGTTGAAGATCTTTGTGAAATTATTATTTTTTTATTAAAGTTGAACTAAAACCATTATTTGCGGCTATAACATAAATTATATTTAATTATTGTCTGAGTTCGCCCTTTGACATGGGTATAGAAAATGCACGATGAATCAGTTCATACTTTTAGTTAGTTAAGTTTATATATCACTGGACTTATTATACAGTGAGGACACGTGGTTTGGAACAAATTCATTTAAAATTCAGGTGTTGTTTTTTTTTTTGGAAAAACGCTCGGACACGTCGTTTTTTTTTTGGACTGCAGTTTTTGTGATGATAAACTCATTTATACAGGGTGGGCCAAAAATAAATTGCAACCATCACTTCATTTTTTCAAATGTAAACGTTTTTTATTTTATTTTTGAATTCTGCATTGAATTCTAAGTATTTTTCATGTACAATGTCCTATACCGAAAATTAAGTTATTTAAAAAATTACATTTCTTTGAAAGTTAAGAAAACAACAGTAAAAAATAAGGTGTTTGTTGGTTTGAACCTATTTTTTTAGGTCTGATTTTATGTTGTTGAATAAAAACCCTTTTTTAATGCTGGAGTTTTTAACACTTGTTTATTTCCATAGCAAACTGTACTATAATTTTACTGTTTAACTGAAAAGCAGCGAAATAGAAATTTTGTCAGTGGTAAGATATGGCGACAGAACTCGAACACAAGCTAAAGTTTGGGAATTGTTTAATATGAAATACCCGGAGCGGCCTAATACACGACAGTTTATAAAATAGAAAAAAAATCTAGAAATTGGCCACGTAAGAGACAATTACAAAACCAAACATCTTCCAGAAGATACACAATTGTTTTGCTCGATTTACAAGAAAATCCTCACAAATCCACTAGACAAATAGCCGCTGAACAATCAATAAGTAAATCTTCTGTTCTAAAATGCTTGCATAGAAATAAATGACACCCATACAAAGTTCATTTATTTCAGGAACTTACTGATGATTTGGACGGAGAGTAGAATTTTGCGAAATAATGATGGATAGATGCAATGCCAACTCGCACTTTTCAAGTAAGATAGTTTTTTCCGACGAGGCAACATTTTGTTTAAATGGTTCAGTAAACAGTAAATTTTCGATATTGGGCATCAGAAAATCCACATTGGATTATGTAAAGTCATACAGTTTTCCAAGAAAGTTAACGTATGGGCCGGAATTGTGGGTATTTCAATTGTGGGTCCTTTTTATTGACGGAACACTTAACATGGAAAAGTATTTAGACGTATTAAGAAAAGACATAATATCTTGTATAACAGAACTTTACCCGAATGGTGAAAATCCCAATATACTGCCAGATTCGGTATGGTTTCAACAAGATGTAGCGGCCCGCACTATTCGCGAACAGTGCGAGACTATTTTGACAATATTTTCCCAAATAGATGGATCAAATGGCCAGCTAAGTCTTCAGATCTAAGCCCTTTAGATTTCTATCTTTGGGGTTACGTGAAATCGACAGTCTACTTTAATAAGCAGGAAAATATCGAGGAGTTAAAGATAGAATTAGGGCCGAAATACAACGAATCCTGCCACAAACGCTAAATGAAGTGTTCTTAACTTTGAAAGAAATGTAATTTTTTAATAACTGGTAATTTTCGGTATAGGGCATTGTACATGAAAAATACTTAGAATTCAATGCACAATTCAAAAATAAAATAAAAAACAAAAGTTTATGGTCACAATTTATTTCTGGCCCACCCTGCATAAATGAGTTTATCATCACAAAAACCGCAGTCAAAAAAAACGTGTGTCCGAGCGTTTTTCCAAAAAAACAACAACACCTGAATTTTAAATGAATTTGTTCTAACCCACGCGTCTTCACTGTATATATTACAAAGAAAATAGTTTCATTTGATCGTTATAATTGATCACAAGGCAACGGCTTCAACAATTCTATATTCATTTGTCTAATATTATAATACATGCATTAATTATTTATTTGTATGTAATGTATGTATGGTATATACATAAAATAGATATGAGACAAAATATGTCAAGTAGCTTTTCTGCATAATATGCTTGAAGGCACGTATTTCAATAAACTTATGCGGTTACTGAGTTGTGATATTTCGATTTCTTATCGATTATGATAAAACGTTAAGTGAATTCACAATTACCTACAAATAACTTCAGAAAAACATTGTTCGATTACTCAATCTTAAAAAGACAGTGAAAAAAATAAAATACTGTTACGAAATTTACCCAAAGCCGACCCTGTGTCATTTCAGCACGACAACAAACGCTTTAAGATAAAAAATACGATTCTCGAAAAGACTCGGCAGCGGAAGGAGCGATAATGATTTTTACTGGAGAATTCGACGCTGGTGATATAAAAGAAGCACGTCACGATCGCCAGGCAGTTATACCGCGACGACTAGCGTATATGGGATTGTTATTGTATTTAAATCAGCTGTTTGAATGTAAATGAAGTTCTAGAAAAGTGAAAGTGCATATTAGTTGTTATAATTTTAAATTGAACCCACGAAGTATATTGCAATACTAATAAAAATTTGATATGGAACATTTCAACCATATCACACATTTATATAATACTTACAATTCCTTCCAAAATTACAGCTATTGGTACAACTCCGGTTGCTTCTGCTACTTGGTGTTCTATCAGGTAAAACATATATTCGTCATACAGCAGTCGAATCAAATGGAATGACCCAAAGCTGGCGGCAGAACGAAGCGTTAAATCTCGAATGACCATAGAGCTACAAAAACGTTAGTGTATTACATTAACTGACAAACAATTTCAACTGATAAATTGAGAGTATATATAAATTGTCCTGAGACTTTTAATTGGTGGTGCATTCATTTTTTGATTATTACTGATGTGGTACATTATTTGGCTGTGAACACATGATAGATTATAGCTGGATTAAAAAATTCTATTAGTCATCAAGAAAAATCTAGCAGATCTGGAACTGTTAGGAAAAGTCGATCAGTTTGCGGGAGAACCCGTTGACAAGGGTGGGTATTTTTTCTTTAAGAACTCTCTCTGCCCTTGGAGGTTGTTAGAAGTGATTTCTATACTGTGTTTTTACAACTATAACCGCCTTCTGATACGTATTTGAGTCCCGGTGTATTAAAGAATGTCTGTAGATTGTCTTTAGTTAGCCTTTCTAAGTGGACAACAATTGTAATAACGTAACGTAACGAAAAGTGTACTTTTATAGATATTGCATGGATGTCATTTTATTTATTTATTTTATACCCATACAAAATAACTTTTAAAATATTTTTCTCCCGGACTCATGATCAGAGATCCCAAAACCAATTTTGGCGTATATCGGTTAATTAAAAATTTTTCATCTGCCATCTTGGATCTGCCATTTTGAGTATTGATCAGATCAGAGATCTTAAAAACCATTCCAAACCAATTTTGGTGTAATTGGCAATTATTTTCAAAAATTTAATTTTTCTGATTTTAAAAATTGATGTGTCAAAAGATTGGCAAAAAGAGACCTTTAAAAGAGGTATCACATATTACCCCTTTGTATTTAAACTTGTAGAAGTGATATTCACCCCCCACTTAGAGGTTGAAACTGCAGGGTGACCGAGTCGTGTAAAATATGTCCGCTAGTAAATATAAATTAAAGGGTTTGTCTTTTTCTTTTAAAGATATTTTAAAAGTTATTTTGGGTGGCTAGTTTTGAAATGGAAGCCCTGCATATTAAAATATGTTTTAGCAGCAAAGTGAGTTTCATTAATCAAAAGTATTTCTATAAAATTTCCATCACCAATCCACTAAGGAACTCTTAGAAACTCGCAAATATTAATTATTCCTTCTTCAATTTCATGTGGATTCTCCTCAGCCCATATGTGTTCATTATGAAAATTTATGATTGAAGTCCTTGACAAACAGGATTGTTCAATAGTCTGTTGAGGTACCACTGACAAAAAATAATTCTTGGATGACAATCTCGAGGCAACAGCGCCTGCACCCTCTGAATGTGATAAGGATAGAGCAAAGAATCCCGCAAGATCCGCCAAACAACTTGATGACTTGTATTTAAGGTAACACTAATTTTTCTTGTACTGGTTCCTGGATGTTCTTCTATTTCGTTCAGCACTGCCTCTTCGAGTCGTGGTGTTCTCACACTTCGTGGTCTACCTGCATTAATATTTTTCGCAGAAAAAGATCCAGTTTCTGAAAGACGCCTGTGAATATTAGAGAACATCCGATGACCAGGCATCACTCTATTGGGATAGCGTTCCATGTAAAGACGCTTAGCTTCTCTTGAATTACCATTTGCAAGACCATACATTGAAATGCATGTCAGCCATTTCGGAATTCGTAAAATTCGGCATGTTTTGATATTAAAATGCAACCATCTTTAATTTTCAAAACACAGGAGTTTAATTTGATGTGTCAAAACTAACAATAAATTTATTCACCACAGCCTACTAAGTAGGTAACTAGATTTCTATGACAATTCGGAATTTTCTGAGGATTTCAAGAGAATCATTCAAAATTTTTTTCTCGAAACCGGTACTAGATACGACAAAACTACAAGAGAACATAAAGTTTGGTATAACAAGAAAGCTTTTCTTTACAATTTTTGAAAGTACCAGTGGCTCACCAAAAAAAAGTTCTGAAGGACAACAGTGGACAGTGTTCCCGAAAAAATATCGCCCTGCAGATTTGCAATCGAAATTGGCATGTCACAAGGTGTAAACTCTCAATTGTAATATCTATGCCAAATTTCATTTGAATATCTTGTGAAGTACAGATACTATGAGAAAAAAACTTTGCGGACCCATGTTTATAGGACTTTTTCTTCCTAAAACTATTTAAGGAATCTCCCCTTTTCGTTTGTACCTCCAATTTAGGAACATCCTGTATATATGTCGGGTTTTAATCCACGAGGGAATATCGGGTTTGATCCGAAGGAGAATAAATGTGGGCTAAACATTTATTCGACAAACAATAATCACACTAAACTGACAGAAGGCACCATAATGATCCACCACTGGAGTTTCAAACTATACGAACAATAGATAATGTTGATGATCAATTTATCTTGGGTGCCACCTAACATAAATTCGATCGGCGTAGCGATATGATATTATTAATCTAAATTGGTACACAAAGTATTCTACTGGGAACCGCGGCGAGATCCCGATTACGCGATAGCCCTCTACGATCTTACCTCGCTCGAGGTTCGAACAGAACTGCCTTCGTTATTCTCGATATGATTCTCATCAAGAACATCGTGCATAACACACCTGACTCATAGACTACACGTAATCAACAGCTCGCAGGGTGATTCTGATTGTGAATCACCCACGATCCCTAGCTGGCAAATTTGTAATAGAATATAATAAACGCAATAATCGCAAACATAAGTACGAAAGCATAAATACCATGTTTCTGATAATATAAACTATAGTCTTTAGACCTTCGCCACTTTAGAAACCAACTATTTCGTTATCTCCGACATATATATATATATATATATATATATACATATAAACCATTCAAAATAAAGAACTTACCTGTAAAAACTCCACTTCAACAAAAACTGCCTAGCCGCTCTTGAAAAAGTGGGCTTGCCCTCGTACGGTTTCAAAGCACTTTTGACTACGTTCTTCAACCACGACGCCCACTGCTCCAAAGAATTCTGCTGCTGCAACGTCAACTTAAAATCGTTCTCGAAACGGGCCACTAACTCGTTGTCGCACTGACAAACGAACGAAGCTTGTTCCCTAACGCTGAGAAAATCGACCCGATTCAAATCGGCCAACATTTGACCGATCTGATTGCTGTTGTGTAAAACGGCTCGAGCCGCCTGCGCCAGATGATTGAGAGAGGTGTAACGGCGTAAACTGGAACTGAAAGCCGATACGGCCCTCAGTTTAATTTGAAACACGGCCGATGGAGCCTCAGTCATCGCGCTAGTCAGCCAACATTCTAAATCTGTAAAAACAAATCTGTAAAAAAAATATCTCAGATATTAAGATAAAGGATAGCTGTGGCATCTTAACAGTTTACCTTTACGGATGTATGAGAATAACTATCACACTGATAGTTATAAGTTTCAGACGTACCAAATTTTTCAAGTCCTACCTCAAACCCCGTTATCAATGGAAATTATAAATTAAAAATTGAAAAATTAATTCAATTAATTATGAAATTCTATTTTATATATAAAAAGGGCAGCATAAAAAAATCTTAAAGCTTATATACATTAATAGTAAATCTATTTGTACCTACCAGCTGACTTTGTGAAATCGCCAAAAACGCGATCAAATGATTCCGATGTTTCAGTGATACCGATATAGGAACTATTCATACAGTGTGGAACAGGCAAATGGAATAAATTCGATATCGAATAAAGGAGGGCGAGTTGGGAAAAACCCTGAACGTCAATTTGTATTTTTAAATGCGCATGTTTAGAAAAAATATATATAGGGTGTGTCATGTGACAGTTACCGTTTGAATTTCATTAAGTTTCTCGCTTATTTCACGAAAATGTTTCCAAATTTGCTGCCTGTATTTCAAGGAACAATTAGCAAAATAGAAAAGCAGTTTCGCGAGCTTGGTCATGTAAGACAGATAAAATAATTTGGTCAAGTGCAAGTTGGACTCGCATACTTAGGGTTCCGTACCACCTTCAAGATTCTAATATTCCAGTTTCAGACAAGCAAGGAATGAGTGCATTTTCTTATATTTACCCTTATATCTTTTAAAGGAAGCGTTTTAAATGTATGAATAAACACTTTGATTTTCCACACATAGACTTTTTATTTTATCTGCTTCAGGATTCGCTTGATTTTTATCAGAATACATATGTATTTAATTTCCTAATTTGGCCCCCAAAAATTAACATTTTTTATTTTACTAATAAACTTTCAGAGAAGTCTTTTATAATCTACTGTCTGAGTTTTGAGGCTCTGTAGATTGGAAGATAAAGGGAAAAATTATTAAATCTGTTATTCAAATTATTAAAAAATACAAATAAAATATATTTTTCAAAATTTAAAGAGTGTAGTTTCTAAAGTGGGAATTAAGACGATGTTTAATATTTTTGTTAGTATCTTTTAAACAAATCATTTAAAAATATGATATATTTGTAATTCACATAATGAGCCTTTTATCTGATATATTACATGATGCTTTTGAAAATTGAAACTTTATTTTCCATTTAATTGTATAATTTGTCCCTAAAATTACTATGGGGGTTTTCTAATAATTTATTTTCCGTTTAATTCTATTATTTGGGGGCCAAATAATAGAATTAGGGATTTTTTCATATTTTTCCAATAAACAAAAAAAATTAGGTCTTATAGTTTGAAGAATAACGGGGGGAATGGGTAATTTTTTAAAAATATTTTTTTAATATATTTTAAAATATTCATTTAAAAAAAAATTAAAAAAATATATTTGTAGTCGTCATCATGAGCCCTGTGATTTGATATATTACATGACCCGTTAGAAACAATTATAATTTTTTATTTTTCATTTAATTCTATAATTTGCCCCCCAAAATGAATATTTGGGGTTTCTCCTTATTTTTTCAGTAAAGTTCAGGTGAGGGGCTATACTTCAATTTTTTCAAAATTTTTCAGCTTATGGTTTCGGGGAATGGGTAAATTTTTTTATATTTTTGTTAATATCTTTTAATTAATTTATTTTAAAAATATGAAAAAAATATATTCGTTTTCTTCATCATGAGGCCTTTCATTTGATATATAACATGATGGGTTAGAAACAATTTTAACATTTAATTCTATAATTTGCCCCCCAAAATGAATATTAGGGGTTTTTCCTTATTTTTCCAGTAAAGTTCAGGTGAGGGGCTATACTTCCATTTTTTTTTAATTTTCCAGCTTATGGTTTCAGATATAGGGAGGGGATGGGTAATTTTTTTTATATTTTTGTTAAAATCTTTTAATTAATTCATTTTAAAAATATGAAAAAATATATTTGTTTTCGTCATAATGAGCCCTTTCATTTGATATATAACATGATGGGTTAGAAACAATTTTAATTTTATATTTTCCATTTAATTTTATAATTTGCCCCCGAAAATAAATATTAGGGGTTTCTCCTTATTTTTCCAGTAAAGTTTAGGTGAGCGGCTATACCTCCATTTTTTTTTCAAAATTTTCCAGCTTATGGTTTCGGAGATAAGGAGGGGAATGGGTAATTTTTTAAATATTTTTGTTAATATCTTTTAATTAATGTATTTTAAAAATATGAAAAACATATATTTGTTTTCTTCGTAATGAGCCCTTTCATTTGATATATAACATGATGGGTTAGAAACAATTTTAATTTTATATTTTCCATTTAATTCTGTAATTTGCCCCCCCCCAAAATTAAAAGTAGAGGTTTCTCCTTATTTTTCCAGTAAACTTCCGGTCAGAACCTATGCCTCTTTTTTTTCAAAACTTTACGTTTTATAGTTTCAGAGATAAGGGGGGGGGATGAGTAAATTTTGGTATATTTTCGTTAAAATATTTTTAAATAATTTTTTTTAAATATGAAAAAAATATATGTGTTCCTCAGAATGAGACCTTTCATTTGACATATTACATGATACGTTTGAATTTTTTTTATTTTTAAATTTTTATTTAATTCTATAATTTACCCCCCAAAATTAATGGTTTCTCCTTATTTTTCCTGTGAAGTTTGGGCAACGTTCTATATTTCCTATTTTTTCAAAATTTTAGGCTCAGTAGTTTCGCAGATCCGGAGGGGGGGCACGATCTATTTTTTTTTAGTTTTTCCCCCAGAAGTACCCCTAATATCAAATTTTTTTTCTTTTACGATAAGTACTCCTGATCGGGCCACTAAACTATACATTGATACCAAATTTCAACCTCTTCCGTCCACTAGTTTAGGAGAAAATTGCTGTGTTTTGACAGAGGCAGAAATCCGGAGTGATATTATAAGGTTAAACAGTAGCTGCCAATGCTCTAAGTGCTAACAAGAAATTGGATATTATGCTTGAGTTTCAAGAGAACCCACATAATTCTGGTCGAAAAGCAGCCCCACTGTTCAATCTTAGCCACACATCAATTTTTCGAGTTTTAAAGGAAAGTAAAATGCATCCCTATAAAATGATGCCGACTCAGGAGCTCATGGAAGATGATTTCGATACGAGAATGTATTTCTGTGAATAAATGACGGTAAGGTTAGATAACAATGTGATCCAATTAGAAGACGTTTTGTTTTCTGAAGAGACTTCAAGGTCATGTTAATCGTCAAAATTGCGGCTATTGGTGTAATGAAACATGAGAAACATACGCAATAACCTGAAAAAGTTAATGTTTGGGCAGGAATTGTTGGAAATCATATTGTAGGTCCCTTTTTCATTGATGGCAACTTGAATGGAGATAAATATTTAGAACTGCTCCAACTTTGACAAACTTATATCCTGATCCAGTAAATCCACAAGTTCCTGCCAATACAAAATGGTTTCAGCAAGATGGAGTACCGCCCCATTATTAAATCAATTTATCTATTTGTGCTGTTTAAAAAAGATCCGATGAGTTTTCTTCGAAAAATGCATCATTTTCCCAGTATTTGAGTTTGAATCTGTCAAATTTTGCATTTGAAGAAAACAGCTAAACATTGATAGGCCGTATTTCGGTTCCTATTAGTCGTAGAAACATTTTATCTATCTTTTTAAAAGCTACAAATTTGTTCTCTATATTTTTTGATAAAATGCATAATTTTCGAGGAGTACCGAGCAAAGCGAATACTTTCCTACTTTTTTAAATTTTAATTGCAGTTGATTACTGTTTAAATATTATTGGTTAGTGATGTTCGTATTTGTAAGAGCAATAAATAAAGACTGGTTTGTGATAATTATTTTGTTTTTGTATTGTAAACCTTTTCTGCTATAACCTTAAATACCTTAAGGCATCCACTTTGCCCGACCTTCCCCTATTCGTGATTTTATATAGTCTAATGGCATTCTATGAAGTAGACATTATTTTTAAGCTGAGAAAATGCATTATCCGTCCGTTGAGAAATAATTATTTTTGAGCCTCACTTAGATTTGATTGATTTGCGATTTGTTTTATAAGAAAATCTAGAAGCAGTTTTTGGAGAAATTGCTAAGTAAAACGAAAATTTCAGTAACAGTTTGTTGTTTATCTCAGATATTACATTTACACTTTCTGTTGGAGTAAATTAATTTTTGGTATTTTTTTATGTAAAAGAAGTTGTGTAAATTTATATACATTGGATTTAATTTGTGATCTCATAATGTATAGCATTTATGTTTTTAATTCTATTATATACATTTTCAGGCATTAGATACGAATGAAAATTCGTTGCATACCCTATGTTTTATCCGATTTTAAATATATTACAATACTGAAAATAAATTTGGTCCATAACAGGGGCTCGCTTCAAAATGCATGAAAATATTATGCTATTTTTTGTTTATTATTCTCAAAAATCCAAAGCTAAACATTAATTTAAAGTACGACAAGGTTATTTATCTTACTTTTGGCAAAATTTCTTATACTCTGTGTCAAACTGGCCGGAATTGGTTTCAAAACGTCCGGTAATAGCACTTGAACGAGGTTCTGATAGAAAATTATGTCTACTTGTCCTATGAATTCCTGTACCGGCTCTAGAGTGCACAAACCATATAATTTGGACTTCGAAAGGTATTTCTCTTCTTCGCATTCGTCGCTGTTGTTGTTGTATTCTGCCCTAAAAAAATAATAGGGATGTTTTTTAATTAGCTTTAAGAATATCATATGAACAAGCGGTCAGAAGTAAAGAGGTTTACAAATAAAAAATGAATATCATGAGATTCTTCATAAAAAGACAGAAAATGTAAAGTTATAATTCCTCTCACCCTATATTGCATCTATCCTATATATGCAACTGCTTATAGGCTACAAAATGTTGCATTTTTTAAACCACACTGTATTATTATAATTGTTCTCCAGCATATTTCCAACATACATGTATATGTATCCCTATATAATACTTTTTGCACCATGTTTAACTATGATTCTACTGCGCCCTCTATTCCAAGTACCCTATAAATGCAACCGCTAATACGCTACTCTATATAATTATTTTTTCTAACCACCCTGTATAACTATAATTGCACTCCACTCACTAAACAGTCTGAACGTGCAACTGGGCCACCCATTAATCATTAGGTTTCTAACATATCTGGAATCACCCTGTATGATTGTAATCTACAGCGCCTTATATCTCAGTCTAGTTATATAAGCATATGTAACGACTCTCACGAGAACTTTATTGTGTGCCTCAAATTAATATGAAAACATAACTTTTTACCCATCGAAAAATGGCCTAACCAGCACGTTTCACTTTAAAATCTTGAAAGGTTCAGCTATAAAAATGTAATGCTAGAAAAACAGTAATGAAATTTTTATAAGATCCTACACATCAATTTGCATTGAACGAATGTTTCATAGCAGTTTTATTCTCAAGTAGGTCACCCAATCACCCTGTATTGAACAAAGCTGTCATAATTGTAGCATCTCGTACTTTCTCGGTAATTCGATTTTTCCCGAACAATCGATTTGCAGATGCCAAAACCCCAAAATTTCGACAAAATGATAATAAAATAAACATTATATGTGAAGACGCGAGCTGTAAAGACCGACATTTAGGATTTTGGAGAAACTAGCACATAGAGGTTCCAAATCTGGAGCTGTTTCATATAATTACTGTTACCCATAATTCCTAGGTTAGAATGTCACGATGAAATTTTTAGGTTCACCTGTCAGAGATATTGAATACTCTCTTCGAGGTGAATACTTTCTGACAGGTAAAGTGAACCTGAAAATTTCATCGTGACATTCTAACCTAGGAATTACGGGTAACATCAATTACATGGAACGGCTCCAGATTCGGAACCTTTATGTGCTTGTTTTCCCGAAAATCCTAGATGTCGGTCTTTACATCTCGCGTCTTCAAATTTAACGAAATGTATCAAGTACTTTGTCAGATTGAAGCCTTGAATTCGTTAGCAAATACTTTTTGAGATTTTCAAGTTAATACGCGCGTGAACAGTGTTATATTTATATAGATAATAATAAACATAGTGGTGTTACAACTGTATAGTATCTTTTAAGGTGAGATCCGCCTCATGTGGATTAAACCTGTGACAAACAACGGAGAACATGGCAGCACCCTGCAGCCAAGAGGATTTTATACAACATATCCTCACACAAGATAGGAGTTTCCTAGAAAAGCTCTTGTATGCGTTAGGTGAAAAGCTCAATCAAATCACAGTATTGCCAGCCACTAGTGATGAAGAACAGATCAGTCAGCCGGCAAGAAAACGGAGAGTAAAACTAAAACCAGAAAATGTAGAGCAAAACATTGAAACCAGAGAAACCAATAATAGATTTGACACCCTTGACGTGGATGATGATATGGAATACTATAATAGTCTAAACAGCGATTTTCCGCCGCTGAAGAAACCTCAGATTCCAGATCAGCTGAAATTTCGTTACAAAGTAAAACACAACAGCGAAAAGTTTTTATCAGATAAAGCATCAATATCAAGGCAAGAATAAAGATTTACAGCAATCCTCTCAAGGTGACCGCCAACAAGAACAATCAAAACCGTACACCATTTCACAAAAGTGACAGTTACAAATAAGGTACTATGGAATGAATATAGAGAGAGATTCAATAAGGAAGGAATATAATTCAGACAAGCAGTAGTTAAGAACAATGGAATTCAGATTTTTCCGATAACACTAAATGATCACCAGTATGACAGCTCTGCTATATTCCACTGGTCAAGAGTAGGTATTACACGTTTGACTTACCCAGGTGCGTTAAATGTGCCCAATATCATTTCACAAAAGAGTGTAAGAAGCAAAGGGACACGCCAGCCACATGCGCACATGTGCATAGGTTATCCAAAAAAGAAACCAGGTCGATCGTTTCAACAAGGGCAGGGACGAACTGTAGAGGCGAAATCATTCGCACAAGCAACAACAAACACCAACGACACAACCCCGCAACTAGAAACACCTACCAGTCAAGTCAACCCCCAACAGGCACTTCAAAAAATGCAAGAAATGATGAAAAACATGATGCATTTAATGTCACAAATGTCCCCTTTAATGGATAATACGCCCAATGTAAGGATTATAGCTTGGAATGCTAGAGGACTATAATCCAGTTAATTTTAAATTCAAAAGGCGAAGGACAATTTTGCTAGAGGAAGAGTAGCCAGAGCACAGCTCCCACACTTCAAGCATACAAGGCCATTGAATAATAAAATAAAAAACACTTACAAAAGAAGTAAAGATTGTGAATTTTAATATTTTTGAAATATGTAATTCTAAAATGTACTTCATAAGACAATAAATATGTTCATGAGAGAGGACATTCAATTGTGGGAAGCACAACTGATGAAGGTTCCCTAACCAGAAACAATATATATATATATTATATATATATATATATATATATATATATATATATATATTTTAGGTGGTTTCCGGGAATTCATCCCTGCTGATAACTGTTGATAACTGATCCCTGCTGGGATCGATGGTAAAATGACGACGTTTCGGCAGTCACATCTGCCCTCTTCAGGTCAGTTCGCATAATTCTCGTAGCCCTACGAGAATTATGCGAACCAAGGTCAAACAAACTACGGTTTCGGACTCAGAGACCTCAAAAACATTAGCATGAATTTTTTCACATTTTTGACAGTGACGTGATGAAGGTTAACCGACTTTCTAATCGTTTCAGCGACCCAAAAAAAACCCCTAGTACCCCATATGGCATGCCGTGTTCCGGCTTAGATCAAATGTTGGCCTGTGTTATAAGTAATAAATTAAAACAGATTATTTTGCAATTTCTAGATATACGATTTCTACTTCATACTTATTCAATATTTTCAAATGGAACTGTCAGTTACCTTTAATCAAGTTTCTATATTATTTTAATTATTTTACCGGTTATTTAATTCTAAGAAATTTCGTGGTAACTAAATTTTTGTGGTTAATTTCCACTTACTCTCTTTTCATATTAAATTGAGAATTATGAATTTCAACAGAAATAAAGTCCTATTAATTATACTAGCTGTCGCCCAGAGGCCGAAATTCGACCAATTGTGTCAATATCTCTGGCAGGTTAAGTAACCTGAAAATTTTATCGAGACATTCTATCCTAGGACTTTAGGGACAACAGTAATTACACGGAACGGATCCATATTCGGAACCTCCGTGTGATAGTTTCCTCAAAAATCCTAGATGTCGGTCTTACATCTCGCTTCTACAAATAAGTAACGAAATTCAAGTTTTTTTCATAGGATTTTATTTGTGTTCAAATTCGTAATTCTTAATCTAATATGACAACAATTCAACCGCTAATGGGCTACCTTACATATTTATTTTTTCTAACCGCCCTGTATAGCTACAATTGCACTCAATTCTCTAACATTTATTAAAATCCTCATTATAATAATTCCATTTCATTATATATTTCCACCACCCTGTATATGCAACTGCTCAAGGACCACGCATAATATTTTTTAACATTTTTGAACCACCCGGTAAACCATTCTGTATATGCCACCGTATTTACTCTTATTGTTTATGAAATTTTTAACTATCTTCTGTAACTATAATTCTACTCCGACCTATATTTCAATCATCATATATATGGAATTCTTCATTTTTTATCATCATCTTGTATATCTATAATTCCTCTCACCCCATATTTCATCTTCCCTATATATTCAACTGCTTATGGGTTACGAAATGTTGCATTTCCATTTCCGCCACCCTGAATATGCATCTATATATAATATTTTTTGCACCACCTTGTATAACTGTAATTCTACAGAACCTTCTATTCCAAGAACCCTGTAAATTCAACTGCTAATATATGCAACTGCTTGGGTGCCACACACGAGAAAAATGGTTTCTAACATATCTGGAATCGCCCTGTGTAATTATAATATACAACGCCTTATATCTGAGTCAATTTACAACATATCGCCTAAGCATCAATTTTTTTTCAAGAGCAGTTCCAACCTCAAGTATGTTACCAAATCATCCTGTATTGAAACTCTTGTAATTTCAAAACCCAGCTGTCATAATTAGTGTCACAATTTCGTTCTTTCTCGGTAATACGATTTCTCCCGAGCCAAAACCCCGAAATGAAATCTAGACAGTCATAGTTCATAGTGCAGTTTGCGACAATTACATATAATAAGATATATGTAAATAAACAAAACATTATATGTATTATATTGTTAGTTAAATAAGTAAATAATATATTTGCAGCATATCACATCTCGTTAAAAGAACATTTAACATTTTTTGACTGACTGCTAATATTTTAGACGACATGTTAAAATTAATTTAAAAGATTACCTTATATCGAATAAAACAGCAATATGTTACTAATACTTATTCAATTTTCATTTGCACATGGCATAAAATAAAAAAAAAACATATTCAACTTGAGAGGATCTGAAATCAAATGGTATCAATTAGCTTTATAATCTCTCAATAGTTAGTTTACTACGTAAAAGTTTTCATCGGGGGATTATATAAAAACATTTAAGAAATACTATGCACGACACCTGTTAATTTATGTTAAATAATACCTTTATTTGTTGACAATTTTTGTAACTTCATTGAAATTGAAATTTTGAAAATTATACATTGATAATTTTCTGATTGCATTGAGAAGGTAACTTAACCTTAGCGGTTAACATTCTTAAGAAATGTCAAATTGAAATTCAATCTATGATTGGCCGTGAAGTGGTCGAGAAATTAGAACCAATGCATGATGTCAGATCTAACTATTTATCTTCAATTTCACTATTTGTATTTATATCATAGGCTTTGTAATCTTAGATAAATTGTATGAAACTATTAGCATTTAAAATAGAAACAATATAAATTAATAGTATAATGTTAAAATAATAAAATATTATCGGAAAAACATTGTTCACTTCCCACGCAATACAAATTTCTGATTTTAGTTGACAAAATATATTTAGAAAAAGTTGCGAGTACCCAATAAATTGTCATTATCATATAATATAAATTTTTGTGGATGAGTTCTCAATAGCATGATAATGTAGAATAACTTTCAGAACCAAACAAAATTTGTTAGTTTTTCGTTTAATTTAGTTTGTATTTCTCATTCGAGTCAATTCGTCTTACCATTTTCTCTCCACGCAATCTGGCGGCACTGTGGACGTAAATTATTATTTTCTTTATTTGATTTTATTTAATGAATGAATCGATATTATAAATATATTTTAGCATTCTGCACTGAAGGTCGACAATAGCTACTAAACAAAACAAAAATCAAATAAATCGGTTGAGATACAGAGGGAAGAAATGGTACCTAATCGTTTTGTCTTTGCCTATTTATATATAGATACTAATACATGCAGAAAATAATTAGTTACCTCCAAAACTCTCTCCACAACGACTCCACCGTCGCAAATTCCAAACCACTGACCGCATCCAAAAAAGCCTCAAGATGTTCTCTGTAGATCGATTTCAAAGTGTCCGCATCTTCGATCACAGATTTGGGAGCTGTTTCCAAAGTCAATGCGATACTGGGAAACTCCGGTATGGCGTGAGTTCCGTCTCCCAAATAGAGGAGGTGTTGAGTTTGAGTGTTGCAATGTGCATTTTCCGTCGTATCCGAATTCCGTTTTGCGGGTCGGGTAGTATTTTGAGATTTGTTCGAAACGTTGTTGTTAGGGGTGACGGCGACTCTGTTACTGGAATCTTCCAGGTTCATCAGAGACGAACCTGGTTTAACACGTATGCCGTAGTAGTGATATTTGGAATTTCCCCTAGAAGTAAATGTAATAATTTAATTCACGACAAATTTACGTATCTATACCGAATGTTTCAAAAGTAAATGTTACCTCTTTACATGCTACTCTATGTGAATTGCATAGTATATACACCAGTTCAGATAACGAGATTATAAAAGAAAGATACAGAAAACTAAAACTAATTTATAAGCAATAAGTTAACAAGGCAAAAGCAACTTTCAATAATGACAGAATTCCCTGTGTTCAAAACATTAGTAAAGAATCCACTTCTTTTTCTAATATATACAATGGACCTCAGTTCAGTTACTAATGACTGTAAAAATCACCAGTTTGCAGATGATACACAAGTATATACATCTTTTACTAGAGAAAATGCACAAGCTAGATGTTTGAACTTTAATAAATCACTTGATAAATTATATGAATACTCAACTAGGCACGGTCTGAAACTTAATGCAAACAAATCACAAGGGATTTTTTTTGGCAGCAATAAAAAATGGGCAAAAGAAAATTTGCAAATAGTTATGGGTGGGGTTAAAATTGAGACTTGTGAGACTGTAAAAAATCTTGGGCTTATAGTGGACGAAAATTTAAGATTTAAAGAACACATTACAAACAAAACTCGTAAATGTTATATGGCACTAAAAAATTTGTATAGAAGTAAGTTTATTAATAATAAAAAGTTGAAACAACAGTTGTGTGAAAGATTAGTGTTAAGCCATCTTAATTATGCCGATATTATATATGGGCCCTGCTTGGATTCTCACACAACGTCAATGGTACAAAGAATACAAAATACTTGTGCGAGATATATACTTAATTTGAAAAAGTATGACCATGTAACAAAATATTTACAAATACTGGATTGGCGTAATTTATATAATAAGCGTAGAATACATCTTGCAAATGCACTTAAGCATGGTTTTCCCAAATACGTAATTAGTAAAATGCAATTTAGATCTACCATCCACAATGTGGAAACAAGAGGCAGCCATTTCCTCGAAAGCATAAATCATCAATGTTCAAAAGATCATTTTCTTATAATGCCTCAAGGATTTATAATCTTTTGCCGTCTAACTTATATACATCTAGCATTTATAAGTTCAAAAAGGGATTAAAAGAATATTTTAAATA
Organism: Octodonta nipae; assembly: GCA_034190945.1. Classification (NCBI taxonomy): domain Eukaryota; kingdom Metazoa; phylum Arthropoda; class Insecta; order Coleoptera; family Chrysomelidae; genus Octodonta; species Octodonta nipae. Next base: position 92,418,498 of record CM067222.1, read on the forward strand.
ACACATAATACTTCACCTTCATCAATGCGTCAATACATATATTGTATAATATATATTATATAATAAATTCTTCATTCTGTCTTTTAATGGTGTGTTAAAAGTAATATTTTCATATGTATTAAACTCATCAATGCATCTCTTATATAATAATTTATGCTTCCAGTTTTTTAATAGTGTGTTAAATGTAATATTTTCATTAAATTTAAATCTATCATTTATTGTAATTGTATATGTACTCGGTTCAGTAGAGTGGTACACAGTACTAGACTTCGCCGAGGAAATAAAAATAAAGTCGCCAAAGTTATTATTACTATTATTATTATATAATAAATTTTTCATTCTGTCTTCTAATGGTGCGTTAAATGTAATATTCTCGTATGTATTAAATTCATCAATTCTTATATAATAATTTCTGCTTTCAGTTTTTTAATGGTGTGTTAAATGTAATATTTTCATATGTATTAAATTTAAGTCTATTATTATTTTAATTGTATAGGTACTCGGTTAAGTAGAGTAGTACACAGTACTAGACTTCGCCGAGGAAATAAAAATAAAGTCATATCCCAGACTTGACCATACAATGTATGGTATCACACTCCCTCTAAGGCACGCTATGAGTGCCTTTAGGGGAAAATTCACTAAACCCCAGATATCCTGGATATCAAAAGGGTTTAGCTCTGTGGGAGCCCTTTGCCAGGTTTTCAGGCCCGTGGTTGGAGTCGTGGCGGCAGTTTCCCATGAATTTCCTGACCGTCCTGGGCCGTTCCTAACAGGACGGCTTTTTGCATTTGTTTGTAAAGATGTTCGTCCAGATCGAGGTATTTTAAATTGTTTAATAGATGTTTTGGGACTAGTTCCTGTCGTTGACATAACAATTGGTACAGTTCGTGTGTTGTTCATGTCCCACTGAGTCTTTATTTGAAATTCCAAATCTCTATATTTGGTTATTTTCTCAGCTTGCTTGATATTTATATTATTGTTGTTAGGAATTGCTATGTCAATTAAAGTTGTTTTCCGAGAGACTTTACTTACCAAAACTATATCTGGTTTATTGTGAGCAACTGTCCGATCGGTCAGTATCGTGCGGTCCCAGTACAGCTTGTGGTTGATATTTTCTAAAACTGATTCTGGTTTGTATTTATAGTATGGTAATCTTACCGACTGTGATAATTCAAGTTGCAGTGCTAGTTCCTGGTGAAGTATTTTTGCCACAGCATCGTGTCGTTCTTTGTATTCAGTTGCAGCGAACGCTTTGACAACCTCCTATGAATATGCTGGATAGATTCTGATGTTTGGCAACCGTACCTGCATCTTGGGTCGGCTCTTGTTAATAGAAGGGTGCAATATTAACCAACATATAATTTGGTAGTTCTAACTGATTTTTTTTTAACAGTTGCTATCGAACTCTACTTGATCAATTTTCATAATTTTCCTATTATTTTTAATTTTTCCGATTTATCGACTTAGAAAAAATTTTGACAAAAAGTAGAGGATTTCGGCTCTTGGGGCCAGGCTGAAAAAAATACTTGTATTTGAGATAAAATTATGAAATTTGGGCAGTGCAATATGCACCACCTAAAGCAACATCACCCTTAATTTGGTTGACCTACCCCCACGTTAGAGGGGGGTCGGGGGGGTAACTACCCCCAAAAATCAAGATTTTTTTTTTTGACAGTTGCTATCGAACTCTACGCATTTTACTACGTCTTTAAGTCTTTAAGTAGAGGATTTCGGCTCTTGGGGCCAGGCTGAAAAAAATACTTGTATTTGAGATAAAATTGCCCAGAATGTGGAGGACATCTCAGCACTTCAATCGAACACGGAAGGAATGGTTTTCGCTATGTATGTAGAAATCACGGGAGAAGAAGATTTAGCGCATATACCAACACTTTGATGGCACATGTGCGGATAAACGATACCATGGGCGAACATCGCGTCGTTCAAATTATTTTCGCCTGGCTGAAAAACATGCCAATAACCGAATTGGTGAAGGATTTTAAAGTTTCACATACATATGGGTCGTCGGCGGCATCAGCCGTTCCACAAAGAAGAGATTTGTGGTTAAAGTTGATAAACGGGATGCAGAAACTCTACTATCAATACTTCATGAACACATTGATTATGAGTCGTACGTATGCATAGACTTTTGGAGAGCATACAACAGTTGCAGTCGGATGTTCAACGGTTCGCATTAATCATTCTGCTAATTTTATTAGTCCTCCAAAAGAAGAACCACCATTCTGGGCACCAGCTGGTCGCTTCAATGTGGAATGTTTGGATTTTGCTGGCCAGCATGTACCACCGGTACCTGGTATGCAGCCGTATAGAGATCATACGCAGACCATCGAAAGATCTTGGAGAGAGTTGAAACGTCTACTCCGGTCAACTAACAACATCTCTACGACCGACCAGCATATTGGGCAGTACATGTACCAAAAAAATATTTTAGATTCCCTTGAGGAGACCAGCCATAAACTCGAAAGATTTCTTCGGGATGTTTCTCGGGTTTACCCCGGAATCAACAAAAAGCCGATGAAACTTACCCGAGAAGAAATAATGCTGGAATGCGATTGCCATGAATGCACCATTTAAAAGAACGGATCCAACCGGCAGAAGAAAGAAGATTGAATATAAGGAAGCAACAGTTTGTTATGGTGTTTTGAAGTGCTTGTGATAAAATATGTTTTCATTTATAAATATTTTATTGTAAATATATAATACTGTTTTGTTATTAATGAAGAATTTAAATTGTTATGTTTATTTGTCTGAAGAAGAGTGTTCGTTTTCGTTGATAGTTATTTTATTACAAAGAAATAATCGTTTTGTTATTAATCTAAAAATGTTACGTTTATAATGTTGTTATTGTGTGTGTTGTGTGTGTGTGTGGGGGGGGAAAGTGTTGTCCTCACTGGTTAGAAGGGTTCCGTCATTCCAGTCGAGTGCCTCACAAGCGCCTAACTCCACCTCCACGTGGTCCCCCCTGGGCACCTACTGGATTCCCCTTAACCGAGCGAGAAGGCTAATTTGCCGTTGAGGGTTGCCAACCCCTTTGCCCACAAGTGTTGGCCCAAAAAGTAAAAAGTGAGCGTTAGACGTAGTAAAATGCGTAGAGTTCGATAGCAACTGAAAAAAAACTGTTAAAAAACAAATCTTGATTTTTGGGGGTAGTTACTCTAACGTGGGGTTCAACCAAATTAAGGGTGATGTTCAGGTGGTGCATATTGCACTGCCCAAATTTCATAATTTTATCTAAAATGCAAGTATTTTCTTCAGCCTGGCCCCAAGAGCCGAAATCCTCTACTTTTTGTCGAAATTTTTTCTAAGTCGATTCGGAAAAATTGAAAATAATAGGAAAATTATAAAAATCGAGTGTCAACGTAGTAAAATGCGTAGAGTTCGATAGCAACTGTTAAAAAAAATAATCTTAATTTTTGGGGGTAGTTACTCCCCTAACGTGAGGTCAACCAAATTAAGGGTGATGTTGGTTTAGGTGGTGCATATTGCACTGCCCAAATTTCAAATTTATGCATAGAAGTACGTTTTTCGGTTGAGATTTAACGATATACTTTAGGTAATGTTCTTAGTTGGAATTACTTGATCATTTCGGATTGCCAATATAAAGGTTTCTTCCGTTTCAGGAAACATATGACCAGAGATTAACCACTTGTAGTTCGACGCTGCACTGTCGAATAATCTTGGTTGACGTCATTTATATGTCTTCCCTTCACGAAAATTAAATATTTAATTTAAAAAAATACTGTTAAAATAGGCTTAGATGAAATAAATGGTACTGTTTTGAGATCTTTGGAAGAAATTTGTGTTCCAGTTCAGCAATTAACGAGTCTTTTAAAACAGGAAAATATCCCAAAAATTTTAAAAAATCTAAATCTATACCAGTCTATAAAAACAAAGGTCCAGTAGAAAATATTACAAATTATCGTTTCTTCGATTTATCAACACTTTTCTCAAGAATTATAATTTACTAATCCCCTGCCAACACGGCTGCATTTGACTCATTGCTAAAATATTAAATATAACCATAGATCATTACTTGTTACTAGATAAAACCTTAATAGAATAGGCGTCAGAGGCTCAGCAAATGAATGGATTCGATCAAACCGTGAACAAGCTGTTCAAGTAGGCTAAACTAGATGCAATTTCAAGACAGTCCATACGGGGGTGCCACAAGGCTCAATATTGGGCCTTGTTCTATTTCTTATATTTATTAATGATGTTTCATTATCATGTCTCACATCTGATCTCAAAATTCTCTATGCTGATGACACAAATTTTGGCATATTTGGGAAAAGTGATTCTGAACTTGTCAGAAATGCTAATGTAGCCACTCGGGAATTTCATGACTATTGTAATTCACAGGGTTTAACGGTAAATGTTTAAAAAGTCACAAATAATGTCATTCCTACCTAAAAACAACACAAATAATTTAAGTTATCTTGTCAGGTTAAATCATGAATCTATTGAGCAGACAAATTTATGTAAGTTCTTAGGAATAATTGTTGATAATAAACTTACTTGGGAAAAACACATTGATTATGTAAGAAATAAATTAAGTAAGACCTCTTTCCTAATGCGCCAATTAAAATTTACCGTAAGTATCAATGTTCTTAAATTCGCATATTTCGGCCTAGCGGAGTCGATTTTGTCATATGGCCTTATATTTTGGGGCTGTTCAGCTCATATTGACAAAGTCTTCTACACAAAAAAATATCTTACGATGTATAGCTGGGGTTCCCCCATTAACCCAGTTGCAAGCAATTTTTCATTGAGTTTAATATTCCACTCATTATATATTTACCTATTAATAATGAATATTAAAAAGCAAGTATCACTTACTAGAAATGATCAAATACACAATTATTCAACTCATAGCAGCAATGAACTACATCAGCCATTCTCTAGGCTATCAGTTGGGCAAAATTCTCATATCTATAGGGGGACTATAAGTTTTAATAAATATACGCGAGCTAGAGGGAATGAGAAAAGTATTGAGAAGTTTGGAAAGGAGCTCTATACATACCTGTCCAGAAAAACATCCTGAATTTTTGAAAGATGCTAAGTGACGCGGGTGGTGATTGTTTTGACAAGGCAAATATTTATTTATTTATTCATTTAATAAACGAGCTTATGCAAGGTGTAACAATTATGATATCATCATCCCTTCAACCATTAATAAAAATTGAGATTGTCAAAACACTTTTATTGCAACTTGCATATGTCATCACCTTTGTTATCTTTGCATATCTTTAATGCTTGATAATTATGCTTATTAATAATTTTCAGGTGAGTTGTCTTGTTACCAATTTAGATCACTCTGTCTGTCATGAAACCTCAATCAACTCGGATATGATTTGCATATTAAATATAAATTATAATCATAGAAGTAGAAATTACAGTAAAAGTGTAGTTTTCATATAAATACATTTTTTTTAAAATAAATCATAATAAGTCAACGGCTTATTATAAGTTACACAACATATGTCAAAAAATTATGGTTTTTGAGAAAAAAATAACATTCAAAGTTATCAATCAAAATAAGCACATAAGTTCTTAATTAACTATTTATTTGCAAAAGAGCAACAAATGTATCAACTGAAAAGAACAATAAAAAAATTCCATCATTCCTACTAAAAATGAACGTTTAAGCCATATTTATTTAATAATCTCCAACAGAGTTAATGAAACAGAAAATATGACAACATTGGCCAAACTGCTTGCGTTGGAATCGTAGTAAATTTGTTTTGAAAATATTTTGATGTGGTTTGGATTAGCGAAGAAAATTGGTTTCATTTCAATATTAAATCGAAAACAATTTTATGCTGAGGCTTTTCAGTTGTGAAGTGATATTATGTTTATGTGAAAAAATTATTTACTTCACAAATTAGGAATACCAGGATATGGACATATGAAAAATATATCACAATATTGTTGAAGATGAGAATACGCCAAAAATATAAAAAAACTCAAAATGTAAATACTGTTCTATTGAAAACAAATATCAAAAATGACGACAAAAAATGTCTAAAGCAACAAAAGTATAAAAAATTTTAAATATGCATTAAAAATGTCGTAATACCAAACTCTGCAAATTAAAGACTGTATCGCTACAACATAAAATCAACAAAGTAGGGAACTCAGGGAATACGAATTTTGCAAACGCATTCCACTCAAAGCTATGCACTGTCAAAGAAATCACAACTCCCAGAAGGAGATGTTTAAATGTAATATTGTTTTGGTAAAAAATAGATGCTATAGTAAAGAGTAAATGATTAAAATGTTAATAAAAAATACCAAGGGGTTTAAATTTTGTTTAATTTAGTTTGTTAATAATGGGTTTGTCCATCACGGTTATCTATACACTCCCCAACACGTCTTGGCATTGATTCAATAAGGTGGTGTATTGCTTCTTGAGGAATACTATCCCAAGCTACCTGTATTTCATGTCTTATAACCTCCAAAGTCCGTGGGGGCTAGGATACATTTCCGAGGCTTCTACCAATTATATCCCAAATATGTTTTATGGACGAAAGATCGAGGGATCTGGACGGCCTTGGCAACAGATTCACATGGGCTTCTTCTAAAACATTTAATCTAACTCAAGCAATATGAGAATGAGCATTATCTTGTTGAAATATGGAATCCATGAGCCGATTAAAGTAAGGCTATGTCCCACGTAAACGCGATTTGCGCGTTGCGGCAGTACGTTGCGTCAAAATAGCAACTGCAAACTATCAAAACACATAAAGAGAGTTCATTCTGTCTTTACTGGAAAATTAATTCGAGCGATTGTAGCGATTTTGTGTTGTTGCATCGTTCATTTGGTTTGTTTTAGCTTTTATTTACAATTTTTAATTTTCACATTGACGTATCGCACAATGCGCATATCGCGTTTACGTGGGACACGGCGTAAGGGAGTACATACAGCTCCAGTACTTCCTGAAGATAACGTTGCCATGTCTTGTCTCGACCAAAGAATAAAGATGACCTACTTCCATGTGCAGTTGCACCCCATACCACAACAACTACTGTTCGGTGTACATGTAGCTCAGCATCAAATTGAGGTTGACGTCTGTCTCCTCGACGACGTCTAACCCTTCTTTGGGCATCATGTCCTCCCAAGCAGAGTCGATATTCATCAGAGAAGACGACCTGATGCCATTCCACATTCCAATGTTGCCATTCTCGGCACCACTGTAATCGTTGCCGTCAATGCTCAGCGGTCAGAGGTAGCACAAGATGGGGTGGATAATGCTGCGGTCCAAAAGACCGTTCACGGCGGAGAACCGTTCAGTCACTTACAATATGGCCTTGTTCTCCTAACCACTCATCGGCTAAATTTCGAGTTGTCGAAAATCGATCTCTAAAGACCATAAGTCTTTAGACCTCCATCTTGAACTTCGACTTCCGGTACCTACTCTTCTCTAATTTTGGATATTATCAAACCACGCTTGACAACATCTCATAACAGCAGTTGGATTTTATTGACGTGGTTAGCGATTTCTCCAACTTAAAAAACCTCCTCCCGTAAACCAATTATTCGATCTCTTTCAAACTCACTTAGCGGGCGATATACTCGGCTTAGATGTACTCTAGGCATTTTAACATTAACTAGCTGTCGCCCAGTGGTCGAAATTCGATCAATTGTGTCAATAAGTAACGAAATCCTAGTTCTTTTTCAAATATAATTAATAAGACTTTATTTGTGTTCATATTCGTAATTCTTAATTTAATACGACAAATATCTGTGCACACCCTGTATAACTATAATTATACTTCCAAGTTCAACCGCTAATGGGCTACCTTATATAATTACTTTTTTGTCACCACCCTGTATAACTATAATTGAAATAAAAAGAAAATAAAAATGAAATAATCAAATAGGTATCGGAACACGTTTTACTTTTTATCGAAATATTTTTGACAAATGAATGACCCTTATAAGATCCTACAATCAATTTGTATTGGCTGGAACCGCTCCTGGCAAAATATTCGATATAATATTTGGAAGATTGTTCTTTGCAAACTAAAAGTTTTAAACAAACATTAAATGAAATCAGATAAGTAAGTAAAAATAATTTTGCAGGTATTCACATCTCGATTATTTAACAATTTTTGTTCAGGAAGAAAAGAGAGGACCAACAACCCTAGGAGTACTTAAATATTTAATACATTCTCTATTGTCCGCTGTCTGAAATTTTTTTACACAAAGAAATACACCTTCCGGAAGGTTGTGATAATAATATATTGATAATTTTCACCTAAAAACGGAATATGTAAATATGAAAGTTACTGCAAGAGTCCGAAAAATCAATACTGATCTACTACATTGGCTATTTTACCACTAAAATACAATATAAATTAAACGCTTGCATGCCACTTTCCAGATTTTAGTACAAACTCTATTTAGAAAAACTAGTACCCAATAACGATTTTCATATATATATTATTTAATAATGTAGATTAACTTTCAGAACCAAACATAATTTGTTAGTTTTTCGAAATTAGTTTGTGACTCTTCGAGCAACAGATCAAATCTGGCGGCACTGTTTGGCATTGTCAGTGTGGACGTACATTATGAATTTTCTATTTTATTTTATTTAATAAATGAACCAATATTGCAAATAAATTTTAGTATTCTGCACTGAAGGTCGCCATTAGCTACTAAACAAAACAAAAATAAAGTAAACCGGTTGAGGGACAGAGGAGAAAATGGTTCCTAACCGTTTTGTCTTTGCCTATTTATATATAGATATACATCGATTTTGGATCCCATCAAACAGTTGGTTTTTTGGTAATTTTTAAAAATAAAAAAAAACTACAATATTAATTATTAAAAAAAATTACATGAAAAAATATTCGCTAAACATTACCAAATTTTAATCATCTACTCCTTACTAATCTTACTATATCATCTATGTTTTACTAATAATATTAACACCTCCGTCTGGATGGTGAGATTTCATTGTCAGTGAATATACTAATAAGAACTCACCTAGTTCCAAGTCTGCGAGTCCTCAATCCCAGAAAAACAGACCGAATAAGTTTTCCGAAAGATGCTGCGTTTACAGGTTCGAGTTTGTTTTCGGCACAATGCCGAAGGTAGTGCGCATATAACGTGGATCTCGGTAATGAAACACCTTCAGCAGTCTCGTAATTTTCTAGTAACCATTGGACCTAATGTAAAAATGAAACATAAAATATATTGTAATTTTTTCTAGAAAAAGAAATCCAAAGTGCAAATTAGAATCAAGAAATTACTACTGTTTTAAATAGCCAAACACGTGGGAAAAATTAAAATTCTAATCGAAGAGTCGAATAGGCGTTCAAAACTAAGATGATACAATGCAGTCAATTTTAAATACGCCCTTTACCAGTTGTATATACATGAAGAGGAACGTCGTGGGTTGAGAACATAGAGGATGTCGGTCCTCTCAGGGTATCCCAGGATCTATACGGCGAGATCTCGTTTTTGAGTATTTTAGTCCAATGAAATGATCCGTTCGGGATTAAAGATAACTTAATGAATTGACCTGGGTTGTTCGGGACGGTTTTCCAGGGTCATAAAATATTTTTTTACAGTCGAACTTTCATACGCGTAAATCCACTATTCATCATCGGTCACTATGTCATAAACGCATTTGCAACGAAACGCATTAACTTATCCATTTTTTGACATTCAAATGTTTATGCAATATTGAATGTATGCGTCCCACTTTGAAGGTTGACTCAATCTCACGGCAGATGACATCTTGCAATATCAGTTCGCGCACAGCATACTTCCGGACAACAACTGTTTTTGGACGACCTTCACGATTTTATGAACTACGACCTGATTGAATTCCTATACCATCGATAAACAGTTCCTTGATAGAGTGTAAAAGCACTGCTCTAAAAGTTGTAAAATATCTGTTTCTCGTCGTAAGTATTGATTTTTTTTTTGGTAATTGGTGATAATCAATGAATTTATTAAAAAACAACAATGCATTAATGTGTCTGAGTAAATATATATTTTCTTTGTCGTTCTGATGCCAATCTGTGCACGGCTGATGCGACACTCAGAATTTCTTTTTCAACAATTGCGTAAAAATGAAAAATATTTTCTGTAGCTCTTCCGAGAAGCACTTTTGTTCTGCTTCCGGCTCAAATTGGCTTCCGAAGACACATTTATTGAACCGCATGAAAGATGGTCGGCGAAATGAGTTAAGTGGAATATTAAACTATCTACAAAATCCTCATACTGAGAAGACTGAGACTACTGAGAGTAACAATTTGGATACTGATTGTGATGTAAAAGCTATTTTCAAGTTCAAGCACGATGGCAATAAAAAAACATATTATTTCATTAACTGCAAGGATGGAAAACAATGATAATGAAGAAAATGACATGAATATTGAACCTGTGCATACAACTAGTAAAACTTATTTGACATTGAAAGAAAAGCTTTAGAACGAAATAGAAAACAGCATGAAAACTATAAATCCAGAGGTATATAAAGAAACTTATCTTTCTAAGATCATTAAACAAGAAATGAATCTTTATGAGAATAGTTCCTCACGAGGTTGTAATTTGAACAAGGCTTATAAAAATTTATTGACGATTCCTACAACTTCCATCGAGCCTAACGCACTTTTTCCGCCTCTTCATATTTGTGCCACAAATTGAGACGTTGGATGCGTTGTTATTCCTTAGATTTTATTATCGTGGCTTAAATAAGTAATTTATAAAGTATCTGGTCTATTTATTTTAAAATTTGAGTACCCATGAAAATTGATCTCTTTAGCATAATAGTCTTTTTTTATACTAACTAAACAAGTTGATTTTTTTAAAATTTATTGTAAAATAAGAAAAACCAACTAGGCAATTATTATAATATTTCATAAATTATTTACAAAAGTGCCTAGTTTGTTATTTTATGAGAAGAAAGTATAATTTTGTTTTGCTTTTTGAAGATTTAACTAAAGATTTAAAATAAAGAGTTGATTTTGGTATGTTTTACGGTCTTTTGTTACCACTTTCTATTACCAATACAATCCCCGGACTATCTCGGGATCCCGAGATTACCTGTAGATAATCCCGAAATCCCGGGAATAGAAAAATCGACCGGGAGCGAATCCTCGAGTTGGAACAAATTAATTTAAAATTCAGGTTTTGTTTTTTTTTTTTGGAAAAACCCTCGGACACGTCGGTTTTTTGGACTACGGTTTTTGTGATGATAAACTCATTTATACAGGGTGGGCCAGAAATAAATTGCAACCATCACTTCATTTTTTCAAATGTAAACGTTTTTTATTTTATTTTTGAATTCTGCATTGAATTCTAAGTATTTTTCATGTACAATATCCTATGCCGAAAACAACGGTAAAAATAAGGTATTTGTTGGTTAGAACCTATTTATTTACGTCTGGTTTTTATGATTGTTGGCGGTATTTTAGTAACATGAATGGAAACCTTTTTTTAATGCTGGAGTTTTTAACACTTGTTTATTTCCATAGAAACTGTACTATAATCTTACTTCATATAAGTAGTAGTCAAATGCAGTTGCAAAGTTTCAAAGCATGGCGCGTTTAACAAAAAGCAGCAAATAGAAATTTTGACGCTGGTAGGATATGGCGACAGAACTCGAACACAAGCTGAAGTTTGCGAATTGTTTAATATGAAGTACCAGGAGTGGCCCATTACACGATCGGTAGTTAGTAAAATAGAAAAAAAGTTTCTACAATTTGGCCACGTAAGAGACAATTACAAAACCAATCATCTTCCAGAAGATACACAATTAAATATTTTGCTCGAATTACAAGACAATCCTCACACATCCACTAGACAAATAGCCGCAGAACAGTCAATGAGTAAATCTTCTGTTCTAAAATGCTTGCATAGAAATAAATTGCACCCATACAAAGTTCATTTAGTTTAGGCACTTACTGAAGATGATTTGGACCAGAGAGTATAATTTTGAAAAATAATGATGCATAGGTGCAATGCCAACCCGCACTTTTCAAGTAAGATAGTTTTTTCCGACGAGGCAACTTTTTGTTTAAATGGTTCAGTAAACAGGCAAAATTTTCGATATTGGGCATCAGAAAACCCGTATTGGATTATGAAGAAGAAGATATGTTTATTCATGTGAGATACAAAAGTTTTACATTCGTCAACTAATAATATATATATATATATATATATATATAAACACACATACATACACATATATAACAAAAAAGTGTAAAAAGCAAATACATTATAATATACGAAAGGCAAATTAATAATAATAACAATATATGACTAACAATTTTTACAATTTGAAAAATTTTTTGTCAAAATTTAATTCAAAATAATTGGCTACAGAGTAGCAACTAGCTTTTATTAAAAAAAATTTTAGGGCTTGTTTGAGTTGCTTTATTGGTAAGGTTTTAATTTCCTGTGGTAATTTATTCAAAAATTTTGGACCGTAATATGTTTATGGCATTTTGCCAGCGATTGATTCTATTATATGGTTGGGTGATATTTTCACGATTTCTCGTCTTGTAATGGTGCAGAGAATCTTGTGTGGTATATAAGTTTAAATTTTTTACCGTTAATATAAGTGATTCCAGAATATTAATGCTAGGTAGGGTAAGTACGTTGTATGACGTAAAAGCCTGACGGCAATCTTCCCTGTATCCGAGACCTACCACGATGCTTAGAGCTCTTCTCAAAACTCATGCAGAGTTTTGCAAGAAAGTTAACGAATGGGCCGAAATTGTGGGTACTTCAATTGTGGGTCCTTTTTTAATTGAGGGAATACTTAACTCGGAAAAGTATTGAGACCTATTACTAAATTACATAATATCCTGTTTAACAAAACTTTACCCGAATGGTGAAAACCTCAATATACTGGCAGATTCGGTATGGTTTCAACAGGACGGAGCGCCCCCGCGCTATTCGTGAACAGTGCGAGATTATCTTGACAATATTTTCCCAAATAGATGGATCGGAAGGAGAGGTAATATCGAATGGCCAGCTAGGTCTCCAGATCTAAGCCAGTCAGATTTTTATCTTTGGGGTTACGTGAAATCGAAAGTCTACTTTAATAAGCCGGAAAATATCGAGGAATTAAAGAATAGAATTAGGGCCGAAATACAACGAATCCTGCCACAAACGCTAAATGAATTTGAAAACCGTCTTAGGTATTATCAGGAAGTTAATGGTCAACAATTTGAACATTTAATTTGATATGTTGACGTTTTTTTTTCTTCAATTTTGAAATAAATGTAATCTTTTTAATAACTTTTAATTTTCGGTATAGGACATTGTACATGAAAAATACTTAGAAATCAATGCAGAATTAAAAATAAAATAAAAAACAAATGTTTCCCTTTGAAAAAATGAAATGATGGTCACAATTTATTTCTGGTGTAATATATTTTATTTTGTATTAAAATTAAACATCAAATATCCTAAAAATGCGACCGACAGTATTAATGGTGCAAATTAAAAACAAAATACAAAAAAACTAATTTGTTTATAATATATTCCTTATTAATATGGATGTTAAAAACATTATTATGTTCATTTATTTTACAACCCGATTTATTTTTACAATATACCTACTGTCCTCTTAAGACTAAGTGTATATTGGCTTAATTATTTTCAATAATTAAGTGGGTGATATTATATATGAAAAATCGCCGAAAACAAAATTTAGTAGTTGAATTTTTTAAATTTAGAGCCTATTTATACTCTTGCCGCGGTAATATACTTTATAGATTCCGTCTTTCCCAAGCATATCGTTGCTTCATCAGAGGACTCTAGAAAATTGTGTTTGTGTCGGACATTGTGCTGTATGCTATTCGAAATATTTCACAGCTGTTTCTGACACCCTCAGTGGGGTCGTTAAATGAAACTTTGTAACAATATTATCTTTTTAACTTCTGAAAAAAAAAAAACTATGATAATCTGTAATTGTCAAATTGGCATTATCGTTAGGAATTGTGTTTCAGATGCAACACTGTTCAGATTTTTCGCTAAGAAAAAAACTAGAGAAAAAACTCCAGAAGATTAAAAGTCAAATTAGACATATCATGTTCTTAGTATTAAGGTACTGTATGTAGGGTATTTGGTACACCCAAAAATATAAATCACGCAGAATCAATGTTCAGATTCTTAACATGGTCTTCAAACAATAGTAATTTCTTAATATTTAACAGTTTTTATACTATGAGGACTTACAGTAGCAGGAGAAACCCTCGTAGCATGTCCTAGAGCAGATCCTACGTCGTCACCGGCTACTACTTGCCCAGCAGATTGTGAAGCATGCACCGTGGCAGTTGCCACATAAGTTGTTTCCTGCACCAGTTATATTAGTAGGAAGGAAAAAGCACCCGTTAAAGCAAATATTGTACAATAATAGTTTAACATTAATAAAAATATACAGAATTTTGTTTGTTTTTTAATGATCGTGACTCATGCAACAATGCTAGCGAAAGATGTATGAGTGTAAATATGAATGTCATGCAGCAAATGAATGAAATGTATTAACAATGACATAAAAATTAATAAAATCAAATGTTATTTTTGATCAAATCAAATACAATTAAATGAAATCCATCGTCTTTGATATCAAAAATAAATTAGAAACTTTATATTATAAGACAATTCGAAATAATAGTTGTTAATTAAAAAAAGTGAAATATTTTTTTTTATATTATTTCTTTGAGACAGGATTACAAAATTAATTGGAAATATTTTAAAGCATTTTTGCTTGACATTTCTGATCCCCTATCAAATTATTTTCGCTTGCAAACTAAAAAGCATGTTTTTCACAGATCACTTACGGCATTCGTCGTCTGCGGAGAGAGCCTCTGCGATGTGAGAATAGGTTCTTCTACAGTGTGCTGTACAACGTATTGTCCTCCAGCAGTATACCCTACAGTACCCGTAACAGTTGTAGTACCAGTATTGGTCGCTGTGTAATATTGTCCTTGACCCTGACCAGCAGCATTGGTTATTGGATATAAAGTGGCTGATTCGCCTACGGTGTAGACCGGATACGCCCTAGAAGAACAATTAACATTAATTTTAGCTTACCAAATCTGTAGTTAGGGTGGAGAGGGGAGAAGGCATCGTTTTCTAAGAAAGCAAATTGTTGCAACGTTTAATTTGACATTATTAATACTCTCGAAATTTACCAACAAAAACTAAGTTACCGAACAAACAAAACGTTTACCAAAAACGAATTTCTAGCCTTGACAATTGCGGATATAATAAAAGTACGGGAAACGCCGTTCCTTTCGAGAGGTAGTAACTATATACATTAGACAGGTAACGAAATTACGAGAACAATGAAGGGTAACTAGGATATGGTATAAATGCGGCAGCAAGGCAGGAGCAGGACAGTAGTGGATAATCTGATATGTGTTTGACTTTGATTGTGAATGTTTGGTGTAGAAATACAGAAGATTAATTTCAGTGTAAAAATTGTTTTTGAAACCACCAAAAATTAATGTCGGAAGTGAAATTAAGGGAATTTTATAATCTCAATTTATTTATGGCAACTACGTAAACATGGCTGCTGAAATGGACGAGACTGGCAGTGACAGTGAAATTTTTAAACGAGTTACCAATAAGCTTGACGGGAAACTATGTCAGATCCTGGAACAAGGTGACAAAAAGGAAACACAAATTCGAGAAGAAATCCAACAAAGGTTAGTGCAATCTTTTGATGAGCGACGTAAAATTAAATTAAAAAATCTTGTAACGACAATAGATGAAATACATCAAAATTTAATTGAAGAGTTATTTCTGAAATTTGAATTAGAAAAAAGTGACAATATAACTTAAAATATTAGAAAAAATAGATAAGATAAACTTAAAATATTAGAAAAAAAACAGGACCAAATTTAATTAAAAAGTAGTATAATTTCAAAATATAATGCAATTAATAATACAAAGCAACGAGCAGTTAATTAGAAAATACAGATTGTGGAACCAGACATAAAGGAGATAAAAGATGAAATAAATATTTTTTAAATATCTTCAAATTAACTTGAGTAAGCAAGTGTTTAATAAATTTCGAGACAAATATAAGTGTAAGAAAAACAGACACCTAATTGTGATTTTACGACTTTTCTGAAAATTATACTAGCCATAATAAAAAATAATTGAATCTTATATATTAGGTATATAAATGAAACAAAAAGTAGAGTTCTTCATTCAACATCATTATGGTGCGAGCCTAAGGACATCTAGGGGCTTTTTTGTTCAGGGTCTAAGGACAAAATTTTGACTAGCAACAATGAAGCTACCATCTGTTGAACTTTGTTTCTATAGCTGGAGTGCTGGAGTGTCATAATATGAACCCTTGTGTTGTCCTTCAATATGTGAAGGAGAAGAGAAGAAGAAGGAGATGATGCGCATAAAATGATCATATCACAAAATGTACAATTTTAGTTGTGTCTAAAGCAATACTGTTTGAAATATTGTAATTCGACTTACATCTGTGCCTGACCTCCATTCGTCTGTGAAGCTGCATATATTTCTGGTTCAACATACTGGATGTGGTATCCTTGGTGGGACGCCACAGCGTCACTTTCCGCGACTGAAAGTGCAAAATATTCATTAAAAGTACAGAATCATTTTGAAATTGCCTATGAAGGGAAAGAAAAGTTCTAAATCGCTTCGAGTAAACTTTGGGATTTGTTCTTACACAAAAATCCCAGAATTCAAGAAATATTTCTTTTAATACATATAGATAATTGTGATTTCCAAATAACTGTCTTTATCCAAATGGATATGTTTTTCTGCGAAGCGTCAGAAGCCGATAATGGATAATGCAAGGAGTACGAAGGCATTACAAACTACTTATCTAGCCGGGAATATTTAGATTTTTGAATAAAAAAATTAAATTATACAGTGTCAACGTAATACCGGTTTTCCACTAAACGGACAGAGAGTTTTAATTGTCTTTAGTGTTTTCTGGAATCTGGAAAACTCTTGTTCGAGTTTTGTTTTCGGTTCTTTTCTACCAGTTATTGCGAAGATGTCAGAACACATTTTTTTCTTCCATTGGAGAATTATTTAATTATTATCAACCTACATGGTTTTTTGCATGAATCGATTTTTCAAACCTATTTTTATTGTTGGCATCCATTGGATCCCATAAATTTCAATGTTCTCTGAAGATAAGTGCAGATTTCTTCAGTGGTGCATTGCTTTTTGGAAACATCCCGACTTAACCATACAATGTATGGCATCACACTCCCTCTAAGGCACGCTATGAGTACCTTTAGGGGAAAATTCACTAAACCCCAGATATCCTAGATATCAAAAGGGTTTAGCTCTGTGGGAGCCCTTGCCAGGTTCTCAGGCCCGTGGTTGGAGTCGTGGCGGCAGTTTCCCATGAATTTTCTGACCGTCCGGGCTGTCCCTAACAAGACGGCTTTTTGCATTTGTTTGTAAAGATGTTCGTCCAGACCGAGGTATTTTAGATTGTTTAATAGATGTTTTGGGACTAGTCCTGTCGTTGACATAACAATTGGTACAGTTCGTGTGTTGCTCATGTTCCACTGAGTCTTTATTTGAAATTCCAAATCTCTATATTTGGTTATTTTCTCAGCCTGCTTGATATTTATATTATTGTTGTTAGGAATTGCTATGTCAATTAAAGTTGTTTTCCGAGAGACTTTATCTACCAAAACGATATCTGGTCTATTGTGAGCAACAGACCGATCGGTCAGTATCGTGCGGTCTCAGTACAGCTTGTAGTTCATATTTTCTAAAACAGATTCGTGTTTATATTTATAGTATGGTAATCTTACCGACTGTGATAATTCATGTTTCAGTGCTAGTTCCTGGTGAAGTATTTTTGCCACAGCATCATGTTGTTCTTTGTATTCAGTTGCAGCGAACGCTTGACAACCTCCTGTGATATGCTGGATAGATTCAGATGTTTAGCAACCGTACCTGCATCTATCGTTGTTAATAGAAGGGTCTTTAACGATGTACTTTAGGTAGTTCTTAGTTGAAATTACTTGATCTTGGATTGCCAATATAAAGCCTTCCGTTTCAGGGAACATATGACCAGAGATCAACCAGTAGTTCGACGCTGCACTGTCGACATAATCTTGGTTGACGTCATTTATATGTCTTCCATGAAGGGGCTTCTCTTTCCATTTCAGCAGTTTCTGATCTGTGGTCTGGTGGTGTAATTAGACATGTTGTTGTGTCAGTCGCAGTGAAAATTCTGCGAGTTTCTGGAAATGACTACGCAAAATAGAAATTTGTTGATGTAATAGTTTACTTAGATCTGTCAATCCTCTTCCTCCTTCATACCGTGGCAAAGTTGTACATTCGACAGAGCTCTTTGGATGGTGATTTTGAGCTTTTGTTAGTAAAACTCGAACTTTTCGTTGTAATTGTTCCATGTCAGTCTTGCACCAATTAACTATACCGAAAGAGTAACTGATCACTGAATACTCATAGGTGTTAATAGCCTGAAACAGATTTTTACTGTTTAGTTTGGTTTTCAACAGTCGTCTTACCCTTCTATAAAACTCTGTTAGGTCCTTTTTCATAGTCATGTGATCAATACGTTGAGCCTGCTTTATTCCAAGGTATTTATAAGTATGACCTTCCCCCATAGATTCAATTGAGGTGCCATCTCCATTTCGAAGTGCCCCTGCTGTATTTTGCCTTTAATTATATTAATAATTCGGCATTTGTCTAGGCCAAATTTCATATGGATGTCACTAGAGAACCCTTCTACTTTTTTAAGCATATCATGCAGCTGTTGTTTTGTAGCTGCCATCAACTTTAAGTCGTCCATGTATAACAAATGGTTTATCCTTAATGTTTGTACGTTGTTGTGTTTGAGACTGAACCCAAAATTAGTGGAGTTCAGTTTGTTTGAGAGAGGGTTCATGGCAAGGCAGAAACATTATTATTATCCTACCAATAATTACAAAATTCATATTCAAAATACTAAACGAAATAAAGGCAATAAATACATTTAAAAAACAGAAATCGGCTTCAAAAAGGGAACTTAACTATAAAGAAAAGAATATTTTTCGTGTACTAATTAAATACTTTTTCTGAAGTCAGTGCAAAGTTGAACAGCAAAGTTCACTTTAACTTGGCACCGACAGAAAAAGTATTAAATTGTTGCAAGAAAAAAATATTTTTTGCTTTTTAGTTAAGTCTCTTTTTGGAAGTCGGTTTTTGGTGTTTAAAAATGTATTTATTATACCATTTTTAGTGATGTAATGGCCTAATTGGATGCAGTTTTCAAATCTAATTAACCTTCTTGGTTTTGCCAAAAAGTAGGAATTACATTCATTATTATGACCAATCTTGTTTTCTGTTGACTAAAATAACGTAATTTGTTTTCTAATTCTTTACATGTATTAAAAAAGGTTTGAATACGATTCCAACTTGGTGGACCAACGGTATTCTAAACGATTTGAAAATCTTCAACTTTTTCCCAATTACATTCATTTAATAGACTCTTTTCCGCGAAATTTCATAAAATTATGCACTAATCATTTTTCAGTGATTCAACATGATTGTTTACAGTTTTCAATTCTAATAAATTTTGTTTGGCCAGAATTTGAGGAATTATAAAAAATAAAGGTACCTTACTTTTAAACAAAATTGATATTTTTTGTGAAACCTATTATAAATTTGGAAAAGTTACATCAATATTTATTATACAGTTTTAGTAAGATGCAGTTTTTAATTCTAATTACTTGTGTTTGATAACCATTTTTTTTGTTTTAAAATTAAATAAAGCCTAAAATAAAAAATGCCCGAGATCATATTTCAACATGGCGTGTACGATTGTTGGATAAAGCCGTGCATTTTGGTGCAGACTGTGTGTTGAAAATCATAGTTTGCCATTTATATATCTGTTATAATAATTCTAGAAATTATTTTGTAAGTACGTATATGTATCCAAATAAAACATTTAAAAAATATATATAACCGACTTTGACCTATAACTAAAAAGCTAAAAATAATTGTAACAAAATACAACTCTAGCAAATAAATAACACATTAAATGTTGTCAGCTACCAACCCAGGAAGTAAAAAATGTAAACATTAAAAGGTGCGCATTCTGTACATATAAATTACCTACCAATCTAGTATATTTTTGAAGTCGGTGCCAAGCAAATCTAAAATCCTTCATTGCGTACTTATCTACTAATTCATCAAACTTGATTGTTGCTTGGCACCGACTTCAAAAATATACTAGACTGGTAGGTAATTAATTTGTACAGAATGAGCACCTTTTAATGTCTACATTTTTTACTTCCTGGGTAGGTACCTAACAACATTGAATGTGTTATTTTTTTGCTAGAGTTGTATTTTGTTATAATTATTTTTAGCTTTTTAGTTATAGGTGGAAGTCGGTTATATTTTTTTTAAATGTTTTATTTTCAAAATTTTAGTTTTCTGAACTCAGGTAGTTTTCATTATTTAATTTTTATTTTGTATGTATAACCTTAATAGATAGAACCAGGTGACATCGAAAGCCTCAACATTACAAATTGATACATTTTCAGGTAAATGTTTACGAACAAAATGTACTAGTACGCGTTGACTTAATAAGCCCAAAATATATTTATGTCTTATGGACCACGCCATGTAACCTTTTTTCAACTTTTTTTGACAACTCTGTATAACTATAGATAATTCCACTCCGTCCTATGTACCAATCATCCTTTACATACGACTGCCCACGGACAAGCATACATTTGTTAGCTACCTTCTGTAAACTATAGGACGAAGTAGAATCCATCCCATATTTACGGAGTCAAATTCGTCCTATATTTCAACCATAGTATATAACTCCTAGTGAGCTACCCCATAAATTATTTCATTTTTAACATTTTATAATATCGCCCGGTGTAATATTAATTCCGCTCCACACTTTCTGCAACTTCTTATGGGCTATAAAATAAATATTTTTTTAATCACACTGTATAAATATAATTTAACTCCAGCATATATTTCAACCATCCTGTATATGATTTGTTTACGTCCACATCATATAACAGTTTTTTAATCACTCTATATAATTTAAATTCCACATTTTTTTCAACATATTTATACCACAAAACGTCCACTCCACCCTATATTCCACCATTCTCCGTCCTATATTTCAGTCAGAATATA
Source organism: Octodonta nipae (assembly GCA_034190945.1). Lineage (NCBI taxonomy): Eukaryota > Metazoa > Arthropoda > Insecta > Coleoptera > Chrysomelidae > Octodonta > Octodonta nipae. Next base: position 92,439,664 of record CM067222.1, read on the forward strand.
AATGCAACTCCTTCTATCACTTTACTTTGTGAACTAAACACCCTGTGTATAAACGTATCAAATAGCATGTTAGAGTTTGACATGTGTTGTCAATGAATTTTCTATTAGGCCGGGAGAATGTGACAACCAAAAGCACTGTCTTCGCAAAATGGAAAAATTTGCATTTAAATATGCATTTGCCTGGTATACAAACAAAACGAGCTTGGTACTCATTGATTTAAGGAACCGAAAATACTATGGTTTACTATCTTTATGCTTGACAAGTACAAAGAAAATTTTCAAATTCGCAATTAAAACTTCCAGTGGTTAAAATTCCCACACTATTACGTTGGAATTAAAATATTTATGAGGAAATGTCCCTTATGTCATTTCGATGAAATTTTTGATAAGAATTTTGGAATTTTCGTCGATTTTCTGAATGAATGAATTAATTAAGGACCCCTCAACAAATTTAATATTTTTAAAATACTAACGAACTATAAACTTTTTAAATTAAATACAACAAAGCAAATTAAATCAAAATTAAGCTACTTTGAGACTACTCATAAAAAAAATTACACAAATGAAGTAGCAATCAAATACACAAATACTAAACCTTACTTCTGGTAGAAAAATAACGTTCATGATGATCACTCGTGAAATTATGCCGAAACATTATTCGATGAACTTCAGAAAGAACGGTACCGACCCCCTCCAGAGAAAGACTGACACAACTTACTAGATAAAGTCTCAGGAAAAAATTGTACAGGGGCGTTCGTAAAATCCCCGCGCCATACGTACGTCGTCGAATAATGAAGAACAACTCGAGCGTTATTAACGCGATCACAATTACATGTGATACACATGTCTGCGTAACGCCCTACCTGTTACATCGGATACCAACTGATTGATATCACAAAGAGTTACATTTGATGCGAGAGAAGACGCGACAGCGTTAAGGTGTAACGGAGCCGGATGTGTGATTGGCCGAATGTTTATGTGGGGGAGGCCAAATATGATAAGAGCTGAAAAAAATTTAAAAATTCATTATTATACCCGGTGTTTCATACATGAAGGGATAACATTGCTATATGATAAATTCTAAGAGATACAAAGACGACTAAATAGGCACAAGAAAAAAAGAGCGGCAGTCATTTGAGACTGAACGATGGAAACGAAAGCTTGTTACGAAATATTCTTCCCTTTTCTCGTTATCTCATTGTCTCTATTTTTTTTTTTATTTGTGTCACTTTTAGTAATGGATATAAATATCAGGTGAATTTAAATTATTGTCACTACTTTGTTACGAGTCAAGTAGTATTTGTTCATCTTAATAAGTTTTTGAAGACAAGATGTCAAAGATAAGTTCGTTTTGATCTTAGCTAAAATTATTACAAACACATAACATTTATACAAAACAATAAATTATATACCTATATATTCAACGGTAACAACAATTTAAAAAATTTTATGTTCTTATTCTATGTAATATTAAAATGATTTGTATTCATTTTATGTGAATTGAAAATAGTACATAAAATTAATTAATAATGACATAATATTTTAAAAAAGTTTAATTGTTCTGTTTCGAACCCGAGAACTTTGGATTCGCAGCCGTGCACTTTAGACTCTGGACCACTTGTCTTTAGAGGATATAAAAGCTCCTGATGTATGTAATACATCAGTCCCTCTATTGAGTGGTAAACGTACTTTGTTTTTAACGATAACAAAACAATGTAAACAAAGGACATGTTTTGATTAAGGTGTATCCTTGTATGAGTCTATATTCGTTGACAATATAAAAATGTAAAGTCAAGTTGCCTTTTTAAATTTCTGACGTATGTCAAGTCTCCAATTTAATAGATCACAAAGAGAGAAGTCTTTATTAGAACGAAAAGCAAATTTTGTGCAGGTATTCTATATTACTTGGATGTTATATAGGTTTATTTCTTGTTTATTATTGATTTTCTATAAAAGAAGAGACTCTTAATATATTACGTGGTCCCTGTTTTTTACACAGAGGGCTGAATTGGATGGGTATTTCAAGAACGAAGCAAATGAAATTTAAAGTTATGCATTTCATTCCCCTGCTCATCGATTTTCATATGTGTAAGTGTGTCCCTTAAGAAGCTCTCGCTTCAATAATAAGTTTAAAACACGAACAGAGACAAACATGTAGAAATAATTTCAATTTCAAATACATAGACACCTAGTAAGTAATACCACAAAAGCATAATTTTATATATGCTCTAAGGTCCATAATTAAAATAATAAAATGATAACTTTTAGTTTATTCTTTTAAAGTCACTTAAAGTATATGCTCAAAGGCCGTTATTAATGTACATTGCATGCTGTGTGATATTAAGGAATATAACAAAGTCCAAAGTAAGTCTTTTCTTGTTCAATTAATAGTGTCGCAATCTACTGACGAAAGATAATACATATACGACAATATTAATTCATGAAAATAAATTTTTTAAGTTTTACATGTTAAGCTTTACCCGAATAAATTTTAATTATTATTCAGAAATCTTAATGTCAAATGTTTATGTTCGGAACACTCTGTCTTTTTTGAGTTTTGGAATAAAAAGGTCAGTTTGAGCTGCGTAAATGGGCTAGTAATAAACCTGTTCTATTTTCTCATTTGCCCGCTTCGCAGATTCATTCTGAGGCTCTTTCTCTGGATTTCGATCTCGATTTTAACCAAACAGTAAAAATTCTCGGACTCCAGTGGAATCCTTCTCAAGACCATTTTTGTTTTAAGGTTCATGAATTTAATAACTTATGCACCAAACGCTCAATACTTTCAGAATTGACACGAATCTTTGACCCATTAGGTTTTCTAACACCCCTTACTCTCTCTATGAAATTAATTATTCAGCAATTATGGGCTAGTGGTATCGATTGGGATGCTACCTCTGATGCTTCTATCATTCATAAGTGGACTACTATATGCTCTCAGATAGACGTTCTCTCTCAAGTTCACATTCCTAGACTAGTTCTCACATTTCCTTTTTGTTCGGCACAGTTGCATGGATTTGCTGATGCATCGGAAAGGGGATACGCTGCAGTTGTTTATCTTCGTTTTGAGTCATCTTCCAACAACTATTGCTGTAATTTCATATGTAGTAAATCGCGCGTTGCTCCACTTAAGAATATTTCTGTACCTCGACTAGAATTGTGTTCTGCTCTACTTCTCTCAGAGTTATTAGTCGTAGAAAAGATTCTCTAGGCAGAAAGCTTGAATTTTCGTCGATAACGGTCTACTCGGATTCTACTGTTGCCTTGGCTTGGATAAGAAGTTCTGCTCATCGATGGGTTTTACATTTGTTTCCAACCGGGTAACTCAAATTCAAGAAAGACTGGCTCCATCTCAATGGCGCTATGTGCGATCTGAAGAAAATCGTGCCGATCCTGCTTCTCGAGGACTATTACCTAAAACTCTTGCCGAGAGTTCCTTATGGTGGCCGGGACCGTCATGGCTCTCTCTTCCGGAATCCCAGTGGTCTCCTGAGGTTTTCCCATGTCTCGATGCTATACCTGAAACTACCGTAGAGCAACGTAAACTTGTATGCACTCTCTCAGTTCAGTACAATTTTCTAGAAAATCTTCTTAATAAGTTTTTATCTCTACAGAAAATTCTCCGAATAATCTCTTACTCTATGAGATTTATTCACAACTCACGTCATCCTTATTCTGCCCAGACCCACTCATTTTCGGCTGCTGATTTGGATAAAGCTTTGTCAACTCTCATTAAACTTCCCCAGACTCAACATGATTCTCAAGATATTGCGGCTCTTAAGAAAAACTCGCGCCATCTATGCGCCGCCAGCTCTAGTCCCAATGACTTACTACCACTCTCACGTTCTCATTTTCTCACTTTGTCTCCTCTAAACACAGTTCCTGATCCCGATACATCAGGACTGAAGTTTTCTCATCTCTCTCTTTGGAAGCTAGTTCAACGTATGCATCAGCACTTTTGGGACAGATGGCATAAGGAATACCTACACACTCTTCAACAAAGGACTAAGTGGAGTGACTCAAGCACGTCTATTAATATTGGTACTCTTGTCCTTTTAAAGGAAGATAATTCACCCCCTTTGCAGTGGGCGCTAGCGCGTCTACTTGATGTCCATCCTGGTGCGGATGACGTAATTCGAGTCGTAACTGTTCTTACCCAAAAGGGCCAATTTAAGCGCTCTGTCTCTAAGGTGTGTCCTCTACCATCTGACTCATAACCAACTCCTTATGTTCCCTAACTTTCCCTCTCTTTCCTCATTTACCTAAATCTCTCTCTATCTCTATATATTTAACCCCCATTTTGCCAATATGGCTATTTTCTCTTATATATATATATATATATATATATATATATATATATATATATATATATATATATATATATATAGATTAAACTCATCTCTAGAGTACAACTAGGCTCGAACCCTCATAACTGTTTTATTTTGCATAGATAATATATTTTTTTCTCTTTATCAAAAGATTTTTTTTTATTTTTATCTCTCACTCGTGTTTTGAAAATGTACCATTTTGGTAGCCAGTATGTTCGGAACAGTTTACTTGATAATATGAAGCTAGTCAATACATAAAGCCTAGTCAGACTAAACAAAATTCTCTTAAAACCTTGCAAAAAGTACAAACAAAATGAAAATTTGGGTTTGGAATTAAAAATATATGATAAAAAAAAGTTCGGACGCTAGGTTCTATTTTCCGATGTGAAAGAAAATTTTTTTTTTCTTTTTCTGATAATTGTTTAAATAATAAAAATAGAAAAAATTTGTCTCCAAAATTGTATGTTATTATCAACAAAACTTATTTGAAAAACTTATATCTAAATTTTCTACGAGATATACGCGATTATACTATAGTATCCAAATTTTGAAATTGTTAGATTTTTTAAAATTATGAGAAAAAAATTGAATTTTGTACATTTTATTAGAACAACGAATTGAATTTTTATTGATACATTTTTCGTGAAGATAATGCAATTTCCACCTTTTCCATCCACACAAAGTTTTTTAATCACTTTTTGATGTGAATCAGAAATAATTAAAATATCGGGAAAAAATATTGTATATTAGTTTTCAAAAAACTTTTTGAAAAACTTTTTGATATATTACAACGGAGATTGATTTTCTATAAAAAAGGAGATTTATTATTGTAGTTTTTAAAATTAAGTAAATAGAAAAATAGTTATTTTCGATCTGCCTAATTGTTTTTTTGACGAGTAAAAAATTTTGGCACGTGTACCGAACAATATTTTTTGATAGTCATAAAATTGAATTAAAAATCCTGTTTAAAAACTAATACAAAAAATATTTTATATGAATTTTGAATTATTATTAGATGTTTACAACAAAATGAATTGATACCTTCATTTTTCGATAATACAGGTTTTCCACATTTCAAGATCGTTTTTTGAGTTAATAATCTTTAGAAACAATTAAATTCAGGAAAAAAATATTTTATTTATTTGTAAAATGTATAAAATAATTCAAAATTATATGATTACAAGTTTATATTTACAATTTTATGGTCATCTTCTTCTGGTACAATCTGTCAATTTCATTTAAGCAATCCCGTCCGTTGTCCTTCATAATCCTCGTTATTTTCGTTCAAATATCTTCGACAGTTTCATCCTCATTAACTGAAATTTTTTTAAAGAAACAATGCATTTCATTCCCTTGCTCATCTATTTTCAGCAGCTTCCTGATCATTCTTACCGTGAAAGTATCTTTTTTTTCCAACCCCAAGTGGGAAATTTTTGAAGACCCAAAGTTGAATTTGGTAATATACCGTTAAGTAGCTTGGAAGAGTGACAAATTTACGCTTCTTTTTTTTTAAACAGATTTTGAAAATATCATACTATGAAAAATGAAATACTGTTATACTGTTTTTATTATTATATACAAAATTATATTATTCAATGAAAAATTCAATATATATAACCAAGAAAGAAACAAGGAAAACAAACTAAATTTGTCTGCTTTTTTAATGCGCATGCGCGCCTTTCTCCAGTGCCGGCGCGCAAACATTGATTGCTTTTTCACCTGTCTTTTTCGGCCTTCTTTGTAACCGGTTTATAACAATGTATATATATGGACGATTCTACAACTATTCATTTACATATTCCCAAATTTTAAGTCATAATATTCATTTAGAAAAAAGTTGTATTTGTTTTTTCAAAATAAGTACTTTTTGGGAGTACATTAATTTGTTACTTAAAAATCATAACATTTTTTGTACAAATGCACCTTTCGAAAGATCATTTTAATATACTTGTAAACGAAATTTTATTACTCTCAATTAATTTTCATCAAAGATATAAATAAATGGTCTAAATTTAAGGTGTTGAAAAAATCCATAAAACTTTCGATGTAAATCTAAAAGGAAATTTCTTTGCAATTATTAACAAAATAGCAAAAATGTTTATACTTATTTTATAGTCGCACTTCCAGTACCTCTGTTTCTGGACGTTAAAAGGCGGTGACCCGTCCAGTAATTTAGGGAGAGGAGAGGGTCCCAGACTGCTCTAGTGTGACTTGTCTAACACATTTCCTTCGGGATTGTGATGAGGACCTCTCTTGTAAGCCAGTCAACTACTATAATAGTCGTCGAGGTTCGATTTCTTTCGAGAAAGAAGCCTCAACGATGTCCGAGTTAACAGGGAGGACCGTCGTTTGAGAAATGTCGGTGGTCCATCACACCTCGATATCGGGTGCGCGACCTAGTACTTCGCAGACGAAATTCGTCTTAGTCCCGACCGATGCACCGTCGTTACCATCACCCTGTCAAACTACCTCAGTGATACACTTAGTGGAAACACCGTTGTAGTAAAGCAAGCATGAAGGTATAGCCTTTTCCGGCGGCGACCCCATCTGCGCAAGGTAAACCTTGAACGGATGCGGTCAGGAAAAGTACCATCGGAGGGGTCGTCACTCCACTCTTTGACTTCTTGTACTTAAGGACCAAATGGGTACTGCGGGGGAGAGGAATCCCACCGTGCGTGCTAGCGGTGCCTCTCCGTGTGGTGTTGGCCTCGCAGGAGCAAATGGTACAACTATGGGCGGACATGTGTGAACTCCGAGTCTTATTCATGTACATGCCCTTGAGACCGGGGAGATAAACGACGGCCATTTGAGGTATCGGACGGGGGCTCCTGCCCTGGAAACGGAGTGTCCCCGTCCAATATCCGGGGCAAATTCTATTCCCATCCACGTCTGGACACCTAGAAATACAGCTGGACCGGTAACATCGTCCAGACATAGGGTTCATAGACTTTGGGTTGACTGGGATCTCCTGTCCAGATATGGCCTATACCAGACGCCTCTAATCTTCGGGTGTGGGATTAAAAGCTGTAACGGAGGAAATCCGCGGTGCGAATATCGAAACTGGAAACTAAACTCCAACACAGCGGTGTATCCAGACAGAGGCCGTCGTTCGAGGTGTCGGACCAGCTTACAAATCCTTTTTTCCTAAAATCCGGCATAGCTTGAGACACAACGGGTCCTTGGGGAACTGCATCGTAACTATGACTCTCTTAAGTAAAAGCAGCCCAGCAAGTGTTATTAAAAGGTAATTTTCTTCTTACGTTTTAAACTCACCGCTCGCGCTTAAGTTTTATGTTCTGAATACTTTTGGTTCATCCAGAATCCCATAACTTAACACCTCGTATGAAGAAAAATCCAGCATTAGTTTTGGATCAAATACGTAAGGTATCTCAAGCTGTAAAGCACGGAGCCAATAAGATTTAAATAGAATTAATGTAGCGGAGGTCGCTGCTAGCTGCTCTGCGACTGGACTATATTTCATTAGCAATTTTTCGCTATCTTCTATGAGCAAATTTCCAAATAAATAAAAAAAATATTGCACGTCCCATTTTACAACGAGCTTCATATTATCCTTTTGCTCTTTGCAGCGGATATTGAGACTCCTATACGATGCATTGATATCAAACACACTACGGCAACGATTCGCCGCTTCCGTCTCTAATCACCTGACAGACAACAATCGTATTGAATAACCAAAACGAGGAAACATCATACCAAACATGATTCACCGTTAATCCGTTTTAGCTACAGAGCACACACAACACAGATGACGCGTGTCAGTCGTACGTCCAATCAGGTGTGCACCGAAAGCATCGCGTATCTTTTCATTTCACCTTAATTTCCACTACATGATATGCTCCCCTTTTACCGTCTTACCTGATCCGCGTTTATGTATAACGAGGGGGTGAGTAAATAGGCGAACTTTTCACGGGGCTTTGGTCCGTCGATTCTCTGGAGGGGGTGTTTTGCAATCGAGTCAAATTAGTTTCTTTGAGCCGGGATGGAATTTCTATAATTAGTGACGAAGGGTTATTATTACATGATACTTTGACGGTAGGTATCCGAAAGCCGGCAAGCGGCAAAAGATCGGCAGGTGGTTGAGAGAGGATTAAGTCAAGTCTATCGAGAGATGGAAGAGAGATAGCGTTGCCCTAGAACCGATGGGGTTTACAAAGTGCACTCGTGATTGCTATTAATTTGATGAGTGATTAAGTTTAATTGAAGCACGGAGGTAGTTATGATTTTGTAGAAAATTAACTTGCAGATCAAAAGATGATTTTTCTAATTTTATTCCTCTGACTACAAGAAGCGTTTATAGTCAACTAGATGCAGTGATGGATTACCGCCTAGGCCCGTGAGGCCCGGGCCTAGGGCGGCACAATGTGGGGGGCGGCAAATTTTTCAGAATGTCAAAATTTTAAATCTGATTTAATGTAACGACAATACATTTTAAGGATTTATTCTGATTTTTTTTATATAAATTTACAAATAAATTTCTATGAAATAGAATGTAATTCATTTTCTGATTAACTCTTTTATTCATGAGTGCAATACTGATAAATAATGTTATATAACAGAAATAATTGAATATTGAAAAGGTTTTTTTGAAGAATTTTCAAAGCTCTGTTGACTTTTTGAATAAGAGGACTGTCATTTAGAGGACATTCAGAACGAATTGGAGATCCCCATAATGGAAATTTTTTAGGTTCAGTCGAGCTTCTTGCTGAATTTGATCCGTTTTTATCAACATTTAAAATTATATGCGCACCCTGGCCGTGGAAATACTTCGTATTTATCTAAGACAATCTACGAAGAAATTATATTATTAATTCAAAATAAAGCATTGCAACATATTTCTAAAGAAGTGCAATTTGCTAAGTATTTTGGTGTAATTGTGGATTCCACGCCTGCTATTGCTCATGTTGATCAACTCACTATAATTATTAGATATGTACGTAACAATGGTAAATTTGTCGAAAGATTTCTGGAATTCATTCCAAATACTGGCCATAAGGCTAAAGATATTGAAGATTCTTTGTTAAAATCTCTGAAGGATAATGGTTTGAATATAATGAATTGTCGTGGTCAGTCTTACGATAATGCAAGCAACATGTCAGGTTTATATTCAGGAATGCAAGCACGAATCAAAACAACTAATCGATTAGCTGAATATGTTCCTTGTGCTGGTCACTCTTTAAATTTAGTGGGAACTTGTGCAGCTGAATCTGTTACCGAAGCAGTTGACTTTTTTTCTACTTTGCAAGTATTATATAATTTTTTTACTGTTTCGACACATCGTTGGGAAATTTTAAGACAGCATACAAGTTTAAGGCTTAAAAGCCTTTCTCAAACTCCTTGGTCGGCTCGACATGATGCATGCTACACATTAGAAAAAGAGTGGCCTGGAATTATTGTTGCACTAAACTTTATTGGTGAAAACAAAGATGAAAAACCTACTAAGCGAGCAGAAGCTAAGGGACTGCAGCAAAAATTACAACATCTAGAAACAGCAATTCTAGTCATTGTTTGGAATGCAATTTTGGATCGCTTTAATGCTGCGAGTAAGAAGCTTCAGCATTCTCAAGCTGATTTATCATCTGTGATAAGAATATATAGTTCTTTGACATTATTTCTACAAGATATGAGGGATAAACAATTTTCTGACTATGAAAAAAAAGCCAAAGCACTATCTGGGGTTCAAAATTATTACCACTACGACACCCGTCGTAAAAAAACCCGAAAACTTCAGGCTGACGAGTCAAGGGAAAATGAAAGAACAGCTTTGTCTGGACAAGAAAATTTTCTAACCAACGTCTACTATCCAATTTTAGATATTTTAAGTGTACAATTGACAGGACATAAAAGTGCTTATTATAATCTTTACGAAAAATTTAATTTTTTTGACAATTTATATGAAATAGATACCAATGAATTAAAAATTCGCGCAGATGAATTAATTACTAAGTATCCAAATGATTTGGAAGAGACTTTCGCGAATGAATGTATTCATTTGCACTGTCAGCTCAAAGATTCTCTAATGAACACGAAAGATATTCGTCCCGCGCAAGGAATATACAATTTTTTGCATTCTCAAAATCTTCAAGATGTAGACATTCCTCTACGTATTTTTTGAGTATTCCGGCTACGAACTGTTTAGGAGAAAGATCTTTTTCACCCTTGAAAAGAGTAAAAACGTATTTACGCGCAAGTATGGGCTAAGAGAGACTCAATGCTTTAGCACTACTGTCAATTGAAGCTCAACTGGTTCAAGAAATTGATTACAACGACATAGTTGATGATTTTGCTCAGACGAAATCCAGAAAGAAGATATTTAAAAATTAAGTTATACATTATAGTTTAAGAAAACTGACTGTTATTTATGTTGTTAATATTTATTTGTATTGTTTAACAATTATACTTTTATGAAATAAATATTATATCTAAATAATATGAACGGTCTCAAAGAAATAAAATTTCATCCTTTAAAAAGGGCGGCTAATCAGACAGGGCCTAGGGCGGCAAAATACTTAATCCGCCACTGACTAGATGGCCTGCTCCGTCCAGCCTTCGAGTTAAAACGTCTCCACAACAGATAAGTGTACACAATATACAATGCACCTATTGGTACACAGGAAGAATGGTTCATGGTATTGTAATGTTTTTAACCGAGTTCAAAAAGAAGGAGGTTCTCAGTTCGTCTGTATATATGTTTTTTAATGTTTTTCACCGATTACAACGAAACGGCTCAAGGAATTTCGACCGTTTTACTGGATCCTGTTTCGGGGGATCGCGAAGTGACCCCATATTTTTTTCATTAACATCGTTTGTACCGTTTCTTAGAAAATGAGGAAAAACTATTACCTATTCTGATATACTCTATGCCCTGGTGGAGTCGCCGGTATTATTAAATTTGGTGAATAAAATATTTGGAACGTGGGACAAATTGAAAAGAAATTGGATTAGTTCCGGGATATCCCAAAGTGGTCAGATATTTTTTCAATAACATAGCTTGTATCGTTTCTTAGAGAATGGGGAAAAACTTTTTACCTATTCCTATACTCTATGCCTTGATGGATTCGTCGGTATTATAAACTTTGATAGAGTTGCTGGAATTAACTGTTCGAAACTTGGGGTAAATTATCAATAAATGAATTAATTAAAAATAAATCACACCATTTCTTTTTATTAATAATTTCAAGAGAAAATGTTATTCTTCACAAACAGATTTACATGGTCTAAAACGTAAACAGTAATCATTCCATGTCACTTTTTTTAACTGTAGGCAAGGTTTGTCATCAAAGAGGACTTTTGATTACAAATTAAAGTATCTTCATTTCTGTTAAGATGTAAAATTGTTATCAAATAGAAAAAACTGCCTATGCCATTGCACTAAACATTGTATTATAAGTATTTTTGTAACTTTTCCACCTATATACTAGGTTTTAAAAAACATATCAATTTTGTTTAAAAGTGAGCTTTTTTATAATATCTCAAATTGTAATCAAGCAAAGTTTATTAGTATTGAAAACTGCATCCAATTTTTTTTGCTGTAACAGATAAGTATTTAAAAAATTGTATATGTAGAACAAAGTGTAGTAAGGCAATTTCGTAAAATTGCCCGGATTACTGGCTGTCTGTACAGAGATTCTAAGTATTACTTATATACAGGAATACTGGTTGATCATTTTATAGACATGTCTTTCTCTCAGAAAAACTGTGAGGAAGAATCTCTGTACAGACAGCCAGTAATCCGGGCAATTTTACGAAATTGCCTTACTACACTTTGTTCTACATATACAATTTTTTAAATACTTATCTGTTACAGGAAAAAAAAATTGGAGGAGAGAAAACCCATGAATAGACAAAGTTTATTAGTATTGAAAACTGCATCCAATTGTGCTGTAGTAATAAATCTAAATGTCAGTTAATCAACTTCAAGGTGTAGGTTCTCAGCTGGTTTCTATAACAGTGTGTCTTCATAAGTTGAATTCAAACGGATAACGTTCTAATGAATATTATTTAGAGAAAAAAATATTCTTCATAAAAATATTTGAATGGTCGGAAACATATACTGTAATCAGTTATATGTCACTTTTTCAACTGTATACGAAGTTTGTCAGCAAATATGAATGTAGCTTAAAAGTAAAATGCCTTTATTTTTCGTAATATATAAAAATCTTATCAAATAGAGATAACAAGAATTATAAAATGCATCTAATTATGCCATATCATTAAAAATTGTATAATAGATCTTCACGTCGCTTTTCCAAATTGTATACTTGGTTTAATAAAGAATATAAATTTTGTTTAAGTTAAGTACCTTTATTTTTAAATTATTGATGAAGGTTCCCTGACCAGAAACAATGTATATTATATATAATATATATTGTCTTGCGTACAAGGGAATGACACCTCAAAGAGAGTATTCAATATCTCTGACAGGTGAAGTAACATGAAAATTTTATCGCGACAGCAATTACACGGAACGGCTGCAGATTCGGAACCTCTGTGTGCTGATTCTTCTCGAAAATCCTAGATGTCGGTCTTACATCTCGCGTTTTCAAATTCTATCGTTGCAATAAAATTTTATATAGAAAAATAGTACCGAATTTTTTTGAAGTTTTCGCCGAACAACACTTATTATTAAATAGTCTCGCTGCCTTAGAAACAACTATTTTTTAAAGATATTCTAGAATATCTAGATAGCTATTTATAAGGGAGCGAGGGTATTCAATAAGTGTTATTCCGTGAAAACTAGGAAAAATGGCTATTTTTCTATGTAGATTTTTATTGCGACGATAGAATCCTCTAGAATTTTCTTGAAATATTCTGGAATATCTTTAAAACGAAATCGATAACTATTTATAAGGGAGCGAGAGTATTTAATAATTCTTATTCGAAGAAAACTCCGAAAAATGGCTACTTTTCTCTGTATATTTTCATGGCAAAGATCGTCTAGAATTTGATGGAAATATTCTAAAATATCTTTAAAATGAAATCGATAGCTATTTCTAACGGAGTGAGGGTATTTAATAAGTGTTATTCCGAGAAAATTCTGAAAAATGGCTATTTTTCTATGTAGATTTATTGCAACAATCGAATCGTCTAGAATTTTATTGAAATATTCTAGAATATCTTTAAACTGAAATAGAAGGCTATTTATAAGGGAGTGAGAGTATTTAATAAGTGTTATTCGGAGAAAATTCCGAAAAATGACAATTTTGCTATGTAGATTTTTATTGTAACGATTTAATTGTCTAGAATTGTCGTGAAATATTCTTCTGTACAATGAAATAGAAGGCTATTTATAAGGGAGCGAGAGTATTTAATAAGTGTTATTCGGAGAAAATTCTGCAAATGGCATTTTTTCTATGTAGATTTTTATTGCAACCACAGAATCGTCTAGCATTTTCCTGAAATATTCTAGAATATCTTTACAGTGAAATAGATAGCTATTCATAGGGGAGTGAGAGTATTTAATAATTCTTATTACAAGAAAACTCCAAAAAAATTCTATGTAGATTTTTATTAAAACGGTAGAATTGTCAATTTTTTTGAGACAACCTATCTTTAAAAAGAAATAACTAACTATTTGTAGTGGAGCAATGGTTTTTAAAAAAATATATATTCCGCGAAAATTGTAATACCACTTATCCATCTAACTACTTAGTTTACCTCTCTAGTTTTTGTGGCTTTAGTTTACTTCTTTACATGTGTTGATAGTCCATTAAAATTTTGCCTGAATCTGCAAAATGATGTGGCAGATAATTAACACAGAACATTTACGTTTTCGAGGGCGCACATTACGAATCTGTAATTACTTTTTACAGCAAGCGTGCAATAAAGGGAGAAAGCCCCAAAACAGTTTTTTTATTTTATTGCCGAAAACTACAATGATTATGGAAAAAGTAACTCGACCATTGTTGTGCAATTATTTAAGTTTTTAATTTAATTTAATTTTTGGAATGCACGCAATGTGTACACAGAATGTGAATATGTATCGTCTAATGATTGACAGAACTGTCTGTTTATGAAAAATTTTCGGAATTGGTTTTTGTATTTGGAAAAAAAACGCACTGTAGAAAGGTAGCTTATAGCTTATTTGGATTATCATACTTTGCAATTGTGAAATTAATATTAATTTAATGTTTGTTTTTAAGGATAGTAGAACTAGTTTTATTAGCTTTTACATATGGAGAACAGGCAACAATCAAGTTTGATAAAGTACTTTTTTTGACAACTCTGTATAACTATAGATAAATTCACTCCGCCCTATGTACCAACCATCATGTACATATTTACGGAGTCAAATCCGTCCTATATTTCAACCATAGTATATAACTCCTTGTGGGCTACCCCATAAATTATTTCATTTTTAACATTTTATATTATTGCCCTGTGTAACATTAATTCCTCTCCACACTTCATGCAATTCTTATGGGCTATAAAAGAAATAATTTTTTAATTACACTGTATAAATATAATTCAACTCCAGCATATATTTCAACCATCCTGTATATGATTTGCTTATGTCCACATCATATAACAGTTTTTTAATCACCCTATATAATTTTAATTTCACATTTTTTCCAACATTTTCATACCAGCAAACGTCCAATCCACCCTATATTCCAACCGTCCTGTATATACGGCTGCCTATGGACCACTATCATTCTACTCCGTCCTATATTTCAATCATCATATAAATGCAACTCCTTCTATCACTTTACTTTGTGATTTTGTTTGCTATAACTAAACACCCTATGTATAAACGCACCAAATAGCAGTTTAAAGTTTGACATGTGTTGTCACTGAATTTTCTATTAGACCGGGAGAATGTGAGAACCAAAAGCACCGTCTTCGCAAAATGGAAAAAATTTGCATTTATAGGTATTTGCCGGATATACAAACAAAACGAGCTTGGTACTCATTGATTTAAGGAGCCGAAAATACTATGCTTTACTACCTATATGCTTGAGATGTAAATAGAAAATTTTCAAATTCGCAATTAAAACTTCCAGTGCCTAAAATTACCGCACTATTACGTTGGAAAATATTTATGAGGGAATATCCGTTATGTAAGAATTTTGTAATTTTCGGCGTTCTGCAAAACTGCAAGTTGCACGTCGCAGAAAAGTTTATGAGATCATCTAGGGATCTTCCTTAATAGATTAAACGTTAAAAAAACTATACAAATCCATAAGGAGTTATCGGACAATCGACTAAAATATTAGCGATATTGGTCGATTTCCATGCACGCATGTGTTCATTCACAAATTTTATCACTTTACCAATAGAATTATTTTCCAAAATTTGAAGTTTCACCAATCCATCCGGATATATACTCTATTAAACAAGACCATATTCATTCAAAACGGTGCACCGCAGGAGAAGAAATCAGGTAACATACATTGGAAGTCGGTTAAGTACTATAGGCGATCCCTTAGTATTCTGAACAGAAGCAATTCCAATTGACAAATCTTTTAAATAATTTCACAATTCGTTGATTTTGTTTAATGTACTACATGATTTCGATGTGAAATTTTACAAGGAACACGATGATCGAGTTACTTTTTTCATAATCATTGTAGTTTTTGGGAATAATGCAAAAAACCCTGTTTTGGGGGTGTTTCTGGGGCTTTCCCCCTTTATTGCAAACATGCTGTAAAAAGTAATTGCAGATTCGTAACCTACGCCCTCGAAAACATAAATGTTCTGTGTTAATTATCTGTCACCTCATTTTGCACATTGAGGCAAAATTTCAGTTGCCTTCATACAAATATTACTATTTTCTCGTCACTGGTTATTCTAAACTTACTACTCCGAATTTGCTGCTAATTTCAGCCTCATGGGTTCATCATTTGTAATAACCGGATACATTCGATTAAAATATATGGAAACCTAAATTTATTGTATTTAGTTATGTAGTAATCGTAAAATATCCTTACCTGTAACCGTAATAAAATGGGGACTTGCAGCTATGGGATCCGTTTCGTGACTATCGGTTTGTTGTTCGGTTGTCGCGCTGCTCTCGTTGCTCGAATCTGCGGCTTGCTCGAGGGCAGAAACGTCGATTACAGGCACACCGTTTACTAAGGTCCCCGTTGTTGCGGTCTATAAATAAAATTAATTGCTGTAGCTTTTTGTAACGGAAAACACTGCAATATATTTTCAAAAATATATAGACACTATTTCAAGTTTCCTGCATGGATGGAAAAGGAAACATTGCCAGGAAACGGAATTTGCATGAAATATCTATGGATGTTGTTAGCAAAATAAAAAGCCAGACAATTAAATAAATTGACAAGTATTTGTTAACTGTCAATCGACATGTCAAATACTACCTACTTGACTGAAGTAATCAAAAGATATAAGGTGCGTCTCAATGACAGCAAAACGAATATTAATCAAACATATATAATATACTAATAATATACAATGTGTCCCAGATAACAGCAACTTCATGGGGATTTCCGAAACGGCAAGATATACAGAATGGCCTAAATGATAAAAAAGTTGCGCTATTCCGGGCCCAATCAGGTTCTGTATCGTAATTAAAAATATATACAGGGGTTTTCAAAAAATCGAGAAACAAACGAAATATTGTGGTTTTCAGAAAATTAAAATATATTCGCGATCTTGTAAACAAATTTGACAAAATTGGGTAGTTTTGTGTTAGCGACTACGAACAATCGATTGACGATACCGCATTTTTTCTAGGCCTTCTAGATTTTTCCAACTATAACCAAGTTTATATATTTCTCAATGCCGCCATATTGGATTTATACGTAATAGTACACAAAAAGAGCTTTTCAAACACGTATCAGGCCTATCTTTAGAAGACAGAAAATGAAAACTATTTTAAAAACAGTGTTTCAGTTACTTAGTTGACTGTGAAACAAAATATTGTTATAGAGCTATGTGGGTGATTCTTATATAACTGTGATTTTTACAAATCAACATTTTTTTAAATCAAAAATGCTTTAAAACTTGTGCTCTGGGGGCCATTGGTCTTTTATTATGCTCAACATTAACGTAATTCTACTACAACTTCAATAGAAAAGAAACTAAAACAAAAATTAGAAATTACACGGACACGGTACTGACACCAAAAAAAATATCCAAAATACTTGTCTAATAAATCTCTTTAAATTTTTAAAATAATTAAACAAATGATAAATTATAGGATTTTGATAATCATATTATTTTCTTTCTCGGTTTTGACAATCTAAAATTTATTAACAGTAGAATTTCAAAAACAATTTTTATAATAGTCTTAGAATAAAACAAAATTTAACATTATCTGTTTAAATTTATTATTCCTTTCTACTAATCAATACTGAGGTATAATTGCAACATAATTTGATGAATTTTATAATAGATTTTAGTAATAAAAGCTAAAACTTTAGATTATAAGACGACTCTATAGAAATTTTTAATTTAGTTTGAAAAACGAAATCAGACATGCTGAATACTTATGCTTTAATATACAATGTCGACGATAAAATACTATCAAATTTATCATATTTAAAATGTTCTGTTCAAAAAAATCATGTTGAATAATAAATAAAGTACTACACATAAAAAATCACAGTTAGCTAAGAATCACTCATGTATCTATCTCTCTGTCAAAACTATTATTTATTTGGTTCTAATCTGTTAAAGAGTTTAATTTTTTTCAAAATAAATGTAATATTTTTTAGTTTAGTTATTAGCGCATTTTGTCCATTAAATTACACATGGAAAGGTATTGAAATTTGGAAAAATTGGATAAGAATGATTGTTTAATTTTGTGCCACAGGAACGCTGAACGAACACCAGATATGTACTTTCAGCGATATACCGACAGAACGCAACCAAGTTTGTCAAACTTCAGAATGCTTACAAATGTTTTACTTGCCTATGGTCCCTTTAAAAACCCTAATCGAAATAGAGTTTGTAATGAAAATATTCAAAAATCTTATTTTATAGTGTTATCGACAATCCTCATACCTTCGTCAAATGGAAAATAATATTAAACTGCCTAAATCGACTTGACAGACTTCTTAAAAAGTACAACTATTGTCCATATATAGAACATATTATTTAAATACTTTGAGTTAATGACAGAAAGGAGAAGATTGTTTTGCAAATGGTTCGTAGAAAAATGCCAAGAAAACCCTCAACTTCCGCTTAAGGTTCTGTGGTCTGATGAAAGCAGATTTACAACTAGCGGGGTATTTAATAGACACAACAACCTGTATTGGGTCGAACAAAATCCGTTTTTAAATCGTAAGGTGCGTGATCAAGTGAGGTGAGGTTTTAATGTATGGCTATTAATTACAAACAGACACGTTCTATTTTACATTTTTTATGATAATTTGACTGCTCCTCGAAATCTTGAGATATTGCAAAATTACGTCGACCAACCTTTAGAAAATTTTCGTCTTCAAGATTTAGCGAGCATGTGGTTCCAGTAGCTCCAGATCATGCAAGAATCATAACTGATTATTTGAATTCGCTATATGGAAATAACCGGATCGGAAATCGGGATCTGGGTGGGTGGCCTGCCCGCTCGCCGGACCTTACGCCTCTTGATTTTTGCATTTGGGGATACTTAAAGAATAGAGTTCATTATATTACTTATAATAGAGAAACTTGTGGCAGCTGTTGTGCGAGTCATTGAAGAAATGACGTGCATTAATAATAATGGTGGAATTCGGACATCTAATTTAATTTAATTCAAGGATTTGTTATCGATTTTTAGTATTTTTATTTATTTTGAGTTAAATCACAGATATTTAATGTTTTAGTTGTTTACTTTAGTATCATAAATAAAAGAGTACTTTCAATTGTTTATTTTTTTAGAAAAAATTTAAGAAAACACAATTACGGCATTTTGTTTCACAAACAACTAAGTGAAAAACTATTTTTAGGGTTCTTCATATACAATATACGAATACCCTTATAATATCACTCCGAATTTCTCCCTCTTTCACATCACAGCAGTTTTCTCCTAAACTACTGGACGGAAAAGGTTGAAATTTGGAATTAGTGTACAGGTTGTTGACGCGATCAGCATTACATATCGTAAATGAAGAAATTTTAATTTTAGAGATACTTCTGGGGGGGGGAAACTAAAAAAATCGACCCCTTTATCTCAGAAAGTATAAGAAGTAAAATTTTGAAAAAAAATAGAGATATTGCGCCTCACCTGAATTTAACCGGAAAAATAAGGAAAAACCTCTACAATTAATTTTGGAAGGCAAATTACAGAATTAAATGGAAAATATAAAATTAAAAAATTGTTTGTAACACATCATGTAATATATCAAATTAAAGGGCTCATTATGGCGAAAACGATTTTTTTTTCATATTTTTAAAATATATTATTTTAAAGATATTAACAAAAATATAAATGTTTTTACCCATTTCCCTTACCTTATCTCCGAAATTATAAACCGTAAAATTTTGAAAAAAAAATAGAGATATAACGCCTCACCTGAATGTTACTGGAAAAATAAGGAGAAACCCCTAATATTAATATTGGGGAGCAAATTACAGAATTAAATGAAATATATAAAATCAAAATTCTTTCTAACGCATCACGTAATATATCAAATCAAAGAGCTCATTATGACAAATACAAACATATTTTTTCATATTTTTAAAATTAATTATTTAAAATATATTAACAAAAATATAAAAAAATTAATTCATTCCCCCCTTTATTCCCTAAACTGTAAGACCTCCATTTTTTTGTTTACAGGAAAAATACGAAATATTTTTTAATAATCACGCGAATCATGTAGCAGATAAAATAAAAAGTCTATGTGTGAAAAATAAAAGTATATATTTTTTATAAATTTAAAACGCTTCCTTTAAAAGATATTACGGTAATAACTTCTGTCATCCAAAGATAGGTTTATTATACATAGTTAAACAGCTCTTTTTATGTACTATTCAACGATGTATAAATCCAATATGGCGATCATAAGAAATAACAAACTGGGCATGGTTGCAAAAAATCTGGAATGCCTAGAAAAAATCCTTAGTCATTACCAAATTCTATGAAATTTATTTAAAAGATGGCGAATACATTGCAATTTTTCGGAAACCGCAAAAAGATAGAACTAAATATCAATCTTGATAGAACGAAAATAATGAGCTCAGAAATGATATTTCAATAAATGGAAAGCAAACTTCCAAGATATGTATACTTAGGACAACAAATAGTAATTGGTAAAGGAAACACAAACACAGAAACTGAAAGAAAAAGGCTATTAAGATAGGATGCGTCTAAAGAGTTTGTCACTGTCATTAAAAATTAAAAAAATACCGCAACACTATATTGGCCAACATTGTAATGAGTGAATTAGGCAAACCAAAGTCTCCGAGAGAATTTCCAATCTGAAGTGGGGCTACGCTGATCAAGCTGCGAGAATTAGGAAGACCAATGGAATAATAGGAATATCAGATGGAGACCATGAGAATGGAAAGAGGAAGATCAAGACCGGCTACGAGGTGGTATGATGCTATAACAAAGAGTGACAGGACAGGTGGACAGAAGTAAAGAACAGAGACAGTTGGAGGAGAAGGAGGGAGATCTATGCTCAATGATAGGCACCAAAGGGCTCATAAAAAATATGTGTAATATTTCGAAAATTGGAGCTTTTGCGGGTAGTGTAACAGATAGCGCATCTATACTAGAAATTATATATTTTTGTAGTCAATAATACGTAGTCGCGATAAGAGACACGTCTTAAGTATGAAATATGAAAAGAGAAACAAGTGTTATTATCGGAACTAAGACACTGGAATTCAATAGAATCAGTATCTTGAGAACTTTTCGAAATTAAAAATATGTTCGTTTTTGTGTCAATATAAACGAAGCAGTACGAAGAAATATTAGTAAATTTTAGTAATTTCTATATATATCACAGTGTACATATCAAGAGGACAATAATCCAGAATCAACGGAGTTGTTACAGGATTACAATGTAAAAACGAGAAAAAAATCTAAAAATTGTGTAAGCATCATATATGTCGTTCTCGTAAGGGTAGATTGTATATATGAATTGTTAGACTTAATAAAACCTATGCAGTAGTTTCACTCTAGAAGATGTGAAGGCAGTGACAAGTCTTTATACTGAACCAGTAGTGATATTGAAATAAATTTATGGTGGGACCTGCTACTTTGTGATATTCAATCATTTTTAGGGTTC
This sequence comes from Octodonta nipae, assembly GCA_034190945.1. Taxonomy (NCBI): domain Eukaryota; kingdom Metazoa; phylum Arthropoda; class Insecta; order Coleoptera; family Chrysomelidae; genus Octodonta; species Octodonta nipae. The sequence goes on from CM067222.1 coordinate 92,461,196, forward strand.
CGTATATACAGTATACGGATACCCTTATAATATCACTCCGGATTTCTGCCTCTCTCATATCACAGCAATTTTCTCCTAAACTACTGGACGGAAGAGGTTGAAATTTGGTATCAATGTATAGTTTGGTGACCCGATCAGGAGTACATATTCTAAAAGAAGAAATTTTGATTTTAGGGCTACTTTTGGAGAAAAAAACTAAAAGAAATCGACCGTCCCCCCCTGATCTCCGAAACTACTAAGCCTAAAATTTTGAAAAAAATAGGAAATATAGAACGTTGCCCGAACTTTACAGGAAAAATAAGGGGACACCATTAATATTAATTTTGGGGGGCAAATTATAGAATTAATTGAAAATTTAAAAATAAAAATTGAAAGCATGAGTACATGAAATGAAAGGTCCCATTCTGAGGAACACAAATATATTTTTTTCATTAAAAAAAAATAGTTAAAAAGATATTAACAAAAATATACCCCTCTTATCTCTGAAACAATAAATCGTAAAGTTTTGCAAAAAATTAGAGGTATAGGGTCCGACCTGAAATTTACTGGAAAAATAAGTACAAACCTCTACTTTTAATTTTGGGGGGCAAATTACAAAATTAAATGGAAAATATAAAATTAAAATTGTTTCTAACGCATCATGTTATATATCAAATGAAAGGGCTCATTATGGCGAAAACAAATTTACTTTTTTCATATTTTTAAAATAAGTAAATTAAAAGATAATAACAAAAATATTAAAAAATTACCTATCCCCCCCATTATCTCCGAAACCATAAGTTGTAAAATTTTGAAAAAAAATAGAGGTATAGCGCCTCACCTCAACTTTACTGGAAAAATAAGGATAACCCCCTAATATTCAATTGGGGGGGGGGCAAATTATAGAATTAAATCAAGTAATATATCAAATCACAGGGCTCATTATGACGAATACAAATGTATTTTTTTAAATGAATATTTTGAAATATATTTTAAAAAATTACCCATTCCCCCCTTTATTCCCCAAACTATAGGACCTACATTTTTTTGTTTACAGGAAAAATAGGAAGAAATCCCTAATATTAATATTGGGGGCCAAATTATAGAATTAAACGGAAAATAAAAAAATTTTGTTTTTTCATACAATACATCATTGCTCATTATGAGGAATACAAATATATATTTTCATATTTTTAAAATTAATTGTTTACAAGATATTAACATAAAGATATAAAAAATTCTCATTTCCCGCTTTATTTCCGAAACCATACTACCTAAAATTTTGAAAATAATTAGGAGTACTGGGGCTCACTTGAAATTTATAAGAAAAATTATTAGAAAAGCCGCATAGTAATTTTAGGAACAAATTAAATGGAAAATAAAAATTAAATTTTCAAACGTATCATGTAATATATTAGATAACAGGCTCATTATGTGAATTTCAAATATATCATATTTTTAAATAATTTGAATAACAATTTTAATAATTAATAATTTAAAACTTGACCTATTTTGCCCTTTATCTTCCAATCTACAGAGCCTCAAAATTCAGACAGTAGATTATAAAAGGCTTCCCTGAAAGTTTATTAGTAAAATAAAACTCTAATGTTAATTTTTGGGGGCCAAATTAGAAAATTAACTCATGTATTCTTATAAAAATCAAGCGAATCCTGAAGCAGATACAATAAAAAGTCTATGTGTGGAAAATGAAAGTGTATATTCATAAATTTAAAACGCTTCCTTTAAAAGATATAAGGGTAAGTATAAGAAAATGCACTCATTCCCTGCTTGTCTGAAACTGGAATATTCGAATATTGAAGGTGGTACGGAACCCTTAGTATGCGATTCCACCTCGCACTTGACCAAATTATTATTATTTTCATTCATATTAATAATATAGAAATTAACTTCGAAAGTATTCTGGTGGAATGAAGAAGTATATATGCCGAAGGGTGAGGATTAAGATGGGTGTTTGTCGTGAGTAACAATAACTACTTGGACCGACATCTTCGATAACATTGTAGAATATGGAATTAACTAGCTAATAAGGATCATTCAGACATCTGTGATTACATTTCACTTGTAAATTGTAAAGCTACAAACTCAGCTGTCGAATGCACCAAGTTATTTGGATGGAATTTATTAAACAAAAGAGTAATAAGCTGGAATGTCACGATCTGAAGTTGATATAAATTAACACATCCATCAAAACAGTCATAATAATTATGATTATGTCATTTAAATCTAAATACATTCCGCATATTTCTAGAAAGGAACTAGCACTGCCATTTAGAATAGAACAAGATTCGCTGAGAATCGTGGTATAAAAGTCTGTTTGTTTTTGTTTGATTTGAGTATGGTTACAGCAAAATTAGAAGAGAACAGGAATCAAGATCATTCAATAAAAATTTAACAAGAATTCTTAATAAAATTAGTATATGACAAATGACAAAAGGATCAAGACCCTTTAAAGATATTTTATTAAGAACAATGAATAACAAGCTAAAGAAGGAAATTTAAATAATTCAAATTTTTATTGATAATATTGAACTGGAGGTTAAACTACGTTGAAGACAATGTACAAAATGATGGAAGTTCCTGGTGACCTAACTTCGAGAGCAAATTTGATGAATTATAAGAACCAATGCATGTGACATTCACGAAAACATCGCATCATCGTAATTTCTTAATAGGGTCTACACTAAAATTACACCAAAAGTTTTTTTGGACAAAACACTGCCAGGCGTTGGCAAATTCGTAACAAGTTTACCATATGCAATAGAATGGACCTTAAAAATTAGATTACTTGAAGCACCCCCTAAAAAGCTTCCATTTGATGAGAAAACAGTAAGAGATTGTTTATTATTATTTAAAACAACATGTGCCTCAAAACGACTTAAGTTGATTTTTGGGTAAATCTCTATTTTTTTAAATATTTTATACAGTATTTAGCTTTGAGAGAAAGTCATGCAAATAGTTTTGTATGAAATTAATTCTCTTACAAAACTGTTCCATATTTTTTCTCAACGCAAAATACTGTAAGAAATATTAAAAAACACAGTATTTTACCCAAAAATCGACTTGAGTCGTCTTGAGGCACGTGTTGTTTTGAATAATATTTTTAGTGTTTTTTTGTGTTTTTAGGAGGGGCCTCAAGAAATTTAATTTTTAACGACGAGTCTAAAGATAAGTTTGGAGGTATTAGACGCTTGGTGGGCCCAGTCTATCAAAATGGGAATTCAAAAAAGTGTCCGACTGAGATTTCCTCCGCGCTTCAAAAATTAAAGCAGACTTGCAAATGTTTAAACCAACACAGAGTGATTTACCCAGTTCCTGTTTCAAGTGTAAGTGTTGGAGGAAATCGCAATTAAAAATGATTCGATGTCTCCAGAACAGAATACTTCCGCTGCGAACGAACCCTGTATTTTCTAAAGAAGTATCAAGTTAGGCTGAAATAACGATCACACAGACACTGTCAATCAGGCAATTCCACCAACCAGAAAAAATTGCAAAAATATCACTTCAGAATTAAACAGCTTTTCACTCGCTTACATAATAATAATAACGCATATATGAGACCTCGCCTTGATTTGATACCAGAATAAAGACTTGTGATCGTTGAAATTTTGACAACATTAATGAAGCAAACAGACCATGATAGGAAGAAATATCGCGTCAACAGATCACCCTAAAATCATTTTGGGCCGAGTGGGATTCCTTTCGAGTCGAGATTGGAATTTCAAGAAAATCTGGTAAATTGTCAATGACTAGCAAACCAAATCTCAATCAACTGCATGTATCAAAGAAAAAGTTATCAGACATTTTAAGCAAGGTACACAATGGAATTTATGAAGCTCACCTGGAGCTGACATTTAACATGTTATGACACCGGCTCTATTGGATGACCTATTATGAAAATCTATATTGAGCCAGTACAGTGCCCAAAAATTAATTAATGAAATAATAAAGCAACACAACCAGAATGTTAATTTTGAAAGAATTGTCATTAAGATTCTCAGAAACCAAGATGGCTAATCTATCTATCCTTGTTGCTATTGATTTCTTCAGCAAGTTTTTGCTATTCCCAAACGAGAGTCAATTTCTGTTGCAACCGTTTTAGTAGATAAACTGTAGCCGATTTGAAGCACCACTTGATCTCTATTCCGACTAAGACTGAAATTTACAGTATAACGTGCTTCGAAAGATCTGCCACCTTTTGGGTATGGAGAAAACCAGAGAGGTTCAATAGGACTCTTGGAAAACAATCCAATTTTGTCCACAGCACCAAATTTTGTTCGGAAAGGAATTGAGCCTCCCACGAGATTTGGCGAGAACTTTCTAAGTACATTAATTATATGACGGCCAACTGCTAGAAGTATCATAGGCCACCCATGAAATGCAATGAATAAGCATGCTACCCAAAAGCACCAAAATGAAAACTATGGATTGCTTAAAAGCACATTCTACTGGATTCTAGCAAGGATGTAATGTCAGTTTAAATGAGATGGGCCGAATACCACACAGTCCAAGGACACAGATGAAGGGTGTCTACTGACAGATTGAAAAGGGAGACACTGTCTAGGGTGACTGTTCCTTGGCAACCCAAATTACATATCGTCTTCAAGCTGATTAAAAGATCCTTCGGGAAAGTAAAGGGTGGGCCATCTAACTTTTTTTTGAATTAGCGGTCATTTTCAACACGGTAACATTTATGTCAGATCTGTTTTGACAGAAAATTAGTTTGAAGTCTCCCGTGGCGAAAATGGTTGGATATACGCTTGAACAACGTTGGGAAATACACTTATTTCCAAAGTGAGTGTGTTGTTGCCGAATCTGTGCGAATATGCCGTACTTCTATGGGCCAAAAAGAAGCGCCGTCCGCTCCGTATGTGAGACAATTTGTGAAAAAAGTGCGTGAAACTGGTTTGCTCATTGACAAACCAACAGGTCAACGTGCTCCTACTGTGCGTACACGGGGGAGTATTGATGTTGTAGCACAAAGCGTGGCCGATACTCCGAGCACATCAACTCGCCATCGATCGCAAGAATTGCACATTTCGCGCACTTCTTTGAGGAGAATTTTGCATAAAGACCTCGGAATGACACCGTATAAAGTTCAATTGGTACAGGAGTTAAAGCCAACAGACCATCTAATGCGCTATCGCTTCGCACAATGGGCCAATGAGCACTTGAACGAAGACCCGGAATTTTACCGAAAAATCATCTTTTCGGACGAAGCTCATTTCCACCTCGGTTAACAAGTAAAATTGCCGAATTTGGGGAACGGAAAATCCACATGTGGTCGTTGAGAAGCCAATGCACTCCCAAAGAGTGACTGTTTGGTATGGATTTTGGTTTGGCGAAATCATCGGCCCATTTTTCTTTGAAAATGAGGAAGGAGCAGCTGTTATTGTGAATGGCGAACGCTACCGCGCCATGTTGAACGATTTTTTTTTCACGGAAATTGATGAATTGGATATGGACGGCATCTGGTTTCAACAGGATGGTGCCACGTGCCACACATCGCGCCCATCAATTAAGTTATGCCACACTTGATTTGAAAATCGTTTAATTAGCCGTTTTGGAGATGTGAATTGGCCATCAAGAAGCTGCGATTTGACACCGCTGGACTATTATTTGTGGGGCGCTGTTAAAGACAAGTGTTATGCCGATAATCCACAAACAATTGACGCGCTGAAAAACAATATTCGTGCTTGCATCGCCGAAATACAGACGCATACAATTGAAAATGTATTGAAAAATTGGACCGGCCGAATTAGCTACTGTGAGGCCAGCCGTGGAAGCCATTTGAATGAAATTGTTTTCCATAAATAACCGGAAGGATTGTACTTTCGAATAAAAAAAATCAAATTGAAAAATATTCGATAGTTTTTTTTATAGCATTTTCAAAAAAAAATGTTAGATGACCCACCCGTTACTAGTGTATTGCAGAAAACAAACGAAAGTTTGTGTTGAAAATTCTAGATCGACTTCACCAAATATAAATTGATGTTTGAAACACAAGAGTCAGACAACACAAGTTTAAATGGTCAAACTCATGTTAAGGGTTTGTTGAGTTAATTTTTTATGTGAATTATGAATTTGTACAGACTATAAAAGTTTTTGTTGGATGGAAGGTAAGTTAGACAACGAATCCAGGGTCACAAAATAACTAAAACTCGTAACTATAGTATTGTCATATTGAAAGGATGAGATAGATGATGACCAGATGAAGTTGAGACAGGTATCAAGGCAAAGAAAACAACAAAAAAAGCAAGTTTCGATCATAAATAGCAGTTGATAATCTAAAACAATTACATTACATGTGATGTAAACAAAGATATTACTTATCCGACGGAAGCTAACAATAGTTTTTGTTAAGGTCGGATTTGATTTTTTTTTAATAAGCTGGTTGAAAATAGTTATTTTCGCAATATAAACTTTGTTTTGCATAATATTTTAAAACAAAATAGCCTGTTTGAACTTTTATTTGAAACACATATAAGTTTTTATACTTCCGATTTTAATATGTAAATAACAATCACTCAGAAGAATATAATTTGGATTTGAATGCATCATTCCTTGACATAAATATATAATTTTTACAGCATTTTAAAAAATTATAAATTGTTTGGAATGAGCAGTAAATAATATTTCAAATATAATCGTGTTTATAACAGTTTTGTGAGCTAAAAAACATGAAAAAAAAGGTTCATTCCTCCATATGACTTTCATTATTTATTTCTTAAGAACAAATAAAAATATTTACAGATTTTCGGGTTCCATGTAATCCGACAAAGCCATCACCAACTCCGACTGTCAAAACGAAAACATCATCACCACGTACACTTCGACCAATCGTCGACGATCAAAATGGACGTTTTACTGTGACACTTCACCGTTTCGATATGTCAAAAATCTTACCTGGTGCAAACTGGCGGGCAACACGATAAGCTGAGTCTGTTGAGGCTGAGCAGGAGGCGTTGTAGCCGGAGCCGGGGTGGGGGGATTGCTGCTGCCTCCGGTGGCGGTCGTGAATCGCGCTGTTGTTGCCATGGCCGTATCACCAAGGCTACTGATGCTGCTCTCTGTAACAGCCAATCGTACATCAGATATTATATTATATTGTGTTGGAGAGGACTCTCTTCTCAAAAGATATATATGATGATATTCTGGATTTCAAGACTAGGAATTTTTTTTTGTGAAACGACAAAGGGAGTAGAGGTGGGGAACGAGGATTATTATAGTTATTTTGAGCGACATTTCCTTTGAATGTTGTTCAAAAGTCCTTCGTAAAAAGACCAACCGAGGTATGTGCAGAATACGTGCGACACAACACTGAATTTCAAGTCATTCAAAATTTTAGCCATACAGCTGGAATTTCATAATACATTGCGACTATGTGATTTGTAAGATTTCCGACGTACAAAGGTGTCAGACATGTTTTTGTCAAAAAGTAATCTAAACCCCACATTGTCTGTTCCATTAGAGTAGTACGTTGTTTTTGTAAAATATAGGGTTTAAAAAACATTTTTACACACAAATTGAAATTTAGTAGCACTTAATGAACTTGTAACGTGTATAAGTAATTAGTAGTTTTGTAACTTGTAGAATTTCGTTTCATAATTCAGCAGAATAATTCTGTATATTACCTATAACTTGTAAAACCCAAAATATTGATACAACATTCATTTTACGCCACGGAAAATTACAAAGCCTTCGTGATGTTAATCATTCTCTAATAAAAAAATTGCGAATACGATAACAAAAACCGGCTGATTATTATATTTAAAAAAGAATCACCCTGTACAACTATAATTTAACTCAACACAATATTACAACGGTCCTGATATCTTCAAAACCACCCTGTATAAGTACAAATCCTGTCTCCACTATCGACTCTTTCTATTTTTCTATTGTTTAAATTATTCCTGTATACCAATGATTTTACTTCGCCCCGTATGTCTAGTATTCCATTTATGCAACTTGTCATGGTCACCCCTACATAACAAATTCACCTTTTTGAACCACATTTTATGACTATAAATTTACTATACCATTTATTTCAATCACCTGGTATACGCAACTACTTCTAATTTTTTTTAACTTATGTCTATAATTATACCCCGTCCTACGACCTACAATTCAAATATCCTAACTGCTTATGCTTATATAACAAATTTTTGATACACCCTCAATAACAATAATTTTACCCCACCTTTACTTCAAACACCTTGTTTAAGCAACTACTTATGTTCCAAACTATATAACTATTTGAAACCGCTCTGTATAACTGTAATTATACTCCACCTTATATTTCAACCATCCTGTATATTCAACTGCTTCTGACAATAATTAAAGCCTTTTGTATAACTGTAATTATTCTCCGTTCTATAACGCAAATATCTACTCTCTATAACTATAGTTTTGCTCCACTCTTATTTCAACTAACTTGTATACGCAACTAGTTACGTGCTAACCAATACAATATTTTTAGAACCACCCTGTATAACTAATTCAATTCCAACTTATATTTCAGCCATCCTATGTATACAACTGCTTATGTACCACCTAATATTACATGCACACACGCACACACCTTCAACCGTATTCCACACAGAAGACATCGCCGGAATAACAAATTTTCGATTTAATAAGCTAATGGAATATTTTCTGCAATTTCACGCAACTGCAACTTAACTTCGTCTCTAAAATAAACTGACTTCAAAAGCATCAAAATGAAAATCATTACAAACACCATGTACGATATACTTTCATGGCATATCTTGACATTTAAACTAGATATTTATGATGAAAATATGACATTTACCATGATGTTTACAGTTTTTGTTCATATATTCCGATTTTCAGAAAAATGGTATGTTTTTACGTTATAGAAAAATGTATGGAATCAAGCTGGAACATATCTTTGTATAATACAATTTATAATATTCAAATTGCGTGAGCAGTTTTAGAGAAAACAGATTCATTAATAATCGCTGAAATCTAGTCCATTATTTTTCTGATTTTCTAGAAAATCGAAAATATCATGTCATAATTATATGGGACATTTCTGTAATGTTCCTTAATATAACATAGTTTAAATCATCAAAATTGCCCAAGCTGTTATTGAATAATCGCTCCTCCTTTTTTGAAGTCGATTAAAAAGAGCAACACCAACGGTAGACCACTGAAAACGTCGTTCAATGAAAAAAACCGAGAAATAGAACAACACATACGGCTGACCAGAAATGACTGGAAAAATTCTTGAACGAATGAAACCTATAAAAGATACTATATATATTACCTGATGAGTTGGCAGTTTGAGTTAAAAGCAGCGTGTATAACATCAGCTGATAGTATCAGTCACTTTATTTTGTAAATAAGTGAGTTTATTTTGGTAAAAAAGACGTTTAAAGTGAGTGTGAATATTTGTGGATTTGAACCCGCAGAATCTACCATAATTGGTAACAGAAGTGGGATTAAGTGAAGTTTAACATCTCAAATTGATTATATTTTACAAATTCTTTCTTCTTCATAATATCACTCATATTATTTTCCTCAAAATATAGGAGCTTAGTTATGAAGTTTCTACAAGAGATTGAAGCAACTCGGAGAAAAGAAAAAAAAAATTCAGGAATTTTGAATGTAATAAACGATTTAAAATGTCATTTTATAAATTAGGGATGTTGGGTATGAATCAAGTAGAGGTAGAGTACTTAACCCTATTTTGATTGTTATTCATTTGGGTTTTCACTCCTCACAATGGTTCTTGATAAGTTTATCTGACGGTGAGTAATATGATATCTAATGAGACGTTTCGATTACTTGGTAGGAATCGTTGTCGAACAGTATTTTTTTGAGTTTTCTTAAACAATATTAATTATCTTAAGTTTTTTGTAACGTCAATCAATTAGTAAACCAAGTGAAAAATCCATACTTTCTCTCAGTTAATCCGGAGAGAAAGTTTTTCTGTAAAAGAGTGACTAGTCTTTCTGAAAACTTCCACAAAGTATCCTTAGGTACTCACTCAGATTTTACAATTATTTAATTCTTTTTTTTCTTCAGAAACTATTATGAGGTATGACAACCGAAATGAACAATCAAAATATCTGTTTACCTCCTCATGCATTCAGAAACTACTTAGATTACGGAATAGGCCAGTTTCGACATACAATTTCAGAAAACTCCAAACTTTATACAAAAAATCTACAAGGCAACTTGGCTTAATTAACTGAATTAAGTGCCAAAATGTTATCCTTTCATGGAGGTAGTAACCAAATTCAAATCAGAAGAGGTAACAAACGCACTAGTTAGAAATATAATTCAATATCACAGAAGACACGGAAATTGATATCCAAAGAAACTAATAGTTATCAATCTGACAAGACTCGCATACCTGTCCAATATTCATATGAAATAGAATTTCGAATTTGCAAAATTAGAAATGCAAACAATTTAAAAGATGTTTCAAATAACAAACATGTAACCCAATTAACAACAACAAATAACAATTTCGTTAACTATGATAAACAAATAACATCAACAGAATAACATCAACAGAACAATAAGTTTTCTCAAAAGGATTGTATTATGCAGTCACCTCCCATATCATTCCTAAATTAGATGCTACTCGAAAATTACCACCAGAAGTCTCAAAGGAATATCACATGAGAAACAAATTACTTCTAGAAAAAGAACAAAAGATTTCACTTAATAAAAATAATACGATTAAAATGCTATTAACCGAAAAAGGCAATGACAGAAGTTATTAACAACCCGCATATATACAAAATTCACACACTGTGAGGAGTGAAAAAAAAAAGATAAATCAAAATATCTGTTCAGCTCCTCAACCATTCTGAAACTCTAAGCAACAGATTTGCATAGCATCCTATTATCTTGGTACTGCCAGCCAAGTATCATTCAATATAGACAAAACGTCGACAGAGTTCGTAAAACTATTCCTGCTCGATTTGTTTTCATAATCGTATTCGTAACAGTCTATTCAGACACATCAGTCGAATCACGTCGCCGTTCCGTCATATCCGAAATGCATCAGTCACGAAAAAATAGCGTTTCTTGAAAGTTAAATGGCGTTGTCTACACTGAGCCAATCACAAAGATAGAGAAACATGGCAAGCCCCGACAAAGAAAACGTAACGGACGATGAGAGAAACAGAAAACTAAGTGGACCTATCTAACTCTATCTAAGCCAGGGGACGATCTAGACACGTGCTTCGGGGGGGGTCATGCTTCAGGGGGGCATACTAAATTTACCTAAATAAAATTGTAAACCCATATTTATTACATTATACATAGTGATACTGAGGTTTAAACCCATAGAAGTTACCTTCTTCTAGACCTTGGAGTAAGGATCACCTCGTTTTAATATTTATATTACTAAATTTGTGGCTCTCGGTGAGGGCGATCACCCCTTCCTCCCCTTGGATCTGCCAATGATCTAAGCTCGCTTTTGATTGGTGCTTGTTTGCGTCAGTCAAGTGACTAGCTCTAGATAGACACAGAACGTCCACTTGTATAAGCGCCGACACCTCAAGCACTCTATCTTTAGGTATTAGCACTAAGGAGCCAATACATCGAATCAGAGCCGTCAGTCACGCTGCAGTCTCGTAACCTTTTAGTTTTGACTGACGAAATTTATGGGAAAGTGTTAAAATAATGTATGTCCAAAATTTCTAGTTTATTGTGCTAAAGAACAGTGTTCAGTCATTTTAAAATACTAAAACACTTTCATAGTCGATCAATTATGTAAATAACGTGACAGATTTTCCTCATTTTACTATTTTTTCCATGGCGCGTGAATAAATTAACTGTTCTTTAATATATATAAAGTTCGTTTCTCCTTTAATGCTATAACAGCCGAGCAGTTCTATATAGACGCCATCACAAATATAAGGGCAGTTAACTGCATACCTGACAGAAGTGGCTTTTTTACTGATTCTTAACCGTGGCGGCTCTTATTCGTGACGGTGACTGAACTGTGAAACAGGCTTTGAATAGCCTATAAACAATACTAGTTAATAAAATTTTCGTGTTACCAAATTCTAAAATAACCTTTAGACTCTTAACAAAATTCTGATGAGTACTTGGAAATTACATATTTTTGGGTATTATTTTTTTATTGTTAATTATATCAAACCGAAACGAATTCATCCCCATTAATTAATCTTTTCAAAAGAAACTCATTACAAGCATAATTTATTCTATTTAAACCCCTCAATGCCAATGTTTTGTTCTTTCTTAATAGTAATAATTCTCTCCCACCTGCTTCAATAATACTCTTAATAAGTCTGTAATTGTATCCCCATATTTCTTTGTAATAGTTTTAGGCATTTAGCATTTAGTTCTACTTTGTATTTTGAAGAAGCCAGTAACCTGGTGAAACAATTGTCAAAAGCAAATAAATTTAAGTGAAAATCACATAAGTGTGTTTATTTTAATATAAAATTATACTCCACACATCTATATCATTTGTCCCTCCTACATATTCCTGCCGTTTTCATTTGACATACACTTTTTAGTAATTATTTCAAATTTATATATGACTGACAAACAGTAAATTCCACTCTTGCAGGAATACAATAAACAATCATATAGTAAATGTATTTTACTATATGAGTGCAAGATGGTCAGAAAGTGTTACTGATACTCATGTTCGTCGCAACAGCAACATTTTTAACCGACTTCAAAAAGAACAAGGTACTCAATTCGTCTGTATCTATGTTTTTTATGTTTGTTCACCGATTACTCGCAAACGGCTTAAGGAATTTCGACCGTTTATACTGAATACTGTTCCGGGGGATGGCGAAGTGGTCCCTTATTTTATTTAATTAACATAGCTTGTACAGTTTCTTAGAAAATGGGGAAAAACTATTTTATACCTATTCTCTTATACTCTATGCCTTGGTGGAGTCGCCGGTATTACAAATATGGAAAAAAATATTCGGAACATGTGAAAAATTGAAAAGAAATTCCACTAGTTCCTGGATATACCGAAATGGTCCCATATTTTTTTCAATAACATATCTTGTATTGTTTCTTAGATTAAAAATGGGGAAAAACTTTTTACCTATTTTTCTTATAATCTATGCCTTGGTGGAATCGCCGATATTAAAAATATGGAAAAATATGGGCAAAATTTTATTCGGAACATGGGACAAATTGAAAAGAAATTGGATTAGTTCTGGGATATCCCGAAGTGGTCCTACATTGCTAACGGTTAACAATCAAATTCGCTAAAACGAAGATGTCCGCGAACACTAGAATTATTACCATGATGTCAGATCTAACTATTTATCATAAATGACACTATTTGTATTCATATCATGGACTTTGTAATCTTAGTTAAATTGTATGAAACTATTAGCCTTTAAAATAGAAACAATATAAACTAAAAGCATAATTTTAAAATAATAAAATATGGGAAACATTTGATCGGTTGCCGCACAATACACAATTCTAATTTTAGTTGACAAACCATATTTAAAAAGAAATGAAAGTTTCAACCTTGCGAGTATTAAATAAATGGTTATTATCATATAATTTTTTTTGAATGAGATCTAAATAATCTTTCGGAACCCATGAAAATTTGTTAATTTTTTGTTTAATTTAGTTTGTTTTTCGAGTCAATCCATTTTACGATTTTCTCTCCACGCAATCTAGCGGCACTGTTTCGCATTGACAGTGTGTACGTAAATTATGAATTTTATTTAATTTAATGAATGGAGCAATATAAAAAAATTTAAGCATTCTGCACTAAAGGTCGTCAATAGCTCCTAAACAAAACAAAAATGTAGACAACAGGTTTAGGAACAGAGGAGAAAATGGTACCGAACCGTTTTGTCTTTGCCTATTTATATATAAATTCGAATGCTTGAAATATTGAAGGCAACGCCATCTGTACACGCGTAATCTTCTTTGATTCTAAAGAACAAAATGCATGTAACTTAAGTGGAACCAACAAAATTGAAATTTTGCAAAAAAATTATACATCTTATCCTAAATTATTACCGAATACATAATTTTCAGATATTGGAATACACTCAAATCTAAACGTGAATGTAGAGGTTGAAAAATAATTTTTAATATTTCTATCTCGTCAATGACGAATTTTTAATAAACGATCTTATTAGATGAAATCTCATCGGAAGACAGATCAATAATATTCAAAAAAGTTGGCTGTCCAGCACGTTATAGACGAACCGTCAGAGAGCTCCTGGACATTTCATTCCCAAACGCGTGGTTTGAGGAAACTGGCCCTATAGTGTGGCCTCCAAGGTCGCCAGACGAGCCAAGCAACTCGTTTATGAGAGAGACATAGAAACCAAAGAGCAGTTAAGAGAATGTTGCTTTTGAAATAATATGGGATGAGGTGCAACTAGAGACTACCACTATAGGAGCCAGAAAAGGTGTCGCGATGGCATCCGTATCGATAGAAGCCGGTTGGACGAAAATTTATAACAAATTATTGCTACTTAATGTATGTTTTATTTTTTGTAGTAATATATCGTTAGAAAGGGATTGAAGTAGAGAAGTTTGTGTAACCATTCAAAGTTTTTATTTTTTTTGTAATTTGATAAAGTCTTTCTCTTAAACACTTTTCTATGGAACCTCGTCATTTTTCAACTAATTATTTGTGTCAAATAGCAATTGCAGATGAGCAAACAAACATCATAGATTACATTTAAGTTTATTTGGTGAAGAAGCAGTAAAAAATAAAAAAGTTACAACAGGTCTAATGTAAAAATCTGAGAATTAAGAAAAAAAAAATAAAACAACAAAAACCGTAAGATATCTAGATCTTATATGGGCTACATAATATAGCACATGAGCCCACCTATCTGCCCTCCAAGTTTGGCGAACCTTCTACAAAACACCCTGTATAGATAAGTAGCTGGGTAAAAAATATTTTATATGTTTTGTATTCATTTAGGGAAATTTACCTGACGAAAAATATCTAAATCTGTTGAGGACGGAAAAACAGCTGTAATAACTGATATAATTAGGAATTAATCACAGACATTTTATCAGAACAAAACCAGATAAAGCTTCTCATTATGCTTTTAGGATACGTAATTATTTAAGCACCGTTTTTCCGGACAATAAATTGATCGACGTAGGCTCATAGAATGGGCAGCGATATCACTGGATCTTACCCCATTAGAATTTTTCCGGGGGGTGAACTTAAATCAACGGTGTGAAATAATCTATTGGTGAAAAAAATAAAAGAATATTGGAGATGACATTAATGGAAAATATTTCGTACGCCTTTTAAACTAAAATTTGGGATTTTTATTATTGCAACTTTATTTTGAAAATGTAACAGTTGAAACTCCCAATAACATTTTCATTATGGATCACGATCTGAATTCTTGTGAACTATTATATAATATATTATATTTGTATATCATTTCAAAGGAGATGTCACATGTTCCTTTGGTATTTTAGCATGGCTGGATCTGCCCAATTATTTTCTACTTACTCATACCTATCTGAAACTTCGTTTGTTTTTGATTTCTGATCATTAAACTTATTGACGTTTACTCAATTGCTCAATTTTAAGATTATCATCTAAGTAATTGTCATAAGATTTATCTTATTTTAATTATTAGAACTGATTTGTCTCAATAAAATAATAGCTTTACGGCTACTCCGCGAATATTTTAATGTACTAGTGGGAGAGACACTGTATTGTGACGAGAATTCATCCAATATCTGGTACAATCGGCATTCATCCTATATTTCGTGGAACTCGAAATGTTGGTCTGTCGACCCGAGGCCGGCGGGTGGCTCTAACAGACATTCATGTAATTTTCTCGGATCTTCGAAAACACATGAAAGAAATTTCCCGACGGCTCGTTGACCTACTAGAGAATTCCGAGAGAAATATATAAAAACGCAGAGCTGACGATAGGATTCACTCAGTATTCGACTGCCGTATAGTTAATGTAAATTGTAAATAGTTCTGTGAATATAAATTGTGTTAAAGTAGTGGGAATAAATTAGAGTTGGACTGTGTTTTTAAATAAATCCGAGAACTGAACAGAACCAGATTGTGAAAATAAAAACATTACAGAATGAAACATGATTATATTAGTTTGGATACTAAACGGTGCGTCATATCATGCCATAACCTTGGGTAGGCTGCTTGGTGGTCCAAGGCTGTCGGATTTATGTCAAAAAGTCAAAATGTGTACAATCCTTATAATATATAATATGTAATATTACGAGTGTATAAAGTAAGAAAAAAGTCGTAATAGAAAGCACACTGAACTTCATTAAAATCATACTTGAGTAATCATTATGTGGACACAACCGACAGCTAGCATCAAAGTGACGAAGGATTTGAAAAAACATCAGAATTAGTCTGCTCAATAAACTTTGGTCATAACATTTTGAATGATAGAATAAAGATTCGGAGAGTCCCTAAGGTTTCAAGAGGTAAACAAACCAGCATCTTTGGGAGCAGGAGGGAGACAATTTAGAAAAATTACAAAATGAGTATAAATAGCGTATTTGGAAGCCATGAAAATAATTTGTAATTTATGGTCATATTTTCAGATAATACCGTAAAACTGTGTACTTTCTTCATTATATGTCCAAATTCAGTCCATTTTTCGTAAAAAAGCAAAGATATACTACCGTTAGGCTTAAACCTTTATTATCGATGTAAATGTTCCGTGATTTGTTGAAACACTGGTGACGTCACACGCAAATGTACCGCGGTGATTGCACTTCGCGTTTATACGACATCATATATTATTTTCGAATTTTGAGTTACTTGTAACAAATTTTCTAGATACTTCGTCGGAAATTTAAATATAATTTAATTTGCAAATAGCCGAACAACAGAAAATTTGCTAATATAGATGCCCTTATGGTTATATATATTCTTCCAAAACACCGGTGAATTCTATGCTGCGGTACTCAAAGCTGTTTTTAAAAAATGTATCTCTCATAAATTTATCAATAAAAGAAACATTAAAAAGAGACATTGAGAAAATTTTTGAACAATTTTATTGTAGTAGTTGTAGTTTATGTTGATTACGATTTTGCGATTTAAAAGCAAAAGTTCGTCTATCAAAGATCTGATTGAATTTAATTTTGCACTTTGCACTCCATGTAGTTTTTTGCAAGTCTAATTCATCATAGTTATAGTTGGGAGATGCATACCACCCAATTATTATATTTAGATCACAAGCTTCGAATACGGTTTTAGGCAGAAAAAATATACTTATTGTAGTTAGTTTATAGGTTGGATTAAAATTGATGCTTAATATTCTGTTGTCGTGGATAGGTATTTGTTAATGGTCCGAAGGATCCCCAAAATTTCAATTCGGTGAAAAATTTCCCAACATGACAGGGGATGGAATACTATTTTTAGGAAGTAGATGAGGAGAACAATTTGAAGATAGAAACTTGTCAAGTACAGTATCATTTTACAATTTTTTTTCCTTCCTGAATGGAATAATTTTCAGAGCAATTGTCACAGTCATTAACAAACACATTTTTGGCCACTAAATTTTTTCCCTTGCTTCCTATAACACTCTTGCATTTCCTACAATTTTTACTAGTCAATATCTTCTGTTGGCCCCAAATATATCAAAGTATACAATCAAACTGAATACATCATAAATAATTGGTATATATTTCAACAATAACATCGATTAACAGTAGCCAGGCCATAAGAACTCTGATAAGAAATTGTGTTTTGACAAGCTACCCTGATTACTAAAATGCACTTATTTTGTTTCAATCACTCACAGTTTTTTGTGAAATGGTCAAGTTCAATTTTCGGCATAATCGCGATAGTATCAAAAGTTACAGACGATCACGCATTTTTCTAGAGACATAGAATCACTGAATCAGTAGGTCGAGAAATCACAACCAATTAAAAACATGTTGAAAATATAATTTGATCCCTCTCAGTGGCGTTTGTCAATTTATCCAAAACGTGTCTAAAACTCTAAAAGCAGTTCTATTCCATATTATAACATAGTTTCTTATGTTCCTGTACCACACCGTACTAATACAAAATAAACTAATGAACTCAAGAAATTAGTACTTGATAAAACATTTACCAGGTCATATATGTATATACAATAAATACATATATACAGAGTCTCCCGTATGTAGACGTCAAGCCGGAACCGGGTGCAAACCTTTTCTTTTCTTTGTCTGATGTAATACTGAATAATGCTGCTATAAACTGTAATTCTGCTTGGAAGACAACTTCATTTTTGTCAAAAGCAAGTATTCAAAATTAATATTTCGTCCAATTTCAAATGACTGTATTGGGAAAGAAAGGCAGTATTTTCTTGCCCAAGGTTGGCTAGTAGCTCTTCGTGAGATAATTCCTCCGTCTCACTCAAAGTAGAATCTTTAAGTTACGGTGTTAAGGAAATCTTTGGGTGCACTAGAATTCTTTTTAAGTAATTTTAAAAAATCCTAATTGGCCTTCATTACAGAAATAAATATTGTCCACAATTTAACAAATTTTCTACCAAGTATAATACAACTTATTAAATGTGCTTACTTTTCAAAAGAAGTATTGATATTGAATACTTCGTTTTGTCAACAAATGACATTTTCTACCAATCTGGACCGATTGGCTATGCATTTTCGACAACAGTTTGCAGAAGCATTATTCAGTATTATATCATAAGCAGAATTAAGAAGTGTAAAAATTTGCATCAACAGGTGTGAAATGACCATCAGAGGGAGTAGATTTTCTTCAGAAAAAAAACCTACGAAATTGTACCAAAGGTGGGCAAACACGCTCACACTGGAATACTGATGTGTGTCGAGGAATCTAGCGATGATATATATATATATATATATATGACCCCCGGTAGCGCAGAGGGAATGTGCTCGAACCTAAAAAAATTCACTAATTCGGAGGCTGAACCGAGTCTCGTACTCGGGTTCGAATCCCAGCCATGCCACAGCTTTTAATTAATAAAAAGACGTGACGTCATCTCGGGGGTACGGTCGTCTCTGGTAACTGGCAAAATCCATGAGAAAGAGAATCATTGCTCCTGACCAACCCGCATTGAGGCAGCGTGGTAAGGTATGCCTCAGAACCTCAAACATGTCGAATTACAAAACTCACGGAATTGTACCCCAGGTGAGTAAGCAATCCCACACCGGGAAACCGGTCTGCCTCAAGGATTCTGGGGGAGGGAAACATTCCACTACACTACATCTAGCAACATATAACTGCCGAACACTCTCGAACCAAGCTAGAATTGTAGAATTAGAACAAGAGGCAGTAAAAATCAAGTGGGATATCATTGGCATAAGTGAAGTTAGGAGGAAAAACGAAGAGCTAATAACACTTGAATCAGGCAACCTCCTATACCACCGAGGAACACCAACAGGAAGAACTAGTGGTGTTGGATTCCTCATCCATAAGAGATGGACCGATAAAATTATAGGCGTGTCCGGAACATCAGACAGAGTCGCAAGTCTAACATTGTCGCTTTCGAAAAGATACTCTATTCAAATAATACAAGTTTACGCCCCAACAATTAGCCATTCTGACGAAGAAATCGAACAACTATACAGCGAAATCAAAGAGGCCTTAGATACCAACAACAGCCATTTCAAATACATTATCGGCGACTTCAACGCGAAAATAGGGAAAAAACAAGACCGAGAAGGATCAGTGGGGAACTTCGTGTTCGGTGAACGAAACGAAAGAGGTGAGAGGTTAGTACAGTTCGCACACTATCAAAACATGTACATATCAAACTCCTTCTTCAAGAAAAATTCTAATAGGAAATGGACTTGGGAAGCTCCAAATGCGTCAGTCAAAAATGAAATTGACTTTGTCCTGACAAACAAGATTAATACCATCAAAGATGTAAGCACGCTAAATAAATTCAGGACAGGAAGCGATCACAGACTTGTCAGAGCAAGGATTGTCCTTAATACGAAACTGGAGAGATTTAAACTTACTAGGAAGACGCCCGCTACTAGCATAGACATTAACAACCTGAAACAAAATTCTGAAAAATATCAGACGCTGATAGAAGAGAAGCTCCGGGAACAACAAGACAACACACAACTAATGAATACAATACTGACCTGTGCTAAAGAAATAGGCGGAGTCCAACAACGAAACGAACACAAGAAGCTTAGTTCGGAAACAAAGGCGTTGCTTCAGAAAAGAAGAGAACTGAAAAGGACAACAGACATCCAACGCATAGAATACAGTGAACTATGCAAGACAATAAGAAAGAAAATTGCAGAGGACATCAAAAAATACAACGAAAAATTGGTAGAAACTGCAATTGAAAATCGGAAAAGTTATAAAAACGCTAAGAAAGCATTGATAATTGGGAAAAGACAAGTAATCGCATTGACAGAAGAAAATATCAGAATAACGGATAGAGACAAAATAATGGAGCATGTCACGAAATTCTACAAGGATCTATACAAAGCCCCGAATCTCTGGAAATACAGCTGACGAAAGAAGAAATACCTGAAATACTTGTGGAGGAAGTGGAATCAGCGGTCAACAAAATGAAAAATGGCAAGACAGCAGGTAACGACGCAGTAACGGCTGAACTACTAAAATACGCTGGTAGAGAAGCATGGAAACGCCTAGCCAAAATATATACGAATTGCCTAAGAACCAGACACATCCCAGAAAAATGGAATAGCGCCCTCATAGTATTAATCCATAAGAAATGCAATAAAGAAGACATTCGGAACTACAGACCGATAAGTCTCGTGCCGGTAGTGAACAAAAAAAAACTACAAGTAGCACAAAGGTCTATGGAAAGATGCATGATCGGAATAACGAGGAGAGATCGGAAGAGAATAGAGTGGATAAGGAACAAAACCCAGGTAATAGATGTTATCCACAGAGTGAAATCTCTGAAATGGCAATGGGCTGGGCATTTGGTAAGAAGACAAGATAATAGGTGGTCAACAAAAATCACACAATGGGATCCTAGGGGGGTTAAAATACCAAGGAAACGCCCCAATGTAAGATGGGACTATGACATCAAGAAAATAGCAGGCATAACCTGGTCCCAAAAAGCGTACAACAGAACAACATGGAGAGATTTGCGAAACGAATATGTAAGAGAGGCTACACCATAAAATAAAATGGTCGAAATTAGCTGCATATGATGATGATGATGATGATGATATATATATATTTGACCACACCACATATAGCGACATATAACTGCTAAACACTGTCACTTCTACAGAGGACAAATGAAATGGGATATCATTTGGCATAAGTGAAGTTAGGAGGAAAAACATAGGACTAAAAACACTTAAACCTATACCAAGAAAAAAATCCAACTAAAATCTCTAGCAAAATTGGACTTCCATTCTAGAAAAGATGGGCGAATAACTTTGCCAATTAATATTATCGAAATATTAGTTCCTTGCAAATAATCGCACATGTAAAACGCTCAATGACTTTTATAAACCCCTAAAAAATATTAAATTCAAAAACGCCTAGTTGCTTTTCTAACAAAATTGTTCAAATAAAAATATGACATCAGTTTTGCGGAATAAAAATGTCTATATCAATGTTCTCTCTATTAAACTATAGGTGAATCCGTAACAAAACTGCTCAAAGTTTGGCATTCAATCATAATGAAGCTAATATATCAAAAAAGCAGAATAATACTTGAAAAGTGTGTCAGTCTGTCTGACTGTCTGTTACGTTTTTACATCCAAAACACTGAACGGATTTTGAAGAAATTTCATATGGTGATAGCTTGAATCAAGGGGTTGGTTGGATAATTTTTTTGATGGGTGATGGGCTGATTAGGACTGCAAAATTTGTATTTTTGTTCATGTATTTCCAGGATATATAAAATTGTATAAATATAAAATTTATTCTTATCAAAGAGATGACAAAGTAGTTAAAACTTAATCTTGAAATAAAATATTCCAAATTTTCGGGGGAGTACCTATGCGGATGTACTCAAACAACTGAAGAGATCTTGATAGTTTGGATCAAATATATTTTGTTTGTCAATTCGAGTCCTAAAGGAATGTTAATTGGCTGTAAAAGTGAGAAACTGTGTTGAGGGTTCAAGTATTGTTTCCTAAGTTTATATGGGGTTCATTTTTAAGTAACCTGTATAAAGCTGGGGCATATCAGCTATAATTAGCTGGAAATATAAGTAAAATCAAAAGGCTTGAAACCTCATATTAACATTTTTAGCAACTGCACTCAACTAGCGACAATATATACATATACGGAATGAAATTTTATAGCTGGATTTGCTTATTGCTTGATTATTTGTTTATTTCTGTGTATTTCTGTAATAAGTTTTATTTGTAATAGTATAAAACTTTGAGTACTGGATCGTTTTGTGCTAGATATTTCCAACAGGCATAGACGTGACACAAATGTTTCTAATCTGATCATAGTTATAAAAGTTTGGCTCTAAAGTGCTAGAACAAGATTTAATCAGTTATAAAAATCCATAATTTTTCACTATGTAAATACTAAACTGTAAGAATAACACCATCTGTTACTCCATTGGTACAATTGTTGTACAAAAAATGTTCTGGAGAGAACACACAGAAAAATTCAGAACAAATTCTGTTAATGCTCAAAGTGATTTTTCTGATGTGAGACTTTGTGCAGCATGTATTTTGTGATTCCTACTAATAAAAAACTAAATTATGAAAATAAGACTTTGTTTCACTACTGGCAATATAAATGCATGTTTTAGGAAATTTGGAATATGTTGTACAACAATTAATGAAACTTCATATAAAAATGTGTCAAGAACTCCATATATTGAAAAAAGTAACTTGATATGTGTGATTTTTATAAATGAATAACTGCTATCAACATACTATGTATTTCCTCTATTGTAATATAAATCAAAACAAAAATTTGATACATATTTAGAGAAAATTTGAAATTATTCACTTTAAGATTGATGCACTTCTTCAATAAATTGCAGCAACAAAGAAGTCAATATTTTAGAACAGATTAATTTGAAATGTTTAATTTTCATGAATAATCTGGAAAACTATCAAAATATAAGACATCACCCACATAAATATAAATTAAATTTTGGTAAACAAAAATTGTGAAAATTTGTTACTTAACCTTTCATCTAAAAGCAACCCTACATGATGAAACAAAAAGTATTGAAAACTTAGGAAATATTTAGCTACAAATGATTTTTAAAATGTATCATTTTGCATTTACTTCAATTTACATTACAACTGAAATGTTTTAAGTAGGTATGTAAAAAATTATAAATTCTAACCTTTCATCTGAAGATTGATGAATCCCTATAAGAAATCATATAACTTGAAAGTCTTTTATGTACCACCTCACAAACAGACCAACACAATACATTACAATGAGACAAACCACCAAACTAAAACAAACCCATTACACCACCCCTATTACATGACCAGTTAAGCATTACATTAAAAATGTGGGTGAAAGATACACCTGCTTTAATTTGAAGCAACTTAAGGGTTACAATTGTACACCTGGTCATGATGTTTTGCCGGTAAAATAGCGGTTGAGTCACGAGAACGAGCAAGGGGAGAAGCTTACAGGAAATTTTACTAGTTTTTCTCATTTTTATGCTGAATATTTGGGGTTAAAGCAGTGCCTGACACAAACTGGTACATGAAGAAAAGTCCTGCAGTTCTTTTTACACTTCAGAGAACTTACTTGCAAATGAAACAAATATAGAAAAACAAGAAAATATATCATGTAAGATGATCTGTACAATTAAGA
Source organism: Octodonta nipae (assembly GCA_034190945.1). NCBI lineage: Eukaryota > Metazoa > Arthropoda > Insecta > Coleoptera > Chrysomelidae > Octodonta > Octodonta nipae. The sequence goes on from CM067222.1 coordinate 92,484,948, forward strand.
ACGAAATCAAAAACAAATTGAGACTGTTCTACAAAACAAGGCTCATAACAATCATTATTATCTAATCACACTCGCAGACAGTTATCCATATAATTGGACCCATCCAAGGCAGGATAAAGTTGTCTCCATAGAGACACACCATGGCAACGTAACAAGGGTTTGAGGAGTTTCCCTTCTACGCTTTCACTTCTGGATAATATTTATTACTTCGCAGCAATCAGTGGGACACGATAAAGCAATAAATTAAACAGAGAGTGTAAAAACTACATAATAAAGTTGGACTACACCTCAAGAGTTAGAAATTATCATAAAAAACATTTTATGAAACTCACAGAAACAAGTCAATTATTACAAATTATTTTTAGAACATGAAAACTAGTAAAGCAGTTACTTAAAATGAAATTTTACTAACTTTTAATTAATTAGCAAACATCGGTATTTAATTAAACAATATATTGTGTATTATCAGTTGAAAACTAGTGTGAGCATTAGGATTTACCTTTCCACCACAAAATCACTTGTATCTTTAAGCAAATACATGCCACTGCTTATAAGAAAATGAATGTACATCATAACTAGCAGGCTTCTAACCAACTGCTGGGTAAATTATACTATAATAAGCTTGAAAATGGAGCACATGATGAAAATTATCCCTACAATCAGTCATATAGTCCCTGAGGACCCTTCCTAATTACTTTTCTCTTTGATAAACCATGAGGCAAATATATCATCCTTGACAAAATTTCCCATGAACATATAAAACGGCTTAAGACATTAATTTAAGTTAAAAATAAGGTTTCTATTTGATATTGTAAGGTGAAAGGGTGGCCATTTTCACAGTTTGATTGTACAACCTTGCAATGAGATTGAGCTAAAAATAAATGCAATTACGGTAGTTAAGGGATGAAGGACACAAATAAAGTGGTGCAAACATTAAGAAAAACAGTGCAATTTACAAAAATATCAATCTAACATTTACCTAAAACGTTGCTATGTTGTTGTATTCGTTGCTAAGGCCTATCACCAAGGATACCAAGTGGTTCACTTCGTTTTGACAGCTGATGAAATGAATTGCGAAATGAAATGGTGTGTTGTGAATTTTTCTTCAATGTTCTTCACTGAAAGTGGCCATTGAATTATGGAATTTCTCCATTTTCGACTTATATATTAATAAGTCACAGGAACTGTTTTTATTGATTATTTTATGCAGCCCAACTTGGGCGAAGTTACATTGCCGATAAAAGCGGAAACTGCTTTATTATTTGACGTTCAGGTACCCGCTGATATTTCATAATCTATAAACGTATGGCAATCAATAAACTGTTGTGGAAAATATTTACACAAGTTAGTAAATAATACAAATTTGCACCAGTACAAAGCATCATATATCTACCTACTTTTTAATAAAATGCTGATACGGTAGACCAATATTTTAGGCAATTTTTAATATCATCTTACTAATTACAAACAGAAAAAGCATAAGGTGTGTTATGAATGCCTATAAAATAAAGTTTCAATTTATGTGCATTACATATTTCTATTCCAATAGTTTACTTATTAATTCAAAAATTAAATTTGATTTCTCGACTGGTGTGCACTCTATGAAATAGTAGTATAAGCAAGAAACGTTTTAAGCTTAGAGCATGTACGTTTTAACAGCAATCTAAGACAAGAGTCAGAATAACCCTTAGAGCATGTACTTTCTGGAGATAGCCTGCAGTGCACAAATGTCGTGGTAAGACTAAGGAGACAGAGGGCAATAGCGAGGGCAAGAAGCTATTTCACTCGGTTGGGAGCTGTTTCCAATGAAATACGTTCAGCGTGTTGTTCATTGGCTGCTTCCACCCACTAAGTGAAATAGCCTCTTACTGTCTCTATTGCCCTCTCTTTCTAGCGTTGCCACGATTTTATGCACGACAGACTATCAAAGAGGTTAATACTGTAGAGCACGTGAAGTAGCGAAATTCATGTAATATCAATGGAAAGAGAGAGAGAATAAACGTGTCGTTCCTGATTGGTCAGTGTCAGTGGTGACGCCTACTATTGGTAGGGTAGAGACATAGCAAGCGCTCCCTGATATTTTCTTTCTCTTTCTATTGTTATTACACTGCCACTTACAGTAACGCCCATACCTAATTCACTCTACGGATTAAGCTCTTTGCAGACTATAGGTTTGTTCATAGTAGCCAGTTACCAACGATTCAACGCCAATCAGAGATCTTGGCAGTTGGCTCTGCCAACACTCGATTCGCTTAGAATTTCTCAAACCGTTGGAATTATCAGCAACTGGTCTCTACGAACAAACATTATATCTAGATGGTAAATGATCTAAAGAAAAAGCAAACACATAAAGCATAAAATAATAGTGAATACTTCATGTAAATAAAAGATGCCTATTAAACAGCAATACAGTGAGCAGCAATAAATTGAGTTAAACTGTAATATTTTTTTGTACAAATGCTGGCACTGATCGATTTTATTTTATTTGACCTGTCAGCATTTGTACAAAAAAACATGGGTTTGCTTATTCCATGTATGAAATACTTTCCAAGTATTCTAGCTCTACCTCCCATAGGGAATTCATATGCATAGTTGATAACTGATCCCTACAGGAAATGTTGGTAAAATGAATGACGACGTTTCATTAGAGTCGCATCTGCCTTCTTCACATGTATTTTGTTTTATATATATATATATATATATATATATATATATAAATTTAGCTGTAATATAAAGTGAGGACCTACTGTAGAGCACATGATGTGAGAACCGGCAGAAGGAATAAAAATTAAGGGAATTTTTTTATCCAGCAAATATTAATTCTAAAATAGCCTCAATTTTCTCACTAATATACACACAAAAAATGTAAGATAAAATTTTTTTGTTCCCTAAATATATTAAAACGAAGTGAGAACCTTATAAGCTACTATTCAACTCAGGCCCAACAATAATTTTAATGTACTACTAACATTCTGAGGACAGTATATAACTTGGACCTACCAAAGCGAGAGCTACGCATAGTTGCAACATTTAAGTAGTTATGTATATTCTGGCGATAACGTCCTATAAATCTACGCATGAAGGTAGGTCCATAGATTTTTATTCCGGCAAATTCAGTTGTTTTGACTAGTCGTTATATGTTTACGTTTTTTTATATTGTGACGATTCAGGGTCAGACGTTCTGTCTCAGAACGGTGCGTTTGAAATAAATTCATTTAAACATAAGATGTTTTTGCTCAATTAATATCTCATTAAAGTAATAATTTCTTGGATATGCTTCATACAATATACAGTTTGAGCCATAATTATAGCTAGAGAAGACATATATTGTTTTTTCCCCATTAATGAGTCACCCTATATGAACCATTCGTACTGCAATTTTAATAAGAAAATAAACAGATATATGATCCGTCTCTAGATACTCAATAGGATGTTAAACTCATTGCAAAAAGTATACATATTGAAAAAAAGTAGTTTTTTATACTATCTTGTAATTTTAAATTATCTCCGTCAGCTTTGTATGTTATAACATTGCTACGTTAACAAATGTTCAGTGTTATTATATTGTTAAAATTGTATGACAAGTTTTCGAGATATAGGGTGTTAAACATCGGAAATGTTTCCATTTTCTTATCAGATTTCTCATAGCAGACATGTATTATTTCCGTACATTGCTGGAAAGATAATTTTCGCATTATTTGACAAAAATATTAAATAAAACAATTACCATTAATTATCTTTGATTACAGTGTGTTTCCAATATATGTAACATGTTTTTCAGAAAACCCATTTTTTATTACAACGATGAATACATAAGATGTAATCGCACAATTAATAAGAAATGAGTTCTTGGATGTGTTCATATATTATACAGTGTAAGTCGTAAATATGGCTATAGTGGGGATATACCATTTTTTACCATTAATGAGTAACCCTGTATAAACTACAATACTTTAATTTGTACAATTTTTGCAAACCTGTAGAATTTAGTGTGACGAGTCGTTGATTTCTATAATTTAATATAAACATTCCAGGACGCATGGTTTATACAGGGTTACCTATTAATGGAATAAACAATAGATGCCCCCTTTAGCAATATTTACAACTTAAACTGTATAATGTCTGAATACGTCCAAAAATTATTTTTTTTGACATTATATTAACTGAACAATTAGATCTTCTTATGTATTCAACATTATAATAAAAAAATGAGTTTTCTAAAAAACATGTTACGTATATGAGACACCCTGTAATAAAAAATAATTAATAGTATTTTTTTGTGGAATATTTATGTCAAACAATGTGCAAACCACGTCCTCTACAATAAAGGGAAATAAAACACATCTATTATGAGAAATCTGATGGGATAAAGGTGACATTTCTGAAATTTAACACTCTATATCTCGAAAACTAGCCATCCAATTTTAATAATATTCTGCTCAGTAAAACACTGAACATTTGTTAACGTAAAAATGAATAATATTCAAAGTTGACGGAGAGAATTTAAAACTACGGGGTAGTATAAAAAATACATTTTCTCAGTATGTATAGTTTTTGCATTCAGCTAAACATCCCGTTGAGTATAAAGAGACGGATAATATATCTATTTAATGTCTTATTAAAATTTCAGCACGAATGGTATGGACAGGGTGAGTAATTAATAGGAAAAAATAATATATGCATTCTCTAGCTATATTTATGGCTCACACTGTATATTATATGAAGCACTTCCAAGAAATTATTAATTTAACGAGATATTAATTGTGCAATAAAAAAATATTTTTTCAAAAATCACATGTTACGTATTTTTTAAATACCCTGTAATCCACCAAAACTTATGACAATTGATTTGTGAAATATTTACGCCCAATAATGTACAAATCACAATTTCTCCAATAACCGGAAATAAAGCACGTCTATCATTGAGAATACGATATCAAAAAGCGGCATTTTCGATGTTTAACACTCTGTATCTCGAAAACTAGTCATAAAATCTGTTTGAGCGCATAAACTCTTTTTGTCAGAACGTCAACTTCTACAACATACCAAAATTGCAAACAATCCATTTTTCCATAAGAAAGGTGTCTGGTCCTTTAAAGAAGCAACTTCCAGACCATATAATAGTGATTTCTATAGTTGAACAGATTTGAAAAAAAGGTGAAACAACATCAAGAAGAAACTGTGCAAAGGTTAGTGAAATATTTTGATGAATAACGTAAAATAGAATTAGAAAACCTTTTAACTAATATTGATAAACAATTAATGCAAATAGTAGCACAAGTTAATGAAACAGTTAATGAAAGAATGCAAATAGTTGAGTCAGACATAAAAGAGATAAATGATGACATTAAGACCATAAAAAATGCCATGGATACTCTTGAAACCAAAGTAGGTGACCTCGATTCCATCCAAAGCCAAGTAATATTTGAAATCAGTTCAATTCAAGACCAAGTCAGTTCCATTAAAAAAACAGTACAGTGAAGTACAAGATAAAATCAGTGTCATCCAAAACAAGGTAGAAACAGAAATTTAAAAAATTCAACAGGACTTACAGCGAGAAAAATACCAAAACACCATTAGTATCAAAGGTTCCGTTAGCAAACCACTCACATTAGATGGCAGTTCATCTTGGCTCATGTATAAACGGCAATTTGAAGCCGTGGCTACAGCTAATGCATGGGATAACCAAGAAAAATCTACCTCTGGTGTAATTTCCTTAAAAGGTCCGGCCTTAGAAATCCTCCAAAGCATTCCAGTCAAGGCAATTTCGACATCCATCCTGGACAAAAGATACGATATCAATCCCTGAGCCAAGTATACAAGGTGCAACTAAGTGAAAAAGCAAAAATCCGGAGAGAGCTATCAAGAATTCGAAGCAGAGATCAGACGGTTAGTACACTTGTATTACCTAGACCTGCCCGAGGAAACGAAAGACCAATTGGTCACACAGAGTTTCATAAACGGTATCAGGGATGTGGAAGTACAAAGAACTATAAGACTTAGTGGCATCAAGAAAAGTAATGAAGATTTACTTCGGGCCTTGGAAGTAGAAGCAGTCATGAATATGTCCAAACCGTGGGTGCGAGCAGTTTCCTTCATCCAGGACGAACAAGAACCATCCTTCCAGGCAGTGTTGTTCGGAATCCATAAACTTCTAGAACGATCACAAAGAACTGACCACAGAGGAGCATGCTACCGGTGTGGACGGACAGGGCACATTCAACGTGACCGCAGAGTGGGGCTACCTGAACGATCATCAACCAGAAGTAGCCAAAACAACAACTTCACCAACCAGGGAAACTCCAATCAGTCAGCATAAGGGGGCGAATGCTGACTAACCCTCCACCAGCCCCCAGAACAGTATCCATCGGGGATTTTGCCGATATAGCAGCAGCCCACTCATCAGGGGCACCATCAATGGCCAAGCAATTACCATCACCGTCGACACCGGCGCCGCTGTGTCCATTGCCAAGTCCGGAGTTTTGAGCGCATCAGAAATCCGGCCAGTTACCAACAACATCCAGCTCAGAACAGTCACCGGTGAGTCCATGTCAATACAGGGTGAGGCAGATGTAGTACTATAATTAGGGGACAACCGAATCCGGCATAGGGTCCTGGTAGCGAATATTGAGGACGATTTCATACTGGTATGGACCTAACCAGCCAGCATGGACCCGAGATATGATGTTCTTCGGTTCCTAACTGAGGAATTTGTATTGACACGGCCCGTCAACAGTTCAGCCACCTCCATAAAAATTGAGGCAAAATCCTCAACCAGAATTCCCGGTCGAATGGAACAGATAATTGATTGGCAGCTAGAAAGCAATCCTGAGAGCTGCGTTGGAATGGTGGAGCCCGTACACTCGGCTCATGACTACTTAGTTGGACGGGCTATAGATAAAACCGGACGAAATATACCAATTAGAGTCCTGAATTTGCCCAACAATGACATTAGAATTGCTAATGGTCAAGATATAGCTTGTTACGAGCCAGTAGAGACCATCATCAATGGCAAAGAAGTGTACCAGACATCAGTGAAGAAGACAGGTCCCAGTAAAGAGTTCCTACAACAGTTTGCTGACATTTTGACATACCTTACACCAGAGGAACAGAAGAAAGTAAAGCAATTTTTCGCAGAGTACAGGCAAATTTTCAACAGGTAAGATAGAACCACCGGTCGCACCAAGATCATTCAGCACCGAATAGACACCGGAAAGGCTCAACCTATCAGAATACCACCTAGACGACTACCATTAGGGCAACAACAAACAGTCGAGGAAAACATCGAGTCCATTTTACAAAACGGAGTTATTGAGCCATCCATAACCCCATGGTCTGCTCCCGTCGTGCTAGTTAAAAAGTAGGATGGAACCACCCGATTTTGCGTGGATTACAGCAAGCTGAATAACGTCACGAAGAAAGACAGCTATCCACTACCCCGAATTGATGACACTCTGACCACACTAGCAGGCTCCCGTTGGTTCTCCACACTAGACCTAAAGAGTGGATATTGGCAGGTTGGTCTACATGAAAACGACAGAGAGAAGACAGTGTTCTCCACTAGTAAAGGGCTGTTTCAGTTCATGGTCTTGCCCTTTGGGTTATGTAGTGCTCCCGCAACATTCGAGAGGCTAATGGAGTATGTCCTGAGCGGGTTAACATGGTTAACGTGCTTATTATACCTCGACGACATTTTGGTTATGGGTAAAACCAGAACTCCAGATATTAACGCCAACCTGAGACTCAACCCGAAGAAGTGTTCCATGTTCCAAAAAAAAGTAGAGTTTTTGGGCCACGTTCTTTCCGAGTCAGGAATCCGCACCAACAAGGACAAGATAGAAGCCATCCGTGATTAACATTAACTCCGAAGCTTCTTGGGCCTATGTTCCTACTTCAGGCGATATGTTGAGGGATTTGGCACCATTGCCGGGCCTCTACATTGGCAGACCACTGAGAAAGAGACCTTCCGTTGGAATCATGATTGCGAAATATCATTCAGAGACTGAAGGAAGCACTATGTTCCAGCCCAATCCTAGCCCTTCCTACACACTCCGGCAAGTTCATTTTAGACACCGACGCTAGCAACAGAGCTTTGGGGGCCGTCTTACCCCAGGTGCAAGATGGTGATCGAGTACTACAGCCGTGAATTCTCGAAACCGGAAAGAAATTATTGCGTCACCACAAAAGAACTTCTTGCAATAATAAGGGATGTAGATCATTTCCATAAATACCTCTATGGTCGTCATTTCTTAACCCGGACAGATCATGCCGCCCTCAAATGGCTACTGGACATGAAGACACCGGAAGGACAACTGGCAAGATGGATGGAGAAATTACAGCAATACGATTTCAAGGTGGAACATCGTGCCGGCCGTTTGCACAATAATGCCGATGCCCTATCAAGAAGACCCTGTAGAGTAGAATGCGGACATTGTCTGAAGACCGAACAGCGAGAAGGTATCTCCATCAGACAGATCTTAGTGCAGGCCAATGAAGACTGGACAACGGAACAGTGCATCTTGTCGCTCAAAAAGAGAGGGGCACCTAGACCAGGATGGGACGAAGTAGCTAGATACTCGGGCGTCCTGAAATCGTTATGGGCCCAATGGGACTCTCTAAGAGTAAAGAATGGTAAGCTCAAGCGAATTTGGGAAAGCACTAACGGTCGAGAAACCAAGTCCCAGCTGGTAGTTCCAAAAAAGGTACCAGCCATCCTAACCGAAGTACATGATGGGATTATCGGGGGTCATCTGGGTATGAATAAAATCCTAGACAAAGTTCGCCAGCGGTACTACTGGGAAATTACTTCGAACAGTCAGAGCTTGGTGCCGAAAATGTGACACCTGTGCAGCCAGTAAGAGCCCGAAGACCCCGACCAAGGACAGAATGCTGCAGTACAATGTGTGCGTTCCCTTTGAGAGAATTGCCATCGATGTCGCCGGTTCATTTCCCGGGAGTGTGAGGGGGAACAAATACATTTTGGTCGCAATGGATTACTTCAGTAAATGGCCTGAGGCATAGACGACTCTCAATCAAGAGGCAGCCACGGTAGCGACGGTGCTGGTAGAACAGCTATTCAGCGGATTTTGCGTCCCGTTGGAACTACATTCAGACCAGGGGCGTAACTTCGAATCGAATGTATCCTAGAAGGTCTGTTCGATGTTGGGGATCTGGAAAACGGGAACAACACCATTGCACCCACAGTCAGACGGAATGGTGGAAAGATTCAACAGGACATTGGAACAAGACCTGATTGGGATGAGCATATTCATCTAACCCTGTTGGCATATCGCTCGGCCGTCCATAATAGTACAGGCCTGGCTCCAGCCAGGGTCCTATTCGGAAAAGAGCTGCGATTACCCTGTGATTTGACTTTTCGCTCCCCCGAAGAACCTTCCCAAGCCATCAACGATTATGCTCCGACATAACATGCTGGAAGTACACGAATTAGCCCGAACGCAGATGTTGGCCATCAGTGACCAGATGAAGACATAATATGAACTCAAAGCCAATTCATTCGGGTTGCAAGAGAGGGACAAAGTCTGGCTATACAACCCCCAACGGAGCAAGGGTATATCTCCAAAGCTTACGCCCGCCTATGGTGGTCCATACGAGGTGGTCAAGAGGATTGATGACGTCGTCTACCGTATCCGTCGATACCTCAGGGCTAAGTTAAAGGTGGTCCATTTAGATCGACCCGCTCCTTACATGGAGAGGATGTTTCTGACCGGGACGATCAGAATTAAAAGGATGGTAGTGTTATAAATTATCTATTCCGTCCTTGGCGAGTAGCGTAAAACATTTTATTTCAATACATCAATCGCTAAGAGGACAAAAAAATTTATCTCGAAATAACTCGACAACTCTAAAATTGACACTCGGTTTTGCTAGAAGAATTCGATGCGGATTTTAAAAGGAGCGGCCCAGCATCGAGGAGTTAGTTATTTATTGCGAAGAGATTATTTCGTGTTATTATTGTGATATTCGAATCAGCTCAGTGAATATTTGATGTAAATAAAAGTTTCTAGAAAGTGATACTTAGTGATGATTAGTTTTTAATTAATTGAAACCTCGGAGTTTATAACAATATCTAGCCTCAAATATTTTATTCCTGAAGATTGTCAAAGAATAAACGGAAATTATAATTTTCAGTTTAACTGTAAACATCGACCAAAGAAATTTACTACTTACTTAAACGTCAATGGAAATAACATGTATATTAATAAATAGAATTTTATACCAGCCTGCACTCTTAGTGAGGACTGTACATGGTTGCCGAATATATGTCCTCACTTATTGCATAGAATAATATTTGAATAGTCGTAAAAATATACGTCGTGAAAATATACATACGGTGAAGCGCCCTCAGTCTAAAATTCGGTGAACTAAATTTTCATTTTTCGTCAAAGTGAGGTCCAGTCAAAATAATGCTAGAATTAATAATTACACATTTTGGGACTATTTGAGAGTGATATACAAAGTGAGGACCGTATACGGTCCTCTCTTTGACTTGGACCTCACTATTACCGGGAATTTCTTTGAGAGGTGGCTCACTTCTTGCTCTGGGCAAATTTATATATATATATATATATATATATATATTAAAATCATTAATTGTTACATTTAGAGGCCTAGTGGTTTCTCTTATATAAAGTTGTATTATCTTGGAAGATATTTTATATATCAATTTTTGGCCTGCGTTTTTAGAATTTGTTTTGAAAATGAATTGAAAGGTCGTATATATATATATATATATATATATATATATATATATATATATATATATATATATATGTATCGTATGCTTGTTATAATGTATTGTGTTGGGAGCTCTTTTTTAATGAATTTTTAAGGGTAATGGTTTTCGCTCTATCAAGAAAAGTAGAATGCTGGGAAGGCACATACCTTTTTATTCTTTTCTCTCATCCCAAATAAATTTTAGTATTAAGTGCCCACGTTGCCGCCCTTAAATAACCTAAGCCTAAGTACATAATTAGCGAAGGTAATAAGTTTTATATTACAGAAACATATAACTGTCTAAATGAGCGCATAAATTAACATACAAATTACATAAAAAACGGCTATTTAAAATTTCTAAGCATGCTTTCAAGTTTGATTTAAAAAATTTCAAAATTATTCACTAAAATATCGAATGAACAATTTCAAAAATTCTTTTATCAGTCATTAAACTTCATTAATCTTTGGTCACAACTTCGTTTTGGGTATAGGATTGAATATCAAAAGAGTCCTCAAAATTTCTAAAGCGGGAACACTGTTTTTGACGGTACAAACAATAAAAAATTTTCGGAAATAGCAAATTGAATAAAACTATGTGTCTTTACTGATAGAGGTGGTAAATACTGTATCAGTATTCGTGTTTGATACAATAGATATAGATAACCAGCTTTTCATTGATCTAAGTCGTAGGGAAAACATGAAAAAAATTGCTATATTTTTGTGATTTTTCCCTTTTTTGAAGTTGTGTATCATGAGATGTATCTCTCAAAAGAGAGTTTGGTTAGTCAAAATTATAAGCTCTATAAAAGCAATAAAATGCAGTACAACGTTCCTACTCATAAGAATCCAGAGGAAAAAAAGGACAAAAACTGAAAAAGCGTCTAAAAATAATAGTTGTTTAGGCTTTAGGACAATCCATGAGAAATGAGAAGAATTTGTAAAATGTCTAAGTTCAAATGAGACTACATAAAAAAACAATAACTTTGTATTATAACTGTCTAGTTAATAAAGTTCAAAATACCCCTGTAGTGACGGCAACCAGTACAACGATTAAGCGTCTCATTGGTCACGTACCAGTAATATTGATAATTTGCAGTAAATAGTTATAATAAATATTGACCTTAGATTGTAAAATAATTTACAAGGTGGAACTATAACCATTATTCAACAAGGAATTACGATTTACTTGACGTCATACGCCATGAAAATCTGCCATTAAAATTTCATTGAAATTTCTTAAGTGTTGTCATTGTTTCTTTTTGCCCAATTTAAAAATATTTTATTTTAATTTTCACGTGTCACTGTAAATTTGTTTAAAAATCTTTTCCCTTCTCCCGGCTCCTATTAAGTTATCTTTCGTTTGTCGGTTCTAAAAAATAGTGAATTTTTCTAAAAGCAATATCCCTCGTGACTCTATAGTGTAACTGAAATTTGAAAGAATTTTATTACTTTCTTTTTTCGAGATTTTGACTTTATCTAAAAAACTACTTTGGTTCGCGGAAAATACTGAATTAATCTGAAGCAAATACAACAAAAATAAAAAAATTACTGTTTCTATCACTCAATTAAGTTTGATCCTCATGATTGACTATCACAAAGTAACGGCTACCACCATCGATTTTTTTTGTTCTAAAACAATTTTACCTGCTCGGATAACTTGGTTTTTACAAAATAATTAGAGTCATTTGTATTCATTTGAGGAGAAGATTGTCTGTACCAATTTTCACACATATATCACTTCTTCTGTTGAAGATTTTAAGTTTCATTCCACGTCATTCTAGTCTAAGCCTACAGCAGGATTGTAGAGTTTAATTAGATTTTAACTGATTGCTTCTTACTGTTTTTAATTATAGTTTCTATAATCATCGAATTGTTTTTTGAAACAATACGAATTACACTACCATTTTCTGATAAGTTGATGTAATCATTTGCAAAATACAAACAAGTTGTATTAATATTTGAAGATGTCGGTCTTACATCTCGCGTCTTCAAATTTAACGAAATGTTTCAAATACATAAAGAAGTGTTCGATGGGACATTCAATTGTGGGAAGCGCAACTGATGAAGGTTCCCTGACCAGAAACAATGTATATTATATAATATATATATATATATATATATATATTGTCTTGCGTACAAAGGAATGACACCTCGAAGAGAGTATTCAATATCTCTGACAGGTGAAGTAACCTGAAAAATTTTATCGTGACATTCTGTCCTAGGAGTTAAGGGAGAACAGCAATTACACGGAACCGCTACAGATTCGGAACCTCTGTGTACTGATTCTCTCGAAAATCCTAGATGTCGGTCTTACATCTCGCGTCTTCAAATTTAACGAAATGTTTCAAATACGTAAAGAAGTGTTCGAGAGGACATTCAATTGTGGGAAGCGCAACTGATGAAGGTTCCCTGACCAGAAACAATGTATATTATATATAATATATATTGTCTTGAGTACAAAGGAATGACACCTTGAAGGGAGTATGTATTAATATTGTTTGAAATAGAAAACCAAACATTTTATAGTAAGGATCTTTGATTTACAAGACAGACATTGACGTGATTACACATTTTTTAGGGGAAAGTTATAAATTTAGTATGGGAAGGGGCATTAAAAATACTTAGATATACATAAACCATTTAAACCGTTTTTCTTTCTAACCGACTTTCAAAAAGGAGGAGGTTATCAATTCGTCTTCACTTTATTTTATGTATGCTCAGTGATTATTCAAAAACGACTTGGACAATTTTGATGATTTAAACAGCATTGTATGTACGAATATGGCAGAAAGGTACCATATAATTTTCTACAACATGAGATTTACGGTTTTTCACAAAATGAGAAAAAGCTGTCATTAAGAGACTACACTTCAATTAATTTCAATGAATCTACATTGTTTGCTCGTTTTCTCTAAAACGGCTCAACCAATTTCAATCTTTTAAATTGTATTCTAAAACAAACCGTTTTTCTGAAATTTGTAAAAATATGTGCAAAAAACGGTAAACATATATGTAAATGTCAAATTTTCATCATAAATATCTAGCTTAAATATCCAGGTATGCCATGAAAGTATATCGTGCAGGGTGTAAATGTAGCGAAGCCTCATCATATTAGAGCCATATTTGACCTCTTACAACATGCAAAGGAATCAACCCTGGCAAATCATTAAAGATAAAATTTAATAGGATTCGATGTTAAGCAACAATTGTACCTACCAATAATGGGGTTATCAGTAATGCCAACCCATATGTTGATCGTAAATTCCGCACCCAGCGACCCAGCATCAAATATTTTTATATTTTTAAAACACCGCATGTTTTATTTGAGAAATATTCGTATATCCGCGATAAAAGGCTATTTGGAATATTTCATAAAATATCCCTCTAATATATTTCGTCAAATAATTTCTAATACTAAATAAAAATATTACAAAAGGTTTTTCGCCGCAGGCATAGGAACATTTGAGAGATATTTTAGTGAAATATTTCACTTTATTTCAATAATATTTCATGTTTGATTTGAAATATTAAATAATTAAAATATTTCAAAAAAATAAATTTTTGAAATATTTAACTGTAATTTTCCTGAAATACTCGTAGGTTCGTGTGGAAAAATCAGTTTGAATATTTATTAAAAAACAGCAAACCACATATGCCATAACGGAAATAATACTTTATAAGTCATAGCTGATATAATTTTAACAGCAAACTCGTAGAATTAAATTATTAGAGCCTTAAAAACGTTTTGCTTATAGTGTAAAAAGTAATTATCTGTTTATAATGTCGTCAATAGTAAAATTGTATAGAATCAGTAAATCTTCAACATCAGTTTTTATTTTTTTCTTCCCAAAGAACTCAGAAAAAAAATTTAAAAAAATAAAAACCAGAGTTGCCACAATTATCATTCAGAAAACAACATTCAAAATTAGTATTTATAAATTTTGATTGCAGCATTTTTCACGAAGAAAAGCTGAAAAAAAACTATATTAATTGAGTGTTTTTAAAGAATTCATAACTAGATTGAAATAACAACTGGAACTTTAATCTGCCTCCTAATGTGAGCTTATAACATAATTGTAGGTTAAGTAGACATTGCAGAATTGCAATTTAAATAATTTGTAGAGATATTTTGCAGTACGCTTCGTATTAACCACCATAGTTCGATAGCAATATGCAAAATATATTTTGAAAGCTCATAAAATGCCCTTCATTTAGCATGCCTTGGATTTTTGTAATAGAGCTGTATAATTTATTAATACTGCTTGTGAATTTTGTTTTAAACGACCTACCCTTATTTGTCCTCCGATGTCTTGACAGTTACGGATCCTGTCAGTGCAAAAAAATAATACTGTCAGTGCACCGCTAGCTGGCTGTCACATATCAGTACTGTAATGTTTGTATTTCCACACTCGGATTCAGTTCAGTTCTCGGATTTATTTATAAACATAGTCCAACTCACTAATTAGGGTTCCGTATATACAATATACGGATACCCTTATAATATCACTCCGGATTTCTGCCTCTATCACATCACAGCAATTTTCTCCTAAACTACTGGGCAGAAGAGATTGAAATTTGGTATCAATGTATAGTTTGGTGACCCGATTAGGAGTACATATCGTAAAATTTAGATTTTAGGGGTACTTCTGGGGGGAAAACTAAAAAAAATCGACCCCCCCCGTGATCTCCGAAATCACTGAGCCTAAAATTTTGAAAAAAATAGGAAATATTCGAGCGTTGCCCGAACTTTACAGAAAAATTAAGGAGAAACCATTAATATTAATTTTGGGGGGCAAATTATAGAATTAAATAAAAATTTAAAAATAAAAAAAAATTTCAAACGCATCATGTAATATATCAACTGAAAGGTCTCATTCTGAGGAACACAAATATATTTTTTTTTTCGTATTTAAAAAAAATATATTTAAAAAGATATTAACGAAAATATACCAAAATTTACCCATCCCCCCCCTTATCTCCGAAACTACAAAACGTAAAGTTTTGAAAAAAAAATAGATTTATAGGTTCTGGCCTGAACTTTACTGGAAAAATAAGAAGAAACCCTAATATTCATTTTGGGGGGCAAATTATAGAATTAAATGGAAAATAAAAAATTATAATTGTTTCTAACAGGTCATGTAATATATCAAATCCCAGGGCTCATTATGACGAATAGGTACAAATATATTTTTTTATTTTTTTTAAATGAATATTTTAAAATATATTAAAAAAATATTTAAAAAAAATTACCCATTCTCCCCGTTATTCCCCAAACTCTAAGACCTAATTTTTTTTGTTTATAGGAAAAATATGAAAAAAAACCCTAATTCTATTATTTGGCCCCCAAATAATAGAATTAAAAGGAAAATAAATTGTTGGAAAACCCCCATAGTAATTTTAGGGACAAATTATTCGATTAAATGGCAAATAAAGATTCAATTTTCAAACGCATCATGTAATATATCAGATAAAAGGCTCATTATGTGAATTACAAATATCATATTTTCAAATCATTTGTATAAAATATATTAACAAAAATATTAAACATCGACTTAATTCCCACTTTAGAAACTACACTATTTAAATTTTGAAAAATATATTATATTTTATTTAATTTGAATAACAGATTTAATAATTTATAATTTAAACTTTGACCTATTTTGTCGTTTTTCTTCCAATCTACAGAGCCTCAAAACTCAGACAGTAGATTATAAAAGGCATCTCTGAAAGTTTATTAGTAAAATAAAACTCTAATGTTACTTTTTGGGGGCCAAATTAGAAAATTAAATACATATGTATTGTGATAAAAATCAAGCGAATCCTAAAGCAGATAAAATAAAAAGTCTATGTGTGGAAAATTAAAGTGTACATTTTTTATAAATTTAAAACGCTTCCTTTAAAAGATATAAGAGTAAATATAAGAAAATGCACTCATTCCCTACTTGTCTGAAACTGGAATATTAGAATCTTGACGGTGGTACGGAACCCTAAGTAAGCGAGTCCAACTCGCACTTGACCAAATTATTTATTTCTACTAATTTAATTTATATTCACAGAACTATTTACAATTTATCTTAACTATACAATAGTCGAATACTGAATCAATGCTACCTCAGCTCTCCGTATTATATATTTCTTCTCGGAATTCTCTAATGCTAACAGAGAATCTTCCTCTTTTTCAAGTCGTTTGATTGTGTACAGCAACTTTTTATTATTGTAGTAATTGAAAAATATATTGGTTTGGAAAAGCAACATAATGCTACAATACACAATGTCATATTCAGTGGTGATGATCAAAGAGTTTCAGCATGGCTATGATATTTAGATATTATCACAAGGCACAAGTGTATCTGTTTGAAGAATTTTGGTATTATTAGACAGAGATTGCATGAATAGTTTTGCTTTAAAACTATTTCATGTCCAATTTTATTTCATAATTCACTTGAAATAGTTAAGTGATTGGGGAGAACAAAAATCCGAACGTGAAAATTTTTTGTCAGTGAACCGATTTTTATGAAAATTGGGAATTAGGTTCATTTTACCCTTTAGATCACAACTTATATAAGTTTGAGATGTGCATTTTATTTTTAAGTGCTGAAAACTACCCCCTAAGCTAAAAAATAAGTAAAACATAAAAATAGACGTTTCTAAAGTTATATCCAAACGAGCAGAACAAATATTATTCAAGATTGTACAACATTACTTACACGTTATTATATAGTATTTATAATATTCCAATCATTAAAAACCACCCTTAACGACAAAATTACGAAAAAAAAATCTTTTTTTATTTTCAAATATTTTTATACGAACATATAACAAATAATAATCTTCTGTATAATTGTGGTATAACAAATAATTTATTGCGGTATTTTAACCGTTAAAAAACATAATTTGTGAAATTATTAAAAAATCAAGGAAAAAATAAGATTCTCAAAATACATTGACTATAGCCAAGTAAACACAGCGTCATGAGCAGATGTTCAACGGCTGCTTGGTTTGCTCATTTTTTCCTCGTTTGCTACCTGCTTGAATATGTTAAATCGTGTAATCCATTTTACAGGGAACTGTAACAGCTACAACTCCTATGAATTTCAATATTTTTTAACGCGTTGTTTTCGAGATTTTTTAGATTAAAGTGCTTGAAAACATGGTCTCCACTCTCAACTGCTACCTTCTAACCGAGAAAATTTCGGTTAATTTTTGTGCTATGAAAATAAAAACATTTTTTTTGTATTTCTTTTATTTTTCATGTTATTTTCAAGAAAACTGCAATTTTTTGAAAATCAGTTTTTTTAAGATTAAAATTTTCAAAATTATGTCACCTAAAGCGCCGAGACTTTCAGAATATTTTATCAGCATCTAAATAAAGTAATTATAGAAGAATAGCCTTTCATTTAAAATCAGTTTTATTGCAGTATTTTGTTAATCAATTATCTGCTTTTTTGACTCCCTCAATTTTTACGCTAATTGCTTAAAATTATACTATTTTGAAGATTTTGTGAAACAGAAAAAATGTTCTGTGAATTCTTTTCTAAAACGGTAATTTTTTGAGTTATTTCACGTTAAACGTTGCCATCGGACAAAAAAAACAAACTTTCCCTTTTCTTATAAGCTTCATTTTCTTTAAGAGAATTTTCTTGTAGGGCGTCAATTTTTCCACGTATTCGAGAAAAACCGCCAAAAAACGTTGTTTTTTTTTCGGGAAAAATAACCCGAAAAGTATTGATTTTTCGAAAAGTATTTATAGGGAACTTTTTACTTAGTATTTATCCCTTAATCGATTTCGACACTTATTTTAATTTCTACCCTCTTGAAGGGGTGTCTTTCACGACATGGGCAAGATCACACATTGAGACAATATAAATTTTGTTTTTTATGCTATTTTCAACCTACTGTCAAAATTTCAAACAAATTGATTTACTGCCAACAATTTTTCAGGAAAATTCCCCAGTGACTGAACTAATATTATTTTTCACTTTCTTTACTTGATAAAACGTATAAATCAAATATTTATGATTTACTAGTTTGAATGTCGTAATCAAACAATTCTTATTTTTGTAGTGAATTTATTATATTGGACCTACTGGGCCACCTACATAAATATGTATGTTAGTAATATTATCAATGGGATATATAATTTGGTAACGCATGACCTCGGGTTCTATAGAATGAATACAACGTTTTATTATATAAAAAAAATAAAGTTAATTTTAAATAAGTTGTTCTTTCTGTATATATATCATGTATATATCGGTCTAGGAAGGTTATATATGTTTTATTCAACGTACATAAACTTATTGTTTTACAATTAAAATCATCCCATTAGTGTAAAATTTACCCCAGTGAAAAATCGAAAAAATCGATAATGTAGTTATATATAAGCATATTAACATACAATGAATTTTAAAATTAAAGAGAAATGCTCAAAATATTAACTTTGTAACAAAAACATAATCAAATATTTTGTAATATATTATTTTGCAAACCCCTTAGCCACGCCACTGTAATCCTTGCTAAAGTATACCGGAGACTTCTTGCAATCCTACTGTCAAATTTCACTCCCCTATATTGTTTGAATATTGATTTATAGATTATTTGCAATTTTTTAAATATATTAAGGTAATCAAATATTGAAATGAATGAAGGCTTAAAAATTACTGCTCTCAACAATTATTGTCTGGTTCAAATGAAAATTTAATATCGTAATAGCTTAATTGCATTCCTTCTAAAATCAAATAAACACAACGATCAACATATTATTTATATCATTTAACCTCTTATTATACCTTAATTAAAATCCAAATCTACTATTCCAATTTTTCTGACACATCCTGTAATTCATTATACGATTTAAATAGAAAATGAGGAAGGTTATGGTGGATTTTAATGGCTGTTTTTTCTAAACGTAAATAGAGGGCGGCATGTAATGCTATCCGGAGCCGGTATAATAGTTTGTTTATTTTCCCACTGTACACCGGGTCCTATCCTGCTTTCTGTGCTGCCTGCCTGGTTTTCTCGGCTGTCACCTAATCCATCTATCTGTGTTGTGTGTTGCTCCACTCTACCTTCTACACTATGCACGCAAAACATTACAAAGTAGATCAATCTGCGATGATAGTATAGAAAACGCATGTCAAGTTATTCGTACTTTTCGAAAATCCTCAAAAATTAAATGATTATTTATTTTTTTTCGTGAGAGTCGTGTCGTCAGTGAAAAAAATCTAGCGGGCCGTAGTGTTTACGTCGAATTTTTTTCGACGGACATATCGTAAAAATGACCGTGAAAGAGATTTATTCAACCAACTAGCGATCGGTCGCCATCTTTTATATGTTTTACTTGTCGTTGCTCAAAATTCAAATTGATATTTCATTGCGTTATGCCAAAGTATTGTTGAAGTTAGTGACTTTGTAACAAAGTGAAGGGTATACAGAGAGTTTTTAAATCGGATTACGTTTCTCAACACAAAAGGTAAGTTCAGTATTTATTATTTTTCGTAGCTCTACCATCGGGAATCTGTCAACTAATCTTCGTACATCCCTCTAATTTATTACGAATTTCAAATATATGTTGCAGCCATTAGTCTTGAAATAAATAATAATCACTGCTTAAACGTATGAAAGACTTTTATTGTGACTTGGTTTGATATTGTCATGTAAATTTATGCATAAAAAAATGTAAATAAAAATAAGGGAATCACAATACCATCATCTAATTCCATTTTTGGTAGGAGGCTGTGAATTATGACGGTGAAAAAAACATATGGATTAATTAAATTAAAACAGCATTAAAATTAATTGTTTGTTAACCAATTAATCATACTGGGAGGGTCTTAATTAATCTTAAAACCGGAAATTTTAATGTCATCAGTTACATACAAATGACTGTTACTTGAATTAGACATAAATCTCTTTGAATAAAAATCTCTATGTACATCGTATTGAAATGACGATTCTAAAAATAGCTTTAAATAAATGTCACGTGATACTTTATGTAGTTTTGTGTATGTGTATCTACCTAATTGCTTCGATCTTTGAATAAATGAAATTGTGTTTCGTAAATGAAAGTCTAGATTCTCCATGCCCACATTTATTAAAGTGGGTGGTTCATTTGCCGGGTCGGAGTTTTTCCTGCACCCTGTATACTGTTGTGACAATGGTAATTTGCAAATGAGGTATTAATGATTTCCTAGAGTAAGTGTAAAATTTGGACCGGAAACTAGGCCATATTTAATTTCGTTCTCTGAATCCGTTTATTTAGGATATATTTTTGGCAATAGTTTAATACATCAAAAGATGAATTTCTAGACGTATCGATGTAAAATATATGACCAAAAATTCTAGAGCAGGTAATATTTTGAGGTCCTAAAATAGTTTTACCTGTGGTAATGGAAACTGATAACGGTAAAATTCTATTAGATGTCATGCACAAAGCACGTTTCCACTATAAGAATTAAAGTATTGTTAAAAAATGGCTGAATGCTTGGAATTGACTATTAATTCAACTGATATCAAAGAAGAAATTAATTTTGCAAATTTCACCTCTTGCTTCCTACTAGGTATAACTGTTTTTTTTCATGTTAACACGTAAACGTAGCGTGTTATTATAATTAGTTTTTTATCCATTTACGATTTCGTGTGTTTATGTGTCATTTCATTACTGCGCCTATCTACCTCTAGCCGACTAAAAATTACCAAGCATTACATACATTAGCCGGCACTCGGGGATTACGTAGAATATATTAATGAATTCTTTACAAGTTTGCTTTGATAATTTGATATGTTTTGAACAGATGGAGGCACTTGAAGCGAAGCGAAAACTTCCAACAAGTTTCTTCTTCGAAGTAAGGAGGTTGGTTGGGTTTTATCTCTACGGGGGTTATCGATTAACTTTTGGAAGGAGTTTGCTATTTACTGATAAGCGGAATTTGCCGTCTATTGCCTCCTTTCATTTTGTCAAATGTTCGTTAAAGAATTGTAATATCTGCATAAGGTCATAATCTCGGCATAGCATTGTTTCTAAATACTGACTTGCACATTTGGTATTTTATTATTTCAGAGTAATTCAGAGCCACCTTTACTGTATTATGCAAAGTACAGAAAAAAGGCGGCCATCGATCAATAGATTCATAAACTCTTTGTGTACCATAAAAGGCGTGAAATACCTCTGATCAAAGTATTTTAATTACTTGTTCTTGGATTATAGTAGGTACAGTATTGGAAAAATAAACGTTTTATATCATTGCTATGTCCGTGAGTCAAAAAAAGCGTGTGTTCGTGATGAACATTTAAATGAAGATTGGTTGTACTAAGGGAGTTATCATGTTAAAGTTTCGCAGGATTGAACATCTAAACGAAGGCATAAAAACCCCTCTGTTCATCAATGTTACATCAATAACCGAAAATAATATTTAAAAATAAAGCTTCCACTGAAACTAATACATCTTTTAAACCTTTAGAGCTTATATTTGTGGAGATAGCCTGCAATGCGCAATTAGTTGATTGGCTGCATCCACCCAGTATGTGAAATAGCCTGTTACCCTCTCTATTGGCTTCTCTTTCTAGCCTTGCCACGATATTTGCATAGCAGGCTAACTACAGAAGTATATATTGTAAGTTTAAACCTGATCTTACACTTGTCTTTATTGTAACTTTTGTGGACACTGATTCCCTTGACGCAGGTTTTCGTATCCGTTCACATTCTTTGTAAGTTCTTGCTGCCATTTACCTAAGATCAGTTGCAGACTACTCTGTGGATGAACACCAATTACATGCTAATACAGCCGATGATCTTTCATCAACCTAACAAGACCATGAAATCTAGTTAATTGAACTATTTTTGATGCATTTTCTTATTGGAATTAAAGTCACTTCTAGTATTTAGCATTTTCCACACTTGGGGAGTCGGCAGATTGAGACCACGAGTTCGATTTAGACTCTAAAATACATTTAAGAGTCGTCTATTGGGGTTTGGGGAGTAGGCATATTGAGGTTCCGGGTTCTAATTAGACCATATTTTATGTATAGTTTTTCGTTTAGTCTCTTGAGCCATCTAAGTAATTTGAGAAATAACCACCCTGGTTAATCTGCACATTGCCTAAATAATCATGGGCGTACCGCGGGGGGAGGGGAACGGGGCAGCTCCCCTCCGGACCAGAAAAACTTACCATGAGCCTTCATAACTTCCCATAAATTTGCTGACTTGCCCCCCTAGGCCGAAAATTTTCTCATTTGTCCTTTTCTCTAGAGCAATTTTTCTGATTTGCCTCTAAACCAAAAGCTGGGTACGCACCTGTACATAACACAGGGACTGAAAAGTAGAAGTAGTAGAAAGTCCGTTCAAAGTATTTTAATTAAATTGCCTTAAAATTGGGCCAGCAGATTTTTCGATCCAATTTCTAGTCGATTGATGCCGTCGAATATTCGTGAACCTTCACGCTTCAGACACACATGTGTAACAATACTAAAAGCTGGAAAACACTTACAGGTATAGGTGATTTTACGGGACAAAAAAATCACTAGGTATTTCTACTTTAAAGATGCATCTAATTTGGACGATCAGAACTAAAGGGAGGGCAGTGTTACGGAAAGTTTTAACGTCGGCCGAGGGAGGACCCGGTATATACCTTCCAAGTGTAACTGCCAGTTTGGGAAAGATCTACATAATTCGATATTAGCGTCATAGAGTAATCTGGAGGACTTTCGAATGTAAAAATTGTATATGAATAGGTATTCTGTGAGCGTTAGTTAGTTGGTCTTATAAATTCAATTGAGTATCATAAGTAGTAAAGTATATGCTCTAAGCAAACGTCAGCATGTATTGTGTTTAGTGTTGTATTTGTCAAGAAATTTGTATTTAAGTTTGAAGGTTAAGGATTTGTTTTCATCGTTAAATAAAGTCTGATCAATTGGACAAAAGGTGTCTAATTGAACCCACGGGATCCGTAGCAATATTATAATTCATTTTTAGATGTTAGTCTGAAGCTAGTAGGCAATGTAACTCGATCCTTCAAGTTTCCTTGGACGTCCATCGTCAATTGAAATTACTTTTATGTTTTTTTTTGGGCAATAACACCACAATAGAAATAAAACGACGTATATTGCAGGAATACCAAACGTTTCAAAGTCTATTCTGACTTCGTTATAAATATATTTATTATATATTTATATATTTATTATATATTTATATTATAAATATATTTATTATAAATATAAAGCCATTGACAACGAAGTCAGAATAGACTTTGAAACGTTTGGTATTCCTGCAATATACGTCGTTTTATTTCTATTATGGTGTTATTGCCCAAAAAAACATAAAAGTAATCAAGAATATGCCACAAACAATGTTTAGAATACAGTCAATTGAAATGTGAGATCAATCATTTCGAGACTACGGAAGTCCAAGGAGGAACATTTTTAGATCTTGTAAGATATACAAAATTTTATCTAGAAGAGATTTAATCGTAATTTATTTACAGACTCAGATGGGGTTCGCAAATTTTTGGCACCATGACAGATAACCGGGGATTTTCTGGAGGCGGTAAGTACTACAGATTGGTTTTGTAATAATGAGGGTGTTAGATAAATTTCCCTGGTAATTGTAACCAGGGATTTTCTGTCAGATGATAAGCAAAAAGGCCGTTCCTTTTGTCACCATATGGATATTAAAAATCAATATTTTTGTATAAAACTAATTTAAACTTGAAATTTAGAAATGGTGAAACTAAATATTTAAACCATGTTTAAATCCCAACTGGCCTCGTACATAAGAACATTCTGGCATAAATGAAGACTGACATATGGATGCAATTTAAAATAAGGGTTATACTCTTATTTAATTTCATTCAAATACGGTGTTTGTTAATTCAATTCTGTTAAATATAGCCGCTTTGTAGCGATTTACCGGTTATAATTGTGCCTAAATGGTTTGAACCAAACACAATTTAGCGGTTTTGGTTAATACCAATGATGTCACAAATCAGCCCTTTGTTACGTCATTGTTTGAAATATCTTCAACCAGTAATAACCCAAAGCAGTAGTTGTTTTTGATTG
Source organism: Octodonta nipae (assembly GCA_034190945.1). NCBI lineage: Eukaryota > Metazoa > Arthropoda > Insecta > Coleoptera > Chrysomelidae > Octodonta > Octodonta nipae. The sequence goes on from CM067222.1 coordinate 92,509,737, forward strand.
CCTCTTTCTTAAATGAGGTTAAGTATTTAGTATTTTACATGTTTTCATATTCATTTATAAATAAATTTTGATCCGTTTTGCAAAAATCACTTAGTACCACTAAATAACTACATAAATAGGAAATTTATTGCTGTGTACCAAATTTTAAATAAACAGAAACAAAACATGATTATGATGTTTTTGTGGTTGAACCAAATTGCATTCTAGCGATTGAGTTTTGGTTGTACTTCAGTGTTGAATAGAGAAATGTCAAAGTACCACCACTGTCAACCAAGGATAGAACTAAAGTTATAACCGGGAGATCGCTGCAAATCGGCGACATTAGTCGAGGGAAAATGCTCATCACTTCATCTTGTTGATAATAAACATCGCCTCTTATTCGTTTTCTTTGCAGTTTTTGTCAAAAAAAATGTGTTCAGTATGTGGCCGCAATACTTACACTGTTACACCGAATCAAAAACTACACCCTCATACTCACGCGCTCAAAACGGAAAGATTTTTTGTGGATATTCTCACATTAGCTCGTGAACTACCTGCTTTGTTTAAGGGTGGAATTTTAAATCTAAACATAAAATTTTTTAAGTAAAACTTCTTTAGGTGCCAGTTGGGCAGATAATTTTTCAGACCAGACTATACAATCAACACAGCATGTGGTGAAATGAACCAATCAATATAAGACGAACCCCTAACATACTGTAGTGTCAAATATAATATGGTCATAAAGAAACACATAAAGAATCAACGCAATTGTGTATCCTGAAAAACATCCATTTCACATGACATCCTGTATAAGACAGGGTTCAAACTGGCGTGAATCAATGTATTATGAAATTAAGACAATCAAGTGGCAATTATTAATAGATACCAGGTGGGTTTGATTGATAATCTATTAAAACAAGAGTTTTAAGAAGTGTTTTTTTTTCAATGACTGTACATACTGTTAAACCAAACAACTTTAATTAAAATGTTGAAAAGAATAATGTAGGCAACATCTAGGTCAATAATTTTCAATGTTTCAATTTACTTTTACTTTTAAACAATGTGGGTGTTTGTAAGATGAAATGTAAAGTTTGTGAATCCTGTCTATAGAGATTTTTAATATAATTTAACAACAAACTGCTTGTGCCAGCATTTAAGTAGTAATTTAAAGGTCATAACTGAGAAGAGCCAGAAAAACGGTAAAAATCGATAAATGATTGGGATCAAGGTAGATAATGTCCGTTGAGTGGATCTTATTGATTTGCAATTTAAATGTATTGCAGAACGTACCGCATTAACCACGATTCTTCGATTTGGATATATTTTGAGAGCACATAAAATTCACTTTAGTTTGTATATCATGGAATTTCGTTTCACTAGTTTAAAATGTAGTAATAATGCCATTGATTATTGGTTTAAACGAGCGGGGTTAAACGAGAGATGCCTATTTTTCATGAGATGCCGTGACAGTAGAAAAAGTAATTTGTAAACTGATCTATCAGGAATACAAAGGTATGAATTGAATCTCTTGAACAATTATAAATTAAAAGATGCGTAAGTAAAAGCAAACCAATTATAAACTTTGTAAACAGCCCTGTAAAATATAAAGTTTTAGCGTCTCAAAATAAGTCAGTAATAGTATTTGTGGAATATTTAATTTGTGTAATTCATTATTAATTTCATTTCTATATTGGTCAAGTTACCCTCATATTGTAAGTCGCATACATATTATAACAAAAACAATAAGAAAATGTGGAATAATATTTATAATTAATACGAAAATACTGAGAAATGATTCAATTGTCACCAAAATTAAATAAGGGAAAACTTTTATAATGCAATATCAGACAACTTACACAAAGACGACATTACATTAATTCAAGCTGTAAGTAAATGTCAAATTCTTAGGGAATCAGACCACATACGCAAAGTCAACACTACAGTTAGTTTAGTTCTTGAAGTCTTGAATACAAAATTAAAAAAGAAAATGACAAATTCTTAGAGAACTTCAACTGTGAATTTAAAAGGAAGTATGCTTATGGAATTTCTAATAAATGTACCCACCGCCTGTTTGAAGTGAACCTCGCTAAAAATGAATTACAAATGCTATGAAGCAAGCTGAAGAAAAAGATTCTAAAATTAAAAATTATAGAGAAAGTAAACCAACATAGTAAAAATAAAACGGAAGATAAAATGCCAATAGATTACAAAATTACTACAAATAATAGTGAATAAAATAATAATAAAAAAACAAATGAATGGAGAGAGAAACAAATGAAAACAGAATAGTTGATGGTGCAAGCCTTAATGGCTTCTGATATACTATCATTATGATTGTAGAAAAACGAATTACTTTGCTTTATATCACTAATTAGTGATATAAAACAAAACTGAAAACAGAAGAGTTTAGAGACTTGAAGAATATTTTAAACGAAGCTTCAATCAAGAAAAGTAAAATAGCGTATAACGTAAAGAAATGCCAAATAAAACAACCGAAGAACTAAGATATACGTTGAAACAAATATTAAAAACCACGAACAGGAAGAAGTGCCCCATTATATTTATTTAGTTGGGACCTATGATAAACTTTGTAAGAGAGAATGAAAAACAGAAATTATCAAGAAGAATACTGACATTGGCTATCTTTGGAAGTCTATACGTGGAGAGTTAAGGAACAATCAATGAACAAACTAAGAGGAACACAAAGACCCGTGTAGAAATAAATGTTGGATATAACACTTAAAGATCGTGGGGTAAGACAAAGATTAAAAGCAAAGCAGCACATTTATAGAATGGAGGCCTTTTTCGGGACGAAAATCTTGGGAACGCTTCCCAATGCCGTGGACCATGGATGAACGGACTGTGTAGCCCCCAAGAGGAATCAGGAAGAGACAAAGGCAAAGAATGAGGGAAGCCTATGTACACAAATAGACCAAGGAAAAAGGGAGCTGAGATGGGATTTAAAAACTACATTTTTAAGAAATTCTCTCTGTTGATCAAACTCCTCAACTGTTAAGGCAAATTATTTAGTATAAATTGAATTGTTTATAAAAGTTTTGTCATTCAGTCGCTTGATTCACGTGTTTATTTTATTTATTTATTTATTAACGGGTTAAAAACCCTTTTACAAGAAATGAAAACCCTTATAATATTGAGAACAGATGATGAAATAGTCAAAGTACAAAATATTACTTAAAAGCTATTATTAAAATAAAACTATTATTTGTAATCTTCTAACCATACTTTTAAAAGAAGAACATGAAGAATCAAAAAATTCTAAATTCACGTGATAGTTATTTGCAGTACGAAGAATTCTAGTTATAACTTCGTTTTTACCGTAATTGGTGTGATGAAAATCGGTAAAGAACAAATCAGGACAACGTCTTCTAGCAACGCTTGTATTGAATTTAATTAACTCCAATAGTTCAGGACACAGTATATAACCATTTAACAATTTGTGTAAAAAACGCAAATCATATTGTGACCTACAATTTTGTAGCGAATTCATATTCAATTGTTCACTAATATCAACACTATTATAATTATCCCCTACTAAGCCCATTTTAAAACCACAGAACCTCAAAAATTTATTCAGAACTCTTTCTAACTGACTACTGTAGGTCATGTAGAAAGCAGACCAAATCATGCTGCAAGACTCAAGACCAGAACGTACTAATGAACAGTACAATAATTTAAAAGTAGCAATAGAAAACTCCTGAGAATGTCTATAAATGAATCCCAACATTTTATAAGCTTGAGAGGTAATTTCGTTTATGTGTAGATTAAATGTAAGCTTTTTATCCATCATTACACCCAAATCCCTCAACTGATTAACTTCAACAAGACTAGCATTTTTCAGTTTGTATGTGTAATAATACTGAGAATTAGCTTTAGTAAAAGTTATTTTAAAACATTTCTTCAAATTTAAATGTAAGACATTTGTATCACACCAACGAGACAAATTATCTAGATCAGATTATAAAGATTCACAATCGGAAACACATTTAATTGCCTTAAACATTTTTATCTCATCAGCAAACATAAGAAATTTACTCGACCTAAACACTGTTGACAGATCATTCACAAACAAATTAAACAGTAACGGCCCAAGATGTGAACCCTGGGGCACACCTGAAGTAACCTTAATTGATTTCGATACCCTGCCACCATAATTAACCATTTGTGTCCGATTCGACAAGTAACTTCCAATCCAGTCAAGTAAAGTGTTGCTGATTCCGTAACCCCTGAGCTTTGCAATTAGAATCTCGTGGTTGACCCTATCAAACGCTTTCGTAAAATCTGCATATACCGAGTCTACTTGCGATCCATACTCCAAGGAATTTAATATAAAGTTATTATACAACACAAGGTTTGTAGTCGTTGATTTCCCTTGACTAAATCCATGTTGCTGGCCAACCATTAAATTCTTACAATCATAACACAACATTTTATTTACCAAAAAATCCAATAGCTTCGGTAGTGCTGACTGAATACACACCGCCCTATAATTCTCAACTTTATCTTTTGGACCTGACTTATGGATAGGTTTTAGATAACTTGTTTTCCAGTAATCAGGAAAAATACCAGAGGGTAGAGACAAATTAAACAACAATTGAATGGGTTTTGCTAATGTGAATAGACATTTTTTAAAAAAATAAATCGGTATTTCATCAGGACCTGTAGTAATTTTCAACGGAGTATTCTGAAGCACATCAATAATGTATTTAATGTCAATGAAACAGCCCCTAACATCAGCAGATTGACCAATATTAAAAACAGGAACTTGGTTCACAGTAATTTGGTTATAAACAGTGGAAAAAAACTTAGCAAACAGATCAGCAATTTCCCGACTACTGTCACCCGCAGCACTTTCATACCAAATCTTGGAAGGTAAAGCATACGAATTGCGTTTATCATTTATATACTTCCAAAAGACCCGAGTTTCTTACAACGACTTCTAGCTTCTGTAAAGAGGCAGTAATCATCTTCACTCCCAGATTCCTTATATTTCTTATGAATACTTTTTTTCACCTTAATTAACTGTTTTAAATCAGAATTGAACCATTTGGGAAAAGTAGATGATCTAAACCTCTTCATCGGAACAAATATCTCAACTAGGTTATATAAAATGTTATAAAAACTCGGAGTAGCTTCATTAATATCCTTATTCGATAAAACATTTTCCCATTCAACATCAGCAAGATGATGATTAATCGCCTCATAATTCCCGTTACGAAAGTCGAAAAAGTATTCTTCGTACTTCAAAATAGGAGCAATGTAATTGATAACTTACATTACAAGTAACTGGCGAGTGATGAACACTCTTAACAAAAATTGGGTCACTAGGCTCATTTACTATAACATTTGAGATACTGGAAAAAATTAAATCAAGTAATAAATCTCTACTATTATATACGTCATTAATTTGATACAAATTGCATATACCAGCAGTGTTACATAAGTCCATAGCCGCGGAATTAGGATTACCTTGAACAGTAGCCCCAAAGCTATCATTACTCCAAATTGCATCAGGTAAGTTGTAATCACCACAAATGAAAAATTTTGACTCAACAAAATTGACATTAATTGATTCAGGTTGACTCTGTTTATGCCGATTTTTTCAAAAGCTTTTAACAGAGTAACTTATGACGCTTAGTAAATTACTTCTATTGGCAAAATGGGTTTTGACCCGTGAATAATTAAATTTACGTTGAACCACTTCTACGAACAAGAACCTAAAATAAAAGCTATAAATAAATTACTAGAAACCCGAAATCACTTATATAATTATAAATTACGACGTATAATTACTCTTGTTTACTTTTCGACTGCCCCCTGTATTCGAATTCCGCACCGGCTCAAATACGAATTCCGCACTCTTGCTCTATCGCATCATCAGCTGATGTTTTGTTATTCCACTTCGCCGTTACCTTGTCGGCTGTTTATCGTTCGCCCGTCGGTTCGATTAAGCGACCGAAGGAGCGACACGTTCTCGTATGTTATGGTGTGTGTGTTCCCCTTCACCGGTGCTATCTGGCGGTAAGTGGTCGAACTAGGAGGTCACAGGGCGACAGCGGATCGAAAGAGCGAGAGAGCGAGCGGATAGCCTCTCTCGTATCGAGTTGGCGATTCCCTGCGGTGAAAACATTCGTTTGTTTTCATCGAAATCACAGCATCTGTGCCTTGGCAGTGCGCCGCCTCACCGACCGATCGACGTAAATGCCGTAAACGTGCTTGTCTGTCCCTACTCTTGTTTCAAGAGAGTTCATTCAGTGGAGCACCGACACACTGTATAGTAACGTAATGGTGTTAGTGTGCATGGTTTACGTCGCCGATTCAATGAAGTGTGGATCATAGTATATAAACTCAAAGATATTAGTGTGCTGATTCTAAGTTTTGGACACTAGATCGAGAAGTATCGCACTAGTATGTGGTGTTAATTTTTTGTGACATTTAGAGGTCTGAAAAGTGTATTTTAGTTGATGGAAATAAGGATGGTTCCAAAGGATGGTAACTGATCGTTAAAAATCAATTTCCATTTTCCCACAATTTTTGTTTTTAATGCTTATAAATTGTCTGGCATCTGGTTCGCAAACAGACAATGATAACTTATTCATTGATAAAAAATGGCAGACAGTTTTTAATGGTTAAAAGGGTAAAGAGCGGAGGTGAACTTGCACAAGAAAACCCAAAAAATGCTCATTTTTTGGTCTGAAAAGAATATAAGAATGTCTTATAAATATACTATAAACAATTAGGAATAATGTTATCTGCACCAGAATGCCAGGTTCGGGCAGGCTTCTTACATAAAATTTTTGTCTCAGAAAGCTACACTACACTACAGTCCCATAGGTGGCTCTAATTGTTTTCTGATGCTTATTTGTGGCAGTTTATACTTTATTTTAATGGTTTTATTCGGAACAAATACTGAACTTGGGGGAAAATGCTCTATATTCACATATTCGAACATTTCAAAGTCTACTTCTGACTTCTTTGCCACAGAAAACCACTATAAACAAATAGCGAGACGGTTAGTACAGTTCAGAATCGATTTTCCAACAGAAAATTGTATGCAACAATCTTAATCTAAAAGGAGGGTCAACATTTGGAAACCGCCTTGCATTTTGTTTGTGGTATAATTCATTCGACAATATTTCATTTCTTCGATTGCCAGACCAGTCCAGATCTGCCCTTTACCCTTTTGACCATAGGAAACCGTTTGGCATTTTTTTATTTAGAAATAGCTTACCAATATCTATCTTCGAACGAGATGTCAGATAATTTAAATCATTAAAAATAAACGGTTTGTGGAAATGGAACTTGATTTTTCGATCTTGAAAAAAAAACAGGAAAAAAATGGCTACGTTTTAGATATAATTTCGTTAATTATCCAATATTGATCCCTAAATTAATCAATTTTACAGTTGTTCGTGTGAAGAAAAGTCCAAAAAAACTGAACAAAATGACATTAAAGTTATTTCAAATCTTAGGAGTTTTCACTAAAAAGATATTAATACTTTTTCCTCATTGGATTGACTACAAGTATTAATACAAAACAATACGGTATGCCAATTTCTGCGTGTAAGCTTAACCAAACGTTTCCTCCAAAACATATATTAGTCATCATCTGTACAATTTACAGAGTGGAAATTTATCTGTTTGTGGCTATGTAGGGGGTATAGTCTCTAGAATGACTAAAGTTCCAAAATTGTTTGAATACAAATTTGTTTGTAGTTCAAAATATTTTTAAGTTGAAGCTAAATAAGAGCTGCTTGACAACTTGGATTCTTTGCTTTAATACAATAATACACAAACCAATGAGAATTTAACACAAGTCTTATTATCTTGTAATAATATTAGAAAAAGGATTAACTTGACCTACCTACACCCTCAATCATTTGGGATAAATAAAAGAAAATATTCTCAAAAAATCGGTTTTTAACATATCAAACAAATATCTATTTATTGGGAAATCCTTTTGTTTACTTGTCACAGCAGATTGGAAAAATCATGCGTAAGCTTCGATTAGATATTTATTATGTCCCATAATCTTTTGAAATAGCAAATATTTCTTTTTATGATTTGATTTTGAAATAACATTTGAGAAAAAAATAGTCAAAAAACTGTTAGAACAGGAGTCTTATTTACACCATTGAAGCAACAATAGAAGTAGGTAATAATATTTCGTACCAAAAAACTATCTTTCAATTAACACATGACTAACTTTTACCGAGAAGATTTTGGCATTACCAGGGATTCTTGCTCTAACCAGCATTAAATAACATATTTATGGAAACATCTGAACAACAAATATTTTTTTCAAAAGAGAACGAACCTTTAGTCTGGTTGAGTTATGTTAATGATATATTCGTTATTTGGGAACACAGTCTTGTAGATTTCATGAATTACAATATTTGATCTAAACCGGAACACGACATGCCATATAGGGTACTAGGGGTTTTTTGGGTCGCTGAATACGATGAGAGGATCGGTTGACCTTCATCACGTCAGAGCAAGGGCATTTGAAGGTCATATCGAGAGTCCGAATCCGTAGTTTGTTTGACTGCGCTTTTTGTCAGAGGTCATTTGAAGGTCATTTCAAGGTTGAATCGAGAGTTCTACCAAAAAATGTGAAAAAATTGATGCCAATGTTTTTGAGGTCTCTGAGTCAGAATCCGTAGTTTGTTAGACCTTGGGCTTTTTTCTAGAGGTTATTTGAAGGTCAAATCTAGAGAGGTCTACCAAAAAATCTAAAAAAAAATCTTGCTTATGTTTTTGAGATCTCTGAGTTCGAATCCATAGTTTGTTTAACCTTGCGCTTTTTCCCAGAGATCATTTGAAGGTCAAATCGAGAGAATTCTACAAAAACTCTCTCGATTTGACCTTCAAATGCGCTTGAACCTGACGTGTATATTTGTTTCCTTTTTTTTCAATCCCTGTCAAAAGAAATATTTTCATTGGTTTTGGAATCGCTCGGTTCTACCAATAACAGCATATTAATAGCTATATAACCCAAGTTTATTACACACCAATAATGCTTTAATCAGAGTTGTTAACATGTTAACCTATAATAATTCAGTAAAAACTCCCAACGCCATAACCCAATACACTGTTACTCCTATAACTAATTATCCCAATCCTATAAACCTCATAATCCCATGATTTCCTAATCCAATAACACCACATTTCCAAAAAAATGGGACCGTCGTCATTGAGAGTTACCAATGTACTACTACTTCTTTAAACTTCTATTTCATAAAGTAAATATATGGTTCTTACATAAGTTCTGTTTTATAGCTGTAACAGGTTCTATTTTCTTTCAGTGATCTATCTAAAGAAATGTTCAAGATTGATCTAACTTGAATATTATTATACTTCCAAGTTGGTCATAATTCTTAACCGTTATAGCGAAAGTATTTTTATACTTTGAATTTTTTCAGAGAGTTATGTGCCATACCATTGAACCCCAATCAAATTGATTTTTCTAATTTATTCGCTGATTCTGGATATCCAATTCCAGTCCAATTCCAGGCTTCATGTGGCATGAAGGCAACGATACACAGATTCATTTGGATAATGGGATTGCTCTATTTTCTGTCATCTCCGCATGCAGGTACTCTGAATTTAGACTGCTTTGGAGCTAAAGGGCTGAGTAACGCATTTATTGGAGTTATTGGATGTGAAGTTATGGGAGTTTTGGGTTAGGTTTTTTTTTAGTTAAATGTGCCGAGCATGGGGTTATACAATATGAGGTTCTTGGTAAACCTTAATATGAAGATTTTAAACGGCTTGCAAATTCTGATTCAGCACCCCAAAAGCATTGAATGAACAAGGTTTAACCTCCATGTTAGTGAGTTTTTTTGTAGGGTTGTATAATTTTAATAAAAACTGAACGTACCACTCGAAAAAACTTGGATAGGTATTTAGGAGTGTATTGTTTGGAGTGTTAACTTTTCTATGGTTCTGGAGAGTCATAGGTTCGATTCTATGTTATTTTTTTATTTTACTATTCACTTCATTATTTCTTGTTAAATAGATTGCAGGCTTGTAAGTTAAGTTTTTGCTTTAATTCAAATATGGCAGTCGTGCCTTTTTAATTTTTAGATTATAACTTGTTAACTATAAAATATGTATGTAATGGTGAGTCATATATGAACAGTAGTGTACATAGAGTATCACATAACATAGATGCTATCCTGTCAGGTTGTAAAACCGCTTGGCACGGGCGCAGCTCATTTGGCCTTGCTCTGTGGTAAACGTTGCCAAAGTTCAATGTGGTTAGAAACTAGTTAAGGGAAGTTGAAAAAAATGTCGAGATGTGATTTTAGTCGTACGTTGTACTCTAACGTCTACCACATTAAGCAAATTTTTGTCGTTGGAACTGAAACCTGAAACAGTGTCTATATATGTTGGTGACGGTATTGGGTTGTATTATTTGTATGTTCTTAGGTGGCATCGTTGTTGTTTTGGAATTTATTATATTTGTAATTTTGACTGAAATAATTAAAATTGAGTGAATTAACAATACAGTCTAAATTATTTAACACAAATTTCTTAGATATCCTTGAGTAAATGACGTTTTTACTTGCACCATTCTTAAAACAATATTTGTTGTCATTAAAATATGCCTTTGGTATTCATAACTTTGGTATTGAATGTTTCATTGAAATTTTTTTATTTTATTAACACTTTTATTCTATTATTTGAACAAGTATGGCGAATTATACGAATGTGAAAAGTTACAGTTATGGCGTTGTGGAGGGAAATTCAATACAAGTCAGACAAGGAGACCAAGAGAGATATCCGTATTAGTTAGTCACATCTTTGCTAATATTCATTGTTAAGTTGGTGAAACTGGTGTTAAAGGTACTTCGGAAGGTGGATCTCAAACTATTAGAACACCAGTGGTGGGAGCTATTGTAAAAAATCTCGATGAATATCGAGTTCAAGGAAGATCCCCAGCTCTCTGAATATGTCACGAAATTGTTAATCCAATATTGCTTTTTTTTGTTACATCTATACCACATTCTAAGAGTACAGAAATTTCTCCCAGACACTGATCCCTTAAGACTTTGACTCAAAAATCCTCAATTTGGATTAGAAATTTTGTTGACAGACAAAGTAACTTCTTATAGAAATGCCACTGAAAATTTTCAAAATAATCTTGTTGTGCGGAAGAAATCCTCCATGTCACAACAAATTTATCTGTTATTTTTTGAGCAGGAATTTTTAATAATGATCTTATTTGTTTATTGTTTCTGCCCGAAATCCTTGATTATTTGCAGACTAACAATTGCGTTCGGTAATGCTAATGTGGTACAGGCAAGATGGTGCTCCTGCTCATTTTACCATAATATTTTATGGTAATGTTTACATGGAATTTATAGCAAAATTGAAGAGAGCGAATACGATTCTCTTGTGAAAAAATAATTAATACGTATTCATAATTCACTTATCCTATTTATCCTTTACGCTCACTTTGTTTAAAAATTTGTTAATATTTGATTTCGTAGTGTGTTCGCTAGTTTGTACTGCGTCCATAGTTAAATGTTAATAGCCAGTGAAGTTCGCGAAATGGCCGAAATCCATGTAATTAGTTAAATTCTTATCTAGCTACACTCATTTTGATTCCATTTCCTAGTAAAGGATTTTTCTGGGAAGGTTCATAGACAGGTAGCATACTTAATTTTAAATTCTTCGACATCTTTAGTGTATTTCTTGATTAGTTCTTCTCTTATGTGGAAAGGCGTTTTATAAGCAATTTCCTTCAAATTCCCACAGATACAAAAATTTGGGTAAACGAGCTTGCCAACATGAACACATGTACATTTTGAAGACTATTCAGAACAGTTTCTTCGGCTAAAAGAATACACCGATACCTTCTGCGCCAGAATCAAATTCGGCCGATTTAACCCTACAGGAGACGCGCCCGGTCTCACAGACCGACGATTTCTGATCATCCAGATTTAGAAGAACTTTCTGGCAAGAGACCTATGTTCAATGGAAATAATAAGAGATTACAATGGTCGAATGAAGTACCCAAGAGATCTATTCGAATTAGAGCAGCAAAGTAGTTCGTCTTACGATTTCAAAATTAGTTGTCAGATCACTGAAAACTCCTTTAAATTTTTAAAAATATTTCATAGACAATGAAATGCTAATTCTTATCATACCACACACTAACGTGATTAGAGTCATTGCTGATTCTTCTTTTTCCGGATATGAACCGCTTCATTTTTTAGAATTAATTTATTTATATATCTTAACCAACATATAAACAAAGTTCCGACGTTTCGCGCACACTTTTATGGGGCTTTTTCAAGGATTAGAGATACAAATTTTGCTTACCTTGCGGCGAATACATTGGTGTAGTTATTGTCTCAAAAGTACATTATTTATAAAAATGGTATTTTTGCAGCATGTGTTTTAACAGTTAATTAAAAATAAAGTTCAGTGAAGTTTAAATGTATTTGTATATGCACCTTATTTGTGAGTTTACATATCGGTCTCACAACCTCCTAATGTATGAAATTTTCACGCGCCTCCTGTAGGCTTAAACTACTGGGAAAATGACGAAGTATATTTCAAAAGTCATTTTTGGGCAACTGACAGATTTATTTATTTAGTTGTCAAAAGAATAGTTCTTTCACTTCCTTTATTAATGTGCATGAGCATGTGTTTGGCAATTTTTATGCAATATAGAGGTTTTTATATTTTCTAAGAAATCTCTCTTTCTTATTTTGAGTAATGAATCTCCGTGAGGTAGTTTTGGGATTCGGCTACTCCCAAGTAATTTCAGATAACAAGACCGTAGCAATAGCTGTTTAATGGTCGAGTCCTAGATTCATAGAAAAATGTTGGACACTGCCGGGTCGAAATAATCAATTTGGCATAGTTTTGGGTTATTTATTTATTTATTTATACAATAGGTCATCTTACAGGTTGTCCCTAAGGCAAACCCTTAATAAAGATGACACACAGTGACAAATAGAAAATTACAAATAGGTGAAGTCGAAAAAATTAATTAACAACAAAGTCATAAACTTAACAATATCTAAAGAGACAAACATAAAACTGTTATGTTATATTGTGGATCATGTTTATATATCACTGTTTACGCCTGTATTATAAAACTCTTGTAACGATCTAGATAAGTTTTTCTTAAAATTATTAAAATTGGAGGAAAAGATATCTACTTTTAAATGACAAATTATATTATAAGCATTCATAATTCTTATTAACGGGGAGTTACCGTAGTAGTTGGTAGAATAGTAAGGAACGTAACAAATCTGTTTGTGTCTTGTTGTAGGAAAACTGCAATTAATTGGTAAATTCTTGAGACACCATTCAGAACACAACATATTATTAATAACTTTATAAATAAAACAAATATCGGCAAATTCTCTTCTGATAAACAGTGGCTGAAGATTGTAGAATTTCAAGTTGTCACTATATTCTTGCCGAAACCTAAAATATCTATAAATAAGTGCATTAACTTTTTTTTTCTACATGTTCTGGGGATGTTATATACTTATCATACATAGGATTCCACGGCATACTGCAATATTTTAAAGAACACCTTACGTAAGAAATATACAACCGTGTTACTGTACTATGGTCTTTAAAATCTTTTGTATTTCTTAGTATATAGCACAGGAGCCTTAAGGCTTTTTGTATCATAAAATAAAAATGTGGTTATCAGAGCTTAACTTTTTGTCCATAATAACTCCTAAATCTTTAATTTGGGTTACTTGAGGAATAATATCATTATTGATGGTCATATCAACTAGTGGTGGATTAACTAATCTTGAAAATAATATACAATTGCACTTCGTTACATTCAATATTAATTTGTGGACTTGACAGAAACTAAAAAAGCTACAAAGGTCGGCTTGCATTAATTCGTAATCATTAATTGTTGAGCTTTTTCGATAGATTTTTATGTCACAGAAACTAAAAAAGCTACAAAGGTCGGCTTGCAGCATATAGCTTTTTCGAAATTTTTATGTACATTACATTACAAAACGAAAAACATTCAGCTACGTGTGAAATGAAAATACTAAATAATAAGATAATAAGGGTTATAACCAATATCTGGTTATTGGCAACATTTTTGGCCGGTGAGATGATTGACAGTCCCAATGTTCTTATGTTCGACCCAGTTATTAAATAATGAAAAACTATGTTTGCCGGCATTCGCCAATAATGTTAATGTGTCGTCTTAGACGAAAGTATCAAACTTATAACATTCATAACTATTTTGGTACTTAAAATAATAGCGGAATATGTTCTTTCGGACATTATGATGGTATAAATCATAAAATTGCCATGAAACTAGAAAAAATACAAATTCAACTCGTCGTATAAAGTAAAAAACCTCTTTTTAATGGCCATTTCACAACCATATTGATTTAGGGTTGGTATAATAAGTGAAACGACCACAGGTTGTTATTGTCCATAAAAAGTTTACGGCATCATAAACTCTCAGCGGAAAATATCTGTTTACTCCCGGCGCAAAAGAAGGATTAAGTAGTTGACAATAAAAAAACTCACAACTGAAGTAAGTGTTATATTTAAGTAATTATGATTTTCCGCATTACATTTTGGTAATGATTTTTAGGCAATCCATTACATTTTGAAGTTATGATTTGAAATTACTTAATTCCTAAAATATGACTGGATTAGTTATTGGAGCTATAATAATAATTACTGCTGTTATTTATAGATTTAGCTAGAATTGGCGAACATTCTTGTATTTAAGTCTCAAATGGCACACAGTTGAGTTAATTTTTTTTTCTTTAATAGAAATTGTAATATTTGGGTACTTTATGTTGTGTGTGGCAACGCTGTCTAGTTGTGCTCCGTTTAGTACACTCGATCGGGTCGTTCGTGTATAATATTTGTGTATTTTGCCGGTTGCATAAGAACGGGCAACAAGAAGAAAAGATCCGCCGCGCCGGATCCTGGCAGATCAGACTGATCGGCAAAGCTTTAGCAAACCGAAAGGTAGGCGACGTCACAGTATAATAGCTTCAGCCGACAAGATGGCCCAAAAATATATACAATCTTTGTTTTTTAAACTTAATGGTTCTGATTCATCATAAGACTCATAAGAATGGTCTATGTTTAAGGGATACAATATTCTTTAATGGCTTAACAAATATGTAATATTTAAAATATTGTTGTAACTTTTAATTTTACACTGCTACAATAATGAATCCTTGGCGACATTAAGGCGACAAAAAGTATATCCCAAAAAAGTACTGAAATTACCAGTCCTTTACTGGAGAGAACGGGGATAATCGAGAGTGACTGCAATGGGTTATAAAGGACGACTTACAGCACAGTGGATTACAGTAGATAGCGAATTAGTGGAACAGCTGATATCGAAGCGTTGATATAGTCTAAGCAAAGTAGAGAAATTTTGTTGTAAATTTGTAAGTGAATAAAGACTATTTTTTTGTTGTAATTAAATTGTTTGAATCCACCTATTTGTCAGCAATATTTTAGCCTATAAGAATCACTTAGGCAAAAACACAAATTTCGTGTTTCATTAAATGGGAAAATTATAACTTACGCTGACGTTACAGTAGTTTTACTTGAAAGTGAAACTTGTAAGGAGGTTTACGAAAAAGCAGAACTTGGAATGCAAACTCTTAAAAGTTGGCTAGATGTAAGTATTTTAAGTTTAAACCTATCTAAGACCAGGTTTATTACATTATCTAGAGACGCTGTAGATCAGCCGGATAACGAAAAAATGAAAATTCATGAAAACTCATGTAAAAAATTTTCAACTTGTTCATGTAAATATATAAACAAAACGACCAATACTAAATATCTTGGGGTCATAGTTGATCAGCACCTAAAGTGGAAAGAACATGTAAACTCCTTGTCAACCAGATTCAGAACGCTAATCCCTAAGTTTTATCATCTCAGACCGAATAAAATATGATAATAGTTTATAATGCTTTAGCCGAGTCGATCCTAAGGTATTGCATCAGCGTATGGAGTGGTTGTTATAGTACTACGTTGTTGTGTCTTAACGTACTACATAGAACAAAATTATATTAAATAAGGACAGACTATTCCCTACAAATTTATTGATGGAAGAGTCAAACACCTTAACCATTCCCCAATTGTATATACTTCAATGTCTAGTATTTATATTAAAAAACATCATTTTGAACTTCGATTACCGAATATCCGTACAAGAAGTACTGCTACAGAACAACTCATAACGCCACTATTTAAAAAACATCACACACAAAGAAGTATATGGTATTTTGGACCAACATTTTTTAACTCTATACCCGCTCACATTAAAACGGTGACGGTCCTTAAACAAATTTAAAAAAGAACTTAAAGCTTTTATTAAACGTCATGACTCCGAATTTCAGCAATATTTAGTAATAACAACTTTTATTCAAGATTAAAGTCATCAGAATTTTGACACTTTCTAATTTTGGGTTTAGGAGTCTTACCAGTCTAGTTTGGTATTTTGTATTATTAGTAGCTTCGCTCACTGACAAATTTCTCGCCTTTTTTCGGCTCAATTCACATGCCTTTAATTTAGTGAATATTATATGTTTTGTTTAGTACTGTTAATACATTATTACAAATATGGTTGGTCTGTGTGGACTTATACTTGTCCACTTATATACGAAACAAGCATTTCATGCTTAGGTGTAGAAGTGAACATTTCTGTCCTGTGGTTAAACCATAAAGTGAAATATTTTCCAATTAGATAATTATATATTGATATGTATATGTGTCATTATAATTGTTGTAATAATTGTAGTTGTAACTGAACAAATAATATTAAATTCGTAATTTCTAATCTGAGAGGATAGTTCAAGAAGTATCCGATCTCATGTAGATGTAGATGTTTTTTGTTTGGACTTGATGACGGTTGCCTCTATACAGATTTAAGATGGTACTAAACCCAAAATTCTTCTTACAGTTGTTTATACAGTTCATTAATTACATATATGTGGCTAAAAGTGAACGTTATGGTATGAACACATGTTACATGACTTCAAAATTTCAATTGTTGTTAAGGATTTTATCGAAATACTATTTTTCAGTTGGGGAATGCTCTCTGGCTGTTTGAAATAGTCTCAAAGAAAACAGTCAAAAGCGGTTAAAACCTGCGAATACGCTTGCCAATTAAAATCGCTCCTACTCTAAATTAATGAGTTCGCCAAAGTGTCCCTTACATTATGGGCTGTGTCTCCGTTTTGTTGAAATGACATTTGTGCATGATTTCTTAGAGCTTGCTTGAAAAAATTCATGGTACGGTAAAAAACAGCACCAACCGTAACTTCAGGCGCCAGCTGCATGCGAATTGCATCCGACCCAGTGTATTCTCGGATCTTTCTGTCATATCTTCCATCAGGCATTATTATTATTTTATAAGACCCTATGGAAACCTTGTTAATTCTAAATACGAGTATAAAAATATTGGGTCCAATTCCGAACAGAAATTGATTATGTGTGACAAATTTGTAAATAAAGTTAAGTAAAAAATTATGAGAAAGCCAAGGTTCATTCCTACAAGTACACTGAATATCACAATATTTGGTATTTTTCGTTTTAGTCGGTTTTGTGAGCATTGGGCCGTATTAGGCCGAGTAGGTCCTCTTGGGATTACTCGGACATATACAACCGACCATTTACTTCGGACAAATACCGTTCTAGTGTACCCATTAAATTGAAAATATGCTGCATCACCCATTCAATTACTAATGAAATCTCGATTTTTTCCTTCTTTTTTTTTTGTTGTTGTCACGTGACGGCTAATAAATAATGGTGTTGCTTGTAGTATATTGGACTGAAATTACTCGATTTTAACTCTTCCACTACCAACTGGATTTGATATGGAAACATGTGCAATGTAGCCAAATTTCTCTGTACGAACCCTCTTTGTAGCCCAAGGTGTACCAAGCTTCTCCTGTTTGATGTTTCTGGACCATCTATATACTCTATTAACTACAGTAGTTTGTGTCGTTCGTGGCCTTTCGGCACCTCTTAGGTTCCTTACTGAACGTTGTTGCTGAAAATTGACAACAAGACGATTTAATGGTGGCACTGAGGGTTCGATTCTCATAATTAAAATATCGAATATCGACTTTCTGTTTGCAAAATAGAATTCAATAAATTTTGTTCGTTGTTCTATTGTGTTATTGTTAAGGCGACACTTCACTTCATATATTTGCTATATTTGTCCAAAAACGGTGATGTGTAGAGAGGGTATTCGTTATTTTTGCTTTATTTAAACAAGTCGAATACGCTAAGAGCAAATAAGACTTACCTCCTACTTGACGGTTTTCAATTCACATCTATGGAGTCAAATAAGCCGAATATTTGCATTAACAGTCCACATTTGGTTCAGTGGTGTTTGTGGCAAAATGGACTGGTCGGTTCAAAACTTTATGCATGGATGGATATTAAAAATAATATGGAACAACCGTGCACAATTGCGGACTTAAAAAAAAAGAGGGAATGTTCGCCATGGTTCTTTAATACCTTCGTAGTTATATAGATCACAAGAACCACGGTAAAAATAAGCTGATATTGCTGTCAACGCATCCACTACTGTAGCGTTCACTGGTATTCAAACATATTTGTGATGTTTGAGTGTTCTGCCATATATGTGGAAAGCATGTTTGGATTACTTGCCAATACATCAAATATTTGGACGAAATTCCAATACGCTACGCCAAGTGAAGTGCCGTCTTTACATTTTATTGCCACAACGTTGAAACAAAAAAGAACTGAAATCAAAAGTTATAAAGCATTCAAATCGAAAAGTTCATTTTACACCACCGAATTTTTGATGTTACTAAAGGGCTATAACTAGGACTGATCCAATATGTAATACATTTAAAAAAACAATACAAAAAACAAAAACCGGTTTCAAAAAAAACTTAACTAAATAGCCATTTTTTTCTGCAACAATTAAATACTTTTCTGAAGTCGATATTATCAAAACTGAAAGTACTCTATTTTTATGCAATATTCATATTTGCTGACAACCCTTGTATACGGTTGAAAAAGTAACATAATGATTAAATTTGAGACCATGCAAATCTTTTTATGAAGTTTTTGCAGATTTTCTACAAAACTCAGTAAACTATGTCCTTGAAAAAATTATGAGATCACTTCGTATGCTCCTTAACAGAATCTAGTTTATACGATCCAAATTTAATTGAGCCGGTTTCGAATAATCGCCGAACACACATAAAAAACTTATATAGATATGAAGCTTTAAAGTCTGTTAAAAAAGCCATAAATTAATATAATTAAAATTGGCAGTAAACTATGAGTTAGAGAATAACAACACTTAACCTGCGAACTCGCTATACTGTGACTCGGCCATCCGACAACGAGCGACAAGCTGCCGAGGACGATAAAAAGCATCGGAATCGGCCCGAATAGCGAAACACGAACATACGATTAGTCAGCTGTACTTTGCTTGCTGTGCTCCGTTCTGTGTGTTTCCCAAATGAAGATGAACGTAACGGTGGACCGAAACGTACGAGAGAGATGGATAGTTATGATAAGGTGTTAGGGAGGAGGAGTTGAGTTGAGTGAGTGCAGCGAGAGATCGAGCGGACACTTGTTGAACACTGCTGCTTCCCGTGTGTACACCGAAATGGCCAATGGAGGGATTCCATTCGGTGAATAGCGACATGCGGCGGCGGTGGCGGTTCCCTAGACGTGCGTTCGGGAGATTCGGAAGGGAGTTCAGTCGTAAAATAGATTAATGGACGTGGGAATTTAAAAAATTAAAAAGTAATAAAAATGGTAGGGTATTCTGTATTTGAACTGTTTCAATTTTGGCTGGTATAGTCGTTACGATCCGCATTGAAATCGCAAATAACTAAAAACCCACTATAAAAGTTGGCAGATCAAACCAGGAACTGATACAAGTACAACCCGGTAGACCAAACTGTTTGGTTTTCCAATACGGGAGTCACATACGATGATTCATCTACTATTCGAAACTCGCTACCACTGTTTAAGTATAAGAACGCATGGAATTACCAGTTTCCAATCTGATCGTATATACCATATACCAGATGACATAATCAATTGAACTGAGAACGAACGTTTTCGCGGCCAGAGTCATAGTTGATTCTGCTTTTTCGGAATTTGGACCTCGGCATTTTTTCGAATTGGTTTATTTATATACCTACACCGGGATATTAACAAAGTTTTCCGACGTTTCGCCCACACTTATGAGGGGCTTTTTCAAGGATGAGACAAAAAACAAATAAATGTTACTTACCTTGCGGCTATTCCATTCATTTCATCTTTTTCTCACAAGCACTCAAAACTTCACTTTTTATTCAACTTGTCACAATTATGTACAAATTCAATTTCTGGTGAAATAATACGGAGATGTGGCCACGACAGAGGAGCTGTCGAAGAGGATTTGGTGGCCCGTTTCGTGATGATGTTCAGCTACAGCAGCATTTGAAAGCAGGTCGGTTTACAAACAACGTTTGTGCTCACCCAGACGAGTGTTTATAGATCGACCTGTTTCACCGATGTATACTGCCCCACACGAGCATGGAATGGAATAAACACCTTTAGATGAAAGAGGATTTTGTTTATCCTTTGGAGAGGGTAACATTTGTGAGATTTTGGATAGTGGTTTGTAGGCTGTTTTCACCTCGTGCTTATGGAGAAGCTTCCCAATCCTATCCTTGCTGATATATGGCAAATAGGCTACTGATTTATTAGGTGACAATTCTTTGTTAGGAAGGGAATGTTGGTGACGCGAAATGGAATTGCGAATCTCTCGTTTGCTGTAGCCGTTGTTTAGTAGACTACCCTCAACCAAAGCTAATTCCCTTCTCAAACTTTTGATTTCGGAAGTGGATATAGCTCGATGCACCAGGGAGTTCACGACTGACCGTTTCTGAGATGGGTGATTATGGAACCGGGCGTGCAGATATCT
Organism: Octodonta nipae; assembly: GCA_034190945.1. NCBI lineage: Eukaryota > Metazoa > Arthropoda > Insecta > Coleoptera > Chrysomelidae > Octodonta > Octodonta nipae. The sequence continues at coordinate 92,530,681 of CM067222.1, forward strand.
GTCGGTATGTGTTGGTTTTCTGTATACCGCCCAGGCGACCATATGGCAACCATGAAACCAACACGTCTAGGAAGGGCAGGGATCCATTGGACTCAATTTCTGTAGTGAATTTGATGTTTGAATGTTGGGTATTAATGTGGTTAAAGAACAATTGGAGAGCCTCTTGTCCATAGATGTCAATAGAACTATTCAAAAGGTTCAGTAGCTTAAGAGAAAATCTACACGAAATTGTCATTTGGGACGTTCGAATTTTAAATTTGAATACGTTTTGAACGAAGTATCATGATTTTTGTTATTTGAAGGCGTATTCGAAGACATGTGTGGCCAATTGATTTATCCTAGAAGTCTAATTTTCGAGGAGAGATAATTGATAAACATTGTTTGGCGGTTTAAGGCATCAATCTGCTGCTTTTTACTTACATAGAGCTGTAATTTAGCGTAGGCTCATAAGACATCTGGTTAATGTCCCAAAACGCGAGATAACCATGTCGTTGCAGTTGTCGTGCAGAAGATACGTTGTTGGCTGCGCTTCCTTTAGCACATTCAGCTGTCATGTTGTTGACATTAAATTTTTTCAGGCTAGATAATGAAACAGTGGTTATCATCGAGCTTTACTACTTTTCACTATTGAATAAAGTGTTTTTTGCTGTATGCATTTGCAATTGAAGGGTCTGATCTTCTTTTTATCTTATATTATTTGTTGACAACCATTTACCCAGATATGCGCCTCCAGGCGCCTTTTCCAATCTTAAATGAAAATTCACTACCAACTGCTGTAGAGCCCAAACAGCAGATGCTGCCTTTATCGTTTACCTGCAGTTGTTAATTTATATGAGTGCAAGCACAAATGTCAATGCAAATTTTTCCAAGTTAAGGTCTACGAAGACAACGTTTTCAGCATTTTTCGACAACGTACCGGTTTGATTGTCCACTGAACCAACCGACTCAACAAAGCGATTGTGTGCATGTACCTCTTACTGGACACTTAGTTCTTTTAGTAGAGTTTAATGATAAATTATAATTTGCCTAACATTAATAGTAGTACAACCTCCAAATTTGTCAGATGTAATTTGATTACTCCACTCCCTCTGGTGTAATTAGTTAAAATGCAGAATAAAAACACATGTTAGTAAATGATGTTATTTTTATTTGTGATTTCAGATAGCTGTTTACTGATTAAGTGTCCGAATCTATATGAAATCTTATCATCCTAGTATCTGGTTACATCGGTCTCTCTAGGAGTTGTTCCAAGATCTGCCCCTATATGCAGTCACTTTTGATGTCCATTGCACCTATTATCTCCCATTTAGTTAGGCTCGTTATTAGACGATTGAGAATATTAGTTTTTCCAGTTCAGCTTCTACCCTCGTGGGGGTTCTTGGCTTAGTGGATAGATTTGGTTATTCTATAAGAGCAACACATAGAAAATCTGTTAAGGACTTTCATAAGTCCTAGTACATTATAAAGAAATTGGCTTCTCATCTAGGCGCTTTATAGAGTCGTCTGTCCCAGTAGTGTCGCTTAATATAGCCAGTCATTAGTCAGCAAGGATATCCTTAACATTTTTAGCGTGTGTTTATTCCGCATTGGGCAGGGGTGCTGTGAAGAAACATAGTATTTTTGAATCTTTGAGAAGTAATTTTTCACAGAATTGGCTCTGAAATCCGTTGAAGTTTTCTTCTTTGAACCGGTTCATTGGCATGTAGAAAGAGTTCGATATCACTATTGTGCTGGTTGTTTGTGTAAGTATATGTTGAATAGGATTAGAGAAGGACGATGTCCTAAGGCAGACCCTTTTCTTCGTTATCTCCATCGTACCCTTCAAGTATTGTTGATTTGCAATCCTTAATGATATTTTTAACCACTATAGAAAATTTCCATAAGAAACCTTACAGCTACATTTCCAGTTAACCAAAAGGAAACCGGCGCTACTGTAGAAGCTATAAACTGTCAAATGCAATAAATCCTCAATTAATAACTTGGGTAAGTTATGAGTCTATAAAGTGTGATTTTAATTTATTTTCAAAAATACTACATAAAAAGAAAATCCATACATATAAATTGTAATCGGTCTAAATTTGTAAAGCCTGAGTAAGTAAAGGCCAACATTTCATGAAAAATGAAAGATAAATATTGCAAGTAGTATGCAAATTCATCTACGCGCTTCCTAAAATATCACACTTCAGATGTAAAGTGTTGGCTCAAGTTTTATCCAAGGTTGTGAATCTATACAAGCGGCTTTATTGCTGTGAAAGCACCCTTGATTGAAATTTTCCACGACGGTGTTTTTGTTCTGTTCTGAGACATTGCAGTACTCATCTGGTGCACAATGTCCAAATTTTTAATTTATGTACGAGTACCTTCTGGAGATATCCTACAATGCAGAAAATCGTGGCAAGGCTCGAAAGAGAGGCCAATAGAGACAATAACAGGCTATCTCACTTTGTTGGTGGAAGCAGCCAATGAACAACATGTTGATCGAATTTCATGGAAAGCAGCTCCCAACCGTAGCCTCTTGCCCTCTCCCTCTTTAGTCTTACCACGACATTTATGCACTGCATGCTATATCCAGAAGGTAGAAGCTCTAAGTACGAGTACAGCACTTTTTGAAATGTGTCCTATGTCACTTCAGTTTTTTCCATGTTTACAACTGAACTGATAGAATTCCGTATTGATGACTGCCGACGAAATTTTAAATGACGTAATATCCCAGACATGCATAGCAGAAAGTTTCATTTGTTTGTTTGTTGACCAACTGCATTTTTTTAATGCGGTCTAATTAATATAATATTTCCAAATTGATTTATTTACTGCTGTAAAAATATTAAGCTGGTGTATTTTTTTAAATAGTGCATTTATACTAAAAATTGCCACAGACACCCAAAATATCAAAATTTACAGGATGTTCCATTTGAAATTTGATTGTCTGTGTCATTTCCGGCTAAACCGGAAGTGATAGTACCGTACAAATTATGCATAAGAGGGGCTTTTTTATTCATGTAGTTCGGAAACTATAGAAGATATATGATCAACGGTATAACATAACATAATATTAAAAAAATGCTATTTACACTTCAAATAGTTAAAAATAGCCATTTATTAATATGGAAAATTGTGATTTCTGTATTGTTTCTTTCGTGATGAAGTATTTCGTTAAAAATTATAGGTATTTAGATTACTTGATTTTTCTAGTAACTGTGAAAACATTTATTAAATGCGACAACGCCGCTAATTCCGTTTTGTCATTTTGTATGTTCGATTCGTCTACCGACAAGCATTATACGAATGGAATGTAATGTAATCGACCCATCTGTTATTATATGCAGCGCCGTTCAACATATACAATCCACACATTTAAAATATAGCTTGCTAATTGACGACGTTGCCAAGTAAAAGTGTTCTTGAGATCGATCTACTTCTCTGAATACATTTTGCTGTAGTGTTCATGAAAATTGAACCCACCTGTGTGATGACTGTATCATAAATATCTTGAAAAACTCGAAACTAACTATAGTCTTTGAAAGATGCATATTGATTACATTTTGCGACACGACAGCTCTTCATTGGGAACATTTTTTGGGTAGTGGCAGGCACTCTTTTGGACATATAAACATACCTTTTAATTGCCAACAATAAAACATACTGTGCCTATCCATACACCCGGAACGACCGTAACGTCCGTCAATATCGAACAGTGAAACCGATAAGTATATAAATAGACTTTAACAAATCTAATTAAAAAACACGCCTTTTAGCTATGCTTTAGGAATAACCACAAAGTTATGCAGGTTCAGGGAACTTCAAAAAAAATCAACGAACTAGGTTGAACTTTCACGCAGGGTTTGGAAGCATTGTGTTCACCAAAAATGAAGGACTGCGTGAACTTAACTAGCCCCCCTCCTGACCCCGCCCTCCCTTCTCCTGACCACAGCCCTCCTCTTTCGTAGAGGGTTTGGGAGCATTGTTTTCATCAGAAATGAAAGTACAACAGCAAGAGGACTATGTGACCCTGACTACCGTCTCCTCTTGCTCCCTCCTCCCCATTCCCCGTTGGAAGCATTTTGTTCACCAGCAATGAAGCTACAACAGCAAGAAGCCTACATGACCATGAGTAGCCCCCCTCCTGCTTCCCCCCATCTTCAGGGGTGTGATGGTTGCTGGGGTATTGGGAAACATTAATTTTTTTAATTTTTAGTCTCAAAACGACAAATCACCAAAATTTCGTGTAGCATAAATAAGTTGATCCTGTGCCATATTTTCGGATTTTCTTTAATTCATATTATTATTTTTTTCAAATAAAACTTAGAAACGGTTCATTATAATACGTTTGCCTTAATAATTCAAATATTAATCTGCAAACTAATCTAGATATTTTCTTTTTATCCTGATGATCCTAGTCACGATATTATAACAAAGTTATGAAATAATTGAAGTGTCAACGATATTAATAGATGCTCCATTGTTAAACAGTTGATGAATCCCAACAAACGCCTTTAAAAAAAACTCATATTTTTGGCTAGCCTATTGCTTCTCAGACAGAACTGAAATGCGTGGCAACTTAATATAACCTGAGTTTTAACGGCCAACTCATCAAAAAGCCTGTGATGCTTGCATGAGCATTCATCTGTCAAAACCCCTAGAAGCAGAAAACAGAACCTCTGCTATGACGATGAACACTGATCTGTAAAGGAGATTATAAAACGATACATTTCGTGTTTTTTTCTGAAACTTATTTGTGGAATCATCTAGCCTCTTAACTATGTTTTCATTGGGAAATAACCTCTACTTGAGAAAAAAAAATTCAAACGTATCAAAGTCTTAATCTGACCACGCTGTCAAGGGCTCTAAAATTTTTAATGCTTTAACGGCTCCAGATTCATAACCTCTATGGGCTAGTTTCCCCAAAACTCCTCGATTTATTGAATTGATATCATTCAGATAAAACAAATATTGGGTGCAACCAAACCCATGAGATCAGAAATATAATAGGATAGATCTGGGTAACTTTCAGGAAAATTTAATTTAGTTCTCTAATCCAACCTTCAGTGCCAGAAATGTTTTCAATGTTTAAGCAGACCCTGTTGAGAATGTCACTAACAACGGGGTCTGACCAAGACCCCGAAACGTTTCGAAATATACAGTAATTTCGTTTATTTTGGTATTATTTCCCAAAAAGTGCTTAAACATTGACACAATATGCCACAACTATCCTTAAGGAAACAACTAGAAATGTTTTCATCTAGTGCGCATTAATATAAAGAATAGACTTTGAAACGTTTTGTTTTCCTTCAACATACGTCGTTTTATTTCGATTGTGGTGTTATTGCCCAAAAAAAAAACATAAAAGTAATCAAGAATATGCAGCAAACAACGTTTAGAAGACAATTATATCTAGTCAGTTGTCAGTGTGCGCTTGAAACAAAAGCGGGCAACTTCTGCCCGGCTGAATTTTTTAATCACCGAAACTAAAAAGTCGCCAGTGTGAGCCTAGCCTAAATGTGAATAAATAAGAGAGGTTTATGTTACACAACGTGTATGATACACATTTGAGTATATTTCTCTGCTACGAAGCTGGCTGGATGGGAACGGAGAGTATAATTTTCCATAAGCATAAGATGAATAAAATGATTTAGATTTATGGAATGCGTTTGGCTTATTTTTCGAACAGAAAGTATAGCTTTTCAGTCACGAATATGGGTGGGAAACAGAAAGTACTATAAGAAGGGGAATAGATAAGAGGATTTTCTGATATTTGTTGCTTATGTTTTGAGCAGAAAATATATTTTTCTGCGTTTTTCAAAATGAAGTGAACAAACAAAATGAGGTTTCTGATGTATGTGTGGATTTTTAGAGTAGAAAGTATTTTTTATTATTATTTTTAAAATCGATCTATACTGAAGATGTTAAAACAATTTCCAGCTTACCCCAAATTAATTTCAAATTTGACTTTTTACTTCCCAACTATTGTGTTATAAAGTCGTAAGGGTTTTTCATTCATTCAGAAACATTGGGATTGAACCTCCAGTGCTCTAGTCTAGACCAATAAAAACTGTGACAACCTGAAAACTTTTTGAATCTACACCCTTGCGGCTTCTTATATCCATCAGTCAAATACAAACCATTCGGAGATTGTTGTCACAACGAATCGCTACGAGATTTTCGCGGATTTTCTCTAACAGAAAACCGACAACATCGCCAAACAACAGAGAATCGAGTGCAGAAAGTTCCTAACCCGTGCTTTACTACTCTCACGCTGTTCTGTTATCCTTGTTCGTATTTTTATACGGTTTGATTAAAATTAAAGGCCGTTTTTTTGTTAAGTTCCTTATCGTCCGCCGGGGGCTCTCGTTGTGCCATGTAACAAAACTAACGACGTTATTCGTGGGCGATGTGCTGTTGTTTTAGTAAAAACAAAAGTGTCTGGGATTTTTGAGCGATGCTCTATTTCAGTGGTAAGTTTTGTATAGAGTGAGATAGAGTTTACATGCTCCAGTGAGTGATCGAGCATGACGTTGGAAAAATGTCGGAAACTCAACAAACTAACTAGTAAAATATTTTCATGAATTATTTGTTTCTTATTTGTATTTATTTTATGAACATGTGAGTAAGTACCGAAATTATTCCGTTTTGTGGCCTAATTTTGTCATCACAATTCTTATCTAAACTCAGATAGAGGTTAAATCAGTGACTACGTGTAATCCCGTCTTATTTAAATTGAAAGGATTTGAGTAGACAAACAATATAGCAGTTTAATAACGTGACCTTGGATTATTAAGTTATTGATTCAGCTTTAAAGTGAGTGATTTTAAGAATTAAAATATTACTTACATGTTTCCTTATGTGACATCTGGTGGAAAAATGGGAAAATTACGTTGTATATCTCGTAGGTGGCGCGAGATTGTCACGGAAATGTGTCAGATATAGGTACTTATGAGTACATTTACCAGGGTGTACTTTTGATTTAGTGATGATACAGAAATCACCGGATGGGTTTATTAGTTTTGGGAAATAAGCGGTCATCAATAATGTTTTAATTATATATTGAGTTATAAATAAAATTTATAATGTTTTATTATATTATTCGATTTTATAGAAAATGTACATTTATCGGCAAAAATTACTTTAACATTCACAAAATTTATAATTCTGATATAAAAATAAAATAGAGGGCTTAAAAATGAATAAATTGAAATAAAATTAACTGCAAAAGAAGATTTGTTGCATTTAGCCTCCAGGTTAAACCCTATAACAGTATAGTCTAAGTATTAAATTCCTGAAGTACATCATGTTTCTGGGCTGGCGGGTGAAAATGGTATTTTTTTGATTATGCTCGTGATCGAGTAAACGTTTCAAAATTGGCTGTATGCAAGATTGTGATGTATTTAAGCAAATTCACGAGGGGCGTCTGCCTAGAGCGTTACCATCAAGGTGGCGGACAGAGGTAAAGTTGTCCAAAATAGGAGAGAACCTCGTCATCGAGAAAAAGGACGCACCAGTTTTTTGTTTACACATAAGAAATCATAATCCAGCTAAGTGCTGACGAAGGAACTTGAAATCGGGTTAACACTTTTTATCGAGAAACTTACCGGACACTCCAGCTACAGATACATAATACAGTGTGCATGTAAAGTATGGAACATACGGAATAAAATCTGTTCAGATAAAGGAAGAAAAAAACCATCGGACAGGTCAACCTTAATTTAATAATGCGCAAATTGTGACATAAATAGATTTCTCATGACGTCATTAATTTTTATTACGGATTCGGAAAGAGCGGAAAATGTTACCTCCTAATATGACTTTGACCATTTCAAGATCAAAGTGTTTTTGAAGGCCAAATTCGGTGTACCAGGAATTTCGTCGTCGCTGAATCTAAAATCAAATTTAGAAAAATCGCAATCCAAGATGGCGGATCCAAGATGGCGGACCAGTTTTAAAAAAAATCAACCAATCTTCGCCTAATTCGGTATACGGGGATTTTCGACGTGGGTGATTACGTATCTGAAATCAGTTTTTGAAAATGGTCAAACCAATATGGCAAACAAGTTCAAGGTCAAATTTGTTTTTTAATTTGGAATACCCTATTTGAATCAGTCATTCTTCCATTAAGATCATCAATTTCCGTAAATTGGTTGTCCTTCAATTGACTGAATTTGAAGAAGAAAACTCGTCTGCCATCTTGGATTGGGAATTTTCATAAACTTATTTCAGATTCGAAATCAGCGACGCCGAAAACCTGTATACGGAATTTGGCCTTAACTGGTTGATTTTTTCAAAAAAACTGATCTTGTAATGACCAAGTTCAAGGTCATGGGCAAAGTCATATTCGGAAGTAAATTTTCCACGCTCTCCGAATCTACAAAAATGTGGTTTCGCATTTAAAAACAATGTCTATGACGTCATACAAACCACATTTATGATGTCATGAAAAAATCTATATTTCCAAATATGCCTATTATTAAATTAAGGTTGACACTGTATTATTAATGATGAAAATTTGAATAAAAAATGCTAAGGAGTTTAATTTTTTTATGCTAAGTTTGTTAATGATGTGTTTGTCCATCTCGGTTATCTATACAGTCCCTAACACGTCTTGGCATTTATTCAATGAGGTTGTCTATTTCTTCTTGAGGAATACTATCCCCGAGCTACCAGTATTTCATGTCTTATCATCTCCAAAGTCCGTGGGGCTGGTGTAAATTTCCAAGCCTTCTTTCTACCCATCATATCCCAAATATGTTCTATGGGTGAAAGATCGGGGGATCTGGGCGGCCATGACAACATATTTACGTAGGTCTCTTCAAAAAAGTTTAAACTAACTCGAGAAACATAAGGCCGAGCATTATCTTGTTGAAATATGGGATCCGTGAGCCTCAACAGAGACTAAAGGTAACCTACTTCCATGTGCAATAGTACCCTTACCATAACGCGTACTGTTTGGTGTAAATATCGCTCAAGATCAAATTGAGATTGACATCTTTCTCCTCGAACCGTCTTCAACCATCATGTCGACTTTAGCAGAATCGAGATTCATCAGAGAAGTCAACATGATTCCATTCCAGATTCCAATGTGGTCAGAGGTACCATAAGATGGGGTCGATAATTCTGCAGTTTAAACGTTCCAAAATCTTTGGGCCGTTTCGAGTAATCGTTGAACAAACATATATTAGTCTAAGATTCCGTCATAAAACGACCTTCACCGAGATGCTTATTTAATGAAACGTATTTTATATTTAATTTAATATGTCAATAAATATAATCCATATGGGTTGCCTAGCAAATTTCAGTCCAGAGTATGTTTAATTAATAATTTAAAAAATATATATTTTTAAACATTTCACCGGTATGATTATTAGATAAATTCTATACCAATCGAAAGTATGAAGCCGATAGAATATGCAAACGTTAGGTTGCCTATTCTTTTCCGGTCACAACTATCGGGTTGCCAGGTATAAACAGGTAAATCTGTACTAGCATTTTGCAACGGTCTGTTTATTGAATGAAATTTAAATGAAATTAAAGATTATTTTATTCTGAACACGGTGGTATAAGGTTGCCTGCGAAAAATCAGTCCAGAATTGTGGTTGTCGAATTTTAAAAAGTTAAATATTGCTCCGAGTGAATGTGTGCGACTGAGAGGTCCCAACCAACCATCCCATGCGATAGAAGAGGACACAGCATAGCAGCTGTTTAAAGTCCGCCCATTTAAAGAAAGAGACTGCGCATGCTATTTGAGCTTGGAAAAGAAAAGGGTAGCGATAGACTCGTATATACTATGCATCATTTTGAAGTAGTTTATTATTAAAATAGAGAAATAGTTATTTAATTTTTTTTTCTCAATTAATTATTTATGTGTATATTTTTTATGTGACACTAAAGTATATATACATCTTTAGTAAAAAAGAAGGTTATAGTGATACATATATAATACTACCCTAATTAAAAATATTGATTCAAAAAAATTAAAAAAATTTACTACATGCAAATTATAAATCTATAAATGTAAACAGAGAAATTGAAATCAATTGAAACTATTGAAAAAAATTCAAAACTCATAAAAGTGTTTTTTTTAATCCGGGTAATCTTGCAAATTTTATTTTTATTATAAGAAGACACAATAAAAAAACAACAATTAAAAAATTACTTCTATTTATTGTAAAAAATTAGAAATACATTTTTTTTAAATTATTCAGAATCCGTGTCATCGGACATAAAACTACGATCTTCAACTTCTGAATCTTCTTCATCATCACTCTCTGTTTCACCTTTTTCGACAACGTCTTCTATCTTTAAAGGCGTAAGATCCCCAATGAATGGTACTGGTTTTAAATATTCATCTAAGAACCATCCGCAGTTCTCAGGCTGAAGTTTCACGCATATTGGATCCGTTGCATTAAGCCACATGGAATTTACGAAAATAGTTCGTAAAATTTTCTGACACGGATTCTGAATAATTTTAAAAAAATGTATTTCTAATTTTTTACAATAAATAGAAGTAATTTTTTAATTGTTGTTTTTTTATTGTGTCTTCTTATAATAAAAATAAAATTTGCAAGATTACCCGGATTAAAAAAAAACACTTATGACTTTTGAATTTTTTCCAATAGTTTCAATTGATTTCAATTTCTCTGTTTACATTTATAGATTTATAATTTGCATGTAGTAAATTTTTTTAATTTTTTTGAATCAATATTTTTAATTAGGGTAGTATTATATATGTATCACTATAACCTTCTTTTTTACTAAAGATGTATATATACTTTAGTGTCACATAAAAAATATACACATAAATAATTAATTGAGAAAAAAAAATTAAATAACTATTTCTCTATTTTAATAATAAACTACTTCAAAATGATGCATAGTATATACGAGTCTATCGCTACCCTTTTCTTTTCCAAGCTCAAATAGCATGCGCAGTCTCTTTCTTTAAATGGGCGGACTTTAAACAGCTGCTATGCTGTGTCCTCTTCTATCGCATGGGATGGTTGGTTGGGACCTCTCAGTCGCACACATTCACTCGGAGCAACATTTAACTTTTTAAAATTCGACAACCGCAATTCTGGACTGATTTTTCGCAGGCAACCTTATACCACCGTGTTCAGAATAAAATAATCTTTAATTTCATTTAAATTTCATTCAATAAACAGACCGTTGCAAAATGCTAGTACAGATTTACCTGTTTATACCTGGCAACCCGATAGTTGTGACCGGAAAAGAATAGGCAACCTAACGTTTGCATATTCTATGGGCTTCATACTTTCGATTGGTATAGAATTTATCTAATAATCATACCGGTGAAATGTTTAAAAATATATATTTTTTAAATTATTAATTAAACATACTCTGGACTGAAATTTGCTAGGCAACCCATATGGATTATATTTATTGACATATTAAATTAAATATAAAATACGTTTCATTAAATAAGCATCTCGGTGAAGGTCGTTTTATGACGGAATCTTAGACTATATAGGCCACCCAATTGAGAACTCCTTCTTTTTGAAGTCGTTTAAAATATTAACCCCTCCTTATTGAAAAATAAATCTTGATGGTCTGCAAGTTGTCGAGTCGGGTACAGAAGCGGGAAATTTACGAGATGAGCCCACACATTATTCAACTTAAATGTATATATAATTTCTAGTTAGTTAAAAAAATCCACTAAATTGCATGAATGTTATTACAATATTCTTGGTGATTGAAGTTAATTGATATGTTCTGAAGCAAATTGGTTGTTTTGGAGACGTGGAGTAACAGACTGCTGCTTTTTCGAAAACAACTTTAAGATTAGAATTATATCTGTTCGCCTTTGGTGGAGTTATTTTTATAACTAACAGATAGTATGTAAAACTCTCTCCAGGTTTGTTCCTTCTTCGTATACCTTCACTATCGTCACAATCAGCTTGCCAACGCTGCGGAATATTGTGCCCCGTATCGTCGCAATACGGTTTCGGTTCGATTCGTCGCTTTAATATGAATATGTACTTTCCGTTACAATCCTTACTTTACCTAAATCAATAACATGATCTACCCACGCCCTGCCCTTGTCCTATCCACCCACCCCATCCCAGCCACCGTCACGACTGCCAGGCAGCTTTCAAGGTTCCAGCTACACTTCGAGCGACTCTGACTGGATGATTGACAGCGGCGCGTTTTTCTCTGGACTATCCGGGCGGTGATAAAACGTTAGATGGGGCTACACAAAACGGCAGCTGATGATTTTATGGTAGTTTTTTGAGTGATTGTAAAGCGTGATTTGATAATCAGACTTTTATTTTGTCCTCGATGCTTACCTAAAAAATTTATTACTCAAACATCAAAGTGCGTCACAATGCGTAAATATCACGAGTTATTATTAAAATGAGATTAGATCAGCTCTAGTTTGAGTAATTCGATGACGAACCTTGTTTTAAATGCTTCTTGTTGCGTGCTTTAAATCTGACTATTAAATGATGAACTTAAAATAGTTTTTGTGATGTTTATAAGTAGTTTCTGTTTGTTTGTTACTATTATGATTTCCAATCTTTAAATCATGAGTTAAATCTTTTATACAAATCTACAGCCTAATTTCTAGTTTGTCAAGGTTCTTGAGATGCTTTTATGGATTTCCTTAGACCCCGTTCTCAATGCACGATTATAAGAAAATGTAATATATAAAATTTAAATGGTTGACGATATGAAGTGATTTAACCAACTGGACTTATTGTTATTTGATATATACAGGGTAGCACAAGATAATTCTAAAGATAATATAAAATTAGGAAAACTCCTTTCAGTCTGAAAGCATTTGACAGGTATCTTCAGAATTTTGTATAGCACTTCTAACTGGGACATTCCTATAAAATATACGCTTCGCCCAAAATTCAATTAAATACTATAATATTTCAGTCAAAGACTTAAGGGAAACTTTATGAACCCAACCGTTACTAATTTCAAGTAGGTAGCAGTGCAATCTCGGTCGCTTAATAAAATTAAAGCAATTGTTCATTTAATGTTTATGTTCATTTATTCTTACATGTAGATGATTGAAGGTTCCCCCAATATAAAATATGTTACATTAGGAATTTTATGAAAGTATTTTTTTGTTTTGTTTTTAATGTAATTAATTTTAGTATATTCCTGGTTTTGAATGTGGTTTTGATATTAAATCTATTACGTCTTTTTAATCCCTCTGAAAGCCCACGTATGTATGGTATAGTTGTTATAAATTAATTTCTTGGATGTTAGTCTTGCTTGGAGGAACATGTTGTTGACTGATTGTGTATGTTTTATGTTATTTTTTTGTTGGTATCTTGTTAGTGTGAGTCGGTTTTCTATAAACTTCTGTTTCAAATTTCTATTATGTTTTTGTTATTAAAGTATCTAAAAATCTAGTTTGTCATTCTGTTTGATCTCTACTGTGAATTGTATAGTTCATTCTTCGTTATTGACATAGTTTAATAATTAATGTAAGTATTGTATCAATTGATAATTTTTCTCAGTACCTTGCGGAATGTTTAGACTATAAGAGTAAAGTGGAATTAATTTATGCTAACTTCTTCAACGCCTTTGCTAAATTAGATTGTGGTATTCTATTTAGGCCGGGCGCTGGTGGCGGAAACAACTGGACAATTTTTCAAAGCTGCCTTTGATAGGAGACAGCAAGTCGTAGATAGATAGATAGATAGATAGACTTTAGGATCATCCAAACCTAAAAAATCATATTTAAACAATGAGTTTATTTTGCATTTGAAAATGGCTTCTCGGAACAACGTTTTATAGTTGCCATTTGTTGGAATACAAGGCAGGAATGTGTGATTCATTAAATCTTATTGGGAGACGATTTATTCGACTTCAAGGGTGAAATATAACAATATTAGTTTGCAATAACAGTCGTGTAACTAATACCAATTTTTTCAAGTCTGCCAATCACATTGTAGTCTATCCTTAGCCTAAAATTGACGAAACATCACAATGATATAAACATTACTGACATATTTGTCAATTAGCATTTTTGTTACAATAACTCTAATTGACAAATACGTTAGTAATGTTTATATCACTGCAAATCGACTGCCTTGTGATGTTTCGTCAATTTTCGGCTAAGGATAGACTATAATGTCAATAGGAGACTTGAAAAAAATTTTAAATGCAAAATAAACTCATTGTTTAAATATGAGTTTGTAGGTTTCGATGGTTCTAAAGTATACTTATCTACGACTTGCGGCTGTAAATATATCTCCTATCAAAGGCAGCCTTGAAAAAATTGTCCAGTTTTTTCTGTCACTAGCGCCCGGTCTAATTCGGTAAATTGGCTAATGTTAGATAAATCTAAAAAAACCCGCTTACTCCTAAATTTCGTACTTTGTACATATCTGACTAGCCTTCAGGGCATTTTGGACTCGCTGAACCGGGTGCAAAGGTTAGCTTTAAACTGAGATCAAACACAAGGGTCAAATAGGAGTTGGAAACAGAAAGTTAAGCTTTTTCAACAAATAAAGTATAAATTAGTGTTCAGGGATATCGAATCGAGTATTAAGGTCAGATACGTATAAATGATGAAATATATAATTATTATTAAGGATCGATTTGGATCGAAAGATAACATTTTTGAGTTTCTAATAGAAAATTTGAATTGCCTTTACGTGACCTTGACCGTAAGATCGAGGATAAAGTAACCTTGTGAATCCCGACAACTTTGTCACTGAATGAATTTTTTAAGTGTCATGTAGATATCTTCATCTGATGATCCATCTGAATACGGGGGTGCATCTGTCTTCAGAATTAAATTCTGGAATGCAATTGATGGCAGGGTTAATTTGTCCTAAAACAAGTTATAGGTTCAAAAAAAGTTATATTATTTTCACATCCTTTATTAATCCTCATTTAAACTTCATTTTTGTTCGACAAATATTCACTTAGCCGCTGTTGCATTTTTAAGGGACTATGATTTTTTATATTGTAGTTGTGATATGATCTATTGCAACGACTGATTTCGTTGGTAAATTGGGATGTAGCTTTTCTATCTTCAATATGAACTAAAAGGTTTCGTGGTTTATATCATTTTAACAACTACTCAATTAAGAACTTGATTTAAATTTCAGCAGTGCCTTTAGAATAAAGCCGTTATTAACGACGGCATTCGTATTATAAACTCCTTTCACAGTATGATTTATCCAAGGTTTATTTTTGATGTGAGTAATATGTTATTGTTTATTTTTTTGCCCAAGTTTTGCCATATTCATTAAGAATTTAATGCGAAATTGACGTATGGATGTTGTTTTTTCAACTAATAGTTTCTCCAGTTATTTGCCACTTGAAAACGTTGTACAAATTATAATAGAAACACATTAGTACTGTAATGTTTTTATTTTCACACTTTTCTGGTTCAGTTCAGTTCTCGGATTTATTTAAAAACACAGTCCAACTCAATCTAATTTATTTCCACTACTTTAACACAATTTATATTCACAGAACTATTTACAATTTATCTTAACTATACGACAGTCGAATACTGAATGAATCCCATCGCCAGCTGTCCGTATTTCTTTCGAAATTCCCTAGTAGGTCAATGAGCCATCGGGAAATTTCTTTCATGGGTTCTCGAAGATGCGAGGAAATTCCATGAATGTCTGTTAGAGTCAGCCGCCTACACTGAATGAGTGTTAGAAACAAAACTTACCAATTAACATTTTTCTAATGAATCAGGATTAGAATTCACTAATGATAACTAAAAATCGCAACATCAAACCCACTTATGATCTCTAAAGCATGTATAGGGTACGAACTACAATTACGTAGTAGGAGTGAAATCCCAAAATTGTTTTTTTTTAGTCTGATTATAGCCTCTATCAAGTTTCTTGTTTCGAATATTTTACTACACATTTGAGAAGGGGCATGTCATAGGTTACAGAGGCGTAGATTTGGTGAGGCTTAAGGGGGATATATCGTACCATAGTGATCGTCATTTATTGAATTACGAGGGGTATTAGTAAAATAAGGTTCCCATGATTTTTTAAAATAGACAGCTATATATTTTTACTTAGTGTTATATCCCCATGTTGTGGAATTCTGCCGCCAATCCTTTGAGGAAACGAATAACATCTTCCTTGACTTCATCATCCGTACTGAAGCGTAGGCCACCCAAGTGTTCGTGTAATTTTGGGAATAAGTGATAATCACTTGGGGTTTGATCCGGGCTCTAGTGGGGATGAGGCACAATAGTCCAGCCAAAATTTGTCAGCAGTTCTTGAGTTTGACGTGAGACATGAGGTCGAGCGTTGTCATGGAGAAGCCTCACACCACTGGACAATCTTTCTCTCCAGCGGTTCTGGATCGCGCGTCTCAGTTTTCTTAATGTGTCGCAATATGTGTCAGAGTTTACTGTTGTTCCATGAGGCAAAAAGTCGATCAAAAGCACGAATTTCGCATCTGGCGGTAACAGCGAGGGAGCTCTATCTTCGAATGCAACTAGGCCGGTACTGTTGGAAGTAGTGAGGCGCGAGTGGTTTGGATATAGAGAGGGACAGCTGATGAGTAAAACTTATTTTACTAATACCCCTCGTATTTCAAAAACAAAAGTAAAAAAATGTACTGCAATTTCGCTACCCAATCGAACATAATATCAAAAATAGTTATCATTTTCGCAAGGCCCTTATAGTAGGTTTCTCACTCTGACCACATATCCCCCAGGGTAAAACTGTATCTACGCCACTGATAGGTTGTACCCTTTACTTAATTTATTACAAAAAATGTGATGTTAAAAAGACACTTGTTATAAAGCAACTTTTGTCAAGATTTACGGGATAAATTTTAGGCATTTCTAGTATTTTGATTTTGTAAAGAAAAAAATCTCGTTTGATAATCGTTATTTTCGAGCGACCACGTATGCGCGTAAGACGAAGGTCATCACACCCACCCAACACGATCGCTTAGCATGCCCCATGCCTTTCATGGGAAACGAAAGGAGCTTGCAAGCAGTAAGAAGAAGGCATCTTTGTCCTCGTTAAACTATTGATTTCCACCCTCTCACGTTCAAAATGAAATTGCTTTTCCGACTCACCAACATAATCTTGCAACTACGCCTCAAACTCCGAAACCAACAGAACAGCAGCAGCAGAAGCAGCAGTTTCAAACTCACAGCAGAGAGAGGAGAGAGATTCTTTATTTAACCCATGAAATTCTACTGTTCATCCTGATAACATCGGTCGCTCTTCTGTTATGTTATGCCATTCTGTGTTCTATGCTCATTTCTTTATATCCCGTCCGGCAAATTTTCCGTGTGTGCGGAAAAGAGAGATCACTGAATACGTAAACACGATTGTGTGTTGAGAAAAAAACATCGGAAATCTCTCGCACTTGCTGTAGACTGTTGAATTATTTAAAAGCATTAAAACATGTATGTAATCGTTCAGATGTAACAGACAGTGATGGAATGGGCTCGATTGTTGTTTCCACGATCTAATTTTCTTGTAAATGACCTTCGAGATAAATGTTCTTGTGTACTGAAGGCGGACTGTGGTCAAATAGGGTTAACTGGGCCCAATATAACCGATATCTACAAAGTCAACCTTATATCTAGGAAAATAATACACGTATAATGTACTTTTTAGACTGATCGAAACGTTCCATCCATACATACTGTACACTAAATATTGGGCAAACTATTTATATCCAGCAGCAACACACATTTTTAATGATTATGGAGGTTATGGAAAACATAGAAGTTCAGTTATTTTTAAAGATATAACTGTTTAGAGTAATTACAAATAACCAACACCAGATAAACAAAATCAATTCCGTTGTGTTAATTCTTTATTGCCATTTAGACCCTGAAAGTTATGGAATATTTGAAATATACAGACTTTCCCGTATTTGTGGCGTTATTCTCAACCAATTCTAAAAATACATCTATCTATATGGAGTTCTAAAAACACATTAGACCCATAGTAAGTTAACATTAATATCACTGGTATAGTCACCGTTACAAAAACTTTGTTTACAAAAGTAACCCCACAATATTTGTAACAAATTATTAGTAACTTTTATGTTTTTTTTTTGGGCAATAACACAACAATCGAAATAAAACGAAGTATATTGAAGGAAAATCAAACGTTTCAAAGTCTATTCTGACTTCGTTGTCAATGGCTTTACATGAAAATTTGATTATTTTGCACAAAATATAAAGCCATACAACGAAGTCAGAATAGACTTTGAAACGTTTGACATACGTCATTTCGATTGTGGTGTTATTACCCAAAATAACATAAAAGTAATCAAGAATATGCCACAAACAACGTTTAGAAGAAAATTATTAGTAAATTGTAACAAAATTTTTCATAACATAATATTAACAAAAATTATAGTTTGGGACACGCAGAATTCTGTTTAAAACAACATATTTTCACTTTGAAGAATTCTCCAAACCATATATATGCCCACGTATTCTTCATTTTAACCTACTTTTCCAATGACTAATTCCATATTTTGAAGAAATTACATTCAGAAGCCAAAAAACAGGTGGAGATTTATTGACCACATATTTGTGAGTTGGGATTGTGAAAATTTAGGAAAACGGGTTTACCTCGATATTCTTATACATACATTCATCAAATAACACCATAAATACAAGTATAATTTTTCTTGAAAACCTACAATTACCAACAGCTTTAATTTTTCAATTAAAAATAAGGATTGAGTATAAAATATGTAGCAAGTACTTATATGAAGGGTTCCACAAATTGTGTCAAACGTAAACCTTGTGTTTGTGGTAAGACAGAGAAAAATTAACTAAAAACTAATAAATAATTTTGAAGTATTAAGATTTTCTTCAGCAATAAAACTATGTGACTTTCAGTAAGTGTGAAAAATAATAAAATGAGAAAAATAAATCATTTTATTGTATGTGTGGTGTACTTGATAACAATCGATATAACTATTTCATTTGTAGGTATTTGTGAAAGTAGAGATATTATAAAAATATAGTAAAAAGCACCCCACTCTTTTTTTTTAAAATGAATAATCTCTTGTCAGTCATACTGTTTTCTTTAAATTTATTAAAATTATTTAATTATATTGTGTGTGTGACTTTGTATCGCTGTTTAACAACAAGTATTAAGGTTACGTTTAACATAATTTTATTTTCTTATTTTTCTATACTTATATATTAGATAATCTCATGCGTCGGTTGCGGTTCAGTAGAGTAGTACTATATCGCGCCGCATAATCTGATGTAACAGATATTTGTTGCAACTTACGTTGGTATAAATTGAGATTATAACAATATCGGTCATCAGAATTTATTATTAATTTTATTATCTTCTTTCGTTAAGGGCGGACAATACTTGCTGTCGTTAACCTGCATAATGGGTCTGTCAACCGCCGATTGCAACACAGTTTTTTATTTGTATCCTAATTTCGTTATTTATTATATACATTACAGTTTTTCTCCTTTTTTCCTGCAACAGATAAGTAATTTGTAAATGGGGAACAAAGTATAGTAAGGCAGTTTGTAAAAAAAAAATTGGCCCGTATTATTGGTTTTCTTCAGAACAGTCTTTTCGTAATCTAAATGTGCGCATATGGAGTTGTTGTCAAGCACTGCGCGTTTCAGCTGTAGGCTTATTACTAAATCTATGATTTGATGTGATTTATTCTGGTATGTAACACAATTTTGGTAGTGACACAGATAATTATCACCAAATATACAAGGAGAGTATACTGGATAGTGGTTGATCATATGGTAAACATCTGTTTCTCTAGGAATGTCTGTAAGGAAGAATTTCGGTAGAGAAAACCAGTAGTCCGGTAAATTTGTACGATATTGCCTCACTATATTGCCTCACTGAGGAGATAATTACTCTTTACAAAATAGGAAAGTGTTTTCCGGCTAGAAGATTCGACGATAACCATGACTAACCTTGCAGAGTTGAATGGCATTCAGAAGTGAGAAGTTCAGAATTCAAGACCAAGTTAGAGACTAGCTCCATGAACCTATAACTGTAAGTAAATCAGTGCTGTAGCTGCAATATGTGATATTGTCGCTACCTCAAATATAAACCAATATTGTCGCACCTCAAATATTGACCAGAAGATAAAGGGAACTGAAGAGAAAAATAGGGTCAAAAAAGCAGACATCGAATTATAGGGCATTTCTAGAAAGCAACATTGCTAGGGAAATTTTCCCTAGGAGATAATTCCTCAAGACATTGCTGATTGTGTAGTCCTACCGCGAAAAAGAAAGGGTGTACCACCTGAACCGACGGGTTCCATCAAAGAGGTTTTATGTAGAGATCAGGCAGTAGCGTTATTCTGTTCTCGTCGTAAACTAAGAAAGTAAATGAAAGATTACCCCCTATTTTTGTTACATTCCCCTGCCGTTTATAGCCGTCTGTAATTGAATGTGCTCTTATCCCCAGTCAGGTTTGCCATATCTTTCAGCGCGTGATGAAATAAAATTTATTTAAGCATGTAATCTATAAATATCATGGGAATGAATCTGCCACAGCTGGATGTTTGCATAAATTTACACCTCACATATTTCGAGAATGGTGGTAGATATTTATTGGAGACATTGCTACCCATTCATATCATAGCAGCGTGGCTGCTCAACATAATATAGGGTCTTTGGGCTTCCCCAGGCAATAGGGACTGTTGCATAATTCGCACCAACTCCTACGTATGGCACGCTGCTGATCGTCAGAAGCGTTCAGGAATTGACTAGAGCGGTTAGCTCGGAAATTGTTTCGGACAATTGTATAGGTAACAGAACTGAGCGAGATGTTAGTTGGTTGCTTTGTTGTTTTAACTAAGGTTAAGTTGTGGAATTGCATATAAAAGTAAATAACGGCTGTTTTTTTTTTAGAGGTATAGAACTTTGTTGGCAACATTCTTTTAACCCCCGGCCATCTTGTTAGCTGTCAACTGATTTATGTTTAGTTTGGTTTGGCATTTCATCAAGAATAGACTGACGCCTGAACAACGCTTCCAAATTGTGCAAATTTATTTTGAAAATCATGGTTCTGTTCGAAATACGGTCGCACCACGTTTACTGTAAATGATAATACGCATCCACAGAGATGTCGTACAGCGTGTACAGAAGAATCCATTGCTGCTGTAGAGCGTAGCGTAGAGGAAAACCCGAATCAGTCTATCCGCCATCGTGCACAGGAATTGGATATGTGTCCATCCACTTTATGGAAGATTTTGGGGAAAGATCTTGGTTTGCGTGCTTACAAAATTCAACTTGTGTATTGAAGCCACACGATCACCTAGCAAGGCGTACATTCGGTGAATGGCCCCGAAACAAGATTGCCGTTGATCCCGATTTTCGTAAGTGAATTTTATTTAGCGATGAAGCTCACTTTTGGTTGAATGGATACGGCAATAAACAAAACTGCCGTATTTGGAGTGATGATAATCCTCAAGATCTAGAAAAACTGACTGTTTGGTGTGCTTTATGGGCTGGTCGAATAATTGGTCTGTACTTCTTTAAAAACGATGCTGGCCAGAACGTTACTGTCAATGGTGATTACTATAGAGCCATGATTACTAACTTTTTCGTTCATCATCAGCTGTGGTTTCAACAAGACAGACCACAAGTGATTTATTGAAAGAAACGTTTGGTAACCGCATAGTTTCACGTTTCGGACCCGTGAATTGGCCTCCAAGATCCTGCGATTTAACTCCGCTTGACTATTTTCTGTGGGGATACGTGAAGTCGCTAGTCTAAGGTGATACGCCCGAAACGATTGACCACTTGGAGGACGGCAACAAATGTTGGAAAAGTCATCGAAAATTGGACCTCCAGATTAGACTACGTCCGAGTCAGCCGTGGCGGTCATATGCCAGAAGTCATATTATAATGCCAGAAGATTATCTTTCGAATAAAGTAAATTTAATGTCAATTTAAAAAATATATCATTGTTTTATTCCATTTTAAAGTTCTATACCTCTAAGAAAAACACCCTTAATAAGGTTATTTTTATAAATATGGCAGAGCGTAGCGTAGGAATCTCATACCGTATCTATATAGCTATAATTACAAGTTTCTAACTATAATTTTCACGTAAAGACAAATCTAAAACATAATGAAAAGTGGCAATGTGTTGAAATTTCATTTTTAAATGACACGGAAACTGAGAATTAAACAAAACTTGCCATTATATTTATTGAATTTTAAATGTACATTCAGTATACGCGAAAGTAACTTTTACCATGTTTTTCAGTTCGTATTATTTGTTAACCCAACCTCGTATGTTGATGACAGATAAAACTTATATAAAATGATGTACAGTAACAGAAACAAGAATTCAGTCAAAAAAGTCCTGTACGGAGCTCAGACATCTTTTTTTGTATATAGAAACTTGTATGCCACTTAAAAACGATTTGATCGGGTTTGTTCGTTGTGTAGAAGTTATCGCACCTGTGACAGCTCATTAACAAGTTGCGAATGATATCATCGTTAAAACGATTTAAAACGATTTAAAACGCCTTATAAAGCAAAAATATGCAAGTTGTTGCCGCAAGCTACTCATAAACTTGTGTGTAAATAATAGAAAACCGAACATAACTATCGTAGTGGTGCTGTAATAATAAATGTGGGACACAGGCAGTGAGAGAGAATCTCTGTGGAACATTTCACCAGTTAAAAGGAGACGAGAATCGATATCTGACAAAAATATTCTGCGACACTACGTTGAATTGGGCGTGTCGCTCTTTTCACACGAAAAAAAAAGATGAATCCAACATGTAGCCGCAATATCTGTTACCCCGGAAAACAGAAGGATAATGATGGAGAAAAAAAAAAGAGATCGGGCGACGCAAAATTGGAAACGTTGAGAGACGGAATAAATACACACGCATAGGTAGAAAATATGCGCACATATCATGAAAACCTGACCTAATCCGAGCGAGCAAAGACTCTTGTGATCGATTCATTCCCAGGTGCATGCATACTAGATGGCGGTATGTTTCACCCCTCCGCACCACGACCCCGCGAAAGTCATCACGTTTTGAGGGACCTTCGGGGGGTCGAAGCCGCCCCCTTTTCATTCTCCCAGTCCGACATCCCCTCGACCCGCCGCCACCACCCGACGACCCCTATCACGCTTCCACAGCTTCTCTCACTCTTATTGACCCGATGCCGCCGTTGGTTTGGTTAATGGATTCCTTCTTATTCGAGATGCCCACCCTGAAATAACATCCACCAGAGGGACACAAGTCTCAGGGATAATGAAAATCTCTCAGTTTTCCAATGACGAAAATCCAACGCCTTACCCTATTTTCTCGACGTTGCACAGAAGCTGCAATAGTTCTGTAGTTCCATCCAGCGAGTCAATAATGTTAAAAACTTTTAAAACAAATGTGAGTACTAATGTATGAATTTGTGTTACAAAAATGTATTGTTTTTTTTTAAATCAAGGTCGATACATATACAATGTACATACAGTTTTGGGTATTCAGGTATTTTTATATTTTTGGCATTTATATTTTAGGAATTATTCACAGATTTTAGTATTTTTGATATTTTTCCCTTTTTTTTCCTTGGCATTTTTGACATGAGTTTCATCGTCAACATTTTTATCATTAGTTTCATCATCAACATTTTTATCATAGTACCATTTTTCGTATTTTGTACATTTTTTAGATATGTCTGTGAAAGTATGTAACGTTTAACATTTTTTTTTTTGAAAATCCTGCCTGTTTTGAAGAAAATAGCTTTGAAGTCTCCCGTGAACGAAAATGGTTGGATATACGCTTGACAACGTTGGGAAATACTCAAAAATTATTTCCAAAGTCAGTGTGTTGTTGCCGAATTTTGCGAAAATGCCGTACTTCTATGGGCCGAAAAGAAGCGCCGTCCGCTGTTTGAGACAATTTGGCGTGAACTGGTTTGCTCATTGACAAACCAACACGTCAACGTGCTCCTCTGTGCGTACACGGGGGATTACACAAAGTGTGGCCGAATCCGAGCATATCAACTCGTTTTGCACATTTCGCGCACTTACATAAAGTCGGAATGACACCATATAAAGAAACGGACAACAGACCATCCAATGCGCTATCGCTTCGCAAATGGGCCAATCAAACGAAGACCCGGAATTTTACCGAAAAATCATCTTTTCGACGACTCATTTCCACCTCGGTGGATATGTTAACAAGCAAAATTGGGGGGAACGGAAAATTCACATGTGGTCTTTAGGCAATGCACTCCCAAAGAGTGACAATCATCGGCCCATGAAAATGAGGAAGGAGCAACTTCAACGCTACCGCGCCATGTTGAATGATTTTTTTTTCTTGATGAATTGGACATAGACGGCAAAGGACGGTGCCACGTGCCATACATCGCGCCCATCAATTGAGTTATGCACACTCGATTTGAAAATCGTTTAAAGCCGTTTTGGAATGTGAATTGGCCATCAAGTCTGCGATTTGACTGGACTAATTTGTGGGGCTTTAAAGACAAGTGAAGCCGATAATCCACAAACAATTGACGCGCTCAAAAACAATATTCGTGCTTGCATCGCCGATACAGCCGCATACAATTGAAAATATTGAAAAATTGGACGCCGAATTCTACTTGAGGCCAGCCGTGGAAGCCATTTGAGAATTTAATCGGAAAGATTGTCCTTTCGATCTGGTTAAAAAAAAATGTTAGATGGCCCACCCTTTAGTTTGATCCTGTCTAAGATAGCTTCCAAAATCTTGACAATCATGTTGTCTTCTAAGTTGTTTGTGGCAATTCTTGATTATTAATGTTTTTTTTACATAAAGAAACGACAATAAAAATCAAAAATTTGTGAACGCTTGGGACTAGGCCATAAAATACAATGAACAACTATACTTTAAAAGAACAACATAACACAAAACGAAAAATAAGAGTCGCCTTAATTCTTTTGGAAGACGATTGTAGTTCATTCTGTAAATTTAATCGTATCTGTTTTTAAGGAAGAAATTATTAACGGTAAGTAACTAGGTTTCATCCCTTATGACGTTAATGTGGATCACTGAAACAATAGAATTCTTTGATCGCTTTTTGGCGAATGCGCTATCTTATAACAAAGTCGTACCTAGGAACGCCACTTATAAATTCTAAAGACAACTCTTTCAAATTCTTCTAATTTGAAAGCTGGTTAACTATAATTCATGATCTTTAGAATTTTTTGTGCTACCTGTATATCTAAAAACAACAAATTCTAATGTCAATTTTAAATGTCATAAATCAAATTTTCATTTTGCAATCCACATCAATAAATATAAAGCCATTGACAACGAAGTCAGAATAGACTTTGAAACGTTTGGTATTCCTGCAATATACGTCGTTTTATTTCTATTGTGGTGTTATTGCCCAAAAAAACATAAAAGTAATCTTGACAATCAAGGTTCTTCAAACACACTATTTTATTTATAGAGTCAGATATTTTGATATTTTTTGATGTTTTTAAAATTTTTGAAAATTTATGTTTTAATGAATTTAGTCAGTTTTGACATTTTATGTGATAGTGACATTTTTTGCCATTTTTGGATAATGTTGACATTTTTCACATTTTGGGATGTTTTAATGTTTGGCAGATGTTCTTGACATTTTTTGTCATTTTAAAGGAATTTTGGTATTTTTGATTTTGGTTATAAAAATGTTATGTCCATTATTTTTTTTTCATATTAAGCAGCAAGAAAATTTTACAAAAATTGTCATCTCTCTACCTACTCTTCTTTTAAATTCAATCTTCCCTAATTCATTAAAAAAGAAACAAAAATACTGAATAATTATCTTGCGTCCCCTATATGACAATTCAATTTTCACAAAATGATTAATCTCGGGGCAATTCATTTAGGAGGGGGGGGGGCTAAAGTGTATGTACCAATTTTCTCCTGTATCACTTTTTGTCCATGGCAACAAATTTCACATGTGATTCTGTTTAAACATTAACTTCGAGTAATATGAGGCCGAGCATTATCTTGTAGAAGCAGGGTATTCAATTAGCCGATTAAGGCAAGGGAGTGCATACGGGCTCAACTATTACCTGAAGAATAATGTTGCACTGTCATGTTGCCTCTAACAGATTATAAAGATAACCTACTTCCATGTGCAATAGCACATAACGCCTAAGCAGAAAAGAGATTCATCAGAGGTCGTTCATCTGCAGCACCGTAGTCGTTGCCGTCGATATTCAACAGTCAGAAGTAGCACAAGATTAGGGTCGGACGACTATGCTCCAGACCTTATACCGTAAACCGTTCGGACACTTTATAAGATGGTCTTGGTCTCCTAACCACTATTCAGTCAAATTTCGAGTTCGAAAATCGATCTATAAGGGTCATAAGTCTTAGATCCACTACTATACAACTCAATCGCTCAATGCACAATTACCGTGACAAGACTAGAAGGGCAGGCAATAAAGAGAGCGTCATGTTATCTCACTTGATGGGTGGAAAGAGCCAATGAACTATATATTGGACGTAGTTTATTGGAAGCAGCTCCTAATGAGTGAAATAACGTCTTGTGCTCTCTCTTTCTACAATTTGCTTTCTTTCTTTCTTGTCACAATATCGACAAATGTGCATTGCAAGCTAACTCCAGAAGTATAAGCTCTAAGTCTGAACTTATGGGTATCATGAGCTGTGTAGACAGCAGCCTGTGAAATTCGTCCAAAGCGACCAATCCTCAAAAGTCAGCTAGCTAGGTAATGATATCCTTATTTTGGGGACGCGCAAGTTATTTTTTATCGACTATTTTGAGTCACAAGTCGATGAAAACGATTGTTAGATTGAATGAATGACACTTCGATTGCTTCCTCACGCACTATTCTCTCCAGATCTCGTCCTCCCAGTGCCTACTGACTTATTGCTTACGTCAAAATGATGTTCCAGGGAAAATAAATTTGGCCCAAATGAAAATGAGACATGTTTTGAGAGGGATGACGTAAATTTCCGAGCCTTACACCCAAAATATTCCATACATGTTCTATGGGCGAAAGATCGGGAGATCTGGGCGGACATGGGAACAGATTATTCATATGAGGGTCTCTTTCGAAAAATCAACCGGAGACCGAGCATTATCTTGTTGAAATATGAGAATCCATGAGCCCATTAAGGTAATGGGAGTTACATATGACTCCACTACGTAGTGAAGATATCGTTGCGCTGTCATGTTGCATCGAACAAAAACTAAAGGTGATCTATTTCTATTTGCAATAGCACCCCCATACCATAACGCCTACTGTAGCACAAGATGGGGTCGATAATTCTGTAGTCCAAAACACCTTACACGGCGGTAAACCGTTCGGACACTTAAAAGATGACCTTGTTCTTCTAACCTCTCATCATCTAAATTTCGAGTTATCGAAAATCGGTCTCTAAAAGCCATGAGTCTTAGACGTCGATCTTCAATTAGTGCCCCTTTAAAATCCGGAGCTTACACTTCTCCGATTTTGGGTGTTATCAAATTACGTTTGACAACACCTATTCCCTGTTATTCTTGGTTCCTCATCATATCTGCTTTGACAGCAAATGCATATCGTATTAATGTATTCCATCTTCACTATCACTTCATCATTCTTCCTTCTATAACGAGCTTGTGTTCTCATTGTTCGACTTATTTTCGGTTCATACTCTTGGTGTTTTCTTTTATTAGCTTGTTTATTGGAACTGGGAAGCTGCTAGTCTCGCCTGTGTGGTTTCAACCAATACGTGGATCATCTACGAGGTTTATTCACAACTATTTAGACTGTCTTTTAAGACACAAATTGTTCCCTTATCACGGGCAAAGCTATAGTAATGACTGTCACCATTGACTCTAATAGAAAAACATTTGCACATATATTCGGAAGTTAACATCAACAAAAGGTGAATGTTTAGTCCAAATCTAACAACATTAATTCTTCACGATATTGAAAGACACCAAAAACTTTTTTATTTTTCGTTAAACATTAGCGCCGATATAAAATTTTGTATAAGAGGTAACATTAAAACCTTTTGGAATAGTCATTTTATTTTACGAGTGCTGCCTTTTATATTTCGGGATTGGACAACCCTAGTGTTGCAATCTGTGTTTCAAGATGAGCCGAACCCAACAAAAGTTGTTCGTGCGCACGAAGCACTTCCAAGCAAATGATCGCCTGTTTTTTCGGAAAAACTGGACACGTCGCAACCGTACCACTAGAACAACGCAGAACAGTCAATTCTGAGTGGTACACAACCATTTGTTTGCCAATTGTCTTCCAAGAAATGAGGAAAACCAACCCCCGAAGACGAATCATTCTTCACCAGGACAATGCGAGCTCTCACACATCGGCTCAAACAACTGCATTTTTGACCACTCAAAACATCGATTTGATGAGTCATCCGCCGTATAGTCCTGACTTGTCACCAAATGACTTCTTTTTATTCCTGTACGTAAAAAACAAACTGAGAGGTCAACATTTTTCGACACCTGAAGAAGCGGTTGCTTGAAAAAGGTATTTTGGCAATTGGTTCAAACGCATTCAAAAGTGTAGAGATCTTCATGGGGAATATTTTGAAAAGCAATAAAGCTATTTTCGATGATTAATATTTGTTTTTGTTCTATAATCCCGAAATATAAAAGGCAGCCCTCGTAATTATAACATACAAATGAGAAATCCATGGCGCGTCACAAAAAACTATGTTCAGCAAATAAAAAACATGACTACTTTTATCATTTCATTTTTGTAACTCAATGGCGTCTCTATTAAGATATTGTGTTTTCTTACAGTTAATCTAATTATGACCCTTCTTATACTGTTTTCAAACCGTACAGGTTTGACACTAGTTCTGGGTGATTTTCAAAGGTTGAAGACAGCCTGTGTGTAAATTTGTTAATTTTCAATATTCCCATATTAATTGAGGCCCTAGTTCTGAGCTCCCTTATTATTAGTAGTACACATTTCTACAATTTTTTCTTGACTTGGTATTTGACATAATTTAAAGAGTTAAATATGACCTGCCATTTGACGGCTTTAAAGTTATGTTAAATTTTATTCATTTTCGTGACTTATGTTGACGGCAAATGCAAACCAAACGAAAACTGGTTTAATCACGATATGGCCGCATTGGGACGCATCAATGGAGGACCAAAACAACGACCTTTGTGTTTAATTTCCACCGAAGAATTTAACTCTGTTTAGCCGACATGAGCACCACCCTAATTTCGCGCGTATAGACAATAAAAGGTGATACCGAATACACAGCCCTTTCAAATCGAGCGAGAAGTATTGTTAATATGGGGGATGTCACATGCGATGTGCTCTAAATGGGAAATTGGAAAACTCATCTGCTAATTAATACGTATGGTATAATTTAAAGAAGCGCTGTGTTTTGGGATAAAATTTTCCTTTGTGGGAATAATAATAATAATCAATATAACATAATCCGTTTTGAACAAATTATATTCACTACATTTCTCATACTAGTCAAAATGTGTATAAATTAAACATAAGATTTGTACGCAAAAGAATGACACCTCGATGAGAGTATTCAATTCTCTGACAGGTGAAGTTAACCTGAAAATTCCATCGTGACATTCTAATCTAGGAACTACGGGTAACAGCAATTACATGGAACGGCTCAGGATTCGGAAACCTCTATGTGCTAGTTTCCCCGAAAATCCTAGATGTCGGTCTTTACATCTCGCGTCTTCATATTCAACGAAATGTATCAAATCCCTTTATGTGTATTGAAAATCGACAAGTGGACGGTAAGGCGTATTTGCTCTTAGCGTTATTCGACTTATTTGTTCAAATAAAGCAAAAATAGCGGATAGCTTCTCCACACATCGCCGTTTTTGGACAAATATAGCACATATACGAATACGCTACATCAAGTGAAGTGCCGCCTTTAAATATCGATCACGTAACTTGCGTTTAACTGTTTTCATAGTAAAATCTAAATATGAGGAAATAGGTATAAAAGTGACAAAATATATAAATATAACGTAACGTAAAAATGTT
Source organism: Octodonta nipae (assembly GCA_034190945.1). Classification (NCBI taxonomy): domain Eukaryota; kingdom Metazoa; phylum Arthropoda; class Insecta; order Coleoptera; family Chrysomelidae; genus Octodonta; species Octodonta nipae. Next base: position 92,560,626 of record CM067222.1, read on the forward strand.
TGCAAGACCGAAAATATCAAAAATTACAAAAAAGGTAAAAAAAAACATCTAAAATGACAAAAACTTAAATATTTTTATAAACATTATCTGTCGAATGCCAACTGAGAATGTCAAAATGTCTAACTAATCTATCAAAGAAATAAACGGTGTGATGGAGTAGTAAAATATGTTGCCTTGTGATTGTATTCTTCCACTCGCCACTATAAGAATCTGTACTTCCAATATGTTAATTTTTTATTCTGGAACTTTCCAGCTGCAAATAATGTATATTTACTCTTTTTAAAGTTGTTGGAATTATGGGATACTTGGCATTTGCAGATCACTTACAACACCTAGGAACCAATAATCCTTTGTTTCGCAGCTTCTAAGTTTGTATCATTAAGAATTGATACCGTCAATGTCGCGTAAAATAGATAATGTGGTAGTTTTCCGTAGCTTTAAAAACAGAAACACCCTATAATTTTCATAGGATTGGGGCAATACTTTTATTTAAAATCTAAATGAATATCAAAAAACGCTCTCGGGTTTATTTTTGAGCGGATTAGGGTACATTTTTAAATGATCCTAAATCAATGTAGAAAAGATTGTCAAGTACGGATTTTTACACGAGTTTTAAAAATAAATGCTGTTAGGGTCTCATTTAAAAAAACACAAACTTCGAGGTTATTTTAAATAAAACTGTAGGCAAATACGATCAAAATTGTAGGTTGTTGCGGTTTTGATCCTTGAATTTCCGTTTATCCCCATTGTGAATCCTTGGAAACTCATTTTTTTTTCCAAAACAGAGAAAGTGTCTTTAATTTCTTTACTCAGTTTTTCCATGCGATGCTGTTAACACATATAGGTTTCTTGTACTGGTTAACCATTTATTGACAAAACTGCGTCTTTTTACTGTCTTCTGCATTTATGTTGGATAGTTCAGTTAGGTGCTACACTCATGTCTGTACGATTTTCCATCAACTTTTCATAAAAGTCCCTGGCCCAGAAATTATTTCTGTTTGGGATATTGATAAATTCAGGTCTACTACCTGTCCCTAAAGTTCATATATTTTTGGCGACATCCATTTTATGTTACAATGTATGTAAGTTTACTGGAAATACTGAGATATTTATAACTGAAATGCAATGCGTAGAGTTTGAAAAACAAATGTTATTAATACTGAAAACCAAGGTCGTTCAACTTCTACAAAATTATAATCTCCGTATCAAAATAGTAACAATTCGCTCACTAACGAAGGTTCTTAATCTGCTGTTACAACTACATTGAATTTGTTTTATTCTTGCCCATGGTTTAGCTAGAGGTTACATAGTTTATATATTACAGTCTCAAACGAATGAAAAACTAGTTATGTTGTTGTTATTTGATACACAATGAGGCTAAATTAATGGAAAAAATCATTAAAAATGTCATAATTTTTTTTGTATAAATACCGGCATAGGTCGATTTTGTTTTATTGGTTGTCCATCTTATTTTCTACAGAGGTGATTAGATCTCTACGGATATCGGATGGCATGTTTTCTCAGAAATATCGTAATTATGGATGGATTTATGTTTATTAATAAGGCTTATATAACCCAGTAATTCGAAGGCAAGTAAAAAAGCATCATTTACTGTTGTTGTATAGATATCAGGCAAACTTCAAGAACTTGAAATTTGCCACATGTCGTCCTGTTTGAGAAATAACACGTCTTAAGTAAACATACTCATTGACTAGTTGATTATGACTTTTTTAAGCAAAACCCGGAGCACAGAAATTTAAATTCTTGTTGGATCTAGGTATAAAACGAGTACTTAGCCAGATGTATGGATTTATTTAACACAAAGTATCGAGATATACCAATCTCGTTAGTAAAATATTCATCACATTTGGGGTTCCCCCGAGAGTTTTAAACTAAAAAAAGAGAATCGCAATTCCAAGGGCCTGAAACTTTTATGGGCTATGTGTCCAAGATCATCGAGAAGCCTTCTCTAGGTTTAGTACTTCCACTCCTGAATCCTGAGCTCTTGTCTGGATCAGCCTCTGTATGCTGGCCCCAAGATTAACGAAACGTATAATTTATTGTATGGAAGAAATTTCTCCCAGCAGTTCTAGAGAGACTAGCAGAAAATAGAATTTCTGTCTTCGGTCTTACGTCTACCTCAGGAAGAATGCTATTGGTACCCTTACAATTCCAGCTAGTATTTGAACTAAATGAGCATTGACAGGGATGTAGAATTTCTAAGAAATAAATTTGAAGTCTGTTCTTATAATTTTTTACCAAAACTAAATAATCTTTTGGCAGCAAATGGCGTTCCCTGTGAAATGGATTAATAGACGAGGACCGATGGAATGGTAACCTCGAAGCCCAGATCTTAAACCTCTCGTTTTTGTAGGGCTAATCAAGAGGCTGTGTTATCATACCGCAGAGTTTATAGTTACGAAGTTATTAAGTGTGCTGAAAATCAACAAAAGTTTACTTCATATGGTAGGCTGTTAATTGCGCTAGGAAATATTTTAAAAGATGACCATAATATTGTCCTTAATGGTCGAAAATGACAGAACACAAATTGTTCCAAGAATCGCCCAATATAAAGACGGGACATATACAAATAAGTATAGAAACAATGAGGATAACAGGTAATGGGAATACTAGTTAAAAGAAATGAATGGTGAAACTAATGTCAATGGAAATAGGAACATACATGCCCATGAGATAAGAGTTTAGTCGGAAATAAAATCAAAAAAGAAAATTTAAAATTAAAAAATTTTTATTGATACAGGGTAGCACAAAAAATTCTAAAGATCTTATAAATAATAAAGAAGAATTTGAAATTGAGTTATCTTCATCTTATTTGATGCTCCTAGTCGTCGTGATCCCATAAGGGGAAACCTAAGAAAAACTATAATCAACTATCCCGATATAGGTTTGTTCAACAGTACATCACAATTATGAATTTAATTTTCAATTTATCAGCAGAAACGACAAATTCCGACTTAAGTTTTTTGCAACGCAATCGCTTTCATTTATTAAAATTAAAAGCAGGCTCTTAATTTCCTATTTGTGTTGTGCTTTTTGTATAATATATTAGAATTACCAAATTGTATTATTTCTAATGTCGGATGCATATTCACAAATTTGGACTCTTTGAATTTTCGAATAAGTTTTAAGCTCAGATATTCAAACATGTAGTCTCTAAGACAGTTCCCCATCTTAAAATTTATTACATTCGCAAGGAATTTTATAAATAAACAGTTATTTTGTTTTGTTTCTGACATAATTGATTTTATTGTATTTCTTGTTTTGAATGTGGTTTTAAGATTAAATCTATTGCGTATTCTGATGATCCCAAGGGGAGTCATAACAAAGTCCCACCTGTATTATTTATATTATACTTAGAATTTGTAGTACTTCCCTGTATATATCAAATAACAATTACGTCATCATATTGTTTTTTGGGGGTTCCCTCTTTCACATCCCAGCAATTTTCTCCTAAACTACTGGACGGAAAAGATTGAAATTTGGTATCGTGTACAGGTTGGTGACTCGAAAAAAATTAAAGATATAAGGCCTCACCTGAATTTTACCTGAAAAATAAGAAGAAACCTCTACTATTAATTTCGGGGGGCAAATTACATAAAGATGGAATATATAAAATTAAAATTGTTTCTAATGCATCATGTAATATATCAAATGAAAGGGCTTAATCTGGCGAAAACAATTTTTTTTAAAAATAACAAAATATTCCCCCTACCTTATCTCCGAAACTAAAAGCCGTAAAATTTTGAAAAAATAGAGGTATAAGGCCTCACCTGAATTTTACTGGAAAATAGGAGAAACTCCTAATATTAATTTTGGGGGGCAAATTACAAAATTAAATTAAAAATATAAAACTGTTTCTAACGCATCACGTATTATATCAAATCAAAGGGCTCATTATGACAAATACACACTTTTTTTTCAAATTTTTAAAATAAATTATTTAAAAGATATTAACAAAAATATAAACCAATTTACCATCCCCCCCTTTATCTCCGAAACTATAAGACGTAAAAATATGAAAAAAAATTAGGGATATAGGATCTCACCTGAACTTTACTGGAAAAATAAGGAGAAACTCCTAATATTAATTTTAGGGTGCAAATTACAGCATTAAACGGAAAATATAAAATTAAAATTATTTCTAACGATCAAATCAAAGGGTTCATTATACAATTTTTTTTTCATATTTTTAAAATGAATATTGTAAAATGTATTAACAAAAATCCTAAAAATAATACTACTCATTCCCCCCCTTTATTCCCCAAACTATAAGACTTTTTTTTTGTTTCCAGGAAAAATTCGAAAAAATCCCTAATATTCAGTTTCGGGGTCAAGTTATAGAATTAAATGGAAAATAAAAATATATATTTTTTAACACATCATGCAATACGTCAAATGAAAGGGCTCATTATGAGGACTACAAATATATATTTTTCATATTTTTTAAATTAATTGTTCACAAGATATTGACAAAAATATATAAAAAATTCTCATTTCCGGCTTTATTTCCGAAACCATACTACCTAAAATTTTGAAAATAATTAGGCTCACTTGAAATTTATAACAAAAATTAGCTGAAATCCCCAATATTAATATTGGAGACAAATTATAGAATTAAATGGAAAATAAAAATCAAATTTTCAAACGCATCATGTAATATATCAAATAAAAGGCTTATTATGTGAATAATAAATATGTCATATTTTTAAATCATTTGTTTAAAAGACATCGACTTAATTCCCACTTTAGAAACTACACTATCTAAAATTTTGAAAAATATATTTTATATGTATTTTCAAATAATTTTTCCTAAAGATTTAATAATTTATTATTTAAAAATTGACATATTTTTCCCTTTATCTTCCAATCTACAGAGCCTAAAATTCAGACAGTAGATTATAAAAGGCTTCCCTATATGTTTATTAGTAAAATCAAACTGTTAATTTTGGGGGCCAAATTAGAAAATTAAATTAAGCGAATCATGTAGCAGATAAAACAAAATTTCTATGCGTGGAAAATAAAAGTGTATATTTTTTATAAAATTAAAACGCTTCCTTTAAAAGATATTAGGGTAAATATAAGAAAATGCACTCATTCCCTGCCTGCCTGTCCAACTCGCACTTGACCAAATTATTTCATTTTGCATTTTCTTATAATCACCATTGAGAACTGGGTCTTACCTAGACCATGTAACGTTTCGAGTCATTTCTACAAGTGGTGACTATTCCCAAAAAATGCATAACTATAATAAATCTGCTTTTAATATTCCAGTGACCTATATTTTTTTAGATATTATTTCCCCTTGATAACATTAAAGAATACACCTTAAAACATTAATCTTTCAACAAGAACTACTAACGTTTAACAAGTTTCAAATTGCTCTAATTAAAAGACCAATCATCACCTCTTAAAACGATCCGAATGTGCTCGCCCTCAAAAACTCATCAGCAAAAGATCTTTTCATTTATCATTCCCCAACGTTCCAATTTTATTTTTCACCGGTATAAACGTTACCAAATTGGCCGTGCATAACCGAATTATTTCTCATCTAATTTCTCATATTCCTACGGGCTGGCTGCCGCCCGACTTCGCTGCTCTCCAGCCTCGCGAAAACAGAAGGGTGTCATTACTGCCACGTTGTGAAAGCTCACAGTCGTGAGCTCTCGGTTTGCCATGATATTCATCTCTGTGCCATGTGATAGCAATACGCGGGAAGGCACGGAACGGGACCTGGCGGCGGACGAAGCGGATAGAGAAGTAGCAACTAGAGCGAGATAGACTGACGTGGAGTTAGGGAGTTAGATAGAGCGATGAGGAGGAATGGCGAATAGAGCGAAATCGTGAGGACTTTTGAGATGTGACCGCGTATCCATTGGATAATGGAAACACACCATCCTATGAATTTGTGTTCTGATAACGGCCACACTCACAGGGGGCATATCGATCGGTAGCTCGGCGTTCAGTTATCATGTTTATATGTTGGAGCTATTCTCGAAATTGCAATGTACACCAACAGGATTTGGTAAGGTATACCAGTACGAGGGATCGTTTTATAAAGATGACAAAGGGTGTGAATGCTGACTTTTTTTATTACAATCCAACAAGTTTGTTTTGGAGTAAAACACATCTTTGTTTCTATGCATAATCTTCTGTTAAATTACCCTCAATCCATCTACGTGGCTTTCTAAATACCTTCTATATACCAAAAATATAGTCAAACTTCAGATTACAAAAATTAGGTCGGGAGCTAATAAAGCTTCAGTTGTTCAAGTTTGTCACCATAATATACAAACTCCTATATTGATTGTTCAGTTCAGGATTTAACATTTATTGTGTTCTCTATGTTTAAAATATAATAACTAGCGGTCGCCCTGTGGTCGAAATTCGACCCTATTCATGAAAATTATGAGTTGAACATTATTGGCGTTATTTTGTCTGTATAGAATATAGATAGAATATAGAGTTGAGTCGAAATTAGAAAAGTAGGCCAGGCCTTTGCTATCCCTATTATTTCATTTAGATTACATTTATAGAACTAATTCACGAAATATTTTTTATTTATGTATATACTTGTAGGATTATTTTTACATAAATATGTCTAAGCAACATCGGCGGTTTCTTTTTGTAACCTAAAAGTTTCCATCATTTACACACAACTGATTTTAAAAATAGAGATGACAAACAACCCAGTGAAAACTCTAATATTTAATGACATTTCCATTATCCACTGATTGATGATTTGTTGCACAACACCTTCGGACTATTGTGAAAATTATATTATATTAATGACAAAATTATAATCACAACAAAAAATTACAAATATTATTTTCTACGAAAGTTAGTACTACTTGTCAATCAATACTTATCTATAATTTACAACACAAAATATTTTCCTATTGAACTATAGGCAACTTCAAAGATAGTAAAAGATGGTCATCACTTGGTCTGAAAGAACGTTACCCAGCCACTGCCGTGTTTATCATTTGAAAACCAACCTAGCATATATAATTACGCAGTGGTTTCTGGGGTAGTGTAGAGCGTTTTGGATTTTAATATTTTGAACATTTAGGTTGTAAACTTTAAAGCCAGCAGTGTACGATTTGAAAGGTAATTTATTTAAAAAATATATGTTTTACTCTAGAATAAATATACCTAACTTAACCCTAATATATTCAAACAAATGTTTTTAACAGTCAGAACTTTGCAGCAATGGGACCGTGTAATGTAAAATTAATTAACTATAAGATACCCTCACATTGTCAGAAAACATTAATTTTCAGGATGATTTTCACTACAAAAAATTTACTTACCAACGTATTAATTAACCCATGACGTTTTCTGTTTTATGTGGAAAATGTAAAGAAATAGGAATCACATACTGTTAATTAATAGTAGTTAAATACATCTATTTTTTGAGAATTTTTTTCTGTGAATTGAAATTGAATCCTTGAAAATTCTTTGAAATTTTGCCTGACTGAATTAAAAACTTTCAACCTAATCGCTACAAAAGTAATGAAATGTCAAAATTTAAAACAAATTTCCGGCAGATGGCTAAGCATTCAGTGTTGTCAGATCTACCTATTTATCGTGAATTTGTGCATAATTTCACAATTTGTTGTAATCTTAGTTAAACTTATATGAAAGTTACCCGACAAAAATAAAAGGACTAATTAAAAGTAAAAGGTTAAAATAAAGAAGAAATAAATTGATGAGGTGCAACATAATTCTGATTTTAGTTGACAAACTATATTTACAATGCAATGAAAGTTGCAAACTGCAAACTTGCGGGCGCCCAATGAACGGCGATTATTATGTATTATAATTTTTCGTTGGTTCAATTTCAATAGCACGACTATGTAAGATAACTTTAGCGAAGTGCCAAAACTTTTAGTTTTACATTTAATTTAGTTTGTCTTTCACATTGGAGTCAACCTATCTTATGATTTTCTCTCCAAGCAATCTGGCGGCACTGTTTGGCATTGACAGTAGGTATGCATGTAAATAATGATTTTTTTATTATTTTATTTATTTAATTATTGAACCAATATTATAAATTAATTTTAGCATTCTGCACTGAAGGTGCAACTCGGCTGAGTGACAGAGGAGAAAATGGTACCTAACCGTATTGTCTTTGCCTATTTATATATAGATAATGTAATCAAGAGCGTCGCCAGAAATAGTAGGTTTTTGGCTTTTGGAGGATGGGGAGAGGGCAAGTCGGTAGGTTTTTGGTCTAGAAGGGAGCAACTAAGAAACTTTCTATTAATATAGATAACGTGTGTTTAATACATTAGTTACTAACTAAAATAAATAATTATAGGTTTTATTTCACATATAACTAAACATCAAGGAGGAGCAGAGAGGTCTAGGGGAGAGGGAGCAACGGTTTGATATCAAGAAGAGGGTTTATGGAAGCCAAATTCAATTTTACGAAGTAACTGGTATTCCTGCGTTTTGCAATAGTAATTTTCTTTACCTGCGAAAATGCTAAATGCTAGTTATTTTGACTGTTCATTGGGTGTTCTCTCCTCAAAATTTTTCCTGCAACAGATAAGTATTTAAAATTGTATATGCAGAACAAAGTGTAGTAAGACAATTTCGTAAAATTGCCCGGGTTACTGGCCGTCTATACAGAGATTCTTCCTCACAGTTATTCTGAGAGAAAGAGATGTCTACAAAATGATCAACCAGTATTCCTGTATATAAGTAATGTATTGTATACTGTATTATCCTTATCTGTGTTTGGAGACGTTTCAACTCCGAGTCTGAAGTCGTTGTCAATCGTTTAGTGTTGAATTGGACTTTTTTTTATAAAAAATGGCTTTTATGTTGAATTTTTTGTTTGTCAAGAAAAGTCTCCAAAAATGGTTATATAGCGTAGAGCGTAGTCCATAAGCAGTCGCATATATAAGATAGTGAGTGGACCAGAGTTATAGTTAATTTTATAATGGGTGGCCCCTAAGCAGATGCATATACAGGGTGGTTGAAATATTTTGTAGAGTAAAATTATGGTTATACAGGGTGATTCAAAAATAAATTGTAATATACAAATTGGCAGCGGTGTATACAGGGTGGTTTTAATGCAGATGGAAGTAGAGTTAGTTACAAGTTGAAATATGGGGAGAAACAAGATTATAGTTTTAGAGTATTTAACACAATGTTAGAAAAAGCGGCATATAGAGGTTGAATAAAATATAGGGTAAAGTGAAATTTTATCTTAAAAGGTGGTTCAAAAAATATCAGAAATAATTCTTATACAGCGTAAACCATAAGCAGTTGCATAGCTGAAATATAGGGTAGTGAAGAGTTATAGTCAGGTGTTCAAAAAGTTATATTGGGTGACAAATAAACAGCATATACTGGATGGTTGCAATATAGGGTGAAGTAGAGTTACACTTATTTAAGGTGATTCAAAAAAATGTCCATTAATATTGTTATATAGGTGGACAATAAGTACTTGCAGTTTTGGTGAAATATATTAGGGATTGGTGGATTTATAGTTAAGTAGGGTGGTTCATACAAGTTAGAAATTTTTTTATACAGGATAACCCATATGTTTCATAAGTTATTTTTTTTGCGAAGGTTTGAACTTTCCGGGTGAAACCGCGGGTAACGGCTAGTCTAATATATTGTGCTTGCGGTGGAACCAGTTAAGTAATTGAATTACCCAACATAGTAGAAGTTTTTTCGCTATATCTACCGTTTCTGTCAATTTAGGGAAATAAAATCTCTACCAGATTGTAAATCAAACTATAGGCTTCGCAACAAAAACATATTCAGCAAAATCAGTTAAGTAGTTCTTACGTGATGCCCTAACAAGCAAACAAACAGACACAATTACGATTTTATAATAGTATAGATGTTACTTGTTCTGTTTGCAGAATTTTGTGAAAATTGCGTCTATTATCTTAGATTTTCCATAAGAAAACACCGTGTACGTTTAAATTACAGTGGGGTCGGTTGTGATATATGAATTGCCTCAAGCGTAGAGACTATGTATATAGAAATTAAATTAACCTTCACAAGAGTTACAATTTCAGATAAAAAATTACTCCAGTCGACTTTTTAATATAATACTGAATATTTAAAAAGAACATTATAGGAGCTGTCCTCAGTTATTCTGGATGAATTTGTTGGAAGACATTATTGAGATGAGAATCATGTCAAATTCATTTTTAAAAATTTCGGTAATTAGCTAATTGTTTTCTTAGTTGTTTTCTTTCTGGAATTAATTAAAATTTTTGTTCAAATGCTCAATACGTGTATAAAATTGTCTGATATAGTTTGCTTTATTCAATGCAATTAATAGTTTTTAAATTAGTTTTCACATTTACGCAGAAACAATTTCCGGATCGTTCTCCGGACCTGCCCCCCGTTTTCCACACAACTAGCTCTCGTCCTCAACCACCCAATTAACCCCGTTATGTTTTCCGCATCGGTTTTTTTTTCTCTCGTTATTTCCCCCCCGTTTTCCGTTGCGTCTTTAATCAAGGCCTCCATCGCATCCAATTCATCCCAAAGGCCACGGAAGCGGACGAAAAGTGTGTGTTTTTGTGTTTTAGAATCGTTCGGAATGGCATAAGAATAAAGGCAGGCACGTCACGTGGCAACGTGGCACTTCAGAAAGGCATTCCGCGAACATTGGACGGACCTCTAAACGTCAATTCAGTTCTGTTGATGCGAAGGTGGTGTGTGAATGTTGTTTTCGCGATATTGTCTCTGCACTTTGATAGAGGGATAAATACGCGCGGGAGTTTACGCAGGAGTTCTACGACCACTTCTTGTGGAACGCACTGTACACGTGGGCGGGAGGATGGCCATAGCCGGCGTTCAGTGAGCTCGGATATGCCATGGCTGTATTGCGATCTGCTTTTGGTGAGTTCGTTCACTAGCCAACTATTTTTCTTTCTGTTGTGACAGTTTAGGTTCACTCCGTATATTCGAACCATAAACGTTATTCACTTCCTCATTTCAGTTTTACGAGGGGTTTTTGTACTGCAATTTGTAGCAATCTGATATAATCTACGTAATGACTTGCAAAAAGTTCACATTTCAAACTCGTTCAGAAGGTTGATTTTACAAGAACTGCATCGAGAAAACAATGATGATGATATCCAACCAGCAATTTACGTCACAATTTTGATTTAATTGAATAGAATTATATACGAGGTAGTTGATTTTTGTATTCTAGGTCGAAGCATGCTTTTACTTCGTTAGACAGTTTAATGAAAAAAAACTAGGAGTAGGTATATGCAATAAATGAAGTTCTTGAGAGCAGCAACTAAGTATTTATCGCAATTTTTTCTTTATGGATTGTCTGTATAAAAAGTCCTATGCCGGTGAAGTCCAGCGTGTCCAGGACGATAATTGTAAATAAATGTAAACTCCTGAATACCTTCTTCTTGTTTTTGATTTTACAATAATCATTGTTTTCCCTAAAGATTTGGCCGGCAATGTATTCTTTCAAATTTGAATGAGATATTAGCCTGGGGATACCGAGTATCGAAATTAATAAGGGTGGCTAACTAAATATTTGTTCTTCTGAATTGTGAGCGAAAACACCCCTCGATTCAATATTTGACATGATGGGGAACGTATTTATTTTTTTAGGAGTATTTCGTTGATCTGTACTTTGTCTATCACCTTACGACACCAGTACCACACAATTTCATATATTAATCTAATATTAATCCGTGTATATTGTATACTTACTGGGCAAAGAAGTCGCAACACCCAGAAGTTCTAAACAAGTTTTCTATCTAGTTCTTTAGCCATTCTACTTTATTCACCAACATACTCTCCCCAAGAGTGATACATTCATTTAACGCCTCTTCAACATTTCGATGTCGCTTTTGTCAAACGATTTGTCGTTCCTCACAAAACATGTGTCAGTTTCGGCAATTACTTTTTCATTTGGGCCAAATTAATTTTCTTGGAACATCCTTTTGATGTGAGCAATGAGCCAGTAGGCACCGGGTGGGCGAGATCTGGAGAATATAGTATGTAAGGAAGCAATCGAAGCATAATTCATTCAATTTAACAATCGTTTCCATCGACTTGTGACTCAACATAGTCGATAAAAAATAACTTGCGCGTCCCCAAAATAAGAATATCGTTACCTACAATAACTGACTTTTAAGGTTTGGTCGCTTTGGACGAATTTCGTTACCTAGCCAGCTGACTTCTAAGGTTTCGTCGCTTTGGACGAATGGCTGCTGTCGAATATCGAGTATCAGCTATCCCTCGCAACTTCAGCTTACCATTCAATAATTATTGATTTCCCTTTTGCGCATCCCCATCATAACGCTCATCAAGTCTCTGTTCGGATTCCATAATAATTTTTCTCACTAAAACGTCATTCAACTAATTGCCATGAAATTTTGACACGTATCGTTTGAAGATTATCACCACCCACAAATCATGTAAGTTTGTTACCAGTGTTGTCATTTATTTACCACATAATACGTGTTAGATAGTTAATTCTGTATGGAAACTAATACTCCTATGTCAACCCAAGTACCTTCAGTTGACAACAGTTCTATCTTCTATCAGTTGTATTTGAAATCATGTAACAAGCCACAATCTAAATAAGATTCTCTTGGAATTCCAAGTACAAATGTCACATTGTCAAATTGAAATGTCATAATGTCAGATACCATTAGCAGTTATTATAGTGGTAAGAAATAAAAGTGCCCAAAAAAGTTAATAAATATTAATAGTAATAAATGAAATGGTAGAAACCCTGATTAGGTTAGAAAATCTCTATATTTTTAACCGACTTCCAAAAAGCAGGAGGTTATCAATTCGTCCCATATTTTTTTTTGTATGTATGTTACCTGATTTCTTCTCCTGTGGTGAACCGGAAGGTCCCTAGGTGATCTCTGATATACTTTTCTGCGACGTACAACTTGCAGTTTTGCAGAAAATCACCGAAAATTCCAAAATTCTTATCAAAAATTTCATCGAAATGACATAACGGAATTGCGAATTTGAAAATTTTCAATGTAAATCTCAAGCATATAGGTAGTAAAGCATAGTATTTTCGGCTCCTTAAATCAATGAGTACCAAGCTCGTTTTGTTTTTATACCAGACAAATAGCTATTTAAATGAAAATTTTTCCATTTTGCGAAGACGGTGCTTTTGGTTGTCACATTCTCCCGGCCTAATAAAAAATTTAGTAACAACACATACCTAACAAACGAAATCACAAAGTAAAGTGATAGAAGGAATTGCATTTATATGATGATTGAAATATGGGTTAGGCCGTTTGGCCGTATATACAGGATAGTTGGAATATAGGGTGGAGTGGACGTTTGGTGGCATAAAAATCTTGGAAAAAATGTGAAATTAAAATTATATAGGGTGATTAAAAAACTGTTATATGATATGGACGTAAACAAATCATGTACAGGATGGGTGAAATATATGCTGAAGTTGAATATAATTTATACAGTGTTATTAAATAATTATTTATTTTATAGCCCATAAGAAACTGCATAAAGTGTGGAGAGGACTTAATGTTACACAGAACAATAATACAAAATGATAAAAATGAAATAATTTATGGGGTAGCCCACAAAGGGCTATATGCAGGGTAGCACTATGGTTGAAATATAGGACGGATTTGACTCCGTAAATATGGGATGGATTCTACTCCGTCCTATAGTTTACAGAAGGCAGCAAACAAATTTATGCTTGTTCTTTGTACAGGATGGTTGGTACATAGGGTGGAGTGGAATTATCTATAGTTATACAGAGTTGTCAAAAAAGTTGAAAAAAGGTTGCATGGCGTGGTCCATAAGGCATAAATATATTTTGGGCTTATTAAGTCAACGCGTACTAGTACATTTTGTTCGTAAACGTTTACCTGTCAATTTAAATGAAAATGTATCATTGTGTAATGTTGAGGCTATCGATGTTACCTGGCCCTGGTTATTAAGGTTATATATAAAAAATAAAGAATGACAACTACCTGAGTTCAAAAAAACTAAAAAGTTGAAAATAAAACATTTTAAAAATATATAACCGACTTCCACCTATAACTAAAAAGCTAAAAATAATTATAACAAAATACAACTCTAGCAAATAAATAACACAATCAATGTTGTTAGATACCTACCCAGGAAGTAAATAATATAAACATTAAAAGGTGCTCATTCTGTACAAATTAATTAATTACCTACCAATCTAGTACATTTTTGAAGTCGGTGCCAAGCAAATCTAAAATCCTTCATTGCGTACTTATCTACTACTTCATCAAACTTGATTGTTGCTTGGCATCGACTTCAAAAATATACTAGACTGGTAGGTAATTAATTTGTACAGAATGAGCACCTTTAATGTTTACATTTTTTACTTCCTGAGTAGGTACCTAACAACATTGAATGTGTTATTTATTTGCTAGAGTTGTATTTTGTTATAATTATTTTTAGCTTTTTAGTTATAGGTGGAAGTCGGTTATATATATTTTTTAAATGTTTTATTTCTTATAGGGGTTCTAAATTTCCCAAATATCGCACTACTGGATCCCTACAGCTTTTTAAACAACTTTTTGCTCCAAAGTTAATGAGCCAAAATAGCTTTTGAAGTTCATACTTTTTGCTGGTACCAATATTGCTACTGATGGCTCTCGTCTGTATGTAAAAAAAGGTTAAGCATATTTCTTCATTAACCTGTTTTTAATACTAAATAAGAAAAAGTGATAGGACAACAACTCATAAAGGACTTTTAGTTGCTTCAAAGATAAATTGGATGTGAGATTCATATCAAAAGACACCCACTGAAAAACGCGGTAATCGTATTTAAAGAAAGTAGTGGAAAAAAACGAGATGTAAGTAGTTGAGTATTGAAATATTCTTCAAGAATAATAAATGCAAAGTAGATGTGTTGGTTGTTATTACAAGTCAACATTTAAGCTTTATGTTTAAGCACTTTTTAGATAATAATACCACAAGTCACGAAATTTCTGTATATTTACAAACGTTTCAATCCGTTGTCGGTGGCAAAAAAAAAAACATGAAAAAAGGCACAATTCTAAAATGTAAAATTGAAATTTTTGACAACATCTATTATGTGACTTATGACGTAACTAAGAAAATTTAATTTGATAATATACAGGGTAGCACAGAAACTTCTATTATCCAATTAAATTCTCTTAGTTATGTCATAAGTTAAATAATAAATATTGTCAAACATTTTAATGTTACATTTTAGAATTGTACCTTTTTTCATAGTTTCTTTGCCATTGACAACGGAGTGTGACATAGACTCCGAAACGTTTGGAAATATACTGTAATTTTGGTGACTTACTTAAACATTGAAAAAATATGCCACAAATATCCTCCAGAAAACATTTAGCTTTATGTTCAAAAGATAAAAAAGCTTCTGAATGTGCTTAAAAGTTTATATGTGAAAATTGATTTTCTTTTGGAAGGGTAAAATATACAGCTGCTTTTCGAGATTTTAGGAACCTTTAAACCAGGGCTTCTTAAACTTTTGTCATTCACGATCCCATTTATGATTGCGAGTTTCTTGACGACCCCATACAAATATAAAAGTAAAACAAATTAATATTTTTTGATGATTTATTTATTAGGTAACAATATACATATACATATACATATATATATATATATATATATATATATATATATATATATTGGATGAGGATTGAAATTATGTAATGATGAATAACAGTGATACAAATTTCGGTTGGTTTGGTCAAGTTGATATCTGATTGAATGGATGGAATTTCGTAAGAGGGCCAAACTTGCTTTGTTAAGAATACTGGAAACTGAACGTGAAGAGGTATGATGTTTTAGTTTGAAAGTATTTGGAATGACGTTATAAGTTCTACAAGATTTGAGGAAAACAAGATCACAAAGAAGCAGAGATTTTCGAATAAGAAGTTTGCTGTATGTTTTGGTGAGTTGGAAGAAATCCTCCCCGTAGAGGCGAATGAATATATATATATATATATATATATATATATATATATATATATATATATATGAAAATATATAGTATTAGAATTCGTTTTGAAACATACAAAAATCTAAAATTAAAAATTGCACAAAAAATTATAAAATTGTATTTATTATAGTTTCAAAAATAAAGGGGATTCTGACCGTCTTAATTCGCTCGAATATATTCAAGTAGTTGTGTGGTAAGTATTAAATTAAAATATACGTAAAAAATTTAATGAGATGGATGTGCCTGTTTTTTATTGCATAACAAATCAAATCTTGGTGGAATGTTTGAAATTGCTGGACGTAAGACCTCTTCAACATTTTTTAGCGCTGAACGATATTGGGATTTAATATGTGTTAAAACTGAGAAAGTAACTTCACATAAATATATAGTGTTGAATGGCAGAAGTACATTTAACGCCATATCAGCGATTGTGGGAAATTCAGTTCTAGTTCCGATACAGAATTCAGTCAAGGGCTTTTTTGAAATTGTAGTTTTAAATTTGAGTCACTCGAAAGCTCAAAACCTTCAACAAATGCGCGTGCCTAGACGCTGCAAGTCCACTGTATTCCGCCAACTCTAGTGATGTTATAAAATGGTATATATAAATATTTGACATTAAAATCTCTCGCGACCGCAGAATTTTGCTACGCGACCCCATTTGGGGTCGCGACCCATAGTTTAAGAAGCCCTGCTTTAAACGGTTATAGTTTATTGGTTTCCAGGTTTTCCTGTTCTCATTTATTCTAGCCAATTTTGGTGACATATCTTATATTTATAGAATGTACCGTAAATTTGTTAGTCTTTTAGGACAAACTTAATTTCTTAAAACAATGTTCTAGAGACATTCTTCTAAAGTAATAAATACAAAAGCGACTAAATATATGCCCAAGATATTAGGGAGATTCAAGAAGATGTATGCAGTTTTTGATGCACATATCTTCATAACAATCAAATGTTCTATTTCTGAAATTTTCTTTCAGTTTTTTTCCATGTCTTTTGTAAACTATAATAAATATTTCTCAACAGCATTAATATTATGTGCGAAAAAACATTTTCAACTCATCTTATGCGATTCGTTATTTCCATTTTTAAAATCAAATGTAATTATCCAATTATTTTTCATTTGTATGGATCAACTTCTCATAGCAAAACCGCCTGAATATATTTATTTATTCGATTATGTATAAAATAAACCAAGAACTGCAGCAGTGTAAATCCACCGACGTTCATCGTAAATAAAAGTCTAAACATGTTTCTGCGTTCTCGCGTTTCCTTCTGAGTTATACCCGGAGATGTCGCTGTTAATAAGGACAATAAACTGTTTCGATTACCAACAGATATATTTATCATTCTACCAGTGAGGGCAAATTATAGTATCGTTACTTTCGTGAATAGGAAACGGAATGGTTGCTGAGGTTATTCAAACGTAAAAACGTAAAAAGTTATAACGAGGATCATGAAATAAATTCTTGTTTGATATTATCGCAATTACTATTAAAATAAAGAAACTATGTTTTGGCTATTACATCATCACGCTATTTTTTTGGTCAAGATTGAGCATATGGTAATGAAATATGCTATTACTTAGAGTGTGACACAAATCTAACCAAAAAAGAAATATACCTGTTAAACTTTAATGCTCTTACTTACCTTGACTTGCTCAAATTGGCTAACTTCAGCTTTTCTTCAGGAACATTTATTGGGTCGAATATAAGAAAAGAAGGGACAGTATATTTATAATTTTATTTGAAAAGTTATAACTGTCAAATCAGAAGTAAAAGTTTTGTTATAATATTGACAGTTTATTTTCATTAAATTTATAATGCAATGGACTCAATAAGAAACACAACATGTAAAATAAGAATTGAAAATTAAAAGATCTTCTCATTAAATTAACAAATAAATAAATAACTAATAAATAAAAATATTGTAACTAAATTTAGTTGCTGATAATTTACAACTTGCAGTTAAGAAGTATGTCCTGAGCAGTTGTAGGGCTTATACTAAATATAATTTATAAATGTTTAAAAAAATAGGTTATAGGTCAGAATAACGACATGCCTCAACAGTACTTAGGATGTCGACAAAGGACTCACCTTAATTCGTATGTGTACAGGTTGTAATTGAAATCTTACATTTCGGTACTCCTACATAAATCCAAAATGCCGGCTTCTCCATTCGCATTATTTTCTTTTCATTTTTATGCCATGTCCTAAACCATAGATGGTCACGCCTACAATGGAAACGTAATAGGACGTACATTATGTTTAAGCATTCAAAGACAAAGGGCATACTTGATGAGACGGTCCTAGTCAGATTCCAAAACGTATCTATAGCAACTTGAATCTTTAACATTGAACCGTAACGAAAACTAGAGAATCGTATCAAAGAGCCATACCCAAAGACTCTAACAGATTTTGCTTATTTGCAACAAGTTGGTTCTAAATCACCTTCTCGTTCAAATGATTTTTGCTAAAATTCCAAAACGACAATGAAAACATTTTTCTCAAATGAATAATCACCAACTAAGTTCCCATCGCGTATGGTTAAAGGGTCACCCCATATTTTTGGGAAGTCTTGATTTCTAACAGGATTTCTTCTCCATATAGCTCTTACAAAATCCACATTTAAACGGTAGGTAGCTACGACATGTCCGTTTTATTTTTATGGGCAAAAAGAATAATTTTTTAACCATGAAGAGAACATAACTGTAATAACGATTCCTGTGGAGGAATAGAGACGTCACGTTTAAACAGATAAGTATATTATAATATATCACACATTTTACAAAGGAAAAATACTTGACAAATCCGTATTCCTGGTTCTCTGAGTTAATCCTGCGAGAGATTTTTTCGTATCCGTATAAATAATGTAATCAATATTCATTTCAGAATTACTTAACATGTACACACTATTATGGAATCACCCTCTAATTATAAAAAAATGTTTTTAAGGTAACGCCTAAAAAGAATTGCTGCTTCAGTAGTGTTACTATCCAATGCTAATTGAATATTATTTTGGAATATTTAATTAATAATGCCTTATGTGAGGATATCAGAAGTCCAAAGGGGAAGAATTGTTGCTCTATCACAAACCTATTGTAATGTTTTTATTTTCACACACTCCGGTTCAGTTCAGTTCTTGGATTTATTTAAAAACACAGTCCAACTCACTCTAATTTATTTACACTACTTTAACACAACTATTTACAATTTATATCTACTTAAGTATTCAATACGACCGTCGAAAACTGAATGCCCTCTATCGCCAGCTCTTCTTATTTAGATATTTATCTTGGAATTGTCTGGTACGGCCACGAACCATCCGGAAACTCTTTCATGTTCTGGAAGCTTTAAGGGAATTCCCAGTAACGGCAGCGGTCCGCCTGTTGAGAGACAAACATTTCGGGTTCCCAGAATTTATCGGAATAATGTACCTTCCATGAATTGGTTGATGGCCGATTGCACCAGCTGTCGGATGAATTCTCGTAACACTATAAATAGTTTCTGGAACTGCGAATTTTAAAAAATAGGCAGGACCGCTTTTTAGTTCAAACACCACCAAGAAATCCTTCGGCCGGCTCCAGACGTTGGAGCCAACTTGTCTGGTTAATTTGCTTGGTATCCACACTTAGGGACTAATATTTATTTACTCTCGACAAGGTCAACGTGAGGATTTCTAACATCGATTTTGTTTTACGAGTTTTTACACTTAGAACATACTTTCGATGGAAATAAATAATTTAATTTAAAAGAACTTTCAAGAGAGTTTCATAAATGTTGTCGCATGATTGAATTTAAATACCTTCGTATTTATTCACAACCAACGTGTGGACGGATCACGAACGTTGGTGCAGATTTCTTTGATAAAACCGACTCTGATCGGTCAACTACCAACGTTCGCGCCAACTTTGGGACCAATGCCATTTTCTAGACCTACACGTTGGGCAAGTGTCGTTGGCCCCAACATTCGAGCCAATGTGTGGAGCCAGCGTTCCACATAACATTCGTTGGGAGTTATAATTTCAGTGGAAACTGTAAGGAAGAGACTTCACAGGCGAAAATTGTTTAGTAGAAGGCAGGTAATGGTTCCACCAATGTCTCCGCAAAATAAAATTGCATAGCATAGCTTAATTTGTATTTGCAACATCAAAACCGGACAATAGAAGATTGACGAAATTTGATGTTTTCGGATGAGACCAGTATAGGCCTATAATCAGATTATCGGCGAATTTGTGTGCTAAGAGGTCTTGGGAGACGAGCTAGACTCCGTGCTGCTCGTTTGATCCCCAACAAAGGTCGGAGTCTAATGTTTTGGGGTGGTATCACAAGTGATGAGAAAACTGGCTTGATGTATGTCATTTATCCAACAGAGGTGCGAGAAATTGTTTAAACGAGGAAGGTGTTACTGTTTTGGAATGGCCTACTTGCTCCCCGGATGGTAATCCAACTGAACACTTCTTGGATATGCTTGAAAGAAGCATAAGAGCTCATCAGAACTCAATTGGAGCAGCTCGTGCAAGCATTAGAGGAATGGAGAAATGTTTCCCAAGAAGAAATTAAGGCTATAGGAAACATATCACGTTGAATTCGTTCTTGCATTAATGCTAGAGGTGTTTACACTGATTATTAAACTACGCAAAACAATATATACATAATATATAGTTTGCCCAAAAATCCGTCTTTACATTTCTACTTTACAAAAATACCAAATAGTATTATTAAACTTCAGATTTTGTTTTTTAGTTTATTTTCGTTTTTAGTGATATTCACATTTTGTTTTTGTGTAATATTAATTTATATGTATTCATTTTTAGTGATTTTTTAAAATAATTTGGTATGCATCACTTGCTTTTTATTTTAAAAACATTTATTAGTAATAACATACTCTTTTATGTAATTCCTAGGTGATTCCATATAAGTTTGGTTGTGTGTGTCTGTGCTTAGATCCTATGTGCCTGGTCTTCACCATAATTAATTTTTCATTCACTTTACAGAACAAACTAATTCCGAAAACAAAAAAATAAGAATTGAATACATACTGTATGAGGAGTTAAACATTTAGATTGTAAGTTTTAATAAATGAGATTAGGGTGGGCCTTTTGATGAAATAACATTGGATTTTTTTTTAATTCAAAATAACACGTGCCTCTGGATATTCTAAGTCAATTTTTGGGTATAAATCAATAAATAAGTAGTAAAGACCGAGTTTCTAGGAAGGCTGTAGTATCTCGTACACATATTCCAAAAATACTTGAGAAAGGGTTACAACAGTTTGCTGATGTAACTACCATCAATTTTTTTTCTTAAGCTTGCACTAAATAGACCAAATCAACTGGAAAAAAAAATTAAATTTAAAATGTATTTATTGTTATTTTTAACAAATATGTTTTATTTATTGATTTGAGTTTTATAATTTTTTATAGTTCTGATAAAATTGTATTTTTCAAGAAATATTCCCATAAAAGATGATTATTCCCAAAAATTGACTTAGATCGTCTGGAGGCACGTGTTTTGAATTAAAAAAAAAAAAATTTTCCCAGTGTTTTTTCATCAAAAGGAAGCTTTTGAGGGGACGCGGCAAAAATATATATATATCCCTGATCCATTAAGTGTATTGCTTAGCAGATGCAGTTGATAATTAGTAGTGGGAAGACGCGTCATTAAGACATTTGCGAGCTTCAAGTTTTACATGCGCAATTGAACCATTACCTCTTCCTGTATAATTTGAAACATGCCGAGTAAGCAGATCGTTTTATCTCGATGACCTCGAGGTCAGGAAGATCTCTGGGCTTTCTTCAGCTTGGAATTCACGAATGCGATATTCCTATCAACTATAGGAGCATAAAATAATTTCAAATTAACTGTAAATCAGCGTTCATGTATCGAAGTTTTTTTTCCATTTTTTATTCATTATTAGCTTGGAAATTTAAATATTCTGATGTGCCGGATGATCATGTAACATCCTTGACGTTGAGTTAGCGAATAGCTATAATTAAAGTCTTAATATGAAGCTGTCTGTGATTATTTGCGATAAGTACAAAAATATACTTTTTGTTTAATATCAGGAAATCAGAAAAAGAAGTCTAAACCGATAAACATTCTAAATCTTCTATTTTTTGATGAGAGTCTAATAATTCTTCATATTTTAAAAGAATTTTGCTACATTACGTTGGACAGACAAGTAGTTGGATTTAAATTGGTATGTTGGAACATTAGCGATACGATTTTGATTTAAAATCTGCCAACTCGTTTGAGATTATAAAATATGTTTTAGATCATAACTAATATTGGGTGGTTTTACGAAAAGTTACGTTTATGAACTGTTTACCGCACCACATTCACTATCGCGGTAGTTCTAACTTCCTTGATATTCAAATCTATCGAAGGTTAGTAGGTACAAATCCATCAGATAGGTTCTATTACCTTTTCGTTTAATTTTCGGATGCGTATAAGTAGGGGCAGATGCGGGTGTCAATATCAAAGGTAGGGATCGCTTAAATTGAATAAAAACTGAAATCCAAGTTTCTTAAAGAAAATAACTACTACCACTTGAAACCTTTATTTAAATATATCGTGTCCAAAACCACAGAAAAGTGATTATTTTATTATTTTAATAAGTAATCCAAAATCCAGTTTCTTGCTGGATCTGCCCCTGCGTGCAAAGATGGATAATAAAGAGTTTCAAGTGTATATTAATTATTTGAAAAAAACTATTAGAGAAACTCTCTCCCACTTCATGGAATTTTCAAAACTGCTCCCATGAAGACGGAAGATACGGAACATCTGGGTCTCACTGGTTTTAAGACTTTTAAACCTAAAGAATGTTAGTTTTAAATTTTTGGAAATTATTTTGATTGTAAGCGTAAAAACTATGAAATTCCCAAAAACCGTTTTATTGGGGATTTGTCTATTTCGAGTGCAACGCATCATTCTCGAAGCTGTGCTCTTTATGGGTAGTTTCAAGACTTGCTCCAATAAATCCCAGGGCTACAGTCATGTAGAGCTGTTTTAATTTTTCATTTGAACGTAGTTGAAAACACGACAATGGCAAAAAGCCATAATATGTGATACGTCTATTTGATGGACTGTCTGTTAAGTCTGTAGACACTCAATGAGGAATACTACATTTGCAGTCCATGACAACTTCATTGCGCGCTACATTTTCCAGTCTACCAACTTCTTCATTGAAAGTCATTGTAAGTCAAAAACATTGTAATTTGTATTATTTTTTTCTGACTAAATTTGAAATTGACCTTGACATTTAAATTTCCTTAAACTGTATTTTAACTTTTTCGGTGTAAATTTGACATTGTACCGCTACACCTCAGTTCCAAACAGTGTAAGTCACTTTTTGTGGCAAATATTTCAATTTTTTTGTGGATCTCATATTAAAATTTCATTTTGTTGCATCAACTTTGTGCTGTGTAAATTTGGAATTGAAACGCAATACCTGATTTATTAACCCCTGTATAGTTCTTTTTTTATGGGATTTACAGAAATTTTTCACTGTTTTGATTTTGATAAATCCCTTTTTTGGCTTGAGTAGTTTAACATGACTAAGAAGCCAGCGGAATTTATCTCGAAACTTAGTACAACAAATGAAAATGTCGTTACCTTTATCTACGGAACTAGGTAAAAAGCTTTCATATGACACTTAAATTCGTTTCATAAGTTGTTAAATGAAATAAATTAGAAATAAAATTAAACATTGGAGTATTTGGACCACAATGTTCAAAATAATCTGAGGCTTAATATTTGGAGCTTGCTTTTGGAAAATACTTGTGTTCCCAGAGGCTGGCCAGTGGTTACTAGCGTTGGGTTTTATGACTCTTTTTGGTGAGCAGGCTCATTTCGTTCAGCTCACCAAAACGAGTCGTTCACAATGAGTCGTTCATTTGAACGATCTCCGAAAACACAGCCTTTTAGCCTTAGGCGGATTTATATAATGTCTCTACTTGTCTAGTGTACTGCTCAAATTAATATTAAAGTTTTGCTTAGTCATAATTTAAAGATCATTAATTTACGGTAAACACAAAATTTTTATTTTTGTATTAATTGATAACAAAAATAAGAAAAAACTCTTAAACATTAAAATGTAAACGCTCTAAACTCTCAAAACAAATAAAATTATTATGGTTACTTATAACCCAAATAGAAATGTATATAACAAAAATAGTGCAAAACAATAGCAACCCTGTGCCTTACTGCCTGTCGTAATAAAAATTTAAAATACCCATTCATAAATTCGTTGAAAATAAAACCTTCCGACCAAATTTTAAAATAATATCCTTCATCTCATGAACCAGACGGCTGACGGCTCTTTTCTCTCCACTGCTCCGAGCCGAGGTGACTGTGCCTGCTTGAAAGATTGAACGGATGAACGAGTCAACGAGTCTCTAGTTCGTGATTGAACGTTGAATGTTCAGCATATCCTATGACTCTGGACTCGCTTGAGCTGAATTACTCTATTAATGGCGAACTGAACGAGCTATTTGACTAGACTGTGCGGCTCATTCGTGGCACATGTAGAAAAGTCGTTCGTTTTGAACGACTTATTCACGAATGACCCAAGCCTAGTGGTTACACGTCCCCCTAAATATATTCGGACACAACTGTCGATTGATTCTATTGGACTGATCAATTCAATTATCATAGCTTAAGTGTTAAAACCAGGTAATGGGCTTCAGTTTTACCACATATCTATAGCATAAGTTTTAAAACCAGCTGATTTGATACCACAGAACAAAACACTCAACAGCGTCCTGGTTCTACACGGCCGCGTCTAGACCAATTGGAAATCAGTACTTATATCGTGGTTCTAATGTATGTCCACAATGTCGTTAAATACTCATCGACATTTGAAAGTGAGTTTCTGCAAGTTGGGTGCCGCATTTGTGTTCAATATCAAACATAATGGATGCATTTTCCGATAAGAATGCCTCCATGAAGGCAAAAATCAGTTAACAAGGATAATTGGATAATATTATGCTGAATGGCTGACAGGTTTTTATGTTCGTCCGATATGATTACTAGCGATATCGTTTTATTCCCGACATTTGATCAAACGTTGAAGACATGATAACCGAAACAAATGTCAGATTTGAAGAAAATAGAAAGATAGCTTTATGAGTTTTAAAAAAAGTGAAAATACGCTTGTAAAAGTTTGTGACTATACAAAGAATACTGAGATAGAAAATCCAAATTTTCATCAAGTGATAAATATTATTTAATAAAACTTTGTTTTTCGTATAACCTTTACTCATAACAAAAAAAATGTCTGTCTTTTACAATCTGCGAAGGTAATGTAATTCTTCAGATTCCCCAAAAACGTTATTCCCTCATAAAATGTTGTTTCTGATACTCGACTTTTCTTTCGAGCCAATTGCAATCTTTCAAATTGACCCGAGTTGCCGAAGCTCAATAACTTGTATTTGCCAGTATCCATTCCCAGGCCAACGTGCGGTGTGGAAATAACATTATCTAGATGACACTGCTGCCATCTATCTATCCTTTTCACGTTTATTGTGTTCGGTTTCTTGTCTCCGTTTACCCGATCTTCGAATACGTCATTCTGTTGGACAGTTCGTGTTATAGCTGCGGATGTGCAAGAGAGAAGAAAATGCGAATCAAATTCATGTGCATGTAAATACGAAACGGACACACAGAAGACAAAAGGGCGTGCTGAGATTTGGACATGATGATGCCACCGCAGGAGAGAAATATGTCTTCTATACGGGGACACTTAAAATTACTAGCTCGTTGTCTGATATAGTAATTCCGCCGATTTGATTCCTGATCGATTGTATTTACTGGAAATCATCATGTACAAATAAATCTCACTGAGAATATAAATGAAAATGTTATATACTCCGTGGGTTCATTTAAAATTTAAAAACTACTAATATTTACTCTCACTTTCTAGAACTTCTATTTACATCAAATATACATAACAGCTGATTCAAATATCACAATAACAATTCAACATAATCTCTTTGCTGCACCTTTTAAAACCAGCATCGAAAACTCTCGTACAATCCATTATCAATTCTACAGCTGCCGAGCCATTTCGAGATCAATTTTTTTGTCCTAAAAGCGATCGATGTCGTACTGGAATGAAACCAGGGCCGGCTTAGGGAAATTTCCTTACAATATTTTTAGTAAGTTTTAGTAAGATACGTAAATGATCACAAAAAATAAGATAAACCTCGACAAATCATAGGTGAAGCCTCGACAGAAGTCAATTATGTATTCGTTAAAAATCTTATTTAAGATATTAATGGGAAATCTTCTATACTTCTTACTTACTATCTTGGTCCTCCCCCAGATTTGTCGTCCCTAAGAAGATTTAGGTAAACAATATTGGGGATTGTTTGTTGCAGAAAATTAAACCAAGTGGCTATGGATGACAAGTAACTCTTACCAAAATATATGTAGCAGAGCACATGTCCCTCCATTTTTAATTTTATTTCCAATGATGCATTTTTTTAAGTTATATTGGTATGAATCAGCTTGAAATGATTGAAGTAACTAACAACTTTAAATTGATAAGGATTAATATCTTATCTGCCTAAATAGCTTTCCAATTCCTTTCACATTATGTCACCATTTTTTTAAACATTAAATTGGGTATAGTAAAATATCGTTAATATGACGATATACAGTGTGGAACTGCCAAGTGGAATAAATTCGATAACCAATAAAGGAGAGCGTGTTGGAAAAAACGCTTGGACACGTCGATTTGTATTTTTAAATACGCATAACACTTGTCTATACCAACTTTCTTATTTTAAATGCAAGCCCCTATACATTATTTATATTTTAGATTCTCCAGAAAATTCTAGACATAATTCATGTACAAAATGACCTACACCTATCTTCAACTGTTTCGGAAATATTAAGTGTTTTCAGATTTATTACAAAAATTAACATTAAAAAAAGAAAATTATTTTATTTCACAAATTGGCTACATTACACTAAAAACCTAATAAGTAATATTGATTATTTCTTAATAATATAAAAAAAAAAACAAAAAACATTAATGTCAATGTAGGAAATGTTCAAAATGCTCGCCACGAACGTCTTGGGAACATGCGAATCTGGTATAGAAATGTATTCTAACGTTATTCAACATCTCAGGCGTGACTGATCTAATCGCAAGCGTGATTCGACTTTTTAGATCATCTAAATTGAGGGGTTTAGTTATGTATACAGTACTTTTGACATCCCTACAAAAAGTAGTCAAATGGCGTCAAAACAGGAGATCGTGCTGGCCATTCTATCGATCCGCGCCTCCCAATCCACCGATTTGGAAAAATTTGATTCAGGTACTGCCGGACATTGATTTCGTAATGGGGCGGTGCTCCATCTTGCTGAAACCATATTGTATTAGCAGGAATTCGTGGGTTTACTGGATCAGGGGATATAAGTTTGTCAAAGTTGGCACGACATTATTTTGGAGCAGTTCTAAATATTTATATCCATTCAAGTTGCTATCAATGAAAAAGGGACCTACGATATGATTTCCAACAATTCCTGCCCAAACATTAACTTTTTCAAGATATTGCATATGTTTCTCTGTCATCCAGTAAGGATTCTCAGTAGACCAATAGCGACAATTTTGACGATTAACATGACCGTGAAGTGTAAATGTGCTTTCATTAGAAAACAAATCATCTTCTAATTGGATCACATTGTTAGATACCTTATCATCATTTGTTGACAGAAATACGTTCTTCTATCGAAATCGTCTTCCATGGGCTTCTGAGTTGGCATCATTTTATAGGGATGCATTTTACTTTTGTTTTAATACTCGAAAAATTGATGTCTGGCTAACGTTGAACAGTGGGGCTACTTTTCGATCAGAATTATGTGAGTTTTCTTGAAACTTAATAAATAATAACTATTACTCTGATGATCAAGCGAACAATAGCTACTTAAGTATTACTGAATTTACAACTTCCGCAATTTTAGCTGCCTTAAAGCAACTGAAGCCTAAGCACACAAAAGGTGCTGATCAGATTCCAGTTTTTATAATTCGCGATTGTGCAGCTGTTCTTGCTACTCCTTTGACAAGGATATTCCATCTTTCTTTAATAACCGGTGAATTTCCTACTGTTTGGAAACTGCCCAGTAATTGTCCAGTACTGAAAAAAGGAGACAAAAGCAATATTGAAAATTATAGACCTATCACTATCATCTGTAATTTTACCATTTTTTTTGAGATGGTTTTTCATAATCTGCTTTACTTGCATGAACAATGTCAGATCACAGTACACCAGCACCTTCTTTGTTTAACTCAGTACATTTCTGAACATCTAGATAAAAACAAACAAGTGTGTCTATACGGATTTTTCAAAAGCCTTCGATAGACTTAATCACGGCATTTTGCTGGCCAAACTAAAACATTTTGGTGTACCTTCCTCACTTATTATACTGTTAGAATCATATTTTACAAGGCAGTACGTTAAGTGCCGTGGTTTCAAGTCAACAGAAATTGTGTTGACATCGGGGGTTCCTCAAGGCTCCTCATTGGGGCCACTATTATTTGTCTTGTTTATAAATGACATTGTTGGTGTTGATGTTCAATATCTGCTATATGCTGATGATATTAAAATGTATACTGTAATAGAAAATGTAAATGACTGTTTTAGGGTACAGAAAAGTCTTGACAATGTGAATGCCTGGTGTAAAAAAACGATCTGCCATTAAATGCATCAAAGTGTCACGCCATGACTTTTACCAGACGGCAAACTCCTATTTTGTTAGACTACAAGGTAGAGGGTGTTACTTTGTACCGAACAATATTACAGATCTTGGTGTTAGTTTTGATAGCAAATTAAATTTTAACTTGCGTGTTGGAAATACTGTACAAGCAGCTTATAAAAGTCTTGGTTTTATAATTCGAAACTCTGAGAGCTTCTCAAACCCAAGCACTCTGATTTTACTTTATAACGCCTTTGTATAATCTCGGCTTGAATACCCTGCTTTGGTTTGGCACCAGCGGTATCAATAAGTACAGTGAGATGGTCGAAAATATTCAGAGGCGATTTTTGAAATTTCTAGCTTTTAAAATTGACGGTTCATATCCTCCCATAGGTTTTCCTCAATCTGAGCTAATATTTTATGTGCGAAAGTTATAACTCTGTAAAATTAGACATTTTTAATTCCTCCATAAGTGTAATAAAACAAAGTAATCACCTTTTGTGTTAATCTGGTGTATAATGTTTAGTAACGAATTTTTCCTTATTTTTTATATTTCTATGTTTTGTCCCTGTCCTATAATTGGTCTTTGTACTGTTGGCTAGTGTAATAAATAAATAAATAAATAATATCCAATTTCCTATTATCACTTAGAGCATCGGCAGTTACTTTTTTTTTATCTGTGTTACATGACCATAAGCTCGCGACTCTGCTTTTCTATTTTGCTAATTGTTCCTTGAGATTCAGGCGGCAAATTTGGAAGATGAAATCATTGGGATGAAATTGAGGCTACGATGGAAACTTAAAAAATATCGATTACGGCTATTAGCAGTAGTATACCTTTAGCCAAACTGTTTAAATTAGAAAGAAGTACTTTTTTTCTTAAAATACATTATAAACTAAAAATAATTAACGGTAGCGATGTACTTTTCTTTTTTCCCTCGTATATTTAATTTCCATCTTTGAGATGGCCAACACTATTACCAAGATTCATGTTATAAAAGTCGTGACGAGGACGAGAGGGCATTTTTTCCAGTGAGAAAGTTAGATGGAAATACAGAACTGCGGATTGTGAGAGCAATGAAGAACGTTTGGAAGAGATTATTCACATGAAATAACGTAGAAAGAAAGAAGAAGCGCGCCGTGGAAGAAAACACTGTGAAACTTGAGAATCGCCGTCCATAGACCTTATGAAAAGGGTCTTTTTGGAATTAGCTTATATGCGTAGCATTGCTGTATACTTACTGTATACTGTATACAAAGCGACGATGTTGGCTGTCGGTTGGGAAATATGCTCTCTGACCCTTATCTTCAAGGCGGCCACGGAAATCAATACCTTGTGTAAAGGTAGAGTAAGACGATTGTAGATTTTATACAGGGTTATCTGATCTAATACATATAAAGTAAATTGAAATCTGTTCGAAATTAAATCTTGTTTACGAGGGCTGCCTTTTATATTTCGGGATTGGACAACCCTAGTGTTGCAATCTGACAACTGACAGCTCTATCGTTTGACATTTTTGAGGTTATACGTACTCAGAACGTTTTGACATACGAGAGCTATGTGTTGTTTACAGTAACTTAAAGGATTCATCTTACACAATTTTTCAATCGTCCAAAAAAAGGCTCGTGTCGATTAGTCGAAAGAAAAGCTCAAAAAATACGATCGCGGTGCTTCAAAACACGTTTATGACATAGTTGCAGGTGATGAATCGTGGATTTACGCATATGAGCCCGAAAGTAAACAGGAGTCGACTGTATGAGTGTTTCAAGATGAGTCGAATCCAACAAAAGTTGTTCGCGCACGAAGCACTTCCAAGCAAATGATCGCCTGTTTTTTCGGAAAAACTGGACATGTCGCAACGGTACCACTAGAACAACGCAGAACAGTCAATTCTGAGTGGTACACAACCATTTGTTTGCCAGTTGTCTTCCAAGAAATGAGGAAAACCAACCGCCGAAGACGGATCACTCTTCACCACGACAATGCGAGTTCTCACACATCGGCTCAAACAACTGCATTTTTGACCACTCAAAACATCGATTTGATGAGTCATCCGCCGTATAGTCCTGACTTGTCACCAAATGACTTCTTTTTATTCCCCTACGTAAAACACAAACTGAGAGGTCAACGTTTTTCGACACCTGAAGAATGCATGTTTTGGAGATACCTCAATCAAAGTGGAAAAAGTGCTTCGACAATTGGTTCAAGCGCATGCAAAAGTGTATAGATCTTCATGGGGAATATTTTGAAAAACAATAAAGCGATTTTCGATGATTAATATTTGTTTTTGTTCTCTAATCCCGAAATATAAAAGGCAGCCCTCGTATACAACATAAACACGATTACAATTTTTTGAAGTGAAAATTTCTTTAGGTACACCTTGCAAGCTTTTTGTGGACTGGTAACGAAACTGACACGTTACGCTCACGGTTGTTGACTTTAGATGTTAGTTTTATTATGAGAAAGGTATTTAAAGAGATTTTAATTTTTCAAAAGTTTCAGTAAGTTTGTACGTCGAGTTTGTATGAGAGATTTAGAATGATGTTCCTTTATATATAAAACTGAAGATATTTATTTACACAAGTAATGGATTTATGGATGGCTCTGAAGACCTAGGGCGTGAATTACATTTTATGTAACAATTTTCATATTTACTTTATTTACAAGATATACAGGGATTCTTTAACCATACGCATCCATTCATTTCTATTGGCAGCCATGACTTTCCACTGTTCTATACCCATTCTCCGCAGATCTTCTCCTACATTGTCCAGCCATCCTTCTTCGAGGTTGTCCTTTTCTTTTCCCTCGTATCGTTTTTCTATTTATGATTATTTTGGGCATCCTGTCTCTCGTTATTCGCTCTACGTCTCCTAGCCACCTGAGTCTTTGGGCCCTTACAAAAGTAGATATTTTGGGCCCACTATATATGCTCTTTAGTCCTTCATTTTTTTTTCTTCTCCTCCACCCATTTTCTTTTCTTATGCCTCCGTGAGTGTAGTAACTGACGCTCGAATTAATGTTCTATATACTCTTATTGTTTTTTTTTAGATAAATTTGGATTTAATTAAAACCCCCAGCATTCCTGCTATCCTTGCATTAATGCCCGCTTCCTCCCCATTTTCTGCGACTTTGACTCCTAAATATGTAAAATCCGTCACCCTTTTGAAACTATATTGCCCATCTCCTATTTCTATCCTTAATTCAAATTCCGTGTTACTCTTCATGGCTCCATTACTATACATGTTGTTTTCTCTTGATTTATTTTTAAACTTCTTCGCCTCCAACCTTATTTTTCCCATCTTCTTTATTAATTCGTTCTTATTTTTGCAACTATGATTACGTCATCTGTAAATAGGGTCCCAGATCCAAATCCAAGAATTCCTGAAACAATTCCGGACATTTGATGAAAATTCCCGACTTTCTTTTTAATTTAATTTTGATGTCGTTATACATCATGATGCACGCAAATTCTTTGACGAAATCACATTTTTGAATAGCAACAAAGTAGGAATTTTTGATGAATGCCAATAACCAATGGACCATTATTCTGAAGGCAGCTGGACCAGGAAAAGTTACAGTTGCGAATATTGAAACCGTCTTTTCTTAACAGGAACCCAATGCCAAAAGAAAGAAACAGGCTTTCAAGTACTAATTATACCTAAATCAAATTTTAAACCCAGATTTCTTGGGTTATTACATTAAACATAGTCATTCTAAGGTTTAAACCCATAGAACTTACCTTCTAGGCTCTTGGAGTTAGGATTACCTCGTTTTAGTATTAAATTTGTTAACTTTGAGGCTCTCGGTGGGGGCGATGCCTCCTCCCCTCTCCCTTGGATCCGCCCATGAGGTCATGGCGAATTAGCTAAAAAGATTCAACTCTACGTTCAGATTTGATCCTGAGCCAATTAAGAAACTTAAGGGTCAAATATTAAAAAAATATGGTCACAAGTGGTCTTTAACGGCAAAATAGTTTGTGATCATGACACGATATAATTTTCAAGGACAGACACTATGGTTGAGTTACTGATGTTTTATTTATTCTGACAAAAGTAAGCTCGAGAAAAATGGTCTCGACCTTGAAATGACTTCCATCAATAAAAGTTTCTAAATTTTATATTTTTCCAGTTTTGAAATTTTTACTGGGTTCCTTCAGTCATTCTGAACTTTAAATTTTATGTTCTTCCAAGTTCACGATAAAAAAATGGCCAAAAGATTATATTGGTCATGAAATGGCTAATAAATAACATCTAACATAAGGTCACCATTAAATAGATAGGAAATAATTGTGCAATTTTTGTGTTCAACATTTTTTTCCTAAAATGCACGCTTATTTGGAAGACCCGAAACTTTTCGAAAATAACTATTTAGTTTTTTTATTATTTGTTAATTATTTTTTTTATTATTTGTTGAGTAAAAATTCATTTACACGGTGTTCTGTGATAGCATCCTAAACGTTATAACACCTTTCCTGATGGGAAACAAGTTTTCTGCCGAACTCGTCTTTGTTATTTTATCTTTAAAAGGGTTTCACTTCAGCTCTATAAGCATCAGCTCATCACTTTATTAATTTCTAGAAGATTTACTCACTCTGAAGGCTCAGATTACGACCCTCCATATTTACAGGAGTATCCGAAATTAAGCGTGGTAAAGACTCAACTTCGTAACGACGATATGGCTTCGGTCTTCCTTTATGAAAAGTGTTCTTCCCGATTTCGTTTTCTCGTCCTTCAACGGGAAGTCTTCTTAAGGTTGCCATACACTCACATTTCAGAATATGTCTCTCATAGATATTTAAACATACTAAAGGCGGATTTATATTTGTCTGTTGTGTCGTGACGTGACGCTTCAGAACAGGATCGTTTTTTGTATCAACCTGTGCTGTGTTGTGTTGGCTTTTTTTGTGTCGCATCAGAAGGGATCCTTATCTGCATTCTTAGAGCTTGTACCTTCTGGAGATAGCCTGCAGTGCACAAATATCGTGGTAGGACTAAAAAGAGAGGAGGGCAATAGTGAGGGCAAGAGGCTCTTTCACTCGGTTGGGAGCTGCTTCCAATGAAATACGTTCCGCATGTTGTTCATTAGCTGCTTTCACCCACCAGGTGAAATAGACTCTTACTATCTCTATTGCCCTCACTTTCTAGCGTTGCCACGATTTGGTGCATGGCAAGCTACCTCCAAAATGTACATGCTCTAAGTCTGCATCAGGGCGATGGGGCGTAGAAACGATGACATCATGACAAATATGATAAATGACTATTATGACAAATTTGCATGCGCCATATGAAGGGTTGAGAAGGAGGAGGACACACTCTGTATAAGAAAACGTATCCACAAAATGGTTTCAATTTGGGGGAACCACTGGTACGACCGGGTAATTTGTTCGTAGAAATCAGTTTTCTACGAACAAACCTACGTCAAGAAAATTAAGTTAATGTGAAGAATTCACATCAAAAACCAGATTTATATTTAACATTAATAAAGTGTTAAGTCAATGAAATACCTTGTACATAGATAAAAATGAATACTCTCTTTGAGGTGTCATTCTCTGACAGGTGAACCTAACCTGAAAAATTTCATTGCGGAATTACGGGTAACAGCAATTACATGGAACGGCTCCAGATTCGGAACCTCCATATGCTAGTTTCCCCGAAAATCCTAGATGTCAGTCTTTACATCTCGCGTCTTCAAATTTAACGAAATGTATCAAATGCATAAAGAAGTACTCTCTTCGAGCTGTCATTCCTTTATACGCAAGACAATATATATTATATATAATACATATTGGTTCTGGTCAGGGAACCTTCATCAGTTGCGCTTCCCACAATTGAATGTCCTCTCGAACACTTCTTTATGTATTTGATACATTTCGTTAAATTTGAAGACGCGAGTTGTAAGACCGACATCTAGGATTTTCGAGAGAATTAGCACACAGAGGTTCCGAATCTGGAGCCGTTCCGTGTAATTGCTATTCTCCCTTAACTCCTAGGACAGAATGTCACGATAAAATTTTCAGGTTACTTCACCTGTCAGAGATATTGAAACTCTCTTCGAGGTGTGTTCGAGAGGACATTCAATTATGGGAAGCGCAACTGATGAAGGTTCCCTAACCAGAAACAATATATATTATATATATTGTCTTGCCTACAAAAGAATGACACCTCGAAGAGAGTATTCAGTGACCTCTATACTCCTTCAACTGCACCCCGGATATGTGATGGTAATTTTGGATTTATGTTCCTAACTGAACACAAGAACAGGTCATCATCAAACACTACCATTACTTATCACTGGTCATTGAGTGAGTCTAGAGGTCTTTTCTCAAGTGAACATCTGAACTTAAAATGTCATCGTCCAAGTGACCACATGACTTTAATAACTTTCAATTCACTTTCAATCAAAAACACGTAGTGTGATATATTGAGGGGTTTCCATTCCTTATCCCGACCCAAGCAATTGGTATTTCTTCAATTTTATAACTAAATGTATTTTTTTTATCAAGGTCATTTTAAGATTCCTTTAATTTTCAGTTCTGCAGTTTTTTTCCAAAAACCCATAGTTTCCGATAACATAAAAAATTAATATGTGTTAGGGAACTAAATACCTAATAATTAACTAGGTCTTAGAAACATCTTGCTCCCAAACAAATATGTTCCCTTTAATATTCTGCCATGTATGGCTTCCTTTAAGGAAAGCTTATGAAATCTTTCCTTCCAACAACTTCCGTTCGGCTTTGGCGAATTTCTTGCCTTTGCTTGAACTCGAGAGACTGTCGACTATCCGAATTAGGTCGTGGGATATTATCGATTAGGATCTGCTGCTCTCCTTGTTGCTCCCGTTCGCGCTATTGCTGTGTTGAACTTTGCGAACTTCAGCACTAGTTCAACATAGTTGTTGCATTGTTTTCGTCCATGGCATGGAAGCGGCTGGGAAGGTCGCAGACGAGAGAGATGAATCGGATCGGATGTGTTTGAATTTCGTAGTCGATTCGATCGGTGTGGTTTTTGGGATCCGTAAGGGCGTGCCTTCGTCCTGTTTTAGTATAGGAAAAAAGCGTTATATATAAATTGGCGTAGTTTGCAGGATTTTTACTCATATATGTTTTTACTAAGCACCGATCGTTTGTTGTTGCTATTTGAGCATTTACAACTACATCAACTTTTCTGACTACAGGAAAAGTAGAAATCTACCAGATTTTGTCAAACACGTCTCTCAGTAGAAGCCACAATTCCACAAGCCAAAAAATATTATTATAGAGAAAAGTAAAGAGGCGAAAATAGTATCTAAATTAATTTCCAAATGTTATTAAACAACACACCCAGATTCAAGAAAATCGATAAATTGTTTTAAAGTACAGATGTTTCGGAACAAATTGTGGATTTTCAAAAATTAGGTGAAGCCAGATGGTTGTAAATTTTCCTGTAATATGAAAACACTTGTTAGTGCTAAATTTGACTTTTGTCTAGCAATTGACACCAACTATATATGACTACTGTAATAAATAGTAATAATAAATTGGTCTAAATAAATGCCGATTTTTTAATATAGTTTAATGCAAAATTCAGCAGAGGCCCTGCGAAATGACAAATCACACCTCAATTGAATCCATGGTGAAGGTAGTACTTTATACTCTTTCGGTATAGTTAACTTTTCCAAGACTGATATTGATATTGAATTACAATGGAAAGTTCATTGCCATTATGTGAAGGAGGACCAGAATTGGCAGATATTGGCAAGCAACTAGATCAACAAATTTCTAATTTGTATACGCATTTCCAGAAACTCGCAGAAGTTTCTGTTCTTGCCAGAGTTACATGCCAGGTTGATGACTTAACACCACTGCGACTGATAGAACAACAAGATTATGTCGACAGTTCAGCGTCGAACTACTGGTTGATCTCTGATCAAATGTTTTATTCATTCATATAATTCAAACTAAGAACTATCTGAAGTACATTGTTAAAGATCATTCTATCAACAACGGAAGATGCATATATGGTTGCTAAACCTCTGAAACAATATCACATGATGTTGTCAAGCATTTGCTGCAACAAAGAACCACATGATGCTGTGGCAAAAATACTGCACCAGGAACTAGCACTAAAACTTGAACTATCACAGTCGATAAGAGTACCCTACTGTAAACCACAATCTGTTTTAGAAAATAATAACTATTAACTGTAGTGGGACCGTACGATACTGACTGATCGAACTGTTGCTCACAATAGAGCAGACATAGTTTTAGTGGATAAAGTCTCTTGAAAAACAACTTTATTTGATATATACAATTCCTAACAACAATAATAGAAAAAATATTAAATAGGCTGAAAAATAATCAAATATAGCGGTTTGGAATTTCAAATAGAGAGACAACAATTTAAAATCTCTCGGTCTGAGACGAACATCTGTACCAACAGATGCAAAAAGCCGGACGGTCAGAAAATTCATGGGAAACTGCAGGTACAACGCCAACCATGGGCTTGATAACCTGACAAGAGCACCCTCAGAGCCAAATATCTAATATATCGGGGGTTTAGTGAATTTCCCCTAAAGCACTCTACCGTGCCTTAGAGGGAGTGTGTGTACCATACATTCTATGGTCAAGTCAATGACATTTTATATTCTACTGTAGTTTTGTCTGTCAGTTCACAGCTGTGTTTCATCAAGAACTTTGTTCTTGCATTTAGTTTTCGACATTGGTTTTGCTTTTAGACTGTCTTTCAATTTACTTTTATTGTCACTTTGGGAATAGTCTACTTCTTGCAGTTTATGTATAAGACCATGTGCTGTTTCTCTTTGCTTGTGGCTATTTTCACTTTACTATATGATAGTCGCTACCTGTTCAAAATCTTATTTCAAGTATATTTTCTGTTCCTACACATAGAATCAACAAGGTTTTTGGGTTTACTATCTGGGCTGACCATTATCCATTTTTTGTTGTTATTCTTCGGGAGAAAGCTTTTATCAAATACAGATTGCTGTGGTAAAGGAAATCAGATTTAAATTTTTATCATGTAGGATATTATTTTTATGGGTATGTTTTCATAGAAGCATTAGACCTCCTTCTGTGTATCAGCTTATTGGTGCGTAAGCCTGAATTATTGATAAAGAGTAGCTTCTATTCAACTAAAGAATTATGCATATAACAGGAGTGTGTCTATGATTAGGTTAACGTTTTTTGGGAACTATGTATTTAGCTAGGCTTATAGCAGTTTCTTATCATTCATTACAGAGGACATTTCGGGTTCAGAGTTCAGAGTGACTTGGTTTATCTGTTCTTCAGACTTCACTTAGTCCTATTACATCTCACTTGATATTATTGAATTCTTCGATTAGTTCTACTAATTTCATTATAAAATATTGGGTTCTGTTAGTTTTCCCCTTATCAGTTTTATCTTATTATTTTTTATTTTATCCAAATCTCGTAATGGAGCTGACAAGTTTAGCCTTGTCAGATCTTAAGCTGTGGAAACGTGATGCGCTGATGGGAAGTGAAGTTAACCTTTTAGTAGAAAAACTGCTGGAAACACGTGCTGTTCTGTTCAATTTCTACACTTCTAAACGACGTTAAGAGTCAACTAGAAATAAACGTAATTATGAACGAAATGGCGTTTCACATTCGTGTTAGTGAAAAATTAATTTATTTTGGATTTAGCATATTACGGCAAACCCTTTTACACCAATAAACGAAGAGTTTACGTTCAATTTCTAAAAATAAACATGAATTATCGATCCATCTGCAAGAACACCGTCGATTCTCTCTCGACTCTTTCCAATTTTAGTTTGGTGTGATGTATTTTGTTGACAAATCCACGAGTGCGCATTGAAATTTTCTCACACATTTTCCGCAAGACTTTTCTCTTGGCTTTCCTGCCGCCTCGACGTACCGGTGGTGACCTTTCGAAGGGAGAGAAGGGCGATACGGAAAATCGATGGGATGTGCTGGAAGAGGCTCGTTGATTTCGATATAGAATGAGTGGAAAATTCAATTTTATCATTCAATTACGTATTACGAATAAAAGCGTTCTTATTGATTACGGTATTTTCCTTGCATCGTTATTGTAATTTCGTATTAGGTTGTTGCTATCTTTAGACTTTAGGTGCGTCGTTAGCAGTTATTCGGATATAGTGTGTTGTATAAGACCTTTCTACGGTGCAGAGATGTGGAGTTACATTGGAGTTTATAGTAAGTTTAGCGTTTTTAATGTTAGAAACTTTGAGATTTTGATATTCCACTCTATGTTGGGTTTTATCTTTCGCTACTTACTATCAGCGGTGTTCAAAAACTGCCAATTATTTTATTAATTCACCAAGTAATGCCTTTATTGATATTAGTTTATACAGTACGTAGCTACAAAATGGGATGTACACGTCAATAACTTAAGCTACACAGTAAAAAAATATTTTAAAGAGTATTGTAACGAAATTTCCCTAAGCCGGCCCTGGTTTCATTCCAGTACGACATCGATCGCTTTTAGGACAAGAAATTGATCTCGAAATGGCTCGACAGCTGTAGAATTGATGATGAATTGTACGAGAGTTTTCGATACAGGTTTTAAAAGGAGCGACTCATAATCGCGGCATTTAGTTAGTGCAGCGAAGAGCTTATGTAGAATTGTTGTGATATTCGAATCAGATGTTGTATATATTTGATGTAAATAAAAGTTCTAGAAAGTGCTTGTGAATATTAGTTTTTTTTAATTTTAATTGAACCCACGGAGTATATAACAGTATTAAAAACACTAGAAAAACAACCCTTACACCAAAAATAAATCTTTATTTCCTCGTGCAGCCGCATTTATAATCCTTGTCTGTTGCTCTCAGTTTATTCGATTTTTACGGTGAATAATTTCGAGAGAATTCCTCTTTTAGCAATCTCAAATCAAACGATTTAATACTGCCAACCTTTAATTTTGAACGTTCCGATTGGAGTCTCTTCTCCATGTTATGGATTCAGTCGAGCCAAGTTTACCACCTTCATCTTGACCCTCTGATTCCGGCGAATGCGACCACAAGTCGTTGATCCTTTTAACAACTTCATATGGCCCATCCCAAGCTGGTGTGAGCTTTGGAAACTTGCTCTTACTCCTTTGGGGGTTGTATAGGCAGACTCTTGGAACCCGACTTGAATTTGCCGTGAGATTGTAGCAAGTCTTCATCGATCGTAGGTTGCCAACATCTGCGTCCGGGCTAGTTCGTACGTAGCCAGCATGCTTTGTCGGAGTTGGTCAGGCAAAATCGTTAACTTCATTGAACTCTTCTGGTGAGCCGAATCCAAATCACATGGTAGTTTTAGCTCGTTTCCGAATAGGAGTCAGTCGGTCAGACCTTTTCTGTTGTGAACGGCTGAGCGATAGGCCAACAGAAATAGGGGAATGTGCTCATGCCAATCATGCTGCTTATTGCTGACGAACTTGAATAGATATTATACCAAGGTCTTGTTGAATCTTTCCACCATTTCGTCCGATTGTGGATACATGGTTTTCGTTCAGAGACTTTCTTACATTCAAAGTTAATACGAATGTAACTCCAACGGAACACCAAAACTGCTAAGTAGCTCTTCCACCAATACCATGATTGCCTCCTGATTGGGTATGACGTATGCCTCAGGCCATTTACCAAAATAATCCATGGCGACCAGGATGGATTTGGTACCCTTTTCAGACTCAGGAATGGACCAGCGGCATCTATAGCTATTCTTTCAATGAGTTGTACTGCTGCATTCTGCCTTTTGTCATGGTTTCGGGCCCTTACTGGCTGCACAGATGTTATATTTCCGGCATCAGGCTCTAACGTCTTCGAACTAATACCCAGTAATATCGTTGGCAAAATTTATCGAGTCTTATTCAGGCCTAAATCATCTCTAGTAATCCCATTATTTCCTTCAAGGTACCTTTTTCTTTGGAACTATTTTTTTTCTTTTGTTAGTCGATCCATTTTTTTTAATTTTGAATTGTACCCAAATTTGCTCAAATGTGGACAAAAAAATTTGTTTAAGAAAATCTATTTTACTTAACTACGATCGTGTAATAGGCCGCTCCGGGTACTTCATATTAAACAATTCGCAAACTTCAGATTGTGTTCGAGTTCTGTCGCCATATCCTACCATCGTCAAAATTTCTATTCGCTGCTTTGCAGTTAATTAAACACGCCATATTTTGAAACTTTGCAACTGCACTTGACAACTACTTATTTATGTAAAGTTTCTATGGAAATAAACAAGTGTTAAAAACTCCAGCATTAAAAAAAAGAGTTTCCATTCGTGCGACTAAAATACCGCCAACAATTATAAAAACCAGACGTAACTAAATAGGTTCAAACCAACAAACACCTTATTTTTACCGTTGTTTTGTTAAGTTTAGAAAGAAATGTAATTTGGTAATAACTGATAATTTTCGGTTTAGGACATTGTACATGAATAATACTTATAATTCAATAGAATTCAAAAATAAAATAAAACAAATAATGTTTCCATTTGAAAACATGGAAATTGATGGTCGCAATTTATTTCTGACCCACCCTGTATAAATGAGTTTATCATCACAATACCCGCAGCCCAAAAAAAAGGCGAAATGTTGTCCGAAGGATTCGTGGCCTTTTTTCAATGTCTAAGTGTTTATTGGGAAATAACAAAAAACTGTATATTCAAGTTCGGGGTCTAGATCAGACCCCGTTGTCAATGGCTAAGAAACTACAACTGGATTAAAAAGATACAATTCCAAGATGTAAATTTAAATATTTGACAATGTTTATTTTTTCTATTTTTTTATTTTTTTTTATAAACATTGTCAAATATTTAAATTTACATCTTGGAATTGTACCTTTTTAATCCGTAGTCTTAGCCATTGACAACGGGGTCTGAACCGTCCCCCGAAACCTTTGGAATATACAGCAATTGTGTGGTGCTATTTCCTAAACACTTCATAAATGCCAACCCACGCGTCCACACTGTATATCTACTTTAATTTTATTGTATTTGTGAAAAATAAAGTTGTGAATAAATATATATTCAAGTTAAACAAAGTAAAGTACATCAGAAAGTACTTGAAAAATCGCATTTTTTAATTTTAGGGGTTATTTTTGTTAGATTTTTGCACAAATAATGAATTAATTTTATTATCTAAATTACTTTTCCAAGTCGCGTTTTTTTACAAATAATCTAATCCTCGATAGCAAGTCGATAAAATAACAATTTAGTGTATTTATTTTTCTGAAATAGTTTTCAGTTAAACTTTTTTTTTAAACATGTTTTAAATCATATTTTTATTTATACGTCCATTATATCTGTTGAACATACGGAGGAATTCCGAATGTGCTCCCCTCGCTATCAACAGCGTTCAAATATAATTTCCCACCCGTTAACGGACAGTTGATCAAAACGGAGCTGTCATCCGAGACTCCTAACTCCTGGCGGCGGTTCTGCCCTGCCGGTCGGTGAAAGGGACGACTTTAACCGAGTTTCCCACCGTCTGACGGTCGTTGGGGTGTCTGGCGAAACCGGGAAAACCGACGACTTGACTAGCGCAGGAAATCTCTGTGGGAGAAAATACGCACTCTCCGGCGGCTCGGGTCTCTTGTGCTCTGCTCTATATAGAGCCCTGCCACGTGGCGTTGTTGAACTTATGCTGTGAATGATCCGACATTTTTCTCGCCGCTTTTCCCACTCGAATTACACCGTTGGAGACCTTTGGGTTTCGTGGTTTTTTCATCAAATTGATCGTTTACCCCTAATTTTTCGATTAAATTGCTGTGAATGTATTGTAGGCCAATGTATCAATTCATTTTTTGATATTTGTATTTTAAATTTAACAATGTTAGATTAATAACACATTCCTACGTTTTTCTAAACTTTCGGTGCATTTCTTATCTCAAAATTGGCTCGCTTGTGGCTATAACCTCATCATTGGAGCAAAAACTATCACTGGAGCCTACTTTTTTTAGCTCTGTGAATAGGTAGAGGTCAGATAGGGTCATATCTGGTGAATATGGACGTGTGGAAGTAATTCCAAAAGCAAACTGACTTCATCGACTCGTGAATCCGTCTTGATGAAAAAGCGTCATTCATGCGATTCTGGTTCTTTGGAAAAATGCCTATGAGCAACATCTGTGCTTATCCCAAAATACAGAGGTCGTCTTGCTGACTGTTATGTCGTCAAACGCTTTGGTCGGCTTTTGCCTTCTCCCCTCCACTGGACTGACGCTGTTTTCGACTTCTGAGTACAGTGATGAATCCATGTTTCATCCAGTGTTATGTACGGAATCAAAAAATTTATTTATCACGCTTCCAACAACGCTTCTACATAATTCCCAGATTTTTTTTGGATATTTTTGGACATAGCCTCAATCTATTGCCGAGCACTTCAGAGCGTAACTACACTATTTAAATTGAAACCATGAAAAAATATTTTATTTATGATTTTTATTTTGAATAATTTTATTTATAATTTAAAATTTGACCTATTTTGCCTTTTATCTTCCAATCTACAGAGCCTCAAAACCCAGACAGTAGATTATAAAAGACTTCTATGAAATTTTATTAGTAGATATAATAAAACTCTAATGTTAATTTTTGGGGCCCAAATTAGAAAATTAAATATTCTGATAAAATTCCAGCGAGTCCTGAAGCAGATAAAATAAAATGTCTATGTGTGGAAAATCAACGTGTATATTTTTTATAAAATTGAAAACGCTTCCTTTAAAAGATATAAGGGTAAATATAAGAAAATGCACTCATTCCCTGCTTGTCTGAAAGTGGAATATTAGAATCTTGAAGGTGGTACTGAACCCTAAGTATGCAAGTCCAACTCGCACTTACCAAATTATTTTAAAGTTGGTACTACCGAAAAACAAACACGGGATGACATTGACTGCGCCATCTATGTGTCAGTCCCGAGACAAGGTGTATTGAAATATTTTCAAGTTTTAATATTCGTCAGATACTTTCGAAGTTCAAAAATTAAAACATATATAGAGTATCATCTCATCAAATTCTGAAACTTTTAAAAGCTTTAGTTGAAAAGTTTTGCAGCGGCAAACTATCCTTTATTTGAATAATATTTTATGAGCAAATGGAGATAAAAATGACACTTAATTTATTGCTAACTTCGTTCAAAACGATAAACATACAATTTTACTGATAGTAGGTCGATGGCTAAAGTGTAATAATAAGGCGTTCCAGGTTCTGGTGCTAGGGATGGTTTATAGGCATTATAATACAGCTATTACAATATTAAAATAGACTTGTGGGTATTTACAGAAACTCCCACCGTTTTACAAAAAATGCTTTCCTTTCCTCTTAAAATTGTTTAAAAATATTCTTGCTTTTTCCATTTTTTAGGCGAGATGCCTGTCTCCAGTCGTTGTAAACAATACAAATGATGGATTTTTAAATTTCCAATACAGCTCAGGTCATTCATTCGTGAGAAAAGTGTTATTGCAGCTCCCCCAAGTAGGAGAGCTTAAGTTTTTGGGTGGATGAAGCACAACATTAAACCTCGTAATAACACTTACTAGTTTAATGGATATCGTAACTGAAACTAGACAGCTTTACAACTTACTTTTTAATATACTTTTTAAAATATAATCGGACTTATGAGT
This sequence comes from Octodonta nipae, assembly GCA_034190945.1. Taxonomy (NCBI): domain Eukaryota; kingdom Metazoa; phylum Arthropoda; class Insecta; order Coleoptera; family Chrysomelidae; genus Octodonta; species Octodonta nipae. Next base: position 92,604,925 of record CM067222.1, read on the forward strand.
ACAATATATTACAAGTATAATTAACAGTTAATCATTGATATAATTTTTTATTTTATTTATAGACGTGATTCTTTATTTTTTAGAGTGTAATTAATTCTGTTTTATTCTTTTCAGGTGAGTATGTTTTCTGGGTCCTAGTAGCATGCCACTATGTGAGTATAAAAACTTTTTACGAAAGGGAATAATTAAATTGTTGCTTACAATCAGAAATGAATTCTTGAAAAATACCGAGTCGCTGAAACTGAAGGATCATTATTTGTGTACTTAGTATAATCTAGTTCAGAAGTTTTCCCTGTATTGAATACTGTTTTTGTTCCAGGCATTGCTGTCTATTGCTATAATTTTCATCGTCTCTTTGTATCCATTTGTTTTGTTTCATTTAGCCATTATTCCGTATTCTACCGCTTAGCTGCTTTATTTATTTTTCCTATGTCCCTCATTTTAGTTATTCTGTTTGGGTTCGTTCGAATAACATCTATCTGTACTAGTTGGTCTTTCAAATGGTGCTTCATTAGTACCATCCATTATGTTATGTACTTTATTGTATATAGCGACTAATTTTTACATCTTTCTCTTAATTTATTATGGTTTAATAATACTGTTTTATTATAATTATAATATATATTCTTGTGTAGTTATTTGCTCTATTTTCTAATTTTGCGTCTATTTTTCTGTCATCTGTTAGAGTTCTCCTCTAGATATTTAAAGACTGTCATTTTTCTAGATTATAGCAAGAAAGTCAGAAAGAATAGTTTATTTAGCAAAAGATAAAAATTAACATTCGTATAGTTTAGAAAAGTATCTATCGAAAAACTTAATGCTAATCTGTTGTTTTTACATATAGCGATTCAGAGTGATTAACATTTTATGTTTGACTTCAGGGAATCGTAAAGATTCGAATCCAAATTGATTTATTGTTTCCCATATCCAAAACGATACTGTTTCAGTATCGTGCATTTTAGGAAGTTGTAATCATGTCAGATGGGCCTTGCTCTAAATAATACCAAATATTTCTTCAATGACAGTGAATAACTGCTATTTTACTGTTTATCTTTATTATATACCTAAAAATGATTTATCTATTAAGATTTGTAAATTATTTATCGTTCGGAGGTACAGGGTGTGTCGCGTGTCACTGTATTTAAATAGATGACGTAGAGATAGTTGTAGAAAGTGAATGTTGTCAGGTCTTTTTAAAGTAATTATTCATGACGATTTCGAAATAAAAGAATATATTTTTCTTTCATTTCGATATCTAAATAGTTGTTTAGTTAATCTTAATATATTTCATCAAGTCTATGACAATATTATGGAAATTAGTTTATTAGAACATTTGAATACTGAAACATAAAGAAAATTAGAAAATGATCTGCATTAACCTGCAAATTACACAGGACGATGGTATTTGAGGAGTAATATACTTTCCACAAAACTTACGACAAACGTGTATACAGCCACATCATAAGTTTGACATGTTTTGTAATTCTTGCTACTGCTGGTAAAAACATTAATAAGTGCTTATTGAATTAACAATTTTAAACATGAAATAATTAAAAATAAAAAAAATCTTTTAAGCTGTTACCATACTCAAAACAGTCTTAACAAGTAAAAAGATTTTAATGTAATACGAGGGCTGCCTTTTATATTTCGGGATTAGAGAACAAAAATAAATATTAATCATCGAAAATCGCTTTATTGTTTTTCAAAATATTTCCCATGAAGATAATAATTTGCAGACTTCTTTGTGTAATAATGTTATAATAAAGTGTATTCTTAGCTGTATAGTGCTACTAGTACAAAAAATCCACGCCTAATGTTCACTAGAAGGACTGCTGCCGTGTTTGTTTAAAATAAAGTCAACGAGAAGGTTTGGGAAAATTTATAACCATTGAGTCGTTTTAACATAAAATATTATCTGCAACAGTTTGCTAACAGTAAAGAAGAAAATCATGACAGAAGTATGTGCTTACAATCGAAGGTCGAAGAATTGGGGTGAGACTTAAATACTCATGATTTAAAAATTAAGTGAAACAATGTCATAAGGTGGTGACAGATGTCAGTCTATATAGGCTATAAAGAAAATACATGTCGTTATGTAAAGAAGGACTCGTGAGAAAATCACAAGATTGGGTGCCCTTTTTAACGAACGTAAATATAGATGGATGGTTTACTTTCTGTGGTGAATTAACGACATAAAAAGTCACAAAACTTGCCTTCACAAATTGAATGTTATTATGCTGTTACAAAAAAAATTACCATTGACAAGCTGATTAATGCAAATGAATTTACTAACTTTTTTTTGCATGCGTTTGAACCAATTGTCGAAGCACTTTTTGCACTCTGATTGAAGTATCTCCAAAACATGCATTCTGAACGCAGCAACCGCTTCTTCAGGTGTCGAAAAACGTTGACCTCTCAGTTTGTTTTTTACATACGGGAATAAACAGAAGTCATTTGGTGACAAGTCGGGACTATACGGCGGATGACTCATCAAATCGATGTTTTGAGTGGTCAAAAATGCAGTTGTTTAAGCCGATGTGTGAGAGCTCGCATTGTCGTTGTAAAGAGTGATCCGTCTTCGGCGGTTGGTTTCCTCATTTCTTGGAAACAACTGGCAAACAAATGGTTGTGTACCACTCAGAATTGACTGTTCTGCCTTGTTCTAGTGGTACGGTTGCGACATGTTCAGTTTTTCCGAAAAAACAGGCGATCATTTGCTTGGAAGTGCTTGTGCGCGAACAATTTTTGTTGGATTCGGCTCATCTTGAAACACCCATACAGTCGACTGCTGTTTACTTTCGGGCTCATACGCGTAAATCCACGATTAATCACCTGTCACTATGTCATAAACGTGTTTTGAAGCACCGCGATCGCTTTTTTTGAGCTTTTCTTTCGACCAATCGACAGGAGCCTTTTTTTGAACGATTGACAAATTGTGTGGGATCCAACGCGAACAAATTTTTTTAACATTTAAATGTTTATGCAATATTGAATGTATGCTGGTCCCACTAATGTGTAAGATTGACTCAATCACACGATAGGTCACATGACGATCTTGCAATATCAGTTCGCGCACAGCATCAATGGTTTCCGAAACAACAACTGTTTTTGGACGACCTTCACGAAATTCGTCTTGGTGTGAACTACGACCTCCATTGAATTCACCATACCATCGATAAACAGTAGTCCTTGATGGAGTTTCATCGCCAAAAATTAAATGTTCATGACTCATTTCCACGTGAATTCGCATTTCATGATTGGCTGACATGAATCCTTTAAGTTACTACTGTCAACAACACATAGCTCTCGTATGTCAAAACGTTCTAAGCCTTCGTATAACATCAAAGTAAACTAAAAACTACGTTATTATAGAGCGGTTCAGTTGTCAGATCGCAACCTAGGGTTGTCCAAAGATCCCGAAAAATAAATCAACAGCCCTCAAGATCGTAAGTAGTTCTCTCTTATCTACTTGCTTTGACAAACAAAACTATGAAATGGCCAAGGAGAAATCGAAGGGTCAAATAGGTATCTTAGTTAGAAAACTATGCTCTTCTCTTCTTGATAACAATTATTACTTTTTTCGTTACTTATTTTTCAAAACATTGCGCTTGATTTTTGTATATAATTTATTTATATATTAACTAAATAATGTAGGGGCGATGAAATTAAAAAAAAATATATAGTAAAATTGCCTAATTTTATAAATTTTGCTTTTTAATATATAACAACTGTGTTCCTTTAGTTAGAAGCCAGTAAAAAATCTTACTATACATTAAACATAGTTAGCAACACTTTATATAATGTAACGATAAAAATGGCCAGGAGTATGAGGATGATAAGATAATCGTCTTGAAGCTCTATTTTTGTGTATGTGTTATTTAATAAAGATTCTTTAATGAATAATGTGTTCCGTTTTTAGATATTTCACCGTTTGCTAGAAAACGAGAGATCTGGGACACCCTGCTTATACATATTATATCTCGTAAACCTATTTAGATTTGTTGCTAAGTTCAGCACAAAAAAAATCACTTATAAAATCATAATTAGTTTTACAAAAATGTTTTTTAGCGCGAAATTAGTACATTTTGTTAGGTTTGTCTAAAATCTGGAGACACGGTAAATTCGTATTGTTATACTAAAATTACAAATTTATAGAGATGTTTACAATTATTTGGCCTCAAAAAAGTTGTCACATTTATTACTGTTTTATAAAAATCCAGTTATAAATGAAATAAATGTGTAGCCCTTTCTTCTAACGATATTGTTGGATGCTGTTTTCCGCTTCCACAGCGCCATTTCCGGATTTTCGCTGTCAAGAACGTGTGCAGATACATGTGAGAGTCAGACGGGAACATTTGCTGCAGCATGTAGGCGAATAGATCGCACGCAAACCCGCAGTAAAGGGTAGAAGTGACGAATTCTCCCGAAGGGAACTTGCTGGAATCCAGAATTTCTGGATAAAGGGAGGATGTGCCACGCCCTAACTATAGCATCTCAGTGCCTGCCTGAGGATTCGGCTATTATCCGGATTGTCTGGACAAGCTGCTTGACGCTCACCTCGCCGATGTACATCGTCCTTGTTTTTATTCAGATCCCCTTGGCTATTGTGATCGATTTATACGAATAATTCGATGTTTTACTTATATGACATACCTATACAGTAAAAAGTTTATACGTAAATAGATTTTGAGTGCACCTACTTCCATATTTTGCATGTTTCTAAAGGTACATTCTTAAAGTAGAAAACTAGAAGTGTTTGTTAAACACCAAAAGTGATTCCACTGTTTTTACATTTTTTAATAAAGTAAAATATCTAATAAGTGTCCAAAATCGTTGGGAATTGTAATAATAGACCAGTTTCCATATTTTTTTATACCAAAAAAAAATAGTAGGATGAAACCCATTGGAAAAGTAAAAAAATACAACACCTGTAAAAGAAAAAAATAATTTACGGGTGATGTGCTGTCAGGACGTGAGAGGGAGTGGGGTTTTAAGGGTAAAAACGGTTTATCTCAATTTCCGGCAAAACTACAAATGGGAAAAAGTAAGAGGTTATTTCACTCGATTGGTAGTTGCAGTTCTCAATATAGTGAATTAGCCTCTTGCCCTCACTATTGCCCTCTCTTTCTAACCTTGGCACGATATTAGTGCATTGCAGGCTACCTCCAGAAGGTGTATGCTCTAAGCTTAGAACTTATGCTGCAATATCGTGCCAAGACTAAAAAGAGAGGGCAATAGAGAGACCAAGACGCTATTGCACTTAATTGGGAGCCGCTTCCAATGAAATACGTCCAACATGTCGTCCATTGACTGCTTCCCATAGAGCTATTATACGTAGAGTGAATTAGGTATGGGCGTTACTGTAAGTGGCAGTGTAATAACAATAGAAAGAGAAAGACAATATCAGGGAGCGCTTGCTATGTCTCTACCCTACCAATAGTAGGCGTCACCACTGACACTGACCAATCTCTTTCTATTGATATTACATGAATTCCGCTACTTCACGTGCTCTACAGAATACTGTAGAGCACGTGAAGTAGCGGTTAATATAACCTCTTTGCTGCTTCCACCCACCAAATACAAGTTACTGCGTCTATTGCCCTCTCTCTTCTAGTCTTGCCACAATAATTGCTTGTATTTCTGCAATGCACAAATATCGTAGCAAGGCTAGAAAGAGAGGGCAAGAGGCTAATTCACTCGATTGGGAACTGCAACTACCAATCGAGTGAAATAGCCTCTTGCTCTCTCTATTGCCCTCTCTTTCTATTCTTGGCACGATATTTGTGCATTTTGGCTACCTCCAGAAGGTGTATGGTCTAAGGATACCTACAGAAGAAGTATGTGCTTTAAGTTTGAATAGCGCATTTAGTTTAGTTTCACGGTTGACAGTAAACAGCAGATTGCAAGTTGTGTTTTGTGTTGTAAATTGAAGTTAAAAAGTTGTTGTTATTAATGAATAAAGTTGTATTATTAATTGGAGGACTAGTGCCTAATTATTCTGTTTCCTAATTTCACTGCAGATGTTATGCTCTTGTATTAGTTTTGGACATCTCTTGTGAGGGTATGATTAATTTTGGAGTTTCTCCCACTATTTTAGTATTGGTATGTTATCATAAGTTTTTTGTAGGTTTATAAATACCAAGTGTACAAGTCTATTTCTTCCTGTTTTCTTTTCTATTACTTGCTTCAATGAGAATCCTGAACCTTCCAGCACCAAACCCACTGTTCTTCTTCGTAGTTATTATATTCGTCTTCTATCATTTTCCAGATTATTCTAGCATATATTCTGCTGATTGTTCTTCTTCAGATTTCGGGTACTTTTTCCTAATTGATATAATCTGTATATGTGTAGTAACTTTGCGATATTATCGGTGTTTTTTAGTTGTTTCACTGTTTTTTTATCAGAAGTGTATTTGGTTATACTTTTTCTCCGTTATATCTATCGAATCTTTTAGTTATATCCCGGTATATCTTCGGTAAGTAGTGTTGCGTAATATTAAATACATCCAAGTGTAGGTAGCAACTGTTGAATTATCAAGAAATAACACATAAGTAAGTACAGAGAGTGATTATCAACTACGTCAGATTTTTTTTTTGGAAAATCACTGAAAAACAACAAGTTGTGTGGTGTTATTTCTCAAGGGAACGTAAAAATAAACTAGAAGTTACCATAAATAATCTTAAAGACTCCGAATTTGAAGTTGAAACGTTTATAATAATAAATTTATAATGCACCTATTTGTATACAGAAAGTCTAGTTGATCATATTGTAATGTTTTTATTTTCACACTCGGGTTCAGTTCAGTTCTCGGATTTATTTATAAACACAGCCCAACTCACTGTAATTTATTATTTATATTCACAGAACTATTTACAAATGATCTTAACTATACGGCTGTCGAATACTGAATGAATCATATCGCCACCTGTCCGTATTTATATATTTCTCTCGGAATTCTCTAGTAGGTCAACAAGTCGTCGGGAAATGTGTTCTCGAAGATTCGAGAAGTTCCTGCCGGCCTCGGTTCGACAAGCCGAGTTCCACGAAATCGGATGAAGGCCGATTGAACCAGCTATCGGATGAATTTTTTCTCGCAGAAAATATGTGAAACTTTGTAAAGGACAATCAGAAATCCGTACAATTTTTCGAAATAGCTCTACTATAATTAGTCTCCATTACAATTTCACATACTTTAGCAGGTAGAATACTCAAAAATCCTTCTGAATAATTATTTTTCAGTTAGCTGTTAAAATCCTCTAAAATTAGAAAAAAATACGAAAGAAATTAACTACGCGGCAACACCGCAATGAAATTTAACATAATGGTTATAAGAGTAAAGCCCATCTTCCCAGTCAAATTCGATTATGCAATATACAAGGTGTCCTATTAAAATACCTATTTTAACGTATAAATTTGTGATTTCCTCTGTATAGGTAATATTATTTTGTGAATTTGTGAACCTCGTAACGTTACTGTAGGCAGTCCCTCTATATCATTTACTGTTTAGGGCGTACACCTAATTGAACGCTCCCTGTATATAATAACCTTGAATATCAATATCAACAGTACCTAGTTAATAGAAATTTCCTTTGATTGAGTGCACTAATCGATGATAATAATAACCTTCAAATTTGGATAATTTATTTTTGCTTTGGTTGATTAGATAAGAAAACAATACCGATCACCATGACAGCTTGTTGCTTAATAATTAATCCCTTACAACATCAACAAGAACTAAACAACTATTTTTTCGTGTGTGATGTTTTTAATATAGCCAATGCAAATTTAACTCGACTCTCCGAGTTTTCAAGTGGAACTGTGCTGTTGGTTGTATAATTGAGGGGTCGGAACGGGTGGTGGCGGTGTGGGGAAGTGGGTGGCACGATGGGGGACGGGAAACCGGTCCAAAGCCCCTAGAGTGGTTCCCTTTTCGATCAATGTGAATACGAACACGCGAAATAGCTCTCTCTAGATGACGTAACAACTAGAGGACTTCTACCACCACTTCCGCTTTACACCCAGGACCAAGGCAGGGCGGCCGCCATGATGGTTTGGTTTTCGCGGTTTTTATCGGAATATTCGAATCGTTTTTGTTACGTGATACGGAGTGAAACACAGAAAAAAATTAAGGCAGGAGTTTCGGTGCCTAACGCCGTCATAAGTCTTGATACTTAATTCAGAATGAATTCAGAATAGTGGACAATGTTTAATAGTTATTTCATTTAAAGTGTAAACAAGTATTTCTTCTGCAAGAATCACGTAATTTTGTTAGCTACTTTTATAAAGGAGGTTTACTAAAAAATGACTTAGAATAGTTTTCGCACCCTCTTCAAAAATAGCTCAAAATATCACCATAGTAACCATAAAAATAATGAATCTATTTAATTTCATTAAAACTCTAGCAAATAAATATAGTCCAGTTAATGAAGGCAAAAAACGGTAATACTGGGTAATTTGTCCAAGCATCAACGATTTTCCTAAAAATTTGGATTTAATTTCTAGTTACCCTCTACTTTAAAGCTGACCCTGTGCCAGGGTTGTTTTTTTCTCGGGGTCGGGATGCTACCCTTTCTCAAGGGGTGAAAAATATATGAAAAAATCCGAATAAATTAACTAATTTTAAGCAACTTTTTTCCATAAAGTTTTTTCTAAACTCAATTATTTCCGAGTTATAGTGAAAGTATCGATTTTTCTACAATAAAAAAAGTTTCCATACGTTTTTTTCGTAAATAACTTTAAAAATATGCACTTTAAGAAAAAAATCATTTGGCTCAAAAATGTAGCTTATAGAAAAAATTGTGTTTATGGTTTCTGTAGAACCAATACAAACTCAGTTATAGCTTGTTGAAATTTTGTTTTTATTTGTCAAAAAAAATAACTGAAAAACAATGCATTTTTAATTAAGTGAGTTATGACATAATACATATACAAATATACAAATAAATATACAAATCACCATTTGTTGTTTTTTTATAAGCTAAAACCTCATGTAAATTGAAAATGTATTTAACCCTTATTTTTGAAAGGGCTTGAGCTGAAAACTTTAAACGGTCAAATCTAACTTAATTTTTACCCTACAACAAACATATAAATTATTTTAAAAAACCTACAATTTTGTACTCTACAAAATTTTGCCTATCTCTCATAGTTTTTAAGTTATTTTGAAAAAAAATTAATTTTTAGCAAAATTACAAAAAAAACAATATTCTCTTGAGACTCGACTTTTTCAAAACTACTTACTTTAAACCGGTTAAACTTTCTGAGCTTATTTGAAATAAGTAAGTCAAGTGATATGTGAAGTGGTAGCAATTAATTTCAACTGAGCTGGTATTAGGGGTAATCTGTACATTTTTTGTCAAAACTTTATTTATGTTAAAACTCACTCATTTTACATTTTATAAAAAACCAAATAAAATGATTATTTAAGCACTTTGAAAAAGTATTTATAAACTTTTTCTCGAAAAATGCGTTGTTTTTGAGTTATTTCACGATGAACCTTTCAATTTTTGTTTTGGCATATAAAAATAAAATTTCGATCCCTATGTATTGGTTGTACAGAAACTACAAACCCATTTTTTTTTGTTTTTTTTTATAAGCTACATTTTGGATTCAAATGATTTTTTTCTTAAAGTTGCATATTTTTATAGTTATTTTCGAAAAATCGTATGAAAACATGTCTTTTTAGCTGAAATATTGATGATTTCACTTGCGATTACTCGAAAAGAATCGACTTTCAGAAAAAAAAATTATGGAAAAAGAGTTGCTTAAAAAATTAGTTAATTTATTCATTTCCGGAGTATTTCATATATTTTTTACCCCTGATGAGGGGTAGCATCACCCCTGGGAAAAAGCAACCCACGGCACAGGGTCAACTTTGAAGCATAGGGTAAGTAGTACTCAAATCCAAATTTTGGATGCTTGGACAAATGGGGAAAATGGTCATTGGCTGGACTAGTACAGATTTTAAGTTTCTTAGCTTCAAGATGAAATACAGGAAAACGAAAGTTAGTTTTTCTTTTTACTTTTTTTTAATTAAAAAGGAAACAATAAGTAAATCTGTAACCCTTAAAATAATATTCACAATGTTCTGACATGTTGATCCACAAAACATAAAGATTGTACAGCTGTTTATATTGGACAAACTGGCAGCAATATCAAATGCCGATTACAAGAACATAAACATTATCTTTTGAACAACAAGTATAAAAACCATCTTAGCTTCAAGATGAAATACAGGAAAACTAAAGTTAATTTTTCTTTTTACGACTTTAATCGACAATTTAGAAATATTTCAATTTAAAATGCCCTTTGGCCTGGTCCGATGTCTCATTGCCACATCATGAAATTTAATTACCTATCCACAATTAAACTACACGTGTTCAACAATTTAGGTTAGGCCTGTTTCAATGGATTGGAAGTTTTCCGGACTGTTTTACCGTATCTGCTGCAGTAGCAGATTTGAAATATTGGTTGGTATTGTATGACCCGTTCTTCTGAGACCAAAGCATGCTCAGCAACAGCAGATTGTTGGGGTTGCAACAAACGTCAATTACGTTTCTGGTCGGAAACACGAGTATTGACACTACGCTGTGCATTACCAATAATATCTACTTCGGCAAAAAACATGGTATTCTGTAGATTCCAGATGAAGATAGAGAGGCACAGGGATCAAGGAGAAGAAAGTGTGACGCGAAGTCGTTTCGCAGGCTTGTAAATTGTTTTGACATGGTGTGTTCTGAGTAGTTTCCCAATATGGTCTGTAGTGTTTTTATATGGGGCAAGTAGGTTGTACCCAAGTGCTGAGATGACGGTTACTCTTTTATGTGCTTTATAAATTCTTCTTATCTCATGGCCTGAGTAACCATTCGCATGGAATGCACGGTCTAAATTTCTTAAACTCTGTTTGCTCGGTCCACAAGAGTCTGTATACCTTGTGGCCAAGTGTATCATTGCGATTTTTCATAACTAGAACATTTAGAGGCGCCATTTCTCAATTTATTTCCTTCTTCATTATCAGTTGAACCAAATTATTCAAACTCAAATTACGTGTGAATTCCAATAGTAGATATATCTTGTCCGTGACTCCAAGGATGTCATCTACATACGTAACACGGAGATAACACAAAGGCTAGAAAGAGGCAGTGTTCCAAAGTTTTGATTCCAAGTTTTCCATACAAAAATTAACGATGACAGGACTAAGAAGACTTCCCGTGGCCACGCCATCCACTTGCTTATAAAATTCCTGATTCCATTAAAAATATGTTGTGGTAAGGACATATCGAACCGATGGAATGGTCGTTTTGCAGGTGCTGAATTGTTTAAAGACTCAATTAATGTAGGGGTGGTGCTAGTAGCTCGCCTTGCCAGTATAAAATTATGTCCTGGTTACACAGTTGGCTTCGCATTTGGCATAGTCAGTTATTGCAGCTCAGTTGCTCGCGTTCGGGTGCGAATGGGTGAGCATCTGCAACATTATATGTTTTAACTGATTGCAAAAAGATGCGCATACACACGCTTGCAGTAGCTGTATCTTTCACGTCAGCTCCATGGACTGCAGTGACAGGGCGAGGAGCTGCAATGCGAGTAAACAACTTGCTGTCTGGACTCAATGGTCAACATGAGTTCAGGAAAATATCAGTTACTGACACCGACACCAGAATCGAAACTGAGCCTTTGACACCCCTTTCAACGAAATATTACGGGCAGTTATAATATTCTGATGCAGTTTCATCAATCTCATAATTGAGCCTATGCAAGCTGGTTTCCACAGAGTCAGCTGACTGGCAAGTTGGCGTATACAGAGTAGCTGTATGACAGCCATTGTGTGAAGTTATTGTACGTTTCGGTAGGCCAGCAGTAGACGTCTGAGCTACCACATATTATGTCTTCACTGTCCACTACATCACACGCCAGTGGTTCCCTGACAACTCGTACTATTGCTGATTTTACATGGCGCATCCTTGTGAGTAGACAGTTACTGTCTATTAAAACTCGCAAGCAAGTTACTGACATATAGAGAAGAATAGGAACGAGTGTGAGGGGGAGGATGGAAAGCAACTGTACATTGGATACAAAAAAAATGCTGTAGTAGCTTGTATGCCAGCTACAATGGCAGTGGCTATTCTACTATTTAGAAAATCAAAAATGCTTTTTTTAATCGTTCAATGTCTAGTTTTTAAATGTCTGAAAATTGATTTCTGTCTTCAAATAAAGCTTTCTAAGGTTAGTAATTGTTGGATCATTATTCCTGATGGAAAGTACCAGCAACTTGTCTGGCTAGTATACTGTTACTGTCTAAACTAACCCACAACCAGCTTGTAGGTTAGTTTAGACGTGACCCCGACAGTAATATAGAAAAGGCCAACTTCGACATCTTCATCTCAACGAAATATTTTAATACTGAAAAATCAGTGGATCTGTTGATTTAATCATTTGTTACTAACCTGCCTGATCGACTGATTTCTACTGAAGAATGTAAACTATTCGCCATTTACAAATTTTATTAAATGAAACGTATTTGAAAATCAAACTTTGAAAACAAATTGAACGATGCTCAACCCTGAATAACACCCCATTCTGATTGAGCGCCATCTGATGTGAAAGTGTAAAATATTAAGTTTCAGTTCATATTAAGTTGCATAGATTTGTAACAAAAATGGTACGTCGGTTAGTTAGTATTCTGTTGCGGGGATGTACCCATACTAACTTAAAAAGTTCTGTTTGTTGACTGAGGGCGTAGTAATCGGTATTCTGTCCTCGGTAATTCACCGATACAATTTTGGTTTTGGTTTATGTTGACAGAATATTCTTCAAAAAGTTATGTGAGTTGGTGTTGGTTGAAGACTGTCCATTGTGTGTGCATGTAAGTGTTATAGTGAAATAATTTTCTGACTACATAAATTTAATAATAACTTAACCAAAAAGGAAAAGCAGCGTAAGAAAATTAAAAATTTAGATTGGTGGTTGTAAATTGGGGGACGGGATCTCATATAAATTGCGGGAGAGGGCGAAGAGGGGAAGGGAGGAATGGGCTAGCGAGGATTACGTAGTCCTCTCGCAGTTGTACCTTAATTTCTGGTGATCACAATATTTACAAACTCTACGAAAGTAATAGTACATACACCACTACAGTTTTGTACTTTTTTTGTTGTTTTCTACGCCTGAAAGGCCTTACATTTGCATAACTTAGTGTTTATCATTAAAAAATATCCCAAAAACCGACCGTGAGAACATTATTATGAGTTATTCTTGCATCTAATTCTTGCAAATTATTTGGTCTATCAACATAAACTTTAGACTTTAAGTAACCCCACAGAAAATAGTCTAGTGGATTAAGGTCGGGGCTTCGTGCAGGCCATTCATAAGTACCCCTTCTTCCAATTCATCTGTGATGAAATGTCATATCTAAATGATCTCGAACAATGCGAGCGTAATGGGGTGGTGCTCCATCCTGCTGAAACCAGATATTAATTGGTAATTGCCCATTTACTTCCAATGCCGTAATAACTTGTGTCTCCAAACGTTCAATTTTTGGGGATGTTGTGTATGAGCCTCTTGTACCCAATTAGGATTACTTTGCGACCAGTAGCGGCAGTTATGTCGATTAACCGTACCATTTAAACAAAATGTAGCCTCGTCTGAAAACACCACATTTCTTATAAAATTATTATCACGGTTACAAATATCCATCATCGTTTCACAAAATTGCAAACGTCTGTCGAAATCGTCTTCGGAGAGTTCTTGAACGAGGCGAATTTTGTATGAATAATATTTTTCTCGCCTTAATATCCTTCCTACTGAACGACGGCTAATTCCATGCATATTGGCGAGGTCGGTAGTGGATAAGTGAGGATTTTCTTCCAAAGATATAGCAACATTTTGAGCTACACCTTCATTACTTGCACTTTTTAACCGTCCACTTTTTGGTAAATTGCTAACTGTTCCACTTGTGTCGTACCTTCGCAAAGTTTTCGTCGCTACTGAACGGGATATTTGTGTATTCGGATGAACAATATTAAAAAGCTCACAAACTTCTTGATGCGTCCTTTTACTCTCCCCATACCCAATCATCATTAATATTTCTATTCTTTCTCTTTCACTTAATTCGGCCATTTGACGATCAAATTAAAACAATACCATCTTTTTACGTTCAAATAAAAAAAAACTTATTTTGACAACTACTGTCACTTCTGCAATGAATTTTATGGACTACTAAACTTGATTCAGATTTAATTTGCGCCTGATTTAAACAAACGCACGTGTATTCGACTATGGAACAAGCAGTGCTGTTGGCTGTGACGGTATAATGCCACCGATTGGCCAATAGAAATATAAATCCTTACCGAGCGGTTTGTTTGTATCGGGCGTAAATGAAATCTGAACCGAGTTTAGCTACCATCGAATTTTTCCTTTCCTTAGTTACTTTTCTGTTAATATCTCGGTAGGTTTTGAAGTAAACAATATCAAACCCAATATTTTTGTATTCGCAATAAAATGTTTCATCTTAAACTAAAATACTATACAGGGTGTTTCATTGCAAATTTTAAAATCGACATTACTTCCGGTAAAACAGGAAGTTCAAAATTGTAAAAAAAATTGGAAACAAATAGGCAATCTACTACAGTATCCACCTTCCAAATTTCATTTTGATATCTCTAATCATTCCAGAGATATTTACTTGGTTCCACACATTTGCCCATCACTGTATTTTGAATACAAATACAATTGTCAAATCATGGACTAATTTGATAAATTTACTGGCAAACTGGTAATTATCAGGAAGATTTAAATTTAAAACTGTAGCTCTGGGGCTACCATTGTGTTATGCTAATAATCTGGACCTATGCCTGCAGACAAGAATCAAATGGAGCTGGAGCGGTAAGGATTAATATGAAACAACCTGCTATTATCGAAATTCCTATTTAAATCTTTAGCACTGAGTCTTGCATGGAAATAAATTGAACTCCTTCCTTGTTTACAGTTGACAGAAATATCTAAATCCCGTAGCGAATATCCCGTGAGCAAAGCAAAAGTGTATCATCGTCAAATCTCGAATTAGTAATTTCACTCGTTCGTTCGTTGTTGAATGTCGAAACTCGTAAGTGTTGCTTGTTTTGCAATTGGATGGATGCCCTCGTCCTATAGTGTCGGTCTATTTTCACAATTATTTATTCTTGAACATTGAAGATCTATTTTCGGTTGTCTCTGTGAGAGAAATTCGTTTGCCTTGTCAAATTTAACTTGACGTTTTAGTGAAGGTATGTCTCCATTCTGCCGATAAAATACGTTTAGAAAATCACGCCGATTGCATTTTGTACATGTAAGTGAATCGTTTTTTAAAGTATTTAATTCTTAGAACATTGGACAACATGTTTTCTGTTTAATGCCCAGTTAGAAAAAATTCTGCAGTTAGGTTTTCGAATATAAAAATTTTCATAGATTTTTAGTTGTGGTCAACAGGATTAGTTAAATTCCTGACTACGGGTTTTCTTTTCACCTCTGAGGGAGTATCTGTTTCTTTATTGATCAAATATTGGCTATCGTGTATAAGGTAAATATACAGGCAATGGCAAAATCTGTGGGTATTTTGTGTATCTTATAAAATTATTTTTAAATTAGACTTCCTTTGGCTTATTTATAAATATTGTTTATTTAGTATAGTAACTGAATGTGAAGTACATTAGCTACTACAATTGAAAATGAACTTCTGGGTAAGGAATAATAAAATCGGCCAACAGAATTAAAAAGTTTTCGGAACTTTCCATGCCATATATGATTTCCAATGTATTATTAAGTCCTAGATATTATTAAGTTATTTATTAAATTTTCAGCACAGCGCTGGAATTCTCCTGAAAAATGAAGAATTTTTAATAGTACAGCGATTTATGCGACATATGATTTCAGAAATATTTTTGCTTCCTAAACCCACATCAGCGTTTAGATTTGCCCCATCATACTTCAATATCCAGCAAATCGTTGAAATCCTTCATAAAGTAGTTGCCGAAATATGTTTACCTTCTGAACCAAAACCTGTATTTAGATTTGCTCCACCACTATTCAATCTTCAGAAAATTAGATATTTGACTACATAAAATAGTTTACAATCAGCAATAAGACCAAATAATAGATTTTGAACATTATATCTAGATAAAATGTGTGTAGTATTAGACATAAGACTACACAGAAGATGGCTTTCAAGTAACATCCGTTAGTCTTGTTATTTATGGGAATCTAGTGTTATGGCTGTAGCTATATCCGGGGTACCTCCACGACAGCATGCAACGACATCACCGGTGGAACTGCTGTAAAAATAGACGAACCTGCTAATCTAGTCTCATATCATGTCTCAAATATTTTGCCTTATATATTTAGTCTTGTATCTAGTGTTATACCTACATATTTTATCTAGACATAGTATTAAAAATCGTCTGATCTTATACTTTTTATGTGCTCAAGTATCTTAGGTTATACATACATCTAGTGTCTAAGTGCTTCTTGGGAAATAACACCACAGTTTAAAGAAAAAAAAATTGCTGTATATGCCAAACGTTTCGGGCTCTAGATCAGACCCCGTTGTCAATTAAATTTTAATTTACATCTTAGATTGCCTTTTTAATCCGTAGTTTCTTAACCATTGACAACGGGGTCTGATCTAGACCCCGAAACGTTTGGAATATACAGCAATTTTTTTTTCTTTAAACTGTGGTGTTATTTCCCAAGAAGCACTTAGACATTGAAAAATATGCCACAAGTATCATTCAGAAAACAATCATTCATCTAGTGTTAGACATTTTCTGAAGACTGAAAGATACTGGAAATTTCAAAAATACATCGGACTTAAGGTTTAAACAACTTTTTAGATCTTGTTGGCCAGTGTAATTTTAATAAGGGTGCGTGGTCTCGTCTGTTGTTAGAACATCTCAACATCATCTTCGTGATATACTCTAAGTTTAGTTAGCTATGTTTTCTTTGGGTATTTTTTAGAGGGTCAAGAACAGATTCTGTAGATAATCCCTAGGTCTCCGTATATGAAATACACTTCCCTGGAGCATATCCCGTACATGTTCGATTGGGTTTAGATCAGGGGATTGAGCAGGCAATGGTAAAACCTCAAAATGTACTCCTTTAAAATGTATTTTCCTACTTTTAAAGATTGCAGACGAACATTTTCATACAAACAAATATATTCAGCACCACAGTATACAGAATGACAATTGGTTTCTTAACTTGGGAGAACTCTTCAGAAACGTATGAATGTAAATTTGTTTCATGCAAGTACGACACCTAGGCTTCTCCTTGATGATTTAAATTAGCAAACTATAATAAAAAATGTGGTGTGTTTGTCAGTTATCGTGTAACTTCTGAACAATTTGACCGATTGGCACTATAGTCAAGTCTATATTTAAAAACTAAAATGGTTCATATTTACACGATATATTCCAGTAGTTTTGCTTAAGTAGTTGCACTATTTTTGTCTTTGTTACCTATCCAAAGAAACATAACCTCACTGGTGTCAGGTTGCAAATTTATAATATGTTATGATTGTTGAGGAGGTCCTTAATTATTCTGTCTGCACATTAGCTTTTTCTCTCCTCAGTTCTTTTCTGTAACAGATAAGTAGGTACTGTAATGGAAACAACGTGTAGAGCGACAATTTTTCTCTATTCATGCAATATGCTACATTTTACTTTATGCTAGATATAAATAACCCTAGATTGTGCAATTTGTATTTCATGTTTTGGTAAATTTATTAAATAATTTTTAGTTCTTGTAGGGTTAATCTCAGTGCTTGTTATGTTAATCATGGTTATAAGATAATGTGCGCTGCCTTCCTATTATTTTTCTTTTTGTATTTTACTTTTGATCTCCCGAGGCTCTTTTTATAGTTATCATCCTGATTTTTGGTCTGTACGTGTTCTCCATAGAGTACTTTCTTATGTCGATTTTGGTGTGTATTCCATTATTGTGTTTGCTACAAGATTTCCTTTCCCTGCAACTCCGTCTGTCAAAATTTTAGACTTTCCGACATAAAGACTTCAAATTCTTCAATGACTTTATAGGTCTTTGTTCTTCATTCTAGGATTTTCCAAGTACCAAACAAAAGCATTTTTTCATTTCTCGTAGAACTCTTACCCTGGGCAAAAAGCCCTTAGAGGGTGCTATCAGCCAGAACCAGTTGAATTCTATTTCATACGTTTTGGAGGCTTTGGGTAAGGTGGGTAGGATACTGGCTTCACTAGAATGGTATTATGAGATAAGGCTCATGTGGGATACATTGCTGAAGTATATCTGCATTCTATCGGAATCATAGATTAATATTTAACCGCTCCTCTATAATATTGTTATAAAATTTATCTACGCCGGCTCTGATTAAAGCAAGGTAAAGCATTATTCATTCCAATTAAACATCAATCGCTGGGACAGTAAAAACAAGAGAACTGTAATTTTCGAATGGGGCAAAAACTGCTTATCTGGACGCTGTGCGAACAAAGGTAGAACGACCAGAAAATTCGACGTACGCTATATAAAGCAATATTAATTTCAGTGGTTAGTTAGTAGAGCTTACCTATTGTTGTGATTTCAATGTTATTGCATTAGAATCAGCTGTTGAAAATATTTGATGTTTACTTGTGAATTAAAGTTCTAGAAAGTGAACTGAATATCAGTTTTTTTAATTAATTAGATTTGAACCCACGGAGTTTATTGCAATATTTTAATAACTTAAATTTCAAAAATCAAAAGCAATACCTACTAGTTTTTATGAAATTCAGTGCCTACTTATTTAATTTATATTTTTAGATTTCTTTTTACTTTTTATTCATTACATTTCTCCTCGTCAACTGTTTCTATACTTTACCAATAGAAAGATATTTCTACTTTGCCAGTCAGACAGATGGGTGAATCATCAAGATGTAATTTCAGACTTTTACTTCCATGTGACTTGGACTAATCACAGTTTTTTTTGTTAATTTTTGCATTCTAATTTTATCGTAGTATTGAAAAAAAAACAGATTTTATTTAGAAACGACGAACTTTGATTTATTGAATTCCCACTTGACCCTCATCACGTCAGAGTCAAGGGCATTTGAAGGTCAAATCGAGAGAATTCAACCAAAAAATCTGAAAAAATTTTTGCTTATGTTTTTGAGGTCTCTGAGTCCGAATCCGTAGTTTGTTTGACTGCGTTTTGTCAGAGATCACTTAAAGGTCATTTGAAGGTCAAATCGAGAGTTCTGGCAAAAAATGTGAAACAATTCATGCTAATGTTTTTGAGGTCTCTGCTTCTGAATCCGTGGTTTGTTTGACTGCTTCTGAATCCGTGGTTTGTTTGACCTTGGGCTTTTTCCCAGAGGTTATTTCAAGGTCATTTGAAGGTCAAATCTAGAGAGGTCTAGCAAAAAATCGAAAAAAACTCATATTTTTGAGGTCTCTGAGTTCGAATCTATAGTTCGTTTGACCTTGCGCTTTTTCCCAGAGGTCATTTGAAGGTCAAACCGAGAGAATTCTACAAAAACTCTCTCTATTTGACCTTCAAATGCGCTTGAACCTGACGTGATGAAGGTCAACCGACTCTTTCATCGTCATCAGCGACCCGAAAAACCCCATAGTACACAATAATGCATGCCGTGTTCCCGCTTAGTTCAAATGTTGACCTGTGTCATCTTTGAAATGAATTGCGTACCTGCCCAATATATAACTTTTGCAAAATAAATTTAATGTGCGAAAGAGATCTTATTATATTTGGAAATGTAAGTTATTCTCTAATTATTGTAGGATAAAGTTAGCCGTTAAGGTAGTGGATGCTACAAGATGTTTCAGAGGTGCGGTGAATTTGTTTAATTTTCCTAATTCAATGATTTTAATATTGTTGGTTAAAAAATGTTATATTCTTTAAAAAACAGTTGAACGAAAACTTCACGCGCGCCTTTGAAAAATCGTGTAGCCCCTGCAAATGCTCATTTTGTAAAATAATGCGTTCTTTCAGGCGCTGGGGTGAAGATGGAGCATTTCCAGGCGGCGCTCGACCCCCGGAAACAGGAGCTCCTTGAAGCACGCTTCCTTGGCGCTAGGGTGAGTTTCGATTTGGAGTTTGTTTAAAAAATTACAGTTTCACTGCACTCTGATTCATCTTAGCAGATCGACATAGGTTAATGACGTTATAGTTATAATAGGCAAGGATATATATAGTCAGTTACTGTGGTGTGTAAAATCGGAGATGTTCAAGTACAACCAGTGGTCCTTATTCGAGAGGATACATTCCGTAAGTATTCAAAAACTCTTTAAGCTTAAGCTTAAGCTTTAACTTTAAACGGAACAGCTGGTGCAACATCTCAAAAATAGTCTATTATCTTGGTTACCGCTGCTTTGGCACTTTCTACCATCAAGTCTGTCTTCCAACCTCGAATGCACTTGACGCAGCGTAGCCACCTTTACAGCATTTTCTAAACAGACAGCATTAACGTTTACGCAGTTCCTACAGTCACGTCTGGATGAGGGTGGTATTTGTTAGTCTGAAGTTGGTAGACAATGTAACTCGGTCTTCTAACTTTCCTTGGACTTCCATAGTCTTGAAATGATTGATCTCACAAAGTTTCAGTAGCATTGGATCCGCTATCGTCATCAGATGAATGATGGGAAATTCAGATTATACCTCGTATTGATACCCTTAACCGCTCATGCTTGATACCTGGCGATTGATTGCCAGTGAAGAGAAGAGGTCTCCAAACGTTTTTAATTTTGTCCAGATCATCGAATCCATGGAAGTTGGGCCAGAACATCGCTTAGTAAGTTTTGACGTTGAAAATCTCTTCACGAATGTACCATTAGACGAAAATCTGGACATAGTGAGAAAGAAACTTACCGAAGACGAAACCCTGATGGAGAGGACCTACCAATAGATTCAATCATGGACTTACTACAGTGTTGCTTCAAGAACTGCTACATTCAGGAGAAGGACCGTTCATGCATGAAGATGGATTGCCTATGGGCTCCCTGTTATCGCCAACATATACATGGAATGGTTCGAAGATAATACTCTGAAGGAATACGAGAAGAAACCAAAACTCTGGTTAAAGTATGTCGACACCATCAATATTTGACAACTTGGAGAGAGAGAACTACAGGTATTTCTGGAGCATCTTTACCGATAACAACTTTCCAACAGATTCACCATGGAAAAGGCAGAGAGTGGGTGGCTACCATTCCTTGATGTAAAATGGACTAGGACCGGAATCGAAACAACAGTGTACAAGAAGGCTACAGATACAGGATCTTACCTACACTACAACTCTAATCACTCATCAACAACGAAAACTGTCATCATCAAAGCATTAGTCCACAGAGCCAAAAATATTTTTAGCACATCAGAGGCTCTCGAAAGAAGAAAAAATGAAAATACGTATTGGACATGGATACAGAATTAAAATGGTGCAACAGCACCTTGAGGAGTATGATTACAAAAACGAAGCTGGATAATCCTGCAGTATCAAAGAACTGTATATACAGCATACCCTGTGAATATGGCAATCTCTACATTGGGGAGACTAAGCGACCACTGGACACCATGGATAAGGAGTACCATACAGCCACTCAAAGGAGAGATTTAAGAAAGTCTGGATTAGCTAATCACGCATGGACCGGGCAGCATAACATCAACTGGGACCAGGCAAGGGTAGCTCACAAGAAGGAGCACTGGCTGGCATAAGAGAAAATTCATCGAGACATATATAATCTCTAATGAGAATATAATCACAGAGCCCAGCGTCCAAATGAAAATCGTTTGGAGACCTCTTCTCGAGCCACTGTCGCTACGCATCACCGGCAACCAATCGCCAGGTACGGCCACGCTGATTGGACGAGACAGGGGATTAAGCCACCCAGTGAGTTGAATTGGTGGTTTTATTCTAAAATATTTGGCTTTTATGTTGAATTTTTTGACAAACAACAAATTCAACATAAAAGCCAATTTTTTAGAAAAAAACCTCCAATTCAACACTAAAAGATTGACAAGGACTCCAGAATCAGAGTTGAAACGTCTCCAAATACAGATAAGTATAACAGAGCATACAATACATTACTTATATACAGGAAAACGAGGGCTGCCTTTTATATTTCGGGATTGGACAACCCTAGTGTTGGAATCTGACAACTGACAGCTCTATCGTAAAGTTTGACATTTTTGAGGTTATACGTACTCAGAACGTTTTGACATACGAGCGCTATGTGTTGTTTAGAGTAACTTAAAGGATTCATCTCGGCCAAAAAATGGAATTAAATCATGAACATTTTCGTGCGATTATTTTTTACAACTTTCGACGTGGATTAAGTCATCAAGAGTGCATTGATGAACTTAATTTAATTTTTGGCGATGAAACTCCATCAAGGACCACTGTTTATCGATGGTATGGTGAATTCAATCGAGGTCGTAGTTCACTCCAAGACGAATTTCGTGAAGGTCGTCCAAAAACAGTTGTTGTTCCGGAAACCATTGATGCTGTGCGCGAACTGATATTGCAAGATCGTCATGTACCCTATCGTGAGATTGAGTCAACCTTACTCATTAGTGCGACCAGCTAACATTCAATATTGCATAAACATTTGTATGCCAAAAAAATTTGTTCGCGTTGGATCCCACACAATTTGTCAATCGTTCAAAAAAAGGCTTGGGTCGATTGGTCGAAAGAGAAGCTCAAACAATACGATCCCGGTGCTTCAAAACATGTTTATGACATAGTCACAGGTGATGAATCGTGGATTTACGCGTATGAGCCCGAAAGTAAACAGCAGTCGACTGTATGGGTGTTTCAAGATGAGCCGAATCCATCAAAAGTTGTTCGCACACGAAGCACTTCCAAGCAAATGATCGCCTGTTTTTTCGGAAAAACTGGACATGTCGCAACCGTACCACGACAATGCGAGCTCTCACACATCCGGTCAAATAACTGCATTTTTGCCAACTCAAAACATCGATTTGATGAGTCATCCGCCGTATAGTCCTGACTTGTCACCAAATGCCTTCTTTTTATTCCCGTACGTAAAAAACAAACTGAGAGATCAACGTTTTTCGACACCTGAAGAAGCGGTTGCTGCATTCAGAATGCATGTTTTGGAGTGCAAAAAGTGCTTCGACAATTGGTTCAAACGCATGCAAAAGTGTATAGATCTTCATGGGGAAATTTTGAAAAACAATAAAGCGATTTTTGATGATTAATGTTTATTTTTGTTTTCTGAATGATACTTGTGGCATATTTTCAATGTCTAAGTGCTTCTTGGGAAATAACACCACAGTTTAAAGAAAATTGCTGTATATTCCAAACGTTTCGGGGCCTAGATCAGACCCCGTTGTCAATGCTTAAGAAACTACGGATTAAAAAGGCACAATTCTAAGGTGTAAGTTAAAATATTTGACAATGTGTATTATTTGATTTTTTACGTAACTAAGAGAATTTTATTTGTAATATACAGGGTAGCACAGAAATTTCTAAAGATCATATAATCATAAAGGCCCTTTCAAATTGGAAGAATTTGAAAGGGAGATCTTCAGAATTTTATGTGCCGCTCCTAGGTGCGACTTTGTTATAAGATAGTGCATTCGCCAAAAATGCGACCAAAGAACTTTGTTGATGCTGTGATCCCATTAAAATCATAAGGGAAAGCCTAGGAAAAACCTTATGAACTATCCCGATATTGGGTTGTTCACAAGGGCATGACCATTTGCAATTTCTTCCAATTTTGTTACATGAAAACGATTGTATCGCTACTACCTCCGTAGAATTCAGTCGTTCCTGGTTGCCGATTATTAAGGAAGAAATTGCTAATGGTCATGTCCTTGTGAACAACCCAATATCGGGATAGTTCATAAGGTTTTTCCTAGGTTTTCCCTTATCACTGAATCAACAAAATACTTTGGTCACATTTTTGGCGAATGCACTATCTTATAACAAAGTCGCACCTAGGAGCGCCACATAAAATTCTGAAGATCTCCCTTTCAAATTCTTCCAATTTGAAAGGAACTTTATGATTATATGATCTTTAAAAATTTCTGTGCTACCCTGTATATTACAAATAAAATTCTCTTAGTTACGTCAAAAATCAAATAATACACATTGTCAAATATTTTAATTTACATCTTAGAATTGTGCCTTTTTTATCCATAGTTTCTTAACCATCACTGACAACGGGGTCTGATCTAGACCCCGAAACGTTTGGAATATACAGCAATTTTCTTTAAACTGTGGTGTTATTTCCCAAGAAGCACTTAGACAATATTTGTTTTTGTTCTCTAATCCCGAAATATAAAAAGCAGCCCTCGTACTTATTTGATGCTGGAAAAATTTTGAGGAGAGAAAACCCAAAGAACAGTCAAAATAATATTGATTTTACTTTTATTACTACATGCCATTGCAGGATTACATTTTCCACTAATGACGGAGCCAAATAAATGTACGTAATATTTTGGACTTTGGCATTAAAAAGATATTTAAATCATTATTCGCGTATTTAGCGAATTGTTGTCCATGTGTTGGTGCTTTGCTAGCGTAAACTTCAGATTATTTTTACACGTCGATCCTTTCGATATCCGTTTCTATTAATGAGATGCCGTATAATTTCTCGATCGCGTTACTTATCCATCAACAACTCATTCAGCAATGCGGCAACCGTCGACACACTAAAATTCCAAATCTTCAATGCACCGAGAGATATCAGATAAAATGTTTTTAGCGAAGTCAAACTCTGCGAGAAACACCATCGCCACCATTTTGAATTTATTAACTTTGACCTTTCAGCATTTAAGTATTTCATTCTCGATATAGTTTCGTGCAATTTTGAAGCTTATTACTACACCGATGAAATTGGTATCGGTGTTGTTAGTCGCTCGACTATTGTTATGCTTTTAATATGTTTTAATGATTTGATTGTTTTTGTACCGAACTGTACTTTCGCGAACCGGTTACGACCGGATAGCGTCGACTCCGTTTGGTGGTATTTGTGTTATGAAAGTAATTAGAGAAATATAGATTTGTTGGCATATTTGAAAACGTATTTTTTCAGATCGATTCGTTTCGGTTTGGTGAGTGCGGTGTTGAATTTGCGATGTGATTTTTTTTATTCGTTTAAGAAACGAGAACATGTCTGATGGTGCGTCTGCGCATGCGCCTTCGCAATCAGTGAGTATGTTTATTTGCTTGTATATAATATTCTGGACAATGTAATAATATATGTAAATTTCAATGATAATGGTATACTTAATTAAAGGTTCAAAATGTAATTCATATTTTAGTTTGTCACCATAGGTATTCTAAGTCTTATTTATCATTATGTTCTAAAACTCGTTTGTCCTATGGACCTCCTGTTTGCTCAATATAAAATTTTGAAGGTTACTATACGTATATCGTTCATTGGATATGCTAATGTAACCGTTTTAACCTGTAACTACTACTACCCGTTTTGACTTACGTTAGTCTACTACCACGTCTACTTATAACACACCAAGTTGCTTTTAGTTTTTAAATTAAAGTAAAAAACGACAGTAGCACATTCTTCCAAATATACTTCAAATGAATGTAATTTACTGAAGTACAGGTAGAGTAAATGCGCCAGTCTATACTGCAAAATTGAACTCATTTTCGGACATAAAATTCAACAGCAATTCACTTATACGATCACGTCAGTAAGAGTTTATAGAGAATAATTGATAAGATTTTAAGAAGTAAAGTATTTAAATACTAATGATTTGGTCAAGTGCGAGTTGAACTCGCATACTAAGGGTTCTGTACCACATTCAAGATTCTAATATTCCAGTTTCAGACAAACAGGGAATGAGTCCATTTTCTTATATTTACCTTAATATCTTTTAAAGGAAGCGTTTTAAATTTATAAAAGATATACATTTTCATTTTCCACACATAGGCTTTTTATCTTATCTGCTTCAGGATTCCCTTGATATTTATAAGAATACATGTATTTAATTTTCTAATTTGGCCCCCAAAAATTAACATTAGAGTTTTATTGCAGTATTAAACTTTTATAATCTACTGTTTGAATTTGAGGCTCTGTAGATTGGAAGATAAAGGGCAAAATAGGTTAAGTTTTAAATTATAAATTATTAAATCTCTTATTCAAATTATTTAAAAATACAAATGAAATATGTTTTTCAAAATTTAAATAGTGTCGTTTCTAAAGTGGGAATTAAGTCGATGTTTAATATTTTTGTATAATCTTTTAAACAACTGAGTTAAAAATATAATATATTTGTAATTCACATAATGAGTCTTTTATTTGATATATTACATGATGCGTTTGAAAATTCAATTTTTATTTTCCATTTAATTGTATAATTTGTTACTAAAATTACTATAGGAGTTTTCTAATAATTTTTCCTATAAATTTCAAGTGAGCCCCAGTACCCCTAATTATTTTCAAAATTTTAGGTAGTATGGTTTTGAAAATAAAGCTAGAAATGAGAATTTTTTATATCTTTATGTTAATATCTTGTAAACAATTAATTTTAAAAATTATGAAAAATATATATTTGTATTCCTCGTAATGAGCCCTTTCATTTGATGTATTGCATGTTGCGTTAAAAAATATTTTTTTATTTTCCGTTTAATTCTATAATTGCCCTCAATATTGATATTATGGATTTCTTCGTATTTTTCCTATACAAAAAAATTTTGTTCTTATAGTTTGCGGAATAAAGGGGGAATGGGTAATTTTTTATATATTTTAAAATATTAAATTTAAAAAAAAATTAAAAAACATATTTGTATTCATCATAATGAGCCGAGTTATTTGATATATTACATGATCCGTTAGAAACAAGTTTAATTTTTAATTTTTTATTTAATTCTGTCATTTGCCCCCCAAAACGAATATTAGCGGTTTCTCCCTATTTTTCCAGTAAAATTCACGTGAGACCTCTATTTTTTTTAAAAAATTAGAGTTTATGGCTTCGGAGATAACAGGGGTGGGGGTGGAATGGGTAATTTTTTTAATATTTTTGTTAATATCTTTTAATTAATTTATTTTAAAAATATGAGAAAAATACATTTGTTTTTTTTGTCATTTGATATATAACATGATGCGTTAGAAACAATTTTAATTTTATATTTTCCATTTAATTCTGTAATTTGCCCCTCCAAATTAAAAGTAGAGGTTTCTCCTTATTTTCCAGTAAACTTCAGGTCAGACCCTATGACTCCAATTTTTTTCAAAACTTTACGTTTTATGGTTTCGGAGATTAGGGGAGGGGGAATGGGTAAATTTTGGTATATCTTCCTTAATATCTTTTTGACTATTTTTTTTAAATATGAAAAAATTATATTTGTGTTCCCCAGTGTTCCCCATTCATTTGATGTATTACATGATGTGTTTGAAAAAAAAAATTTTTAAATGTTCATTTAATTCTATAATTTGCTCCTCAAAATTAATATTAATGGTTTCTCCTTATTTTTCCTGTAAAGTTCGGGTAACGTTCTATATTTCCTATTTTTTTGTTTCAAAATTTTAGGCTTAGTAGTTTCGGAGATCAGGAGGGGAACGGTCTTTTTTTTTAGTTTTCCCACCAGAAGTACCCCTAAAATCCAAATTCTTCTTTTACTATATATACCTCCTGATCGGGTCACCAAACTATACATTGGTACCAAATTTCAACCTCTTCCGTCCAGTAGTTTAGGAGAAAATTGCTGTGATGTGACAGAGGCAGAAATCCGGAGTGATAGTATAAGGGTATCCGTATATTATATATACGGAACCCTAAAAACCCCCCAAAAATACGAATCTCTTTTATTTGTGGTTATATAGTGATAATTAATGAAGGAATCGGCAATACCGTCAATGGTAAAGTTGTAGAGAATCAGAAATACTTAATAAGCGTTTATACGTGCTGATTAGATCATTTCCCCCCGAGAAAAGTGTAAAGAACTGGTAAAAAGTGGATTTTTTTTGATATCCTGGTAAGTAACACTGGAATTTTGGATCCCCGTCAAAATGATAATTTATGATGTTAAGTTTAAAATGGATCATGATGGATACTGTCGAATAAATAGTATTTGAAGAATTGTAATTTAAATAATTTAGAGACATATTTGGCATTGGCCACCACCATATTAGCCAAGCTAGCCCGATCGGAATATATTAAAGATATTTTGAGAGTTCATATATTCCACTTCGGTTTGTCTATCTTGGATTATATAATGCCGGAAAATTGGTTTAAAATGATAGTAAATATTTCATTAAAAGTATGAATATGCGAGAGCCAACCAGTGGAGCACTGACAATAGCTGTCAAGGCACAAGGGCCAAGCTATATTGTGTCATTTCACGTGATAAAACATACATACAGTAATTTTTATATTATTGTTGATTTTATCGAACACCAACTCCCTAAACCCCCTTCATCCGCCTATGCTGTCTGTCATTTGAGTATAGCTTTGACAGACTTTGCGTAAACATGTGTCACTTCTACAAGTTCTACCCTTACATCGTTTGTTTTGGTTATCTTGTAAAATTGTAGTTCTACGTTAAAATCCTTGACATTTGTTAATGTTTTTGGTTTGTTCTTTGTTTATTTTGTTTATTTCTCTGAGTTGATATAATTTATGTGTATGGAAGGACAGACGGGAACACTTCTGTAGATAAGCGAATGTATCTAAAGAGTAACTTAATAGTACTCTCCAAATTTCACCGTATTCTTCCATCCGTACGTACCTGTAAAGTTGCTCAAAGTTAAGGTATACCGAAAAAATTTAATCTCAGAGTTTATGCTCATGCTCTTGAATTACGCATTCTGAACTATCAAATTGCAGTATCAACAACCGATACCCATTTTCTTGCTGTGCAAAGTAGGCGCAAAAGGTCAATTTTAAGGGCTCTACACTTAAAAGACTTATAGTATTGTAGCAGAAAGTGACTTTTCATAAGAATTCTGCTGAATCCGTTACCGAGACAACCAATTCTGCAATTAAATGGAAGATGTGAAAAGTCACAAGCTACTACAGTTAGTGTAAGAATAGCACAGAGTTGGGAGGGATTACATATAGAGCGCAGGTATGTAACAGACATGTCTAGTAGCAGTTGCAGGATTAAAAAAATGATCTTTAATGGCTTGTAAACGTTCGTAAGGTTGTTAGTCACTCCCTGCACCTATTTTGTGAAAATTCGTAGCCACAACGATAGTTTGAATTCCTTTCTGAAAAATCCCATTGTTTGAATAAAATTTAATAGAAAAGAAAGTTTACCATTGTTGGCATTAACTGTTCCTAGATCATCATAATTTTTGTCAACTGCTATATTCTAGTTCCTGTGGGTGTTTCAGATCGTCTGGCCTTCTGGTTGGAGGTCGTCTTCTACTTATAAGGTCATCTACTCTTCACCGTCAGGCTATGACGCGTATGGACCACCTGTCCCTCTTTATTCTAGCAGTATATACTGCCTCGTTCCATTTCAGTATGTTTATATTTGCATTGTTATGTCTTGCATTCCAGTTCGTCACCGGATTTCAATGTTTGGTAGCCTGTCTTTTAAAGTTAATCCAAGCATAGATCACTCCATTGCTTATGAAGCTTTCTAATATTCTTCAAAGTTTGTTTCAGCAATGGTACATATCGGTACTATATCTCAGCCTTCTTGTTCGAAACGTTTTAGGTTAGAGTTGATTTTTGTCTCTTTACTGGGAAAATTTCGGTTTTAATAGCATTTGTCTAAATATGTATCTTAGTTGTGACGATTAATATCATCACTAGCCTATATATCCAGTGTTAGGCAGCGTTAATTAATTTTGCTAACCACTGATTTATTTTATTTAAAATTTATTAATTTTTGCTTTGGTTTTGGCTAAGGTAAGCTCAGCAGCAAGTAACGAAAAGTCCAATTTACCGGGAGCCTGGTCAGGAATAAATGAAAAAAGTCCGATTAGACGCTCTGAAGAACCTCCGTATTGTCTTTCAGTACGCTAACACCATTGTTCATACATTTATTAATAACTATAGAATATAGTCTATCTGTAAAATAGATTTTTAACATTACACTTCTGTCACCATTCAAATACTATTTTACAGCAGTCAAATACTGTAAGTGTATATCATTTTTTTCCCTGAAATTACTAGGATAGACAACATAATTTACCGAAACACAATCTATAGAAATTCAGTTTTGTTCTATGTTTGGGGGTCAAACAAGGATGTTTTAAGTCGTAATATAATTTTCCCTTTATAATCTCTTATTAACTTCATCGTGTACACCCTGTACCGTGATTCTTCGTGAAACAAACCAGTTACTGGAATGGACATTAGAATTTTATAATACAAACGGTTTTGCTCGTCCTCCCAGAACACAAAGCCGTAATGCCTGACCTCACCAGTGCTAAGTTAACTGTCTAATATTGTAACATAATGGCGGTCAACAATAGTAGTAGAACAGAAATTCGACGAATTGTTTCTATAAATAATGCTACAATCAACGATACGCCAAGCAAAAGCAGATAACCTTGAATAATATTCACTTAAATAATAAACGACAAAAAAAACTTATCGACGATTTTATGTATTTATCTACATTTTAACTCAAATTTATGTTCGTCCGTCTATCTATAACATGATTCAGTTTATTGTAAATAAGGCTCGTTAACATTCTGTAGTCTCGACGAGAGCTTTTGAATGAATAAATGGACACACGAACACATTTTAATTTTGACAAATTGTAACAAAATGATAAATATACGTGTTAAGACGGACATGCTGTGGAATCTTTGGTGTGTCACTAATGTAAAAACACAGTTTTGCACCCCTATTTTAAACACTCAACGCTGTTTCAATAACTAAGTTTATTTATTTTTATTTATTTATTATTACACTATCCAACAGTACAAAGACCAATTATAGGACAGAGACAAACAAAAATATAAAAATAAGGACCTCTGAATATCCTCGACCATCTCACTGTACTTATTATACCCTGGGTACCAAACCAAAGCAGAGATTTCACAAAGGCGTTTTAAAGTAAAATCATAGTGCTTGGGTCTGAGAAGCACTCACAGTTTCGAATTATAAAACCCATACTTTTATAAACTTATACTTATACAATATTACCAACATGCAAATTAAAATTTAATTTGCTATCAAAACTAACACCAAGATCTGTAATATTGTTCGGTAACACCCTCTACCTTTTAGTCTAACAAAATAGGAGTTTGCAGCCTGGTAAAAGTCATGACGTGAAACTTTGATGCATTTAATGAAAGATCGTTTTTTTGACACCAGGCATTCACATTGTTGAGACTTTTCTCTAGCCTAAAACAGTCATTTAGTTTTCTATTAAATTTTAATATCATCAGCTTATAGAAGATATTGAACATCAACACCAACAATGTCATTTATAAACAAGACAAATAATAGTGGAGCTTTGCGGAACCCCCGATGTGGACACAATTTCTGTTGACTTGAAACCACGACACTCAACCTACTGCCTTCTGTTTGTAAAATATGATTCTAAGAATACTATAAGTGAGGGAGATACACCAAATTGTTTTAGTTTGGTTAGCAAAATGCCGTGATTAAGTCTATCGAAGGCTTTTGATAAATCCGTATAGACAACATTCTCTTGTTTATTTTTATCTAGAAGTTCAAACATGTACTGAGTTAAACAAAAAAGGTTAGTAATGATGGATCTTTGCTTAATAAAACTGTTTGGTTTACTCCTTGATGATGACAACTTAGAGTTGTTGAAACGGCGTTGAGTGTTTAAAATAAAAGTTTGGGGTTAGGGTGCAAAACTGTATTTTTACAAACGTGTTAAGGTTGCTACAGATGTAAATGTAAGCTTGACGAGTATGCATGATGAATCATTTTGTACAAACAATCTTTAGCGTCATTTTAACTGCGCAAGCTCCTTGATGCTGGGCTGGAATCAAGCAAGCTTGGGCAAGTCATGTTAATGGAAGCGAAACTCAATTTGTATTTTTGGCTTGTACAAACAAGTATCAGTTCTACATTTACTCTGTGTTCTGAGTGAGCTGTAGCGTTTATCATTTCTGGCGATCTGATGAAAATAAAACAAAAATTACTCCATATCTTCTCATTGCCGGATCTTTCTCAGTGGGATTGGGGCTTGCAATTGTTCCCCATGAACGAAGAATAACCAGTAAGCGCTAGTCATAAGCTCGCATTGAGTACGTTCCTGCCCTTAGTAAACACCGCAGAACGCTACTGCCGATTGAATAATTTAGTGAGGTCTTCGGACTGGTACTCGATGGCGTTTCTTCTTCTTCCGATAAGTTGGTAGTTGGTTTCGTCGCCGATATTTCCGGAAAGATGACCGAACTTGATCATTTAGAGGAAGTAAAAGTCACCTCACCTCTCCCTGCCCTTATAAACACCGCCCGACGCTCCCTTAAATGATTTAGTGAGGTCTGTATTTACCTCCGGAAAGATGACCGAACTCTTTAGAGGAAGTGTACTCTATTCCCTTCTGTATTTACCTCTTCATTTGTACTCTAATGAGTCTCCGATAATTCTGGCAATGTTCTCATTTCGCCCGTTCTTAGGAGGCGTTTGGTTGATATAGTCATGGCTGGTGTTTCTCATGAATATCATTATTGGTCTGATACCGGTTTTGTATATTCTAACTTTTGCTTTCGTTATCATGTAGTTATTCCTCCAAATTAGATCTCTGAGAAAAGCAGATATTAACACTGCTTTTGTTTGTTCGTTCACCTCTTCCTTTAGATTTTTTTTGCTGATGACGTATGCTACTAAATTTTTTCATTTTGCATCGTTTGGGTTATTTAGAAATGTTAAGTGTTTCCCTCTTTTCTTGCAAGATGACCATATTGAGGTTGCCGGTCGTTAATTCAAATTGGTGGAGCAATCTTTATAAGTCGTCCTCATTATCTGATATAATATCGGCAACATCAACGAAACATACTATTTTTATCATTTTCCTACCCATTTAAATCTATCACCAGTTGTTTTAACTTTTGTTATAGGTTTTTATTGTCGCACATTTAAAATACTGAGATCTATCGATGAAGTATATTTCACTCGAAGATTTCTTATCAAGATTATGTTGTGATGTTTGATTGAACGATAAACGATATCGCGCAACAAACGAATCAATACTAGTAGTCCACTCAAACCTAACATATCCATAATATTTATAGCCATCGATTTCAAAATATGTGTGCGATCTTCAAAATTGTGAGACTCAATATGCCAACCACTCCGAGTTTTCAGGAAAATCTGTTGACGCACCCAAACTATATCTGTGGTTGTTGACTAGTTTATCTTTTTGGTGTTTTCTGCTATAAGGCTAGTAGTCCAAATGTTTGCTAGTCAGTCCAGTCTCATGGTATCGACTGTTCATTCCACTTCTTTTATCTCGTCTTTATCTATTTGTTGACGCTCTAAATGTAATATTGCTGTCGTATGATTGGTTGTAACATCTTCATTTCGACATAATTTATTTTCTGTTTTGTTCTCTTTGTAAGTAATTAACTTTCATTTCCTGTTCTATTAAATTTACTCTTATTTCTTTTAGGTACTCCTCTGTTGTGGCATTGAAAGTAGGATAGAGTTCCCGTTGCAGGTCATCTTCGTTAACAACTATTAGTACTGCCTCATTGGCATAAAATATGCATTTTATGGACACCCATTCTATATTCGTCTTGTTTTTCACTAGATGCATTATAATTTTGGGCACCCATTCTATATTCTCTTTTTTTACCGTATGGATTATCATTTTCAGTCATTTACTAAAGTACATGACCATATTGTTCTATATTGTTTACGGAAATGAAAAAAAAATGTAGTTAGAATTTGATTTTCGATATCAAGTTTGAGTAGGTATATACCTAAAAATACAATTTTATGTCAGTGTAATCTTAATGTAATATTTACTTAATATAATGTAAATTGTACTGTCATTATTAAATTTCATTGTTTATTAACTTCATTACTAAACGTATTTAAATAACTTAATTTTATGAAAATCAATTAGAACAATACTGGACTCTAAACATTAAAAACAAATTAATATTAGTTTAGTTGATTGTCCCAACATATACAAGGTGAGTTGTTTTTCATGATCAGTATGGGGATCTCGGAAACTAGCGGAGATAGAGCAATGGTTAAATTGGGAAAGATTTGCAGTTTTACTGGCCCAATTTAATGACACTTTCGTATTTTTGTAAAAACTCATAGCTTACTAGATATTTTGAAATTATTTTATTATTTTATAAAAAAGTGTAAATATCAGAATTGAAGAGAATTGTATCCCGAATATGATTGTCATGTCCTCGTTTGCGTGACAGCTCTCGTTTTCGAGATATGACACAAACTTATCTTTTTTTGAATGGAAACCATAGTTGGCTATGACCTCAAAAAATCGGACATTTTCAGAGCTTTTCAACGATATAATACTAGATATAGGTTATTCATGAAAATAACGGAGTTATGGATGCTTTTCTCTCTTATTTTAATTTTTAACGTAGTTAGCGATGAAATAACTATTCCAAAAAACATTGAACGATTTTTTTATTAGGTATATCAGATATAAGGAAAAAACTAAATAAATAGGTACTTACTAAAAACTTAAGAAATTAAAGTACATAATAATGGTTACAATTTATGTTCGAAAAGTTATTTGTTATTTAGACAAAAATTGCATCTTTTTAAGATTGACATTACCGCTTTCCTCAGAATAGTAGACCCTATGATACCACACCAAACATTAAAACCAAATTTTATCTGGGGTCGTCTTTGTTCTACATGGAAAGGGTTTTCTTTAGCCCAGATATGCTCATTGTCTCTATTGAACATACCACAGTTAGTAAATCTAGTTTCATCTGACCATAACACCTTTAATGGAAACTGTGGATTGTCAAGGCACATATCTCTAAACCACGTTCAAAACAAAATACGTCGATGTTCGTCACCAGCATGCAAAGTTTGAGAAACTGAAAGTTTGAACGGGTGGAACTTGTGCGCTTTCAGTACCTTAACTACAGTTCGTTGAGATGTGCCAGCTTCTGCCGCAATCTCACGAGTAGATGGATTTTGATTTACCATTGCCAAAACATTTATTTGTGCTGCTTCGTTAATTTGATTACGTTCCTTTGGTGGTTAAGTAAAAGATCCATATCTGCGTAAACTATCGTAAAGCCTCTTAAATGTACATAGAGCAGGTTGACGACGATTAAACTATCTATGAAAGTATTCCTCAACTGCACGAACTGATTTTTTATGGCATATGATATAACATTCCACCATATTCAGTTTTTCTTCGTTAGAATATTCCATTTTATCACGAAAACTTGTCAATATCGACTGTCAGTTCAGCACTACTAATGGAATTACTCTCAAATGAGGAAACGTCAAAGTGAAAACAATCTTTTTCATGGCTACCTACGTTAAAAGTGAAAATAAGAGAGAAAAGCATCCATAACTCCGTTATTTTTATGAATAACTATATCGAGTATTAAATCGTTGAAAAGCTCTAAAAATGTCCGATTTTTTGAGGTCATAGCCAACTATGGTTTCCATTCAAAAAAAGATAAGTTTGTGTCATATCTCGAAAACCGAGAGCTGTCACGCAAACGAGGACAGGACAATCATATTCGGGATACAATTCCCTTCAATTTTGATATTTACACTTTTTTTATAAAATCAAAAACAAAGGAGCTAGAGGGATTTCACTAAATCGACAGAATTTCGTGTTTTCA
The DNA here is from genome assembly GCA_034190945.1 of Octodonta nipae. NCBI lineage: Eukaryota > Metazoa > Arthropoda > Insecta > Coleoptera > Chrysomelidae > Octodonta > Octodonta nipae. Next base: position 92,640,638 of record CM067222.1, read on the forward strand.
AAATATCTAGTAAGCCATGACTATACAAAAATCCGAAAGTGTCATTAAATTGGGCCAGTAAAACTGCAAATCTTTCCTAATTTAACCATTGCTCTATCTCCGCTAGTTTCCGAGATCCCCATACTGAACATCAAAAAAACTCACTCTGTATAAATCCAATTACAGGACAAATAATATAAAATAATGAAAAATGCTTACAGATAATCTAAGGTATCTTAAATATTAAAAGAAATAGAAAAGAGAGAGCGAGTAAAAAATATTAAATTTTAAACAATAAATAGACTAAAACTATTGACAAGAGAATTTTCCCAAGTAACTGAAACAGAGTTGACCTGTCATTAATTGGATATATGCTTCAGCGATTGATTCAAAGTTGTCAAAACGATAAACACAAGTTGTGGACTTAGTTTTCAAGTCAAGATTCATTTTGATATGTTATATTACATAACCGTGCACTCATATTGTCCAAAAACTGAAACAGTATGCATTCTTCATGTAGGTAGTCATAAGAAATGACTATTCTTTCGTTTTAGCCCATATGTTTTTTAAATTTTTCTATGACCTGGAATAGCCAGCTAAATTCAATATAAACGGTCCTTAAGAGTGGTTTAGTGAATTTGTAAATTAGTTATAAATACAACATATAGTAGTTTTTTGACATGATTTTGTATTATACTCTAATTGCAAATTCTTAACACCCTGTACAGTAGAGACTGAAACGAAGAAAGATAAAGATAGACGGAAAAAATCAAAGAAGCGAAATATTTTCTGAATGTGGTGTCGAGACCGGTTTACACAGCACAAAAATGTGAACCCTGTTAAGAAGTAAAGTTGCTATCACTTTGCTTAGTCGAGCATTTGTCGGTTTAATATTGTTCGAAATCGTTCTCGGATCCGTGGGTAAGACTTACGCACGTGACCCAAGTAAAAGTTTCTTTAATTTTTTTGAGTATGACTTAAAGGGCCTTCTATAAAGGTATCTTTCTTTTCGTAGTGGTGAAATAAATACAGAAGGAATTAAATATTATAAACGATACATGACAAACAGCCGAAACTTCAAAACTTCATATTGTAATGTTTTTATTTTCACACTCTGGTTGAGTTCAGTCCTTTCAGTTATCGAATTTATTTATAAACACAGTCCAACTCACTGTAATTTATTTCCACTACTTTAATTTATATTCACAGAACTATTTACAATTTATCTTAACTTTAGGGCAGTCGAATTCTGAATTAATGCTTCCTCAGCTCTCCGTATTTATGATGTATTTCTTATCGGAATTCTCCAGAACGTCAAAGAGCCGCCGAGACCAAACTAGATTCTTCTCTAAAAAATCCCTAATTCTATTATTTGGCCCCCAAATAATAGAATTAAACGGAAAATAAAGATTCAATTTTCAAAGGCATCGTGTAATATATCAGATAAAAGGCTCATTATGTGAATTACAAATATATCATATTTTTCAATCATTTATTTAAAAGATATTAACAAAAATATTAAACATCGACTTAATTCCCACTTTAGAAACTACACTATTTAAAATTTGAGAAATATATTTTATTTGTATTTTTTAATAATTTGAATAACAGCTTTAATAATTTATAATTTAAAACTTGACCTATTTTGCCCTTTATTTTTCAATCTACAGAGCCTCAAAACTCAGACAGTAGATTATAAAAGACTTCTCTGAAAGTTTATTAGTAAAATAAAACTCTAATGTTAATTTTTGGGGGCTAAATTAGAAAATTAAATACATATGTATTCTGATAAAAATCAAGCGAATCCTGAAGCAGATAAAATAAAAAGTCTATGTGTGGAAAATCAAAGTGTATATTTTTTATAAATTTAACACGCTTCCTTTAAAAGATATAAGGGTAAATATAAGAAAATGCAATCATTCCCTGCTTGTCTGAAACTGGAATATTAGAATCTTGAAGGTGGTACGGAACCCTAAGTATGCGAGTCCAACTCGTACTTGACCAAATTATTTACTAATCTTTTTGTCAGTTCTGGTACTTATATTTCTCGAAACTGACAATGTTAATTAGCGTCTTGATCTGATAAACCATAAATTCCAAAGACTTTATTTGTCCATCTTTTATGAAGAATCCTACTCCATAAGTTCTTCCAGTTGATATTCGGTGGTGGTATAAGATGTTGCTTATTCAAGTGTTCTTTGTTTCTTTCTAACTTCACCTATGCCAGTGATATCCTACTTCATTATTGCTGCCTCTTGTTCTAATCCTACAGTTCTAGCTAGGTTAGATAGTATTCCGTAGTTATATAGATATACTTAGAGGACCTACTGGGCGCAATCGAATATTCTGACATGTAAATGACTGCAAGAAATATTAAAACTTGAAAAAGAATATCGAAATAAGACTAAATATGTCCAGTTACTTTCACCAGTTTTAAATATTTCGATACGATTTATTTTCAGTATTCAAAGCTAGTGATAAATTTTTGGCGGGAAATTTATGTTGCTTTCAAAATATGATTATTTACAAAATAACTATTTTTTAAATAGTTGGCATGTAATACTAAAAATAAAAATTCAGTCTGCGAATATAATATTTACTTAGTAAACCCAGAAAGGGGGAATCGGAATCACCCTGTAAACCATTTCTCCTTACGCGACTCCTTAGTTTCGAGTTCCTCTTCACTTCAACTTAAAATAATTCTATTTGCCGATCACTTTCTTTCTCTCTCTCTCGCTCCGGTCCACTATCATTGAGAGATTTGGTTGATTTGAAGGATGCACTTCACGATTTCAGCGTTTCGTCGTCGAGAGTGCAATGCGAAAATAACGAAGCAAAGAAGCACCACAAGAAGGTGTACACTCCAGGTAAAAAGCAAATCAACAAAGAAGAAGAAGAAGAAGAAGCGGCAACAGCAGCAACGATTCGAGTCATACCATTTACCATCAAAGAGATTATATTCTTCTTTGCATTAGGGGTCACCGTTTAAGTTATTTTAATTCTTCTCGTATATTTAGAGAGCGTTTAGTATTGTTCTTAGCCGTGTTATGTGATGAAGATTAGTGCAGTTGATGTATCGATGGTATCGGGGCATCGTTGAATACAATAGCCTAGTAAAACATTACACTTTCTCTAATGCTGCTTTTGGTAAGTGACTAGTGTATATTTTCTATTTTAGATTCGTTGTTGAAAGGTTAGGTTCTTCCCACATGCTGGTATTGTTAGATGGACAGCGTTTCAAAAAGTTTACATTAACGTTTCTGTGACACTTGAGATCTACTATAATGTTTTAAATCATATAGCATACAGATTTTCTTATAAAAAAATATTTCTCAGTTGATTCCAATACTAAAACTGTAAGCAGTGCACTAAACCCTTTTATCAGCTAAATATTGTCACGTCGCATCGTAATCAAACTATTTTGAGAAAAAACCTGACTGCTACACTATATATACACGAGGTTTTTTTCCCATTCAAATTTCGAAAAAAAGGAATGCTCAAAGAACATTTCCGAAGGACCTTGGTCACAAAATTCATTCCAAATCAGTCATTTCTACTAAGGAAAATGTTTAAAACTACGAACTTCCAAGTAGTCGTGGTTCATACTAGCCTGTCGGTCTCAGAATACCTAATTAGCTTCTTTAAAATTAACTGCCCGAAGTTAATTTTGTCAAATTTCACTAGGAATTGAGTCTAACTGCTAATTATTCCATAAAACTAAAGGCATAATTAATGGAGCAAAATACAGAAGTTGTTTCTGAACCCAGTGATTTAATTAGACACTTTTAACCTTATTTAACAGTGAAAACAAATCCTTAACCTTCAAACTTCAATACAACTTCTTGATATATACAACACAAAATTACACTTAGACAGTTTGCTTAGAACATGTACCTTACTACTTATAATCACTGAACTTATGAATTAGACTGACTGTAACGTCTTCGAGTTTACTCTATGGCGCTAATATCAAACTATGTAGATCTATGCCTAAATGACAGTACACTTGGTGGGTATATATACAGGCCGACGATATAACTTTCCGTAACAATACTGTAATGTTTTTATTTTCACACTCGGGTTCTGTTCAGTTCTTGGTTTTATTTAAAAACACAGTCCAACTCACACTTATTTCCACTACTTTAACACAATTTATATTCACAGAACTATTTACAATTTATCTCTACTTAAATATACGGCAGTCTAATACTGAATGAAATCCTGTAGCCAGCTGTCCGTATTTATATATTTCTCTCGGAATTCTCTGGTAAGTCAACGAATCCTCGGGAAACTTTTGTCATGTGTTCTAGATGCTTCAAGGGAATTCGGCGAATTCCCATTAACGTTAGCGGTTGGCCTCGGGTCGATAGACAAACGATATTTAGGCTTCCCAGAAATATCAGAGGAATGTTGCTTCCACGAATTGGATGATGGCCGATTGCACCAGCTATCTGTTTTCTAACTTGGGTTTGTAGTTTTTGCCAACGTATTTTGCTGATCTTTATATTCAGTTGCAGCAAATGGCTGACATTTGCCAGCAAATATGTTGGATAGGTTCTGATGTCCTTCAGATAGTACTTAGTTGAAATTAATTGATCTTGAATTGCCAGTAAAAAACCTTCGGATCTTTGAAATATCACACCAAAGAGCAACAGCAGTTGGACACTAAGCTGTCAGATTATTCTTGGTTGACCTCTTTTATACGTCTCTCCTGAAGAATCTCTTTTTACTTCAGCAACGCCAAGTCAGTTGACTGTTATTACGTACTGTCAATCGCAGAGGTGTTGTGACATCAGCCTGGCATAACACTATTCTTACGTTCTAGAATTCTGCGAGTTTTTGAAATGATTTGTATTTTGTTTTCGCATCAACAGATTTTGTTTTTGATTTTCTATAGATATCTTATTAAAAAAATTGTTTCCACATTTTCAGGATATAATTTGGCATCAAGGTGTCTTTTTTAGTCCAAAAATGTTTACTAAAGGTGACATTTATTCCCTGAACGCATAGGTTGATGTCAAGTTTTTGAAAAGCATGTACCAAATTTGTATCTTTTATGCTATAAGCACTGAAGCATTGAGATTGGAATATATTGAGTTCCAGTCGTGGATAATGTGTATAAAAGGATGAAACTGGGAAGCTAGTGTAGCATTCTATAAAGTTATTCTTACCTATGCTGTACTACAACCTAGAGTCAATAACAGTTTTCACGTTCTTACTCGTTGGCGGAAGTAATAGGTGTATGCATAATGTGCTATTCTGACGATGCATTTGGGTAATAAAAGTTGACTTTGAATTATTTTTATGACATTTATTACGACAAGTAAAATACCCAACGTTGTTTATGGCCTAATCATGAACACGTGTTTGATGTATTAAGCACACGTCTTCATACTGGGTTTTTCAAATTTGTTTTATATTACGTAATCGTCGATTTCTTTAAATGGCAACCCTGCGTAATTTTTGTCGAAAATGGGAGCTGGCGTTAAAACACACACACTAGATATTTATTAATAATAGTTTAGTTAATTTTAAAATTGTAAATTTAACATTTTTTATTAATTTATTTATAAATGTTATAGAATGAGTGTTAACATTCGAATAATAGCATTCTAACAATTGACAGGGGAATAGCTCAAGAATAGGAAAATGGAGCAAACAAATCAGAAAAAGTACACTTAATTAAATAGTACTAAGCCATTAAAAAAAATGAATGTCATCTAAAAATTACTGTTAGTAGCGATCTGCTCCGACAGCAGTATTTGCTGCAGGAAAACTTTTTTATCGGATATTATCACAAATAAAAGAAATTTATGGCAAAATGATTACATTATACAGCAATTAAAATTTCCTATGAATATCATATATGTTTAATGGGTACATTTGTTCTAATTAAGAAGATATAATTTTAAGTAAACTTAAATATAATGTAACCCTCGTTTCAAATTATAAACAGTAGCTTTTAGTTAGCATGTTGTTTTCATCTGGATTCAGTTTTTATTAATTGATAACTTTTTGTTCTTTTGTACTTATTATTACAAATATTTTATGTAAGGAATGAATGTGTTTTTCTTATTTATAAATCAAGTAAGCATGCTAAAATTTGATTTTCGTGAATTTTTGACAGTACTGTTTCAATAATTTTTTTTACTTGAAATCACTTATCGCTTAAATGTGTATTGTTAAGAAAATGATAATTAAATTTTATTAAATGTAATGAAGAGCCAAATACTCTGTAAGTATATAGGTGACATTTACATGATCAAATTCAAATGAACTAACAAAACTCTACGGAAAGGCTACTCCTACAAAACGCACTGGTTTGGGGGCAAAAGCCCAAACTGCACTCCGCCAAACTGGATTTTGTTTAATATTTATTATTTGTTCATAATATACACATGTTTGTTTGTATAGATTACATTGTAAGTAGATGTAGGTATCTAACACCTGTAAATGTGTCATTATTTTAGTTGTTTTGCATCTAGATACCTACTTATTGTGTTTTAGGGAAACTTTATGATTGGTTTGATTAGACATTTACATACGAATTCAATTGAACTTTAGTTTAAACAATCACATTTAAATATCCCCAATCATATTCTTTGTTTGTCAATTCTTTATTGGTTTTCCATGTCAATTATTTTCGTTTTATTCTGTTTGCTGTCATTCTAATCAGATGTCTATCTCAGGTTAACCTATTCATTAAATCTTTTTTTTTTCTAGATTCAATTTTTTTGGGGGTAGCGAATCTGATGGCAGATCTCTCCTTGAAACGGTATATCGTTTTCCTTTCAAAGTCTGTAAAGTCTTTAAAGGCTAGTAGGTAACATTTTAGTTATTCTTCGATGTTGTTAGTTCATTTATTTGGTGGGTGATAATTGCTGTAAAGAGGTTCCAATAAAATATTAGTTATTTCTTAATCCTAAAAATTAACGAAAATAAGGTTGTCCTCTAAACGTTGTTTGTGGCATATTCTTAATTACTTTAATGTTTTTTTGGACAATAACACTACAATCGAAATATAACGAAATAAAACAAAACCAATCCAACAAAACCCAGAATTCAAAAAACTGCATATACAAGATTCCTTGCGAATGCAATAAATTTTATATTGGAGAAATATCGAGACGAGACGAATAAATGAACACAAGAATTACATAAAGAAACGACAATTTGAAAAATCGAAAAATTTGTGAACATGCTTGGGACCTAGGCTATAAAATACAATTTGACAATTCAACTAAACTTCACAAAGAACAACTTAACACAAAACGAAAAATAAAAGAGTCTGCCTTAATTCTTTTGAATGAAGATGATTGTATCGCTTCTACTTCTGTAGAATTTAATCGTATCTGGTTACCGACAATTAAGGAAGAAATTATTAATGGTATTTAATTCTAAAGAGAACTCTTTCAAATTCTTCTAATTTGAAAGCTGTTTAATTATAATACATGATCTTTAGAATTTTTTATGCTACCTGTATATCTAAAAACAACAAATTTTCTAATGTCAATTTAAATGTCATAAATCAAATTTTCATTTTGCAATTTACATCAATAAATATAAAGCCATTGACAACGAAGTCAGAATAGACTTTGAAACGTTTGGTTTTCCTTCAATATACGTCGTTTTATTCCGATTGTGGTGTTATTGTCCAAAAAAACATATAAGTAATCGAAAATAATGTTATCTTTATTTCCGTTTTTGTTTACATCAAATGTTTATAACTTGCAGTTGTTTTTCTGTAATTCAATATAGTGAGACGAGTATCTCGGTAGATAGTTTCTTTAACACTTCGATGGATTTTACATATCAAATGGCGGTTTATATACGCATTACGATAATAATTTATAAAAATGTTATTTGGAATAAATAGCGATCTCTTGAACAGACTGTTCAGATTGTTGTAATATGTTCAGCGACGTTGGCATTGAGTACAGTCGAGTTCGACATATAACACTTCGAATCGTAATGTGTCCCCGTGCAGCAAACTCATTGTCTTTTTTTTCTTTCTGTAGTTGAATGTGACATTTCGTTATGACAATGCATTAGACAGAGATGGGATACTCGGCCGTGTTGGGTCATATTAAGCAAATATATGTATGCACGGTTACGAGTACGTGCCTCGAGATGTTGTTTCTTAGGTTGTAAGGTAGGGGAGGACCAGAGTCGAAGTACCAGCGAGACTTGCGGAACAACTTTCTTAGGTATCTTCGTGTTCGCACAATTTTTTCCAATTCCTCGACATTTTTCCCATTCGCCGTGTAGTTCGTAGGCGCTTGGCAATAATTTGTTCGTTGATCTTTTGTCTGTTAGTCGCGTTGAGAGTCAAAGACAAAGAAATGCTTCTTGGATGTGTTTTGTGAAGAGGCGCAGATTTATAAAGCGAACCTTTTGTTATTTGAGATTTGCTACCATTTTGTGTACGGAACAGATGATCAGTTTACAAACGTTTTTTAGGCCAATTGAAGATTGAATATCACCAAATTATAGGAAATAAACAAGTATAATATCCAATTAATTTACAGTACCAGCACACAATTTACTTTTAGTTCTAATGCACATTCTAATTACCTGGTATATTTTAAGTTAGAGATCTGACGTATGTTAGTACACATAATCTACTTAAATATTGTTCCCATAATTTGATTTTTTATAATTAAAGTGACCTCGTTTTATATTATTGCCAGAATATTAAATAGTTTAACTAGGTTTCAATTCATATAATTCAACAAATTTTATATTTTTATTAAAACTGAACTTTGCGGTTATATTTAAATTAAGAACTAAATTACACACTGGGATTAATACTTGAATCGTAATAAAATAGTGACAAAAAAAGCAGACGTAAATAAATAGGTTCAAACCAACAAACACATTAATTTTACCGTTGTTTTCTTAACTTTAGAAAGAAATGTATTTTTTTTTAATAACTGTTAATTTTCAATATAGGATATTGTACATGAAAAATACTTAGAATTCAATGCAACATTCAAAAATAAAGTAAAAAAACAAATCTTTCCATTTGGAAAAATGAAGTTGATGGTCACAATTTATTTCTGGCCCACCCTGAGTTTATCATCACAAAAACCGCAGTCCAAAAAAAAACCGACGTGTCCGAGCGTTTTTCCAAAAACCAGCACCTGAATTTTAAATGAATTTGTTCCAATCGACGCGTCCTCACTGTATAAACATTGCCAAGTTACCCAGAAAAGTTGACCAAGTCTTGCTGCCAGACTAATTACCTGCGAAAACAAGACAAGGAAAAATAAAAATCATCGCATCAACTGGAAATGGCTGGGTCAGATTGATCTCTCCTTGATCCGATATAGCCTTACGATCAGTAACAGAGGTGACTAAATATACATTTGCAAAGGTCGGGTATCTCATACCCACCGATTTGGTGCGATTAGGCAGAGCAGCAAGGAAACAAATCAATTGACTATCATCGAAAATCGCTTTATTGTTGCTCTTTCGAAAATAATTCCTACCTAATGATCAGATCTATACTCTCTACTCCAATTGCCAATCAATGTAGCGTTTGAACCATAATGTGTCGAAGCACTGATTCTTCCGACTCTGGATGCTGAACATTGGTACATCTCCAAAAAGCATAGCATTCTGAACGCAGCCACTCATAACACTAACGACAATTATCTGTCGCCATAGAACCGAAAACGTATGCCATGACCTCTCAGTTTGTTTTTTACGTACCGGAATAAAAAGAAGTGATATTATAACATTTGGTGACAGCTGTATAGTGCTAGTCAGCCTAATGACTAGAAGGACTATACGGCGTGTATGTACTCATCCATTGATCTTAGATGATTTAAAAATTAAGAGTGTGGTGACAGAAATCAGCAGTTGTTATGTTCATGAGCACAAGATTGGGTGCCCTGAACGTAGCTCGCATTGTTCGTGGCTGAGAGAGCTGATCCGTCTTCGGACGGTTATGTAAGCACTTTTCCTGCATATTTCTTAGAGAAGACAACCCCATGGCAAGATCTATACATGGTTGTTGTACCACTCAGAATTGACCTGTTCTGCGTTGTTCTGGTATACGGCGGATGACTCATCAAATCGATGTTTTGACGCAGTTGTTTGAGCCGATGTCTCATTGTCGTGGTTTCCGTCTTCGAAAGACAACTAGGCGAATTGACAGTGGTACGGTGCGACATGTGGGCGATCATTTGCTTGCTTCGTGCGCGAACAACTTTTGTTGGATTCGGCTCATCTTGAAACACCCATACAGTCGACTGCTGTTTACTTTCGGGCTCATACGCGTAAATCCACGAGTCATCACCTGTCACTATGTCATAAACGTGTCTTGAAGCACCGCGATCGTATTTTTTGAGCTTTTCTTTCGACCAATCGACACGAGCCTTTTTTTTGAACGATTGACAAATTGTGTGGGATCCAACGCGAACAATTTTTTTTGACATTCAAATGTTTATGCAATATTGAATGTATGCTGGTCCCACTAATGTGTAAGGTTGACTCAATCTCACGATAGGTCGGTCAAATGACTATCTTGCAATATCGGTTCGCGCACAGCATCAATGGTTTCCGGAACAACAACTGTTTTTGGACGACCTTCACGAAATTCGTCTTGGAGTGAACTACGACCTCGATTGAATTCACCATACCATCGATAAACAGTGGGAGTTTCATCGCCAAAAATTAAATTAAGTTCATCCATGCACTCTTGCTGACTTAATCCACGTCGAAAGTTGTAAAAAATAATCGCACGAAAATGTTCACGATTTAATTCCATTTTTTGGCCGAGATGAATCTTTAAAGTTACTGTAAACAACACATAGCACTCGTATATCAAAACGTTCTGAATACGTATAACCTCAAAAATGTCAAACTTTACGGTAGAGCTGTCAGTTGTCATATTGCAACCCTAGGGTTGTCCAATCCCGAAATATAAAAGGCAGCCCTCGTATTATAAAAAGGCACTGTGCCTGTGACATTCGAGAGAACGTACGATCAAAAATTTCACGGCTTTATGAATTCTTCAGGACTCTTCTGACTTATAAAGTTTTTTCTCAAATTGTTAAGTTAAAAGTACCGACAATATATTTGTGAAATAGTTAAATTATTTATAACCAGTTGATAACAATATCAACAGAAAATTAACAAGTAGTGATAAGAAGCCGCCTACAGTAGTACTGTTTGAATTTATATAGATGAAAAAGTCAGTATTTTACAACGCTAATGTCCCTGCCTATAAATTGTTTATAATAGCCATTACGGCGTTGCCGGCCCGTCAACAACAATTTAACGCTGTTTAAATGCGATTCTTAAATTAATGGCGACAATCGACTCTAATTATATTTTATTATCTAATTTGAATTTAATGGCAGTTCTTTATGAAGAAAATCACGTTGGGAGTTATCTTTAACAGAAATCTTAACGTTATTGAGTAAATAAACTGTAGTAATAGTGATGGAAAATATATAATGTAAATTGTGGTTTAAAGACGATTAAAGAAAGCGCAGTTTTTACACAGTTTTACAGTTTTAATTGAAAGGATGGTGCTTTGTTCAATTAAGAAACTCATATTAAAAAGTTGATGTATTGTTAAACGAACTTAGGAATGTCATATTTTATTCTGTATACCGTTTCTTTGACTTTTGTAATTATAAACGCTGAAATTTAAAACTTATTTAGCTAACTAAATTTTGCGCGACCTACGCGCACTTCGCTGTTTCAATGTCCCATTTTCTAAAGAGATAATTTAGATAACAGATAAATTGTGAAGTACCATGGAAAAACTATTAAAGTCGTGGAAATTAGTGTTCTGCTTTGCAACTTTAATGGTATTTAATTATAAATTTGCATCAAGTAAACGGCTATAGAAAACAAATTACGGCTTACGTTGTCAAATCGTTTATAATATATTGTATCTTTTATAGCATATCTTTGCCACAGATATGTGTTAGTAAAATGGTTAATCTTTTATACAGTGGAAAAACATTTTAGAGGAAAAAGTTATATGGATAACTTTTAATATTTTTCCCCGGATATCCAATGGCCATGTCCACTTTGACCTTGACTATGACCTTGAAGGTTATATCAAGGTCAAAGTACAACTCAAGTTTCACGTCCAAATATGGCCTTGACATTTTTTTGACATGACCTTGATGGTCAGTGAAGGTCAATCACTAATAATTTTTGGATATTCGGCAAAATAGTGAAATTTAGTTAAAACTTGGTTCAATGTCATGGTCAATGTCAAAATGGACATGACCATTGGGTAGCCGGGTAGAAATCCTAAGTTTCCGTAATAGAAGAAATGTTTCTAAGCCCCATAGTCCTCGTGACTCGGAGCCTAATCATGCTTACTTCAATTTGATCTTCACTAACCATCAAGGTCATGTCAAAAAAATGGTCAAGGCCATAATCGACCTGAAATTTTCCTCTCTTTTCATTTCCGACATAAAACAATGGGGTTCCCATTTGAAAAAATCGATTTGACTTTGATATGACTTTCAAGGTCATAGTCAAGGTCAAAGCGGACATGGCCATTGGGTAGCCGGGAAAAAATATAAATAGTCATCAATTTAACTTTTTCCTCCAAAATGCTTTTCCACTGAGTAAATCAGCCGTACTCGGACTCCGTGTATATTTATTCCATCATCCTATGTTTGATAAAATGATCGAAGATAATAGACACTGAAAAAAATTGCAACTGCTGAATTAGTGTGGAAAAGTGAATTAAGTAGGTATCAAGAATATGAATTACTGATTTTAAAGACCACCAATTTTAAAAATGTTAGATATCTTCTTGTAGTGCCTATCCCTTTAAGGTGTTGGCTAATACCAGATTCATATTTATAGAGGGGGCAAGGGGGGAGTTGCCCCCCAAAGTTTTGACGATTAATTAAATTTGAACTTTGCTATTTTTCGTACCCGCCCAATCAAACTGCTGAAGATACGCCCCAGGCTTTTACCGTGGCTATCTTAACTTTACTGACTATTATTCTTGTGGTGTTTACAGAGTACAATTTACCTAGAATCTGAAGCCAAGAGATTCTTCTCCTTCTTGGACTTCTTCTGCCATAAACCCTTCTAATTCGCCATATCGATATTGATTGCGCCTTATGGGACCTAAGTATTCAAGTTTCCGTGGTTTCCATTGTTAAAGATTGCACAATATTTATATATTCTGTTGTTGATATGGTCAAAAGCTTGGAGTTTTTTTGTTGATGTATCGTATAGTGTCCAAGACTCGACTCCATACAAGAGGATTGAGAACACGTAACATCTCAACAAGCGTATTTTATAATTCTCAAGTTAAGAGTATGACCATGAATATTGTGTTCATTTTGATGACTGCTGGTCTTGCTTTTTCAATTATTTGTTTAATTTCGTATTGATCATTTGTTTGTATAACTGTGATTAGATGACTGAGTGGAACGTGGTTCATCACCTAATATTTCTATTAATATGGAAAGAAAACGTATTGTACAATTCGGTTAAAATGTAACTGGACTCCCACAGTAATGTAATTTCTTAGTGGTATATCTTTTTACCTATTAAAGGAAACATCGTTAGGTCCAACATCAGTAATGTGGCATCATAGGTTCTTACATAATTCTTATACCATTCTTGTATTTTTTGTCTCGGATCCTTTAATTAGATTAGGTTAGTTAGAGTTAATCATTTCTCATAAAGCAAAAACTCATGAGAGAAATTTTTAGACAGTTTACTTCTTTGAATCAGCAGAATAGACTTAAACGTCAAATTTTGCTTTCTGAGAATGTTGATACAGACTTGATACAAAGACTTAGTGACTGTTATCAATCTTGTGGTTTTTAAAGTAACACAAATCAATACCTATTTAGTAAAAAAAATTATTAAAGATATTCACAAACACAGTGACAAGTGAGAAGCGACAGTGACCAAAAACATGGAACTCAAGATATTTCATAGGACGAGATGTTAATAGACAAATATTTTAATGCAAGGTGACTATCAACATTTCAGAATTTCTGGGAAAACTAGCTCTTAGAGACTTGCCAAATCGAGAGTCGACTGTGGGTAGGATAGGAATCAGTCGAACGAATACCCGGTTAACTAAAACCAGTCTGAGCATTTATGTTACTATCTTTTCTGGAGATTTTACAGTTCCTTGAACACAAGACAATATATAGTTTCTAGTCGATTACCTTCATGAGTTACGCTTCCGTCAACTGATTGAAATTCGAAGAATTCACCAGGTACGAATGAAATTAAGGTTCTTAACTCAAACCATTTGAGCTAAAAACTAAATTTCCAAAAGTTGGTATTATATTTAATATAGAGTTATAAAGTATCCACATATCATATAAAAAATAAGTTGATAAGACGAAAATAAACAAAATTACCTAAACATTTTTTAAAATTCAATAATGAAGGTAACATTTAGAATGGAAAATAAAATGTTTCTGAATATCTGGATGACTTCATATTACTACCATTCTCTTCTTCTACCAAAGGCCCTTATCGGGCGAGGTTGGTCTCGGACCTAGGTCCTTGTTGTGGATTTTTTTAATTGTAAAAAATAAATAAGAAATTTTCTTAATTTCTTGAATTAATCTTTTGTATACCATGTATGATGTTGAAAATTAATTGTTGATAATTATATACACTTAATACAGGATTGACTATTCTAAATTTTCTAACACTTTATTAATCACTTCCTAAGTTTCCAATCACTATATAGGGTCTATCAAGAGGAGAATTCTTAGACAATAAACCTTTTTTATTTGACTTATTTTTTATTGTTTTATCTTAACTAATATACACACATGTGGTTGCGACGCCTTCTAGACCGGAAGCCCTACTACCATTTTCAAATATTTATGCAATTGACACGTCAACATTAAGACATTCGTCGGTTGGGGAGTTAAAACATATCTAACTGGTATGGATTTGTTCATGTTTATTTTACATTATACAATTACAAGCTTCTAAATCATAAAAAAATCGAAAAAAACCTTTTGTATGCATTACTTTATCAAAACGCCAGAATTAATTAGTTGGTTTGCTTCTTATTTGTAGGATTTTTATTTAAGTTTATACAAGAATATCAAACCACGAAAAGTTCTCAGACTTTTCTTTATAACTAATATAAAACTATTCACATTCACATAAATCTACACAAATTAATACGCCACAATTTTTTCAAATGTCTTTAAAATTATCCACTGTAGATTCAGAAGATCTGGCCCAGCCCTAATTCAACGGAACCACCTGCCGTCGAACAATGGCTCTGTTGTGTTGAGTGTTCAACTGGGGCTTCCGAAGAAACGCATTATTCAAATATTCCCGTTTTAAGACAGGTAAAAATCGATAAATTACTAGTCCGTTCCACAGGTAGAGTCACATCATATGTTTCTGCTTTAAAACGCATCTACGAGCCCATCTTGAAATCTCAAAACGAGTATTTCCAGCTGTTCATCACCAAAAGTTAGTTCATTACAGTGTGATTTTGCTTTTTCGAATATTGGAACGTCTAAAATTGTCTACCTGTTGAATTTTAACATTTGTTCTTCATTCTAAATATCAATTAAATAACAAGTTCAGATAATATAACCTTGTTAATAATTGTCACATCTGTTTGGCGTACATTTTTACTTAAATTTGATATAAACGAGTTTAGGGTACATCATTTATACAGAAATTGTTATCCGAACGTTACGAAAATACAAAACGAACAAAAATAATATAGTTAAGTGTAAAATCACAGTTTTGCACTCTAAACCAAACCTTTATTTAAACACTCAGCTTTAAGTTGTCATCATCAAGGAGTAAACCAAACTAAATCGAAATTACAGTTTTCTCTAATTTATACCTATAAGTATACTAACAAATTTCGCAAATAATGCAACGATTTTGTATAATGAAATTATGTAAATTAGAATAATCCTTAATTACCTACCAACTTTTACCCTACATTATAAAGTAACGACATTTTAATGCCTATTTTATAGATTCTTACAAAGTAAAGTATACAATGAGCTGTATGGGATAGGACCCTTGTACGAATTCATTAGTTTATAATTTTTATAAATCATTATGATTTAGTAAGAATGCAATTCCCTAAAATTATTTACTTGTTTAACTAATTTTAAACAAGTTAAATCTACGAAGTGGTTATGTTCTAAAACATTATGTGCAACACTAGATTTATCCGCTCTCCGGTATTTCAAATGGACAATATGCTCTTTGAAACGTGTAGTGATAGATATGCGTGTCTGTCCATAATACCTTAAATCACAATCGTTACATTTGATTTCATAAATACCCGACTTCTCGAAATCAGTTTATCTTTAGGATTACCCAACAATTTCTGTAGTGTTGTAGTTGTTCTATATACCGCCTTCATACTAATTTCTTTAAAAATTTTCTTAAAGCCTCTAGTATAACCACTGTACGGAACACAGACAAACTTTTGTTCTTGTGACTCATTTCGAAAAGTTGACATTTCATTTATTCGTAACCGAAGCTGCTTCATCCTAATTAATTTATCTTTAATATCTGTTAGATAACCATTGCATGCAGTTATTTCTCTAATAGTTTTCTTTTCTTTTCTATCAACCGATATACAAGGATATTAATCCGCGCCACTTTATGTTGTTGACAGTGAAAAGAAGTATTAGGTAAATATCTATATGTGCTAGTATCCTTCCTATATACATCAAACTTATCAATATTATTTCTTAAAACTAATACATCCAAAAAAATGGCAAAGTACCCTTATTTTCCTATTCATATGTAAATTTAATAGAAGCAAACCTACTGTTAAGATGCACGACAAAATCATTAACATTAAACTCATTAGTATAAAATAAAGCAAATATGCCATCCACGTACCGTACCTATACCCTCTGAAAATACTGGGAGTCAGTTTTTTGGGTATGTGTAACAAAGTCTTAAGTCATTGAATTTTAAAGTGCATTTATAACCTCTTTCCTGTAGTAGTGTACTATATCAACCGAAAATTAATAAAGAACAACAACAACAGCTTTTAGAAACTGGACAAAAAGCATATTTGTGAAAAAGGCTGGTGATATACACACTAGTATTATAACAAATTCATGTAAGATGGTGGATTAAAACGTATAAACAAGTACAGGACAAGGTTCCGGTGGTTGAGGTAGCCCGTTGTTGCTGGTTGATAAGAAGTACTTCCATCTTTTATCTTCCACACTAGTTCAGATGCCTTAAGTATCAACATCTTCTGGTTTCTTATTTACCCTTAAACCTCAGAGTTGGTCCGGTTGGTTCTGACTGTAGCAGCTTTGTGACTTGTGAATCACTAAATTGTATATATAACATATGGCCACCATATAAATCTTACTAACTTAAGAATATACATCTGGATTCTGCTAATTCAAAAACTGCCACTGATGAATGATCGCCTACTGAAATAGTATGCGGAGTGTACATTTCATTCTGTGGTGCACATTGTATCTTCTATAACTGTTTGGATAACTTGAAGCTCGCTGCTACTTTTAATTAACATAACTAAGTCTGATGTAAAACGGTACTTTGACGATAATTCTGGTTACTTTCGCCCCAGAGCTAGGTCCATACTGGTGTTGGGTATTTAGTTATACATCTCAATAATACGCA
This sequence comes from Octodonta nipae, assembly GCA_034190945.1. Lineage (NCBI taxonomy): Eukaryota > Metazoa > Arthropoda > Insecta > Coleoptera > Chrysomelidae > Octodonta > Octodonta nipae. The sequence continues at coordinate 92,658,245 of CM067222.1, forward strand.
CTCTTTTAGTGCAATTATTGATTTTTGTAATTTATTTGTAGCCTCTTCGTGATTTTTGCGTACTATTATTACTATTCGAATTGTGGTATGTTACTACATCTATGTTACAAGATGATAAGTCCCAAGACACTTCCTTGTGGCACTCTGGTTTTTATGTATACGCTTCTTCTTATTTTATTTTGAAAAGCCTCTGGGTTTTATTGTGGAAGCATATTAAGGTCATATTTAAACCCATTATGTCATTAGTTTTCAGACGCATGCCTAACATGAAAGTTACTGTTAAAACGGCGTTGAGTGTATAAAAGAAATATTTGAATTTAGGGTACAAAAATTTGTGTTTATACATATTGTTATGTATCCCGTGGGTTCAATTATACACCTGTTGAGTAATTAATACTCCTTTATTTACTGTGAAAACAAATCCTTAACCTTCAAACTTAATACAAATTTCTTGAAACACAGATCATGCAATACAACACAAAACAATTTATAATTCACTTTGACATATACTTTACTACTTATTACTGAACTTATGAATTAGACTGACTATAACGCTCACAGAACATCTATTTATATAAAATTTTACATTCGAGAGTCTTTGAGTTTACTCTATGGCGCTAATATCGAACTATCTAGATTTCTCCCGAACTGACAGTTACACTTGGTAGGTCTTCCCTTGCCGACGTTATAACTTTCCGTAAAAATCTATTAAAATTCTGTGAAAGCTTGTTGAATAGACCGCTTATTCCTTAATTGCTCAGAATTGTATAAAATGCACAGTTTCTATATATAATCCAGCTTTTCTTCCAATATTTTGAAGAGCGTTAGGGCTACGTCATCCTTGTCTACTCGGTTTGAGTTTGTAGAAGTGTTGACCGTGGATTGTCTACTATCATTGTCTTATCGACTATTAATATCCGTTATGACGTCATATAGCTAACTCCATGGATTGAGTTGTAATTGAAAGAAAATAAAACAAAAATATTGAAAAAAATGCTAAATGACTTCCATCCTATAATCGACACTCAGATACTTAAATGAGTGTTTCTTTGTTTTCGTTTTATCATGAATTGACGTCACAAACCCTAAGCCTAACACTTTGGGTGACGTCAAACTTTTCAAGTTCAACAGGAAAGCTAAACATCCGGCATGGTTGACGCTTATTGGATCTAATAGCATCATTAAAATATATTTATTTGTTATAATAATGCCATGGCGTTTGTCGTGGAATCGTGAGCAACGAATGACCCGTGAAGAAAGCAAATAAAACATTTTCAATCATCTACAATGACAACAATTATTTTTAGGAAAGTCAATAACTTTCTTCATTCATTAATCGGGGCAAATAGATATTTTTGTATTGGGTTCTTCAGATCGAGACCATCAAAAAGCTTCTTACGAAATATTCTTCCCTTCTCTGGTTATCTCACTGTCTCTATTTTTCTTTCTTTGTGTCACTCTTAGTAATAGATATAAATATCAGGTGAATTAAAAAAATGACACTATATTGTTACGACTCAAGTATTAATCCTAATTTAATTCTTAATTTAAACATATCTGCAAAGAAATATAAGTTTAGATATTGAGTAAGCGTTTGTAAATAGTTTTGTTCATTTCAATAAGTATTAGAAGACAAGATGTCAAAGAAAAGTTCGTTTTGTTCTTAAGTAACATCATTACAAACACTTAACATTTATACAAAACAATAAATTATAAACCTTATTCTTATTCTATGTAATATTAAAGTGAGTTTTATTCATTTTATGTGAATTGAAAATAGAACATAAAATACAATAATAATGATATAATATTTAAAAAATATATATAATTGTTCTCGTGTTCGAACCCGAAAACTTTGGATCTGCAGCCGTTCGCTTTGGACTCTTAACCACCTGTCTTTATTCGAAATGTGTTCTTTAGAGGATATAAAAGTTCCGGCTGTATATAATTAATATAATTACGATGACAAAATGATGTAAACAAAGGACGTGTTTTGCTTAATGTGTATCCTTCTATGAGTCTATATTCATTGATAATATGAAACTTTAATACCAAGTTGTATTTTTGTGTGGGATTCTTTTTAACTTCTGACATGTCAAGTCTCCAAGTTAATATATCAGAAAGAGAGAATTGGGGTGTTTATTCGAACGAAAAGCAAATTTTGTGCAGGTATTCTACATTACTTTGATGTTATATTGGTTTATTTACTATTTATTATTGATTTCCTATAAAATAAGAGACTCTTAATATATGACCTGGTCCCTGTTTTTTACACCGAGGACTGAATTAGATGGGTATTTCAAGATAGAAGCAGTGTGGGGTGTCGGTCGGTCTGTTGTGTCGTGTCGAAACAAATGAAATTTAAAGTTATGTATTTCATTCCCTTGCTGATCTATTTTAATATGTGTAAGTGTGGGCCTCCGTTAAGAAGCCTTCGCTACAAAAAAAATAAAGGCATACTTCACAAAATTACACAAAGTGTTCCAAATAAAAGCTATGAAGCGTTAATTACAAAAGGCCTCTCTAAACATTCCTCAAATATAGTTAGAACCACTTCAAAATCAATAAAGAAAAACAACACAACAGAACTACATCTGTCTTGAGTTTTTTATTCTAAAATCATGTACGAAGAAAACAAACGTTTTCATCGTTTACTTTTTTTGTAAAAAAATAAGATATCTTGAACAACATAACTAAACTTATTCATGAAATCGTAGTAAGTTCAGTAACTGTTATCATTTTCATCGACTATAACGGTCTTTTCGTACTGATTGTTGAAAGTAATAACTTTCATCAGTCTTGATGTGATTCTGATGAATTAATGAAATATCGGATTAAGGAGACGTTGTCATTTAAAATTTTTAGAGACCTTTTCTTAATTACTGGTTCTCCGCCCGAGTGTAGAAATTCGTTCAGACGTGTCATATTCTACAAAAATTTGCTCCAAAATTTACGTTCTAGGCCGATGAGTTTTGCTGCGAACACAAACGCTTCAGATTTCTCTTCATCCGAATCATTATCTTCATCACATTTATTTATTTCATGAATCATATTATCTAAAATCATCGTCGGGTGGTTCTTCATTTACCATTCAATATCTGCTTCAGCTTAAGTCCTCAAAACCTTCTAGTATAATATGCACCAACTCATTGATCTAAGAACATTAACGCCCTTCAGCACCATTTGATCATATTCCCTTCCACCAGGATTTACCGTTGATTGTTTAATGTTCCTATATAGCAGTGGAACGTGCTTAACACAATCTTACAGCAAGATCAAACCTTGAAGTTGCTACTGGTAATAGAAGACGACACTCACGATCAGAAAAAATACTGTTTCGTTGTTAGTCATATTCTTTACCTAAACTATTTTAGAAAATGTCTTGCAAGTGCTGCGAGATCGGCATCCAAATATATTGGGAAAGATTCCCAACCATTACCCAAAACAAGCGGTATAGAAAAGCAAAGAAAGCTGAAATAGCTCATGGCCGACAAACAGAAAAAAGCATAGGAAGAAGAAAAGAAGCTTCCAAACTAGATTCTTACAATGAGCGATCAATAGTTATTAATAGGGGAATTCAAATTATCTTTCGTCCATTGTTTCAGACTGACAAAGTACTCCGTCAATTACAGTACAATAGCCATTATGAAATACACCACCTCCAACAAAATTAAAATGTCTTCGTAATACATCTCATGACTCCTGCGACTTCAATTGAAAGTTCCAAACTTGTAATCAGATTCTCTTTATTTCAGGCTTCCCTCTTGTCTTATTTCAACTTAAGGAACATGTTTCCACTAAAGGATCACTCTAATTTATGGTCTATATATCTTAACAGGCTATTCCATTACAGCTGTTAAATGACATATAGCTTCTATGTTTCGTTCCCTCGTTGAAGGAATCACTTCAGTAGCTGTTAAAAAAAATTCCATTATAACTTCTTAAAATATCGTATTGGCGATCAAATGTATTTAGCTTATGAAGTATTCATCACCTTTGATTATTTCACTTGTGATTCCCATGAATCTCAGATATCTATAGTGTACAAGATTATATTGTTTTCCACTACAATATGAAATTTATCAGATTTTTCTTCAACTTCTTAAGATGTCATTCCTAAGGTTTTTTTTAGTTGTAGTGTTACTTATTTTAGGACCTGTTGACATTGTAGTACAAAAAAATAGTTATAGTTATTGCAACTGAAAATGTTGGTAACAGCACAAGAACTACTTGCAATATTCGTATAATGTGTATATATTTGACATTTGCTGTGTGTATATTTATATGTTTAAATGATCTATAGTTTTGAATATAGAGCCTATATTATTTGGATATAAACATGACCTTGTATTTTTCTACATAGGTTCAACCTTTTAAATAATTGAGATATGTTCCAAATTTGCCTACCACTTTTTTTAAACCATCTATTTTACTTTCTGAGATTATCAGTAAATGTTACTAAGTTATGACAAAATTCCATAAATATCTCTGTCCTATCACATGTGGCAAATTCTTACACAAATTTACTGGGAAATTAATTCACTTTTTTTTTGATTTCCCAGTGAAGCATGAGTTTATATTAAATCTTTGTATGCTAAATAACGAGAAAAAATTGCTATTTCTTCTTTGAAAATTGGCCGTGTTTGTAAAAACATTTGTATCGTTTAAACTGGCAAACCGGTTGTATGGGGACATTAGTCACCCTTCGATTTATAAATAACTTAGCAACCAACCCCAGATACAGATACCCACATTGTTGAAAGGTGATCATCATCTATATTTAGATTGATCGCCTGTAACAAAACGACAATGATTTAGCTGTTGGGAGTATTTATTTCGTTCAGACAGCCATTGGTTTTTCTGTTGAATGAGTTTATAATATTGACGTTTTTCATACGTCATTTATCTTTATAAATGCAATTTTATCAATTCAATGTTTGTTCTTAAATGAAACACATTTTTTTAATATAAAACTTTGTTTAGATTGATCCCAATGTTTACTACTGTTTATTCCCACTAAAATCATTTGTAGGGAACAAGACTGCGATATTATGCGATTGAAAGAGAATTTATATTTTCTGTATAATTATATTAACCAAATATAATCAGTAATAACTAACCATGAGTATCTTTTCAGTAAAATGATGATTTTCGTTAAATTCCTTCTAATCCATGAATAAATATTTCCATGGTATTTTTCTGTACTTCATAATTACTCTAAATGTCATTGTCCTTTTCTGAGAATTATTGAATGAGGGCCCTATAATTACTCTACCAGGGCGGGAAAGTTCTCTACGTCCCTTGTATGACTGATCAATTTAGTTCCTACCCCCTATAATGCAGTAATTAAAATACCCTTACCAGTATATAAACATTTCGGATCTGGAATTACAAATCCTGAAAGGGTTCTAAAAAATTGGAAAACGCTACAGAATTACGAAAAAAAAAAAATGAAATTAACCGGTTGTATATGTTTTTGTGGTTGCCATATCTGAACCCGAGCTCCATTTGATTTCATCGGGTTTAGATCGATGTCACAAAAAGTCATAACGATTCATTTTTGGGCTCGCTGGATTAGACTCCATTTGAGATCATCAGATACGGGTCAATGGCACTTCCAGGTCAAAATGGATATGGGAAACCTTCACTATCAAACGTTTTTGCGGTCACTAAATTCAAATTTAGGGTTCATTTTAGGTCCATTTCAAAGGGAAAGCAAATTCTATACACATCAAACAAATGACAGGCAAGTTATTACTTCAAGTTTATAGTACACGGTTATTTTCAAAAGGCAGTTATCTGTGTTTTGGTTTAGTTTCTCTTGTAATCTTCCAGCAATAGCGTGCCATCATGCTGGCTCCCCAAATTCATTAATACCTTTTTTCGATTTCGTTCAGGTCTGATGAAAGCGTTCATCTTGTTCGTGCTACCTGCAGACTTTAACAAAGCAATTCTTTATTAAGCATCACTACCTGGAACTACTGCAAGTGCAGCTGAAGATAAGAGAGTTGGAACATTCTTCAAATTCTATTTTCATCACTTCTCTAAACTACTTCAGGGTGCGATTGCCCGAGGAGGCCTATTCCAAAGAGACGGACGAAGGTGTCTAGGGCAACTCTTCTATTTGTCAATGCTATTTTCTGAGTGATGCGGTGGCCATCTGCAGAGGTAATATGGCCCTTTAAATAAAATAGTTTCATATTGTTCACATATTATTTTGCAAAATCTACCGGATTACATGCATCTATTTTTACACCGTGGATTGTGTATGAGAAGACCAGTTAGTTCAATTAATAAGAAATTTTTGTAAAGTTAACGAAATTATAAACTTTGTCGGTAGGTTAGCTTAGGTTTCGTGTAAAACATGAACGAATTTCGAATTATATGCCAATGGGTTATGCTTTATCTTTTGAACACGATGGTCTTGGTTTTCCACTATTAGTTTCGTCACTAAAAAGTTATTTTTTCTGTAAATTTCATTATTTTGATTAAACTGTCATATTTCTTAACCGGTACTGGGGCAGCGAATCATATACGTCCATGGCGCGTAATTTAGAAATACGTTAGGCTTTGAAACGACCTTAATATCCATTGATGTCAAAAGAACCAGCGACCAGTATATTCAGCGATCCTCAAAACCTAAAATTATTCCCGCATTAGAGGATTGATTTAAAATGACCTTGACTCTGACCTTATTGTTCACTCCATCAGTAGTAAGCAGTCACTGGAGTATCAGGAGCCAACAAGTTCCATTGCTGAAGCCTTGAAGCAAACAGTTCGGACTAACATTTTTGAAACCTTTAAGTCTCTCACATGGACATTTAAATCCTTCTGGGAAATCAGTTTCCAATGTTTCCATGTGGTTTGATTCATTTTCTTTGCTTCAAGTACTCAATAATGAAGAGTAATGTCATCCGTACCTCGATTTATTGATTTTCTTTACAAATTTGGAACTCTAAATTGCAAGTCTTTTTTTCTTTTTTGCAGCCCATTTCGTTGATGTACTTTCCAAGACTATTACTTAAATTTGGAAGTACACTCAGTGTACTTGCTTTTGTGATTGGTATATTCTAATTTGCTAGCGTAATTTTACCACAAACATAGCAAAACTTGTTGAGGTTAATTTGCACACACTTGATGGCATTTTTAAGGATATAAATTGTGAAACTATTAGTATAACCTAACGATAAATAAATGACAAACTGAACATCACAAGCAAGACTGCTTCAAAACTTCTTGTTGGTATCTTGAAAAAAGTTGGCTTGATAGAAGAGAAAAGAGAGAGAAAAAATTAAGTTTTCAAGGGAGCAGACAGAGAGTATATTACTACAAATATTTAATCTTAAATTACATTATAGGTGAACAACATTTTTAGGATACTCGGTTTAAATTCGCTGGATCTTTCTGAAATTCCACGTTCGTTGTAGTCGATTTTACGTATCAAAAATACAAACAGTTGTCTACCAGTAGGATATTTTTAGTTCGATTGATGTAACTCATCAAAAGGTCCTTCGAACCGGATCCATTCCAACATGTCCGACGGTCTCTCTCTATCAGATCGCATCGGCCACGGCATGTAATGTGTATTAAGTAAATCCTCATCATCATGAAAACCAATTCGGAGTTAGTTCCCAGCGCACTCTCTTACAAAACTTTTTGTTCCATCCCTCTTATTCTCGCCTCCGTTTCACCTCGTCGTTCAGTTGTGTTTTGTCCGTCCTTCCATCTCTCGATCATTGACGGCGCGTCGCCTCTGCGAACACAATTTAACACACATTTTCGTTCTCACTCACTCCTCTGCGTTCCGCTGCTAACCTCCTCTCCCCTCGCCGCCCCAACACTCGATTCCGATCCGGCCGTATCATACGTACACGCGAAACAAACGCGCGTCGCACCGTGTGTTCCGACTATTATGTTAATTATTTGTTGTCGCACTTTATTCCCAGTCAAAACGTAAACGAGCATGTAAAGTGAGCAAGCACAGCCGAAGCGTGGGACTCCGCTCATCCTTTCAGCGCCAATCACCGTTCCTCCCCGAATCGGGGACTTTAGTAGCGAGCCGGCAACACCGCAAGGTAGTTAGTCGTCATCGAGAGAGTTAAAATCGGGCCACTTTGCGTGCCGCGAAGACCGATTCAAGCCGGCCACCGCACCGCATAGCGGTGAGAACGTTGAACTTGCTGCGCGATAATACGGCATTAAAAGAGGCGGGCGGACGCGTCGACGTGCTATTACGGCATACGACAACACAAAACAGCCGGTCGGCCTGCGGCGTTGCCACGTCGGCTCGTCGTTATCGGAGATTTACGGAAATCTTGACCTAAGACTCGTAAACGAGAACGATTATGTATGTGTGTATATGTGTGTGTGTGTGTGAATTTGTGCTTCGGGTTATCTGAATGCGCTATTGTTATTTGACACTGACAGAGAGTTTGATTGTTATTTGACAGCGCTTTAATACTGTGACATAGTGCTAATATTGAAGGAGGTTTATTTACTTTTATATGTTACGATAATATCTGTCGTGGACTTCGTCGATTTGATTCGAAGCAATATGTTGTAGTAGTAAGTGATCGGTTTCCGTGACATTTGAAAACTGTGTGTCAAGGTGTCAGATAAGTTGTGTGGAACGTACTCTATTGGATGTTATTTTCGTTTTATGTGTATGGAGAAAGGAATATTTTTTAACGAAGCGGGATGATCAAAATCATCAGCTATGGCGTGGTTAGTATATTTCTTTTATTTTTGTTAGGTTCATTCATTTCACTTTTTAAATTACTTACTTAATTTGAAACGTAATGCCGTGTGCTGTGTTAATAAAAGTAGTGTGTTGGAATTAATGAGAGCTCACTTAAAATTTCCAAATACACGGAACAGTTTTAACTGTACTTAAAACGGAATTAGATATGTTATTGAGGCAGGAAGATTACAGTAAAAGTCACAAGCGACAAAGACCAAGTGCTCATACACTATACGTCAAATTAAATAGGACCGAAGACATATGTTATATATATGTTTTTATTTGTTGCGTATTAACGAACAATGGTTGTTGTAGTAGTTTACCAATATTTGTCCGATTTTCTGGTCGAAATATTGAACTAGCTAACAAATTTGTTTAGAGTTTTTGTTTATATTTCAAATTCGATAATTGTCAAACGGAAAGATATTATATTATTTCGCTTCATGAAAGCTTAGAAACAACTTTGGGTTTATTATTGCGTAATATAAAGTTATTATTTGCAAGATTGTTCCAACAAAATGATGGGAACATTTTTGTAACATTAACTCAACAGTCAGATTTGTTGGTAGCAGATCGCTTACCTGGTTAGTTCCAGCAATATGTTAAAAACATTAGTCAACAGTCAAGTTTAGTCAAATTTGTTGGTAACAATTGACTTATCGTCGGCAACAAATTTGTTTATTTCGCAATGGTATTTGTAAAATATCGGTTTGTTCGAACTTCTTCAACAAATTCTGTTTTGCTAAACCACTGTGTTGTTTCTTTAATATCATACTTGTTTTCTGCACGCCCTCGGTTTTCATATATTAGGTTTGTTCCGGCAAAATATTGGAAACATATTGCTAACTGGTCAGCAATCAAATTTGTTGGTTACATATGATATAAATTAAGAGTTTACACCTTGTGATTGTGAAATTCTGTTTCACAGGGTAATTTTTTCGGGAACTCAGTACCTACTGTTTGGTAGATGCAATTTTTCTTTTTTTTTAGCATACTCACCTTTTTCAAAAATTTCTAGCTCAATATTGGCACCCAAATATTTTAAATCGCTGCCACTCTCAGATGAACTATCATATTCAAGTTGAAACACAATTTCTCTAGAAGTATACATACTGTAATGTTTTTATTTTCACACACGGCTTCAGTTCAGGTCTTGGATTTATTTAAAATCACAGTCCAACTCACTCTAATTTATTTCCACTACTTTAGCACAACTCTTTACAATTTATATCTACTTAAGTGTACGACCGTCGAAAACTGAATGCCTTCTATCGCCAGCTGTCCATATTTATATATTTCTCTCGGAATTGTCTGGTAAGTTCACGAACCATCGGGAAACTTCTTTCATGTGTTCTGGAAGCTTTAAGGGAATTCGCAGTAACGGCAGCGGTCGGCCTGTTGAGAGAGAAAACATTTCGGATTCCCAGAAGTATCGGAATATCGTTCCTTCGACGAATAGGTTGATGGCCGATTGCACCAGCTGTCTCTTAATTGTAATATCTATGCATTCTTTGAATATCTTGTGAACAATACTGTGTGAAAAAAACTTGATAAAAAATAATTTAACACTCTGTATCTTGAAAACGAAACGTTTGCAGCCATGTTTATGGGACTTTTTCTTCTAAAACTTCAAGGAATCTACTTTTCGTTTGTATATATAAAACCCTGTAAAAAGGAGGTTATGGTTTATAATGTTAAATTTTCTAAAGAAAATTCACAAACATTTTAATTAGTTAGATATACATATTCCGAACACTTTCCGAAATGTTACCAACTTTGCTGGATCACAATGTTACCAATGCGCATGTTTGCGTTGATTCCAACATTCCTGACAGCCTGCCGAAAAGTACCTATAATTGGGAACAAATTTCTGTTAGAACGATATTATTGTATACTGATTCCAAACAAATTACTTATTATACATCCGTAAACGACGCGGTTTTATGTCCTATGAACCATAAAAATGTTACACCAGATCAAAAGCACCGAGTTTATCCATTTATCATTTATTGAGGATTGAATAAATTGCTTTGTTAATTTTGTTTGGCAGTAGCATTTTTGAAATATGGGTTTATTCGAACTTCCTTAATAAATTTTATTTTGCTAAACCGATGTATTGTTTCTCCAATGTAATATTCGTTTTGAAAGTATTCAAATATTTCTACCCCAAAATCGTCATTCAAATGATTAAAATTTATTTCGCTGCCTGGTGAAACACAGTCAAGTTCAAAGGCCATCCATGATTTCCTTAAGAACCTGAAAGGTTAGATTGTTCTTTACAATTAATTTCTTAAAGATTGTGGAACAAGTTTTGATTATTTTTTATTTCGCCTGTACATTACGGTTTTTCTTTCCTCAGTTTTGTCCTACAATAGATAGTATTTATATTTGAAAAGTACGGAATGAAGCAGTAAGGCAAATTGCCCGGGTCTTAGGTTATATGCACAGATATTCTTCCTCACAAATATACTCAGAGAAAAAGAGATGTCTCCGTCAGATATTGATGAAACTAAAAAATGGTTCTAAAACAAACTTGTTTAAACAAATTGCACTAAAAAATTGATGATTGTTTCAGTTTTCACTTTATGATAAATTTATTTTTAAGATTACTTAAAAATAACACACTTGGTTAAATTTCCACTGTTTTATTATTTTTTTTAATTTGACATATGTTTCGCCAGGTCTGGCTTCACCATCACTGTATTTCCAATTTCTGATGAAGCCAGACTTGTCGTAACATGTCAAATTAAAAGAAATAAAAAAGTGAAAATTTAACCAAGTATTTGTAGTTTTTAAGTAATCTTAAACATTTAAAACTAAAAATAGAATATTTCCACATTAGTAAAAATATTGAAGTACAATGTCATAATCACATAAGGATAGTTCCTTGCTGGCTTAAAATATAAAGCAAAACTACAGAAAAGGTTAATTAAAAATCTATCTGTATGGATTTTTTCACCCAATTATTTACCTTGAAATGCCCCAATAATAAAATATATTTTTAGAATTTTGACATAATATTTAAATGTAAAAAAATGTTGTTGAGGACCGTTTAATAGAGGTAGATGGAGGAAAGGAAAGCTAGCTCAAAAGTCTGCAAAGGAAGCTCTTGGGAAGCAAAGACTAAATATGAATAAAAAATATCAAAGGAAAACACCATTGTAATGTTTTTATTGTCACACTCAGGTTCAGTTCAGTTCTCGGATTTATTTATAAACACAGTCCAACTCACTATAATTTATTTCCACTACGTTAATTTATATTCACAGAACTATTTACAATTTATTTTAACTATACGGCAGTCGAATACCAAATGAATGCTTCCTCAGTTCTCCATATTCATATATTTCTTCTTTCCAACACGTAAAAGAGCCGCCGAGGTCAGACTAGATTCCTCCAGAAATACTTCAACGCAAGCTGTTGACCTCGATGCACCAGCCGAACAATATTTCGGATTCCCAGAAATATCGGAGGAATGCCGTTTCCACGAATTATCGTCACACTATGTTTCTAATAAACAAGAAAAAAAAGTGTATCTGGAATACATGACTGACAAGGCATATGAATCATATGAGAATTACAAGCTTGTCAAAATGACCAAAAATAACCACAGAAAAGGCTTCTCAAAACATATTGAGCTCTACTTTTATGGAATACAAAATGAAAGGAGGAGATTCATAAGAGGACACAGTATAAGGAATTTGAGAAGTAATAGAATGAAAATATATAGAAACAAACATCTCGATAGAGTATTTGAAACGATTATATTCAATATGGAGGAAAAACATAGAATGGAAACTAGGAAAGACAAGGTTATAGAAAGCACTATAAGACCAACATATGCGGCAGAAAGAAAATCTGACACTTCCAAAACACAAAGTATGCCACAGACGACACACAAGAGAATTCTAAGGAGAATCATGGGGAAAATACTAAGAGATCGAGTAAGAAGAGATGACCTCTGAACAAACGATAGGATATTGACAAGGGAAAGAGAATGGAACAATCATAAGCAGAATGGCAGATGATAGGGTAGTAAGAATAGCAATTTAAAAATCACCAGCAGGTAGAAGAAATATGGGCCGACCCCGAAAAAGATGGAGTGATAATATAATGTTACGAGAATTCATCCGGCAGCTGGTGCAATCGGCCATCAACCAAGTCGTGGAAGGGACATTATTCCTATAATTCTGGGAATCCGAAATGTTTGTCTCTCAACAGGCCGACCGCTGCCGTTACTGGAAATTCCCTTAAAGCTTCCAGAACATGAAAGAGTTTCCCTATGGTTCGTGGACTTACCAGATAATTCGGAGAGAAATATATAAATATGAACAGCTGGCGATAGGATTCATTCAGTTTTCGACGGTCGTATTGTATAGTTAAGATAAAATGTAAATAGTTCTAGTGAATATAAATTGTGTTGAAGTAGTGGAAATAAATTAGAGTGAGTTGGACTGTGTTTTTAAATAATCCAAGAACTGAACTGAACCCGAGTGTGAAAATAAAAACATTACAATAATAAAGAATAGCCTAAAAAAGGAACCAGTCGTTTACAATACAAATAAATAACGAGGCCATAATAATATTATGTTAAATACCTTAGAATTTATATTTCAAAATTGCTAACATTAAAAAAGGATGTTATCCACTAATGCCGTATAGTTTTATTTCGATTTCTACTAAACTTATTGTATTATTTACAACTCTACAAAAAATGTCTGGTCTGTTGATAAAATTACAGTACTAACTACCGACTAAATGAGCTATAAATTAAAATGTAAGTAACTATATAATTATAATAGAATGTTTCAATATTAACTTATAACAAGTACACAAGTATCTACAAAAACATTCAAACCCCACGATAAATGCGATGACAAGTACGAGCTTAGCAATTCAACTGGTTTCTAATCAACGAGGAATTCTCGACCTTGAACACATTGTTGGTGCATTAGTTGCATTAAAGTAAAATAATATTATAAATTTCAATTGTTTATAATTCATTAATCGTGAAACAATGTCTAAATTGTTAAATTTGAAGCAAAAATTTCGAATGCTCTATCGTTTCATAGAAAGTTTCTGTTTAATAAAAAAAGTTCAGTTAATGTTGTTGAAGCTAATATGTCATCGCAGTGGAAGTCACAATTACAAAAACATAAAAATGAAAATAGCATGTTGATTGATTTCAATACTTTAAGTTGAATTGTTTTGCTTGTTGTCCTTTTATTGTAACCAAAAACTGTGAACTTAATTTGAAATATTGTTTGTTTTTGAGCTTTCACTAGTAGATTCTATAGTGATCTGATATTCATCTGAATTATTGAAATCTTTGATAAAATGATGACGTTTCAGCACCCATAGCGTGAGCAGAGGTACTCGAAGAAAATGCAAGTTAAAGAAGTTACTGTAAAATGTTGAAATTTATTCCATAATCTCAGGAGGGATCAAAATCTCGGATGAATACCGACATGACAAAGAAATTTCTTCACCTTTGGAAACAGAAAATACTCGTCCTCTATCTGGAAAACATGCTAGATGGGGTAGTAGTTCGTGTGTCCAATTTCTGGATATTGCCCAAGGTGGACTACTCACATAATCTGAGGTACCTATACCTTTAGCCTCAACCACCTCAAGTACTTTCGTTATCTGATCGTCCACTATAATTCCAATGATTTTATCGGCACTTTCCGGGCGTAACGACCTCTTTTGGGCGATCTGAACGTTCGGCGTCACTTGTGCCACAACAGGAACTCAGTAAACTACTTCTTAAGCATTGAAATTGATGGTCCATAGTCTCCATAACTTCATAATTTACACATGGTATTCATTTTTTTCCATTTTTGTTCAAATTCACGAGGTTGTCTGTATTACATTGGCACTCAAACAAAACCTAAATGACGGAGCTTGCTTAAACATTGACATTCGTCTATTTATAGATGGCAGTTGCGTTTTAAGTTACTATATGTTGAATTCAGAAAGTCACTGACTTGTCAAACTGCCCTTGTGTGTAGAGTTGAGGTCTAGGTATATATTCTTAAATATTGCAAGTGCTTTCGTAATAAGCAAGTTTACATGGTTTGGATTTTTAGATTGGAAGATTCTTGAAGACGCGAGATGTAAGACCGACATCTAGGATTTTCGAGAGAATCAAGCACACAGAGGTTCCGAATCTGGAGCCGTTCCGTGTAATTACTGTTGTCTCTTAACTCCTAGGACAGAATGTCACGATAAAATTTTCAGGTTACTTCACCTGTCAGAGATATTGAGTACTCTCTTCGAGGTGTCATTCCTTTGTACGCAAGACAATATATATTATATATAATATACATTGTTTCTGGTCAGGGAACCTTAATCAGTTGCACAATTGAATGTCCTCTCGAACACTTCTTTATGTATTTGAAACATTTCGTTAAATTTGAAGACGCGAGATGTAAGACCGACATCTAGGATTTTCGAGAGAATCAGCGTACAAAGGAATGACACCTCGAAGAGAGTATTTTCTAATATTCTGCTAAAACCGTAACTGCAAATAATTAGGAAAAATGTTTAAAGACAAATAATTGAATTAAAAAGTGAAATAGTCATTTTTGAAAGGAAACGTTTTTCATGAGTGCCTCCCTTCACTTACACATGTGAGAAACGGAATTTCCGAAGGTCGGTTTTAAATTTGGAAAGAAATAATAATCATCAGATAGGTAATATTTTCATATTCACAATCTTAAACAGCAATTCGCACAATACTAGCGGTACCAACGATCTGCAAAACCTTAGAAATTTGATATGTTCATTCCGAAAGTTTCTTGATCCCAATTTCATATTAATTTTCATATTGGGTTGAAAACTATGGCTTCACGCAACTCCGAAATTAAATGTAATTACTACACTATGCCAGTCGGCCGCCCGAATCCCCACACACTATCCAGAGTTCGCGCCCCATTAATCATTTAAATGACTGTGCCCAATCCGTCAACCACATTTCCACACCCCAAACTAAAATCATGATCTGACTTCACTTCTTGAAAGATTGCTGTTCGTTGTCTTCAACAATTCAATCCAGCACTTCGTGTTCTTCTGCAATAGTCATTATCATTCCTCGTAACTCTCATCTCATTAACTTTCTTCTTTAGCCCATTTCTGAACATAGGCATTCTTCATTCTTACCATTTATCTCTAGATTGTGCATCTCGGATCTACCCCTTGGATCTCCTAGGCAAATAGGGCCTCTATTTCATGATTCTGCTTGTTCAGATTTCATCCTTATCATTTGCCACATAACAGGCGTAATTCCATTTCAGTTTCGCTTTTGCTTCAGCAACGTCTTTTATTTATGTTATGTTTCTGATCCAGGAGTTTATCCTGTGATAGTTACTTGTTATGCCCGACATTTGGCGCTCCATTGCTGTGACTGTCTCTCCCAGTTTTGCAACATAAGGGTTACGAAGCATGGATTTATATTATAGTGATTTTTTACGTTCTCAAAGACACTCCAGGAAAGTCTTCTGTATATCTCGTAACTCTACGTTATTAAATTCATGCCATCATCCACTCCTAACAGCCACTCATATGAAGTAGAAGTATAGAGGATCCCCAAAGGTTTCCAATACCGTCTACTCTTGGCACTGAGTCGTTTTATTACATAAACTTTTGCTGTTATCTGATTTAGATTTGGTTGATATACTCACGTTTTGTAATTTTGTTCATTGTAGCCTAGGAGTTTATGGCTGAACCTATTTTAATTGATTTATTTCGTATGAAGACAAAATAAACATATAAAAAGTTGTATCACAAAAAAAGAAAAAGAGAAACAAAGATTAATGATGTAAAATGTATAAAAGTCGAACATATAAAACAGGCGTGTAAGCACAATGTTTTGTAGCCCTAACACCAAACCTTTATTGTTTTCAGTCAAGGCACGTTTCAACAGCCAAGCTGTCATCTTGGAGTAAAGCAGTTTTATTTGAGTGTGGGTATAGTTCAGACATTGACATAAAAATCGTGTAACCACTGTATTGGTGTTGGGGAGAGCTTGTTCAGTTCCTCTGAGCCTTTAGGAGAACGTGTAATGGTGCAACCGTTCAGAATGTGATCCATAGTTTGTCTTTTGTCACCGAAACTGCATCCCGAGCTTTACTTTATTTTCCATTTATGCGTCATGTCACCACACCTTTCAGTGGGCAGTAAGGAAGCGGATTTTTGAAGGCTACAGCTGCTATTGAACACTGATGTGGGCTGCTTTTTGTTGGGTCTACATTTCAGACGCATTTAAGGGATGCCATTAAGATCAGCCTGGATATCCATTTTCGTTTTGCAGCAGACATTCTCCATAGCTCAGCAGGAGGAATATTTGGCAGAATAGGCACCTACATAATAGGCGTTGACTTAACTGTTCCTGAAACTATTCTCATAGCTTGATTTAGTTCTGTACTTATTTTTTGTATGAGCCTATTTTGATATATAACGATTATTCGTCAGTAAAATTTTACATTAATTGGAGAGAATTATGATAAATGGGTTTATAACATAATAGTGATGATTCAGGCTAATAAAATATTAACTTATATCGCGTCTACATTAAAAATGCATATTTAAATAATCTTTATTGTCACTAGGCCGTGTATGTGTGTATTCATGCTGAAACCTAAATAGTCGGTTAATTTCCGTAACTGAGCCTCTTCCACCATCTCGTATTTCCCAGTTAGCGAACCGGCATTGCAACAAGTCCGTAGGGAACGTTGGCAACGTCGAGGGCAACCCCCGATTCGATGAGACAAGTGGAAGCAACGGGCATGAGGCACTCCACCAGGCAGCTAACAGCGATATTTCGCCGGCTTGCGGATTTGCCTGCTTTGCCTGCCTGCTGAGCAGCACACCGCCGGTCGTGTCGTCGACGTCGTTCACAATCGCCGCCGTTTCTCGCTCGTTCACTCCGACTTTGTCCTCTTCCGTTTCGTTTTATCTTCGCCCTTCGTTGTTTGTCTTTCTCTCTTTGTGTTTTCGTTACGGAGTTACGAGACTCTTCGACTCTTCTGGCGTTTTTGCTGCTCGTCTCGAGCCCAGAGAAAAAGGCCTTGGAGAATTTCTGTGTCGCTGGCGTTTCGTTTCTTCTCGTTGGTTTTGAGCCCGTCATTAATTTGACCTAGTTTTTGGGAAATCAATTTTCTGGAATTTACGTTTTTTGAGCAGCATGGGAAATCTTTATGGGATTGATTTTGGTTCGAAAACGTTGTAGAGATTCCATTTTACATACATCGTGAATTTCAACATTTGTATCCTAAGACTAATAATAATATAATGTGAAAGAGAACTAGAATTCTCTATTCATATTACGGAAACATACTATTTATTCATCTTGTTTGAACATCTCGGAAAATTATCATTAGTTACAGCTCTCCAAAGACTTCTAAAGAGTCAATCCAGATTAGAGGGAAGTACGCATCATTGTCTTACTCCACTTTTGGTTTCAGTTCTTCTGAATACTCGTGTCCTATTTTGGCCCTAGAAGATGGATTGAAAATAAATTTGGTTCCATTCTTATATCCATTGGACCTATCTCTTAAACCTGTACCTTTATTATAATCCGGAAAGCAGATATATAAGTTGACTAATAACCATTCACATTTAGTACAACACATTGAGAGCAAATAGAACCACTCTTGCTCCCATTGCGTTTCTGTATTCAAACAAGGGTCACTAAGATCTTTACATTCTTTTTCGTTACGTTTTTCAGTATGCTACTATATTATACAATATACTATATATATTATACAAATAAAATTCATATGTATGAACGAATAATCTATGAACAACTTTAAATGCAACCTTTCTTGAGGAACCACTAAATGAAAATTACCGCTAACTCATCTATTGGAAGTGGCGTCACATGGGCAACTTCTACAAAAATCCTCCAAACAACAATAGCCTTAACAAATAGAAATTATTCTTCTTTTATGCTAGGGTAATACCCTGTTTTTCGTATTATAACCAATTTTGAGCCCTTCTTTTCTGTGGTCTCCCTACCCTTCTTTTTCCTCGGGGTTATTTATAGTTTCTTAATGTTTTTATCAGTCTGGTATCATCTGCTCTTCGTCAAATGTTCATTCCATCACTTCCTTCTTTGTTTATAAATTTCGTACGAGGTAATTGGGGCTGTGTACATCCCTATATTTATTCTTCCTTATTATGTCCTGCAGAAATCCTGATACTTGTTCTCATTTTGGTTGTACTTCCTTGTATGTGTCACGATAGATATATGTATAAATGTCAATTAAGGAATGAAATTTCCAATATAAATCGAAGACGAAAAAGAACTTCTTGTTTTACTCCTCAAAAAAATCACAAGTTGTCTGACACAAGTCTCAATGTCTTTTGATAATATCCGAAAAGAGAACCGAACTTTACCCATAGATTACAATGTTTAAAACAATACAGACGAAGAAGAAAAAGGAATAACAGGTGATGTTTATGTAACCTCAACTAATGATTTTTAACACAAAACAAATATAAAAACGTACAACTTTTTAATGAAAATAAATTTGGATAACGGTTATTACCCAGTAAGTTTGGTAATTGTCATTATGGTAGAAAGTGGAAGGGCCAGCGCAAAAGGGGCAATTGTTGTATAGGTACGGTTGTAAACAATTTACACTTACGACTGGTTTGAGACCTGGGTTTTACTGTTTCCGGAATGATATTTGTGGCATATTTTTCCAATGTCGAAGTACTTCTTGGGAAATAACACCACAGTTAAGAAAATTGCTGTATATATAATGGTTAAGAAACTTTGAAAAAGATTGTCAAATATTTTAATTTACATTTTAGAATTGTGCCTTTTTTATCCAAGTTTCTTAACCATTGATAACGGGGTCTGATCGAGACCTCGAAACGTTTGGAATATACAGTGCACGTAAGCACTTAGACATCATATAATTGATGTTTCCCACCTTGACTCCAGAAGTCTTCATCTTATTAAGTCTAGCGACTAGTACAGATATGTACTGAGGATTCTAAAGCAGAAACTCTTGATTGCATTGGTGGTGAACCTCTTTAACTCTATGATGTCGACAGTTTTCTTAACTGTGGTGTTATTTCCCAAGAAGTACTTAGACGCTGGGTGTTACTATACAGTAAAAATATTTGATATGCGTCATATTTCGGTATAATGTTTTTTACAGTTTGAATCTCTTTAATTGAATTCTATATTATTTTAGTTATTCGCGTAGGTGCCACAACTTAACTGATTAGCAGTCAGTATTGTCCATATATTGATGGAGGGTTTATCCTGTTTGCAAACCTGTTATAGTTCACCTAGTTTGCAATCGTAGTCTCAAAACAGTTTCCCTGTCTGCACTGGCCCTTAGCCACTTTCGATTTCAGCCAGTAGCCAGATTGGTAGAAAAAATAAATTAACTAAACTAATGATTTTCGAAGAAAATGCAAACAGGTCTATGTTAACAATGTAAAACAATCTTTCTCATAAACTTTAGTTTATTGCTCATTGAATTTCCCAGTTTTCCACTTAATTTATGTCTTAATTTGCATTGAAGATCCAAATCACATACAATAACAACCTGTTCTATTTGAATACCAAGTGTTTTGGAATATTTTTACCCTGACGTCATACCCAGTTGAGAATTTGTCATTCACCGGTGACAATTCATTATTTAGTTTATTTTTTACTAGGACGAAGTTTCGATGTCATTACGTATCGCATTATATGGTAGAAAACCGTTTATAGAGCGAGGGAACGTTGCACAGAATGCTGAATAAATAGAAATCAATAATCAAGCTGAAACTTGGGTAGGTAGAGAGTTTCCTTCTCTGTCTATCGCACACACACACTCGTACATATCACGGGCATAGATAAGGTAAAGTTCTTGGCAGTTACTCACTTGAACTTAGGTACAGTCTCGTGCAATAGCGATTTTACGGATTCGACTAACACCGGCTGTGAACAAACTACGTCGAAAATTGTATCCAATGAAAGATCGAGTTGGTTCACATTGTCGTCGAAACTGTAGAAGTTCGGTGGAAATTTCCCATATTTACATTCATTAGTTGTTAGTTGATATTAATTACCATTTTTATTGTTTTCTCAGTCTTATTAAACCTGATACAACACAATTTAGTTTCTTAGATGTCGACTTCAAATAACAGGTTGTTCAAGATGAGAAAAATAGTATTCTCACTGATTTGTGATCAGTATTACCCACAAGTTTCCAAAAGATGTTAATTAATTTCTTATTGGTCAAAAAAAATTAAATAGATATTGATAGATGCTACAATAAGACGAAGTTTAGCCAGTAAGCTGTTATACTTCACAACTCTAATGCAATAATTGAAAAATAAGATATGACATAGTAAAAACAAACAAATTTAGATACTGATTAACAAACAATTTTCACACATAGTAGGTATCCTTTCAAGACGACTTTTGCCCGCGTTCAGAATTGTCAATTACTAGAGGTCCAAAAAATTAGCTGAAAGCCACTATCCGTATAAATTCTACGAAATCATTGGTTGACTTACGTTACAAATGCTTCTGAAGATAGAGTAATAAGTAGGAATTCAGCCGAAAACGAACTTCATGCTTATCGCGCTGTTCGAAAGCATTTTTAACATATTTTAACAAATTTACAAGGAAATAATGCGATAAGATTCATTATATCTACTTTCAGATTCCATTAATAAGTTTTGCCTTACTTAATCTTTTAAATTACCAAAGACCCAATTCTTACAAGTTTTCGAGTTTAAAAAAATCCAACTCCTGAGTTGAAATTTTTTGAACTCATAGTACAGGCAGGTGGAATGTAAATAATTTATTAACTCTTTGTAAACTATAGAATAATCAAAATAATAGATAGCATTGCTGTCTGTTTACTCCAAGAAATCTAAGTTTGTTCTATTTTCTAGATACCAGAAAATAGTGTTTATCGTTTCTTGCAACATGAGATGCAATTACAAGGCAATATTCGTGATAGAAATGAAATTATCATTCTTGTAACTATCATATAATTGATGTTTCCCACCTTGACTCCAAAAGTCTTCAGCTTATCAAGTCTAGCGACTAGTATAGATATATACTGAGGATTCTAAAGCAGAAACTCTTAATTGTATTGGTGGTGAACCTTTTTAACTCTATGATGTCGACAAGAAACAGTTGGCCTTCCATATGATGAAGAAGGTAAAAGCACTTGTAGAATTTGGTCACACTCTGGCTATTAAGGTCATTTTCATGTGTCTATCAAGTTTATTTTAACAGAATTACGACTATACAAACGGACAGAGTTCAAACTCCTTACATGACTAAAAATCAATTGGAATGAGCATAATACCAATTACAGAACCTTTAAAGAATGTCGTCCATAGCTGGAGGTGGTAACAACAACAATCAGGCTGATATGTTAGGATCAGTTCCTAATACTTCCCCTCAGTTGACATGTGGTCTCTCAAATTTAGGAATTGTTGCTGTTTAGGGCGGTCTGAATACCCAAACACTTCAAGCAAGTATGATGGGTCGGCTCTGATCTATCGTCTCTAGTTCAGAATTAGTTTGCTGCTCAGTTATGGGGTGTAGAGCAAAGGAGGACAAACTTATATGGGAATAAAACTAAAAAAGTGTCCAGCGGGCGCTTTCAAATAAGAAGTTCAAGAAATAAAGTTAGCAATTGTCAACGGATTGAAATGCACCAATCCTACATTTAGAAGTGACACACACACCCATGCGCGAGCCCAGGAACTAGATTTGCGCTTCAGAAAATTTTACTGATGTGCACTTCCAGCCTCCTTGCCATCCACCCCCTGAGACTTAACTCAGGTCCTCACGCTGACGCAGTTTTCCTTCTGCGAATCGCTGTCTTCTTGTTGGGATAGCTTGGCTTTGGTTTGGTTCCGTTGCTTTACCTTATTGGTACTACAGCAACTGTCATATTTGTGTAACGTGGCTCATTCTTTGCTATGATATATAGCTAATTGTACCCTTCCGTGGGCATGCACGTTGTCGTCGTTTGTTTTGTGGGTGTGTGTTCTTCTGTCTTCTCTTTGTTTGGTAGGTTGGTTTCCCCCGGGCCCCCCTTGTTGTCTCCTAAAAAAAAAAGAAAGATTGTTATATACTTCATTTTTTACTTACCTGTCCTCTATCTCTGGGCTTCTTCGTCCTCTTCCCCTTCGCTAAGGCAGAGCTGGTTCTTAGGCCGTTTGTATCTGTCAATAAATCTGGGGTCATAGTCGATTAGTTGTCGTAGGTGAAGGTTTGGGTGCTGTTCCAGTTTGGCGTAAGCCTCTCTGGCCCTCCTCTTCATTTCTGCAAGCACTGGTTGGTGTCGTAAATCATTGAAAATCACCATGTTACGAATGAACCAAGGTGCGTCGACTGCGAGGCGTAGGCATAGGTTCTCCTGCCTTTGGATGTCCTGCCTGTTGCTCTTGCTGGTGTGTCCCCATACTATTGAAGCGTACGTCAACATTGGCAAGATGACTGTCCTGATGAGAGTCAGCTTGTTTAAGAGTCCCAGCTTGCTTTCTCTTCCTATTAAGGGGTAAAGTTTGGCACGGGTAGCCCGGACTTTATTACGAGTCTCTTGGACATGCCTCGTGAAAGTCAACCCCTTGTCGATGATGACTCCAAGGTATTTGACTTCGTTCTTTCATGGAATTTGTCTGCCGTTGACGAACAGAGCTTAGGTTTTGTCCTCCTTGATGGCTATCTTCCACTGAAGGCACCATTTAGCTAAATTGTCAGTGGCTTGCTGCAGCCGCCTCAAGGCTGGCTCGAATCTGAAAGATTGGCATCCTATGGCGGTGTCGTCGGCGAACTGGGCCATTATAGCGTCGGCTAGTCTTGGGATGTCTGCAGTGTGGATTGAAAATAGCATCGGGACAGGACTGCTCCTTGGGGAACCCCTGCCTCGGTGGTCCGGTATCTGGAGTGAGAAGTGAAGTGGCTGAAAAAGTGAGAATAGGTAAAAAACTGATTTTTACGAACAAATTACCCGGTCGTCCCAGTGGCTCCCCCAAATTGAAACCATTTTGTAGACACTTTTTTTACACAGAGTGTGTCCTCCTTTACTCAACCCTCCATACTCTCAGTCACAAGTAACTCTATGCGTAGAATTATCACAATTCAGATCAAATTTGGAAAACGCTAATGGATTTGGTAAGTTTAATAACATAGGTATCGATAGTGGATATGGTTCAGTCGTGGACATGGTGATGGACGATTTAAGGATTCTTTTGCTGGGACCAGTAAATAACGAAGAGCCTCTAGAAGCGCGAATTCTGTGGTACAGTTCAATATTGAAGGAAAAAGTTTTTCAAGGGAAATCTTTGTCTCAAGTGTACCAGCCAAAAAAAGAAATGGTAGCTTCTTGATCTCTTATGGATCAGATTGGCAGGTAGAAAGTGCGGATCTGGATAAAACTCCTATTCATGGCAGAATGATTTATGTCCGGTGTTACTCTAATAATTTAATGTAATTACTGTAGGATTTTTTTTTGACCTGTTAGAATTCTGTTTATGTAGTTTCTAATGTATCATTTAATTTCGAGAATTATCCCATTTGATTTTATTTTTTTGGGAAAAGAAGTTTACGGAGTGTGGGAGGTTTTTTACAACTCGATGATCATTATGGTATAAATTAAGCACCAGATAAATTGAGTTCACAACGCAGTAGCTTAAACTCTGATTTCCCGAAACTGAAAACAAGGGTGACCTCATAGAAATAGAAATACACAGCTAAACTAGTGTTAAAATATTTGCCAAGACTAAATAGCTGCCTGTATTTTTTGTACATTTAAAAAGTTTTTAAAAATCTTAATAAATGTAAAACTGTGGAGGACAATTGTGCCTGCCAAAACGTCGTCGTTTTACGAACTGACAGGATGAACAGTTGCTATTGTTATTGTTATTTGCAAATAACAACTGAAAATAACAGATAACAGTTATATATTTTACGCGAAAATTTCTGTCGCCATCTCTTGGAAAGAAACTAAAATATGCAAAATTCATCTCTGTTGGCTACTTATGATTCTTTGCACGACGCTTACTGCAAATTCAGAACCAAAAATAGAAATACACTAAACAAACTTCTGACCGCAATACTCTCTCGTGACTGTAACTATTATTGTGTGCCACTGTCGTTAAGTCATTGTCTGATAATAGACTATCGGAAACTCACGTCATAGAAGGTAAAAAACAAAGAAATGAACAGAATATATGTACAGCCTCCATATGTTAAATTAAAAATAAATAAAATAAATAAAATTTAATAAAGCAACATGGCTGAAACCAATACGATTTGTAATTATCGTAATTTTCATATATAAAGAATAGTCTTATTTATGGCTTGTTAATATTCGTCGCCGCTAATAAATACTAAGGATTGTAATCACTACTCGATATAGTTTCTTATGTTTGTCAGACTTCAACAATGACAACAATGAACGAAAGTATATTTGAACGCTGCAAGATCGCTGCTTGGCCGTTCAGCGTGTTCAGTACGAATGTTAACCGATCGTACGTTTGTTTTCAAAAATTACGAACAGAAACGTGCGAAAACAGAACAACTGTTTTTTCAGTCGTTTAGTTTTCGACCGATCTGTTATTGCTGTTCGAAAAGGCAGTTGAGATTAGGCCTCCGCTAAGCAGTGTGGGACAATAACAGTCGAGTGTTGTTTAATAGCAGCTATGTTACTAACGCCACGTCACTAACTGACAGGATGAACAGCTATTAAAAACGAGGATAAATTCCGGAAAATAACACGATTTTTACACGCTACTAAATATCGCTTCTCCAAATCTGTGTTTATAGCCACTTTTTTTCTATCCGCAGATATCGATCGGGTGAACAGACTCCATCAACATGGCGACCAAACGATTTTAATTATCGTAAAATTCGCCGCTTGTTCACCACTCGAGTTCTTTGTTTGAGCTGATTATAGAAGTGCACGCGGCGGGCGGAGTTGCCGATCGTTTTGATGCGAATCTAAAAAAATGTGGTCCAGTAGCATGTCGAGTGAGTGCATTTGTTAGCCATATAAGGTAGATCAGGTAGGATAGGTTTTGAATTGGTTTACAAGAGGGTATTTATTATACGGCTTAGCTTGCTGCTGATTTACAGCTTTTCGGAGAAAACGTGTTGGTATTTTGGAAAATTAATAAAACTGGTTAATTAGTAGCGATAATAATCTAACATACATGGTGAGTTTTTTTTTTTGATTATCAGTATGGGGAACTCGGAAACTAGCGGAAATTTACTGGCCCAATGTAATGACACTTTCGGATTTTTGTAAAAATTTGTCATGTAGAACAAAACTTACTAGATATTTTGAAAAATTCGAAATTCTGTCGATACCCTTAGTCAAATCCCTCTAGCTCCTTTGTTTTTGATTTTGCCTCTGTCACATAAAAAAAGCCATAAATATGGACGGAAAAGGTTGAAGGGAATTGTATCCCGAATATGATTATGATGTCCTCGTTTGCGTGACGGCACTCGTTTTCGAGATATGACACAAACTTATCTTTTTTTGAATGGAAACCATAGTTGGCTATGACCTTAAAAAATCGGACATTTATAGAGTTTTCAACGATATAATACTCGATATAGGTATTCATAAAAATAACGGAGTTTTGGATGCTTTTCTCTCTTATTTTCACTTTTAACGTAGGTAGTCATGAATAAGATTGTTTTCACTTTGACGTTTCCTCATTTGAGAGTAATTCCATTAGTAGTGCTGAACTGACAGACGATATTGGGGGGCACAAGTTTTCGTGATAAATTATGGAATATTCTAACGAAGAAGAACTGAATCATGGTGGAATGTTATATCATATGCCATAAAAATTCAGTTCCTATGCAGCTGAGGAATACTTTCATAGATATTTTAATCGTCGTCAACCTGCTCTATGTACATTTAAGAAGCTATTACGATAGTTTACCAGAATTTACCCATTCCCCCCCCCTTACTATAAAACCAAAGGAACGTAATCAAATTAACGAGGTAGCAGGTCTGACAAATAAATGTTTTGGCAATGGTAAATCAAAATCCATCTACATCAACTAGTGAGATTGCGGCAGAAGCTGGCTCATCTCAAAGAACTGTAGTTAAGATACTGAAAGCGCACAAGTTCCACCAGTACAAAGTTTCAGTTGTATATCAAACTTTGCATGCTGGTGACGAAAACATCGACGTATTTTGTTTATGTACATGGTAATTAGAAGACATGTGCCTTGAACAATCCACAGTCTCCATTAAAGGTGTTATGGTCAGATGTAACTAGATTCCCCCCCCCCTACTAACCATGCGGTATGTTGAAAAAAAAAATAGACACAATGCATATCTGGGCTACCTGAAAACCCTTTCCATGTAGAACAAATAAGGACGACCCCAGATAATAATTTTGTGGGGCAAATTTAATGTAAATGGAAAATTATAATTGTGGTATCATAGGGTCAAGTACTATTCAGGGACATTTATCTATGACGAATCACTTACTAGGGAGCACTACTTGCATTTCTTGCAATACACTTTTCAAGACATGTTGCATAATTTGAATTTGAGAACTCGTTTAGAAATTGAGTGGTTCCAACATGATGGATCACCTGCTCATAACTCGTTATTAGTAAGACAACACTTAGATAATATCTATCCAAAGTCTTGGATAGGAAGAAATGGCCCACCCCGGTCTCCCGAGTTGGCAGTTATAGACTTCTATTTATGGGGTGCGCTAAAAAACAAAGTATACAAAAGAAAGTATGAGACAGTTGGTGACCTAAGGGAGGCGGTATTGCAAGCAATTGAAGAAATTGATAGGCGGTCTGTGAGGAAAGCGGTAATGTCAATCTTAAAAAAATACAATTTTTGTCTAAATAACAATGGTGGACTTTTCGAACATAAATTGTAACCAAAAATTCTCATTATCCGAAACCATACTACCTTAATTTCTGAAAATAAGTTTTTAGTAAGTACCTACTTGATTTAGTTTTTTCGTTATATCTGATAAAATTATCTAGACAAAAAAATCGTTCAATGTTTTTTGGAATAGTTATTAATAAATCAATCTATTTCATGGCTAACGCATACGTATCAAAAGTGAAAGATAAGATAGAAACGCATCCATGACTCCGTTATTTATTATGAATAACTATATCGAGTATTATATTTTTGGGGGCGTTGAAAAGCTCTAAAAATATCCGATTTTTTTTTTTGAGGTCATAGCCAACTATGGTTTCCATTCAAAAAAAGACAAGTTTGTGGTCATAATATCGAAAACGAGAGCTCTCACCCTGCAAACGAGGACATGACAATCACATTCGGGTGGTACGGAATTCCCATCAATTTTGATATGCGACACTTTTTTTATAAAATCAAAAACTCGATAAGGAGCTAGAGGGATTTGAACTAAATCGACAGAAGGTTTTATGGCATTCAAAATATCTCGTAAGCCATGACTTTTTGCAAAAATCCGAAAGTATCATTAAAGTTGGCCAGTAAAACTGCAAATCTTTCCCAATTTAACCATTGCTCTATCTCCGCTACGTTTCCAGGACAGGTGTGGGCAATCCCCATACTGATCATCAAAAAAAAGTCACCCTGTATATAAATATGATGAACATAGATTACAATGAAATACTTTATAGAATAATTTCATTTGTTTCTTTGATTGTATGTAATTCAAATTTGATGTAGAACAAAACTCGATTTGTTTTTAATATAAACTTTTACTGCGGACAATATAGTGATTTACGAGAAATAATCGCATCAATACTGATTATAAACAATCTAATAAATTCAAGTTGAATGGTATAAATTTTGTAAGAAGTTTTGTAAAGCACCGTTGTTTCTTCTGAGAATTTACACTGCTGAACATTTGTAAATATTAGGAAACGCGAATAGTTTCTAAACCACATAAAATCGTCTTTATTTTTACCAAATATAATCCTCTTTATTTTTACCACTTAAAATATTTAGGTACTTTTAAGAAGGTCGATGAACTCACACTTAGGTCAAATGTTCCGCTCCGTCGCTATCAACTGAACTTCTCTCTTGCTGAACGTCAGCCTTTTAATACCATTGTTATCCTCTTGAACCTTTCAATCACGATCCTGGCCTGCTAATTTATATATTTTTATTTCTATCTCCAGTACTTTTTTTATCCTAACTCCTGCGTTCAGAGAATTGGTTTTTACTACCAGTTTGTTTATTCGCAAAGTTAGTTTTTATTGAGGATCATTGATTTATAGAAGGTTTCCTATTTTGGCAGCGATAAAATAAAGTGGCACTTAACAGTTATATTCAAAATAAAATTGAAATACCTAGTTACTATGTTCAACATTCTTATTCAATATCTGTGAAAAGTGGAAACTTTCTACCCAAATTGTTCTAGTTTTTTGACAAAAATTTGAGGGTATATATTGCTTTTTGTCCCATAATGTGGATCCTCCAATGTCTACCATAGGCCTGTTGCACAATAATAACATTTACTGAATAAGAACTCCTCTTTTGACTAATATTGCGACAGTCGCCAATATACGATTTTCCAATGCAAATCCTATCTTTATATATATAAATCTTCTGTACGTTTGTTAGTCATTGAACTCCTCCTAAACGGCTGGACCGATTTTGATGAAATTTTTTGTGCGTACTCCAGGGGGTTTGAGGATGGTTTAGATTCACAATACGGTCAACTAGATATTGTTTTTTTAGTTAAATTATTTATTTAAAAATTGTTGTTGATGTTAGCAGAACTTACATAGGATCCGGCAGACTGCGCTGTAGTCGCTGTGTCAAATATTCAAGAGTGTGCTTTAGTTTCAGTTACGTCTGATAGATGGCGTTCAGATTATATTGTTAGAGCTAATTTTTAAAAGTTTACATGGGACAGGACAACGTCTGTCGGGTCCGCTAGTGGTTTCATATGAGTTTGCTGTCACAAGCAAGAGTATACCTTCCACTAGAACTTTTTCAAGGTTTTTAAAAAATTATTCCTACAACCATTTCAAGAATTTCCAGGTTTTGAATCACAATACGTAATTTCTAAGCGGGATCCGTCATCTGCTTTACCCCTCAATTTAGTATGATTAAATATGTAAGATTAGTATAATTAGATAATTAAACACAAATACATTTGAGACATCTAGAAATTTTAGGGAAACAAGCCACTATGGACAGCCTAATCCGATATCCTACTAACTGTTGTTTGTACCCTGGGATCCCTAGGGACCCTAGCAGTCTCTAACAGCTCGTTTGCTTGAAACTGTCTAAAAACTTTCTAGAAATAGTTCCCTTAGATAGTGTTTTTCAAATGTTTTCATTATTTTATACTTTAATAAATAATATTTGTTAAAAATATGCAAATTGTGTGCCGTGAAGTAAAAATTTGCCTGACAGGGCGTTGGCTGACATAAGGTCTTTACGTTGAACGCTGTTTGTTGCTGCCGTGTCGCTTTAGATCTTCCTGCTGCTGCAATATTCGATTGGATTTCTCCGTGAAACACGGACAACCATCACGACGATGTTGATGATGTGACGAGGGGCAGGGCAGAGGCGGTTGGGAGTGTTGGGCAGTGAAACCCTTGACACTCGAGGGTTTAAGGGGAACAAGAACGAGAAGCAAAGTAGACAGACGGAGAGGAAGAGATATAGTGCGATTAATCTTCCTGTATTCATTACTTAATAGAAATGCAACGCATTTCATGTGGTTGTGTGTGGATGTTGTCGGTTGCTGTCGCTATTGTGGGCCAGATGTCGTTGTTTTGCTCAAGGTATATTTGTAAAGAAAATCTGAATGGCAATTCGATTTTTGAATTCAGTTATTCACTACGTCTATCATTTTATAAGCGTGCCGACCATTAGCCTTTCATGCTTCTCTCAAATTTTGCAGTGATTTTAATCAACAAACATTGGTAGATATATAATACTTACAACTTGAAAATATTTAGAATGAATCTACAGCAAATTGATGGGTTTTGTGTAGAGATTTAAAGAAACAGAAGATTGATTAGTAAGAAATATTTTGTTTTCTTAGACAATATTAAAATTGTTTGTTCTGTATTAATAGGTGATAAAAATAGATTCTCGTTAAGTCTACAAGTACAATTACGTCTAACTTGATCCTATGAAATTAAAATGTCATTAGAAAACTGTAATAAAGTGATTAGCTATGACTGGAGTTTTAAGGAACCAGTCATTTATACACTATTGAAGAAACGAAAAAAATTGACGCAAATACTGTGAAAGATAATACTACTAAATAATATTATTATTCTTTATCTACTAAAACTGTATCTAGTTTATTGTGAGCAATGGTCCGATCGGTCAATATCGTCCGGTCCCAGTACAGCTTGTAGTTGTTATAAAGTCTTTATTAGCTCAAAAGAAATACATTCATTTATCAAATACTGTAATATACATTATAGTAAATATAGCATGTATTAGAGCGTAAATAATGTCGATGAAATTGTTTTCTATTTATTTCTTCTTCTTGGGAGAAGCTGCTTTCTTTGCCTTCGGGGATGCCGCGCATTTTGCTGTTTAAGGTTTTGGAGCTTTCGGTTTTTTTGTAGGGGCACCTTTACTGTTTTTTTTTACTTTCGAGGAGACTTCCCTTTGGATGCAAGCGAAACTGATGATGATGACGATGAAGTTGTTGTCGATGGGGTGGATTTCGGAGTCGAAGTCTTCTTTTCAGTTGCGGCAACTTTCTTAGGTTTGGTTGCAGTCGTAGTCTTTTTGGCTGTTTTTTTTTGCTGCTCCCGCAGCCGCCTGCTTCTTTGTCGGCTTAGGTTTATCGCTGGAAGCTTCTCGTAGGGGACTTCTTTGCTCTACCTCCAGCCCCAGTTTTTTTTTTGTCGCCGCTGGCCGGTTTCGATGCTGAAGCTCCTGAAGAGGAAGAGGAGAGGCTGCCAATTTGAAGGAACCGGATGCACCTTTTCCTTCAGTTTGAACTAAAACTCCTGAAGCAACGCCTGACTTAAAGTATTTCTTAATGAAAGGCGCTACTTTCTCGGCATCAACCTTGTAGTTGGCAGCAATATATTTCTTGATGGCTTGCAAAGATGATCCACCACGTTCCTTTAAACCTTTGATAGCGTTGTTGACCATCTCAGATGTCGGTGGATGAGAGGGTTTAGCCCTTGACTGTTTGGGTTTGTGGTGATGAATTCGACACGGATGTCGCAGAAGCAGTCAAAGTATGTGTTTCCGTATCAGCCATATTGATTTGTATTAACTCTTACGTTTGTCAATAATTTGGTTGTAAATAACGTCGCACGTCGTAGATATACACATACATACACAATCGCAAACATAATACCTACATATAACATACATTATCTATATATAAATAGGCAAAGACAAAACGATTAGGAACCATTTTCTCCTCTGTCTCGTAACCAATTTTCTTCATTTTTGTTTTGTTTAGTAGCTACAGACAACCTTCAGTGTAGAATGCTAATATTAATTTATATATTGGTTCATTCATTAAATAAAATATAATAAAAATTCATTATTTACGTCCATACTGTCAACGCCAAACAACTAACAGTGCCGCCGCCGCCGCCAGACGGTCAAAACTAAAAACATTGAGTAATTATATATGGAGGGAGCGATCGTTAGATGCTGTTATATTCTTAGAGCATGTGCTTCTAGAAGTGGCATGCAAGCGTTGTTATTGTTTAGTGGTAAAATAGTCAATGTAGTAGATCAGTATTGATTTTTCGGACGCGTTGCAGTAACTTTCATATTAAATATTCTCTTTTTAAGGTGAATTTAATTATTTTATTAATTTATTCCCGAAGGTGTTGTGCAAAAATTGTCAGACAGTGGACAATAGAGAATGTATTAAATATTTAAGTTCTCCTAGGGTTGTTGGTCCTCTCTTTTCTTTAATATTTCTGAACTTGATTGAAATCACAAATGACGAAAACTTTTAGGTTGCAAAGAACAATCTTCCAATTGTTATGTCGAATATTTTGCCAGGAGCGGTTCCAGCCAAAAATTTGGGGGGTCATTCATTTGTCAAAAATATTTCGGATATGTCGATATTTGATTACATTTTTATTTTCTTTTTATTTCAATAACTTTGTCAATATGAGTGAACAATTTTGGTCATTACATCTACTTCTCCGATTTCTCCATAACTCTGTTTCTTATAAAAATATACTTTTTACAATTTCATGAAATTGGGTAGAATTTCGACCACTAGTACACATAATTATATAAGTACTAAGTACACACATTTATATATATATATATACACGTACATATTAATTATTACATTGCTAAATATTTTATCAGTTTTCATCTTTCAAACAGTTCAGCAGACTTTTATAAGTACAGTGAAATAAGTTATAAATTTGACAAATTTTGTTGGCATTATTGCACATGACATGACTTATTGAAGAAGTCATCCTTGTGACTTGACTTGTGACTGAGACGACAAATCAGGGCAATCAATTTTGATATTCAATAGTTTGTGCAAAAACAGTATAGTCTGAGTGTTCCTTCAGCTCTCTAATGAATCTTTGTTAGAAATTCATGGAAGTTCACTATGATCAAAACCTCTCTCAGGATATGTGCCCGTTTACTTAAATAGTCGAAATTTTAAATAACGTCTTTGTACACTTTCAATCGCTGATTTTTGTACTTCATAGTAGGGGTTCCACAATATAGAAGCATACTCTAGCCTTGTCCTAATAAGTGAATAAGACAAAATATCCAGAGCTTTGAATGTTACTGAACGCTTTACAATTTCTTACATTTTTAATGCTTGCAATTTTACGTTATTAATGGAAAGATGTAGTTATATGAACCGAAGGTGCATTCAGTTGATTTATATAGTAAAAATATCTGCTTTAAACAAACATTTGTTAAACACTATTTGAGACGAAACTTTGCCCAACTTATGAAGCGGCAATTTGAATAAAGAGAAGAAAATATTTAAGCGCAATTCTAAAACTGAAGAAAACTCAAAAATGTTTTTTATTTCGATGAGAATGGCTAAATGGCTGACATTTTGTAACAGAAATTTGGTAAAACAAACTGAGTACGCCTATTACTATCAGAAGTAAAGTTGTCTGAGCTTTCTTTTTTATTATAGTGGTAATTCAAATATGAAAATTCGCTTGGCCTTGTAAGTTCTTCGGGAAGCCAAAAATAAAGAATATAATGTAAATGATACAAAATTTAAGAATTGACGAGAGTGTGATAAAACATTCTTGGAAGGAGTCCTCCATGCCAGACTTTAGATTCGATTTTTTATGGATTTGGAAGGAGTGTTTGTATTTCTCTCGAATTAATGTAAAACTTCAAACAGATATAAAGAGTGAGATATTAAGAGTGTTACTATATTGTTGTTGCGCAAATGTTTTTTTCATTAGCGTAATAAATTCACCAGACTTAAGAACAATTAATCATTAGAGTTCAGTAAAAAAATCTTCATATACTGACATATTTGTTCAGTGTACGGCGAATTTTAAAACACATTGCAATTCTTGGTTTCATCAAGGTTAGGTTTGATATGTACGGCTAAGACGCTACCTGTATAACGGACAATAAATCTGCATATGTGACACAGTTGTATTATTACTAGCTTCTCGAGACAACTCACATGCTTTTGAACGCAAGATAATAATATACCGTTTCTCGACGACACCCGCCATCAGTTGCGCTATACTCAAAAGATTGAAATCTCGAAAAATTGTCTCTGTACTTTTAACTCAAGAATCATTTGTTTAAATTATTTTGACGCGAATTGAGTAGTAACACTTAGAAGATTTAAGGAAATGAGTTACTAGATGCCCCCCAAATCAGGAGTTTTTATAATTTTATTGCAAAAATTTTTAGGTTAAAAATGACGCGATATACATTCAAAGATTAATGTTATTAGCATTGGAAAGTACTGTCCCCTCAACTTTCAACTTGAAGGTTACTTTAAGATTAAGTCGATTTTTTTAAGGAACTATTTTTTGATCAAGAAATGGAAAAGACGGTCTTTGTTTCTATCTTTACCTCAAAATCTTAGCAATATTTAAGATATGAATTAATTTTTTATATTGATATTATCTTTTTGTTACAGGTGAGTGTCCCTAAAGAAAATATAGAGTCAAATGCCAATAATGTGGATGTAAGTAGAGTTTTTTTAATTTCTTTTATTTTTTCATTTATTTATTTATTTTTAATTGAACACAAGATTTTATTATAAAATGATTTGTTTATAATACGAATAATGCTTTCAGCGTTATGAATAAAACACATTTTTAAATCATTCAGATTTTTTTTTTTTGAATTATTAGATAAACACTATATACGTTTCGCTTATGTTTTGTAGGTGTGTTTTGGGCAGATCCAGGGGAGGGGCGATGTCCGCGATCGCCCCCTCCGAGAGCTTCAAAGTTAATAAAGTTGATATTAATCCGAGGTAATTTTAATTCCAAGAGCCTAGAAGGTCAGTTCTATAGGTTTAAACCTCAGAACGACCATTTTTAATGTAATAGTCCAAGAAATCTGGGTTTAAAATATATTTAGATAAATTTAGTACAGGA
This sequence comes from Octodonta nipae, assembly GCA_034190945.1. Lineage (NCBI taxonomy): Eukaryota > Metazoa > Arthropoda > Insecta > Coleoptera > Chrysomelidae > Octodonta > Octodonta nipae. The sequence goes on from CM067222.1 coordinate 92,693,521, forward strand.
TCGCCCCCCCCCCTAGAGCATAAATCCCATCGGAAGCTCTTGTCTAAATCCGCCCCTGATCATTTGTCATATTTTTCCAAAACATAAACCATTTATTCCTTGTAGGATACAAAGAATGCAGCTTTATGACCAGTAACCCATTAACTATAATAATTTATTTGTCTCGACAATCTGTTCCCAATTTTATTTTTTCGATTTTTTTTCACACTGGATTTCAACTATTTGTGTAATAGTTTAGTACTTAGTGAAATAATCTTTTTATAAAAAAAATGTCTAGTTAACTGTAAATTGTCTTTCTGCTTCTTTGATTGTTACTCTTAAAGCCTTTTTTGTTAATCATCTTATTTTCGGTGGTCACAAATTTGGTTCTCCACACAATTTCTCTTAGTAGCAGCCAATTTCAAGGCTTAATTTTTGATGCCTGTACTATAAAATTTACTCCAGTTCCTAGATATTTAAATATCTTGTTGTTTCCCCATTTCATTGTAGTTCCTATTTGAATTCTACTGTTTTTTCTAATACTATAACACACGTCTTTTTTCTAATAAATTCTTTTTGTATTATTCTACCTCGATCTTGAGAGTATAGAGTTTCCTCTGCAGGTCATCCTCATTGTCGGTTATTAATTCAATATATTTCTATTAAGTCTGTGAAATTCACTCCTGTATCCTTCTCATCTTTTGGGCTGCATTAATAACATTTTTGGTTTGTTTGGTCGATTTAATTAATTTACGAAATTATTGTCTAACAACTTATTAGGAAATAACACCACAGTTAAGAAAATTGCTGTATATTCCAAACGTTTCCGGGTCTAGGTTAGACGCCGTTGTCAATGGTTAAGAAACTTGGATAAAAAAGGCATAATTCTAAGATGTAAATTAAAATATTTGCCAATATGTATTATTTGATTTCTGACGTAACTAAGAGAATTTTATTTGTAATATACAGGGTAGCACGGAAACTTCTAAAGGTCATATAATCATAAAGTTCCGTTCAAAATGGAAGAATTTGAAAGGGAGATCTTCAGAATTTTATGTGGCGCTCCTAGGTGCGACTTTGTTATAAGATTCGCATTCGCATTCACCAAAAATGCGAACAAAGAATTTTGTTGATTCAGTGATCCCATTAAAATCATAAGGGAAAACCTAGGAAAAACCTTATGAACTATCCCGATATTGGGTTGTTCACAAGGACATGACCATTAGCAATTTCTTCCTTAATCATCGGCAACCAGGAACGACTGTATTCTACGGAGGTAGTAGCGATACAATCGTTTTCATTTAGCAAAATTAAAGCAGACTCTTTTAGTTTTCTTTTGGTGTTATGTTCTTTGTGTAATATAACTGAATTTTGAAACTGTATTTTATGACCAGTGTCCCAAGCATGTTCCCAAATTTTGGATTTTTCAAATTGTCGTTTTTTTATGTAATTTTTGTGTTCGTTTATTCGAACATTTAGAGGTCTAGAGGTTTGTCCAATATAAAATTTATTACATTCACAAGTGATTTTATAAATGCAATTTTTAGTATTTTGAGATGTGTTATTTGGTTTAGTTTTTGATATAATTGATTTTAGTGTATTTCATGTTTTAAATTATGTTTTGATATTATATCTGTTTCCCACTAATATATGGTATAGTTATTGTATTAATGTGAAATTATTGTTTCACTAATTTCGAAAACGTTCCATATATTTAGGGCCGTTTAGAGTATTATTTTAGTCCAGGGGGGGGGGCGAAGAATTGTTATTTAATTAATTTTATCGTACTGTCTGCGTTTTACTTTTCAATTATAAAATAGACACAAATTGCATTATATGAATATTTAACACAATATATTTGCAACCATTGTGCCAACAAACCCGGTGTTTCCTGCTGATAGGGATTTGTTTTTCCAATGCAGCTGTTGTTCAGTGGATGTAAGATAAGAATTTATATTATTACAAGTTTGTGAATTAAACGATTTTTTCGTGGCGATTTAAGTCAGTTCCAGAGCATATCGAGTTATTTTTTGAATGATATATTTTTTGTGGATTGTATTTCATTTTAGAACATTTTAGTTCGTATTAAAATTTGATCTGTAGCTGATCGAAACGCTTTTTAAAATTGATTATTTTTATTATTTGTAAACTAAAACAAACATTAAAGGTTGATCTAAGCTTATTTAAAAATTGAAACCCACATCCGTTGTGAATATTAGAGTGCAGGAACGCAAAGATAAACAGACAGAAAAAATTACATCTTTTTACTAATAAACAGATAAGTGAAGTTTCAATCCGTCACTGAAAACCACATACAATTTTCTTCAAACATTGTAGAGATTTATTAGCTTGCAATTTTCTGATGTAGCTATTAAGAAAAAGTAGGAATTATGAGTTTTTGGTACCAAAATAGTTTCTCTGAAGTTACAGAAATCTTTGCAAATGCAAACAAATGATGTCAAATCCATTCTCATATATACGTGTTCACTGACTTACAGACTGTTGATTTAATTGATATACTGATCAATTTGCTGTTTAAACATCTTGGTTTTAGTTTACTTTGTTTCATATGATTGAATACTGAAAATATTATAGCATTGCCTCTTGTTACATTTGGTAACATGCTTTGTCAGATAAGGATGATTATAATACAATCGTATCCAGTAAAAAAATGAGGAAATTCATTTAGCCATTCTGCACCGACCATCACCATTACTAAAAATCCTTAGGGTTTATTGTACCAGTTAATAGAGCAAATTTGAGAGATTTTTAGAACAACATTTGTCACGGGAAACTCTGGTGACAGAACTAATGGTGTGTTTGCTGTCTTTTGAATTGGCGACCACTGGAATTTCCTATCTGGCAAACCCAAAACATTCCATCTCCTGTATTATGTCTTTGAATTTGCCTAATATTTGGTGGGTAGGACGGATCGATCCAACACCAAAAAGGGTACCAATTGGTTCGTTATATAATACTAAAATGCAACACGTAGGATTTCTTTTGAAAAAGGGCACCAATTAACGTTGGCATGGTCCTATCTAGATCGGCCAATCTTACACTACCTACAGCTATGTGAATAATGCTTATCCAATCTGGAAGGGTAAGAATTTCACCACCAGATAAAAGTAGAACTTTACATACTAGTTGAAAACAAAGAGGGCGTGTTATTAGTCTGGCTCGAACCAGGCCTTGCTTACATAAGGCTGTGCAGTTAAATCAGGACCATGCTTACCTCGGGGTTTCTCCGGCTCGGATAAGGACCTTGTTTTCATGGGATTTTCTCTGGATCGAACACTGACTCTGAAAACAAGCGTAGTAACACAATCTGTTATTGCCCTTCGTATTTGCAGGTAGATTCAACAATAATAAAGTTTATTGTTTTAACAATTTCCACCATTCAACATTGTATTAGAGCCTTACGAAATTCTGCAGCAGTATTCTCTTTTCACTAATATTCAACAACTACAATGACCGATTGAGCCGTAACTATAACTTCCTGTGTGCAATCTGCTAGTTCATGATTTTTTCTTGGTCTGTATTATATTTGGACCTCCAATCTGCATCTACACTAGTATACACAATCTTAACGACGCCATAATTCGCATACTTCTTTTCTAATACTACAGGTTTCGAGACTATTTTCTTTGGGTTCAAGATTAAAATATATCATTGCTGCCAACTGAGCAGTCAAACTACCGATTATGAACGATGTTGACTTTAGAGTGCACCGCTACGCATCTCTCTCTAGATACTCGAGGTTATTTAACCCTTCCAAAAGAAATATGTGTTTTCGAACACTAGCCCTCAAATATTCTTTCATGATAAAGCTATAGAGTTTTCATTAACTATGACTTCGTGTGAGCAATCTGCTAGTTCATGATTATTTCTTGGTATGTATTATATTTGGTGTTATTTTACATTAATTTTATCTTTAATCTATAAGTAACTTGATGTAGCCCCTTTATTTAGAAACAATCACTATTGATTGAAATTGGTGTTATTTTACATAAGTTACTATTTGTTGACCTCAGACATTATTCTTGATATGTGCTATTAATAAATCCTAACATTTGGTAGTAGTAATTACATTTCAGAAAATTTGTGTCCATGTTTCTTTATTCTATACAATCATCAATAACTCCATCCAGTAGTCCCTATCTCTTAGGTGTTCCTTGTTTATCCTTAGTTCCATGTCAAACAGTCCTTTCGCCTGTTTGAATATTACATTTAGTGCAATTCAAGTACCATATTTCATGAAATAATAGATTTTTTAATTAAAATATTAGCTTGCAAGAATTCTAAAAACCGACGAAATAATTCAAGTTAAACAGTCTTAATTGTATTCAATTCAACAATAATACCGAGTAATTTCAATTTCAGTTCGCTTTGGGTTGATCTAGTTTTGCTACGCTTTCACGTTAAAATGTACGCCTGTGTTTGTGTGTTGTTGTGTTATGCAACGGCACCTGATTGTAAAGTCCTTCAAAACTATTTTCCATTCTCGACTATCAAATGAACTTTCATAAAAATGTTTTTTATATCGACAATTCTGTTCTCAATTCCGCTCACTGGATAAAATAAGTTTTATACACGATAAATAAGAATCATGGGGAAAATATGTAAGGTTCAATGTTGCTTCCTCATTTTTCTAAAAGGTACATATCAGGCGTTACTTCTTTCTAAATTGTAGAACAAATATGTGGCTTTGAATGAACGAATTTAACAGTATTTTTTTCAGAAATCAATAAGTATTTTGCACTTAATCTTGATTAAAGTGTGTCCTAATTTGATTTTCACCTTTGTTAGGATATATTTCCACAGCCATTTCACCCTGCTGATCTTTGAGCTCTCTCGGCTTTATTTAAATAAATCACGCCCCGCCTTTCAGTAATATTTATATTGTCCCTTAGTTTTAATGGAAGGATTCTAACCAACTGTCATGATCAAATTCGACGTCTTAGTGTACTTTGTTTAATGTTTTTTACTCTCCCGGCTTTATTTGTTGCAAAATTATTTAAACAAATTCCCGCCCCGCCCTTCAATAATGTTTATATGGTTCCTTGGATTTAATGAAATGGTTCTAAACAACGACCATGACCAAATTCGACGGCCTAGAGTACTTTTTTCAGTACTTTGTTTGATCTTTTTTTAATCTCTCGGGTTTATTTGTTGCTCAATTATTTATACAAATTCCCGCCCCCCCTTTCAATAGTGATTATATAGTTCCTTTGTGATGGAAAGATAAGAGTAAGTTTTAAAGATTTATTCGATACGATACTCTCCTAAATCCACTTAATAAGTAAAGATATATACAAAGTATCGAATATAAAAGTATCGATACTTTTTACGTGTCCCTAATTATTCCTCGTCCCGACGTCAAAATTTGTAAATAACATATAAATGTTATGTAAAATTAGTTCAACGTACACAACAAATTGGTACTATTAGAATATTTACAAAAATTCTTTATCAAACTAACAGAACCACGAACACCACAATAAACAAAGTTTGACCTTTTAATGATTACAACATTGAAGTTTACTGATAAAAATGCGAAAAAATACAAACAATTAATTATATATTTTCCAATTCATGATGAAAGATTGGCTATTGGCTCCATAGGCACAGTTTTCTTAACGATTGTAAATGTAGGCAGAGAGCTGAGTAGCAAAAATACTATTTAGAGTGTATAACAGTAGCCTGTCGCGTCGTACATGTGTTATTAAATCGAAAAACTGACCTATTTATACCTAGATGTATTAAAAAACCATATGAACCAAGAACTTCATGAAAAGGATTGTGAAAGAAAACAGGGCATTTTTTGTACTAAACTATATAACTCAAAACAAAACTTGTACAAAAAGGAACAAATGCAACGTGTTTTTACCAGTCCATATTCCATAGAGTCCTGGATATCGAACTTTAATATAATTCGAAGTGTTTATAGTACTACTTTTCGATTATCTTCTCCAATAATTGGTTATTAACTACATGTAGACCAAATTGTACATCCTCTGAAGACAGTTTAACCAACCACATTATTTATACGTCTAGTACTTTTTTGAAGATTGACTATATCTGGAAGCTGGAAGATAATATCAAGGAGAAAATAGGAGAACGATTAGGCTTTAGGACAGGAGACTAATACTGAAGAAGAAAAACAAAGAATAGAGATGTTCACTTCATATTTATCGATCTTAAAAAAGCATATGGCTCATTACCGAGGAGAATACTTTGGGAAATTAAGAGAAGACTCGAGATATCTGAAGCTCTGAAAAATCAGGAAACGAAATTATGTATTCATTAAAAACTTCAAAGGGACTACTCCAGGGATGCTCCACATAAGCAGCTGTATTTAAAATATTTTTGGATTGACTATGGAAAGAAAAAAAGCAAAGTAATGCGAATTAATGTTATAGGCGAACATTTGTACACCATATGTTTTGCGGACGATAAGATGGTAATAAACCAAGGTCAGGTTACTTGAGTTATATGACGAGGAAACTACATGAGGAATACCAAAGGGCCGGTTTAGAAATCAGTTAAAAAAAAGAATATCTAACAACAAGGGAATAACCGTTGAGGAACCTAGAAATCGGAAATAACCCGGACATGAAAGGAACCCGGACATGAAAGGAACCCGGACATTTAAATAATTACTGAGAGTACTACTTCCACTGAAGAAAAGTCATGAATTTTATTGTACACACGAAATTTTACATTTTTTAAATCATGCATGGTTTGTTCACGACTTTGTAGCAGTTTCTCCACCTGGTATTAACGAAACTGACTAACTGAAGAAGGGCTATAAATACTATGTATTATGACAATTTTAGACGTTCTAAAGCTGTTTAATTTTTTGTCACACATCTCCCGGACTAATGGTTACTTAGCAAACAGCCAAGAGATTATAAAATACGCCGTTCGTCCATTGTTTAGCGAGACGTCTCGATATCGTTTCGCCGTTGTTTCACAGACTCGATATACAATAAATTCGTGAAGGCTTTCTAAAAATATCTTCGATGACTGAAATAGAGAACGTCAATGCATCGGTATGCAAAAGATGCAACGTTACCAACGAGAACAAAATGTCCGGATAGCTCGTTAGTAAGTTAACTAGCTTGGTTGGCTGTGCGAATGTTTTGTTAATTTTTATTCCTCGTTTCAATATCGAAGGTGACGCCATCGAATCACGAACGTTTATCGCGATCGATCGACCATAAAACATTAAAATTCAACAGGAAAACGATAGGAAATTCGTGTTCTATACTCACTGAACGATTTGTTGTAAAAAAACAGTGGAATTCTTTGTTTATATTTCAAATATACAGCTGCTGCGTCTTTTTTTATTTAGCCGACATTTTAGTTTTTGCATTGTTAATGAACATAATCAGTACACAGAAATTACGTTGGTGAAATTGTATACCAGCTGTATGTAATTCTTGCACACCTGCCTACGTTATTAGGTTACGTCAACTGTTTTTTTTTAAGTAAATGGACTGGTGGTAGACACTCTTTGTAAAACGGGACTTGGATGTTTTCCACTCAGACTTATATACCCCTAGATTTTAATGATGTCTGTTAAATAAACTAGTCATAATCATAATTCTCACTAGCAAAAAAAAAACATTAACAAAATTCTTTGGTAAATAATCGGTGGGACAAAATTAGCAAAACAATTCTCCTAGAGGGGGACAAGGGAAAAAAATTGTCCTAGAGAGGACAAATCAGGTGCAGTACAATTTCATGCAATGGGGTCGAATTTCGACTATTGGGCAACCACTAGTGTATATAAGTATATGTTGGAGATAATGAAATGGTTAGTTTCTCAAGTGGAAGGGTCCTAAAACTTTACAAGATGCCAATGAATCAATTAATTCTAAGGAATGTGTTATTTTACTTTATCCGGTACGAAACAACGTTTCTGTTTATTTACAATTTTTAGCCCATCATTATGTACGGCAAGTTTGGGATGATTTACATGAAATCTAGCGACTATGAGATCGTTTAAACCCAGCCTTGGTCATAGGGTAGCGTGTATATTTATAATCTACCAACGGGTCGTTCTCAGAAAGGAAATATGGCTATTACTTGAGATTAATTGATCATTATTATATATTGTTCTTGTTGATTGAAACTAGTGGAAAATCATTGAACCAGCCGCCCTTCTAGACCGGGCTAGTCATCTAGAACAGGCCGCCTCTACGCTCCTTTCCATTTGTTAATTGTATAAAATTTGATTTTTATGTTATGACTAGTTTTGGAATATCGTTTCGTATTTGATATAGTGAAATTTTCGTAGTTTGTAAAATAACGTCCAAAAGTGAAGATATAAAAAGTCGTCATCAGTCATTAAAATGATTAACTTCAACGCGTTCTTTTACAATCATTCGTAGTCTGAATAAAAAATAAAGTACCTAATATGGAGCTATCGATAGAAATCGTATTTTGAGATAACAGATATGACTGAAGACCTATCTACCAAAGTTAAATGGACGTCAAGATTTTTAAAATTTTCATCATCAGTTAGGATAAACGTAAAATCTCCATAGAATGATCCCTATCCACACTTAAAAACTTAACTCACTTGTATCAATGGCGCCCACATAAAAATCTAACATCGTTACTTTACAATATGGCAGAATTTTAATAACGAAAGACGGTCTAAATTATAAAACTAACTAACGCAGATCAAATAAAATTTTGGTAGTATTAATAAAATCACTGTAATTGAAACACAAATTTGAAATCAAAAATGCGTAATTATTGTATTCCGTAACATAGAACGAGGGAACAATTGCAAAACATACACAAAGAGCTCTTAAATCAACATGGATCGATGAAACGATATCTAATGAAGATCGCTCAGAGTTTTTTGAACAGTACAAATAAGCACCATGTTCACGTGAATTAGATTTTTGTAAAGTAGTTCAATTTCGTATACTTTATACATAAGCATAAGCGCGTCCTCACATTATTTAAGGAAGTTAACGAAAGTCAAGCTTGAATGTTTATCCATACAATTTCAATCTGAAGAGTACCAACTTGGACAACATTCTTACGTTTAAAATTAATTTCATTAGTGAACTGACACTTAGCACAACAGAGGTCACCAATATTTCACACATGTTTCTTAAAAGAATTTCAACTACACTCTACCTTAAAACGTACTACTATTGATACGATTTAAGATTATATCTACGAAAGCTTTAAATTTCACTTCGGATAAACGTAAAATCTCTCTTACTTGTCAATAGCTTCAGATTAAAGTCCTAACATCCTTGTTTTATAATATGGCGAAATTATAACAACGAAAGACGTTCTAAATGTATAAAAATGTATTAACTGGTAAGCTTCATTAATAAACAATGCAAATAGAATAATTTATTCATACTCAACATTTCATAAAACACACAGATCAAATAAAATCCTCGTTGTAGTTAATAAAGTCACCGTAATAGAAACACAAAACACAAATATCAAATCAAAAATGCGCAATTAATGTATTCCGTGACCTTAAAAAAGGACGTGTCAACAATTACGGTTACAAAACACAACACACACAAAGATCTTCCATATTAACATCGATCGACGAAACGAACGTTACAATCCGGTAAATAATCCAAGCACTCGTTCAAACGTTAGTCTTTTATTAGAAATGCAAAAAAATCACACAAACACACACACACGATCTCAGTGATTCGCAACGTTCCGGTTTTAGAGGTTGACACCGACGACGTTCAAATCACATTTTTCCGATCGTTTTCGACGATAACAGGTCGAAAGGTTCGAAAAAACTTCCACGTACCCATATCGCTTGTTCGTAATACTCGTACCTTTTGCAAACAACCGAAGTACGGCTATATCAAATCGAGTTAGTCTTGCAAAGCAAAGAAAGTGAACGTGTTGCGCGGCCTCCCGGTCAACGAACGGAACGCCGCTAAAAGAAACAAGCCAAGCAAAGAGAGTGAGTTCCTTCCACAGCCATCTCGATTCGAACAATACAATCGTTAATCAAGTAGGTTGCGTGAACGTTCCCGCCCGCCCGCGATACCGATCGCCGTGATCAAATAAATGCGACGACGAAAACATCGCGTAACAATAGTAAGGTCAACACCGAAAGCGAGTGCACGTCTCGACTGTGCAAAAGCCGAACGACGAATGAGAAAACAAACGAGAATCGGAGAGAGAATCCCGTCTGCTCGTTCAGCGACCGAGTTCGGTGAGCAAAACACAACATTCCTGACCGTGACTAGTCGATTAGTCGCTGAGGCGACGTTGCCGAGTCTCCGCCGTCGTGAATACGATCTCGGGAAGGAATTATATATTTTGTCTGTAACAACCACACGTCGAAATTTGGGCGGTGGCTGTTTCTATCTCGAGATATTTCTTTCGATATTCTGATTCTGTCATACACACACACACGCCACAAATATTCCGGTGTGGGCAGATGGTGTTTCAGTCATCGGAGATTTAGAGGGTTCATGTAAGTTCAAAGTATTGGTTATCCTTGAATCCTCTATGGTGTTTTAATGTTACACATCTGTATAAATAAATATCTCTGATAGAAAACCTTATACGAAATCAGTCATATGTTAATAATTGTTTTTTTTTTCACTTAAAGCAATTTAAGTCTGCCTGTTGTCCTCTATAACTAATATAAGTTTTTCAGAATTCAAGCCTATCCAAACTCACATGTTCTCCAACCATTGCAGTTTTTCTGACTGGTAATATTTTTTATTTCTAAAGGGCTCCACACATTACCATGATTCCCGTCGGCTTTCATCGCGGCGATTAAACCCGTCGTGTCAAAATTGAACGAGGAAACTCGACGTATCAACCACACACACATACATATCAGTTTTGAATGCGAAGTCCTGTTAAAATTGAAGTTTAAATCGAAAAGGCGGCTTGTTGTCAGGACGTGTTTCATGGGCCCGATGAAAACTGACGGGAATCATCGTAATGTGTGAGGGATCCTTAAGAATGTGGTGAAGGGAGGATGTTTACGCTCTATCGAGTAATTCTCTCTTCTTTAATATCCAGTCGGTTCATTGCTATGAATTGTATCTGATAATTTGAGGTGACGGCTAGATAGAAGTTATGTCTGACACACAATCCTAGCTTACAAATTTACCAAAACTTTTGTCCTAATTAAGATTCAGTTCTTCTAATAGTTACTTAATGAATGGGTGGCTATCTCACTCTTTATATTCTGCAGCTTGTATAAATACTTCAGACTCTATCCTGTCCAGTGTCATGGAATAATCTCGAATCGTGACAAGATTTTCTGTCAAATAATATTTTTTAATGTTTGAGAATATTTGGTAGTATCTGCAGAAATTATTCCGGGCAGACATTCTGAGAGAATGGTATGTCTACAATACTTATGTTTTTCCAATTGTCGCTACTTTGCATCATGTTCCCTACCACGTTTGCTTTACCTACACTCTTTGCTAGCAACCTCTTCATTCTCGCACTCAAAAAATGTTTGTTCCGCTGTACCAGCCGCCCACAGTAGACGCAGATTCCGTTTCTCACCGTTCTAAATCTGTGGATGACCCTAAATTTGGTATCCTATGCTCGCACCTCAGTCAGGGTTTGTTTTCTGAGATAGGTATCTGGGTCTACTGCACATTCTCTTTCGTCTTCTCTATTTCTGCGACGCCTCTATCATTCTCTCCTTTTTAACGCGTTTGTCATTTCTTTCGTTCCCTCTTTGTTATAAAGTCTGACCGTTTCTGCTACTGCAAGTCGGATAACGGTTCCTCCGTCAACACTTAAAATGCATCTCTGGTGATCGTCCTTCATACCTTATTTATCTTGTCCTCATACGTTCTTATCTTCATCGCCCTTTCTCATGCAGGGGCGCCGCTTGCATAACAGTCGACCTCATTACTCCTTTGGGCACATTCATCTAGAAGAAGTATTCACCAAGTAATGGCTTCGTCTCCCCACTTAAAATGGATGCGTTTTTCTCTTACGTGGTCCCTTGAATTTGATAACCATCCTTTTTTCCGTCACAAATACCATCCCATTTGCTTCAAACCACTCTCTTATAATCTGAAGGGCTTGGTCCTCCCTTTCCATTAACTGTTTACTTACTATCAGCGCCAGGTCGTCATACATTCTTTTCCACGATGTGGGATCCAACACTGACTCCTGTGGTACCAGTTGACTAAGTAACATAGCCGCCTTTCCCCCTACTTCGACCATTCTATAACATAACGTTTATCAGGTACTCACTCACACCCAAACCCCTTACCCTGGGCTAAGATGCTTCCCACCGCGTGATATTGAAAGCGTTTTTAATATCACTATCTATCCTTTCCAACTAATCACTTGTTCTCGTCTTCTGCTAGGTTTCCCCAGCATGTCCAGTAACGTTGTGAGCCTTGACGTCCAGGAGTGTTTCTCCACCCTCTGGAAATACACCTCTCCCCTAGCAGTCCGTTGAAGAACGACGTGACTCGATCTCGCCATGAGATTCTTAGGATTTCATAGACTTCGAGTCAGCTTGTCCGTATGGTTTTTAGTATCAAAGTTTCAGTGTTACATACAGTCAACAATCGAATTTATGACTTGTTTTATAATCGCCCATGAATTGTCTAGATTTTCTAGGAATAAGCACTCTTCTCTTTAATATTTTTATTTTAATGCAGATTTTTGCGACTGTTGAGTTATGGTCGGACTTGGTGTTTGCCCCAGGAACGTTCTTACGCTGATATTATCTAGGTGGAACCTCTTTTATTAAGATGAATTTGACCTGGTTACGAACTATCTTAGATGGAGATAACCCCGTGCATAGACTTCGTGCTGGACCTCAAAAAACGTGTTTGTTGGAACCATTTATTCTACCATACGGTCGTCACTGTTATTTATGCCTCCCAAAACTGTCTCCTATTGCATCTTTAACATTGTCTTTGCAAATTTTGGCGTTCAAGTCCGGTTGATTCGAAGAATTTGCAAGTGCTAGTAATATTTCTCCAAGGTTTATGATGAATGTCATGCCCAGCGAATTGTAGTAAGACGCATTGGTCTGATAATAGCACAAAATTTGTGCGGCTAAGTTAAAATCTTTGTTCGGTATAATTCCCACCCGATTGTAGTGGTCTATGTAGCAAAAAGTTTGCATTCCTAATTTGACCAATTCATACAGACTACGGCTTCTTTGTCTTTAGTAACAGTATTTCTATTCTAATTACCATAGCTTACTTTCTTTATTGCACTGATACAGCGGGCTGAACCTTAAATATGTTGCCGCTTGTATCTATCTGATTCAAAGCATTGACTCAGTAATGACTTTGCTGTCAGTCATATCCTCAGTTAATCACTCATCTAGATGTCCCGTATCAGGTGCGAGTATATCTCGTTCGAGTAAGCCTTCTGCTTTGTTTCTGAGCAGAGGATCTCCAGAACCCTGCGGTTCAGAAACCTCGTTGGGAAACTAACAACTGGCAGTTTTTTATATTTTTTGACTTCCATTTGATGATTGTGAGTCATTTGAAAAGCTAGTAAGTTTAAATATAGTCGCATGAGATATGTCGAGCTTTTGTCTTAAATTTACGACCTAGTAACCCCTCTCAATTTAAGCACAGATAGAAACTATGTAACTAGAAACAGTCTGATTCGGTAATCGTTTGCTAGCTGTCTGGATTCTGGCAATCCAAAGTAACTGCCAGAGAACCCTTGTCGATGATCTAAAATTGTAACTGAAGCGATATTGTATGTTTGCGTTCTGATAAGATCGCCATACCCCGAGTGGAATCACCTCCACAGTCTACCTATGTCGATATTATTCCTTAACCTAACCATAGCTTCAGTACTCCTTCACCCGATATTGACTTTATTAACTCGCCTATGACTGTTAACAGCCAGAGTATCGATGATAATTTTCTCATTGATGGTATCTTTATTGAATAAATTGCCAGTATCTTCCGATCCTTTGGGACAATCCGATACAGCACTTCTTTTAGAACGAGTATGCATGGTGTCATCTGGTAAGGAAGATCCTTGACTGCCTGGGCTAATAAAGTATTAGCCACTACCAATGACCAGACCTTTTTTCGGTTGAACATAAGGGGGATAATGGTCGTAAGAGCAGGATGTCCCAAGCGGAAATAGAACACAACAGTACTAAGGCGGTATAAATGAGTACACGTTATAGAAAATTTATTTACCGTTCTACAAAGATCAGGAAAATAGAAAGTTGAAAGTCGATTAAATGCCAAATAACAACTTCTAGGCTGCTAGACATATGAACATCGGATACATATACATACCATTTGTTCATAATCTTTTACTAAATATATTTGTTTGTTAGGTAATTAATACAAAGTTTACGCTAGTCCCCTTGAAGACAAACCGCACCACACATACCTACCAAAAGTATTTTCTTCACACCAGTTTGAGAATAATTTGAATTGGGCAATCACTGATACCTTTACTTATATATGAAGGAGCACTGTTCCAGAATGCTTACATCACTTTCACGTATTTGTTAACAAATTAATGCCGTGATGACTCAACTTGTAGGTAGGCCGAATGATTTATGCCGTTCCATGGACAGACATTTTGTAATTATGTCTTTGATCATTTACTTCTCATTCCAGGAGTTCTTCATAAACCCACTCTTAATATAACATAGAGGGACGATATGCTGGCACCTGGCGAAGAAATATAACATCGGGTACTACTTACAGTAGATACGCGTTACCTAACTAGATATTTGCTTAACTTCAGGCTGCTAGACATATGAACATCGGATACATATACATACCATTTGTTCATAATATTTTACTAAATATATTTGTTTCAAAATTTACGCTAAATACCTACTGGAGAATTTTGATACGAGGGAGCGTTCCCTTATTATTAACAAATTAATTGCTCAAACGTACATGATCCTTGGACAGACAAACATTTTGTAATCATATCCTATGGAGATAAACTCACTCTAAATGCAACAACATATTCGGGTACTAATAACAGCTTAAACTTTTGTATGAGAATGTAGGTTTACGCGGCGATAGCCATAGCTGATTCTGCTTTATCCGCATTTGGACCGCCTCATTTTTTTCGTATTAATTTATTTATATAACTGAACCAGCATATAAACAGAGTTTCGCCCACACTTTTAAGGGGCTTTCTCAAGGATGAGAAAAACAAAACAAATGTTTAGTCTTTTTCTCACAAACACACTTTGAAACTTCACTTTATTAGGTCCAAAGTATTAGTCATTTAAAATTTGTGCCTCAGTGTGACAACTTCAATAAAGTAAAGTTTCAAAGTGTGTTTATGAAAATAGACTAAACGAATGGAGTAGCCGCAAGGTAAGAAATATTTGTTTGTGTTTATGTGCTGGTTCGGATATATAAATAAATTAATTCGAAAAAAATGACGCGGTTCAATCATTTATTTTTTTCTAAAATAGAAATTGGGGCCTATGTTTTAAGACAAACTACTTTTTTAAATAATAATAATAATTGAAATTTTATTGGTTTCGCAAAACTATTTAATTAAATGAAAAGCATGTAGTCATTTAAAATTCAATCGTGTTTTTTCAAAAATAACACCCACTACTACAAACTATTTGACGCCAATGTCATTCAATACAGAATTGATGAGTTTGATTTACTCCTTGATGATGACAACTTAAAACTTGTTGAATCGGCGTTGAGTGTTTAAATAAAGGTTTGTTGTCAGGGTGAAAAACTGTGTTTTTACATTTATATTATATAAATTAAACACTTACGAGGTTTTTCTTGATTTCCCTTCCTTTAAATGAGATTTGGTGAAATTTTGATGGGACCATCTTTGAAGTCCCCTAAATAATGTATGATGCCCCCGTAGGATGTTCATAGTAATAGGGACCTTTCAAATATTACGTAAGCACTACAGGAAGGGCGGACATTGCTTTGCTTTTTTTGACATTAGTGCTAAGAGTTTTGCTTACTTTTGCTGACAGGAGGGGGGGGGGTAAATAATTTTAATAAATCTGCCTACGTAACGGCCCCATAGATAAAACCAGATTTTTCTTTCCCTCTATTAAACCCGCGAGAAACTTATTCGATGCAAACCTAATGTACAAACATAAACAAAAATAAACTGCGGTGAATTATTTTCATTATTCGTTCAATAATCTAGGTATCCTAGATGTACACCTGGTACATATGCACACACTGGAGGATCTAGAGGAGGCTAAGGGGTTGAACACCCGCCCAAAATCATGTGTGAGTAGTATGCATTTTAGTGTTCATTGTGCTAAAATCAACCTCCAATCACATCAAGCCCACCCCCCAACGAGATCAAGCCCCCCAAATGATAATCCTGGAGCTGTATTCACATTACCTCTTCGACGGCTGTAGTATTTTTTTTTCTTAAATATACGTACGTTTTGTTAACTGTTAAATTATAGTTTGAATATATTCCACTTAGTATTTTCCTGATTTGAATGATAAAAAGAACGTTACATCGACGTAAAATGTTCCCAGTTTGCCGTGAATTGTTATCGAATTGGCAACACTGCTTCATATTTGACCGTAAAAGGAGCCCAAAGCAAGTCCGGCCGAACTAAACAGTCGAAGCGAGGACGACACACCGACACGACACCGATCGTCGAAAGAGAGGTGCGACATGCGCATTTCTTCATCGGCAAGCTAGCGCGGCGCCAGCTGATAGCCCGAAGGCGGTGTTGCCAGTCCAATGGCCTCGATGAATGGCATTGCAAGGTCTGTCTCGGTGCAGTGCAGTGCTGGTGTGGTGGATATGTAGACATGTGCGGAGTGATCGGTGCCCCTTACAACAGCTATGGAAGGCCTTCTCCAGGCTCTCCTGGTCCAGCGATATTGCTACAACTTCGGTTACCAGGTAGGAATCCGCCATCCAAAACGCCAGCGACGGTCGCGAAATCCGTCGCTCCGAGTGCTCCACGTGTTTCAGACCGCCCTGTAGCTTGTTGACCTACTCTTCAGGTCTCATTGATTTTACGCGACTGCCAGACACAGACGTTCTTTGTGTGCTGTGCTTTTGGGGGATTTTAAATGCCGTATCCTACACCGTCTGAGGAGTTAATTCGTGCATTTTTCTCGGTTCTAGAGAAAACCGTGAAAAAATCAAACGCCCAGTTCGGGTGGTATATTTAATCGCGTTTATTGACGGGGATTGTCAATGATAATGTTTGCGGTAAACATTTTGAGGTTAGGCCTTCTTTATTATGTGTCAGATAAATCGCACTTTGCGGTATGCTGTTTACCGGAGGTTGTTGTTTTGTGTTGCATGACACATAACACCGGCAAAACCTAAGCTTTCTAATCACGAATCAGCTGTCAAATTAACGTCAACAAGGCACACCACGGTTTTATCTCGGCTAACGTAACTATTTTGGTGACCTCGAATTGTTCAACAAATCAACAAAAAAATAGAACCATCTTTTTTTTTAATATATGGATCGTTTATGGTTCAGTGATAATGTCTAGTATTCCTTTAAAACAATAGAAATACTTTCATTCTACTGAAATTATTTGTGTTGAAATAAATTACCTGACACAATAAATTACTTCTGCCATCTTGAAACTTGAAAAGAGCAAATCTCGTCATTTTTTTTCGCCAGAATTCTCGCTCGTAAAACGTTTATTGATCTCTCATATTCGTGCTCAGCGGGTTTCGACGTTTCAGCATGAGACGTCTTTATTCTCCGCATCTTCGCTGTAAGCAAGCCAATTTAACAGTTGATCTGATAACTAGTTTTGCTCGTTGAAAATTAGTCTTGCAACAGTTATGCCTATTTCACAAGGAACTTGACTAGAATAACAATTTATGAGTGTGATTATAATTGGGCCAGTTCTGTTAATAGATAAAAAAGAAATAAAAGTAAACAATTAAGTATTTAGAAGTTCAGTACTGTAATAGTGTGGACTCATTTAAATAGTGAATCCCAGGTACTTATTTTTGTACCACCATTGGTAGATCACTGTTGGACAAACCACAAACATACTGCTAATTAAAAAAATGTGTTTGACAAAATGTTTTTTAAGATAAAGAACTAGTATGCAGTTCATTGGATCAGAAGTCCCTTCGTACCGGTCTGGTAATGTTCTATTAAGTCCTTCCCAGTTTGTCACTGTTTATTATAGCAAATACAGAAGAAAAAGTACCTACCTAACCACAGGGCGGGGCAATAATAATGCCTGAACTCTGACACTTGGACTTTCTTAGCTTTCACTCAGTTCAGTTTTCTAAAATGAACTCCAATTGGATTAAAAATAACCACATTGGTGCAAGTTACAGTTACAATTAAATATACACATAGTATAGGGTTTTTATTATAAATGGACTCTTTTTGACAAGATTTAGGACACAAAATAAGAATAAAGTGACACAAGGCTGTCTACTATCGAGTATGGCCCGTACTGCTCTACATCTATTCATAATCAAAATAAGTTGTATCACCATACCTATTGGGCATATTTGCGTAGTTCTATGGTGAAGCATGTCCCACACACACCGGAAATTGTGTAGCCTATACTGAAACTTCAGTTCCCTCGTTGCCCAACCATGGGCGTATCCAAGGGGAGTGGGATTCCCCCGGAGAGCCTTAGTAAATTTAATATTAAAACGGGGAAATCTTAACTCCAAAAGTCTAGAACGACTATTTTTAATGTAATAGCTCAAGAAATTTGGATTTAAAATTATATTTAAGTAAATTTAGTACAGGTCCCCCCCCGATTTCTGACCAACCATTTGGTTAAAGTACGTGCTGTAGGTAGCCCACTACATATATTGCGATATTTTAAAGACCAGATAGAGTTGAGAAAACGAGTTGAAAAAATGGCTTAATTCTGCTGTCTATAATTATAACATTCTTGTACTACCTATGTAAGTGATCACTTCCTGAATATGCGAAGGCAATGAAGGTTCCACATTTCCAGATCGTCTCCAAAATCTTATTTGACGAGCATCTGGATGGTATCGAAACCAGGAAGAGGTGGTCATCTGATTGGTCAGTGAGGAAAGAAACTGACTGGCTGTTTCAGAATCTTGGCCAATGGTTATGTTAAACTTTCTGGTGTTGTAATTGTAGATTGCTTACTAGACGCTAAACATAATTAAATATCTTGAGCTGCAGTTGTAGAACGTCCATATCATGGACCACCATTTTTTCTCCAAGGTAGGCTATAGTCGACTTACGATAGTAGGAAACACCTATTTGTTCAAATACTTCATGCCAGCTTAAAGACGGAATACAACTCGATTCAAACGCACTTACTAAGGAGTGGTAAATGGTTACTGAATTCTAAACTACTAGGTAGTTTAACCGAGTACACTCGGTCCAGGACGCTAAGACGTTCACAATTCACAATTGTAAGATGTAAATATTTTAATTTACATCTTAGAATTGTGCCTTTTTTAATCTGTAGTTTCTTAACCATTGATAAACGGGTCTAATCCAGACCCAGAAACGTTTGGAATATACAGCAATTTTGTTTAAACTGTGGAGCACTTAGACATTGAAAAATATGCCACAAGTATCATTAAGAAAACATTGTTCCTTGTGAGTAATATTAAGTTTTAAAGGATTTGATCGCATTCCCAATGCCCTCAATGCCTACAACTGCAGATGACTCATGCCGGCAAGATAAATAAAAATGGGCAGGGTGAGTAGAGTGTATGACTGTTTACGGGAGTAGAATGCATCATTAGTTCAATAGTCTTCTTTGAATCCAAATTGATATTCAAATATTTGATTGTGCTTTTTCATGATCTACATGATTATGCCCATTCAAATAGTTTGTATGAAACACCTATTAAAGATATTGGTTCCTGTGTTAAAACTCAATTTCACTTCTATGTATCCATATAACCAATATTAGGAGTAAAACAGTTACTAAGAGTGGACTGAGGATTTCCTTTAGTGTTCAAACCGGTACTTAACAAACGAACACCCGTCTTTTTGAAATTTACGTTCTCATAACTAAAAATAACAAAATAGTAAATATTGTCAGGGGGTTTCATGTTTCTGCTTTTTGTTATTGAGGCAATAATCAGTATGTGTATCTGTAATGGCGTGCTTTCGTTGAATGGGCATGACATTTCTTTCAAAACGTTCACACACTCAAAACACGCATGTATGTCGACGAAGAGAAGAAATTTAAAGCCGTTTCGGTTCACACAAAAGTACAACGGAAAGCCGAGCTCAAACAGCTAAAATGAAAATCTGAGAGAACTCTCAACTCGAAACTTGTCGTCGTGAAGACTACTGTGAGGAAGGAATTGAATACATTATTATAAGCCCGGTTTAAGACGGGTAAAACGCTTCTAGTTAACATTAAACGAGATTAGATATTATCGCCCACCGAGTACGTACACACAGCCAGTACAGAGACCGGGAAAATCAATAATTGAAGTGAACGACAAAATGAAATAAAAATGCTAGTTGGGTGTTTCGTCTAGAGATAGGGTTTGTTGTCGAAACTCGACTACGATAGCGGTGGTTTCTTAACATAAATTATCGAATTGACGTCTTTATTTTCGACCTTCATGAAAATCATTTTCCAATAATTTATTGTTACATTACTCACATCTTGCAATATGGTAGACTTCTCCCACCTGGACTTTGAATAAATGTTGCAAAATTTTGTTTTCCTGATTTGTCGTGGAAAAACACTGAATAATCTAATGATTCTGATGCAAAACTAGGTTTACTTTTAATTCATAGTAATTAATCTCAAGATATTATCCTTCCCCAACCAATCGAATCTCCTGATTAAGCTGTCATGTTATGTTTCAAACAGCTTCTTGTATGTCTTCGAGGTATTCAATGTTTCAAGCACGCATTAATTGCCATCTGCTCAGATACGACCGGGGATGTTTGTCTAAAATCACATATTTTGTGCATATTATAGTGTGGAGAACTCAGGCCACTCCAGCAATTTTAAGGCTGCCGGTACACACGTCCGTCGTCCGCAAAACATGACCACACACCCTTCTTTAAAATGAGTTTTTCTATGAATGAATATATTCATTCTATTCCCTCAACTACCCAAACATTTTGCGAGGATACAATATATTTCGACCAATTTGTACCTTTTTTTGCTTAATTTTATTCTTGCAGGTGTTTTTCGATCTGTCAATCCTACCGCCAAAAGTCGGTAACTACAAAAGCGCGACTCGATGCAAGCGATCGATGGTTTTGGGTGGTTTCCTAGTAGGAAATTTCAATAACTGCCAGGCTAAAATATTCAAAGTGCAATAAAAAGTAATAAAAGATAAATCTAGAAATGCCGAAAGAAAGAAAGTTTACCACATAGTTCAGTTACTGGAGGTTTTTAAATGATATAGCACCTAACAACCGTTAAAATTTGTGTATTGAAATGCCCTTAAAGTTGCTCTTTTCACTAGTAGATTGAATCCTAATAATTTCCAACGTTGGTGGTCGTCTTCTCGGACGACGGACGTGTAGGGACTTGTGTATGTGTGTGTTAAAAAATGATGCTCGCGATACGTTTTTTATGTAAGGGGAAGGTTTTAAACTATCCCCGAATTATACCTGCCATCTTGCAGACGAGGGACGTGTGTACCGGGAGCCTAATGCTGCTGGTATACATTCTATTCCCTCAACTACCCAAACATTTTGCGAGAATGAAAAATATTCCGAACAATTTGTAGCTTAGAGTGATGGATTATCAACTTCTGCGATAACTTTTTGTGCTGTATGAAAAATCACTTTGATGGTGCGGGTCCCATTGCGTTTCCCAATATTTACGAATGTTCAGCCGTGTCGATATGACGCTAGGCATATGATATAGCTTGCTTCACGTATTAACAGACAATTTATATATTTAAACTGTGTAATTTTGAAGATTTTTGCACAAATCAAAGTTAAAGTTAAACATTATCCACTACCTGTCTGTGATTAGGAAATTAGGAAATTTTGGTTTTAGCCTTATCGAAATCGGTTCAATTAATTTTATTGGCCATTTTGTATTTTCATTAACGATTATTTCTGTAAGAGATTAGCGATTTCTATATACATATTACAAACACAATTAAATAAATTAGCTACAAAAAATGTTTATAGAAATTTGCAAATAACCATGTGAACCTATACATAATGTAATTTTATAACTTGCTTTAAGTATTAATTGATAACTTCTACATTATCTATGGATTACATCATTGCACTTAGTCTTTCGATCTGAGTTTTTAAAATTACTTCTGGAAGTAATTTTCCTCAATATGGTGACATAATAGTATTATGACTTCCTCATCTCTTACTATTTGGAAATAAATAATGGTCATAAGGAGACTGATCTGGATAATAAGAAGCTGCTTACAATAATCCTAACCGGACTAACGGTATGTTTGCTTTTTTCAGATATTTAGATTTTTATTTTAGTTTTTACTTTTTATTGTAATATTTATGCTTTCGGTTTGGCAATTACTGGCATTTCCTACCAGCCAAGAACTTTGGTGGATAAGATGCATCAATAGAAAAGCATTTCAATAAATGATATTAATTGCCCAAAGTAAGCAAATTGGTCCGGATCATGAAAAAGAAAGAGTACAACGAATACATAGATCAACAAAAAACATTATCTAGAACTTCCTTTGAACAAGGGTACGAACAACTTAGTGGCGGTCCCTCCGGACGGGGGAACGTCAAACCGCAGCTTCAGCTACTGAAATATACTGTTGTTCCATTTATACCAAGGAAGATCCAAAGGGAGGACGATGGGGTCGACACTAAATCGGGATAATCTTACATCCAATAGGCCAGGAAATATAATGTATATAAAATTATAGATAAGTCCTCATCCCTTGAAGCTTGTCTTCGGTACCGCCCTTTATTTCGTTGTGTATTAATATATTTATTGAGGTGTTATTGGGCCAATCGATCCTTTCTACTATAGGACGGTAACTTCGAAAGCGCGACTAGGTGCCAGGGAAAAGAGAGCAAACATACCATTAGTCCACTCACCAGATCTCTTTAAGTAATATAACATTTATTAACTGCTAAATGATTATTCTGAAATGTCTTCAAATTTCCTAAGAATTAAACGTTGATGGCGGTCCACACGGATTAGGGATTCATGACTTCGCACTTGAAATATTTTATTATACTTCCTTATGTTTGTGAGTTTTTTATTGTGTTTTTTGACTATATAATTGCCTTAAAATAGTTTCTTTTTTCGAAAACGGATCAAGATTTTGGCTGTTAAACTTAATTGGATGGATTTTCTCCATGATTACATGACTTTTCATCTTAGTTTCCGGGAATTTGGTTTATGCCTTCTTCTTCCTTCTCTTATTGGCCTCACCCTTAGTAGTTAATATGTTATATACTAACACTATATTCACTTTTAAAGTCTTTTCACGTAGGGAAACGCCAAGAAATATATAGCGTTAACTTTTCAGTAATACTATAATTATTATGGAAAAAAAGAGAATCCGAATAACATTTCATGAATGGCTTACCGTGGAAATTTAACACTTAACTTATCTCTAAACAAATATTGAATTTTTATATATACTTATAACTTAACGTAGGTTTCTGTTTAAAAAAAATCCGATTCTGGAGCCGTTCCGTGTAATTGCTGTTCTCCCGTAACTCCTCACCTGAAAATTTTATCGTGGCATTCTGCCCTAGGAGTTACGGGAGAACAGCAATTACACGGGACGGCTCCAGATTCGGAACCTCTGTGTGCTAGTTTTCCAGAAAATCTTAGATGTCGTTCTTACATCTCGCGTTTACTATCTGGTTTATGTCTAATTTAAATTGAAGTATTACTTTTAAATTGGGACATTAGGTTTGAGATTTGAGTTTACTATTACTATTACATACAAGTAAGAGCAGAGGGACAAGTCCCTGTTGTGCCCAAAAACAGAGAAATTACAATGATTGAGCTTGAACTGATGACCTCTGAGGCGTTCGTCCTGATTTACGGTAAAGATTAGGTCGAGATTTCCGAAATTGAACTTCAATATTTTAAATGTGATAATGAGGTCTCCACGATGTCGCCGAAGTTCAAAGGATGTTAGGTTGGCCAAAATAAGTCTTTCTTCATAGGAAGGTCTTCTCGGTCCCCAGGGAATTCGAGTGGCCTTTCTCTGAACATTTTCCAGCAGGGTTTTGTCACGAACTAAGTCAGGATATCACGTTGGTCCAGCTTACTCAAGAATTGGTCTCACATAAATAGTGTAAAGTTTACAAACTCACTGAAAGGAGACTCTTGAAAAACATCTCCGAATGAGATACAGTTTCGAGTTCGCACGCTTACAGATTGATGTAATATGATCGGACCACGTTAGGCTGTTAACAATCACTCTGAGGTCATTGTGAGAAAACACAGAATAAAATACGGTACCAGCGGATTATTTTTACCGATTCGAAGCACTACACATTTTTCAGCATTTAAAGGAAGCAACCATTGGGAACACCAAGTTAAGATAGAATATAAGTCTTCCTGGAGCGTTAGTTGATTTGTGTTTGGATTGTAAATACTCCAAAATAAAGTGCTTTATTGTACGTTACATGGGCGGATTCAAGGAGAGCCTCAAAGTTAGTAAATTTAATATTGAAACCAGGTAATCTTAACTCCAAGAGCCAGAAGAAGGTCACTTCTATGGGTTTAATCCACATAACGACTATTTTTAATGTGAAAGTCCAAGAAATATGGGTTTAAAATTATATTTTGGTAAATTTAGTACAGTATCGCGTCTGTCTGGATCCGCCCCTGGACGTTATCTTTCTGTATCGG
The DNA here is from genome assembly GCA_034190945.1 of Octodonta nipae. Taxonomy (NCBI): domain Eukaryota; kingdom Metazoa; phylum Arthropoda; class Insecta; order Coleoptera; family Chrysomelidae; genus Octodonta; species Octodonta nipae. The sequence goes on from CM067222.1 coordinate 92,718,261, forward strand.
CGATCACGACAACAAAATGAAGACTAATGGCTTAGAATGGGATAAGTCCATGACTTTTTCTTCTAACACATCTTATTTGTCTGAAGCGAATTATTTTGTTTTATGCTCAATTCAAAAGAAATGTATACCCAAAAACGACAGTTTTCATTGTCATAAACAAACTGTTTAAACAACTTGTTTCTAGTTTAACAGTTAAATCAGTTGTTGTTAACAACATCTTAGCATATGTGAATATTTCCTTAGAGTTCTATGACCAACACATCATTATCACGTATAACCTTCTAGGAAATTTCCAAGGTTACGTCAACATAGCAGCCTAGAAATTTCGTTAAAAACATTTAGTTTGGTTGCAACGTCACCGCATTTTCGACGCCTTCTTAATATCAACCCGTGACTTCAATTAAGTCGCCTAATTGTATATTCATAAAACGACTCAGAAAAAAATCATAACTTCGTCCAATGTCGACGCCATCAGTGGCCGTTTCCGTTTTCAACAATTATTCAGTTAGTTTTGTCGCATGTATATATCTTATCAAGCTTTCGTTTCGACTATAATGTTCACATTCTACTATCTGTCGAGTTATAAATAACCAGTATTTGGTTGAAAATATTTGTCACCACACTATACCCGACAATGCACAGTGGATATAATGAAATGTAATTCTTGGAATTAGTCAATCGCTGGTGTTCCGTTCTATCAAAACTAAACTTAATCATGCTATCAAGCGTAGTTTAACGATTTGAAACCTACAAACATGGCCGCCGTTGTGTTGGTGAGTTTCGCATAATGTTTTATTAATTTCAGTTCTCTTTACTGCGAGGAAACGTCGCATTTACTTACCCTATTTATTTTTATGTCAGATTATTGTGTTTATGTAACGTTAAACAGGATGATTTACTATTTGTTCTAATTAATATGTGTAAAATACGAAATTCAAATGTTTAGCTGTGTGCGAAGTATGAGCCAAACTCGATTTTCTAAGTTGAACGCGTCAAATTATGCCCCTTTGATATCCTAACATAATTCCAAGCAGGTTTTCAACAAAATATCATCATTTTTCATAAATATCCTACGCATTGGAATCGATCTCAGTTTTATGTCTATAAATACTGACCTCCAGGGACGTAACCAGCTTTTGGTGTGGTTATCTGAGAATAAATTGCTCTAGATGGGTACAAATCACACAAAAAATTATAGAGATAGGGGCAAATCAGAAAATTTTTTGGCCGGGTTCAGGGGGTCAGCTGCACCCCACTGCCCCTCTCTCGGTACGCCCATGCTGACCTCCAATAATTTCCGCCTTAAAGTAAATATACTCAATAACGTAGAAAATGCGCCATTTCACATATTAACAAAGTTTTTCTTGATTAATGTTAATCCATAACTGCTGACATCTCAATTTATGACATTGCTGTCATGGGTCTGGAAGACTTCTAAAGGGGGAAATGCCATTTTTTCTTTATAAAAACTAAATTTTAAAAACCCATTTACTGGTATAAATAAAATTAAGCAAAATGCATCTGATATTATTCTTTGGGCAAATATGCAAACTTCAAACGAACTCAAAAACACGCAATGAAATTTCTACTACCATAAACCAAAATTCGCGCAGTACCTACAGAAACTTGACATTTTGACTTATTTATTATGGGTGCAGCATGATGGGCAATATTTTGCAACATTGAATCAATATTGTATTTTTTTTCAGTTTCGACTTCCAACTTATTTTTGTATCTGCTCAGGTATGGTGATAGCATGTATTCGATTTAGGATATTGCGTTCAACCTCGATCAGGTTTGAAATATTAAGCTGTATACTCATATGAGATTTTAATAGAAAGTATCTAAAACTTCTGTTACACACGTCCGTCGTCAACAAGGACGACCACCAACGTAGGTTTCATATCATTCTTTAAAGGTGGTAGGTAGCTTTATAAATGTATAAATTCATTCTATTCCCTAAAATACCGACACATGCGAGAATGAAGGGTATTATTCACCAATTTGTACCCTTTTTTTGCTATCGCTAATCGATCCGTCCTATTCGCCAAAGGTCGGCATCAACAAAAGCTCGACGAGATTGATTGTTTCGGGTAGCTCGCTAGTAGGAGGCTTAATAGGGCAACAAAAATCTGCAAATGCCGAAAGAAAGGAAGCATACCCAATAGTACAGTCACTGGAGGTTTTTAAATGATATGACACAACCGTTAAATTCTGTATGTTAAAACGGCCTTAAATTTGCTCTTTTGACTGGTAGATTCAACCCTAATAATTTTCGATCTAGGTGCTCGTCCTTGCAGACGAAGTACGTGTACCGACGCGTGTAACAGAATCTTAAAGATCATTATTAATTGGACTGCTGCAACTATATTGTGCACACTTCTCATCCATCAACTCAATTTGCGGCACCATAAGATGATTGTTTGCTTTGTAAAACTATACTACCAGTCTTTGTTTTACCGGAAGAAATTTCCTATAAATATTTCGTTTGTTTTTCCATTTCCAGTAAAAGTTTTGTTATCGACAAAAGGTCAATTATGTGTTGATACATTTCTGTTGAAGCCTATAAAAGAATTTTATTAGATGTTCTACAGGTTGTGAGCCCTTGCAAGTTTATTAGGAATAAAGATTTGAAATTGACCTCTACCGCAAAATCTCAGAAGCTTTTCATATACACATCTTGATTCACCAAGAGCATAGGAGTTATTTTTAATTTGAAGAAACATTTTTATAAATTCATGTATTGCAACACCGCGTATATCGCGTTTCTTCTAATGTTGTCTTCGGGAGTGTTAAATTGTAGAGCAATTAGTATTGTCAAAAAACTTTGCGATGACATCATTGGTTTGAAAACCTCACTATCTTTATCAGCAATTCAGACATTATTTTTTAATGTATCTCTCACGCATCCTCATGGGTTTACGGCCGTTGCGGGAGTTCAAGGACTGGCTTTTCAATTTAAAACTTTTGGCACGAAATTAAATTGAAATTATTTTTTTTAAATTTCTTGTTCATTTTATGTTAATACCATTGCAAACGGTGTCTGATTTAGACCTTGAAACGTTTGGACTTTTGAAATATACAGACTTTCTTTCAAGTTTATGTAGTGTTATTCCCTGTTCTACCTGTTCCTGTAAAGCTGACCAAGCAGGCAAATGCAAGCATGTGATTGCTAAATTATTGTATTGTTATTCGTAGTGTACTTAAAATGCAAAATCTCAAATTCCGACTATTTAATTTCAAAACTGGAATTTCACTTCATTTATTTGAATAAGTAGAAATGTATTATATAAACAATACAAACTAATTTGCAACTGCTACCAGTTGAATTTTTACAATAGGAAGGTATGGCAACTTACATTTAAATTAGAAATAGTCATTGCGTGAAGAGAATTAAGCCCTTGGATTACCAAATTATTTGTTTTTGCTGAGTTTTATTTAAATAAGTGCTCTAAACTCTATACATTTTTATGCTATTATATCTGAGAACATTGTGTATTTAGTTTTGGCAGTAAATACGAGAGGTCGTATAAAAAATGTCAAATATTAACGATACTCTACTCTGACTTTATGTGTATTCAAAATTTATTAATATTCTAGTCAGTTGAAAGCAGAATATTTCATTAATGTTAGTTATCAAACTAGACCAGAAAAAGATTGAACTACATAGAGCAATCAATAGAGATTTTTTCGTGCAAAAAATACTATCAGGATACTGCCTGTGCCATTACATTAAGAACATGCATTATTGCATGCATGCATTTTTGCAATTGAAACAAAAAAATTGGGTTTTTTTCGTTGCATGTTTTTAAAATGAAAAATAATAAACTAATTTCAATGGTGTCAACAGGTGAATTTTAAAGCATTCGAATACCAACGAAATGAGTCCAGGATCGATCAGGAACTGATAGTAATTGATATCTACCTTATGCGTGACTAAACCAGGCGCTATCGGTTTTTTAGTTTTTGAATAATTGTGATATGAAGTTTTTTGTCCACTATTCTTGTAGTGCGTTTCCTTCAAAGAGGTTAATACTGTAGAGCACGTGAAGTAGCGAAATTCATGTAATAAGCAATAGAAAGAGAGAGAGAGAGAATAAGCGTGTCGTTCCTGATAGATTAGTGTCAGTGGTGACGCGCCTACTATTGGTAGACTAGAGACATAGCAAGCGCACCCTGATATTGTCTTTCTCTTTCTATTGCTATTACACTGTCACTTACAATAACGCCCATACCTAATTCACTCTACGTATAAACCTCTTTGGTCTCCATGTGACATGGATCGTCAAATATCAATTCAGAATAGAGATATTGAAAGTAGAGGTACCATTCTACAACGCCTCTATTTTCATTTTTCGTTAAATGTCTGTGAAATATACGAAAAATTTTAGCAAACATCACCAAAATTTGGTGAGCCTGTGAATGTGTTCCCGTAGTGGGGGGAACACGGTTGTTGAGGGGAACTGCTGACAATAATTATTATCGATAGTAACTGTCACTCTGACAGATGGTGAAAGAATCTAATCGCTAAAAAAGCTTATATATAGAGCGATTTGTTCGATTTTATTATTATATCAAATGAGAACTGTTTGGTTATTAATATATTTATATAATATTTTATATAGGACTCCAGAATTAAGACAATAGGTTTATATTAGTGAAACAAACACTGAACTACATAGAAATGGGGAACAAAAAAACTTAATATCACAATTGTTCAAAAACTAATAAACCGGTAGCGCCTAGTTTTGACACACATAAAACAGATATAAATTACTATCGGTTCTTATAAGCCCAGTTCTACAGCTTCTAATGTGATGAAGATTCGATTTTTTTTAAAAAATGCTACATTTTCCAGTATTTTTTGTTTTTCCCTGTTACTAATGATCCAATCGGATCGAGCCTGGGCTCATTTCATTGGTATTTCCATGCTTTACAATTGACTTGTTGACACCATTGAGATTAGTTTATTAGTTTTGATTTTACAAACATGCTAAGAAAAAAAAGTAATTTTCTTGCTTCAGTTGTTTATAACAAAGTAAAAAAGCATAGTTGCGGGTGGAAAACATAGCAAAATATCGCTACGAATCGTTGTTAATGTGATGGCACAGTCGGTATCCTGATAGTATTTTTTACACATTATCAGTTAATTTTTGCTCTATTGGTCTAACACTAAAATAATACTGTCAAAAAATTTTCTGAACTTGGAGATACTCAAATTGTGATGTCGTGGCTTCCCATGCTCCATGGTATCGCGACAGTGGCACCCTTGATACCGCGGCACCCCCTTGGAAAACACTGGTTCAGTCTCTAAAACGAAATAAGATTTAAACGTATTTTAAATTACAGAAACTATTTAATCTTTCCTTAACTATACTAAATGATTTAGGAAAAACAATTAGTAAGTTAGTCCTCAGTTTTTGATAGTTGATTAATCTAGGAAACGATCTAGATCCTGCAACATTACTGATATTCAAACAAAACTAAAATAAATTGTTAAAACATTACAAATATGTACAACTATTTTTAATTTAACTATCAAAATTGAAATATTTAACCGTCACGAAATTTATTCGGTTCCAATACATCCACAAAGTGTATTGATCGCGACGTTGTCGTATTTCAAGCACATACATAGAGTATGTATTGCTCACGTTTTTTTTTTCACAATTTTCACACCATCATGGTGTCTGTCGAGACCAATGGAGAAATTTTCTTCTCCGACGACGAGTTGTGTTCGCTTGGCATCGAATCAACAGCAACGGTTGATGATGATATCCTTCGTCTCTGTTCTGTCGGGACCTCTTTCAGTTTTACACTCACAGAGTTTGAATATGGATCTTATTACTTGCGCGTAAAAAAAGGGTCTGCATTTTACCCCAGTGCAGTCAATGCAGTGACAGTTGTGATTCTTGCATTTTAAACAATTCATTTCATGAAACAAGTAGCCAGTAGTGTGTATGTGTGTGTTTTTCTCAAGAACTGTTCTCGTTACAAAATAAAAGATGAATATAAGGATTGTTTTTCAAATGCCCATTTCGTTTTGGTATTTTTGTAAGTCTACTTAAAGAAATCATGGGATAATAGTTTAATAAAACATTTAAAAATATATATAACCGACTTCTACCTATAACTAAAAAGCTAAAAATAATTATAACAAAATACAACTCTAGCAAATAAATAACACATTCAATGTTGTTAGGTGCCTACCCAGGAAGTAAAAAATGTAAACATTAAAAGGTGCGCATTCTGTACATATAAATTACCTACCAATCTAGTATATTTTTGAAGTCGGTGCCAAGCAAATCTAAAATCCTTCATTGCGTACTTATCTACTAATTCATCAAACTTGATTGTTGCTTGGCACCGACTTCAAAAATATACTAGATTGGTAGGTAATTAATTTGTACAGAATGAGCACCTTTTAATGTTTACATTTTTTACTTCCTGGGTAGGTACCTAACAACATTGAATGTGTTATTTATTTGCTAGAGTTGTATTTTGTTATAATTATTTTTAGCTTTTTAGTTATAGGTAGAAGTCGGTTATATATATTTTTTAAATGTTTTATTTTCAACTTTTTAGTATTTTTGAACTCAGGTAGTTTTCATTCTTTATTTTTTTATTTTGTATGTATAACCTTAATAGACAGAACCAGGTAACATCGAAAGCCTCAACATTACACAATGATACTTTCTGATTTAAATTGACAGGTAAATCTTTACGAACAAAATGTACTAGTACGCGTTGACTTAATAAGCCCAAAATATATTTATGCCTTATGGACTACGCCATGTAACCTTTTTTCAACTTTTTTTGACAACACTGTATAACTATAGATAATTCCACTCCAACCTATGTACCAACCATCCTATAACTCCATAGTATATAACTCCTTGTGGACTAGCCCATAAATTAGTTCATTTTTTACATTTTATATTATCGTCATGTGTAACATTAATTCCTCTCCACACTTTATGCAACTTCTTATGGGCTATAAAAGAAATAATTTTTTAATCACACTTTATAAATATAATTCAACTGCAGCATATATTTCAACCATCCTGTATATGATTTGCTCATGTCCACATCATATAACAGTTTTTTAATCACCCTATATAATTTTAATTTCACATTTTTTCCATCATTTTTTATACCACCAAACGTCCAGTCCACCCTATATTCCAACCATCCTGTAATATACGGCTGCTTACGGACCACTATCATTCTAGTCCGTCCTATATTTGAATCTTCATATAAATGCAACTCCTTCTATCACTTTACTTTGTTATTTTGTTTGCTATAACTAAACACCCTTTCTATAAACGTACCAAATAGCAGTTTAAAGTTTGACATGTGTTGTCACTGAATTTTCTATTAGGCCGGGAGAATGTGACAACCAAAAGTACCGTCTTCGCAAAATGGAAAAATTTGCATTTAAATAGGTATTTGCCTGGTATACAAACAAAACGAGCATGGTACTCATTGATTTAAGGAGCCGAAAATACTATGCTTTACTGCCTATATGCTTGAGATGTACATAGAAAATTTTCAAATTCGCAATTAAAACTTTCAGTGCCTAAAATTACCGCACTATTACGTTGGAATTAAAATATTTATGAGGAAATGTCCGTTATGTCATTTCGATGAGATTTTTGATAAGAATTTTGGAATTTTCGGCGATTTTCTGCAAAACTGCAAGTTGTACGTCACAGAAAAGTATATGAGATCACCTAAGGATCTTCCTTAATAGATTAAACGTTAAAAAACTATACACATCCATAAGGAGTTATCGAAAAATCGACTAAAATATTAGAGATATTGGTCGATTTCCATGCACGCATGTGTTCATTCAGAAATTTTATCACTTTATCAATAGAATTCTTTTCCACAATTTGAAGTTTCACCAATCCGGATATATACTCTATTAAACAAGACCATATTCATTCAAAACGGCTCACCACAGGAGAAGAAATCAGGTAACATACATACAAGAAAAAAAAGATAAAAAATACGCGACGGATTGATAACCTCCTCCTTTTTGGAAGTCGGTTAAAAATACCAAAGAACATGCTTTTGTCAACTAACTCTATATTTTGGCCTGACAGAAAGAACTCTGTATATTGTAATTGTATCGTATATTATAAATGCGTTTTCAAAGCATTTTCCATTATTTAAAGATTTTAGTTGAAACACCCTGATTACTAAATTTCAAAAGTTTTAAAGTGATACGACAATTAGAAAGAAGTAAGTTATAATTGTCTGTTTTTTTTACATTTATAATTTGTTAGTTCATACAACTGAAGCTAATGTAAAGCATCTAAAAAAGCTATAGGAGTCTTATTAAGTCAAAAATAAAATTAAAGAATTTTGTTATGTAGCCTCGCGATATTCTTTTTCTAAAAAACAACCGATGACACCTCAAAGTGTAAGTCTTGTTCTTTCAAATGCCGTTGAGTTTGCTCAAATAGCTTAAGTCTGCATTGAGATATTTCATTTTGAAGGTTTCGAGTTTTATCAGTTTCGCTATTCTCAAAATCCACATGATTCTTCAGTCTCTGACTCCCAAATTCGACATTTATCGACCTAAGAGTATTTTATATTTTATTTTTCCTCGTATTTAGGAGCATTTTAAAGTAAGTGAGTGTATTAGAGTAAGAATACAATGAGCACCAAGTATCACCATCCAAAACCACCCCTAAGTTCCTTAATGGGGGTGAAAATCGCTGAAATCGATCTAAATGTATTCTACTTTTTGACTGCCCATATATTTTTGGCGTAGTTTTATATAAATGAACTTTCAAAATGAAATATCTCAATGCAGAATTAAGATATTTGAACAAACTCAACGGTATTTGAAAGATCAAGACTTACACTTTGAGGTGTCATCGGTTGTTTTTTAGAAGAAAGAATATCTAGAGGCTACATAACCTCAAATATAGTCGAAAATCGCATTTTTTGCGCTTTTAGGTTAGGATATCTCCAAATTCTGACGTGATAGAGCAATTTGGATTTGGATTCTACATGAAAAATTACTTCGGAAATGACCCTCCACTTCCTTAGAACAATTCAAACATCTTTTTTGCAGACCTGTGTTATCAAATCATCTTCATCTTCATTTATTTCAAAGCCATGAGTAGAAACAAAATATTATACAGCTAACATAAGGATAGATGTTTTTATACATTAGAAAAGTGGTAAAAAAATCTCGAGTTATTAGCCTAAGTGTGACTATCAGAAGTGACTGTCAGAACTCTGTACCATTTTGGTAGCATGTCATCCACTGCGTTCCCGTGCAGATGGTTAATACTAGCTGACCTATTGGTACTTGCCTTTTCTTGTGCTGAAGAGGGTTTTTTCTTGTACATGTTAATACTGTAAGAGAGCATCCAGTTTTGTCCTTAACGAATATTGTACCTATCACATCCACCATCACTTACGACGTATGCGACCTCGGACAGTTTCAATACTCTTCTGCAAATCAAGGTCTTATATTTTATCAAATATGTTTGGAACACAGAAAATTTATTACAGTGCCCTTTGTTGAATCATCTACTTTGGAAAGACTTTACTCGCAATAGCCATCAAAAACTAATTATTAAACGATAAAAACTACTGTAGAATTACTTATAATAATCCTAGCCTCATATGAGGAGCTCCAAATCAAAACGCAGTATTCGACTAAAATTCCTGCGTATGTCTATGAGCTTAAATTATTTTGTGACGGTTGCTCTGGGCAGAACAAAAATTCTTTCATAATTCACCTTTACAATATTTGTTATTCAAAAATGTTCCTCCCAAAATCAAAACAGTACTTGTGATTTTTCCTGTAAGAGGGTATTCGTTTCTACGTGTTCTTAAAATTTTCATTTTACTGAATACTGCGTTTTGATTTGAAGCTCCTCATATATGTGAGAGGATTAAGTTTTACGGCTCTCCCTGCCAGTTCGGTTATTTTAAATATTAAATTAATTTTTTTTGGATACGTCGTTTTTTTTTTAATTTACTATCTTATGCTTATAAAAGTCTTGAGTATATCATAATAGTAGTTTAAACTTACCAGAATTCTGAAAAAGGTCATTAGTGGTAATGCTATTTTAACTATAATTAATGAGAAACAATGATAAAGAGTCAACATTCTAGATTAAAAGGTGTTAGAAATGTTCACCATTTACCTGTTGTATAACGTATTTTGTGTGTCTTAAGTAATATTTTGTAACATGTCTCTAGTAATACTGTACAGTATACATACTTCTAGAATTATCTGACTGAAGTCACCAATATTTGTGGTTTTGATATAATATGGCTCCGATGTAAGCTCACCCCATCAAAAAAATAAAAAAATTCTAATAGGCCAAGAGCCGGAGGTCTTGCTGACCATTCTATGGGTCCACTTCGCCCAATCTATCTTTTGGGATAAGACTGTGTTTAAACAATTACCCTGAGAGGATAATGAGACGAAGTTCCACTTTGCTGGAAAATTATGTCTTGATAAAATACTTGCTTCTACAACTAGGAATATTTATCAGACCGTATCTGAAATTTTTCTAGTGTTCGTAAAGCAAACATGTTTTAAATGATTGGGGGGGGGGGGGGGGGTTAGAGTGCAAATATGTAAATCAATATAAGACTGCAGTAGTTTCCATTTTCCAGATCTAACAAAAACATAATCTTTATTGACGACTCACCCATAAGGGGCTTTTTCAAGGAAGCAAGAGAATACATATGTACTTATCTTACTCAAACCTCCTAGTAATCCCAAGAAAATTGTGTCAAATTTTGAATGGGATGTTACCGATACGTATAAAAACAAAACTTTTTCTTGGTTTTCGGGTGTTTGGCGAACTCTCGAAACTTCTTGGTGCAATAATGTAGAGATTTATCAACGACCAAAGAGCACTCAAAGAAATTTGTTTCATGTTTTACGGAATGACCAAATATTTTCAATACTTATGTGTATTTATACTTTAAATTTGAGAAAGGTGAGTTGAGGGATCTCTAGATCAGCTCTTCTACTTTCCAACGGTGGTTTACTTGTTATGATTGGGTCATCCGGTGAGGTAATATGGCCATTCAAAAAATATGCCTTCCATAGGATTGACTGAAATTTTGCAAACTCTACCAGGGCTACAGTATTTTTTTTAGAACATAAATTGTGTATGAGAAGATCTATGGCTATAGTTAAGAAGAATGTTTTAGCTATAAAATAAAAAAAATATAAACGATTATTTATTTATTTTTTTTGGAAATTTGGGTATATGTTCCATTATCTAAGAAACCAATTAACGAAATTGAGCGTATAGTAGCTCATTTTGTAGGTTTTTCATCTCTCTTCAACATTGTCCATAGTAGAAAACACGGTTTTATCGGTGGATTTTGTGTAAAAGGTAAAAAACTAAATTATTACCGTTATTTCGCTGTTTTTTTGTTAGAAAACAAAAACGCATTGATAAAAAATGTTGAATTTTATGTCGATTAGTCAAGTTTATCATTAGAACACGTTGATGTCGATTTTGTTGTACTATTAATTTTGTCACCAAAAGGTCTTTTTCTCCGTAAATGACCTGAGCTATAGGGAAAACTTCACAAGTGTTTGACTGGATATTTTTGTAGAATGTACAACGTATAACACATATAAAGTGTAATTAACGATTTTTTATTTCTTAAATTATAGCGAGTGTTTGAAGTTGCAAAAATCATAGTTTTTTGGTTTTTGTAATTTCTCAGCAACAGTATAGTAGTTGTTTATTATCCACAAATAAAGTTTAAAAGTTAATGTTTCAATCAAGACTCGTTGTACTGAAAGTACTGTACTAAGTTTTTTTTACATTGTTACAAATAATTTGTCGCTAAATGAGAGCAATGTAAAAATTACTTAAAATTTAATGTTCTCGAAAAAAAACTATATTTTTCTGAAAAACCAGCAAAGTAAAGTTGAATTATTAAAAATGAAATTATAAAATATTATAAGACAAATTTACTGTACTTTTTTTGATTCTGTAGCCGAAAATCACAGCAACGGTAAAATGTAAAAATTTTGAACTTTAAACACAGCTTAATTAAAAAACACAGATTTGTTAACAACACTTTTTCTGTGTTATATATGTTCCTACTTCAAGAAAAAACAGTCAAAAATCTTTTAAAATATAGACCTACTCTAATAAGTAGAATTTCAATACATAATTTAAAGCCATTGACAACGAAGTCAGAATAAACTTTGAAACGTTTGGTATTTTCTTTCAATAAACAGCTTTTCCTTACAATTGTGATTTTATTCCCGAGAAAACATAAAAATAATCTACTCTAATAAGTTTTAGGAAATCGTTACCACTGTCTTCGGCAAGTAACTTGTGCTCATTCTTGCAAGTTCGTCCATTTTCGGGGGGCTGATAGAAACCTTCAAACCGAAGGTGAGGTGCTTTTTTGGCCTAACGTAGCCGAAGCCGAATGTTCGGTCGGACCTTATTTATATCTGATTAATGTAAAATATACTGTAATCTTTGGAAGGACTTCCATCTTGATTCATATTAATTCTAAGAAAACTAACGTTTTTCAATTAAATATCTTTTTCGATTTCTACCCACTTTTCTAAAAGACACATAAATATAAGGTTCTCGTAATAAATGTAAATCTAATGGCGATAAATATTTAAACCGAGCCACGTCAATTAGCGTTGAGTTTATGACAGAATAAGTGAATAGGTGAGCACCTAAAATACTGATTGTTGTCTGATACACTCGTACAAACACAGAAATAGAAAGTAGCACGGTTAAGATTGCCGTGTCATTAAATATTAATGAATACGTGTGTATGTAACGAACCTACTTGAAAAATGATCATACAGGGGATTAGTGCAGAAACAAAAATAGCAACAGTAACTATTTTTTCACAACAACATAAATTGGGAATAATCTTTCCGAATTCTCTGATGAATGAATACGATTTCGATGAGGCACCATTTGGGAAACGGTTCAACGTTTTTTTTATTTAACGATGTGACTGAAAGATCGAACAAGCTGATAGGTGAATTTCGAACATGGCGTGAAATTATTTTTAAAAAACCAACGTACGATGACTGCGCGAAAAATTGTTTTACATTCTTTTTGTGCGCTAAAGGCAGAGTGGGCCGATTAAGTCAAGGAGAAATTTTTCGTAATATAAGTCACTGACAAGTGTCGGTTCATTCAAAAGTTCATGTAGTATCAGGACGGTTTCATTTCAGAAAAATTAAAGAAGCTGATTGCTAGAAAAGAGAATATAAGTTCAAAAATAGAAAAGTAGGGGACTAAAATAGAGAACTTTAAAAAGTCTTCAGTCTTGGGTGCCAAGGTGGTTTCATATCTAGGAGTCAAAACTTTAAACTATATCAATTTTTGGTATGTTTGAAAATCTAAAAATTGAATATGTTTATTCTGGGGAGAGAAAAGTCATTGATTGGCTATCATCAGTGTGTAATAAGATTTCCAAGGGCTTATTACCTCGTGTCATGTTTCTTTCGAATAAAAGCATAACTTTTAGTGATCTTTACCAGAAGGAAATAACATTTAATGACTAAGGGGACAGTTGGAATAGTAGAGATTAAGTGCCAGACATGTTTTGGATAAAACAAGAAATTAATAGTGCGAGAATAATCACACTAGATGTGAAAACTCATGAACAAAAAAAATTGAAAAAGAGCACGGATAAATAACATCAAATATTACTAAAAGAAACACATAGACAGAAGACTGTAAAAAATTAGGGTAAACAATTTAAAAACAACCTAAAGACAAATACTTACAACATAATAAAATAATCATAACAGGAAAAATTCTAAAAAAATATTGTGGGTTTATGGGTGCAATAGTGAATTCTTGTGGAACTAAAGAAGTCCTATAATATACCATGTACAAAACAAAATACGATATTCGTCACCAACATGCAAAGTTTGAGAAACTGAAAGTTTGTACGGGTGGAACTTGTGCGCTTTCAGTACCTTAACTACAGTTCGTTAAGATGTGCTAGCTTCTGCCGAATTGATGTAGATGGATTTTGATTTACCATTGCCAAAACATTTATTTGTGCTGCTTCGTTAATTTGATTATGTTCCTTTGGTGGTTTAGTAAAAGATCCATATCTGCGTAAACTATCGTAAAGCCTTTTAAATGTATATAGAGCAGGTTGACGACGATTAAAATATCTGCGAAAGTATTCCTCAGCTGCACGAACTGAATTTTCATTGCATATGATATAACATTCCACCATATTCAGTTTTTCTTCGTTAGAATATTCCATTTTATCACGAAAACTTGTCAATATCGACTGTCAGTTCAGCACTACTAATGGAATTACTCTCAAAGGAGGAAACGTCAAAGTGAAAACAATCTTTTTCATGGCTAACTACGATAAAAGTGAAAATAAGAGAGAAAAGCATCCATTACTCAGTTATTTTTATGAATAACTATATCGAGTATTATATCGTTGAAAAGCTCTAAAAATGTCCGATTTTTGAGGTCATAGCCAACTATGGTTTACTTTCAAAAAAAGATTTGTTTGTGTCATATCTCGAAAACGAAAGCTGTCATGCAAACGACGACATGACAATCATATTCGGGATACAATTCCCTTCAATTTTGATATTTACACTTTTTTAATAAAATCAAAAACAAAGGAGCTAAAGGGATTTGACTAAATCGACAGAATTTCGTTTTTTCAAAATATCTAGTAAGCCATGACTTTTTACAAAAATCCGAAAGTGTCATTAAATTGGGCCAGTAAAACTGCAAATCTTTCCCAATTTAACCATTGCTCTATCTCCGCTAGTTTCCGAGATCCCCATACTGATCATAAAGGAAACTCACCCTTTATATGGGAAAGGGCCCCTAGAATAAAACCTAGAAAAAACGAACATGAAACATGTATAAAGAAGCTCTATCAGACAAATTTAAAAGCAAAACATAAATGATAACTTATGTGAATATAGTGAAAAATGAAAATTATAACCTGACATTTTTGGGTGTAGTACAGGTAAAATTGAAGATGAAAAAGCTATAACTGGGTCTTTCTATATTATTTAATACAATAGTAATACATTTAATACAATAGTACTACATATATCCTATTTCAAGCCCACAAGTACCTATGAAATTGAGAAAATAATTAAAGTATAAAAAAAGAAGGCGGGTGGTGTTGATGGAATAAGCGCTCAAGTTCTAAACAAATGAGTTACATTCATTGCTCCACCTCTAAAACACATATTTAATGTATATATTGAAGAGTTAATGGGGCTAATGCATTAAAAACTGCTTCAATAAAATCTATGCATAAGTCTTGGGGCAGAAGTAACTATCCCACTTATCTCAAGCGTGACAAAGGTGATGAGAAAAATAATCCACAATAGGTTATATCAATTCATGCAGCAGTGTGAAAACCTTTTTAGGCAGTTTAGCTGTATCCAGAAACTAAAGACGCTCTAACTCGTGTGCTAAATATTATCTGTAAAGTCTAAATAATGGGCCATAATGCTTAAACGGGTATAGAGTAAGGAGCATAGCAAATGCCAAGTTATCTGAGTAATGGCGTGGTGTACATTCCATTAGACTCTTAACCCCATAGTCTCTCATACTTTAGCTAGACTGTTTTAATGAAAAATGTAAGAAAATATTATAACAATAATTTATAGTTGCATTAAAAATATGAAATTAAAATACTGTATATATAACAACTGTATAAAAAATCCCTTATTCTGCGGATAAAACATTGAAACAGGATTTTATGAAAGTGAAGCTTAGGGACCGTTTCTTCATCACCATCGCAGAAATATCTGTTTTTTTTAACCGACTTCAAAAAAAGGGACAGATTTTTAGGCATACTCATATATTACACTAAAATGGCTTAATGATTTTCGATATGACTTGTATAGTGTTAAATAGTGATGTGCCGGATCATTAAAATTGTATATCCGCGGATACGGATCTGGATACGGATATTTGGTCCCAAGATCCGCGGATACGGATCTTAACTTTATTAGAGTACGCGGCGGTAAATAATGCACATAAACTTTTGGAAAGAGGCAATCTGTTATTGACAAAAGTTATTGACCTCTATAAGAGTTAACTCTCATAACTAAAGGCAAAGTATGATAGTATAGACTGGACAGTTAGTCACTTGGAAGTCTCAGTCACATCGCTCGCACATATTTATCATCATCGGCGACAAACCTTCCAAGTGAGCAATTTTTTAGTGCAGCAGGAATTGTTTACGAGCCATATCGTAAGAGCCTTTTGAGGGATAAAGCTTCCAAGTTGCTCTTTTTGAAATATAATTTACCATTACTTTATTTTAATTATGACTCTTAATTTTTTAAGTTTCTAGAATTGTCACTATGTTTTGAATCTAATGCCAACACTTTATGTGTCACGAAGTTTTAATTTACTTAATTAGAATTTGAAATATTACGAACATTTAAGTTTTGTTTTTTTTTTCTCATTGTAAAAGTGATCTATAATACTTAAATACTTTATTATTGTATTAAGCTTAACACGAAGATTTAACCCAAATTATCTCATAAAGATAAGATATTTTAAATAATATTTAATAAATATTTAAATATATCATCATTTTAATATTACCATGATGTGTGATAGATCTCATTATAAAGATAATTGATTTAGTACCTTTGAGTTATGTACTATCGGTATGTACCATACCGATAGTACACTTCACTACGATAAATGTTTGCAATATAAAGGTGCCAAATACGATTTTGAAAAAAAAAATAATCTGAATGGAATTTAACAGTTTTTCATTGTTACCTAATCACCTATATAAAATTTTTTATCTATGAATTAAAAATTAATAAGGTAAAAGATCCGCCAAAAACTAACGGATACGGATTTTTCCTCTCCCTCGGATATCCGCGGATACGGATACGGATATCCGGCACATCACTAGTGTTAAGTAATATCCAAGGAGTAGCACATTATTATCTGTAAAGTGAGGCTAATCGTTTTCCAGAGAATCGAAATAAACAATTATTCAGACTGTCGTTCAATGAATCTCTACTGATTTCTATAAAATGGCGTAATCAGTTTCAATATTGTAAATTATATTCCATTAAAGTAGATCCCGAGGTGATTCGAAATATTTTTCTACATAAATCCGTAAAGGTCAACGAAGTGTCACATAAATTTTCTACAAAAACCATTAAATTTTTAATGTAAACAACAAGAAATATAACAAATAATTATTTAACTTACATAGTGTTTTCACTTTGATTTATTTAAAGTGAGTTGTTTTTTTAATAAAATATTTAGCTTTTTAACGCCATTTTCTCTGATCTCTCACCACTTGGTTTCTTTATAGTATCTCAAAAGGATCTGTTCTTAAGTGGTATTATTAAAATAATAATAATTACAGCCTATATGGTCTTCCAGTTTTTAATGAAATCTTTTTTGAATCGAATACAAAAATATGCAATAACCCACATTTGACAAATTAAGATACACAATTTCATTGTCATTCTCTTACGTGGGTCTTCAATGTAACTCTGCGAATTCAATTTTTTATTCAATGAAGTCATTGAGACATTGACAGACACTGCAATCACACACAATAAAATGGAACAAAACCGAAGTTTATTGGTTAATACATCCAATAATTTTATGTGAATAAGATGTTTTGACCTTGCAAACGTTTGTAACAACGAAGTGTTTAATCAATAACGCGATAATATTGTTATTAGGATTCAGGTATTTCTCCACTGTTAGTCAGATGATGTCAACTATAATATAAAAATATCGGAATTATTCCACTTCATATGGACATTAACGATTTACGGGGGCTAATAACTAATGTTCCAATGTTTTTAAATTGCAAATAAACACATTTATTGATGAGAATTTCATAGTGCGCAGTGACGAAATCATTAATTAGATGTGATATTTGAGAATAATAAACAATTAGAAAGGATTAATTTTGAACAAGAATGAAAGATATAATATGGACACTAGTCATTCTTTGTGAAGAATAACTTCATCATAATGTTTATGATCATGTAACTTAGCTCTTTCAGATTGTTAATATACGAGGGCTGCCTTTTATATTTCGGGATTAGAGAACAAAAACAAATATTAATCATCGAAAATCGCTTTATTGTTTTTCAAAATATTCCCCATGAAGATCTATACACTGTTACATGCGTTTGAACCAATTGTCGAAGCACTTTTTCCACTCTGATTGAGGTATCTCCAAAAGATGCATTCTGAACGCAGCAACCGCTTCTTCAGGTGTCGAAAAATGTTGACCTCTCAGTTTGTTTTTTACGTACGGGAATAAATAGAAGTCATTTGGTGGCAAGTCAGGACTATACGGCGGATGACTTATCAAATCGATGTTTTGAGTGGTCAAAAATGCAGTTGTTTGAGCCGATGTGTGAGAGCTCGCATTGTCGTGGTGAAGAGTAATCCGTCTTCGGCCGTTGGTTTTCCTCATTTCTTGGAAGACAACTGGCAAACAAATGATTATGTACCACTCAGAATTGACTGTTCTGCGTTATTCTAGTGGTACGGTTGCGACATGTCCAGTTTTTCCGAATAAACAGGCGATCATTTGCCTGAAAGTGCTTCGTGCGAGAACAACTTTTGTTGGACTCGGCTCATCTTGAAACACCCATACAGTCGACTGCTGTTTACTTTCGGGCTCATACGCATAAATCCACGATTCATCACCTGTCACTATGTCATAAACGTGTTTTGAAGCACATCGATCGTATTTTTTGAGCTTTTCTTTCGACCAATCGACACGAGCCTTTTTTGAACGATTGACAAATTGTGTGGGATCCAACGCGAACAATTTTTTTGACATTCAAATGTTTATGCAATATTGAATGTATGCTGGTCCCACTAATGTGTAAGGTTGACTCAATCTCACGATAGGTCACATGACGATCTTGCAATATCAGTTCGCGCACAGCATCAATGGTTTCCGGAACAACAACTGTTTTTGAACGACCTTCACGAACTTCGTCTTGGAGTGAACTACGACCTCGATTGAATTCACCATACCATCGATAAACAGTGGTCCTTGATGGAGATTAAGTTCATCCATGCACTCTTGCTGACTTTATCCACGTCGAAAGTTGTAAAAAATAATCGCATGAAAATGTTCACGATTTAATTCTATTTTTTGGTCGAGATGAATCCTTTAAGTTACTCTAAACAACACATAGCGCTCGTATGTCAAAACGTTCTGAGTACATATAACCTAAAAAATGTCAAACTTTACGATAGAGCTGTCAGTTGTCAGATTGCAACACTAGGTTGTCCAATCCCGAAATATAAAAGGCAGTCCTCGTACAGTCTAGTGTGTACTATTTTGTACTGTGTTGTACTAATTTGGTTCTTAGATAATTTCAACAAAATACCAAAACTTCTTTAATTTTAATTTTAAATTGCAGCCTCAATAATTTTATAAACTAACAATTAAGCGGTAGGAAGCACCTTTTTATAGTGTCATAGTAACTCAGCACGTGATTTTATCTTCAAACATGATTTTTTATTATTATTTTGTAATATTCTGTTTTATAATAAATATGAAATGTTCATTAAGAATAGTACAAACAAGTTTTATTACATTTTTAAATACTCAAAATATTCCCGAAAAAATGAGTTATATTGTGATTACTATTTTTTTAATATCTGTTAGAAAATTAAGATATATCTACTTATTGACTAATAACAATTTTTTTTTCACATTTCGCATAATTGTTGAAATGCTTCCAAAATATAAATATTATTATTCATTTTGTATATAAGGTGATGTTAACTACCAAAAATAATAATTTTCGCACACATTCATGATAATTTTTACCACATATGATTATTTAAATATTTATTGTTAAAAATTCGTAAATAATTTTGTTTTTCTTTTCAGGTGAGTACCTTTCGATCCTTATAATTGTGTAAGTAAAAATACTTTGCTTAAATATTTTTACAAATAACAAAAATATTTTTTTTATATTTTATGAACCCCAGTAACGAGAATATTGTTTGAAACAATTCTCTGTTTATTTATCATTATTTATTTTATCCTTTCAAAGTAAGGACCCTTAGATATATTATGCTCTCAGTGCTTTTTCCGGTATTCAAAAGACTAATTGCCGTTCAAGGTCGAAGCCAGGGGGGGAGGTCTGGATGTTCAATTTTGGAATTTTTGTTTTTAAGATTCAATTTAAACCAATTAATCTTTTATGTAAGAATACATTTTATTTTTATATTTTTTTGAACATAAAGGTTAAATTTGAGGTTAATTTTTAATTTTTTAATAAAATACTCAAATTATTTAAGAATTATCAAATCTTTTGTTTCAAATGATAGTACAATTGTTTCGACATAACTGTGGTTCAATTACTTGAAAACAGTGGATAATGTTCTCCTTTAGATCATCAATTGTTTGTGGATCGTTGGCATAGACCTTTTCTTTCAAATAGCTCTATAGGAAAAAATCTAGGGGGCCTATTAATGTTTCCTCTTCGAGCAATTATTCGATTACCAAATTTCTGTTTCAAAAGATTGATTGTTTCTGTTGCTGAATGTTGCTCCGTCCTGTTGGAACCACATATTTTGCACATCAATATGCTCCAATTCATCCCACAAAAAGTTAGTAATCATCGTTCGATATCGATCACCATTCACAGTAACAATATTTCCATTGTGACGTTCAAAAAAGTATGGACCAATCACTCGACCAGCCCAAAAACTATACAAAACAGTTACTTTTTGTGGATGCATCGGTCTTTCCATTATTTCTCGTGGATTTGCTTTACCCCAGATTCGATAATTTTGCTTGTTAACAAATCCACCCAATTCGAAATGTGCTTCATCGCTGAAGATTTTCAAGTTTCTGTTGTATGGCCCAATTAACGAATTGACGACGTAAACCAAAGTCTGTTGGCTTTATTTCTTGCGTTATCTAAATCTTGTAAGCCGTTAACAAATTAAAAAAAATAACCTCAAATTGGAACACCCTTTACATGAAAAAAATTTATTTGCAGTCCTAATCAGCCCATCACCCATCAAAAAAATATCCAACCCACCCCGAAAAAATGTCTATCTCTCTCTTATCAGATCTAGGCCCAATTATTTTTAAAATGTAGTCAATTTCAGAGGTCTCATTAAAATATTGATAAATCATAAGTTTAAATACGATTTTTAATAACATCTAAAAACTGCATTTGTGGCCCTTACAATGAAAAGTTGATCTAATCCATAACAGTTTCTAAAAAAATTGTGTCGATTTAATATCCTATACATAAAGATTTGAAATAACACCCGAAAAGAAGTATTTGGAGCTATTAAGAATCATTAAATTTCTGAGTTTCCTCAGATAACAATTTTATGAGGTGAACTAAAATTCCCTATTAAATGCACGAATAATATAATCAATCAATATCCCAGTCAAAATAGATCCATCCTATTTTATGTCCGGCCTCATTTTTCCACGACGATTGTGCAGAACGGATAAAAACGATTTCGAAGCGAGAGAGAGTTAGAGAAATACAGGAGGTGTCGAGGGGTGTGTTCTAGAGGATCCAAGGAAGTAAGTAGGTCCATGCTATGCAATCTGACACATCTGGAATAATCAATACCGTAACCAGCAACCGGATCTTTTTTCTCTCTTACGTTTAATCTCCGTCAGAACTATTCGAGATGTCGGCGAGAAATTCCCAGCTTTAATGCCCAATTTCTGTATTAATTAAATTAATTTGTTCATATATATAATGTTTTTTGTGTGGTATGTCTTTTCAAAATTAAGTTGATTCATGATTAAAGGAATAAACTGGCACGTTTTCAATTTTACGGTCTATTTTTAACTATTTCAGTTAGGTTTAGTTTTACCAATAATTATGTAAAATTTAATCGCGATTAACTCCACTAACTCTTTCAATATTCGGCTAAATTTATTTATAAGATAAGCCCATCTAGAAATCTTTTCAGTATTGCTAATGTTCTATTACTCCGGCAGAATTTTCGACCCAATCATTTTAGTTAATGTTTCCAGAAGCATTTGGCCGTCAGCATTGTACTCATGAATCTGATCGTCCCGAGCAGAAAAGTCTCCACCCTAATATTCAGTCTGCACCTTCTGTAATTTCTGTGAAAGGAAGTCCCTCGGTTGATCAGTCTCTTTTCCTCCTAATACTAAAGTTACCTTTGTTGCGGTTACCATCTCTATGCCTTTCCTTATCATAATCCAAATCTTTGTTAATAATGTTCCCAGTCCACCAATTTGTGAAACCATTTTCAGGACTAACGCCATGTTGTTAAATGACGAATTTCTGGGAAAATCCTTCTTGAAGAGTACATAATTTTGCCAATAAGTCTTACTAATATAGGTTCTTCATCGAAACATCGCATTATATGTACGCAGGTTCAAACGTAAAGTCATGCTCTTTAATAAGGTCTATTACTAGTTCGAAATCAATTTAATGTCTCCCTCCAGGACCTTACTCTGAATGCTAGATTCAGCTTACCACAGTGTAACTACTTCTTCACTCGTTTTGGATAACATTTACTAGTTGTCAGTAATTGGCTGCATTTCAGATGATCTCACAGTTCTGGTGTTATACTGGATGCAGCAGCAACACCACCGTTTTATATGAAGGGGCTATTTTTTAACACTGATGGTACCCTGGATACAGAGAACTGGTCGGATGACATTCCTTACTCTGGTGTAATTTCTTCTACTCAAATACATTTCTCATATAGGACAAGAATTCGCAGAACGTGTCTTTCGTTGGTTGGTGGCCGAGGAAACCGGTACCATCTTAAGTCTGGACATCACGGCTTCAATGTCTAAATAAGGGACATTTGTGACCCTGAACAAACTAGTTTCTGGTCTGTTTCGCCGTGACTATTTGGATTTTCGTTTGAAGGTTTTATAAGCAACTGTGGCCGACATCTTCAGCTGTGCGGGCGGGGTTTTTAATACTGCTTGTAGGAGCATGACATGACTTCGTGGTCAATGACACTCGAGCTAAAGTCACACGTCGTAAAGCGGGATACTGTATTCTATTACGTTGTGGACCTTCATCTAATCTATTGTCACAGTACTAAAATTAAGGCACCGCATGAACTGTAAACTGCTGATGTTGGAGAAATTTCAGTAGACCATGGCAGAACAATCGGAAAACCACAATCTAAGCAAACTTGCAAATATCATGTTTCAGCTGTCCAATTATATGTGTATCTCCAAAGAACCGTTAAATTCTGTACCATGCATGTCAAATATGCATTATACTTTGTTTGTGGACTCCAGAACCTCTGTAGCAGAAGACAACTACCAGTTGCAAACTATCATCTGACCTTAATATAACAAATGACACCTTTCTGGATTAGTTGAATATGGTATACTTTTCAAATGCCAATCATTTCTCATAATGATTCGTAATGATGTATGACCAATATCCAGTGTTGCGAAAGGGGTTCTGATATTGATTTCTGCCACAGTTTCACGCACTCAGTAGATATTTTCTAGTGCATGAACAGTACTAGCAGTTTTGACCTCAAACCCGACTTAACGCATACAACGTAATCATAGACCATTTACATTTTCACAATTATGACACATGTCGCACCATTGGAAATGGGAATATATGGTCTATACAAGTGCCAAATATCAAATTTCCTAAATGCGTAACATCAAATAGTAGTAAATTCGTCTGTTACAAATCGTATACCCTGTACAAACTACGTCCTACTCAGGATTTTGTTCTTTTGATAACTTTTTTCCTTATAATGTCCATACAATCAAACGCTTGTCAAGATCTATAAAATTAATCGATTTGTCAATTCTCGTAATTTTCAGTTAGTTTCTTGAGTGAGATGTTCTAAATGCACATATTAGGTATTCACAAATTTAAAGCTCACCATCATTTATGTATTTAGCATGGTCACTTTGGTCCTAACTAACATAAAATTTTCCATCGGTTTTATATTATTTTTTGTATCAAACTGCCGAAAATAGCGGATGTGGGCTGACATTTGAACGCATTACCATATTACAGGTTGAAATTATAATTAAAGCGAACTGATTCCTATAAATGGTGTCACTAAATTCTAATGGATGACAGCTGATTTATAAACAAGTTTGACAAATAAGGCGTCCTCCTAGGGCCTCAGAAATCATGAAGGTCACAAAATTCAGCCCTTTAGATAAAAGTGATTTAATATATTTTTCACGTAATAAATAAGTATTTACCTAAATCACCGCTGATTAGTTGTATTATGGATTGACAGTCCATGTGCATGTTTTAATATATCATACTAAGAGGGTACGCTGAAAAGTTGTACACATGCATGTAAAATGACAACGAAATGACCTTCATGCGTCAGACGGCCGACAGATGGTATTGGAAATAACGTTCACCCTTTATAGGCATTCGCATTTACCATTTGAAAGGCCTCATCTACTGATTTGAGTAGAGGAAATAATGGAAACATGCTCTAGTGCTAGTTAACCAGCGTACTGTTATGAATGACCGTATGGTATACCGTAGTTGAATGTCCAAGAACCGTGTTGGCTTCATTGTTGACTGAAAATACCGTACGATTGGTGCCCGATGGCCATGCTAAACCTGAGGTTTGAACTGGTTTCAGACCCTCGTTCCTCCCCCGATCTTGGGGCCTCGTAATTTTTCCCCTCTACTCAAGAGATACCTCAAGGGTAAGAATTGTTGTGTGACGCAATTAAAAATTGGTCATACATTGTTAAAAATGTGTTTTTTAATAGTGATTATGTGGTACTTGAGTTTTGTTTTTGCCCGATTTTGCTGTTCGATTGGTTTGTGTTCTACAAGCATCAATGCGGTACTGTCAGCCTACACTCGTAGCTGGTCCACCATTTCCGGTAATGATTTTAGTTCGCACGATTATAACTAGGAATTTATGATTGTAGGACTTTTATAGCTGTTTACGGTAGCTACGTTTCTTTTAGCTTTTCCTTGCAGCTTTGCAATATTTGATGTGTAAATTAATTACGGGTTCTCCATATTTCATTTTGGTGAATACGCCAAGAAATATAAATTTTCCAAAACTTTTCGATATTTCCTCTAAAGCTTGATTTGAACTTTATATGAATATTTTAAAAAGGATAAGCTAAATTGGTCCCTTAGCTCTTGAGTACAAATGTTTATTGGTAAATATTTTGTAGGTAACTGTTTGTGCTTTGAGCAAATAATTGAAGAGGGGGAAATTAGTGTAAAAAAACTTGAATTTTCTATCCTTCGTCAAGAAAACCTATTACTATTGTGTATTAAAAATCGAAAAAAGTCTACAAAAGACCAAAGAAAGTAAATATAAACTTCAGACATCGATGGTTATTAAGTAACGACATTTACCAACCGTCAAATGCTTCATTGTGTAGTAGTAGAGGTGGTAATCACATACAAGAAACAGAAGGGGTTCACTTTACCATTTGATTCGTTTTGTGATAACGGATGAAGCCTTGACTTCCTAATTATTGCATGATAAAAATGAACAAATAAACATGTAATTAATGATTACTGTAAGGTTAGATTGTCTTAGATTAGGCTGTATAAGTAGGCACTAGATTTTGTACTCGAATACCAAACCATTATTCTTTTCACTCAACACTGTTTCAACCGCCAAGCTGCCATGTTCATGAACCAAAACTTTTAGAGTACAAAACTTTATGTTTGTACATCTGAGACACACGTCGGTTCCTCTACTTTTCTTGTAAAATGACTAAAAAATATTGTGAGGATTCGCAAGAAAAACACTGCAAAGTATTTGTTCTGAAGCTAACAATCTCGGTGGACTATTGGCGAATATTTAAGGGGATTTATCTAGAAAATTGATCAATCAGTAATTTACAAGTATACTTTTTCAATGAGAGTTGTATACTGAATATTATCAAATCCTTTTAATATGGTCCCGTACATCCTATTAACAGAAACCTCAGAATCAATCTTTTATCTGTCTGTCTGTCAGAACCTATTTCTTCCGAAACTACTTTACAAAAATGGTTTAAATTTGGTATCAGTACATATTTTGGTGTACCCATCAAGAGCATAATAGCGTAAATAAACAAATTCTGATTTTGGGTGGGTACTTCTGCGGAGAAGTTTTACAAAAATTGTCCATAAGAGGGGATATTATCTCAGAAACTAATATATTTTTTTTCAAGCGCGTCATGTAATGTTTGAAATGAAAGCACTTCTTATTAGGAACACAAATATAATCTTTTCATGTTTTTAAAATAAATTGTTTAAAAGATATGAACGAAAATATACAAAAACGACCTATTGTCTCTTACTGAGCCTAAACTTTGGAAAAAATTGGAATATAAGGTCTCACTGAAAGCTTAAAAAGGAGAAGTAAAGCGAAAATTTTAATATGAGTTTTGGTGGCTAATATTTGTATTTGTATTTTTAAAAATAATTTGTTCAACAGAAAATCATTCCCCCTTTTATTTTTGAAACCACTGAACCCGAAATTTAGTAAAAAGATAATTTAGGGTCTCACTCACTAATCTTAATTTTCGGGGCCAAATTAGAAAATTAAATACATATTTTTAAAAAATCAAGCACATCCATTTTCCAGATCAAATGAAAAGGCTGTTGTGAGTAATAAAAGTGTATATTATTTAAATTTTAAAATACATACTTTAGAAGGTACTAAAGAAATATAAGAGAATCCTGTAATTCTCTGTTTGTCTTTGAAACTATTTAGCCAAAAATTTTGAAAAAGGACCCAAGAAAATCTAAGCCAACTAGATATATAAAAAATATATTAAGATTTACCTAGTTTATAAAAATCTCAAAGACAGTAAGGAGCCCTGATTATACCCAATTTTTTTATGATTCTCATCACACTTAGTCTGTTCATCGATTGTTGTATAAGGTTCCACCTTGGAGTTCCGTATGTCAGAACTGGTACGAACTGTTAGTCTGAAGCTGGTACACAATGTAACTCGTTCCTCGAAGTTTCCTTGGACTTCCATCGTCTTGAAGTGGTTGATCTCACAACGTTTCAATAGCTGTGTATCTGGTATCATCATTCACCTGATGACGATGGCAGATACAAAGCTATTGAAACATTGTGAGATCAACCACTTCAAGACGATGAAAGTCTAAGGAAACTTCGTGGTATGAACTGTTTTATTATGTCGTGCATAACTTCTGAAAGACAACTCTTTTGTAAATTTCTGTTATTTTTTTCTATTATCTTCCAAGTTCTATTATTACATAATAGTTCTTGCAGTTTTTAATTTTCAGTTTTAGCAATCTGCTTTTGTGTTTATTAGTGTCACTTTAATCATGTTAACATAATCTTCAGTTGTTTTGGGTTCAGTGACAAGAACGATATCATTAGCAAATCTAAGGTTACTGAGCCTTCATTCTTTTATAGACGTACTTTTATTACTGTTTCAATGTAATTTTAATTCCTTCATTTCAGAATTTGAATAGGTTTCTTTTTCGTTATTATCGCCATCAACTAGATTTATGAAAACACAATGATTCTGACATATTTGTCAGCCTTCATTGTGTGAAGATTACTAACCGATTTGATATTAGTCACTAAAATAATTAATAATAATGGGGTAGTTACAAAGGGCACTCCTGTCCGTAAGTAAGCAGTAAAATGTGACTCCGTTGAACTCGAAATTGTCGTCCAATGCAACAATGCAACACTGTTCGGAAGTTGATTTGAAAATGCACGGTATAAAATCAACTGGGCGTCTATCGAAATGAAAATAAACACGACATACGACTATATGAGGATAAAGATTAGTGTCGAAGGTATATTCAGAGGAACCGGACGACAACTTACGAAGGGAAACAAACGTCAAGAGGGGGTTCTCAGTTCTCTCGGCCTACTACGACGTCGGATTTGATGAATTTCAACATAACAGTTTGTTTGATGAGTGAACTTCGTTGACTTGTGCGTGATTGTGTGTTACAGTTTTACTTATCGATGTTGATTCCTGAACGGTTATTGTTGTTTTGTAATGATTGTTTAAAAACGTGCGTTTCGCCTATCGAGTGTTTAGTGTCGGCGATTTTCATCGAAGGCGAAAACGTGAGACATGTTGGGCTTCGTCACTGAAACGGACTGGTGGTTACAACATCAGGTAAGCATTAAAGACTTTTATTCGCGAGAATTCCATTTCGGATTGTTAGAAACCGTATAGAAGTGCGAATTTTACGGTTTCATTATTGTATTCTAAAAGAAATCGTGTATCAATTTATTCCCTACATTTTTTGTTGCAACATTTGCTTTATCAAAATTAAAACGTTATCTGTACCGGAATGGTTTATAATTAAGATGTGATGTTTGATATCTACCTGATAAAACAACAGCTGTAAACGTAAATACACACGAAAAGAGCGACGTTGCCAAGTTTCTTCACTTTATTTACTCTTTGTAATGCGGTGTTGGGTTCTCCTAGTGATGTGAAGATATTGAATCCGTGAATTGAAGTTACATCAAATAAATAGTAGGACGTTCTGTAAGTCCCATATTTACTATCTGACTACCACATGGTTTCCACTTGAACAGACTTTGCGTTATTCCAAATAAGATTTTTTTGTTGCTGACATTCTGTATTGAGTGCCTAGTTAGTCTTCTTAAAAATATCTCCTTTTATTCTTTAGATATGAAATCACAAGCAAAATCATGTTCAAGGTCATGCACTGGTAAAATATTAATTGAAAGATTGGTTGTCAGCTGTCCAGATTTGGCATGTTACTCGAAATACATAGAGATTAAGTTTTTGGTTTTAATGAAAAAATATTGGATAGGTGCATTTTAAACTCCCTAAGCTGAAAGACTATTTATTGAACTACATATACGATTTGCAACGATTATTTGAAATTTATGTAACCCGTAATAACCCAAAACTGCAGTTATTCTTATTCTCAAAATCCCTTAAACGGATTGCGGTTGATCTTGAGCAAAGCCGGACTAGCAATATTTTTTAAAAGGAATATATCGACCAGGCCCGCAAAATTTATCTATAATAATGTATTTCGAGTATGTGAAAAATATGTATATTTTTTAAATGGTTAATTCGTTAAATCTTAATAGTCGAACCCAATAATGGTGGACCCCCCCCCCCCCTTGGTCTTCAGCCCTAGCTCTTATTGACCAAGCATGTATAAAAAACAAATGAAATTCAAATATTAACTAAATTCTGTGAGTAGGCAAATATTCCAACGTAATTTTTTTTAAATTACATGACTTTTTTCTTCATTCGTAGAAAAAACTGAAAATTATCCATGTATATGTTGGACAGCCACTCTAAGACTTCCGGGCTGAACTGTTTACTAATACTAATCTCTTCTAGAAAGTCTTTCAGTTCATTGAGCGTTTTTATGTAGATAACCTACATCCCTCGACCTCGGGATCTTCAATTATTAAGAACATCTTAACACAGAAACTTGGTTTAACCCCACGAATCACTCCCGAAGGGTCCAAACCCACTTATTTTAACACATAAACTAGAAGACGGTTTTCTTGTATTTCATAAACTTAAAAATGTCAGCCAAGGGCTGAACCAGTTATTACTGGTTCGTCGTTGTAAATCGTATATTGTTATATGATAAGTTGCTCTTGTTCATAAAATTACTTGTTTACCTGAAACATGGGCTTCTCCAAGCATGGGAAGGAAGGGGGTCTCGTCCACAATTGACACTTCGTTATGTGTGAAATACGAAAACTCTGATTTGTCCCCCCTCAGACAAAAAACTGTGGAAATGTCAATTCCCCCCCCTCCTAAAGCAACAGCCGCTGTCCTGAAATATACTAGTGAGATCTTATTTAATTCAGTATGTGTTATGATCTCTTCATGTTTATTTCAGCCCAGCAGCTACAAGTACTAATTAGAATAGTTTGCCTAAAATATCATAACTGTATTTGTATCTAGATGATGGTAACATCAATATAAATAAAATTAATGCTGCTCCATTCAATATTTTTTTCTGGTTACTGTATAACATCTTTTAATGCCTTTTAAGGGCAGCATTATCTAAGAAAAAATCATTTACAAGTGACTTTTGATAATAAATAACAAATGTCAATAAGGCCAATGGGTAATATTTTTAAGTGATATTGCCACCTCCTTATTTCTTTAAGTACAAGGAATAATTTGTTGATTTTCTTCGGTTTGATTATAAATCTATGAAAATTATAAAATAAGTATCTGTTTCTTTGAATCGACTGCATTTTCTTTGCGAAACCTCTTATTTTCTAATGTCTAAGTGCTTCTTGGGAAATAACACCACAGTTTAAAGAAAATTACTGTATATTCCAAACGTTTCGGGGTCTAGATCAGACCCCGTTGTCAATGGTTAAGAAACTACCATAAAAAAGGCACAATTCTAAGATACAAAATTAAAATATTTTAATTTACATCTTAGAATTCCCTTGTGACTTTTTAATCCGTAGTTTCTTAACCATTGACAACGGGGTCTGATCTAAACCCCGAAACGTTTGGAATATACAGCAATTTTCTTTAAACTGTGGTGTTATTTCCCAATAAACACTTAGACATTGAAAATTATGCCACAAGTATCCTTCAAAAGACAACTCTTATTTTCTTTTGTGTAGTTTTTATTAAACGAGTTTTCTTCATTTTGGTGTCTTGATTTTGTTTCCGTAATTTATATGCCAGTTTCAAATAGTGCTTCTCGATCATTCCTTCCATATTCATCTTCTGATTTTTTGTTCAGATTTATGCATAACTAGTATTTTTTTAACTCAATACATCTTCTCTTTAAAAGCAATCCAAAGCCATATCATAACAAGTAAAACAATTTTATGCTATTAAATATTAGTTTTAAAAATATATAGTCTTATCTAGACTTTGATAGGAATTATATCCAGTTGTTTATATTTTTGGTTAGAATTGTCGGTTAAAATATAAATATATTAATTTTTTAGTCTATTTTTTGATTTTATTAACATTTTTATTTTTTTATCGAAAATTGACTGCTATTAATAAATAAAAACAAAAAAATGATAAAATACTGAAAAAGGTCAAAATTTGCCATTTCTTTTTTTTTAAGAAATTGAGCATTGATCAGGAAAACCTTTGTAGCTGTTGACATGAATTTTAATTTTCATTTATAGGTATCACACCTACGAACAAACTTGTAGAGGTGATTTAACAATTTTCAGTATATGAACATTAACGTCTTTTTTTCTTATGCAGTGTCTCTCTTTGTCCGTTTTAAAACCATTACTCCTTTGAATTTTTACCTGTTTTTCAACGGTATCAATGTCCAGAAAGCTGCAATTACCCAGCGGTGTTGCCAAAGTTTGCGTATCGTGTCTTCTTTAGGATCAACGTCACGGTATTACTTCCTCAAGGGCGTACAAAATCTCACAATCGAAAACCTAATCTATAGCATTAAACAATTTGACTGTTAGTAGACCGAATTGGAATATTTAGAAACGCATGTTGTCCGGTATTATTTGACTACTGAATTGACAAAGGGGAACCGGCCATAATAGGAGGGGGTTGAACACCCTGCTTTGTCAGATATCAGAATTTTGATGGATTTCGAACAATACTTTAGTTATATTAGGATATGGGCTGAGGGTTAAAGAAACAACGATAGTTATAACTTCTGTGTTCAAGTTGGTGTTTCATGGTTGGTTTTTTATATCGACCTTTGATGAATGAATCATGTTAGGGTTCTTTTCTGATGTAGCGCGGTAGATAAAGCAGGTAACAGTCAATAGATTATTATAAATATTTAATCTTATTTTAAGTATTCATTTTGAATTTATGTCTAATGCTTTCATCTTAAGGTTAAATTTCTTTTGTGTTTATATGTAATCTTTTTGAAGTAAAGATTAAACTAGTAACATCTGATGGAAATGTATTACAAATTTTTTAAGAAAAATAATATGGATGTAATTTAGTTCACCAACTAATTAGAAAAAAAATGTTCCAGTGATTCAGCCTTGCATATTGATTAATATTTTAGTGATGGTGAATCCAAAAATGCCGTTAAATCTTCATATACATATACTAAACATTTTTTTACTATACTAGTATTACGGTAAGACTTTCTCTAGTAGAAGGGATATTGGCTATGAAAGTACTACTCATATGACATTTTTACTGATTTCCAAATAAGCCATGGTACGTCATAAATTCTCTTGTCCTACTGCGTATGATGCTGATACGTCGTGATTTTTTAAACTCGTCTAGCACTTTCTTATAACTTACTATTTCAGCTTTAAAATTTTCATATAGTGTATGGTTTCAAATTAGTCAAATAGTTAGCGCTATCACTGAAGTGTTTTCTGTATCGATTTACAAACACGCTGTTTTTTTTGGAATTATCATACCTCTCGACATTAACTAGCCTGTTCTTTGGTATTTTGTAGTTTATCTTACTTTAGTTGTTTATGTGTCAGTTATTATTAACGACTGGATAAAAGACATTTTATGCCCTTGAAATGTCCTTTCGTAACTGGAGACACGAGATTTCCATTTTTCCTTCCTAGATGGCGCCAGTGTCCAATACGATCCTATTGATTTCATCAGATCACACAATATAGTTTTACTGATTATGGAGTTAAGTGGATTAACCTGATTGATGGGCTTACCAGATTTTCATTGCCTAGCATTGATATACTGTCTACAGACGGTTAAAGTTGTTTAGGATTTCGGTTTCAGGTTAGTTGCAGCTTATTGTAAACATATTCAGTACGGTTGGTATGCACTAACAGAGCTACACGTTGTGGTGTCTCCCGTTCTCGTCGAGAAAGTGGCTCCTATCATCAATGGTAGCATCGGATTTGTTAATTGTATTTTATGCCTACATCATGATTGTACACAATTCTTCTTGGACATAAAGCGCCTTACGTGATATTCTTGATAGAACTGCCTCAAAATTAACTCAAATTTGAATTTCCGAAGTACAGAAATTTCACTCAAAAGACATCTAAATTGAAGCAACTCAGCAACGAATTATTTTGTGAAGCCTATTTTCAACATTCGACAACTACCTGTGGTGTTTCTTCTTCTTCTGTTAATTTGTTCTCGTCCTTTCTGATACATAACCTGTTTCAATATACCCTTTCCGCAACAAGGATATTGCATTTTGAATGGCATATAACAATGGCATGGCATATTTTTCAATGACAAAGTGCTTCCTGGGAAATAACACCATAGTTTAAAGAAAATTGCTGTAAATTCCAAACGTTTCGGGGTCTAGATCAGACCCGGGGTGTAGATCAGACCCCGAAACGTTTGGAATATATATACAACATCAGACTAAAGAACAAAAAGCTAGGGCAGCTAGGGGTCAATTAGTGTCAAACAACATTAGAATGCTTCAACTCAGGAAACTTTACAAACGTGTACACTATCGTAAGGGAAAATAAACTCCAATGATCTGTTTGAGTGTTCTTAGTTAAAAACAAGTCGTACAAAATTCTCCCTTCCCAAAGTTTATCTCAAAAGTAGGTCTTGTAGCAAGAATTCCTTTTGAAGGTCAAAGATCTGTTACTGTCAACTGGTATAACAACCACTTGTTTGCCGGTAGTTCTCAACAAACTTCGAAAAATCAACCCTGAGCGAAGAACCATCGTCCAAGACAAGACAATGCAAGTTAAGTCTCTGCTCTCACGGCAATTCAATTGCTACTGAAACAAAATGTGGACGTATTAGACTATCTTTGGTACAGTTCCGACCTAAGTTTCAACGATTATTTTACATTAAAAAAAAGAGTGCTAAAGTTGGTTAGAGTACATACAAAAGTGTATTAATCTCCGTCGAAAATTTTTGCATCAAACTGATAAAGAAGGTTTTTTATCATTAATTGTGCCAAAAACAGTGACAAGAGGTCATATAGAGTTTTAGCTTATGAAAACTGGGAAATAAATGGCATTCATATTGTGGATTGTACACATGTCAGGTTTTCTAATATTGGCAGCTGTTACATGGAAACTATTACAACTTATACTTAAATATATTTGTATCGTCTCCCACGTATGCTAAATTAAAAATACCATCTCCGCCCATTGTTTATCGACGAGTAGAAAATATGCAAACTGTAATCGTCATCAAATTAGTAATCACGTAAAAAAGTCTTTTACTGTTAGCCGTATAAATCGATTTGAAATTCAACCTCATATTGATTCGACCAATCCGTTATTTCTGTAGGTAATTAGACACAAAAATATTACTAATTATCATTCGTAAGTATAAGTTTCATAACGAAATTTCTAGAATGTAGCTAATTACTACGTTATTATATTTGATTTGGTGAATTACCTCATTCACTGCTTTTATCTGGGGAGAGTTATTTCATTTAAGCTGTTTATTAGTTTTTTTTTTGGTTTCATTACTCAAAATAAATTCTCTAAATAAGTAAGCTAATCTATGTTCAACTGATTGAGAATAAAACCGTCATGATTGTGTATGTTTTATAACAGTGCCAATTTATCCACAAGCCCCCCTCCATTCCTTTACAGGTTTCAGAACTCAAATATTTGTGATTTTTTACATAGGTTTTACACCTTCGTCGTTGTTTATATTTCATATTTATAATGTGTCAACCAAAACAGATGATGATCTACAACGGGCGGCTCCAGCTGAAACTGGGCAGCGTTCATTTCTTGACTAAAATTGTTAAAAGTTTTCGACAACTTGTTGCAACATCTCTGAGCTGATTTTATTAATTTTCAAGCTTTTCTAGAGTTTATTTTGCTAAAACCCTATCCTCGGCGAGGTCACCCCTACATAAAGGTTAACCCCCCCCCAAACGTCAAACCTGTATCCGCCACTTTGTGACTTTCTGAGATCCAGTGAGGATTTAACTCTAGTACCCACAATTTTTCTATGTTGACCGTTCCATGTCAGATAAACCTTGCTTCATTTTTGGGAAACATGGAATTCCCTTGGCATCTATTTGTAACAATTTCACAAAATTCTAATCTGCAATCAGTATTATCGTCATTTAGCCCTTGAACCGGTTTAATTTTATAGGTATATATAGTATTTCCCTTTTTTTTAATTCTCAATACGTAGTTTTACTTGCTTCATTATCACCAGCTACTTCTTTTGTAGGATCTTGTAGGTTTTCCTCAACATTTAACAATATATGCAATTTCTTTTGGTCATTCAGTTTTGAACTCCCAGGTTTGGAAAAATCTTTGACAGTTCCAAAATGACGAAATTTTTGTTCTATTCTACTCACCGTAGATTGGGAAATGTGACGGTCTGGATAGTTCTCATTAAATATTCTGCATATCTCCAAATGCTAGTTAGCTAAAACTATCCGCGCCTTAATTTTTGAAATCATGCGATGTGACGAAAATTCTCGAATATGAACTAGCAATCGTACACCAAATTTATCCCATGGAAGGTCAATTTGGTTCTCTAGTACTCGGCCTTCGAAAATACCGATTTGTGAGTTTACATTCGACTGGTGTCATCAGTCCACTGATAGAGTATTCGCAGAATTGCACAGGCTGCCCCCCAACATTGATAATTGTTACGTTTTTAGTAAAGAATAAAACATGAAGTGGCAAATACGCCACCTACTGTAAATAAAATTGGTGCCAAAACTGAATCTTGAGGAACACCACTAAAAACATTAAACTTGGAAAAAAACAATCTCCTGTTTGGATACTAAATTGTCAATTAGTTAGGAAAGCTTTAATCTACTTTAATAAGTCACATCTGATGCTGTAATGTTCAAGAGTAAATATCAAGCTATTAGAGGGAACACGATCAAATGCCTTCGAGAAATCTAGATGTATAACTTCCAAACAAGATACCGGTTTTAGACAAATGCCAACATATTTGTAACAACATCTGACTGTAACAAGTTTTTTTAAACACTCTATATAAACTATCCTCAAGTGAGCATTAAGTGTTCTCGCCGTTTTGGATTTTAATTAAATAATAAAACAAAATTAAAGAATTAATTTCATTATTAATAAAATTAAGGCTCACATTTCCATTTAGTATGGAATGTCGGAAAGCTTGCTACGGATTCTCTGATATCTCGATGGAGAACAACGAACTTTGAGTGTTCATATGCATATCAGTGATGTAAAAGCATCTGTAAATTTCCTAAACGACCATTGAGTTCAGGTACGAGCCAGAACGAGAAAAATCAAAAGGCACATAATAGAATGCTAAATAATGTAGGTTATCGACCTCAAATATACTTACGCGATTCCGATATCTTGTATACGTTGATACTTGTTGAATGCACTTTACCAACGCAGAAACAACAAACTAAACGATCTCCTCTCTTGGCGATAGCCATTTTTTTTCTTCTACGTTTCGTTGCCCTCTTCATACACCGAAAGCGATGCTCGCAATCTCGCGAAATCTTCCTCTTCTTCTTCGGCGAGCGTTTATTTGCAGACGACGACAACGACGGCGGCTGCCATTATCGGATTGCAGAAAACATACACTCGAATGTTCTTTCTGTTGCTCTTTGTATAAATTATCGATCGCTTAGTCGTTAGGTAGGAAAATCTATCGGTCGGCCTGTCGGTCGGTTTGCCAGCTCGTCTGCAATGGCTTAGAGAGAAGTGAAAGAACAAAGGCGATATTTTAAAATCGACAATGCAGGTACATTCCAAGGTGTTTTCACAATGAGGTTTCACAAGAGTTCATGGGTAATGAGAGAGTTCACCTCATCGTCGCCATCTACATTCTCGCAGTTTTCAACTTAACAAAAACCGTTCGTTAGATTTCGTGATGTGGGATTTTCCAAATCGGCATAGAGTCCATCATGCGCATTAGCAACGTGTGGCCGAAAGTCAAACAAAGCTGTGTAGATTATTTCATTTAAATTGACAAGTTGGTATTTCTTATAGGCAAAAAATTGAAATTTTTTTATAATGCAGTATCAAACAACATACACAACAACTGTACTCAGTACCCACCTCGTTTTGTAAAAGACTTCAACTCAAAAATATGGAAGAAACTAGAAGAAAATGCAAAGATGTAGAGAACTTTAGCCAAAAATGAAATTATGCTTCTAACAATACAATGTCCAGAATAAAAGATGTGACAACCTTGAAGTTATTCAATGTAAGTAATGATCACAAGCCACCAATACCAAAATTTCGATAGATAATTTAAGAAAAAGAAGTCAATTGAGAAAATAAATAACTAAGATTTACATAGTGAAACTGAAACTGGAAGCTT
Organism: Octodonta nipae; assembly: GCA_034190945.1. Taxonomy (NCBI): domain Eukaryota; kingdom Metazoa; phylum Arthropoda; class Insecta; order Coleoptera; family Chrysomelidae; genus Octodonta; species Octodonta nipae. The sequence continues at coordinate 92,755,452 of CM067222.1, forward strand.
TGGAATATGAAAAAAGGTGGTCAAACATCGAAAGAAGTCGGGTGGAGTTTACATGAGGGATAAAATAAACGATCAAATTACAAATCTTTTGAAACAAGGTAGAAAAAAGAGCTAAAATAAAATACTCTCTAGTAGCTAAACTAAACCAAAATATTAAGAATAAAATTGGAAAATAGAAGGCAGCATATAGGAAGGTAAATATTAGGAATTTAGGCAAAGGCAAATAACAAAGGAAACACAAAGAAAATAAGAAACGATCTACAAAACTAATACGAAGTCAGGGGCAGATTCTGAGCTTCTAAGGGGATATCTCGTGCTTTAGGAGGGAGGGGGCGATCTCGTAAGCATCTTACCTAACCTAACCTAAGTAGAGGGAACTTCTCTTTGGTATCAGAAACATTGTATTTGCCAAATAATCAATCTTCGGTTTAAACTAACAAAGATTACTTCATTATAAGCTCGTGAATGTTCGGTTCCCCGTTTTAATGTTGATTCACACTGATCTTGCGCCTCTCGATGGGAACGATCTCCTTTGGATTCGCATCTGTATGAAATCGCAAATAACAAGATTAATAAAGGGAAACAAGGAAATGATATATCTTGGACGAAATGTAAAGTGACAATATTACATTACATCAATATAAGTCAATAAGTCACTTGAAGGAAATTATAAGAGAAAGGGAAACTTCTATACGACTCTATACTACATAAAATACCCAACATCAACAAGACTTAAATAAAATAAAAAAATTAATCAAAGAAGAAAGCCAGTGAGGTCAGATGAGCATAGAAATAAGGTTCACAGGAGCAAATAATTAGCAAATTTTTCATTAGTGTAATCGACCGTTTGAAGGCTATGCAGAAACTGTTGGTTGGAACACACCTCAAGATGAGTTTCATCCCTACACGTGATTCGTGTATCGATAACCATTAATGCATTATATTAATGTGTATATGATGGCTGCTCAAAACTTTTTCGATGGAACAATAAGTTACAATTTCAGATACCAGTCCAAATCGTCACTACTCATTACTTATTAACAACTGATAAGGTTGTTCAAAAATATAAGTAGTTAATTGTAACAAATTAATTTTTAGGTTGGCATCAGACAATTAGAAGCAACAAATCTTTAGTTGTGGGGCACCATGGATTCATTGTCAATAGGATTTGTTCCTGCAACAATTAGTAAAGCGTTATGCTAGAAGTATGTTCAGTAGTTATAATACGTTCTAACTCAGGATAGATTCCAACTAACAGTTTATTGTTCCGAACAAATTTCAAAATGGCGGATTAATTTACAGTTAATTATACGAGCCTAGGCTGTGATATATCATATCCAATTCCGCTTTTTTGTTAAATGTAGTTATTCGAATTTTCTTAGAATTTACAAAAGTCTGATTCGTCCTTTGTTCCAACACATCGGTTATTCCAATTAGGTAGTCATTAATGATTAGACTTTCGTGAATGTGCAGTACAAGTGTATGACCTCTTAGAAACAATTAAACATATTTTTTTTGCTTTTGCAATGACGCAAGCAGATAATAGTGGTCCTCAAAGATATCAAAACAAATAAATCGTGTTGAGGAAACCTGTACATTAAGATTTTTGAATATAAGGAAGGGAAGTTCTAAACCTACATCTTTTTGGTAAAAGGTAAAAAGCACTAAAACTACGCAAAAGCAATTTTAGAATGTCATATTCATGTTAGTTTGAGTGTCACCGTTTTAAGATTTGCAGCGCACATTGCAGAGGAATAATATGGAATAGTATCGTCACAAGAAGATGAAGAGAAAACGCTAAACTCATTACAACGGACTTCAGAATTTATCTTTTAGTGTACTTCCAGGATACAGCTAAAAATTTTGAGTTTTTGAGATAAATCTAAAACCGTTCCGAACAATTATGTAAAAATATTGGGAATGAACTAAATGCAGATTGGACAGAAAGCCTAAACAAAATTAAACTCAACATTTTTTTATAAACTCGGAAAGAAAAGAAACCTCTAGGATTTCCTGGAAAAGAACCTTGGAATAACTCTAAATCGGGAGTCGTTATATGCCTAATGTTATTATCCTGTGATTCCTAGGGTACACATGACGATTTGGAAAGTAACTGAACCTTTCGAAGCAATGTTACTAGCTTTTGGCGACTACAGATTTTTTAACGCAAGACGATAAATATATCGTTTTTAGGTGGAACACGCCGTCAGTTCCGCTATCCTAAGAAGAACGAAGTCTAGAGGCTAAAACTTCAAAAGGTCACAACAAAAGTGTTTTGGTATATATTTTTTTACTGCTATTTGAGGACTCCATAGGTGGCCATATAGTTTAAGTAAATAACAAATAGGTAGGTACTATAGTATGAAAAACTTCCCTGTTAATTTACTGCAAGTATCAAAACTTAATTTCGAACGTAGGTATGTCCAGTGCATATAAAAAAAAATATTTGATTTTACGATCATTTGCCTTGTACTGAAATCCAAGGATTAAATGATGTTTATAGGCTACTTCTCTGGAATACTTATTACCTTTCTGAGACGCTAGACAATCATATCATATACTTCGAGCCTTATCGTCCCGGCTGGACATTCCTAAATAATGGGAAACATAATAGTTGTAAAACTATCCAGGTCAGGAAGTAATTTTCAATAGGTGCATCACCGAAACTGATTTGACAAGTTGAAACTCCATCAATAGGAACACATAAAATTGCATTGGATGATTTTTAGCACACGTTACTAGTTGTTACTAAAGCTGAAAGGCTCAATGAAATTGCTTCTTGTAGCTGTTGCACAAAAAAAATTCCTTGCATTTGGAATTTTTAGGTTGTATTTTCACCGATACATTTGTTGAATGTTATTTAAGGAAAACAGCATACTGTTACTTTATTTTTCATATTCGATATGCATCCATTGATGCAGAACGTTCGATGATTTCAATCTGCCAGAAATCGTTATCTTAACGAACGGGGAGATAAAATTTAATGCCGGTTGCACCGTGCGATGATCGACCCATCAGCATCAAAGATGGTGGCCCACGTTAGGCCAAGCAGATCTCTCGATCTCGGTCGAGATGCTCGAGAAGATGCAACACAACTTTTATTATGATTACAAGTAGCGACAAAAATTCAGCACATCGTTTCTACCACCGTTGTGGTGAACTTCGTATTGACAGTCAGTGCCATCGGTGCAGCACAATTAATATGTGTGGCGACATGTTAGCCTACTGTTTCTCGGTAAGACTTATTTTCTGATTTTATTTATAAATCTTTGACTTATACACAATCGATTGTTCTTGTCTTCATAAGAATGTTGGCTAATTTTCATTAGTTGTGACTAAATTCATTTTATTCAAATTATTTCAACAGTTGACTACAATGATTATTTTACAAATCTGTTAAATGTATTGTTTCTTGGTAGGATCAATGACGCTCCCATGAAGGGATTGAAATCTCGTGAAATAGATGTTCTTCAGGTTATGGTTGCCTATGTGAACGCAAAATTCCTAGAGGGCTAACTCCGTGAAATAAAACAACTTATATGGCATATAAAATTAGTAAATTAAATTTTCATCCAGTTCAATACTCATACCCAGCAAATTTAATAGAGGGTGTTCCAAAATTAACGCAAGATTTAGTATTGCCGCCATTTGTGCAGTAAATTGTTGTCAACCCTGAAAACAATAATTTGACAGCTAAGAGTTTAAGGTTAATAAAATTGCAACTTTATTGATACAACAACGTGTTTTCATTATTGAACAGTATTTAAAAAATAATGAAAGTTAGGCGCCAAACTTTCAGTTCGAAAATTTACTACAAAAAATGGTTCGTTAACTGTGAAGAGATTAATTGATTGAAAATTCAAGGGACTCGATCAATTGGAGACTCTAAACACATTGGTCGTCAAAAAACAAGTCGTGCAAATGTCAATATCGTAGCAGTGTTGACAAGAATTGCAAATTTCAAGAAGCCCTCTACAGTAAGTATACTCACAAAAGATATGTGTATCAATGCTTACCAAATTCGATTAGAACAACAACTGAAGCCTACTGACCATGCACTCCGAAGAGAGTTCGTTGAATGGATTATTGAACATCAACTAGATACTGATTTACCGAACAAAAGCAAGATGAAGCACATTTTCACCTTGATTGCTTTGTCACCAAAATTGACGCATCTGAGGTTGGGAGAACTCCCATACTGTTGTGGACAAATGCAAATGCATCCACAACTTGTCACTATTTGATGCGGATTTTGGGTTGGATGCATTATTGGACCACACGTTTTTCAGAATAGAGCTGGTCTGTCAGCACCTTACTGGTGGTCGATATCGCGACATGATAACACAGTTCTTCCTGCCCAAATTGGATGATAACATTCTAAAGACTAAAAACTGTGTTTGCCATTAATTCATATCTTGCGTTAATTTTAGTACACACGATATATCTAGTGTTGAGTGTTAATCATAGAGATTGTTTCTGATTATGTAGTCCTGTAGTCGAGATGTTGTTCATTTAGGGATAAGTTGCGACTGCTTTTGATAATCTTGCTAAAAAGTTTTTGGTTGGTACATCACATAATTCAGACAAATTGACTTTTTCTTTGGCGGACTTGAAACACAAATGATAAGTTATTAGCATTGAAAACGGGGTCTGATTTAGACTTGAAACATTTGGACTATTTGAAATACATAGATCTTGAAGCAATTTTGGTGTTATTCCCAAAAAAACACAACTTCTAGACCTCTAGAAGTAAGGAAAAGGGAACACCAACACAACATTTTCCGAAGACATGTGGATAAAGCAATGGCGGCATATTCTATACCAACTAGTGCCAGCAACCATAGGGCAGAATGAGACAACGCTAAGATTTTTTTTCATAGAGGTAACTTTAAAAAAGAAGAACTGAAGGTATTTAGATGCATGATGATTAGGTAAATCAGAGCATCTTTGATAGAGCTGGTGAGAGGTTGGAAACTTATATTGCTAGAACAATTCAGAAACGGACACCTCAGTATCAAGTAATCGTAGAGCCAGTTAAATTGTCACTGTTAAATAATAGTGATATGCAAGCAGAACAAAATAGCAATGATTGAAAACAACGTCAATCTTGTAGTTGAAGCAGATACGACGGCTGCCTTTTATATTTCGGGATTGGACAACCCTAGTGTTGCAATCTGACAACTGACAGCTCTATCGTAAAGTTTGACATTTTTGAGGTTATACGTAATCAGAACGTTTTGACATACGAGCGCTATGTGTTGTTTACAGTAAGTTAAAGGATTCATCTCGGCCAAAACATGGAATTAAATCGTAAACATTTTCGTGCGATTATTTTTTACAACTTTCGACGTGGATTAAGTCAGCAAGAGTGCATGGATCAACTTAATTTAATTTTTGGCGATGAAACTCCATCAAGGACCACTGTTTATTGATGGTATGGTGAATTCAATCGAGGTTGTAGTTCACTCCAAGACGAATTTCGTGAAGGTCGTCCAAAAACAGTTGTTGTTCCGGAAACCATTGATGCTGTGCGCGAACTGATTTTGCAAGATCGTCATGTGACCTAATGTGAGATTGAGTCAACCTTACACATTAGTGGGATCAGCATTCAATATTGCATAAACATTTGAAATGTCAAAAAAAATTTGTTCGCGTTGGATCCCACACAATTTGTCAATCGTTCAAAAAAGGCTCGTGTCGATTGGTCGAAAGAAAAACTCAAAAAATACGATCGCGGTGCTTCAAAACACGTTTATGACATAGTGACAGGTGATGAATCCTGGATTTACGTGTATGAGCCCGAAAGTAAACAGCAGTCGACTGTATGGATGTGTCAAGATGAGCCGAATCCAACAAAAGTTGTTCGCGCACGAAGCACTTCCAAGCAAATGATCGCCTGTTTTTTCGGAAAAACAGTCAATTCTGAGTGGTTCACAACCATTTGTTTGCCAGTTATCTTCCAAGAAATGAGGAAAACCAACCGCCGAAGACGGATCACTCTTCACCACTACAATGCGAGTTCTCGCACATGGCTCAAAGAACTGCATTTTTGACCACTCAAAATATCGATTTGATGGGTCATCCGCCGTATAGACTTGTCACCAAATGACTTCTTTTTATTCCCGTACATAAAAAACAAACTGAGAGGTCAACGTTTTTCGACACCTGAAGAAGCGGTTGCTGCGTTCAGAATGCATGTTTTGGGGATACCTCAATCAGAGTGGAAAAAGTGCTTCGACAATTGGTTCAAACGCATGCAAAAGTGTATAGATCTTCATCAATAAACCGATTTTCGATGATTAATATTTGTTTTTGTTCTCTAATCCCGAAATATAAAAGGCAGCCCTCGTAGTATACATAAATATACAAAATTCTTATTTATACACAAGAAGATTGGTTGAAATGGCCCTGTTACACTTTGTTTCCTTATAAATGTATAAATGCACTGATATGGCACAGAAAAAAGTGGCCACAGAAAATCTCGATAAACAGATAGAGAATTATCTATCTGTTGTTAATGATCGTTCAACTGCAGATTAATTCATTGTATTCTAGATTTCTTCTGGCAATAACATTTTTGTCATCCATTATATTTTAAAATACGTTTGATATTGCGTTTCTTGATGTTGTTCTAAGTCTCATCTTTTCTGCAGATATTGCAGCGATTTCACTTCTGAACGTAAGATGCTATTCGTTGCAGAGTGGAACTCGTCATCGGTGGCGCTTCTCTCAATAGACTGGATTTTCTAAAAAATAATTGTGTACGTCTTAGTAAAAAAACTAATTATTAAACATATTGAAGGCAACAAATGTGAACGTCTTAGTAATATTTACAAAGCTAGTACCGAATTTACATCATAATCAATTACTGCTTCACTCGAAGATTTCAACTGCATTTTTTTGAAGTGTATGTCATGACTTTTTGAACATTTCAATAACCACACGTTGTGAAACATTTAATGAAATACGTTAGTTTGGCAACAATCTAAAGTCATTATTCGAACGTAATACTATATTATTATTATAATTTTCTTTCATTAGTTTACATATTCAGGTAATTTGATTACGGTCACATCGACTGCTACGAGCAAAGCGACTGCAAAGAATGGTTGTTAAGAAATTAACTAGGATTATAATTTCACTTCGCGTATCCACGTGACATAAAAATCGGATAACTACCACATATTTTTTTTATTATGGGTTGTGATATATAAGTATCAAATTTCAGATAATATAACAACGTTTCATAGTAAAAGATTGAATTTATGGATTTTTTAATCGATAAACATATGCTGACTACTTAGTAACTTGTTGATCTTAATAGGTCATAAAAATTAATTCACATGTGAATTCACATTAATATTCTTCATTGGAATAAATATCGGTATTTGATTTTGATTGTGAATTATAGGAGTAGAAGACAGTTTATAAATCTGTACTGGAAATGTGTCAATTCAATGAAATCAATCATTTCAAGACGATGGAAGTCCAAGGAAACTTCAAGGAACGAGTTACATTGTCTATGTTCGTTTATAATTATATTTTTTCAAAATTATTACATTCTTCACTTGTTAACTTTTCCATTTTGCTTCAGTTAGAGCCAATGCTAGTAAGACTAGTAAATATTCCTTTATTCAACTATCACGTAACTAAAAATAAACCGATTGACACAATAGTAGTTTTAGTTGTTTCCTGAACGATATTTGTGGCGTATTTTTCAATGTCTAAGTACTTCTTGGGAATTAACACCACAGTTAAGAAAATTGCTGTATATTCCAAACGTTTCGGGGTCTAGGTCAGACCACGTTGCCAATGGTTAAGAAACTTTGATAAAAATGGCACAATTCTAAGATTTAAATTAAAATAATTTACAATAATTATTTGATTTCTGACGTAACTAAGAGAATTTTATTTGTAATATACAGGGTAGCACAGAAATTTTTAAAGACGTATAATCATAAAGTTCCTTTCAAATTGGAAGAATTTGAAAGGGAGATCTTCAGAATTTTATGTGGCGCTCCTAGGTGCGACTTTGTTATAAGAAGAAATTGCTAATGGTCATGTCTTTGTTGTTCACACAACCAATAATCGGGATGAGTTCGATACTATCGGTCTTTTCCTAGGTTTTCCCTGTATGGATTTTAACACTCGAATCACCAATACTAACAGGTTCTCAACTTGGTCGTGTTCTAACATCAATAAATTCAATGAAGAAAAAACGTTTATTATACGTTGGCGAATGCAACACTGACTCCCAAGATAATCACATTAATACAATAACTATAACATACATACAGTCCCACCTAGAAATACACTAAAATCCATTATATCAAAAACCAAACCAAATAACACATGAGTTGCGCCACATGTTCGAAAAACGAACACAAAAATTCTGACAGATCTCATGCTTGGGACCTTGGTCAAATTCAAAATTCAGTTGAAAGGAATTTTGTTAAATGAAAACGATTGTATCGATTATATGATCCTTAGAAGTTTCTGTTTTCCCCTATGCTACCCTGTCGCACCTATTAAGATATACAAATAAATAGGAACTTTATGATTATATGATCTCTTCGTTACAAATAAAATTCTCTTAGTTAGTCAAATCAAATAATACATATTGTCAAATATTTTAATTTACATCTTAGAATTGTGCCATTTTTATCAAAGTTTCTTAACCATTGACAACGGGGTCTGACCTAGACCCCGAAACGTTAGGAATATACAGCAATTTTCTTAACTGTCGTGTTATTTCCCAAGAAGTCCTTAGACATTAAATAGTAGTGTAAGTTATGGTTTTATATTAAGAAATGAGAAATTATGTTTTTTTTTTCATTTTACATGATTGTTTAAAACATTTACAGCACTTCAACCATAATTGGTCCTTAGCAAAGCGTCCAAGTGGCGCGCTATTCAAATCTTGTGTGAACTTTGGAACTTTTTTTAGAACACCAAATTCTTCTATTGTTAATGTTGTGTAGGGTAAATCCCCTGTGGATTAAAAAGCAACAGTTGCAAGGGAGGAACTATCTGCTGATAACGATACAAGCAACCTAAAGTAAACTTTAGATAGCAACAATTACCCAAGAATGGACTATCAAGATCTCAATGACTTGAGACGATTACGACCTAGCAGATGTTTATAAAAAATGTCCGATTTTCCTGATATGTGGTTATATTTCTGAAAAACACGCGGAATCTTTTTAATTTTAGTTTCCTTGTATGTTAACAAGAAACAAACTTATAATAAAATGTGCACTTCAGTGCATTTAGAGGTTTTTTATGCTTTAATCGAAGGCGAGAACAATAAAATAGGAACTAACATTCAAAGCGGAAGAAACTAATGAAATTAAAAAAAAATAATGGAAATGTTTAATTTTTCATTTTGTTCTTATACAACTCATATCAACATCAATACTATTTTTATGTTAACTATATTATCCTTGAATTTTTTTTCACTACGTCTGTGACATTTATCAATATCAGTTCGGATCGATCGAGAAACATATTAATTCTGCTCGCACAATGAAATCCTTGATATTTGATTTTTGAAATATTTTGATCGCCTAAGTGGTCATCCTTTATCAAATGTTGCATCACAACATGAAATGATATCTGCTGCAAAATATACAAACTATCTTGTATAAATTACTATTTCGTTATGATGATATAAATGATATCGTTAATATTTAATAATGTGATCAGGTTTGGTACGTTTGGGTATTCGGTCTGATAACAAAAAAGATGATAATGAATTTTATTATACTCGTTTTATTTCTATTTTTTATTATTAAGTTTCGCTATGTTTGTAATTTAATGATACAATTCCAAGCAAATATAGAGGGAGTGGTTACCTGATTCATCCACATATATACTTCCTGTTTTATAGTGTTTTACTTACGCCATGACAAAATAAACTACATTATGGTGCAATTTCAACATTACAAAGTCTACTAAGATGATGCTGGTACAATCTTTTCTCCATTTTCTTATATGCCACTGAATCTTGGTCCGCAGTGTAGTTTGATAGACGCGTTTGAAATGTGAACTTTGAGGAGAATGTCAAGAGTTTTATATACCGTCCATCGAACTAACGTCTCTATTAAATGAACTAACTAATACGGATACATTCACAGGAACGATAATATGGAGAAATTGGTTGTTCATGGTCATGCCCAAAGTGGACGATGTCGTGGTCATTCCCCAAGTCGCCACCCAAGAGCCACCGAGTTGACAGTATATATTATAAAATCTTTAAGGGAGGAACACGTTTGTGAAGCCTGACTGGCGTAGCCAGTTTTCTGGCTCTACAGCCTAAGACTATATGTGCACATCTCTCCACAGTTTGATTGTCTAGAAATTTGATGTATGTTTGGGTTTGACCGAAGGATAGTTTTATTCATGTTCATCTTAATACATTGTTTATACCTGCTAAACGATCTGTTGTTAATTCTCTTGGTATATTTATGAGCAATGAAGCGTCATAAATATGCCTATATTGTTGAAAAGAAATGGGGAGATGTTTGAACACTTTCGCCGCGTTTAATTTCAATGTCTATGGAATTTTTGATTTGGCTTTTTTGTTGTTATAGAAGTTTTGCACCATTTTGATGCCACAAATGTTTAATTTTTTGCTGGCAAATGTTAAACTGTAGAAAAGTCTTTCAGTAATCTACACTTTTTTAATGAAAGAAAGTATAAAAGTTAAGACTAAATTCTAGTGCCTACTTTGCGGAACTCGCTAATTTAGTTATAATTTCTTCAGTTGCCTTTAGGAATCGGCAAACTCATCGTTCTGTGTTCATTGCATTTTTGGCTTTTTTTCTTTGAGATGTGTGCTGACATTAACTAGTCTGTTTATTCTAGTCCTCTAATTGAAGTTGAACAGATCTGTATGTATTTGAATGTTGCCTTCTTTATTCTTTATTTTTATTAATTCTATGGGCACTGTGTTATATTTTACTACTTTATTTCTTCGTTTGTTATAACAGTTCCAGTTTCTTATTCTGTTTCATTCCCGTCTTTTATTGTAGCATAGATTCTCAAAGCTATCCTTCCATTTTGTTAATTTGATTTGATTTGTCTAATGTTATTTCTTTTTTGATCTGTTAGTATTCTACAGTTCACTCATACGACAATTGTTTCCAAAACAATCGATAAAGTGTAAACTAGAAGAGCTAATTAAAACGTGATTTGAAACAACTACCTAAAGTTGTAGTAGTAAAATTCCTAAATCCACAAATGTTTTTACTACCTTCCACAAGTTGACATTCTGTAAGCAGTGACATTTTCGTGATAATTGTGTCAATGTATAGAAATTGAGGCGAAATAGGATTTATTTTGGTATTCTTACGTTGGATTCTAAAAAAAACTACATAACTAAATAGTGCACAAAAGAAAAGGCTTAAGGAAATACGTAAGCAAGCAGTTTACAAATGATAGTTATTTATCGTTTAATTTTTAGCTACTATAAAATTTTACGTCTTTCGTTGAGGAATTGGTTCGAATCGCGTTGTAACATCAACATTTCCAATTTTCGTAAACTTGGCAAATAATAACATTATTTATATTTATACTAGCCATAGTGAGAATATGTAACCGAGCAATGATTAGTAATTATTGTATCTTATTATTTGTTATTGCTTAGCGTTCTTAAAAACTAGACATGTTTGTTTATTGATAAACACGTGATTTTTAATAACAATAGTTTTAGAATAATTACCGAGAATCAATTGCTGAATAGTAATTAATACTGTTTGTACAGAAACTACAAAACATTTGTTCCTGAATTTTGACTGTTTTAAATATACGCACTTAAATATGCCTTTTTGGATTGCGACATAGTTATTATGATACCTGTTTGCAATATGACAACTTTGAGAGTAAGCTTCACAACCCAAAAGCTTTATGGGCTCAGAAGAAACTCTAGAGAATGATGAGAACGAGGAAACAAGATAGTACCAAATCCCCACAAACCATAAAGGTAGACAAAACCGTATGAAAGAACTACTTTAAAACTTGACAACAATGTACAAGAAATAGATACTAATCATGCGAAAGAAACTTGAGATAATAGCGAAATAACGAAATTACCTCTGGAAACGAGTACAGAACTAGTTGGTAAGATCAAAAACAGTTAAGCTGCTTGTATAGATGACACCCCAGTGAACTTTTAAAGAAGGGAGCACATCCATCATAATGGTCTTGACCTGAAGAATGATGTCACAAAAATTTAATAAACCAGTAACTTAGAAAAGAAACAAGGATTCAGGAAGAGTATATCAACACTTAACACTATACCATCACATAATTCATTCAAAAAGCTATAAAGTTTACCAAGACAACTTCATCGACGTAGCCAAAAAGATACCTTTAAAAAACATGTAGACTCTCAAAGAACTGTTTGTGATCAGTTCTTTGAGTCTATAAGTTACTCAAATATCTGTAAACCGTCGAATATCAGCAAACAACAAAAATCCAACCGAAATCAGTCCCAAATTTTTCATTTTATAACGAAAGAAATCAACAATGAAGGCAAAGAGCAGTCAGTGAATACAAATTATGCTGATGAGTCATTATAGAGGAATGCGAGGTTGACCAAGAAAACCTACTGTATACGTTTCACCAAAAGCCTAAAAACCCTAAGCATGAAGATATTCGCGGTAAAACTAAAGTAATTGTAATTGAAAAACATGCAAACTTGTTGTAAAACTCAAAATTATATAACAAGCAATCAAATCTGCCATCTAGGAATACAAATAAACTCAAACCAGAATTGACGAAATAAGAGATCAAGCAAACAAGGAATAGCAAGATAATGAGAAACAGACAAAGAACGATACAAATAATAATAGAACAAAGACTTCTTGACAGAGATGAAAATACTAAAAATGAGAATATGGAAAAAACAATGTGAAATCCTGGGTGCAGTAGACGTAAGATTCTGGAGCGAACACATTTGAAGGCCAAAAACGCAAAATTAACATTCGACCTTTATGTGGGAGACCACCACAACGTATGGCAAAATACTTGAGCGTCATAAGAAATCTGGACTGAAAATAATATACCTCCTTGAGCTAAGGAGCTATACCGTAATTCTAATGCACTAATTACAGCGTTGCTCTGACATTTCAGTAGCTTCAAAGAACAAAATTTTGGGAACCACCATTTACTGCTGACATGTAAATTAACTTGGAGTTTTGGTGCAATCGGTAGTCACTAGAAATCATGTCATGGGTATAAGGTAGATGTTCCTCGAGGTAAAAGCCCAATTCATTATTTCCAGCCATGACAATTTGAGAGGTACGACTAGTACCTATAGTCGGTATACATTGCGAGACGATCAACAGTGTCTTCAGAAACTCTTGATTTCCGGCATTTTACTCGTTACAAAGGTTTATGCTATCAGTGAATATTTTTAGGTATTACTTTGAAATTTGTATTGAGAACGAAGGTTGAACAGTAACATAGAGTCACTCAACAAGCTGTTAAACATACCATGTTTAAGGGAAACGCTTTCTAGCCATATGTTGCCGTTACTCATTAATTTGAGCGTTGATAGATTTATGCACATTTTTTATGGACCCCAGTACTACCTATAAAATCCAATTTAACGTGAGAAACGTAAAAGTCTTAAAAATATTAGAAAATCAACTACCTACATGGTACGTACTCACGTACAGCCAGTTTCTGAAGTGACAGTTATCAACTGAAGATCTCCAACAAATACAATGAGAAGTCCTGTACAAAAGTTGTCTCAGTAGTATCCAACTTAACAATGAAGGCGTAAAAATTGTGAAAACATATCTGTATTTTTTCGTTACATTTTTCTGAGGCAATCAATAGCCTCAATACCCTGTTTTTAGTGAGCTCCTCAAGATAGCTTTTCATATGCAGACTCCACTTCTTCATTGTTGAACATTTTTTTACGGAGTACGGTAACGGAAAATAACCCGATTGCAGGCTAAATCTGGAGATTAGGCTTCTTAGGGAAGTAATGCGAACTTTAATTCATGGCTTTTGTCCATTGCAATAAGTCATGATAAAACAAAAATAGTTTTGTTCTTGATTTTATCGCATAAACACTGGAATATGTCTATTTTACTGTTAAACATCGCCAAATACTCGACATTCACTAATTTTTTTTGTTCTATCGCGGCACCCAGTTTCATTTGGACGGTCACTCATTCCCTCAATGATTTTTCGGGTACTTTTCTTGCCTGGTCACCCCAGTGCCACGACAATTGTTTTGGCAGGATCAGCCAACTCTTGTAAACTCTCTTACCTAGTATTTCTCCAGGGTATATTCTAGCTCCTCTATGGTATTGATTATACTGAGGCCTCCCAAAGTATTGTCTTGTATCCATATTTACAATTTCACTGAGAGCGTTTTTTTATGACTGCCAATCAAATGGTGAACAAAGAAGCTTTCTAAGGTACGTCCATCGTAAGCTGTTTTGGTTTGCATACAGGGTCCAAAGGGTGAGCTGATCTCATACTTAAAAACGCCTTTGTTTTACATTTTAACGAGATAAAAACGCCGTCTCATTGTTTCCTTTGGATTTACTATGAAACTGCCGTTCACTAATTCAATGAACTTCCACATTTCTATATAAAGAACCCAGAAAGAAGACCAAACAAAAAAAACTTCAACATCCTTATTCTAAAAAGAAAAACCGGCAGCACGTTCGACTTAACAGCCGACTAAATAATATCGAGCAAACCGAAGTGGTATGAGAGATAGAGAGAGAGAATGACTAGCCTTAAGTAATTGTTTTAATAATAATTTTTCAGTTGTTCACTATGGTGTTTGCGTACCGTCACACTCATTGATTTTTATAACAGTTTGGAGAGTCTATTTTTAGAGTCTCAACGTGCGTAATATCAAGCGTTACGGTATTATTACTTTCGATCTGATTTGTGTGAAACGATTGCTTACTTTGAGATTTTATTTTACTCGAAAGAAATAACACAAAACGAGAACTGAATGAATTGAATTGCATTCTATTTTGAAAATGAAACTAAAGAGGTGAGGAAACGATCGAAAGCATGATGTTCATCATTGGAAGTTAATGAAGGTATTGTTTTGTTTTTTCTAATCTTTTGTGATACATTGATTTTAGTCTCATTTATGAAAAACCCGGGCAATCTAGTACCAAATGTCTTTATAAACAAGTTTTTTACGAGAGGATCTAACTCAATTTATCTCGGCCATAAACCCTAATTTGCCTATCCAAAATAAGATAATAAAATAAATACATTTCTATGAATCATTATATATAATTGCAAACGTTTGTAAACCAAACACTTTATGGCTGTATTTCAGTAATAATAAGATATTAAGGTATGCAACCAACAATACAATATTTTCCATTTGTCGCATGTATATATAGTTGCATAACCAAGCCGCCATAATTTTGTCATTTTAGTCTGATATCTGTCATTGAAGTTTGTAATATTTAAAATTTTCGAGAATACGAATTTTCTCAGACCTCACCATTTGGTGTATATAAACTTCGAAATAAACACAAATTTTGAAATTCAAAAAGGTAATATGTCAGCCTCTAATTTTTCTTTTTTTTTCCCACCAGATGGCGTAGTTCATAGTAACACCTTACATCAATAGAACTTCATTAAGGGCTTTGAAATGATATGAAAATTAACTGATCGAATTCATGGGAAATATAAATTTGTAGATGATAATTATAAAAAAATAAACTTATTTATTTGCTAAATAAATAAAAAACCATTAATGAATCATTAAAAATATATGTCACTATATGTGTCGTAAATTTACCCCTAAAATTACCCTCAGGATTTGCATACCCTATTTCTTTTAAGACTTTAGGCTATGCATTTTAAAAATGCAAAAAATATACAATTAATGTATTAAAATTATTGCATTTAATGTATATTTTTTATAATTTTAAAATGCATAACCTAAAATCCTGAGGGTAATTTTGTCCCCAATTTAAAAATCAAGTGCGTCATGTAACGTATCAAATGAAAGGGCTCTTTACGACAAATATAGTGATAGATATTTAATGGTTTATTTTTTTTATTTGTGTAGTAAATAAAGTCTATTTTTTTATAAGTATGTATCATCTAATATGCCTTCAATCTATTTCTGTAAACAAATGTAAAATTAATGTAATTATTTTTACGTTTTGTTTATTGTCTATAACTACACTAATAGTTGTATACACTGTCAATAAATAAATAAAAAAGTTTTGCTAATACTTAAGATATATGATTATTTTTTTACTTAGGAATAACACCACAATTGGATTAAAAAAGCTGTATATTGAAAGAAAATACCAAACGTTTCAAAGTCAATTCTGACTTCGTTGTCAATGGCTTTAAAATTTGCAATGAAAATGTCAGAATCAAATTTGAAACGTTTGGTTTTTCTTTCAATATACAGTTTTTTTCCAATTGTGGTGTTATTCCCAAGTAACCGTAAAAATAATCAAGAAGATGCCACAAATAACATTTAGAAGACAATTAAGATATATGGTTGACATTTTATTCGGAAGTACATCCGTTCGTCAGCTTAATTCCGCTGAATATTTTCTGGACGTTTCGCCAAAATCTTATTTAACATTTTCAAAGGGTACTCAGTAAGTAACTAATTTACTTTGTTACTACTACTACTAAGGTACTTAGTTACTAGTAAGTAATTACTTAATACCTTTTGAAAATGGCAATCTATTTAGAAAGAAGGATAGAGTGTACTACAAGTTTAAATTTCAGATATTCAGTTACGAGCTCCTTCAATTTACGAATGTAAATTCATTTTAACTTCTTTTTTCTTAGTGTTAGATAGAGCTTAGTTTTCATTTTACAGTTTGGTGATGACTGCTTCTTCTTCTCAGAGTGAGATGAATCTATTCTTTCGTGCAAGAGTATTTCAATTCAGGATTCCGTCCACAGTTTCAATATCTTTGGATTACACACCCTGGGCCCAGGATATGGATCAGGATCCACCCCCTGAGAGTTAACTCAGTCCTCACGCTAACGCAGTTTTCCTTCTGCATAATCGTTGTCATCTAGTTGGGATAGCTTGGCTTTGGTTTCATTCCGTTGTTTTATTTTATTGATATTACAGCAACTGTCTTGTTTGTGGGTTCGTGGCTCATTCTTTGCTATGATTATAGCGAATCGTACCCTTCTGTGGGCGTGCACGTTGTCATCATTTATTTTTGTGGATGTGTGTTCTTTTGTCTTCTCTTTGCCTGGTATGGTTGGTTTCCCCCCCCCCCGGGTCCCCTTTGGTTGTCACCTGATAAATAAAATATTATATACTTCATTTTATGCTCACCTGTCTTCTACCTCTGGGCTTCTTCGTCTTCGTCCTCTTCTCCTTCGCATCTTTGGATAGTTGTTGCCGATATCTGTCCATACTTATGCGTGCAGTGTTTAGGCACATACCAAAAGAATTAGTCATACTGTTATTAGTAATTCTGAAAATCCAGTGAATTATTTCTTCCTCATAAAATGACACTAAGAAACGCCAAATAAATTAAACTTTTGGTCATCCAAATATATTTTGAAGTTATATTGGTATTATATTTTCTTAAAAATATATAATGTTGATAATTATCCTAATATTGTTCAGTTTTTAACATATCACTGTTTAGTGAATTTCGACGCCTTCTTGTGCAGTTTTTGTCGTAGCACGAGTGAATTCTAATTCCGTGGTGTTTGACCCTTCTTTCAAAACATCAAACTATGCGGCTGGATAAAAATAGAAGCTATAAACTGTGTATAGTTTTCTCGAGAGATGTAGTCCCGAACGAAATTCGAAATAATTCTGGGAAATTTTTAGCGTTTACTGGTTTAAAAATAGATAGAAGAAACGTTCAACAGAATCGTTTTAGTGTGTAATGATAATTAGATGTTAAACTGACAGAGGCGCGACAGATTTTCCTATTAGATTGAAAGCATGCGGAAAAATTACTTGTATAATATGCGATAAATAGTTATATATCTTTTCGGAAATGTTTCTTAATTTGACACTTTGGTAGGTTTCAGTTTTCACTTGAGAATGTTCCTAATCATTTTGTTCATTCATTGAATATTTTACTCCTCGGTTCATCTCAGACATGTTCTTGAAAGAAATATTTACAATTATCACCGGTCAATAAAAAAATGTTTTTCTGTTCTCTTGCTTAAATTCTAGCCATTGAAATACACTTAAGTTTTCATTTTTGATTCTTACAGTTTGCTTTTGTCTGATTCGCGTCGATAAGTATATTTTAATTTATTTTATATACGAAAGATGACAGCACTTTGATAAACCCGAAAATCAACTGTATTATTATTTGTAAGAGGCACAGTAGTAAGTGTAAACTTGTTTATTACAGCTATAACAAACTCTAGGTTTTCGAATATTTAAGGGGATTCTGCCCCAAATTATTAAAGTCGTTATTTTGCAAATATGCTTAAAAACTTCAAAATTATGGGCTGCAGAATGTCTCATAAACCTCATATGCTATATTCTCATCTAGACGACTTTAAATTCGTAACATGGGTGCCTACTCCGAGGAACAAAGAGAACGTTTACACCAAAATGTGATGGATTTTTAACAACAATATCAATAATGCCAGTACAATACGTTTAAGGTTTAATACATTAAAGCTCATACTAATATAAAAGAAATACAAAAAAAATATTCACTTTTAGACATTAATTTCTTATTATTTCACATACATATGTGTATGTATATATATATATATATATATATATATATATATATATATATAGTTCATAACGAATCTTCAATAAAAAAGTCTTTCATATGAAAAATGAAAATCAGGGATTTTAGCCAAAAATTGAAAATTTGTTCTAATTTCTATAAAAGCAAACTTTAACAAAAAAAAAAATTCTTATTCTTGACCTAGGTGAAAATAAAATTTAACATGTAGAAGTCACCCAAAAATCGTTTGACCGGTGATTAGCTGACATGTGCCCGCTTTGCACTAGGTCGTACTCCAGTCAATAGAGATTTTTAAGTGGCAAAAAATTCAACAATTCACGTAAATAATAGTTTATAAAATCTTCAGTATATCCCAGTCGGACAAGCCTGGTTAATGCGGTGGGCTACATAAAATATCTCGTATAAGTGATTTAAATTACAATTAATAAAAATACTTATTCGACAGTATAAAGTTAACATCATAAGCTGTCATTTTCACGACGATTAATATTCCAGTTTTAGTTACCAGAAAGTTAGAAATTTTGAAAAAAAATCACCTTTTACCACTTGTTTCTGACTTCTATCAGTGAAAAATGATCCAATCAGGATGTATAAAAACGCTCATTAAGAAGCATTTCTGATTCTCTACAACTTTTGCATTGCCGGCATTACGATTTCTTCATCACTTTTCCTTATTTAAGCAAAAAACAAAACAAATTTGTATTGTTGTGGGTTTTTATTGTTTAAGTACGAATGCTGTCAAAATCTTATCAGTTATTCGCTATAAGCCGTTACTGACGTGAATTGCTGGTGAATTTTGTGTCCGAAAATGAGTTCAAATTTGCCCTATAGACTAGTATATATAGACAAATCGACTTATTGGAGATTTTTTATTAAGGTTTATTATCAATCTATATTGCTGATACATTTGACATTTTTTGTTTTTTAACCATTTTCACATATTTATGAATTTTTATATTTTTGAAATTAAGTCTAACAGAAAAGGTTTACATATAAATTCGAAAGTACTCCTTTAATTTCGGAAATGTCTTACAAATCAGATCTGACTAGCCTATCTGAACGGTATCATACAAGAACACATAAATATAAATTGTTTTCGGAAGGATAGTTACAACATCCTCTATAAATATAAAATATGTAAGGTTTTTATTTGGTAGAAGTCTATCGAAATCCGCATAATTATTATAGAACAAAGTAGGAAAAATAAAATGGTAGCAATTAGTTTAACCAGTATAACTGTTAATATGTTTACTATCTTCATCGGAAGTTTGCAAACAGCGTAGCTTGTAAAGAAACCATAAAATTTACATAAATGTTTGCGTTAACATCGGTAAATAACGAACGAAATTCAAAATCGGAAAATTCCTTAATAAACGGAAATATTTTATTTGTCTTGTGAAATATCTTTCCAAGAAACTCGTAACAGTGGCTGTAAATATCTACTGCGTCTTTAATGAAAAAAGTTTAAATGATAAACCTATACTTTTGATTTACCAATATTTAATAAGGCAGTTTAGTATTATCGAGTCATCAGACTTCTTATATATAATTATATTATAATTCGATTCGAAATCCGAATCAAATAATTCGAATTATTCGAAAGTTCCCCAATAATTCGAAAAATTTCGATTTTTTTATTATAAATAAAATTAACAATTATATACATTTAATTTAAACCATGGAATACAATAATTACATAAATAGAACAATTAGTATTTTTTTTTGAAAAAGGATGAAAGAACAGAATTTATATCGTAGCAAATAGAGTTATATCAAAAATACAACTTTTAAAAATTTTTGTTCAAAAATAATAAGTACGATACTGAATCTGGTGATAATGAAGTTCGATTATCGGATACAATATCACCAGCAGTGGAAAATAAGCTTTCACTTTCAGCAGAAGTACAATTTATTCCTAAATATCTTCTTGTTATAAATGATAATCGGGGATAAATTGCAAATTGTAGAGATATAATAAGAAAATGATAAAGTTAATTATTTTTTATGGGTAGAAATATTAAGAATATTTACACAAAACTTGGAGAAATTAATTTCAAGAATTTTGAAACATTGCATCTCTAACCTTTTTCTTATAGATTTTTTTCGAACGGAATTTATTAATTATAGAAACCAAAACGAGATGGACGTATATTGAAACTAAACCATTGTTTTTCCCGGATAATTAATTTTAAATCAAAAAATATATTATTTATAAGTAGAATATTTTAATGCACATGGTGTAATACAATTTAAATAAATTAAAAACAATAAAAAAACCTGTGATAATTCGCGAAATATTCCAAATTTTTCCTATAATTCGATTTTTTCCAATTATTCGCAATTTTCGAATAATTCGATTTTTCCCCAATTATTCGCAATTTTTCGAATAATTCCATTTTTTTCCCAATTATAATTTCGAATCGAATTTTAATATTGGATTCGATTCCAACAATATTCGCACACCCCTACTTCTTACTAATTATTCAGTTACTATTTCTTACATAATACTGTTTTGATTCTTTCGTTGAAGGTCTTGCCAAACTTAGGAAAAATTCCATCAATCTGGGCCCCGATTTTCGAAACCATTCGAATACTCTACCACTCGACTTTCGACATAAGTCGCTTAAAAATTGACATAATGAAGTTTAACCATACATTAAACTTCATTTAGGACAGTTTTCATAAGACATAGGTCCTTCGTTTAGTGGTAGAGCCGTCGAATGGCTTCTAGAATCGGGGCCCTGGAACACGATAGAATTTACTCAAATGTGAGGAGCTATGTAAAGTCTAAAATAAAAATTAAATTCTTAACGAGTTCTGTAAACAGAGTACGTACTATTCTAGCTTAGTTTTGCCCATTAACCGATTCTGAAAATGTTTAAATAAAGTAATAAGTGATTAGTCATTTTGCTAAAATTGAAATATAGAATGAGGTGAAATAAGGGTACTTTTGTTTTACAGAGAATTCAATAACACCGAAATAGAATGTAATATTTGTGTGATTCTTGATATATATGCTCTTCGTTTTGCATAAATTCTCTTCGATTGGGGGCAAGTGGGGTATTTTTTAAGAAAAAAAACACTGATTCTCGGGAACCGAAAATAATACAGATATAATATATGATATTAATTCTTTAAACTTATAAAGATTTTATGTGACATTTTGCGAAAATTCTATTATTGAAATCTCTAAATAATTGGAATATGTCCGAAATATAAAAAATAGCGAGAAAGATTTATAAATTGAACAAAATATCATAAACCTCAAAATGATAAGAATAAAACACCAAACATCACAAAAATATACAAAATTAATCTGTCAAAAACTTTAAATGAGAAAATTTAAAAAAACGATCATACGCGAGTTAAAAATGTCAAAAAAGTCAAAATGTCAAAAGTTTCAAGATCTCTAAAACACAGACAACACATGTCAAAAAAGGAAAATGAAAAACAGAAAAACTACAATTATGGAATATCAAAAAACTCAAATAGGTACGTCAAATCCCAAATTAATGTTGTAATGTAGCGGTTGTTAGTTTCGATCATGAAAAATAGTTTTCATAAAAAGGCTCAAAATGTACGGGATGTGAAAATTACCAAATGGAAAAAAAATGTTGGAGGTGTGTCAAATACGTCGATTTGTCTATCCCTTGTGACAGCTAGTATTTCATAAGTTCTTGGTGTTATTTGCAAAATATTAAACTATTTTATAATATTAATTTGTGAGTAACGTTTACAATTGTTAATGTTTGAAACTTCAGCACATTTTTCTAGATATCATTCCAATCCCAATTCAGTGAGTCTTCATAATATCTTTATTAGCAGTAGCAAGAATTGACACCATTGAACTCGTAAATTAGACTATCTGTGCACTTAGTTTTTTCTTAAAATCGGACAAACTGTATAAATAGTACAGATTGTTCTGCAATTGGTCAAATGTTTTGTCAGAACGTTTAAATACTATTGTAATTAGTTGACATTTGAGTTATGATATTATTTGAATAACTTTTAATTGAAAGTTTGCTTATCAGATAAGAAAGATTAGATTAATTTGACGTAAACTAAAAATTCGATGAAAGTTTGCAAAAAATGAAAAATTCAAAAATTGTCTTAGAACCGATTCCTTATCTTTTCAGTCCAAATAAAATATGACAACACCGATTCTACAGTTAAATGAGATCCAAAGTGAAGTTGTGCCGTTGCCTGCTGTGTTTCGTTCGTACCGAATTTTTTTTAATGCTGACCCCATAACGTCGGCACATCAGCTAAAACAAATCGAGTTTCATTGCAGTATATCTCTACCATCAATGCAAATTCTATTACGTACAAACTTAATTCTAAATTTGTTCCCATCGCCGGCTGACTCATCCAAATTTTTCTTTTTCGGTTTTGAAGCACCCGTTGCAGTTTACGCACCTCGGACGGCTCGAAAAACTACCACACGGCAAATGAAGTGTGTGTTCACACGTAATAAGGAATAACGAAATTTATATATCAGGTAAAAGAATTACATTTTATTTAACTAACCGTTCTAAAAATATCAGGCTCTCGTTTCGACTTGTATACATATATATAGTATGCTCGAATGACGATAAGAGCAAGTAGGTAATACATTATGAGTAATACTTTTAGTTAGTCGTTTCATCTTCAAGTCTTGTTGTTATGAGCATTATGAGTTTTGTGTATGTATTGTGACACATCAGGTTTTGTCTGGGTCATTTGGCGTTTGGGCTTGTCGTTAAGGAGATGCTTACGGGTTCAAGGAAGTTCCGATTGTTGCACTCAACAAGCTTATCTTTGTTCCTTTTTGTGGGTTTTTATTAAACTAACCATTTATTTTTTAACTCAAAACGGGGCGTAAGTTTTTATACCCCAGTTAGCAGCTTGACAATGGAAATAAATACAACTTCTTAATTTTCTTTATTTACAAGTGTAACTTAAATCATTATTATATTTATATTAATCTATATATAAATAGGCAAAGACAAAACGATTAGGTACCATTTTCTTCTCTGTCTCTCAACCGGTTTTCTTCATTTTTGTTTTATTTAGTAGCTACTGACGACCTTCAGTGCAGAATGCTAATATTAATTTATAATATTGGTTCATTCATTAAATAAAATATAAAATTCATTATTTACGTCCATACTGTCAACGCCGAACAACTGTGCCGCCGCCGCTAGAAGGTCAAAACTCAAAACATTGAGTAATTATATATGGAGGGAGCGATCGTTAGATGCTGTTATATTCTTAGAGCATGCTTTTACAAATAAAATTTATAAAAACTCATATTTATTGAATTAATTCTGACTTAAAAGTAATAAAAAACATTTCAAACAATATAATTTTTCACAAGCACGAGATTTGTAGCGAGTTTGTCAAGATTAATTTGGGCATATTTCCAATCATGTTTTTTGGTCTTTCATAGTAAGCCGGACATCTCCTCTTCTTATTATCAAATCGATTTAAGTGGCCAAAAACGTTAATTCATGAAAATGGGCTACCTGTATCGATTTGAATACAAGAAGTTTATGCAAAAAAATTAATACATAAGTTATATAAAACAGTTAAAAAGAGCATTTTTCATACATTTTTACTAAGTTTAAACTGTGGCCCACAGGGATTATTTTTTTAACATGGTGGCGCTTAACGTATTAAATTATCCCATTTGGTAATTTTTTGGGAATGAAAATTCATCAAATACTTCTATTTCTTTATTACACGACGATACCTTCCTTAAATCTGCCCAGTGAAATATCGTCATTTCTTTAGTAAAGAAGCAATTCCACTGATTCAGATATTCACGGCTGGTTTCATAAAATTCTATGGCCGTATTTTTCAGAAACTTTTTATTATTATCTTTTAATTTCACAATTAAACTACGAACAGTAAATGGAAGAAACTGATTGATCTGTTTCTGAGCCAAATTGTCTTTGAGGTGACTGATTTCTTTTGCAACCTCAATTGCCGACACAATCTGACCTTCAACCTTCAGTACAGCTTGGTGAAAACTTGCTGACTGAGCATGTAAAAAATAAAGTCATAATTCTGACGTAGGATCATCAAACAAGTTTTTTTAAACATTTGGGACATTTATAACTGTTCAAAATATAGTCTTTTAACGGCTAGTGCATTTTATATGTTTAAAACTCTCCAAAGCAGGCGTAAGCGCAGGCCTCTTGATTTTACTGTAGCTAACTAAGCATTTGGTGATGTTATTTTTTTTATTGGTGATGGTGTGATTAGGACTACAAAATTTATATTTTTGTTCATGTATTTGATGGAAGAGTGATTCTCTCCACTGAAAACATTTTGCACATTTTAATTTATGGGTTTGAATTTATTTTTTTATCATAACATGTTTTTAATATCTCATTTAAGCAAGGTTCTTGATCATAACCTAACCCAAAAAGAAACAGTATAATAATTCAGTTTAATTCCTTGAGAGAACGAGTTAGAACTTAATTCAGTTTAATTCCTTGAGAGAACGAGTTAGAACTTATAATACAAAAAAGTTTTTATAGGCACAAAAAAGTATATTTTGTTGTTAATAACCGTGTTTATAAGCACATTGACATTGCCAGCTTTTAGTTTGTAGGGAGAGGCAAATTGGCAAGGTTTGTTCTATAAATCAGGGGGTCAATTGCACATTTTTGGCCTAAGAGTGAGAGCAAATCTTTTATTTACATAAATCTAACGGTTATAGACACGTATTTCACTTGTAACTAAGTGTCTAAGGTCTCTATCCCAGTCTTCTTACGCTCATGTAGTATATTTTTCGTTGTTAGTCATTGTTAAGGTGAGGTCACACTTGTCCAGTTCTGCATAGATGGCCAGTACGGTTGATAATTGTTCGGGTTTCAACATTTAAAAGTTGCTGTCACTAGTTTTCTAGTGGTTGGGATATTAGTGTATTTTATTGCACTCTTAGTGGCTTTCGGCCTGGCAAATACTGGAATTTCCTACCCAAATTATTAAATATTTTCGGCTCATTTAGCAGTTATAACTCCTTTTGCAATCTTTACACAAAGCTTAACAACACCTTTAGTTATTACCAACTTCAGCTGTTTCTACTATTAGAATTCCAGTTATTTTTTAGAAATAATCTTCAAAATTTAACCTATTCTAAATCAGCGCTGTTCTCTATGACAAGGCTGTACCCAGCTTTTGGTTTAGGGATGGTCAAAATTGCCAAAAAAAATTTCGTTAGATGGGGGCAAATCGGAAAAAAAATTCCGAGAGAGAGGGAAATTTTTTGGTGTTTGGGCAAGCCACCAATTTTATGGGAAGCTTTAATGGCTCATGGGATGATTTTCAGGTCCGGGAATTATAATCGCCGTCTTCGGGTATTTTCTACAGTATCAACCCCACCATTTTGTTAAATTGTATTTGATGATTTCGAGTTTTTGTTTGCCGTTGATACTGCTATAAATCAAATCATCATGGTACATTGTTGAGATAAGAATTTCTTTATTTTCTAGGTATTAAGTTACATTCCTAATTTCTGTCTGCTGTTGTAAATTTATCGCAAACATGGAGGCATCACAATTACAACCTAAATTCCAAACTGTCGTCTATTTGATGTAGGTTTGGCACGTGAAATATGTTATGCATTACGACAAATGTGTCAAATCTTGCAGAATATTTCTAATTACTGGTTGACTAACCTCAATCAGCTTCGTACATCTTGTCTTAGATCAGCCTGGTACATAGAAACTCTACTAAAATTCATGTTTGTAACAGTAGAAAACGTCACTTTGGTGTGTATACCCAACTGCTGATTCGCTACCCTCATAAGTGATTTACAATCTACATTTATTTCTCTAACTTGTAGTTTAAATGTTGATCCTATACATTACCACCACACTACGGACACCAACATTATTCAACAAGTCTGCACAATCCGAGGAACTATTTTAACCTTTTAAAATTGACGAAAAAAATCACATTTTTGGTGTCTGTATAAAAAATATGTAACACCAAATTGCAAAATCGGTAGTCTTAAGTTAATAGAAGGTTCGATTTTCGAAAAATATATAAAACAAAATATTTATTGTAAATTGACATCTCTAGACATATTTGGAGAAAGAAGTGTCAGATGAACGTCGGTTCGCCTTTTTGGTACTAGCCCAAAAGCATTTCAGTTTCGAATTTTGCGGTAATACGATTTTGATGTACTGCTCAAATTGGTAGACCCCAGGATGTACTGGACCTACCCGCAAAAGAATTTCGATTGCTTTCTACGACGATCT
The DNA here is from genome assembly GCA_034190945.1 of Octodonta nipae. Classification (NCBI taxonomy): domain Eukaryota; kingdom Metazoa; phylum Arthropoda; class Insecta; order Coleoptera; family Chrysomelidae; genus Octodonta; species Octodonta nipae. The sequence goes on from CM067222.1 coordinate 92,782,423, forward strand.
CAAGGTAGTGTGCATAAAATATTACAACCGCTTCAATCGCGTCTAACTACACCTTGGATGCTTTGCAATGGGGATTTGCTTATGTTTGGAATCCGGGTCTAATTTAGACTCTGAAATGTTTGGAATTTTTAAAAGATACAGACTTTTTGTCCAAGTGTGGTGTTATTCCCCAAAAAGTTCATTATGTCAAACATTTTAATTTCACAATTGCTTATTGTCTTCATTAGACGTAAAAAATGATCGCTACCCTACGTGGTGAAAATTAGTTAAGTTGAGAAACATTGTCGACAGTCATCAATTAGCTTATCACCAAAACGTCCCTATCTTCTGCCTATCGAGGGCACGTTTATCTAGAACAGAGCAATGTAATTAGACGCATCACTGAGTGTATTAGGAAGGACCAACTGAATTTAAAAAAGCGTTTATGCTCATGGTTTTTACTATTACTATTATGAGTTTGAAGAAAATTCTATGCATAACTTATCTTACAGTTGCTTGTACCTGATCAAAAGTTCAAAAGTTGAAGATTGAATGCTGCTTCAACTAAAGAACAGCTTTCAAACTCGCGGTTTCATTGAAAGAACTGGTGACAAATCGTTGTTCTAAACGATGACATCGAGATGAGATTACAGTGCCAAAAATGGAAAGCAAAGCATCAACAAAGAACAAAAAAATGTCGAGCTATGCTGACGTATTAGCTACGGCATCATAACAGTATGCACATACAATAGTGTTTGTCCGCGATTTTTTTCCCACAATGTTAAAATGTCCTCCATGTACATTATACACTGCTGATTTATTGTTTCCAAAAGGTAAAATAATCATGGGAATAACATTGGAACGACGTAGGGGCATTCAATAAAATGTTAAAAGACAAGGTATATGAATATTCTGTCTTTTGAAGGCGTTCAGGCATGTTTTCAACAATGGACAGTGATATTATGCAAGTGTATCATTACAAATAGGAAAGAGATTACATTGATGTACCTAAATTTTGTAAAATTTTTTTTTCTATCAACCAACTGTTAAAAGTGGTTTAAGATTGTTTTTGGTTTCCAAGCACTTCCCTGCATACAAAAGGGTATTTATTGTACAGAGATATATTAGTACACCCCAGACAATTATGCCAACCTTCTTTCATCCTTCCCATTGCTTTGTATGTTCATCAGCCATTTAATTTATAATGACAACCATTTAAGTATTTAAATAAAACCTGGATTTTCCACCATCTACTCTTTTGTTTCTCGATAAAATACTGTGCGTTGTAATAATTCGTTAATTGTAGTTACACGTAGGTAACTAAGTGGGAGGTTGCCAACAATCCAAGCCTGATAATTACCCCGAAATTAATATCGAACAAAAACCAATTGTTGTTATCCGCAAACCAAATTAATTAGAGTTAACATTGTACTTTGGATTTTTGCATCTCTGTAGGCGTAAACGAAATTATCTATTGTAATTTTTATCGTCGCCAACAAAACAAATATGGTCGTCGATTTGTATTAATGAGTAGTAGTGACGATCTAACTTAACTGTAACAAACGAACTATCACTCGATCGGTATTCGGTTGTTAAACAATATATTAATCCTTGCATTTGATTGGATAATAGCCGGGCATGTAGCATGTAGCTCGCAAACACCGTTCTACGGGGATTAGTCATTAAATAAATATACATGAACCTAGGGATTTAATAAGTGTGACCTTGAAATGCTATTTAAGCAGTTGTAGTCATCGAGTTAGCACATTTAAATCTAAAAAGGTAATTTGTTATTGTCTTAATGTAATTGTCGTTCTCGAAAATGTATTTTTACTAGGTGTTGTTAGGTTATGAATTAACAACATTTGTCAATTTTGCTAATTATTATCTTTCCGAAACTTCCAGAGGAAAGACTCTAATTTTGCAGATTAGATTATGTTTTTTTTGTGAGAATTTACAAGGGTAGTTTCTGGTAAATATACCACAAGCTCAATATTGTTTATTTGAGCGACATAGGACGATATCGTTCTCTATTGAGGTCTGCCACGTGGTGTGTTTTGGGTGATACTTCGTACCACGAGTTTTAGCCGATATGTAGTTATTTAAAAGTTTTAAAACGCCCGTGGACATAGTCGCAATCATGTCAAGAACCTGACTTATCATTATCACATATTTTTGTAAAATTTTTCGTTTTCTCTGTCTATTTTTCGAGATTTCTTGTTAATTTTGTGCACAAGTTACTTATGTGTTTCGGTAGAACCACATTTTGAAGGTTTTGGGTCATTTATGGGACAATTTTTGAATTTTCTGAAGACACTGTGGAACGGTACAATCTATAGTTTACTACATATTTTGATGTATCTTGCACAAAATTAATTTTTGCAACTTTGTCCTTATTACATCTATAGTTTTGCCCGCACATTTGTTCAGTCACCCATTGATATCCGTACTGACAACTCACATGAAATGACACGTTTACTTCACAGTTTTCAATGAGTATGTTGCTTTATATTTCTCTGTCTATCGTGGTTCGTTATAGGACAAAATACACATTCTAAGATATTTGTTGATATACTACTTACAATTGTGTCCTGATGTTGATAGCACACAATTTGACATCGATATTGATCAAATCATATTTACTGGTTATAAATTTCAGAGCAATTCTTGTTGACACCAAATTAATTGAACAGGTGTTGTATCCACACATCATTTCTGTTTTCCTGCCTTGTCGAAGTCTAGATGTTTCCTTTATACTATTTATATTCCAGGTTTCGGAAAGGTCAGTCTAGTGATTCTATTACCTGATGCAGCTCAGATCATTAATTAAAATAGTACCTTCACTTCTGATATAGTTGGAGTCGTTCTTACTAAATTTGATTTACCATTGTAGATGGTTCCTTTCATTTTTTTTTAATTCTCTCCAGGTGATTTTGTTTAATGGTATGTAGCAAGTACATAAAGAAACATTAAAACTGAACGTACCCAAATTTTAGATGTTTGCGGCTGTTATGAATATTTAGGATTGAACTAACTAGGGCCAGTATTGGCTAAACAGCAGATATGTGCAATATGTGATGAATACTGCAGTAGTCAATCAATCAGGTTGTTGTTTTTTGTATCATTTGACTCATCAGCAAAAATACTATTTTTCGATTCTTCATTGGCATATTTGTTTAATTTTTATAACTTTATTATATGTATATTTTTTCTAGTCGAACATGATTGAGTATTGTGCAGTTATTCACAACTATGATTAACTATGATATGTTATATAATAATAAATATACCACAATTTTATTATGACATAAATAAATCATAATCTTAATCTAAAAAATAGTAAAAAGTTTAAAAATTTAACAAAGGTTTGGTTAACTTGAAAAACTAAAAAATTACTGCAATTCTGTATGAGAGTTTAACAAAAAAATAATTCTTATTTGCGCTATGTAAACTAATAAAACTATCAACTCGTTGTTATATTTTTGAATCATTTCAGCTGATGTTCTTTTGTTTTCCTCTTAGGCTACTTAACACAAGTACCCACAGTATTTATTCCTGAATATATTTATGCACTGAATGACGTACAGAGTAGCCAGCGAGATCATCTGATCTTATCCCGTTAGATTTTTTCCTATGTGGTTACCTTGAATCGAACATGTGTTAAACAAACGATCTATTGGTGACTTGCGTTAGAGAAATAAACATTACAAAATGTTTCTGTAATGAAAGAGTACAAATGGATAAATACATTCAAGTGCGTACGGGGGGGAGACAGTGCCTCCCCCCATTTGGACCTGATAAACCTGCCCTGAGCTTAAAAAGCTTCCCATAAATTTGCTGACTTGCCAACCCCCCCCCTACCCCAACGGACCAAAAAATTCTAATTTGTCCCTTTCTCTAGAACAATTTTGTTTCTGATTTGCGCCTCCGTAAACCAAACGCTTGGTACGCCCCTGCACACATTCATAAATTACAAAGCACCATCTAGTAAATCCTTTGAAGAAGTGTAAATCAACGTTTGTGTCAGTCTTTCTGGAGAAGGGACCGTGTAAACACACCTTACAACCCAAAGCCATATAAGTAGTTTGAAGTTAATCGATGATATCCGAGAAAATTTAAAGTCTTTCTCAAAAGTTTTTTTAATATTTCATTGGTCATCAACTGGCACAATTTAAGAACCTACAAACAATTCTTCTTTGAGTTTCGCGTCACTGAGTTTAGCAAGAATCTGATCCATTGCTTTCATGGGCCCAATTTTTTTATATATAGGTGGTAAGAAGTAAGTATTTATTATCAGGATATCTCTCCTGGGAGGATCTCCTGCGTCATAGGGGGGTTCTCGTACAAAATTAAGATAAGTAGAGGTCCACTTCTCTGTGGCTTTGGATACATTGCATTTCTTGACCTATTTTATTACAAATAGTCCATTTTCTGTTTAAACTCGCAGAAATTACTTATTTTAAGCTCTCGGATGTAAGATATTGTTCGATTTATGATCTTGAGGCTTTCTGTAGTGGCGATCACCCTCCCTCCCCCACTCTGTCTAAGCTCTTGAGTAAGATATTCTCTTTTGGTGAAACTTTCGTGACAATTATTTTTCCAGGCCCCAATGTCCCATTCCTAAATACAACTACAGAATTTTATATAGCAAAGCTGCAATCCTAAAATAAAACCAGCATCGTCAATTTATTATATGTATTTGTCATGAAAGATCTCCAAAAGAAATACGTTCAACATGGTCTATCGGAATGGGACAAACTTTAAACTTATTTTCAGCTTTCTGCATTCTTTTTATCTCTAAATGTTTTATAAAATAGATTTTATCAACGGTTAACATACAAATTTAGCAGTAGTTGCTATTATACAAAAACTAAACTAGAATCTAATCAAAATAAATATGGTTACATAGACATTATCAGAAGGGTCATAAAACAATAAATTGCTATATAAAGTCACATTTTTATATACTTTTTTTCAATTAGCACATTTACTAAAATATGTGTTACAGTTAATATCAACGTAATTTAAGGATAAAATTGTTAATTGGAAAGTTTTTTGTAATAAAAAATTCAAATAATGAATGAAATATACATCAGTAGATAATAAAATTACTTTAAAACAAACTGAAAAATATATACGAATGTGCAAATTGAAACACACCGAGTGTCATTAGCCAAGAAAGCATAACAACTTTATAAAAAACAGTTGTATGACTACTGCCCATGTAGTTCTAAAAGTACCATAAACTACCAATTATTATACAACATGAAAAAAACACGAAAGATCCACATTGTGAACTCAGTGTTTACATTGAAGTCACACATCCATAGCTGAAAATCGTTCTTATTCTCAAAACCATTTACAGGGTTGATCTTGGGCCCTAGCCCTTATTGACCAAGTACCAGTTTGTTATCAAAAATATAAAGTCCTACTGCTCACAAATGTTCCATTGATATACTTGGTTTCCATAAAACTTTTTTCTTGATTAGTAAAAAATGAAAATTCTCCAAAAACTATGCACATTTGAGACAGCTACTGTTGAACTTCCGGACTGAACTATCACTTCTACAGCATCTTTCACTTCATTGGGCGTCTATTTTGTTAACTGCCTACATTCCAAGACAGCTGTAAGTACAATTATTCAGAGCATCTTAACACAGAAACATGGTATAACCTTAAAATTCACGTCCAATTCCAACTGAATTAAGCACCAAACTTAAAGACAATTTTTTTGTATTTCATAAATTTAAATTTTCAAATGCAAAACTATGCCCGGCAACTTTACCTGAAGTCCAAATATACGGTACATGATACATATAAGAAATTAAACAAAAACATAATTAAAAACTGAACTAACAGAAATCTGGTAGTTTAAATCAGTTAATCCCAATACTCATGACAACCACGTAGGTTTGCTCAGCTCAGCTATACTGAAAGGATAAGCATTGATTTTACTCCTAAACTGAAGATGCAAAAGCCATACTGCCTAAATCATGATTAAAGTGCGGTATTTAGCGTGTATATCGTAATGAATTTAACAACCCTTACATAGATTTACAAAATGAAAAATAAATAACAATAAGATCTAAAAATAAATAATAATGAATCACTGCTTAAACCGTACGTATTATTGACTAGTCTGGCATTTACAAAATCCGTTTGGCTGATTTTAATAGCCGTTTTACCAACAGGCGGCATAAAAGTGTTGTGTAGCACGCTCCACATTACATGTATGTTTAATTGTTGGCCAGCCCCTGTAAGTAACTAACGTCAAGCATCGAGTATCGAGCAGAGCATGCTTTGGTTCATTATAAATTCCTACCTAACAGGACAGATTTCTTTTGATTTTCATACAGTTTCATACACAACACAATCGTCGAAGTTTAAATATATTTTACGTCGTCGGTGGGTTGGTGTATAGTTCTCGACAATCGCTACTAACCATTCTAAAAACATCGGAATCGATAAAGATTTCTGCTTGTGCTCTCTTCTGTGGCACAAAAGTCTCTTTCACGTGTTGTTATATTATGTATTTATATCGAAAGGGCGTTAAAGGTGTAAGAGAGGAAGGTACACCGCCGCAAATCCATCCAAATACGTGTACCTATTCAATTAGTACGTTATAGGTGCAGAACTCGTTTAATTCTTTTCCAGGATCTACTTTCTTGTGTACGTGATAATTTTCAGTTTTTTTATGATTCCTTTACATTAGTTTTCATGAATTGTTGCATTAATGATGGCTTTGTTTTGTTACAGATGTCAGCTGGATCCCAGATACAGATGGCACCACAGTCTACGATCGCAACACAACCCGTACATAGCCAAGACTCCAATATGAGTACAGGTAAGAACATTTAATTCAACAATCAAGATTTTGTTGTTGTTTTTCGCACCTTCATTTGTATATGAGGAATTCTTCAATATTAACTACCCCAGGTACATATAATAAGGGTGGGACGAAACGACCCTTTAACTTGCATAAAATTTCTTTTTCTCTTGATTTCGTTGTGGTGTAAATTCACCTTTTAATTTGCGTCGTATACACAATTCAATTTATTGTTTTGATTTTATTAGGACACGTGGGTTCAGTAAAACATAAGTTCAGTGAATCCATTTCCATGTTTCTGAACTCTTCTAGATTGAACACGATTACCTTACTTTACTCTTCAGGGTACGTCTTGTCAGTTGCTACCTACGTCCTACCATATTATCTATTTTGTATTCCTGTTTCTTTCAATATTGTTAAGAAAGCCTTTAGTTTGAATTCTGTCAATCCAAGCTTTTGGGACCTTCCATTGCAACTTCTGGAGCGTTTGAATGGAAAGTAGTAATGCTAGAAAATTGTAAAATACATATATTAAGGCTTAAGGCTTATTAAATTAATAACTGTAGCTTACATGAGAAATGAGAGCAAACATTTTGTCGTCCATGGGGGAGCCTCTGGTTAAAATCTGCTGGAAATAAAATAGGTTTGTGCTCATTCTCGGAATGTTGCTATTTTTCAGAATCCATGTAGCGCTGCTGTTCTCTATGTTTATTTTTATGTCAGCCTACATCATTGGTTTTACAGTTTTTCATTCATTTATTTGTATTTCGTTATTGTAAATAATTTGTTGTGTATCATAAGTTCCTGAAACTCTTCAATTTGCATTTAATTAATTATTATTATAATTTAAAAATTGTTTCTGTTTAAACTTTGTAGGTTATTTGTTATCGGGGTCAAATTATTCACTATCGCAGATTAAATAACACAAATTTTGAAAATATCAAAAATGTCAAGAATTGTAGAATGATATAGAACTTCCAAAAATTGACAAAAATATCAAAACCCTCGAGATATTGAGCACAGTAATATTAAATACATCAAAACTCATTCCTACTATATGAAAATTGACAGAAAAGCCAAAACTAACAGAAATATCTAAAAATGACTACAAAACCATAAATGTTAAAAAAGTCAGGAGTGCCAATAAACGCCAGAAATGTAAAAATTTTAAAATGCCTAAAAGGTGAAAAACGTAAAAATAACAATGACAAAATGTGTTAAAAAACCTAAAATGAAAAACGGTAAAACCAGAATTTCTAAAGCCAACAATCTCAAATACGTCAAATATGGCTGACTCCTTATATTAAATCCTAAAATAATGTATTTTTAGAAGCAGTTGTTGCCATATAAATTTCATAAATGAAGAATGATGTTAAAATGAAAAAAAATCTGAAAATGTATGAGATGTGAGAAATATCAAATGAAATGTATACGTCAAATTCGTTGATTATTTGTGGTATTATAGTTATTTTACCAGCTTGATTTCAGTTTTCAGTTTTGGCACGTACTTTGATACATGAACTTCCTCTCCCGAGATATATTTTCCTATTTGTGACTACTATTAATCTTAATTAATTACTTTCCACTAATTAACTAGTTTTTCTTTCATTTTATTTTTCTATAAGAAACAGTTTGAAGATGATAATTCCGAGGCCACAACAGACTTAAAAGAAAATATTTTTATTAATATACGTGTGTCTTAGCTTAATCAACAGTTATATCGGTATAGTACAAGAAGTAAAGGTTTATACTGAAAATACAAAATCATTTAATGATGAACATATTAACGAAGTTAGTCCAGTCAAACGTAAACTTGTTAATACAGCATATGTTTCCGATATATCGGGTGTAACAAAAGTAGCGGTATAAGGTCCTATGATCGCATTTTCCGAGAAAACGTTCCAGACAAAAGTTGTTCAGTTTTTACTTAAAAATTCAGTGGGGACGTTGACCCCAAGCTCATTCTTAAATGTCATTTCAAGGTTAATTTTCTTTTTTTAAATGCAAACCCTTATTTTTGATTCCCGAATCAGAAAGAGCGGATAATTTTACATTCAGTTTTTTATTTGACCTTTAAGTCTAAGTGCCTCTCAAGGTCATTTCAAGAGCAATTATTATTTGCAAAGAAAATTTTTCATTTTTTATTTCTACAATTTTTTTACTTTCTTTTTTTGACGAGGGTAATAACTTTGAACATATGCTTTCGAGATCGAAAATAATGTTAAATATCCACGAATTGACTTCAAACATTTTAAGCAATTAATTCATTCATATAAAACTAATAAAAATATATTAAAATAAAAAAAAGACATAATTTAAAAAAATAAATAAAAAAACACAAAAAAAAATTGTTCAGTGGAGCTCTTCTGAAGATAAAGGGTAACTATGAATATACGAATAAGTAGTTGCTGAGAGTCAGTGAGACCCCCATCTTGTTTCAACGTAAAGTCACAATATTAGCTGCAAATAACGATAGCTCTTGCAATGACCTTGAGAGGTCTCTTAGACCCCCCAAGGTCAAATAAACACGTAAATAGAGAATTTTCCACTCTTTCTGATTACGGAATAATAAATCACGGATTCCATAAAAAAAGAAAGTTGACCTTGAAATGACCCTTAAAAAGGACCATGGGGTCAAGGACAAGGTCACCACTGAATTTTTAAGCCAAAACTGAACAACTTTTGTGTGGAACGTTTTCTCGGAAAATGCGATCAAAGAAAGTTACATGGGGGTACCTGTAGTTTTGTTGCAGTCTGTATATATTGCCTATGCTATTACCATACACAAAAGTTAGGGGCTAAATATAAACAGGGTATTGAAGGTTCTTCAGGGTTCAAATGGGTTCACGTCTTCCTGGCACTTTCGAAAGTGATTATCATGTGGATTACAATTAAACTGTCGATGGTATAAAGCTCAGGTTTCCTCAGCTTCTGAATATAATCGAAATACCGTCTAAACTTGTCAAGAATTGTTGCATTAGGCCTTTGAGAAAACCCATAGAGACAGGGAGTATGCTTTAAGTCTTTCAATGGCTGACGTATTACAAGAGAAGAAAAAAGGAACTATCTACAAAAAAATGAGATGAAATCAAAACATTTAAAAAAACAAAAAATGTACAAAACTGCAATTTTACCAAAAAAAGTTGTGAGATCTCATGTACAACCTGTACAACCAAATCATCAGTATCAGTTAGTACATATGGAAGTACCTATTTAATAAGTATATCATAAATTGATTGCTATTAAGTTAACTACCAACATTTATAGTGACCATATCAATAGTAGCCATGTTTATTTCCACAATAAATACAATATGTAGTGACTTAGCAGTCGCATGTCCACATAATATGTGTACCTAATATTAGCTATCAGATCGCTTTGTTTGTGCTTGTTTATGTATTGCATAAATTAGATCTATTATTGCTACGTTCAATTAGGAGTAGATTACTAGAATTAATATGTTGCCTGGGATTGTCAAGTCATTATTATACTTATTATAGAAATGAACATGTTGGATGTTGATACGGTTACCGTAAATATTGGTAGCTAACTTAGTAGGAAACATTTTATGATAGATACTTCCATAGACACTAACCAAAATTACTGATTACTTATTACTGGGTTGTACAACATACAACTAAATTGTATTAAGATTCAGTGGGTTCAAATCAAATTTACACAAATATTCACTTTCAACGTTTTATTTTTATCAAAATGAACAAATAACTTACAAAATCACAATGACTAATACTACAGCTGTTCACTTCTTTCGCTGTAGATTCATCACACACCGCATATTTTTGATTAAACTAAACTTCTGAACTTGTTCAACTGTCCTTTAAATAGCCAGTGTAGAAAATGATTATTTCTGTGTTGTCAGAGCGTTTTCAGGCACTTCTAAAGGCACCCCTTTTTACATCCATCGAAATTTCGAGATAACCATTGTGTTGCTTTTTTATTATATCAGCCGGTTTTATGTTTCCGTGTCGCTTTTATATCGTGGAATCGGCATTCATCAAATATATAGTGGAATCCAAAATGTTGTTTGTCTGGTGCCCCGAGGCCGGCAGCTAGTGCGACCGAAATTCCTCGAGTGTTTGAGAACCCATCTAGAGCTTTCTGAGAAGAGATATATATACATACTGACGCAAGGATTGATCCAGTATTCGGTTGCCGTCTAGTAAACGAATAACATGTGTTCAAGATAAATTGTAAAGAGCTGTGTGAATATAAAAGTAGTGGAAATTTTAAAATTACTTTACAAATATTTTTTGATTTGTTCCTCATTTACGACATACTTACATTTACTTATTGATAATTTTACGGTACACCCTGTGCTGTGAAAATAGTTTAATATTCCTATATTTTTTCCAACAACTTTAATAGAGACACAATATTTAATCGAGCACAACAAATTACGTTTCCAAGAAGCTGATATTCTGCCCCGTTGTTGACGTTACGTCGAACGTTATGATAACATAAAAAGTATTAAGAGAGAAAAAAAATGTCGATGGTAATGCGGAGATTGTAAACGTTTCGCGGAATATCGCACCGAGAAATTAGATTACGATGAATTTAATTAAAGTATATTATACTTGATTACTTTGTGTGTTACTTTTCGATCGGTGATGATGAGGTGAAAGTTTTTAGAAATCATTATTTGGATCAGTTTCATAAAAATACGTTAGATAGGAAAGTTTTTTTTGTGTATCATTGCAACGGTTGACAGTAATTAACTGAGTATAAGAGTTGCTTCTGTCAAACAATTGACTATTATTATGACTGTTGAGGAATTTATATATTGCCCAATATTGTAAAAAATGTATATTTAGCTTATTTTCGCATATTAAAAAAATTCTGTTAACTCTATATCATAATTGGTGACATTGAATTGATGGCTTAAGTTTTTTATTTGGTTCCAATCGATATAATTTGATGACAGTCTTAAAGGACTTTAGAAAATTTTAGTGTATAAGTCTATTTAAATAAATTACTGGTCTGTAGAAATACACCCTATTGATATTAACCCTTAAAGTTTCCAAATTATACCATATACTCTCACCTAGAGACTTGTAGATTATTTTCTCAAATTTTAGATTGGTTTATATAATATCAGGAACTAACATAAATATAACAAAGAAATGCTCCATTTCTTGTATGAACAAAATTACCAATTTTGTCGGTATTCTAGTCTTTCCTCTCTTGTTTCACAGTCCCTAAAAACCTTATAATTTGCTATTGTTTCGCAAATTCTAAACCAAGAGGTTCTGCTAATTGTGAAGCAAGTTCTTTTAAGTGATCTGTTGGTTTCGTTTGGGGATTATTGCAGTAGCAATTGGGCAAAATTAATAAAATTAAAGTGTTTAGATCCAGCATTCTGTAAAAATAGACTATTAGCATCTGCTATGAAAAATTTTCATTAACTGACCACACACCAGATTTATGGAATTATAATATAATATAATGAGTGGTTTCCGGAAATAATGTCTTACTATTTCCTCTTTACATCAAGGTACAACTCTTTTTAAATGTTTACATTCTTCAGCTTATTTCCTATTAAGAAAAATTATCATATCCGTGAATTTTTTTCGTGTTCTGTATACAAGCCTCTACTATCTCTGGGCGATTTCCCTATCGATATCAAATGATTTTATAATGTTCTAATATTTAGTAATAAGTATTCTAATATGCTGATGCTCCTATTTTAAAACGAAATGAAACAGAGATTGTTTTTCTTCTTTCCATAAGTCTATCCCTTGGACGTCTTCCAATGTCTTGTTATTTTTTTTACTTGGTTTCTTATATAGTACCTAATAGACTTTCTCCATGTTTTTGCTTTTACATCTGGAAAAGAAGAATTTTCTTTACTAGCCATTTTGAATTTTGCAAATCTGACTACGGGTTCGTGATCAAAGACCCTAAAAACCACCCTAAACCAATTTTGGCGTAATTGGCAGTTATTTTCATATATTTTTTTAACGGTTTATAGGTCATTACTCTTTGAAAAAACTTGTAATTAAAAGAGGTATAACATCTATGAAAAATATAAATTAACTTTTTCTTTTCTCTTTTTCTTTTAAAGATATTTGAAAAGTTATCTTGGATAGCTAGTTGTGAAATGAAAGCCCCGTATGTAATTTTGCAAATTGTAATTTAGAATATCTGGTTATTTATAAAGTATACCATACAAAATGGTAGTCAAAAAGGTTTCAACTTTGATGTTTCTTAAAAGAAAAAAAAGCAATGAGAGCTTGCAATGAATTTCGTAGTGCGTCAGTACTGAATGAAAAATCTAGTATTTTAACAATTTGCTTGAAAATCTTGCTGCTTTTGTAGCACAATAAAAAGAATAAACACAATTGTACTGTAATGTACGTATGAGGTGAATTTTTAAACTATTAAAAACTGGAATGATCTCGGTGTTACTGTCCAGTAATTCGCAGGCATAGGCATTAAAAAACGGCACTGTCATTAAATAATTTGCATCTTCAGACACCATCACATCCTTCTCGCATTATTACTCACGATTAAATTAAATGAATGACGAATTTGTCATATTAATCCATAATTTCATCGGCCATTTTGTACCGAAAGATAAACACGGAATTTTTAAGCAGTGACGTCATGTAGGTTATGAACGCCGATATATATATCTGGCATGAGATCTATATATATTCCGATGTGTGTACGTGTATAAATATTTTTTTGTGCATTAAATTATTAAATTGTAAACGTTATTCATTGTAACAGTTTTATCAGTGAGAATGGCAATTAACCGAACGGAAAAACACCAAATGATGTAAAGAATGAAGTGTTACATTTAGGTCCGAGGTCGCTTGGCAGCGAAACGAAATTCGTCGAAAAAAAATATCGAACTGATATGGAAAACCATCAAAATGATGCTCCCAGTGACTAGCGTATTGTCATGTTTACGAGTTTAAAGATATTTCACGTGATAAAGCTGGTCAACAGTGTTTCATTCACATGAACGTTTGATTATCTAGTGTATACAGTTTTTCGTACAAATTGTTGGGAACTAAAAACTATTGAAAAAAAGAAAGTAACACAAATGTTAAAAATTGCAATTATAACAGAAAAAATATGGAAAAGTCAATCGGGCAGCAGGAGGCAAGTTGAACGACCACCAAAGAGTTTACAGACTCTCTTCGAGGTGTCATTCCTTTGTAATCAAGACAATATATATAATATACATTGGTTCTGGTCAGGGAACCTTCATCAGTTGCGCTTCCCACAATTGAATGTCCTCTAGAACACGTCTTTATGTATTTGAAACATTTCGTTAAATTTGAAGACGCGAGATGTAAGACCGACATCTAGGATTTTCGAGAGAATCAGCACACAGAGGTACCGAAAATCCTAGATGTCGGTCTTACATCTCGCATCTTCAAAAACTTAATAGGAAGCAGACCCTAGAAATGTCATCTATTACCAAGAAACCATAAACAATGAGAAAAATACAATAGTTTTGCTGTCTTTGGAGCCCATTCTTCACTACAGACCATTGTGTTCGATAAAATGTTTAACCCATGGTTTTGAATGTACGCAAAACTTATTTCTGTGAAACATTTTTGTTTCATGTAAGTAAACAGGGCATCCATGTAGACCATGTGCTACACAGCTGTCCCAAATACAAATTTTCGGTCAATATTCTATGTATATGACTTTTTCAAATGACTACCCTGCCAACTAGCTCGCGCGTTTTCAATCGATAGTCATCCAACATCACTTTATGGATTTCCTTCAGTATTATCTCATTTGGCCTCCTTAAATCCCCCCCCCCCCCCTGGATCCTCTAGTGAATATCACCTACTTGATAACATTTTCATTTTTCTGTACTCTTTTTACAATTATTAACAAAGACAACCCTACGTTAATAATTTTTTTGCTGTAAATTTGTTATGAAGTTACGCGTAGGAAAAACAAAAAATTATATATTTGCAATTATCCTTGTGATGAGTTAGAAAGTGCCTAATATTATTATTTGAGGATAAAATTAATAAAAATGTAAATTAGAAATACATGAGAAATTTGAATATTTTTTTTGTAATTTATTGTTTTAGTTAAATAATAAACACACTTAGTAATGATCAATTTATTTTAACATGCCAAACATTGTGTCGTAATTATAAAAGCTAGGTGTATCGTGTCTCTGATTTGTTGTAGATTTACTGCACTGCGAATACTGAGATTTTAGTAATTCTAGAAAGTAAAACCTACATGCAAACAAATTTGTCTCTTTATGGTATTAATATCGATTATATCCATTTTTCAATTAACAGAAGAGCCAATTTCTTCAACTTTACAAGTCACGCCAGCAAATTAGATAATTTTTAGACGCATTTAAGAGTTATTCAGAAAACGGAAATCAAATATTTTGCATAGAATTGAATTTAACGACTGTTTTCAGTTTGCTTCTTAATAATATTGCCAGAACAAAAGTTTCATAGTAGGAATTTTATTTGTATGGATTTTTCAAGTGTTTTACCCACAGATGTGTAATTTACTACAAAAACTGGAGATTATATCGAAAGAAAATAGCCGTTGCATGTTCCAAACAAAGCCCTGAAGTTACCTGTCGATTTGCAAATGCAACTCACAATTGTTTGTAGTTATGAAACGACAAGATTTAGTAATTCAAAAAAATATAATTTTGAGGAAGTTAGACTGTTAATTCTTTTCCTACGCAATTCTTATTTTATTTTGTTAGTTTTAACTAGTTTTCATATACTCCCTACTGATACCAAAAAAGCCATATCGATTTAAAATACATTTCAATTAAACAGTTGTCAGAAAATCTTGTCAAAGATTGAAAGCATAACATAAAAATTACACCATTTAAAAAAATTATCGCAAAAATCCAACTACCAAATGTTACCAAAGGACATTAGTAAATTATTTTGCATAAAAAGCACAACAAATTTTCTATATAAAGATGTCTATTACAGTCAAGGTGACCCTTTTGATAATAAATCAGGTTAGTATCAAGCTCAATCAATCAAATTAAGTCTAACAACTTGTCAGTGTATTGTACAAAGCAAATCAATGTTGAGAAAAGTTATTGGAAATGCTACACCAAAGGATCGGTCGAATGGAAACTTCTTACAAATTAGGAAATTGAAGTAGAGTTGACAGGTGAGAGCTCCGCACAAAGCAACTGACACCTTCGACACAAGAAGCCGATAATATATTTAAATGATCAATTCAGTAAATTCGTTTTGATGCTTTCGAGTATAATCCAAATTTGGTTTAGTTTATCAGAAGGTAGATGGTATCGATGCTTATTATTTAAAAGTACTTGTTAAGAGAACCTCAATTCAAATAATTTCAGTTTGAGTATTTCTCCTTCTTTCTCTTTTCTTGTTTAGTGTGATTTTACCACTTTTAAAAAGTGATTCCCACTAAATATTGAGGACTAAGAATGATTCCCACCGGAAAAAATTCCAAAGCGTGAGAATTATGTAGTTTTCAACAGTATTCAACTCTTACTTCATCTGCTGTTTGACTGAAAAATATATTTAGTTGTCCTTAAAGTCGTATAGCTCTAGTCCTCTGCATTTTACAGAATGACTTCCTGGATGTTAACTCTTACAAAAGTAATGATTCCCACCGAATAAATAGGTTTTTCTTTGTCATGTAGAGATGGTATCCTAGTAAATAAGCTAATAAGTTGTATGAAGTTTTGACAAGCCTGCTGAGAAAAAGAAAAAACTGCATCCTCTGAGGTCGACTGATTCCTGTTTTAAGTATTTTTGTCCTACCATTGACACTGCTGCCTTTTGTCGGCCATTTTGTACCTGGATTTTTTTGTAATGGCGCTGCTGCCATAACGGGGGGTAAAACTTAGCAATGTACTGATTTGGGGCAACAGTGGAGCCCTATCCTCATAAAAGGGGATGATTCATTCCCCCTAGCTACGATTTACCTACTTATGAGTAATGGCCTCAACCGAATATTGAAAATGTTTTAGTTGCGTCTTCTGCTATTGTGCGTTAACCTTGATATTCTACTCTTTATCTCGAATTCTTCGGTAGATTTTACATACATGGCTTTAGTTAATTTGTATTAATCCTATCCATAACCGCCATTACGAAAAGTTTAAGTAGTTATAAAGAAAGAAAGGTTCAAAATCTACTTAGTTTCTTGTTTTCCTAATCAAACGTCGTGCAAAATATTCGAAAATTCTAAATTTTTCAGTATGGTTATGGAGATCTGTGGCATATTTTTTTTATGGTAGTTAATTCTCCCGAAATAATTAACCTTAATTACGTTCAACTTATATTTCCTTAAAAGTTTGTAATGTTTTTTTTCTTGTCTAACTGGAGTCTCTTACTTGTCTTGTTTTTCAAATATTTTGTGTAATGCTTCATCAAATCTATCGCTTTTAAATATTTTCTCCTCACTTTCATTAATAGGTGTCATACTTTCTGATCAACCAAAATGTAATGTGTGGGTTCAATGGAACATAATTCCAATTTCACAATAAAACGTCCTTTATTTACACTCGTACGGTTTAATTATGCCCAAATCACAATACTTCAAATATCACAATGTCACACGTTATCAACTGCTGACACCAGACTTAAACTATCCGTATGTTTTCCACTGACCTATTTTTATATAAGTATCTTCCTTCTAGAACAAAACGATTCCTTCGCCTTGTCTTTCTCTTTCCCCTCATTTTATTTGGAATGAAATGACAGCGTCAGGGGGTGTAATTCTACACAGTTTTCTATTTTTCTGCCCCCCAAATAAAAGAAAATTATTATCTATGCTGAAGATACGTCCCAGTTTATGTATCTATATAAATCATTTTCTACATTTTTCTGACATCGCGCACATGGATAGTCACTTTAATTACATACAAATAGACTGGGACCTGTTTCTATTAAAAAACAATGTTTTACAAAAAAGTTTTAAATTACCAAATCCACCCGGATTGTAGTTGTATTTGTTAGACACTACATCAAATTGAAAGAGACAACTTCAACTAACACATTTTTCTTGTTGAATTTTTCTGGATTTTTGGGGAGGCACATTACAGAATTAAACTAAAAACAAAAGATAAAACTGTTTTAAGCGCATCATGTAATTCATCAAATGAAAGGGATTGTTGTGAGGGATGCAAATTTATTGTTTTCATATTCTTAAAATAAACGGTTTAGAAGATATTAACAAAAATATAAAAAAATGTCAAATTCCCCTCATTTATCTTCGAAACTACTAAGCCTAAAATTTTAGGAATAATTAAGAATATATGGCTTCTCTCATATTTTATAGAAAAAATGAATCTATGAATTTTGGGGGCAAGTTATAAAATTAGATAAAAATAAAAAACTTTCTATCGCATCATGTAATACATCAAATAAATATATTTTAAAAACAACTTGTTTGAAAAATGTTAAAATTTTGTCTTCGAAACTATTGAATCTAAAATTTAGAAAAAAATAACAAAATCTGCAGCTTCAGCAGCATATTTTTAATTTCTACATTCTCATCTATGTTTTTTTCATTCTGCTAAGTGCATTTTTAGCTGAAAAGCATATATATCATGAAATAAGTAGCAAAAAATCTAAACCCACTCTTTTACTGTAACATGTTTATATCTTTTTCTATTCTTAATTGGCCGATTCGATGCGGTGCAATAGCTTTCACTTACAAAATTGACGTCACTTTTAATAAATTAACTATTTCCTAGATGAAAAAAGACGACATGCACTTTTGTTACTTATTGAATCAGGTAAAAAATAAGTATTATCATACGGTTTCGTTGTTTAATAGATTTTTGTAGCGGGTTGGAAATGGTGCGGTGTGAGCTAAAAATAAAAAAGTTATTGTGAAATAAGGCAAATTTCCTGGAATTTGTTTCGCATTGGTCAATTTTAGTTAAGCATTCGAATTAAATGATTTTGAGTAAATATAGAACAAAAAAAAAAACAGCTCTTAAAAATGTAGTACGAGGTAGAAAAAAATTCAGATCACGTCACAGACAAGTCACAATACATGTTATTTTCAACATTGACTTTATTTATACACTGTACATAATCTTGACAAAGAAGAGCAACCATTTAATTTGAATTATTCATGTTAAAGATTTAGATAATCGATATTTTTAGCGCGATAAATTTAGTAGCAGCATAGATATTTTTGAGATTTCTTCTCAATTATTGATACTCAATAATAAAGCAGGCCGTATTACTTGTTAAAAACTCTCATAACATTAATAAGGAACTTTGTATTTCGAATTTTAGCATTATAAATTATGAACACGAACTCACAAAGATGAAAAATAAATTAGTGCTCCAAAATAAACAAACTTTATTTAAATATCAACAAGTATTTCCTTATTGTCACGAGACTTCATCCGATAGCTGGTGCAATCGGCCATCTACCAATTCGTGGAAGGGACATTCTTCCGATATTTCTGGGAATCCGAAATGTTTTGTCTCTCAACAGGCCGACCGCTGCTGTTACTGGGAATTCCCTTGAAGCTTCCAGAACACATGAATGAAGTTTAACGATGATTCGTTGACTTGCCAAAATAATTCCCAGAGAAATATATAAATACGGACAACTGAAGATGGATTCATTCAGTATTCGACGATCGTATACTTAAGTAGATATAAATTGCAAATAGTTTGTGAATATAAATTGTGTTAAAGTAGTGGAAATAAATTACAGTGAGTTGGAGTGTGTTGTTTTTAAATAAATCCAAAAACTGAACTGAATTCTTGTTCTATTTTTACAAAAATTCACTTAGCTGGCGATACATTTGGCGTACGCGTATTCTACATTTTAACATTACCAAACATCGGTTTTGGATAAGATCAAACAGTTTTTTTGGTACATTGAAAAAAATGTAAAAAAGACTACAATATTGATAAAAAAGTTTACATGTAACTAACATTCACCAAACTTTATCAGATTTTAATCATTAGGTAATTAATTCAAACCGAAACGGCCTATAATTCATAAACTCCTGAGTGAGGTTGAAGTGAAAGAGTTAAAAATTAGCTACAAATTTTTTCTCTATATATAAATCAGCTGATCTCTACATTTTCCTACTGGGCAGTATTTTTTTTTTATTATTGAAATTTCGTAAATGAAAAATTCTGATTTTGGGGGTACTTGTGGGGGAAAACCAATAATTCCCTCCATTATCTCCGAAACTACTGAGCCTAAAATTCTGAAAAATAGGGAATATAGGACGATGCCCAAAGTTTACTGAAAAAATGACCCTAATATTAATTGCGAGGGGGGAATAGAATTAATTAAAAAATGATAAAATGTTTTCAAAGGCATTATGTAATGTTTCAAATGAAAAGACCTAATATGAAGAATGTAAATATATTTTGTTTTCATATTTTTCTTGTACCTAATTTGTCTAAAATATATTCAAAAATATACAAAAATTCTACCCTTTTTATCTTCGAAACTATAAGACCTAAAATAAAATAAAAATTGAACTTTAGAAGAAAAATAAGAAGAAAACACTAATATCGATGTTGGGTGGCAAATTATAGAATTAAATAAAAATTACAATGTTTTCAAACAGATATAATGTGTCAACTGAATGAACTCATTATGAGGAATAAACATATTTAATTTTTTAATGAATTTGTTAAAAGCCACAAGGTTGATAAACAAAATCTTTCTTTTTAAAGAACAGAATATGAAATATCAGGGGTATTTCTTTTTTATTAGCTCACCCGGTATATTGTACTAAATCCCTGGGAGATATTTTCTGTTCAACCATGATTTGTTAAAAAAGGGTTTTAAGTTGTTTTGATATATAATTTATAAGTAATTCGATTAATTCATTGTAGGATCTTTTTTAACGCAGATTTTTGTTTCTGTCCCTCGAAGGTTCGTCTCATAGTGACAAAGAGGTGGACCCGAATACTCCAGAAAAGCTACCTAGGACGCCGAGCGAGCGAAAGCGGAAACGGAAAGCGGAAGATAACGGTGGAGTACCTACTGTCGTTAAGGGGGTACGGAACACGTCAGCTAGTCAAGACAAAAAAATCAACGACTATTTCGTCAAACATCAAACGGGCGGCACGAATAGCCACAGTCCGATCAGGTCGACGCACGGCGGTGCTAAAAGTCCGTCGCCGCAACAACCTTACGCGATGGTAAGTAAATTATTTTTTTAATTTTTTTTACTACAGGTGAAAAGTAACGGGTGTTTTTTTAGAGGTATAGAACCTTAAGTTGGCAACACTGTTTTAACTGGCGGCCATCTTGTCAGCTGTCAAGTGCTTTATGTTTAGTTTAGTATTTTATCATGAATAGACTGACGCCTGAACAACGCTTCCAAATTGTACAAATTTATTTTGAAAATCATGGTTCTGTTCGAAATACGTATCGCGCACTACGTGCATTTTACGGTCAACCTAATCGTCCATCAGATCAATTAATTCGATTAATTATGCAACGTTTTTGCACCACGTTTACTCTAAATGATAATACGCATCCACAGAGATGCCGTACAGTGCGTACAGAAGAATCCATT
Organism: Octodonta nipae; assembly: GCA_034190945.1. Classification (NCBI taxonomy): domain Eukaryota; kingdom Metazoa; phylum Arthropoda; class Insecta; order Coleoptera; family Chrysomelidae; genus Octodonta; species Octodonta nipae. Next base: position 92,803,761 of record CM067222.1, read on the forward strand.
GCTGCTGTAGAGCGTAGCGTAGAAGAAAACCCGAATCAGTCTATCCGCCATCGTTCACAGGAATTGGATATGTGTCCATCCACTTTATGGAAGATTGTGCGGAAAGATCTTGGTTGGCGTGCTTACAAAATTCAACTCGTGTAAGAATTGAAGCCACACGATGACCTAGCAAGGTGTACATTCGGTGAATGGGCCCAAAACGAGATTGCCGTTGATCCCGATTTTCATAAGTGAATTTTGTTTAGGGATGAAGCTCACTTTTGGTTGAACAAAACTGCCGTATTTGGAGTGACGATAATTCTTAAGTTCATGTTGAGACACCGTTACATCCAGAAAAACTGACTGTTTGGTGTGCTTTATGGGCTGGTGGAATAATTGGTCCGTACTTCTTTAAAAACGATGCTGGTCAGAACGTTACAGTCAATGGTGATCGCTATACAGCCATGATTACTAACTTTCTCGTTCTTCAGTGGAACAATCATGATGCACACGAGCTGTGGTTTTAACAAGACGGGGCAACATGTCACACAGCTCGTGCAACAATTGATTTATTAAAAGAAACATTTGGTAACCGCATAGTTTCACGGTTCGGACCCTTGAATTGGCCTCCAAGATTTAACGCCGCTTGACTATTTTCTGTGGGGATACCTGAAGTCGCTAGTCTACGTCGATAAGCCCGAAACGATTGACCACTCGGAGAACAACATTCGCCGCGTTATTGCCGATATACGGCCACAAATGTTGGAAAAAATCATCGAAAATTGGACCTCCAGATAGGCTACGTCCAAGCCAGCTGTGGCGGTCATATGCCAGAAGTCATATTCAGTAAGTAAATCTCATGTGAATTTAAAAAAATATATCCTTGTTTTACTCCATTTCAAAGTTCTATACCTCTAAAAAACACCCCTACTGTCTATTAAGGTCACACGCAAAGTGTTACTAGCCAGGAGTTCCAAGCGACCAAATTTTGCATTGGCAACCGTTTCGAACTATCAGAACAACCCAAGATGGTCACTATTTCTTAAAAAACTTTTGGACAATTAAACTGAAACCAAAAACGCACCAGCTCACGTCATCTTTTTTGCAGAATTTCTGGAAGTAGACATTTCTTCAGCCATTTGTCTCTAACTAGTTCCTCTCGAATCCAAGTAGTTCGACAGATTTCTTTATATCACTGTTCCGTCATATAGGAAAACTTGTCCTGGATCACTTCCCTACTTCACCTTATGTGAGGTGCCTTTTCTGGTCTCTGGCTTTGTCAGACAGGGCTTGGGGCCTGTTCCTAATTTTCGTTTTTAAAATTAGTATTAACCATTGAAATCATTACTCACAAGTTTTAGTGTGAGTTATAGGAAGGATTATTTTCTTCTTGAACTTATATAACCTTCATCCTTGAGGCTTTGACTGGACCACTATATTGACATCCAGCTAGTAGCCATTGTTGTGATTACTAATTCTATACCAGCCCATTTAGACAATCCAAAATCGACGTCGTATGCGATATCTTATATTTTGAGTCTCCGACAGCGTAGGCTTCTTGGGATAATTTTGTTTGTTCGCAGTTTCCAATTCTTTGAAATTTGGGTCAGTTCGTAACAAAACAGTTAATGAATTATTTCATTTTTCTTCACTATCGTGTTTGCATTTGCCCTATCCTAATTTACATTAAAATTCAAAATTGTGAAATAAATTTAAATGAAAACGTACCTTTCAAAAATTCGATGTGATAGCCGTTACTTTGTGATAGTCAATCATGATGATCAAACACAAAAAACTTACTTTGTTTTCTATCACTCACTGAATAGATACTATAGTTTCGACACAGACCTTGTGTCATTATCAAACGCTGAAAGTTAATGAAAAACCGACAACATTCAAGACAAAGGTAAACTAATTTAGGGGTTTATATGAATAAATTAAAGAAATTATGGGATTAAATGAACGTTAAGTAGCACCTACTGTACCTATTAACAAATTGAACAAAATACTTTATTAAAAATTGAATTAGTCATTTAGGATGGTATTCTTGGATTTCCTTGAATTTATACCTCTTCTGACATTGAAATCTTATGTTACAGGCTTTGACAATGCAACATTTTTGTATATTCTAGTTTTGGAGAAGAATGTCCTGCATTAATTATATGGTTCGAAAATGTGGAATCTGTTTTTTTTTATATTAATTAGCAGTGGAAATGTTTACTATAACGAGTGATAGCTCTATGGGCTAGTATTCTCTCAAATTTGCAGATGTCGACTTTCATCTTTCTTTAAATTAAGACATAATTTAGTTATTTTTAACATTTGTGTTGTACTTTTATAGAGCATGTATAATCATAGGTACTCTTTCGATTTCTGTAATTAAATTGAAAGAGTTTAAAAACCCAAATGAATAAAAATAAATTATTTCTTAAAATAATCTTAAAATCTCAATTATTGGTACATATTCCCTGTCACTATCTATATCTTCCAGCTTTATTAACTTGTTTTGTTTTTAAAGCTCAAATTTTTTTCTGAACTCTTATTTTTTTCTGACCTTTTTACACGCCTTAAACTTCCAGATTGACTATAAAACACTTACACACGTTTTTTTTTTATTTTCCGTTTCTTTTTTCCGTTAATAAATTAGGGTCGTTTCCGCAAAGCCTCGAATTGCTTTACAGCTGCTCTCATTGGCGTACCTCTTCAAAAGATACGGACCATATGTCAAAGAAAGTGATCTTTGAAAGCTCGTTCTGGTAATGCTTTTTATAACTCCTGGTAATGATATTAACACCACCTGTCAATGAAACGGTGCGTAATCACATGTAATGATGGTTTTATAATCAGTTTAGCAAAAATTCAATTCGTTACGTTCTAAATAATTATTGGCCAGTGCCGCTGTTTTACGGAATTTGCATGTGATTTTTGTTAAATTAACAAAACATGAATTGTAGGTTCTAATATTAAAATGAAATAAAATAAATAAAATGTTGCTCAAGTGGAAAAAAAATTCAAAGCGCTCTCTGGCCAATGACCAAATAAAAAAATATTCAACTGTCTAACAAATTCTCTGAAAATAAAGTGGCAGTAATCTTTACGCGCGATTATTTGACATTAACATTATTATTACTATCATTATTTACAAAGAAGTAGTTTTTTTGTCTTCAAATTCATATATCAATATTATTGTCATGCAATATTTCTGTTTTTGACACCTGCAATTTAATTTTTAATTACTCTCTCTATATTTCTTAATTTTTACAGGAATTTTGACTTAATATTTCGTTAACTACTTCTTTTGTTATTTCAGCCACTGTTTCCACTAATTTCTATTACTATTGACAAAGGACCACTTTGACTACGACGTCTGCTCTGGTCTGCAAGGCTAGTAAAGTATTTACATTTTTACATATGTTTGAGGTTAAACATTGTCAACTTATCTGAGTAAGTTGACAGTGTTTAACCTCAAAGATACGTAAAAATGTAAATAGCCTTGCAGGAGCATTCTATCGATAAAATTATTCCCGATTTTCAAAGCGATCCTTGAATATCGTGAGGTTTTTCTTTTACATGAGATGCTTGTAAACATAATCCACTAAAGGTCACAACAACACTGCTCAGATTATCATTATGAGTCTCTGATATTTTTCTGAGCTGGATTTGATCCAGCCCAGCAAAAAATTCGTTTATAGAAGACATAAATAATTAAAATTAATTCAATATAAACTTATGGTTAAATCTTTGCTTGCACACTAAAACTAGTACTTTTTTTTCAAGACCAAACGTCGTGGTCAAAGTGGTCCGTTGTCAATAATTAAAGAAAATAAATAGTGGAAACAGTGGCTGAAATAACAAAAGAAGTAATTAACGAAATTTTAAGTCAAAATTCCAGTAAAAATTACCATAAAATCACTCTATAAAATGTAATGAACACACTCTCATATGGGGACTTGTAGTTTCTAATTTTAAGGCACATTGCTGGGCTTTAACCTATGTATTTCTTCTGTTTTTCCGAAAAGAATTTCGATCTAAACAAAACTGCTACCAGGTTTGAGTATGGCATGGAAAAAAAATATGGGATTTACCACCACAAACAACCAACAACAAATTCTACTCATATTTTTTGTACGAACCTTTCATTTAATGAGTTCCATTTTTCATTAAAATTTTGTTTTTTATTTTTAAAATTAATTTTAATGCATTACTCAATATATTTGTGCATTCAAGTGCACACTAAAACTAGTACTTTTTTGACCACCAGACGTCGTGGCCAAAGTGGTCCGTTATCAATATCAGGATTATTAATTTTTTAAAATTCAAACTCATATATTCCATCATATTAAATATATTTAATTTTTTTAAATTTTAAGCCATGTTATGTTGGTTGCAAAGCTTCATTATTACTTCTGCCAGAAAAACGATCTGAGTTAATACCCCGGCTTGGGAAGTTTTGGCGTCTTTACTATTCACTTCTTCAGTTTATTTCACTATTGCTATACAGTATTAATTATTTTCTTTAAAATTTGAATCTTATGTCGCCTCCTTTCCAATCATTTTAGATATCTTCTTTTCTTAAATTTATAAAGCCATGTTATGTTGGTTGCATACCTTGATGTCTCACGTTACAAAAGAACCCCATAATTTTTGGCAAATAGTTTATTAAAGATAAAAACATGTCTGGCCCAAAGTGAATAAACCTAAGCTATACGAACCCGTTAAAAAGTAATTTTCCAGATAATTTCTCTATACGGTATACTTGAAAATTACAAGATATCACATGTTCAGTTAAAAGAAATCCTCATTCTAACAAAACATACGGTTGTCATGTTATTTTTACATCTGTAAACCATTTATTGGAACTTAAAACTCATTCCTAAAAAATACATAAGTGACAAATAATAATGCGAATAAATATCCCAAGAAATTACGTTATTGAATGTTGATATTATTCGGGGTCACTTGAGATTTTATTATTATGACATTTAATATCACTGTATATTGTCTTGAGGCCACACTATGGAATCTCCCTGGTAATTTGAACAATCACGATAATTTTTATACCGTGAATAAATGAGTAACAATCGATCGAAATAGACTGCAGCTAACAAATAATTACACCACTCATTTCAATATTTAATAATATCAAACAATAAATAGTGTTGCTATTGATTTTTCTGTTCAAGATGTTCTAACTGATCGCAGTTGTCTTTTTTTCAGTTACCTCCATCACCCCAACAGGTGGGGTTGCAATCACCCCAAATCTGCAATACTGTTCCTTACGATTTTTATAATAAACCAATAAGGGTCACACCGCCAGCGATGGTTAGTAAATTTATACAGGTAAGTCATACATCGGTATTTTGTATATCCTATTGTAGGTGTAAATGATGACATTATGTGTATTGAAAGGTTAGTGTAACTATCTATGTGATATTTCATTATAAACTTCTTACGAAATGTATCTCACACTCTGAAAACTCTTTCTTTCTCTAAGTACTAGTGGTCGCCCAGTGGTCGAAATTCAACCCTATTTCATGAAATTGTAAAAAGTATATTTTTATAAGAAACAGAGTTGTGGAGAAATCGGAGAAGTAGATGTAATGACCAAAATTGTTCACTCATATTGACAAATCTATTGAAATAAAATGAAAATAAATATGTAATCAAATAACGGTTTTCGAAATATTTTTGACAAATGAATGACCCCGCAAACGTTTGGCTGGAACCACTCCTGGCAAAATATTCGATATAATAATTGGAAGTTTGTTCTTGACAACCTAAAAGTTTTCGTCATTTGCGGTTTCAATCAAGTTCAGGAATATTAAAGAAAAGAGAGGACCAACAACCCTAGGAGAACTTAAATATTTAATACATTCTCTATTGTCCGCTGTCTGACAATTTTTTACACAAAACCTTCGGGAAGGTTGTGATAATAATATATTAATTAAATAATTAAATTCACATAAAAAACAGAATATGAAAGTTACTGCAACACGTCCGAAAAATTAATACTGATCTACTACATTGACTATTTTACCACTAAACAATAACGACGCTTGCACGCCACTTCCAGAAGTACATGTTCTAAGAATATATGTAACGATCGCTTCCTCTATATTTCCTCTCTTGATTTTTGTTCAGCAGCATTCAAGACTATCAATAAAATTGTTGGTACAATAAATTGAGTTATTAGTCCCAAACCCCTAAAATTAACTCTTTAAATACATTTAAAGATAGGTAGTGTTCTCCATTATGATATTATTTTATTTTGTCTACTCTGTACCTATAACAAACTATCAAAAACTGAAAAGTTATTGAGATTGCACTAATTTCATTTTACAATCAATTAACATACAACTTTTTTCTTTGTCATCAATGAAAATCATTTAGTAGACCAATATATGTGCGAAACAGACAGTTAAATTGCTTTTGGGCACAAGCAAGGAAAGATTGTTTCATTCTGTATCATTAATACTAATCAGGGAAGGTAATACACTGATTCTATTTCCATTTCACGTATGATTAAAATACCTCGTTTGCATTATGTCTAATGAGCAGGGACGTGGACAGCGCGAGTATGTAAACACATGATTCTCATGCTTCTGCCGCTGCTACTCGCGCTGCATGGAACTCGCTAAATAAGCAGGGGCGTAAGCGAGCCAAAACATGTTCAAGAAGAGGTTTCCAGATGGAGTTAAATAAGCACACGATATAGAGAATTTACGAAATAAAGTTAAAATTTACGTCAAATTGATTTTGATTGATTTGTTATTCCACTAAAGATAAATAAATTATTCTATGATCACCTAGTGTTTACTGTTGATAAACGTGACGACATCCAGACGCAATGACACTGTTGAACCGTTTTGGCGTGAATTGTAAACTTATTGTGGCGTCTTGTCGTACTCCAGCATTATTTTCTGCAAAAATAAAAGTAGGAAATAGTGAATACTTCCCAATTTAATAAAACAGTTTTACATTATGTTAAAACGTTAACGATTTTTTGAGGAAAATGGTTTCACCTCTTATTACCCCAGAAGCTCTTAATCATCTGAAGTGATGGATACCACGAAATTTAACTTTATATTAAAAAAAATTAAACAAATTATCAGTTTAATAAATGTTCAAAATGTGGACCGTTATTGGCCAAACAATGAAGTGAAGGCAAAAAAATTGAGCAGTTGCTACACTGAAATTGAACGTTAAGCATTGCACTGGTGACACATGGCGGGGTTTATGGTAAAGAGTAATCGGAAATAGGCTTCACAGACTTCCAATATGGAAACTTGATTGTGGTTAGCTTATTTAAAATATAATATAAAAATAAAATGAAAAATTGCCTTGTATGGGGAATAGTTTTCACAGTTATCACATATCATTTTTGTTGCGAAACTTTTTATAGGCACCTATATTTAAAAAAAATAAATATAACTGGTGAAAAATAACTGACATTTCTCAGCAATTTACGGTATCTATTCTATTTGAATTTGAACAAGATAAATCGAAGACAATGACTTTGCTGAATGCACTTCAATTGACTTTTTTTTCTCGGTGATATCAAAAACTAATAAATTTTACGATTATCCAAGAACATTAATGTCACATAATGTCGTTGAAAAGCTTTAAAACAATTATTAAAATTGCATTTGTCTATTAATTTAACGATTTTATATTCAAGGATCTATTCCAAACCCATAAACATATTTCAAATAAATGTGTTTTTAAACTGCGTGCAAAATTTTAATAATGTTCATACACTGAATGACATTGTTCGTATATAAAACAAGGACTTTTCAACTACCTGAATTGTTTTTTATGCGGATTTTATTACTTTACATGAACGAGAATACATTAACTTCTCGACAGAGGCGACAAAAATTGTGAATTCGAAGTGTTATTGGAAGAAAACATCTTACCAGTACAATTTCCTCTTTAAGATTTACATTTAAATAGATTTCGAAATTTTGCGTTCATTTATTTGCGGTTTGTTTCTGAGAAAATTATTACACGGGGTTTTAGTAATTGAAGTGCGATCGGTCATTTTTTGTGCTTATTTCTTAACAAAAGACAAAGATAGCGACAATAGCTTTTACCTCACAAGGGAATAATTAAGTCTGCAGTTTTTTTATATAGAATTGATCTAGTATATTTAAAATTACAATAATTGTCATCATTTGGCCCAGCGGTAGAGAAAGCAATTGCAAACCCTCTGCGACAAAATTTAGTTTTGTATTTTTCCCTTTATATTTTTCATAATTTTGACATTTTTGGAATTTTTGACTTTTTGGCAAGTTGAGACTTTTTGCATTTTACAAAGGCAAATTGTAACGTTTTAGAGTTGCAAAAGTCTCTATAATATGTAGTTGGTAACTTTTATTTCAGCGGTCCAGTAGGGCAACTGCCCTCCCCAGCCCCTGATTGGTACTTCCATATCATTGAACCTTCATTACAATGTCAATCCCAAACAGACATTTCGTCGAATTCAAAAGAATTGTTGACATCAAAACAGCCATCGAAATATAATTTTATGATTTTCATAAATGTTTAGAAACTACCCTTTCACCTTCAGTTACTTCTGTTTTGCCTTCGCTGTATATATTTGTATCCTAAAAATACCCTAATTTAGTGTCTCCTCGTGCCCATAGTTTGATCCTTCTCTGTATGTAATAAAGGGAGATCATTTGTGGATTGGCCCTGAAATTTGATTTTTGAGGAACATGTCACTACAGTGTGATTCTTCAAATTTGCATCTAATATTGATTCATTTTGGAAAGGTTTTTTTCCAACCAATACCCGGCCTAACGTAATCTCCGCTATTTTTTTTCATTCAACTCAATACTAGTCCAATTTTTTGTAATGGCTTATTTGAGACATTTTGGCCATAATTTAAAGAAAACAATCAATGATTCAAATCATTTTTTACTTTAGGTAATTCTTTGAGTATGTTATGTTTTGGTATAAATCTTCCAATATTTATATGGGAGGAAAATTAAAATATATTATTTGAAAGATTCTAATTTATTCTCCAATATTAGCCTTCCAATTTTGGTTTAGGTTTTCCTGTAAACTGAATGAGGTCCTATAACGATATTATCTTAAAATTTTGGGCTCAATTATTCCAATTTTCGTGTATTTTCTTTGGTGCAAAAGAAATTTTAAAGTAATCTATAATATCTGTAGTACCTATAATCGATTCCTTTCAGTTCATATATTACATGATTTACTTGAAATACTAATTAACCTTAGGATATTCGAATAAGCTTGTTGCCTTTATTATAATCCTGTTACTTAAGAGGCTTATGTGACTTTCTTTATAATTTTAACATAGTTGCCTGACAACCATTGTTTTTTTAAGTGAAATCGTCGACATTTATTCTAAAATAAAAAATTTAAACTATTGCCCTTTTTTGTCGCCGCTTCCTTGAAAGTCGCTATAACAATTTTTTTTCAGGATATAGTCTTTAGAAAATATGAAATTCAATAATTGTAGGTATATCAGAGTCATGAATAATTTGGCGAAGGTTTGTTTGTCGATTTGGTTATGCAACCATAAATGACAAAATAATATTGGTTGCATAATTGGTTATTACTGAAATAAAAAAAAATGTTTGATTTGCCCAGGCAGCTACTGAATTTGATATCTACAAAGCTCTTTGCCAATCAGATCCAGTGTCAATTTTTGTTTTGTTTCATAGACAGCTAGTATTATAACTTCTGTGTTCGATCCTTATGCAAAGGTATTCCTAGCTAATTATCTAAACGATAAAAAACAAAAGTTTATATTAACATACTTGAGAATCAAGATGTTGCTATACAAGCTTCTAGTTCTTTAGGAGTGCTGTTATCACTTACAAATTGATAAATAGAGGTTTGATTAACTTAACTACCTGGATATCTTCAGATATTGCAAAATTTCTAACTAGACAAATTCGCAGAATTATTGCTATTAAAAATGGAAATAGCAATAGTCGCGACTACTTTTGAAAATGTGCTATTAAGATTCTATGTATAATTGCATCTGCTAAAGTTAGTCTTCTACGTTACCTCTAAATAAGTTACTGTAATGTTTATTGTAGTATTTAGTAACTTCCCCTGACCTTTATTTAGTGCATATAATTTATTAAAATTATTAATTATTTTCTTATTAACGATTACGTTACATTGCAATGTTTATTTTTTCAGACTGAATTGACCTGCCAGAGGATACAGGAAGTAGAAACGCAGGCCTCCTCAAATTTAGAATTACGTAACAGCAAGATCGAAGAACTGACGCGCGCGAACGAAGAACTCAGGCATCAGATATCGACGCAGCAAAAATCGATCGATCAACACAAACAGCAGGTCAATAAGTGCATCGAAGTCGTTAAGAAACTGCTCAAAGAGAAAAGCTCGATAGAGAAGAAAGAAGCTAGGCAAAAGTGTATGCAGAATAGGTTAAGGTTAGGACAATTCGTGACGCAAAGAGTAGGCGCCACCTTCCAAGAGAACTGGACTGACGGACACGCCTTCCAAGAACTGGCGAGGTAAGGTTTCTAATTGTTAATGCAATCTAAACATCAATTTGTTAGGTTGAGAACCATATTCCATGAATTGAACAACATGGATTTTAAGGGAGTAGTTCCCAAAGTGAGCAATTTCTTCTCTAGACATCTCATTTGAATCAGCTTAATTCAAACAGCTAATTTAATAGCAAAATAATCCCTAGTGTTTGCATTCATTTTATTTATTGTTTGGTCCACTTCTGGACTAGCCATCCCATATTTTTTGCTACATTTTGTCTCTCTTATCCACATCAGCCAGGCAATTCCCTATATCCGTCCATCGCACCTCCTGGATCTCCTTTCCATATGGGATAGCCCCCTGGATCTTCTCTCCAGGTAGGGTCGCCATTTGAGGGCTGATACATTTTTTATCTTTATCTCTTTCAATTCCGCTGTTGCTTCAGTAACTTTTTTTGTTTTTATTATGTTTCGCAATTTAGTTGTTTGTTTTGTGATCTATAAGTCACATGTTCAACCTTTGGCACTTCGTTTTTTCTAATATGCTTTTAGATTGTTCCATAAAAGCCCACATTTAAGCCCTTATGTCAGAACTGGTAAAATACTGATAGAATACAGCGAAATCGATATATTTTTATTTTTGTTTTACTCTTAAGTTTTTGAAGGCAGTCTCTACTGTAATTTCTGTTTTTTATTCTAGATAAACATTGTTCAGTTCTTCGAGTTGTAATTTTAATTTTTAAATTCCTTCAGGAATCCACCTTTGTTTTGGTTGTTTTAAAACTGATTTCATATTTCTCTGTCCATTAAGAATATCTGCAATTGTTCGGAAGTTTCAGTAACAAGAATTATATCCTCAGCTAATCTGAGATTACTGAACGTTTTTCTGTTTAGTAGGATCCTTGTTATTAATGCAACGTAATTTTTTGACAGCATTATTTGGCGAGAGGTTCTTTTTTTTCTTATACATTCTTTTGTATAAATTGTTTTTTTTTTTTTTGTTTTAATATAGATATATAATAGATACAGCATTATTATATAGGTTGAGCTTTACAGTACTTTATACCAATGTTCTTTTTTGGCACTTTTTAGGGACTTATTAACTTTTCATTGATTATCATTCTCATTGACACTAGATAGCCGGTTGTGATATAATCTCTAAACCCACCTTGATTGGTTGCTATTCTTACACTTTTTCACTGGCAATCTGTAATAAGTTCACTGAGGGTTGTATACAGTTGGGATAGAAGGTTTCAAGGTTCGTTTGATTCCCCTTTTAACACGCTTTTATTAGCTTCACGTGTAGCTAACTATATAATCAAATCTTAGAAATAAATGTTAACGTACGTTTAATTGTCGTATCGCACTGAAACTATATATGTATATAGTTTGAATGACAATACAATAATTTGGTATTATGGAGTTTATCTGATACATGAAAAAAGGCAGTTTACCTTCATGTTAGAATGTTGTGTAATAACCGGCGTACCCAACAAAATTTTGTACCTTTTATGTCCATTTTACTCCGAATATTTTTGGGTTCTTTAAACTATAATTTTCACTTAAATAAATAACATCTGCACGGTCCTTCTATAAAATTATTGTTTTAATTCTAGTATAACTGAAATTATTCTTTTTCATTTGTTTCACAGTCTCGTCATTCCCTGGTGCTCTACCGTTGTTCATTTGTTTCGAAGCACATCTTAGTTTTTCTGTTATAAAATCTGGCATTTATTTTGAATAATTTTCTTTCCCTGTTTGAGTTTTCCTTATTTTTGATTGAGTTTTTGTGTGGTACAGGCATGCATAAGATATTTCCGTTTCTCTTACAGTTCGATCCAAGCCTTTTGTCTTTCTTTGGTTTTCTCTTGATAATGTAATAATGTCTCTTTCTAGTACATCTAAGACATTTTTGGATTTCAGTTCCGTAGTAGTTTTGTAACACTTCAAGTTTCCTTTGCTACTTGATTGAATTTCACCGATTTAGCTTCATTAAATAGTTGTTTTTTTTTGTTCTTCTATTTTTAAGATGTTTGCTTCGTTTTTCTCCCGTCGAGTTTTACTCTTAACAACATTTTCTCCAGCTTGCTTCATCACGTTTTTAATTCCATCGTTCACTCTATCTGTGATTTGAATTCTACACCCCCTTATTCAGTTGTTTATCTCTTTCTCATTGATAGACGTAGAGAAAAAGCATTTGGTTCATCTAACTGTGCCAGTTCTGCTTACTAAAAATGGTCCACTTTGACAAGCTTTTGTTTTAAATTTTTGAAATAAAACAGATTAAATGCAATGCTAAATAACAAAGGTATACATGTGATCATTGTGCTATGCTTCCAGCAGTATGGTTATAGTCTAGTATTATAAACCAGCCGTAGTGAAGCTGAAATCTTAGTCCTTGAGAATTCTCTTTTGAGTTCACACCAGTGCACTCAAAGCACACAGTGTGATAAAGATATGAGTTTTATAATAATTTGGCATGCTCTTTTAACCTCGTTTCAATAATGATATTCTTTTTTTAGGCGGCAGGAAGAAATAACGGCGGAAAGGGAAGAAATCGACAGGCAAAAGAAGCTGTTGCTAAAGAAACGGCCGTCGAACAACGAGAGCGGTAGGAAACGTAACAATTCCAACGTTCTTCACAACGGGACCGATTCGGGCTTCCTCAAACCCGACGCCGTGCCCGGTGGTCTCACGTTGCAGGAGTACTACGAGGCCGACGAGATCCTAAAGTTGAGGCAAAACGCCCTCAAAAAAGAGGACGCCGACCTTCAACTCGAAATGGAGAAGCTAGAGAGGGAAAGGAATTTACACATTAGGGAATTAAAAAGGATCCACAACGAGGATCAATCGAGATTCAATAATCATCCTGTACTCAATGATCGATATTTGTTGTTAATGTTGTTGGGTAAAGGTGGTTTCAGCGAGGTCCACAAGGCTTTCGATCTCAAAGAGCAGAGGTACGTTGCGTGCAAGGTGCATCAGCTCAACAAGGACTGGAAGGAGGACAAGAAGGCCAATTACATCAAGTGAGTATTTCTCTGGCGCAGTCGCTAGCTAGGATTAGTTGTAAAATATTTAAGGTGTAAAATTTCACCTAAAATCATGTAATTAGTAAAGTTGTCTTCTAAATGTAATTTGTGGCATGTTCTTGATTATTTTTCATGGGAATAACATCACAATTGAATTAAAAAAGCTGTATATTGAAAGAAAATACCAAACGTTTCAATGTCGATTCTGACTTGGGTGTAATTTAACGAGAGTTCCTATGTTCACCTTGCGTTCTCGAAATATTTTTTGTAGTGCAGTTTTATTTTATTCTTTTTTTCGTTTCTGACCTATGAGCAATACCAATTGTTAAAATAAAAGTTGTACTTTGTCCCATAATATTTAAAATAATGAATTCTCCAAGTGTATCTAACCAACATTGTGACAAACGAATTAAACACAGAATAACAACTGACAGTGTTAAGAAAGAATATTTTGTAATGAACAGGAAACAATCGTGAATCGCATTTTGACTGGAACAGATGGACAGGATTAGAGAACTTTATTTTTGAGATGAAAAACTGTTAATAATTTCAAAACTACTATTTTACATTTTCCTTTAGCTTGTCTTGAAATATTCCGTAAGATACCTTCATGTTTAAATACCGTAGTTAGTAAATATTTTTTATTTTTTTACTTTTCACTTAATATCTGCCTGCATTGAGAAATGTAAAAACTGGAAATTGAATAATTAGTGATAATTATCACCCAAGTGACGGCGATAAAAAATTAAACAATGTGTAGGGGGGAGGGGAGAAGAAGAGAAGCTGTTAGTTACTAGATTTTACAGGGGATAGTGGGGATTCAGATAATAATTAAAAAAAATATATTTAATCGAAAGTTTTTCTAAATTTGACCAAGATTGAGCGTACAAACATCCAAACGGAATGCCTATCAGACAATTTGTTACGTGATACAGTTCAGATTCTTCTCTAGATGAGTCTGTTGATTGATTTATAACAGCAAAATATTTGACAAAATAACTTAAACGAGGTCGTAATAGTCGCCAAAACTAAATACGCAGTTAACGACCAAATGAGGTGATCACGCCTAAAATGATGAAGAAAATACATAAAATGGTACTAAATGATCCTTCACTGAAAGTGCACGAGTTAGCAAACATAGTACGCATTTCAAAATATATTGTAAATCAAATATGCACCGAAAGCTTTGTGCGACATGGGTGCCGCAATTACTCACAAACTGCGCCGTGCAGATGTTTCAAACAAATGTTTGACGAAGTTTCACAAAAGCTTTCTGCAAGGACCATGAGTCCATCACTTAACATCTGAAGCAAAGGAACAGTTAGAACAATGGTATGACAAGAGAGAAAACAGTTTAATTTTAAGGCAAGAACGTGGCATCCGTTTTTGGTATTCGCATTGGATAATTTTTATTATTTTCACAAAGGAAAACCAAATTTCGACGAGTATTCCGCGCACTCGGAGCATAGTCTTGTGTCAGCTCGACAATTCATCATTGTTTTCGCACGCACGATTTTCATCAGATTTAGTTTCCTCGAATTGTTAAAAAAAATGTCACGCAGTTAAAAAAATTGTCAACGATTAAGAGTTCTAGCCTGCTATTGGGTGCATTCAGGGAAATGTAGCATTAACGCATTGAAGCGTTGCAGCGCTTTGTAAATGTTTGTTCCTAGTTATTTTCACTTTTTGTTTCTCTTTTGATAGCATTTTTGCATAGTTCAACACAGACTTTAACGTTTGTTTTAGTTATAAAGCGGTAAAGCTAAGAGATTCATATGCTTTAACGCTTTATTAAAGCGCTGCAGTGCAGCGAGTGTAGCAGACACTATTTCGTACTCCCAGTGATACCCATTTTGTGGAGCTCACAGATTGTCTTATAATCCGAAATCCCAAATTTTTCGGGTTATATATAATATGTGGCTCATATATATTTATTACTGAAGGTGCTACTGTTTTTACTATATCAATGTTATTTATTTTTTTTATTGACTTTTAAATTTAATCAAAAATTGTTTATTTCTATTTTTTCCAGACATGCTTTGAGGGAGTATAACATCCACAAGGCGTTGGATCATCCTAGGGTTGTTAAATTATATGACGTTTTCGAAATTGACGCCAATTCCTTTTGTACTGTATTAGAATACTGTGATGGACACGATCTAGATTTTTACCTGAAGCAGGTGAGTAAAGTAAGGATCGATATTTTTTTTATATTCTTGTTTGCTTTTATTTCATTTTAACATATCACACACAATGCATTTCGAAATTCATTACTGAAGTAATTAACATTAAAATTAACATCATTTTGTGAATGTTTCAACAGTAATGTGATTGTCTTCAGCACTAGACTGAGTCAGAGTAATTAATGACTCAATAAATAGGTTATGGTTGTGTGAAACAATTGTTAAAAGATTAATATAAACAAAGTGAATATAACTGAAGTGTTCTATTTTAATTTTTTTTTTTTTATATAATAGCAATACTAAGTTGCTTTGAATATGTATTGTCATGCAAAAACATAATCCATTACTGCCCATGAATGTAAGCTAGACATGCTTGGGACCCTGGAAATTTGATAAAAATCGGAAACCTTTTAGGATCACTCTCGTGTCTGGTCGTCTGCGCAGCCTAATTTCACCGAATCCACTGGGCAAAAAAGTTGAAATTTAATACAATAAAGAATTGGTATTTTTTTGGGGAGATAAAATAAAACAATTTTAATTTATAACAAATGCAAATATGTCATAACTTCAAAATGCTTAGTTAAAAACAAAATATACACAATTCGAACATTTCCTCAGTTTATCAGAAACTAAGCCTAAAATTTAAAAAGGGGAATGCACTTATCTCATGAACCTGCTGCATTGGACAATTGCTGATGAGAGGCTTCCCTCATTCTTTGCCATTTGTAACTTATCCAAATCAATCCGGCAGTTCGCTTTATCCCTCTATCGCACGCCAGGGATCCCCTGGATCTCCTAACCAAATAGAGTTTCCATTTCATATATAATGTAACATTCAATTTTTTTAAGAATAACTTAGCTGGGTTTTTTTAAGAACAACTTGTGGCAGGGTTTCGATCTCCAAAGTATTGGTAGGCTTACACCATTCATCCATTGTCATTATGTCTACCACAGCTCTCATCTCATATTTTTTTAACAGTAATAAGGTACCACTCCACTATATGACCTAAGTGTATTGAATACCTTAACATTCTTCTTCTTTAAGGGTTTCTCTTTGAACAGTGGCTATAGGTAAATACCCTTGATACCATATACCAGTATTGAAATTTTAAACTTATTTATTTCACCATTAGTCAATGACTTTTAAAGTCCAAGTAAAAAATTAAAGAAAAAATTGTCTCTTGAAATGAAATAAACCACTGTTCTTAGCCTACCACGAAATAGTTGGTGATTAATTATATTAGCCACGTATTATGACTCTCACAAGCTGATGATTAAGGAAAAAAAGGTAGGTTATGTCCAATCTATATACAGGACAGGGCAGCATTATACCTCCGGTATATTTGAACGTAACACTTTATAAGGTCTATGGGATAAGCTCAATAATTTTCCTAACGCCATCTTAACCGCCCTTAATCATGTTTTTATAACATGACCCCAATGACACATATTAAGTCGAAACCTCAAAGTGATGCGGAACCCTTTCTATTAATTCTTATGGGTTACAGACTTACCTGTGTCTATTCTATGTAATGTAAAATGAAACACAACCTGCTGACAACCACACGAAAACAAAAACCTTGGTAAGTAGAAATATACAAGACGGTGCCATATAACATAAAGAAGGGACTATTAAAGGACTTTAAGATTACAAACAAAATATCATACAGAAACAATGCATTATACCAAATTAACATCGATAAAAATAAGAACTTTAATAAAAATATACTTGGACGGAAGACAAGGTAAAATGGGTGGTAAAACAATTTACCTCTGCTCTTTTCTCTGATTCATGTAGTCCAACCTCTATCCATTCTTTAGATCTAGTGTAGAACCAACGGGACCCTGTAGGGTGGTCAGTTTGTTAATGATGAATAAATCACGGCAAACTGTTTTATAAACTAGGTGGTATTCTTACTGGTCTATTCTATGCACACCCGTTGGTACTATATGGACTATTAAAACTTTGCTAGTGATTTAAGATAAATAATTGCTCTTTTTCCTCTGGTGTAGGGGAGTCGTAACAAACTCCTTCTCTTTTGCGTACAAACAATTGATGATGGTGTCTAGTGGCTCGAAACAAGCTGTCCCTTCACTGTTTGCAATTTGGATATCGTTGGACATATTCAGGGCTCTGATTGGTATGTTTCTTTCGTCCGTTTTTAACTATCGCCAGTCCAACCAAGTAGTTATGAGCTAACTGTATGGGCTCCACCATTTCAATGCAGCTCCCAGGCAGTGGTGGATCCAGTCCCCCCCCCCCCCTGAGGCTTGGTAAAAATAAAAAACCATAGTACTAATAGTACACACTAGAATATAGAATAAGAAACTGAAAGCGTTACGATCCTAAACAGGAAACAGGAAAGCAATAACTTGTTAAACTGAAGAAGTATAGGTCCGAGTTATAACGTCGTATTATCACAATTTTCATTTTGCTCCCTCCCACTCAAGACAATTCTAGATCTGCCCTCATGCATCCAGGTGGGTGACATATAACTGAATTTGCTGCCATTTTAGTATTACGCGTTTCTGGATATTGAGATTTGACACTTGTGTAGGCAATATATGTCTATTAATAGTTGTTCATTAGATGACAGTAAATCACCTGTGACAACAACTTTACACTCATGAAAGCAAGCCTTGGGTTTTAATCATAATATATACCCAGTATCAATACAATTTGGTCATTTATTGGAAAAATTCGGACAAATTAGAAGATCTTAAAAATATGACAAGGTGTACTTGTGCTACTATGGTACATACACCAGTAAACATCAATAGAAATCATGAAAATGGAGCAGAAAATCTCAAAACATTTCTTCATGTGAAGGTGATGGGTGTGTTTTTGCATGATCTGTCAAAAAAATTATACTGCAATTGTCAAGTTTAATTTGAATGCTTGATAAATGTGCATAGTAGCACCATATAAGAATTTAAGAATTTGTGAAAAAATTAATAAGTGAATTTATAATTACGATAAAAAGCTTTATAGAATTTCTCAAACCGATTTTACATCTTGCTTTCGTTAAAAATCCACCATTTCATTCTTCATCGCTTTTCACTATTAAAACTAAAATGTCATGTTTATTCATTTATTAATAAATACATGTTCATGATGACAAAACCTGATCTGGAAACAACCATGACAGTCAGAATTGTTTCAAGACGGGACTGAAGCCATTTTTTTTTCATTTTGCATCAACTTTTTGTATCTAAAGAGTATGATATCTACAAAAAATGTTTTTCTTTGTCTTTCAGCACAAGACTATACCCGAACGGGAAGCTCGATCGATAATAATGCAAGTAGTATCGGCCTTAAAGTACCTGAACGAAATCAAGCCGCCTGTCATCCATTACGATTTGAAACCGGGCAACATCCTGTTGACCGAGGGCAACGTTTGCGGCGAAATTAAGATCACGGACTTCGGCCTCAGCAAAGTGATGGACGAGGAGAACTACAATCCGGATCACGGGATGGATCTGACGTCGCAGGGGGCCGGCACTTACTGGTAAGTTAATTGTCAATGGCGTTTTATGTAGTCCCTTGATTTCCAGAGTGTTTGGCTCTTTTCTTGAAGATGACGAAGTGCGTTTTTGTTACTTTTTAATTATAATATTTTCGTGTTACGTTTTAAATGCTTATGAAAGCTGGTTGCACTACTTCCGCTACTTAGTCAATGGAGTTTATGTTCTCGTGTGTTGTGGATGATTTTAGGACAACAAAGAACAAAAAAAAAACACGCTAAACTATATAAAATATTATTATTGACATTTGAGAGCTATAACTAAGCAATTAACAAGAGTCAGGATGAAAAATTGGTGTAGTTCATCCAAGGATCGTCTACGAATTTCTCAGAGCCATAAAAAGTGCACTTATATTGTCCATGTATCTCAAAACACTAAAACTTAATGTTATATATGGACCACCAGTATAAAAGACAAACAAGTATTCATTCATTAGTTATATAGCTGAAAAGCTGCTCAACCATAATGACAACAAATGAATGTGCTATCATGGAAAACTGAGACGCTGAACGTATTCCTGGAGAGATGTGTAAAATGTTCTGTCTGTTTTATAAGCAAGGAGATCTAGACGAATTTCAGAGGCACAAATAAACTTCATGCAACAACGCCACACAATATCTGGTTATGTACACATTTATCAATCCATATCACACATTTACTGATGTTCTAAAGCTTCTTAATACATGAACACCTTTAATAATAAAGAAGATGTCGTTGGACTGATCCCTATGATAAGGAATTATGGCATAAAAAAGGTCCAACAAATTGAGGACCTCCTTTATAGAAGACGCTTTTATTCTAAAGACCTTATTCTTTCAAAAAAATCTCCTGAAAATAAGGACTTACAGATAAATGGTGGGTAAAATATAACGTGTGATGACCAAAGGCTAACGTTAATCAAGCGTTTACATTTTTAGGTCTATGTAAACCAAATCATGATCAAATTTGTCAGTACTACCTATAGAAAATTACAAGAAAGTTGCCTTGGTGGGTTTATTATAGCATGGAGGTATGAATATGCCAAAGGATTACTATATTTTAGGCCAGGTAGCATTAAAAATCCTGTTAGGAACGGTGTTGAAACGATTTCTTGAAAGCCAGATCTTTACAATGACATGGCAGTTGATGAATACTCATAATATTTCTTGGTGTTAAATGTTACAGAATATCTTCTGAGTGTCTATATACATTATAAATGATGCACGCGTTATAAAAAAATCGTAGTAATTAAAGTACAAATCCAAAATGAAGAATCTTTATACCAATGGAAAGGGGAAGTTTTAAAGTTTCGGCTAGTAATGATGGTTCCAGAAGCGGCCGGTAGAGTTCGCAGGGTTCATTTCCCCTGACTCTACACTTATAGCCACCGCGATCTCACCCCATGTGACTACTTGTTATGGAGTTTTGTGAAGGAGGCTATATACGTCCGACCTCTAACAAGAACCCTGGATGATCTGCGGAACCTTATTACAGCTGCCGTGCATTCAGTATCAGTAGATACACTTGCTCGTGTGTGGGACGAGTTCGGCTACCGCATGTTTCCCGTGCAAGAGCTGGTGGACACACTGAACATTTATAACGTATTGCAAAAAACTTTGAGACTTTCACTGTCCATTGGTATAAAGATTATTCATTTTGGACTTATTAGCACAATTTTTCTATTTGTAATTGTTTCTGCATATTATGTTTCTGTGCTTAATGTTGTTGTGCTCCTGCCTAGGAGAAAACTGATTGTTTCAAATAATAGCTAAATGATTGACGATGTAAAGAGTATCTGATCTACAACTCTATGTTTAGGATATTTTATAATTTTTATTACAACATTTATAATTTTGTGATTCCATTTCCTTCAGAAACATGTTTACTTTTTTTTTAATTTTCATTGCTGGTATTTCTAAAGAATATCTTTAACTTACAAATGTTTTTACGTTGTTTATGTCATCCTGACTTTTGATGTTACCTAAGTCTAGGAGTTTTTCCATGACTTTCCTCTTGTTTTAATTTTAGTACATTTTTTATGCTCTATGAATAATTTTTAATATCCATATCATTTCCCTCAAGTTATTTTTTAACTACCCTCTCTTCATTCTCACTGGATTTTAAATTATTGTTTATTTTGTGTCTATACTAGTGAATAACTAGCAGCTCATTTGTTATTTTGTTTTTCCCAACATTATATTCACCTCATTATTGTTTACACAAGCATCTTCTTTATTACTGATGTCATTAACCGAAATTTTCATTATCGTGTCTGTTCATTGGTATTCCTTACTTCCTTTCGTTGAAATTAAGAATGGAGACAAAGTACAGTAGGGGCAAATTTCAAAATTGCGGGATCACTGGTTGTCCATTAAAGAGATTATCGCTGTATTCAAATCACCACAACAGATAAGAACACACTGTATACGTCGTAGCTAGGGGCTGGCCAGACGAGCAACTGCCAAGGGGCCATATTTTGCTGACCCACATCATACGGACCATTGGGGTTCAGGTATAGAAAAGGTCTAGGGGGGCGCAAAATTCAAATCTTGTCTGAGACTCCTGCTACTACACTTTACACAATCCACCTATTTGTACACAGGTGGACTGGTTAATCATATTCTAGAGATTTTTTTCTCTCCAAATATATGTGAGGAAGACTATAAAGGACAACCATAAATTCGATCAATTTTTCGAAATTGTCGTATTGTACTTTGTCTACATTACAGATTTGATTTCAAATACTTATGTCTTACTGAAACAAATTGAGGAGGGGAAATCATAGTCAATAGACAAAATACTCAAGTATTTTCACAACAATAATTTCGAAATTAGTGATATTTTCATGTTCTTAAAGAAAGAACCCCCTTTTATTCTGAATCATTTGGATTAGCTTAGCAATTTACAATTTTTTCAAGTGAATTTTTACTTGCTAATTATGGAATCAAGCTTACGGTAAATAATGGATGTGTTTCAGTTAAATGAATTGTAATTTTGACAAGTATTGTTTTTGTTTCAGGTATCTACCGCCGGAGTGTTTCGTCGTAGGTAAAAACCCTCCTAAGATATCGTCGAAGGTGGACGTGTGGAGCGTCGGTGTGATATTTTATCAATGTCTGTACGGCAAAAAGCCGTTCGGCCATAACCAGTCGCAAGCGACTATTTTAGAAGAAAATACAATTTTAAAAGCGACCGAAGTCCAGTTCGCCAACAAACCCGCTGTCACCAATGAAGCAAAGGTAAGAATGTTTAGATTATTATATTTTTAATTGTATATCATGAGAGTGACTTTAGATTTGTAACAATTTGTGCCGAAGCTTATATTAATCCAATTTGTATTAGGACCAGTTTTTTGTAGTGTCCCCTTTGTCTACTCTTCATTTAGTCATGATTTTATCAATGATCATAGCGTGATATAGTCATTAACATCAACAATACTAATGGATAATAAGATATCACAATCTGCAGTCGAGACATGATACATTTCTTGAGGATTGTACTTAATCGGAATTTTTATCAGAATTATTTTAGTTGCGATTCGTTAGATTTTTGTACGATTTGTTAAAATTGGGTAATCGTTTTTTTTAATTAAATAGCATGGAATTAGATTTTATGCAGTATTATGTAGAACCTCTTTCATAATTTAATCTGAAGGTTATATTAAAAGATTACTTAGATCAAAAGATGTATTGCAGGTTAATCAAATTTTTGCATATAAAGTATTTTTTTTTTGTTAGAAACTCATAAATTTATTGTAATACAAGAGAACTAGAAATGTGTGATAATTTAGCTGATTTCTTGAAGCAGGTATGTTTAAGAGATTATTGCACGGTTTTTCCATTAAGAAGTTTGCCCCATTAGCAATTTCTTCCTTCATAATCGGCAACCAGGAACGATTGAAGTCCACGGAGGTAGTAGCGATAGAATCGTTTTCATTAAAATAAACTCCTTTAGTTTTCGTCTTGTGTTCTTTGTGTAATATAACTTAATTTTGAAATTGTATTTTGTCACCAAGGTCCCAAGCAGGTTCACAAATTTTGTAATTTTCAAACTGTTGTTTTTTTATGTAATTTTTGTATTCGTTTATTCGAAGATTTAGAGGTCTAGAGGTTTACTCAATATAGAATTGATTACAGTCACAAGGGATTTTATAAATGCATTTTTTTGTATTTTGAGTTGTGTTTTTTTGGTTTTGTTTTTGAATTAATTGATTTTAGTGTACTTCTTGTTTTAAATGATGTTTTAATATTATATGTTTCCCACTATTTTCCGTCTTTTTGAGAGACCCTGTATGTATGGTATAGGTATTGTAGTGATGTTATTATCTTGGGAGTCCGAGTTGCTTGGTGAAGTTTGGTGTTGGTTGTTAGCGATCGTTTGGTATTCGATTTTGTTTAACTCTTTATTAATTTATTTTTCTGGACAGAAAGTACATTTTTTTATAAACGTTTTTTCTTCATTGAATTTATTTATGTTAGAACAGTTGGTTTTTGCTCTGTCATATCGAGATTTGATGATACCTCTTTTTACTGAATTGGATGATTAGAGTTAAAGTTGAGATACCTGTTTGTGTGAGTTGGTTTTCTGTAAACTTCTATTTCAAATGTCGATTCTGTTTTAGTTATTAAAATGTGTAAGAAAGATAATTTGTTATTCTGTTCAAGTTCTAGTGTAAACTGAATAGTTTGTTCTTTGTTGTTTATGTCGTTAAGTAAATCATGTAAGTCTTCTAATTTGTTTTGAGAAAATTGTTTGTTCTTCAAATTTTTCCATAAAAATGTTGCTTAAAGCAGGAGACAGACAGGAAACCATTGCCATGCCAAAATCTTGTTGGTAGAAATCATCATTAACTTGAAAATATGTTGTCTTTGTACAAAATGTTAGTAGGTCCATTATTGTATCAATGGACAATTGTGTATGTTGATTTAATAAATAATCATGTTATAATCGTTCTTTTACTATGGGACGAGTTTTAATGACAGGTATTTTTGTATTGTATATTTGATAATTTTTCTAAGAAATATGTGCTATTTTTAAGGTGAGAGTTAGATTTACCAGTAAGTGGTGAAATAATTTTTAAAAGAAACTTAGAGTTCACTACATGGCGAATTTATAGAGCTGGCAATTGGTCTTAATGGAATGTTGGGTTTATAAATTTTAGGTAACCCATAAAAATGTGGTGATTTGGAATAGTGTGGAGTGAGTTTTTTACGTTCTTGTTCTGTAAATTAATTTTGTATATTGTCCCCTTTTCATAGTTTCTTTGCCATTGACAACGGAGTCTGACCTAAAGTCCGAAAAGTTTAGAAATATACAGACATTTCGGGACTTGTGGTGTTATGGTCATCTTCCTGATTGTTTTTCTGTTGGGGACTGATTTCTCATCATTCAGTTCTTCCTTTTCTACCTATACAAAAATATTTTTGACTAGGTCTGCCTCAGGATGTTTGTGCTTCTGGTGTATCTTTCAGTATTTTACTATCAGGCTTTCCTGAAAGTTGTACTTTCCAGTTTTCTTCCTGTACTTGCTTTATTAGAGCGTGTTTTCTAAATGTATGTCATCTTAAAATTGTTTTATTAGTTTAGCTTTTAGTGTGGTTCGTTATATTTTTTTCCTTCAGGCTGAGTGAGCTATCCTTGGTCTGTGCTCTGTATTCTGTAGATTCTATAATTAGTGTTTTTGTTTTTAATTCATAAACTTAAATATACTAGCCCAAAATTTCGGGTGAAAGTGTTTATTTATCATCAAATTATTTTAAATATTTTCATTAAATCTATTTTTAATTCCAGTTGTTAATTGATGCATACTCTTGAATTAAATCTCTCAGCCCTAATTAATGATTTGTGGTAATTCATTAGTACTGTATAATGCTAGCTGATACTAGTTGTTACTTTCCAACTGTCAATTTTCTTGAGAATACCCAGTATGTGTTTTATTGTACTAGTCTAATCTGAAAACTTTTTGTTGCAGAGCTTTATTCGAAGCTGCCTAGCGTACAGGAAGGAGGACCGCATCGACGTTTTGTCATTAGCGAGACACGAATACCTACAGCCTCCGATGCCTAAACATTCGCGTCTACAATCGAACCAACAGCAACAGCAGCAGCAACAACAGCAGCAGCAGCAACAACAACAATCCGGATCGTTTTCGACGGGTATTTTCGGTGCGATGAACGCTTCTTCGTCCTCTTAGTGTATCAGTGCCGCGTTCTATCAGAACACAAAGACAACAGGTACGTCAAGTACCTCATCGAAACGTTGTTGATTAGAACGGGGCGCATAGATTCATTCGAGAAAGGATTGCAACTCTTTTTTTTTTGTTTTTATTTTTTTAGACTGATGTTATATATATAAAAAACAAAGTGATCATAGACTATTTAAAATATTGTGTGCAACGTTACTGGACACATTCGATGCGGACTAGAGTTGTATAAAATCTCTTTTTCTCTTGCTTGAAAAACAAACAAAAAAAAATCATCAAAAACATATGAAACGCTTCCTATTTTTGTCGGTTTGTCGAGAGGTGTAGCGCAGTAGGTGGGGATTCTCGCGTCGCCTACACGTCGTAACTGAAATTCATTTGTTTGTTGTTATTTTACGTAAATATATATTATAGAACAGAGTAGATTTAAGTTGGTCGTTTTTCTTTTATTTTCCGTTTTATAAATGATCCTACCAACTGCGCCACTTTTTTTGCTCTCGAAAACCTAAACAAAAAACGCTGATGTCCAATCAGGGCCTTGAAACGCTGGAAGAGGACCACTGAATAATAAAAGAAATTTTAAGTCTCGTTGTTTTAAACGTGGACGATTCCATCCAGGAAAGGTTCGAAGGAAACAGATTTTTGCAGTACTGTTTGGTTTTCGCAAACTCGAAATTTGTCATTCAAATGTTAAATAAACTAGTGCCGTAAGCTGCAGGTGTATAAAATAATTTCAAAAATTATAGAACGTGAAACGAAATAATTTTAATGTTTGAAATTTTTGCTAGGAGATGCTTTAATTGTGGCCTTTTGAGAATTCGAAAGTAACTACTAAAAACTGATGTGCCTGTTTGGAAAATTAAGCAATGCTCACGTTTCTTTACATTATTCAGAAAAATACTAAAATAGTTATGGCATTTTTTTACAAAACATATTTTGAAATAGTATTTAATAGTAATCGTGTATGTAGGCTTACATACGACTTTATTAATTATTGGACATGTTTTTTTTCTGTTCTTTGTTAGTAGTTTTTGGGGTGTAAATAAGTAATATTTAAATGTACTACTTAAACGATATGCAGTACTTGATAAAATTATTTAAGTAGACGTTTTTTCAATGTGTATATATAGACATGGCATGTATATATTGTAACCATAGACGTTTTCATATCAAATCTAAATAAAAATCACAATATTCATTTGACTTAAATCTCATCTTAATCCTGTAAAGCAGTTAATTTATAAAATGAATAAACTTGATATCGAAGTGATAATTAATGAAGTCTTTCTTAACATTAACAGTGAAAGAAAAACCAAACCTTTACTAAAAGCAAACTTTATTTGTTTTCCACGCCAGACTTATGTCAGTACGAAATTTTGGAAGCCTTATATTCAACTAGAACCCATTTTTAAAATTTCATTAAGAAAATTTTAATATATTGCTTACACATCTAAAAGTTGTGATGTAACTGAATTAAAATCTGGATTCTTGAAGACTCCATCTTGGCAAAATGGCAGCGGATACCTCATTTGACCCAATGTGGCGCCATCTGGCGGTTTGAACTTATCAATGCTTTGAATAATTTTTCTACTGTTTTTACGTAATCCACTGATTATTCATTAAACTAAAAAAATACTCCAAATAAATTTTGGAATCTTAAATTGTCTACATTTACATGGAATATTGATTAAATTATTTGAATGGTGAGCACTTGAATTATTGAATTTGTTTACTATTTACATTTTGTATTCATATAACATACAATTCAAGTATATTTTATTTAACAAGCATCTATTTAAACATTTTTTTGAACTTAGTCTAGTTCAGTGAGTACTACAATAATTATAATGAATTTCTTCAACAGGTTTTTTGTTTTTAAGTTATATATTTTTTTGCTTTGTACGTTTGAGAGTTTTTGGGTTAGACTGTAGTACAGTTTTCAATGTTTTAAAAACATCTTATTTCACAGGCTACAAAGGTAATTAATTGATTGATATTTTCATACATTATAGAAATTTTCTGAGGCTTTTGTCACAGTTTTTGTTTTTTTTTTGTTATGGAAGACTTGATTTTTTAATATAACTACAAGAACTTTTTGGGCCTTCAATTTTTCACACAGTTCAGTTAAATAGGCCTTTCAAATTTTAGAGAAATTGTGGGAATTTCTGATATTGCTATAAAGTATTAAACAATGAATGGAAGATTTGTTTGCACCCCTGAGAAAGTGTCAAAAAAATAATAGTGCTTTTCAAGATTATTCACGAGTGGTAAGCACTACAAAAAGTTCTAAATAATAATTGTTAAGCAAAAAATTTTACATAAAATGATCCTTTGATTTATTAGATATTAGAACTAACCAAATTGGCAATGTTTAAACAAATGATGTATGTCAAAAAAATCGCAGTGAGCTGAAAAGTTAATGTATTTTCAGTTTTTTACATTTACCAAGAAACTTAAACCGGGTTATTATATTTGATGGACCCATTTTTAAAGATGAGTATTTATTAAAGTACAAATGCATAATGAACAATCTTTATACCACTGGAAAGTGGAAGTTTCAAAGTTTTTTTGCATTACATTATAAATGTTCAATTTGTCCATCGTCTGCTGCACGGCGCAAACATCTATGCGGTAGCCATTCTCGTCCCTCACACGGCAGCTGTGATACGGTTCCGCAGATTGGTAGAGGTAGGACCTAAACAGCTTCCTCAACATAAGATGTACTCACATGGACTGAGATGAGGAGATCTCAGTGGCCAGAAGTGTAGAGCCAGGTCTTAATTTAACCTGCGACCTGTTGCGCGAATTCTATCGGCCGCATTTGGAATCATCATTGTCCGCTGAAACCTTGAAATTTCCTCTTTCCATTTGTATAAAGACTGCTCATATTGGATTTGTACTTTAATTACTACGAATTTTTTAATATGGGTACATCATTTAAAATAACCCTGTACTTTCTATTTAACAAAAGTTGATTTGTTTTAAATTTTCAGTTTAATTGCCTTTATATTGTGTATTTTTTAAATTATACCATTGTGTTATCATTTTATATATCAAATTTTGAATTTTTTCTTTTGCTTATGACTCAATAATTAAGGAACTACTTCAAAATAAGTTAAATAATAAATTTGATTTGACTAGCAATTATGTCTTTCTAAAACAGACTTAGGCATTTCACTGATAGAAAATTTTGTCTGAGAGGGGGTTGATTACCCTATCATTCTTTTTAAATGGATGGATAAATTAGTTTAGTTTAGTGCCCAACAGAAATGAATACAATTAGGACTGCAATCGTTATTTTTCTGTTCATGTATTTCCAGTATATAAAAACTGTTTAAAAATATTTTTATGAAAAATTTTTTAAATCTGTTTTTCTTTTGAAAATTGAAAGTAATTGTTGACGTACTTTCTCTATCACTTAATTACTTTTACTTTGTTTCAAACATTAGTATGTTTTTTGGTTACCTTAAGACTGATTTAGATTAAATTCTTACAGATTTTATATTTGATGCAATTTTGTTTTTCGTTCAAATTTGCTCCCTCTCTCTTATTGGGTTAAAAGCAAGATTAGTTGTTTTTGAAGTCTTCATACACATTTTATACCAATTATTATGCTTCCAATATTTGTATCTTACGGGTTTTTAATGATA
This sequence comes from Octodonta nipae, assembly GCA_034190945.1. Classification (NCBI taxonomy): domain Eukaryota; kingdom Metazoa; phylum Arthropoda; class Insecta; order Coleoptera; family Chrysomelidae; genus Octodonta; species Octodonta nipae. Next base: position 92,832,810 of record CM067222.1, read on the forward strand.
ATGATAAATAAATTGAAAGGTGAATACATTTGAAATATAGAAATTTAGCATCAACATGATTTAAAAATTCATAAAAAATCCTAAAATTCTGGCTGAAAAAAGTTTAGTGTTACCTGTTTATGTAAAATTTTATTATGCCACAAGTCGGTAGAAAATGGGTTTTAGTTGAATAGGTACATTGAAAAGGAACAACTTTAACAATTTGGATACATATTATCAAAGTCTCATAGAATAACTGAATGTTTTCTTGAAGTAAAAATGTTTCGTAATGATTAGTTCCAGGAAACAAAATATTGCTCTTGATGTCACCATCTAATTAGATCAAACGTTGATTATAATAAAAAAATATTTAGAAATTATACACTTGAAACACAAATTCAAATTTCGTTTGTGAAACAAAAGCAGTTTAAAAAACACACTCTTATTTAGAAAAAGGGAAACAAACAAATTATTTAGATCATAGAAATGCTCTGATCAGAAAAGTTCCTCAAACTTATGTCTCTCTTGCCGCCAGTCTCCCGAAAACTATCGTCATAATTAAACTACAAGTGAGAGCGGTGTAAGAGGGAGACTTGCGGTAGAGCAGAGACTATAATAAAGATTTTGCAATGTCTGAAGATGCTGCACATGGAATTCAGAAACGCCTTTTCCAGATGGAAGCTGTCCTTAGCATTCCTCACGAAAATCTCCAGCGCTTGTAACAAAGCTTCACTTTTTTGGTACGTGGTTTGGCGAACATCTTAACAGGTAAAGAAAAACAAAAATGTTGTGAGCATTTTTTCTTCGATACAAGAAGAAATCAAATGCTTCTGTGTCACATAATAGAAAGATGTTTGTACTGCAATACAATGCCAAACGAGTCCATAATGTTAACACTCGCAATTTAACGTACGTGTTACTTATTTATACTGTGCTGTTTGTGTAAAAATTAAACAAAAAATTAAATAAAGTGGTAGAGTGTTTCTACCATGGACTTTGTGATAAGAGTAGTTAAAAGTCATGTTCTAGATTTGAAAAAAATGTATCGTTATAATATTGTTTATTGTAATGTATCTATACCATTATTTTATACATTGTTCACAGTTTCCTTCTTTTTTTTTTGGTATATTAATACCGTTTGTACATACAGTGTGTATATTCTACACAAGGCAAGTTTGAAAAAATAATTTATTTCCTCCCCCCCTTTTCAATTTGACTATTGAAAAAAATATAAGTTGTACTAATTTACTTCCGACGTTTCGCTTTCCGTTTTATGAGCAGGAGCGCGTCGTTCCTGCTGGTAAAAGGGAAGGAATCAATAAAATTTCATTTACAAAATTCATGGCTTTTATTTCATTCCCATTTGTTGCTCCAAATTTTGTTTGTTTTAGCAGATTCGAAAAATATAAAAATGTGTTTATTAGTGGATATAATAAATAAGCACTGAGGTTTTTATTTAGGCCGGAAAACATTTATGATGGGTGGTGCGTTCCCGCATTTGTTTAGTGTATTGTGTTCAATTTGATTGAATTACTTCATTGATTTTTAAACTTCTGCACCTTTTCTAAAACATTCCGTTGCGCTAATGCTAATTGTAAGTGTGTTTTTGCGTGTAAAATATAGACAGTATTGTGATTCGTGTTTTGGATCCCAAGCTGTTTGGACGCTTGGGAGTTTCGTGCAATGTACTCCGAACTTTTCGGTGGCTTTGATTCCGTCTGAAGAGACGCCGCTTTTTGTTGTCTTTTGCGTTACGATCCGCGAGTTTTTAGCTCCATTCGTGGCGACCGCTAAACCGCTTTCATTTTGTTTCTTTTGTGTTTACAAAAGCGCATCATTTGTTGTTAAACCCGCATTTTTTTGTATGTTCAATCAATGAACATTACGTCACTATTTTTTGTGTAACGTGTTGTCCAGACGAAGCTCTAAGAAACTGTTCCTGTTCACGGGGCTAGCCTCAGAAGAAAGAAGAACCAAGAAAAGACCAGAGCTTCGACTTAAAGGTTAGTGATAACTTTTATTTGGTGATTCGTTTATGTGACGGCACGTGTTTATTGATTGTTCCGCTAAAGGTCCTTCGTCAATTATATACTTGCATTGAACCAGCATTGAACTAAAACCGCAACATCTATTTCATACATTTTTTTGAATATTATTCTTTCTCTATGGAATGTGCATCGAAGACATTCCATAACAATGGGGCAAAAAATATCAAAAGTAGGTACCAAGAACTGCTTTAATATTTAAATTTTTGTTCAATTGATTATTGACCGACATACCATTGCTACGCTGTTGACTGCAAAGCATGCTGATAATAGCTAAATATTCAGTGTGTTTATTATATTATATTTTTCATGTTTGATTAGTTACCATAGTATCTCAACCCAGCCAACCCACAAGTCAAAAAAAGTTTATATTGGATTAATTTCAAATACTTTTTTTAAGAAATCCTAAAAATTACATCTTAAGACATCACTTTTTTGACTTCTGAAGAATTCAAAAATATGAAATTAGGATGATGTAATTTTTCTGACCTTTTTATGAAGTCTGAAAAAAATCACAAAGAAACCTTTTTTCAGAATTCTTGTTTCATATGAGTAATGTACGTGGTCCTATTTGACATCCACAAAAAAACTGAACAGTCAGTGAAGTGACTCTCTCTTAATTATTTATTTATATCTTGAAAATGCCATTTATGTTCTATTAAAAAATAACATTTTATGGAAGTCAAATCTGACATCTGATACAATTTTTCCTTTGTGTGACTGTCAAAATTTTTAGACACAAAATAAATTCTATAATTGTGAAAATTTGCGAAAATAATTCCACCTAAATCATCAGTGATTACTATTAGTCTCTGTAGTTCTGTATGTATGAAAAACTATATGTGAAAGCGGTGTGAGATGATATGAGACTAGCGTATTATACTCCGATCGCATTACCTGTGTGTCGTGCTGTAAGTTTCACTTTTCTGTGAAAACCCGGCATAAGTGATTCATTTGTAGTTTCATCAAGAGAGTACAGATAGAGTACAAGTTCAGTTGTTACTGGCAGAAGTCTCAGTGGAAGAATAATACTACGGTAGGGTGTTAAAAACGTAAAATATTTAAGGTAAAAAAATGCAGTAATAAAAATTTACAGAATGATCGAAGACAGTTCAAACAAGCAGGCAAAAATCACCAGAAGGGTAGTTGGAGGATAAAAGGCAGCCAGAAGGCGACAATCTTGTAAAAAATATTTCAACATTTACATCACTGAGTGCACTCCTAGCGATTTGTATGCTTTCTACTATTCAAAATTAAGAACAAAACAGATAATTTTGATGTTAAGAGCGTCGGGGCCTCATCCAATTCATCACTTTTCTTCTTTTTGTATTTTACGTCATCAATTGCACTTTTGTCGAGTTGTCAACATAATTTGGAGTTGTTCAGTATAATGTAGGACAACTTCCAAAAGTAAATCAGTAAGATTACAATTCCTTGAAGTTTCCTTGGACTTCCATCGTCTTTAAATGTTTGATCTCACAACGTTTCAATAGCTTTGGATCTACTATCTTCATCATGTGAATGATATAAAATTCAGATTATTCGTGGTATTTATACCATTAACCGGTCATGCTCATTAGGTCGCTTAATCCCCTGTCTCGTCCAGCGTCGCCGTACTTGACGATTGGTTAAGGGTATAAATGCGAGGGATAATCTGAATTTCGCATCATTCACTTGATGACGATAGCAGATCCAAAGCTATTGAAACGTTGTGAGATCAAGCATATCAAGACGATGGAAGATCAAGGAAACTTCGAGGAATGAGTTACATTGTCTAGCTCATAGATATTCTTAGAGAGAGAAAGCACATGGATATTCTTAGAGAGAGAGTTCACAGACATTCTTAGAGAGAGAGCTCACAGATATTCTTAGAGAGACAGAGAGCTCACAGATATTCTTAGAGAGAGAGAGAGAGAGAGCTCACAGATATTCTTAGTGAGAGCGAGAGGTATGTCTATAATATAAACCGAAGCATTATGAAACATTAATTTTGTTTTCAATTAGCATTTGAGGAAGTAGGAATACAATTTATTTTAAAGTTATTCTATGAAAACAATTGATGCCTTCCTAACTTAGTTTTGGCAGTTGACCAATATTTTATTGAAGAATTCCAAATTATACTGAAAAATCTGCAAAAGCACATTTGAAGATGTGAATTACAAAAATGAGAAGCAAATGATTTTTTGTTTTTTGGCGTGTTACATATAATTTAATGTTGAATTATATAATAAGAAAGTTATGTAAATATTGCAAAATTGTCACCTTTTTCCCTACTTGTTTACACTGTCATTCTGCAAATTTTCAGTATTGCACCTTATCACTTTTTTTTTCATCCCAAATATTTACGCGTTTAACCCCTTGCACCAGCTTTACTCTCACACTGTGCCGTGCGGCACTTTTTGTGAACACTTTCACATGTGTCAAGGGTGCTGACATTCTTTGTTCAGAGCCTCAGATAGAGTGTAAGCATTAACACTGGTTCGCTCTTGCCAACTATCAACTCCAGCTCGTTTACATTTTATATTAAACTGTGCCGGCAAGCGACACAAACACACCGATACGTACGCGAGACTGAGTGTCAAAAAAGTGCACCATCTCGCTCGGCATTGTTTAACTCGAACTCCTTTCACATTAAAAAATTTGTTCAAAAATGTTTTGCCTTGAATTTGTGATCTAATTTTTTGTCTTTATTAACTCTATCCAATAACATTAAATTTAAACGAGTCGTGTTCTATAAAATTAATGATTCATTGAATGGTAGGCTTAAGACAACCCATAGAGTATGCGTAAATGTTGTTGCCTATATTTAAGGTATCTAGTCTAAAGTAGCGTTTTCGTAATTTGGAATATAATTGTAAATGTTTTTTGTTTGTTTATAAGGTACAAAATAGGTCTTTAAAAATACTGTACGCGAATGCATATATTTTGGTAATTTATACTGTGCCTGGAAAAACAAATGAGAGTAATAAAACTGGGTTATAATAATCGTCAACTGTCGACTCTTCTATTATGCTATTTGGCACAATTGCGCCATAACACTGTACTGACACACTGAGCCGTGCGTGTGTTGAGGTGTCAGTACTCCAAAATCTGAAGTGTTACCCGTTACTACCTCAAACGGATAAAATTTCGACTACTCTGGCTCACCTCTATACCTTCGCAGACACTTAGACTAAGAGAAACAATATTTAGAACTACAATTTCTTTACGTATATATGTAGAATAATTTATTAAAAGGCAACATGATCTACTTAGCCTATAAACGGAAAACAACAAGATAAATATAATAATAATTTACTCTTACAACATCATTTTTTAAAAGGCGTTCTACCGTAACTCCAAATCGAAGCACCGCAGTCGCTGAGATCAATTCTGGAATCACTCACAAATAAACTTTCCAACGTTTCCATAACTCTCGTTATGACTTGTTAACGTTATCCAGCACCATGGAACAAAGCTCTAAGCAAAATTTCGTGGAAAATTCTTTGAGGAAACCTCTAGTAGGTTTATCATCGGGACTAGCATCGTCGTCATTGAAGTCTTTGCAAAACAGAAGAATCGAGAGAGGGTAGAAATATTTGTCCATGTTTTTCAATAGGATACTTTCTAGAACCATCACTGGTAAGCGGTTAGCTAACCAGAATTCTATGCAACGCAAGAGTACGTTCTGCATTAGGATTAGATTCTCGGAGGTGTATATTTTTTCGATGTAGAATTCCACTATGTAGGAGGCAGCGTCGACGGCTTCTTTCATTTTTTTATCTTCGAAATGTACCTATAAATAAAGATTTATGGTTAGTTACATTGTCAACAGTAACAATGTGTTGGGTAACATTTGAAAGAAACACAAATTTATCAAGAGACAAAAAATAAAATAGAGTTTCAGAGTCTAGATCGAATTCGGGACCTCAACCTGCCTACTCCCCAAGAGTCACTAGGTAACTGAACTAAAGGTGAGTCTGCGCTGCATTTATAGTTATTGTCAGTAGACAAAATGACTGACAAAAGTATTTTTTATTGGACGGATTTTGACATCAAATACAGACTATTATAGTCTTCAACACCATTCAGTGAAAAGCCAAGCTTCGTGTTATAGGCATTAATGCCGGTAGTACCCCAAAGATAACAAAGTACCTAATCGAGGATTTATTTTCGTTTCCGCGAAGTTTCAAAGCTTTCGTAAAAGGCTTCATAGTGTATAAACACTGTCAGATAAAAAAGATCCGACTTCAGCTCTCGCGCATCACCATATATTGAAACAGGGCACTCTATCAACTTCGAGGACAGTAGGACTATTATCTTTCAATTCTCTTACGGCATCCCCTATTCGCGAAGCCATCGAAATAGAGAAAAGACCTCTCTGTCTAAATAGACGCGATGACAGCACTCGCCTTCCCACAGCTTGGACCTCCGTTATTGCCAGATTAAACAAACCAGACACGCCCACCAACACCCAACCAATCACCGCACAGCCCCTTCATCAGTCGACATCCCCTCCTAATCGACCGATAACTATAAATAAAGAAGCAGCGCAGACTCACTTTCAGTTCAGTTACCTAGTGACTCTTGGGGACTAGGCAGGTTGAGGCCCCGAGTTCGATCTAGACTCTGAAACTCTATTTTATTTTTCGTCTCTTGATAATGGCTCCAAAGCAGGAGTCGAAACGTCGAGTATTTTCTTTGCAATAAATTCAGACTTCTCACCCGGAACCTAGCTTAGTTCATAATAATGACCGCGGAAGCCTCTCAGAACATATATATATATATATATATATATACAGGCACATATAAACAAGACACGACATATATATATAATATTGTTTCTTAATGTTTTGGATGACGTGTGTTGATTCGATATTCTGTTGTGATAACTGTCGACCTCAAATGTATTAGATGGGTTTCTTCAGTTTTTAGGTTTCTTAATGTCTCGATCCGCGTAGTTTGATAAGTTTCCCGTAAAGTGGCTTTTATTGCGTTTTTTCTAAGTTTTTTTTTTGTTCTCAACTATATTTTTGTAATCATCGGGATCGATGGTGTTGGTACTTGATAGAATGGGTGTTTGTTTTTACGACTTTAAGTTTCGGCAGAGTCACATCTTTTAACCGCCCATCTTGGCAGCTGTCGTGTTTATGTTGAGTTTGGTTTGCATTTCAACATGAATAGACTCGTAGCCTTCCAAATGGTGCTTTATTTTGAAAATCGCTTCTAGTGACTCGAATACGTTTGCGCACTACGTCCATACGGTATATATCGTCCATAGAGCTATATATATATATATATGCATATTTCGCACCACGTATATATATATATATATACGCATCCACAGAGATGTTGAACGTTCAGTTCGAGCCTGAAGAAATATACATTGTGCTCATTTCGAGGCGAAGGAAAACCCGAATGGTCATCCGCCATCGTGCACGAGTAGAGTCTCCTTTATGGAAAATTTTGCAAAGTGATCGTATACAAAAAGGGTATTTCAACTCGTGCAAGTCGTTTTATGATAAAAGGTCACCTAGTTCAAGGAACATCCTCGAAATGCCCAAAAAATATGCCGTTAGTGGGTCCCGATTTTGAGGAATGTTTAGTGAAATTTGTACAAATTGGTTACTTTGAGTATATTGGATATTCCTTGTAATACATTATCAACAAAACACGATTTAGTATTTCAATAATAGCAAAACATTCAATTTTTTTTTTAATCAATAAGTTTAACTAAATGTAAGTGCATATTTTTAAATAACTGTTTTATTTGTGGTTGTTTGCACAGTAAGTCTATATTCTTGTATAAAGACATAACATATTTTTGTTGTTTGTAAAATCATGATGTAACGAGCTATGGAAGTGTTGACGGGGCATTGATCTGCCACAATGATCTCTTTCAAGTAGAAAACTACACTAGGCGCTAATGACATAGCCTATATTTTATTTTGATATAATGTTTAGTTACGCGATGGAGTGGGGGGCAGTGAAATGTCTATTATTTTTCCTTAAATTTAATGTCTTGGAAATAAAAACTAAAAGAGGCATCCAAATTAAAAACGAGGTTTATCATTTTGCAAAAATTCTATTATCTCATGGCGGACAGACGGGGAAACGTTTTGAAAAATAGCTATTTTTCGGGAATCTAAAGTAATACATTTATAAGGTTGATTCATTTTTAAGTAAAGTAATACGTGATTCGTTATTTTGCGAGAACTAAAATACAGAATGGGGGAAATGGGGGTCACTATTCTTTTACAGAGGATTCAATATCTCCGCAATAGAAAGTAGAATGGTGAGAATCTTGATATAGAAACTCTTCTAAAATAAATAGAAGCCGGTTTTATCATTGCTTAGGATTCACCTGATGACAGATATAGCATCCAAAACTTATTGAAATTACGTTGTGAAGATCAGCATCATGTCAGTAAGAAAATAATGGAAACAAAAAAGGAAGTCCAAGGAAATTCGAGGAAAGATTTACAACTTTTGTTTGACTACCAGCAAATTCATTTTTTTAAACTACAGTCAAAAGCATGAGTTATATTTCCTGATAAACTGGTGTAATATTCTTTACATTATATATCATAAAACTTGTGCATTCCATAAATACTACACACTTACCTCTGTCGTCTTTTTCTTGCTGTCCAATTTTTCTTCGGACTTGTCCAACAACCTCGAAACGCTAGAAACTGGCGGCGAGCTGTCCACCTCCTCTTTCAAAGATTGCACGTACTGCGTCACGGTTTTCTGAATGTCTCCAAAGTCGCACGGGCTCTCGCATCCTCCTTGGTGTTCGACGTCGTCACCCCACTGCCTAATGCTGTCCAAAGACGAACTTGAACTGAGTATTTTCGTCGAAGATTTTCCGCTGCCCGAATATGTCAGATTTTTCTCGTTCAAATCCTCCTGAACAGATTTCATGATTATCTCGACGGTGTTCTCTTTGGTAAACTTTACATTAGACGACTCCAAATGTTCTTTGAAGGCAGCTAGTTGGAAGCCTAGACTGTCGCCGTAGTGGCCTTCTAGGAAAGAGATCTTTGCAGCTGCTTGGTAATTCTGCTCGTCTAAACATTTCCCGACAATGCTGTCAGTGTCGTAGAAACCGGAGTACGTCTCTAAAACGTAATGCAGTGTCCTTTGTCCCAAATTGAATTCGGGCGTATAAAAAATACGTTCGTGAGCCGACCCGCTAGGCGTTTCTAAGTCTAAGTTGTCGTTTTCTAGCTTGAGGACAGCGTGAGGATTTTGTTTTTTGGATAAAAGTAGGCGCTGGTCATTAGAGCTGAAAGTGATTGCCATCGATGGTAGGCCGGGAACTTCGATAGGAAAGTTTTCGGCAGTGCCTTGACCTGAGTTTGGGATTTTGACGATGCGTTTTGTGTTCTTTGACATAAATATTTTTCCATCTAGTCGGCGCCGTTCTTCGTTCAGTGATCGACCCAGCAGCATCTGCGAAACAGTAAAGTAAATGTTATTTAAGTACATTAGTAATTATTGCACTACCTATCTTACTTAATAATTTAAGTCTGCAAAAACATAATTTGTCTATTATAATGTTTTAAATCAAGATTTTCTTTCCTAATTTAGGATAGTTTTGATGAAATACTAATATTCAGAGCCAATTCTAATTTTCCAACACCTTTTTCTACGTAATATACACTGAGATGATGCCATGACGATGCTTTAAAACCGATCGTAACCAGTAAGCTAATGTTTGTAGTATTAAATATTAATATAAACGTTTAAAAACACTGGTAGGAACACTATTCCGCCGAAAAAAGAAGTACCTGTTATTGCTTGTTAACATTTTTTCAAACTGGTTGTTTATATATCATAGGGACTATATATAAGTATATGTTTTTGAATTCTTTGCTGACCGTAGTTTACTACTAAGGTAAATAATTGATTTCACTTAGTCATAAATAAAAAACATTATTGTAAAGATGTAAGAAAGTAACTTTTATATAGGTCATACGTATTTGTAAGTTTGCATTGAATAAAAAAATTAACTGGCGCAGTCAGTATAATATCCCAAGAACTGCAACAGAAAATAGCATGGTATTGGGTTCGGTTTTCCACTTTTTACAGTACGTAAATGTCAAATTGTTATCGTCGATCCAAAAAACCTCAGGATCTGGAAGGTAAGTGACGAGTTAATCCTTCCATCTTCCAGAACTAGAAGACTGGAATAATTATTAAACAAAAGCTACTGAAACTGTTTCATTCCATTGGGACTTTATGACCAATAGACTCTATGACAATATGACATTTGATGTAAAAACACAGTTTTGCACCCTAACACCAAACCTTTATTTTAAACACATTGAGTGTTTAAGATAAAGGTTTGGTGTTAGGGTGCAAAACTGTGTTTTTACATTTGTGACACACCAAAGGTTCCACTGCTTTTCCATTATGACGTTTGATGATTTAAACTGCGATAGTTATGAAGGTACCAAAAAAAACTAAAATTTAATTATTGCTATTTTAATATACGAAATTACTACTATATTAGATTAAGTTAAAATGTACTTCCTGTACATTTTATGATCCTATAGATTTGTCAATTTATCTGTTAGAAAGTATGATGCTATTTAATAAATGTTTATAACCATTTTTTTCTTTATCACTTTTTACACAAAACGTTAGGTAAATTGTTAAATAAGTATAAACAGATATTTGAATTATAGGGTGGATTATAATTACAGTTATACAGAAGAGTTAAAAAACGTTAGAAGCAGTTGCGTATACAGGATGGTTAAAATATAAGGTGGAGTAGAATTATAGTTATACAGGGTGGTGCAAAAATATTGTATATTGTGGAACATACGTAGTTGCGTACACAGGATGGTTGAAATAAGGATGGGGTAGATTTATCTTTATACAGGGTGGATTAAAAAATTGTTATATTAGCATAAGCAGTTAAGATATTTGAGTTATAGGCCGGGGTATAGTTATAGTTATAGAGATGGATTCAAAACATGTAAGAATCAGTCTAATTCAGGGTAGTTGAAATATGAGACTATGAGAAGTTGCATATATGGAATACTTGAAATAAGGGATGAAGTAAAACTATAGGTATACACGGTGATTCAAATAATATTAGAAACTGATCAATAGGGTGGAGAGAATTTATACTTATACAGTGTAGTTTAAAAATATCAGGTTATATTGGGTGACCAATACCTAGTTAATTAGAGTTACACTTATACAGAGTGGTTCAAATAATAAAAATAAAGTTAAAAAATATGTGGAAAAATAGGAAAAGAATACAAACTAGGGAGAACTCACGGAAGTTCATTCATGACGGGCCCCCCTATCGTACTTTTTTTGAATAAAGTATAAATTGTAATATATTAAGGTGGATTCAGAGGTGACTCTATACAGCTAAAGGCAAACGTTCGTAAATGTCAAAGTAAATCTCACATAAATATTTCCAAATTTAAAAGTCAAGCGGTCAGAAAATAGTGATTGATTGCAAACGGTTTTTAAATTGTTTTCCTTTTCAGTAGAAGTGTAAAGTATGGTTACTTTTGAGTACTCGTAACTATTCGTTACTTTTCAGTTAAGTACTCGTTTCTAAATATTCGTTACTCGAGTACTCGTTCGGTATATGCGGTGTAAATATTAAGGCTCTCGATTTCGGTATTTAGTATCAGATGTAACGACGTTTGATAAGATCATATGAGTAAATGTAGAAGATATTTCGATAGTGGTAAATGGTGTAGGTATGATTCTCATTTTATCTGTTATTGGTTTGTCCTGATTTAGCAAGGGTCCTAAGGTTTTACATTTCATATTAAATTAAGTAACTCGCCTTTAACCATGATACTCTGTGATTCCATAGATGTATTTATCCTGCGCATTATTTTTCTAACTCTATCTAAGTACATCTTGGGAAATAACACCACAAAAGGAAATTGCCCAAACTTTTCGGGGTCTAGGACTTCGTTTCTGATTTTCAGTCATGCTAAGGAAATGCAAATTATATGTTTGTTACTATCAGAGATTCAACATAGACTTATTTTTCTTTAGAAGTATTCCGAACTCACCTCCAAAATATTCTATTTCGAAATCGTGAATATGACAGATTTTCCGAAAATACATACACACAACACAAACGTTCGACAAATTCGGTTCTGGTACTTTGGACAAGTTCGAATTCTTAAGGGATGGGCTGTCGTTGGTTAAGAAATCTCTTGACCCCAAAATAACCGTCCGTCGTGTAGAATCACGGAATGTCGATAGCCAACGGCCACTTGTTCGATTTGAATGAGTTCGAATTATACCGCTGGTGAGTTTTGTATTGGTTACGGCCAGGCAAGTTACGAGTAGAGTATCGTAGTTACGACCACCTTTCCACATTTCCATGCTGGTGATAATCGTATGACGTAAAATCGAAATTCAGTTTGGGCTGGCATAACATTCCGTTGCTGTCGATTTGGATTGTTTTTGGAATGCGAGAGGCGCAGATCTTGAGGACTGGCACCCCAAGTGAAAACTTCGTGGTCTACGCGGACAGCAATCTGTCAAAAATATGCATATACGGATTCAAATTAGACAAAAAAAGATTAGTGATATCTATGTGCAAATAGGAACGGTTTTTGAGCAGTATCCCGAGGAAAATGTAACAAGTAAAGTGCCAAAATGGAAGGTATTTAGAGAATCGTAAGAGGACAACCAGATGGCGTAACTGATCACAAAAAATTATGATGCGTATTGATATAAAGTCTAGTTTTATGCTTAATAAAATTTTTATTTGCGGGGTATAATTATAGATCTAATTTTTGCAAAGATCTGCCACAAGGATTGAAATGATTGAGAGAAAAAACACGTTGCAGATGTAGAAATTTAAATTCCATTTTATCCACTCATCACTTGTTTTGTTTTGTGCATTTTTCTGTATTAATAATTTTCCTAACTAAGGGTTATGCATCTTAGACGTTTGTTTTAAATTGGGTAAATCGTAATATATAAAATTTAAATTTTAACATTAAAATTAGCTTAGGTTTGCATGCATTTTTTTAATTGTTGGATAGATGGTTTTAAAGATTCGAAGCGAATCGGTCAATTTTATTATATTTCCTTTAATATTTTGTAAATATGTGCTTTAAAATTATAAAAAAATATACACTTTCTCACAAGAAACCTTTTAATCTGATCTGCTATATGAAATGCATTGAATTTTTTAATTTGTCCCCCAAAATTAAGAAAATGATTATTGGTTTATTTTTCCTATAAATTTTGAGTTAGAAACTATATTATCTTTTTTCTAAATTTCGGAGATAAAGGGAGAGATATGCCATAATTTAAACATTTTCCTTGCTATCTTTACTTTAAAAATACTAGAAAATACATTTGTATTTTTTATGACTAGCCTTTCGGTTTAGATTCACAGACCATGTGTTGTGCCTGAAAAAAAAGTTTGATTTTTCATTTAATCAGTAAAGGAGGCATTTTGTATATCGTTACTAATAACATTTATTAGGAAAATACAAAATATTATAAAAAATATAGTAATAATTCTGATAACGAGACTTTTTATTTGATGTATTACATGGTACACATGAAAAACTTTTATTTTTTCTTTTCATTTGGGTTTATAATTTTTCCCCAAAATTAATTTTAGGTTACTTTTATGTTTTTTTGGGCAATAACAACACAATAGAAATAAAACGACGTATATTGCAGGAATACCAAACGTTTCATTTTGCAATCTACATCAATAAATATAAAGCCATTGACAACGAAGTCAGAATAGACTTTGAAACGTTTGGTATTCCTGCAATATACGTCGTTTTATTTCTATTGTGGTGTTATTTGCCAAAAAAAACATAAAAGTAATCAAGAATATGCCACAAACAACGTTTAGAAGACAATTAATTTTAGGATTGTCGCTTTCTTTTTCCTATAAACTTTGACTGAGGCCCTATAATCAAATTTTTCTGAAAATTTTAGGCTCAGTTGTTTCAGAGATAAAGGGAAGAATGGGTTTATTTTTGTATCGTTAATTTTTAAACAAATTATTTTAAAAATATGAAGAAACTATATTTCTATTCCCTTTCTACTTGATATTTTAAATTTAATTTAAATTTTTAATTTGTCATTTAATTTTATAGTTTGCGCCAACAAGTTAACACTATGTTCTCTATTTAACTTTCTTACTAACTCCTTATAAGGCATTATATAATCATTTTAATATCTCAACTCTGCTTCGTTGATTTTATTTAATTTAAAAAGAACACACATATTATGATAATAAAAATGGTGCCCATTTTACATGCACTTGATAAGTTCATACAAATTGACAAATGAATTTTGTACTTAATTAGATTGTTGCTAACCTTAAGTTAGCATGTATTTAATGCACTTGATAAGGACAAATGAGGAAAATTATAGTAATAACTAATAAATGAATGTAGTAGCAAGAAAAATAATGATTTTCATTCACAGAAGAGGTTGGGTCTCATCAAATGAGAAATAATTATACAGAGTGGAGTCAGTTATGTGTTAGAACAGTTACATGAAACAATCTTTATACTTGCCATAACTTGTGTGTTTTTTCTTCAATATATTATTATTTTTACCAAATCGAAACTATGCTATTATAACTTTTTAAAATCACGCTGAATTAATTAATGGGCACAACATATGTAGTATATTTGGGTAACACGAAGTTTGTTCGAATGTAGCAATATTTTTATTGTGAATAAATTTATTTTACAAATTATTTATTTTTAATGGTAGGATATCTTGAACAAATATCCCATCCAAAAAAGATATTATTGGTTTAACATCAGTCTTCAAAAAAATGATAGGAAAATAATATTTCAAATCAAAAAAATTAAGATTTTGATCGTTTTTAAACTGCTTGGAATAAAATAATTTGGTTTGAAATGTTAGACAAAGTCTCCTTTAAAACCGTTTTTGAGATGATTGTGGTTTCATCAAGTACATTAACATTCACATTGTTGATGATTATTCTGAAATGTAACAATAATGGCACTTACGTTGTGAAAATAGGATGTTGCTACTTTTTCAATCGGCGTATACATGTCAGGCATAAGCACAACCCATACGGGACTTGTGCACTTGTTAGCCTCCATCTGGTTCCCATCTAACTGGAAGAACAAATTCGATCCGAACCCGTACAGTTTCCCTTCGCAAGTCAATATCAAACTGTGTGCATGTCCGGCGGAAACCTGTTTGACAAGTTCGGGAAAATTCAGCAGTCTCGGGTACACTTCGTTGTCACAACTGCAATGACCCAATTGGCCGTGAATGCCCCACCCCCAGCTGTAGACTTTGCCCGAATGCGTTAGAAGCTAAGCTGTGGTATTGTCCAGCGGATATTTCTACGATTTTCACGGAAGCTAAAGTCTGTATCATTTGTGGATAAGGTGTTTCGATCAAGTGGCTGCCGAGGCCGAGCTGGCCGTAAGTGTTAGATCCCCAAGCGAAAACCTGAAAAAAATATTATTGGATATCAAAATACAGAATAAAATTAACAACACTAAATTAACAAATAGTTTGTTGTGACAACTCAGCATTTTTAAACATATTGTAATGTATTTATTTTCATACTCGAGTTCAGTTCAGTTCTTGGATTTATTTAAAAATACAGTCCAACTCACTATAATTTATTTCCACTACTTTAGTTTATATTCACAGAACTATTTACAATTTATCTTGAACACCTGTTCTTTACTATACGGCAATCGAATAATGGAATACTGAATGAATCCTCCAGAAGGTCAAAGGAGCCGCCGACGAGAGAGTTCCTTCATCGAAGTCTAGAATACTTCGAGAACTTCCATCAAAACTAGCCGCCGACCTCGATGCGCCAGACGAACAACATTTCGGATTCCACGAAATATCGGATGAATTCCCGTCACAATATTTATGTCGAATATACAGGGTATTCCATCTCAAACGAGCCGCCTTGAATATCTTGGTTATTTTCAAAACTATTGCAATAAGAAAAAACAGGTCGATTTTTGTTTCGAAATTTTTTGAGGTTAATTAGCGCTTGCGCGCATTCAACATAAACGGGCCAATTCAATGACCTTGAGATTTGAGATAGGGAAAATAAGTGTTGTCGTATATCATTTGAAAGCCCTTTTTACGGAATATACCGTCGTAATAATTTTTTATTGCACTTTCTGGACATGTAATAATAAAAGAGTATTAAAAAAACCAATTTACATTACAATACAATGCTTCTAAAAGACATGTTCAAAGTGTCTTCCATTGACTTCTATGCAATAGTAAACCTTGACTGAAAGCCATCTCGGACATGGTTCGGCATAGTCGGTGTTATCTGACGACACTCCGCTATAATTCGTTGGCGTTAGTATGTCCAAATTCTCAGGCTGAGTCATAAAAATTATGGATTTAACATGTCCCCACAAAAACAAAAAATCAAAGGGTTCAGATCAGGTGACCGGGCAGGCCATTCTATAGGACCTCTTCTTCCAATCCAGCGACCAGGAGGAGCTTCATTTTGTTGGAAATGCAATTGCTCTTCATGTAGTAGAGGATCATTTTCTAATTTTTCTATTATCAATGCATTAATTTAATTTTCCAATATATTGTGATAAATTTCACCATTTAAATTACCAGGAATAAAAAGGGGTCCAATTAGATGATTTCCCAAAATCCCTTCCCAAACGTTTAGTTTTACCGGATGTTGACTATGAGCTTCTCGAAATAAATGAGGATTTGTATCACTCCAAAATCTACAGTTATGTCGGTTAACGTCCCCATTAAGTGAAATAGGGCAAACACTGCACAATAAATTCGGGTTTTCGATCATATGCTGGGTCATAATTTCGCAAAACTCTTGCCTTCGATCCCAATCAACCTCATTAATTCATGAAGTAATTTAATTTTGTACGGATGGAATTTGTACTTTTGCAAAATTCTAAAAACGTTTGTTTTGCTAATACCAGAAGCTGCAGAGATTTGCTGGACAGACTGCGTGTTTGGTATAAGTTGGACATGGCTCAATGTAGCCACAGCTACCCCTTCATCATTTGCAATTCCAATGGGATCTCTTTTTTATTCATTACTGATAAAGAGTTACTGCATACAATAAAAGTCAGTACTTCGGTTATTTCCTGAGAAATATTAAATACTATATACCTCAACTAGTCGTGAAGGGAAAAATCGAAGGAAGGAGAGGCACTGGTAGAAAGAAACTTTCATGGATAAGAAATATTCGGGATTGGACGAGTCTAAATTATAATTAATAGGAACAGCAGAAAACAGAGAGCAGTTTCGAAAAGATTGTTGAGGAGGTCTTGAATTATTTTGTCTATTCATGGGTTTTCTCTCCTCCAAATTTTTTCCTCTGTGTATGGAGACGTTTCAACTCCGAGTCTGGAGTCGTTGTCAATCGTTTAGTGTTGTTTTCGAGGTTTTTTTCTTCTAAAAAATTTTCGCTTTGATTTTGAATTTATTGTTTGTCAAAAAATTTGACACTGACAATTTGTCGTTTGGCGATCACTTGACGCTGAGGTTACCGTTTTTTTGTTCTGTTAGCAGTAAATTCTTCCAGTCCAAATGAAGGTCGGCTGAAGGTGCTCCGATTTCAGTGTTGTTTATCATCATACAGCTGGCTTCTTTAAGTTTTCTCTTTTTTAAGTTTTCTTCTTTCAACAAGATCTTTGTTTTATCCCAGTCTATCCTATGGCTGCCGGTGCTCGTTAATACATGATTGGCCAAATTTGATTTGTCCACATGTCTTCTGGAAATGTTATATTGATGTTCTTTTTTCCTTACTTCTAAAGGTCTTGAAGTTTCACCGGTATAAGAATGGCCACAGTCACACAAAACACTGTACACACAATTTTTAGAACTCTGGGTTGCGTTAAACGGTTTGGTATGTGTGAGGATAGAGCGCAAGGTATTATTTGTTTTAAAAACAGTTTTAACGCTGTATTTATTTCCTAACCGCTTAATTTTTTCCGATACACCTGGGATATATGGAATTATGTTCATAATTTGGTTGTCTGTTTGTGTTTGGTTGGTATTAGTGTGATGGTTATTTGTGCTGGTTTGTTGTTGCGATTTTCTTTCTAACTGATTTATAGTTTTATTTATAAAGTCTTGGGGATATTCGTTTTGAAGTAGATGTTCTTTGATAATATTGACTTCTTTGTTAAAGATTTGGGTGGATGAAGATATGTTTTTTGCTCTATCATATAAGCACTTTACAACACCTTTCTTTACATTTAAAGGATGGTTGGAGTGAAAATTCAAATATCTATTAGTATTTGTAGGTTTTCGATAAGTACTTGTACTTATTGTGTTGTTTGTTCTATCTATAAGTACATCAAGATAAGCAAGTTTATGCAAATTTTCCATCTCCATTATAAATTTTATTGTGGGTTCTTGACTATTGATGTAATCTAGGAATGAGTGCAGTTCTTCAGCACCATACTCCCAAACCACAAAAATGTCATCAACGTATCTCCACCACACTTTTGGTTTATTTTTATATTTGCCTATGAATCTTTCTTCAAAATATGTCATGAATATATTACTGATTATAGGAGATAAAGAAGAACCCATGGCCATACCAAATTCTTGTTTATAGAAATCTCCTTCAAATTGAAAATATGTAGTGTTTAAGCAAAGTTCGGTTAGTTCCATAATTGTGTCAATGTTTAGTTTTGTTTTGTTGTGTAAGGTAATATCTTGTTGTAATTTATTTTTTATAATTTGTAATGATTTATCAACAGGTACATTTGTAAAAAGACTAACTATGTCGAAACTTACTAGTATATCATTTCTGTTGATAATAATGCTTTTTAATTTTGTTAAAAAATCATTAGTGTTTTTTAAATTGTTTGGATTATTTTCGTAAGGTTTAATTATATTTAGTAAAAATTTTGATATATTTTGTAATGGTGAATTTATTGAACTTACAATGGGTCTCATTGGTATTGTGTCTTTATGTATTTTTGGAACGCCATATAAATGTGGAGGTTTACTATAGTGTGGTGTTAAGTGTTTTCGTTCTAATGGAGTGAATTCTTGTTTGTGTTTTGTTATAATGTCTCTAGCGGCTTTTTCTATATTTTGCGTAGGATCTTTTTTGAGCTTAGAATATGATCCTGTGTTAATAAGGTCCATCATTTTGGTGTTGTAATCATTTTTATCAAGTATAACCGTAGCGTTACCTTTATCGGCAGGTAGAATTTTAATTGTGTTGTCTTTTTTAAGTTTTTCTACGGCATATTTCTCTATAGGAGTAAGATTGTATTTCATTTTGTGTTGCTTCTCTAGAAGTAATTTATTTCTTATTCGGAAAAACTTAAAAAAGACAACACAATTAAAATTCTACCTGCCGATAAAGGTAACGCTACGGTTATACTTGATAAAAATGATTACAACACCAAAATGATGGACCTTATTAACACAGGATCATATTCTAAGCACAAAAAAGATCCTACGCAAAATATAGAAAAAGCCGCTAGAGACATTATAACAAAACACAAACAAGAATTCACTCCATTAGAACGAAAACACTTAACACCACACTATAGTAAACCTCCACATTTATATGGCGTTCCAAAAATACATAAAGACACAATACCAATGAGACCCATTGTAAGTTCAATAAATTCACCATTACAAAATATATCAAAATTTTTACTAAATATAATTAAACCTTACGAAAATAATCCAAACAATTTAAAAAACACTAATGATTTTTTAACAAAATTAAAAAGCATTATTATCAACAGAAATGATATACTAGTAAGTTTCGACATAGTTAGTCTTTTTACAAATGTACCTGTTGATAAATCATTACAAATTATAAAAAATAAATTACAACAAGATATTACCTTACACAACAAAACAAAACTAAACATTGACACAATTATGGAACTAACCGAACTTTGCTTAAACACTACATATTTTCAATTTGAAGGAGATTTCTATAAACAAGAATTTGGTATGGCCATGGGTTCTTCTTTATCTCCTATAATCAGTAATATATTCATGACATATTTTGAAGAAAGATTCATAGGCAAATATAAAAATAAACCAAAAGTGTGGTGGAGATACGTTGATGACATTTTTGTGGTTTGGGAGTATGGTGCTGAAGAACTGCACTCATTCCTAGATTACATCAATAGTCAAGAACCCACAATAAAATTTATAATGGAGATGGAAAATTTGCATAAACTTGCTTATCTTGATGTACTTATAGATAGAACAAACAACACAATAAGTACAAGTACTTATCGAAAACCTACAAATACTAATAGATATTTGAATTTTCACTCCAACCATCCTTTAAATGTAAAGAAAGGTGTTGTAAAGTGCTTATATGATAGAGCAAAAAACATATCTTCATCCACCCAAATCTTTAACAAAGAAGTCAATATTATCAAAGAACATCTACTTCAAAACGAATATCCCCAAGACTTTATAAATAAAACTATAAATCAGTTAGAAAGAAAATCGCAACAACAAACCAGCACAAATAACCATCACACTAATACCAACCAAACACAAACAGACAACCAAATTATGAACATAATTCCATATATCCCAGGTGTATCGGAAAAAATTAAGCGGTTAGGAAATAAATACAGCGTTAAAACTGTTTTTAAAACAAATAATACCTTGCGCTCTATCCTCACACATACCAAACCGTTTAACGCAACCCAGAGTTCTAAAAATTGTGTGTACAGTGTTTTGTGTGACTGTGGCCATTCTTATACCGGTGAAACTTCAAGACCTTTAGAAGTAAGGAAAAAAGAACATCAATATAACATTTCCAGAAGACATGTGGACAAATCAAATTTGGCCAATCATGTATTAACGAGCACCGGCAGCCATAGGATAGACTGGGATAAAACAAAGATCTTGTTGAAAGAAGAAAACTTAAAAAAGAGAAAACTTAAAGAAGCCAGCTGTATGATGATAAACAACACTGAAATCGGAGCACCTTCAGCCGACCTTCATTTGGACTGGAAGAATTTACTGCTAACAGAACAAAAAAACGGTAACCTCAGCGTCAAGTGATCGCCAAACGACAAATTGTCAGTGTCAAATTTTTTGACAAACAATAAATTCAAAATCAAAGCGAAAATTTTTTAGAAGAAAAAAACCTCGAAAACAACACTAAACGATTGACAACGACTCCAGACTCGGAGTTGAAACGTCTCCATACACAGAGGAAAAAATTTGGAGGAGAGAAAACCCATGAATAGACAAAATAAGAGAGCAGTTTGCTGAAGTAATCACTAATCTCCCTTAAAAATGACAGAAAAAGATTGGGGCATTTATCTCCGTTGGATTCAATTTTTTCAAAGGTTGAGGCGAAAGTTGTGGGGTTTCAGATGGGGCATCAAATCACTCATATTACGACTTCCAATATGGTTACGAAATGATATTTTACGACGGGAAGCGTTTTTTAAATAGAAGTACGTAATTTTTATCATGGATTTCGGAAGAAAAATGAAAAACACCCAGAAATTGTTACTAGTGTTTTATTTTGTGACAAGGAGATATTTAGGTGGACTCCATTAATTAGAAATGAGTTCAAGAAAAATATTGTGAGTTTCAAGTCGGTCATCAAATTAAGATTTCAGGTCTGGACAGGAAATGACCTTTTTCGACCGAATTTGGTTTTTGTTAATGGAACGAAAAACAAACCAAAACCTGACCAAAATAAGTGTTTTTTGTTTTTCTTTCAAAACCCACAATAAACATGGAATGTTTCCATTAAAAAAGGTCATTGCCTGCCAAGTCCGGTAGTCGTAATATGAATCGTTTGATATTTTACTTGAAACCCTACAACTTTTGTATAAAACTTTTATCGAAATAATGGAATCCAATCGGGATTCTAATTTCTGGCCAAAATATTGGTCGCATCAAAAAAAGAATGCCTGTTTTTCCACGGTAAATTTGGGTACTTCCATTAAAATAAAAACACTTCAGGTCGGGAAAGTCATTTCCAGTGGCGATTTTCGAAACCATTCGACCGCTCTTTAACTCGAATTTAGACATTCTACGAGGTATCACATACACCCAGGTCCCTAAAAATGTTGAGAAAAAATTCCGACTACACAGCCGGAAAACTGTACTTTATTTAAAATCAAAATCATAGTAAAATTGAGAGACAATGAAACGTAAAGCCTACAAAAAACATAATGCCATGCCCGACTATAAATCAGCTTGAAAACATTGATTAATCTTCAATTGACTTTGACGTTTCACTTCAAGGTTGACCCATATACCTTGCAGCTTCTGCTCTAGGGTGAGCAGTCTTCAGTCAACAATTTGGTACGGTTTTACGCTATGCAGTTGTTTCTAGATTTGGAGACAACTTTGAAAGACTACCAGCGTGTTCAGTACAAATGTTTGAATATTAATTAACTGGGTATAGCAGTGTGGCCATCATATGTTTGATCAAAAAGCTATTCAGGGCAATATAAATATTTTTACCGACATCAAAAAAAGAAGAGGTTCGTCTGCATATACGCTCATTTTTTATGTGTGTTCAACGATTACTCGAAACAGGCTGAACTAATTTGTATGGTTTAAACTGAACTCTGCTAAGGAGGATCCCACGGTGGTCCCATATATTTTTTAACGACATGGCTTTTGACAGTTTTTATAAAATCGGAGAAAACTTGTTCTTGTACCTTTGGAAAATTGTTCTTCGAAACCTGGAGTGTAATTAATTGAAAATAGATTGGGGTTAAATCACAATTATTGTTAGTTAATCAGCTTTAAGATCGAAGTTCTCAATTAGTGTGTATATACAGTGTGTCTATATAAGTTGGAATCAAATGGAAAACTTTTTTATGAATAATTTTTAAAAAAAAATTCTTCATGAAATGATCTGCCTGACCTGAAAGCTATAGTGAAATTATCACATTTCACTTTTTCAACTATATGTGAGGTTTGTCAAAAAATGTGAATTTTGTTTAAAGTGAAGTACCATTAATTAATTAGAATTGAAAACTGCATCCAATTATGTTATATCACAAAGAAAAGAAATTAATATATTTTTATTTTTAATTGAGACAACCGATTATATATATTATAATTAGCAAATTAGGAATTTCGCAATTTAGCGTACTATTAACTTAGAATTATATTCAAAACTTTTTAATACATATTAATTTTTACAAAAAAACGTATTCTATTGTATTCGATAATAAACGATATTTGTCAGAAAATATTAATGACGCTTAAAAGTAAATTATATTATTTTTGACAATATCAAAAAAGTTGAAAACTTCATCAAATTATGCCATTATACCACTAAAAGTTGTAAAATTTGTACATTTTAAAAAAGCAGTGAAGTAAACTTTTGTATTTTTTTAATTCGTTTTTTTAAGAAACTTTTATAAGAATATAGTATAACGCAGAAACTTAGAATAAGAAACAATTATTCATTCTTGTTATACACGATGATTTAAATCAACAACGCGAAAAAATAATGAGTAGGTCTGTTCTATTCACTGGCCTTGATTTATTTAGTCATAATTTGATAAATACATAATTCATAATAACAGAGATTTTAATTTAATCACTTTACTGTTGAGAAATTCTGCATTTCCTTTAACAAGATGTTAGTTAATTAAATATTTAAACATTTTTGAGTATTGTTTACGATGGAATTTAAAACGAAAAACATACGGTAGAACGGTTATTCATCTTAAAAAAAATAACTTCCCATTGACATCTAAATTTTCGTTTATATCATGTAATTAAATATTAATAAAGTCGCATGGATAGGTTGTAATTGAATGTTTAAAGACAGAAAATGAAATGGCATTAGTGTTTCCTTTCCAAACTATAATTTACCGGTTATGATTACACATATTATAAGTTAACTTGCATTGATATGAATGAATGAATTTTTAAAATGGCACATATAAATATTATAAAATGCTCGAACACGAAAGGAGTAATTGAAAATAATTGAAGATGTTGCTGGCTACATTACTCGTGCTTTTTTTGACTACCACTGATGTCCATTCTGCGGTAAGTTCAAAAAGAAAGTTTGGTATTATTCAGATTTTTTTTAACTTTGCAATTATTGATAAAAGAGAATAAGCACTTCGTAAAATTATAACTGTAACTCAGCTAAGGTCATTTACAGAAAAAAAAGTTTTTGGTGACAAAATCAATAATAGCAGAACAAAACCAACATCATTTAAGGATAAAAGATTAATTACTAAATGGTGTAAAGCTTAAGATTTTTTATGGATGAATTTTTGTTTTTAAACAAAATAACTTTTTTGTGTTTCACATGAAATCCTTTTGTGAAACCGTGTTTGTTACCATCGACAATGTTGTAGAGAAATAAAGCAATGGACGAGCCCATTCGAAAAATTGGTACCTGCGAAGCTGTATCTTTACGATAGTAATATTGCAATTTTTTTATTCTATGCAGACACATATTTATACCTTTAGCATAATAATGGAATAATTTAGAAAAATGGAATATCAAAATTCCATTTTTAACAGCATAAAGCGTAAGTGTTGTAAAATATATTTCCCTCTGTAATTTATTTCATAAAATATTATATAAAGGGTGTAAATAGTTTGAGAGCATATATTTTAGGTGCAGATGGTATTCACATCAAACAAAAAATTCTAATACCATTATGGTCTGTAGGCCTTAATAACCAAGAAAATCCAAAATACTTTTAATGTAAATTATTGTCAATGCGGCAACATCGCGTCCTGACTGTACATAAATACTTAAAGATTCAGAATTCAGTAATTAAAACAGTTTTGTCAAGAATGTCATTTGTTTCGGTAAATGAAACATTTCTGACAGGTATTTCTGAAATAGCTTTAGTGTCAGCTATTAATTTTTGAAAGAAATATTTCTGAAATTATGTTAAAGCAAAGAAGTATAAAAAAATATTTACATATTATTTACAAAGAACTCGCTACAATGTAATGCAAAAGGATCTATTTTATCTGCTGAATTGTTTAGAAACACATTAGTTGACATCAAATCTTTCGGATGGACGAATTTAAGTACTTATCTAATAAGTAAACTCCAAAATTATTATTTTCAATAGAAAAATTACACCATTACACGATTTAATCTACTTATACAAATCTAGTATTTTCATTAAAACGTTTCACGGAAACTACACTTGCAAAACTAGTCTTTAGAATGTAAACAAACAAAACACTACAAAAAATCCACAAAGCCACGTTACATTCGTTGGAATGAACAGCGAAAATTATCAGTTAACGCGATGTTGCGATATCGTTCATTCAGTTTCCGGTTTAATTTCAATTAATTTTTAGTTATCAAAAAGGCGTTTGACAATATTAAAGTTATTAATAAAGCCATTAGATGTATTTAATAGTTACGTCTGAAGTTCCAGAAGCTGTTTATGACTGTAAAAATGGGTGTGAAATTTGTACTAGTTCCTTTTTTTTCAAACTATAGCTCATTTTAAAAAATGTCATAAGTGTTTTTGATTTATTTTCACCTGAACTGTTATTCCTTACAATCTTTAGACTCAAATCGTTGACACCCTGTATATGTAAAATAATTGGTTTTGGAAAAACTAATTAAAACAGTGAAGAATTGACAATAGATTGATAAACACAGAGAGAGTTATCTGACCTTAAGTAATAGACAGGAAAGCACCTTTTTAATAAAATGAAGGAGTTCAGTCCTAAATAGCAATAGTTTCATTATAACAATTTTTATCTAACCTCCCCCTCCCTGGAAGATCTTCCTACATGCGCCCCTGATTAGGGATAGTTCATCAGACGTTGTGATATGACTATTTTAAAGAAATGGGCTTTGTATAACTTAGTTTTAAATTTCAAAACTGCAAAGTCTCAGTGCCCATTTTTAGAACATAGATTAGGTATGAGAAGGTCATGTTTAATTAATTTAAAATTAAATGTTAATTATTTGTGTATTAAAAGAATACTTAACCAATCCGACAACCTGACTTTCTGTCCTTAGCAACATAGCTCCCCCTCATCTAAAACGTCTCTTCGCTCTTAAGTCCCAAATTGAAAAAAACAACAACAATCTTATGCTACCCATTCGTGATGGCTCTGCCATACTCAAAACATCCCAACTGAGGCTGAAGTCAAAACTACCAACAATCAGGAAAACTAGTGACCAGAAAAAACTTGTGGAAGACCCAAGTTCCGTTCCGGGCCGTCGTGTTTTGATACACTACACTGTATGTTGGACCTGCTGTCTTCAAAGAATTCGGTTACAAGTATAATTAGTCCATATTTCAAGGGTTTTTCGTTCATCAATAATAGTATTTCCTTCGCTATCCACTAGAATATTAGTGGGTTTCTTATTATACAAGTCATCAGCTTTCCGAACACCATTTGCTAATGTCTGTCTCCTATATTTTGTTTTATTGCTCTTTGTTTTCTTCTGTATTCACCAATATTTCTTCTGACATCTATTGTTGTTTGTTTTGTCTATTTGTTACTTTATAGTATCTATAAAAATACTTTTGTAGGTTCAACAATAACAATTGCAAAGTATTAGGATTGTGTAATAATTATTTAATTTGTTTCAGATGACAGAAAAACAGATGAATGCAACAAAAAAACTGGTGAAAAATACTTGTCAAAATAAAGCAAAAGCTAATTCTGGTAAGAAGTAATTTAAAATATCTATCATATTAGTACGAGGGCTGCCTTTTATATTTCGGTATTGGACAAACCTAGTGTTGCAATCTGACAACTGATAGCTCTATCGTAAAGTTTGACATTTTTGAGGTTATACGTACTCAGAACGTTTTGACATACGAGCGCTATGTGTTGTTTAGAGTAACTTAAAGGATTCATCTCGGCCAAAAAAATGGAATTAAATCGTGAACATTTTCGGGTGATTATTTTTCACAACTTTCGACGTGGATTAAAAGTCAGCAAGAGTGCATGGATGAACTTAATTTTGGCGATGAAACTCCATCAAGAACCACTGTTTATCGATGGTATGGTGAATTCAATCGAGGTCGTAGTTCACTCCAAGACGAATTTCGTGAAGGTCGTCCAAAAATAGTTGTTGTTCCGGAAACCATTGATGCTATGCGCGAACTGATATTGCAAGATCGTCATGTGACCTATCGTGAGATTGAGTCAACCTTACACATTAGTGGGACCAGCATACATTCAATATTGCACAAACATTTGAATGTCAAAAAAATTTGTTCGCGTTGGATCCCACACAATTTGTCAATCGTTCAAAAAAAGGTTCGTGTCGATTGGTCGAAAGAAAAGCTCAAAAAATACGAACGCGGTGCTTCAAAACACGTTTATGACATAGTGACAGGTGATGATTCGTGGATTTACGCGTATGAGCCCGAAAGTAAACAGCAGTCGACTGTATGGGTGTTTCACGACAAGCCGAATCCAACAAAAGTTGTTCGCGCACGAAGCACTTCTAAGCAAATGATCGCCTGGTTTTCGGAAAAACTGGACATGTCGCAACCGTACCACTGGAACAACGCAGAACAGTCAATTCTGAATGGTACACAACCATTTGTTTGCCAGTTGTCTTCCAAGAAATGAGGAACCGCCGAAGACGGATCCAGGACAATGCGAGCTCTCACACGTCGGCTCAAACAACTGCATTTTTGACCACTCAAAACATCGATTTGATGAGTCATCCGCCGTATAGTCCTGACTTGTCACCAAATGACTTCTTTTTATTCCCGTACGTAAAAAACAAACTGGGAAATCGTTTTTCGACACCTGAAGAAGCGGTTGCTGCGTTTAGAATGCATGTTTTGGAGATATCTCAATCAGAGTGGAAAAAGTGCTTCGACAACTGGTTCAAACGCATGCAAAAGTGTATAGATCTTCATGGGGAATATTTTGAAAAACAATAAAGCGATTTTCGATGATTAATATTTGTTTTTGTTCTCTAATCCCGAAATATAAAAGACAGCCCTCGTAGAATAAGATTGATGTAACCCTATCACAAATCATTTATTTATATAATACCCAATTAATTAACTTTCAGCCGACATAGATGCAATGCAAAAAGGAAATTTTGATATCGGTGAATCGGCAAATGTACGTAAGCATTTTTATACTAGATGCAACTATTTATTTTCCCAAAACTGGGATAAATTAAGAAAGCTATCTATTTTAGTGCTACCTCCATTGCATTATGAACACTTACAAACTCCTCAGAAGTGATGGCAGTTTCGATTGGGAAGCGGGCATTAAAGCGCTACAAGCGAACGCCCCTGAAAGTATTTCTAAGCCCGGCAGCATTAGCGTGGGAAATTGTAAAGACGCTATCCAAACACCAGATGACATGTGCAAGGCTTCTATGGAAATTGCCAGATGCGTTTATAATGATAATCCGGCGGTAAGGATTTTATATTAATACTAGCCGATACCCGCGGTTTCACCCGCGTATGGAATGTAGAATTATTTACAAAAAATAACTTATGAAACATATGGGTCATCCCATATATATAAATTTGTCTAACTTTGAACCACCCTACATAACTGTAAACCCACCATTCCCCAAAAAAATGTAATCCAAACTGCAAATGCTTATAGTTCACCCTATATAAGGATTTTATTCAACTTTTTTTGAACCACCTTGTATAAATGTAACTCCACTTCACCCTATAGTGCAACCATCCTAACTATAACTTTATTCCACCCTATATTTCAGCTATAGTATACACTCTATAACAATTTTAAAAAAATTCTGGATAAGGATGCCCTAATCACCTAGAGGTATGAGATACACGACCTATTCTTATACCTATCAAATATATGTAAAAAATTTCATAAAAATCGGTCGAGCTGTTTCGAATGAGTTCGACAACAACCACCGAGACACGGGATTTTTTATATTAGATTTGATTTTACTGGTATATATTCAAATGAATTTAATCTAAGGTTATATTTGCAGCAACTGTTGCCCAAACCTTGTATCTGATTAACTTGCTTTCTATCTTCTTTCTATTTTGCTTAAGTTATTTACATCTATAGTTATGTAGCTGGTCAAACTTTAAGATTACTTGCCTTTCTGAGTTGTTTCATCTTCCGGATTCTGTTTAGTTCTGCAATTGTCATACATTCAACTTCAATTTACATTTTATTATAATTCCATTCTCAATAAGGTCAGACCCTGACCTTAAACATTTAGTTTTTCAAATATAGTTCTTAATTTCAAGTATGCTATTTTTCAAAAAAATCCATAAAAATATTGTGTTTTTCTCTTAAAGAACTTTTTTTCGTACAATTTCATTGACTACTTGATTGTTTCTATTAAGGTACAATTTGAGATACTCGACCGAGACAACAGAAAGCGACAACCAGTCGGTCGGATGTTGCGCTCCTAGTAAACACTGTTATCCCAAATTGTAAACTTAAAAAATGGTATCACCCCAAATACTCTTGAATAAGAAGACGATGATGATCTATTATTTTATCATTTATCAGGTGATTATGTGAAATGAATCCTTTATACCAGACTAGAAACACAGAAGGCTTTTATTCCGTGTTAATTAATAGTCATCGTTTTACGAGGTCAAAACCGGTTTAGACGCTGTAGCAAAAATGCTGTTACATCGCTGTCCCTGTCTCTGGCTTCAAATGTTTTTCATTGTACCTTTAGGCTTGACCTCTCTGCTTGTCTTTGTAATCGGCCTATCATTTGATTGGTTCCTTTCTATATAAATTTCTGATATTATCTCCGCGACTTGACCATACAATGTATGGCATCACACTCCCTCTAAGGCACGCTATGAGTGCCTTAAGGGGAAAATTCACTAAACCCCAGATATCCTAGATATCATAAGGGTTTATATATATCTGGTCTATTGTGAGCAACAGTCCGATCGGACAGTATCGTGTGGTCCCAGTACAGCTTGTAGTTGTTATTTTCTAAAACAGATTCTGGTTTGTATTTATAGTATGGTAATCTTACCGACTATGATAATTCAAGTTTCAGTGCTAGTTCCTGGTGAAGTATTTTTGCCACAACATCGTGTCGTTCTTTGTATTCAGTTGCAGCGAACGCTTGACAACCTCCTGTGATAAGCATATCACAGGAGGTTATCCAGCAGGATAGCTTCAGATGTTTGGCAACCGTACCTGCATCTGTCGTTGTTAATAGAAGGGTCTTTAACGATGTACGTTAGGTAGTTCTTAGTTGGAATTACTTGATCTTGGATTGCCAATATAAAGCCTTCCGTTTCAGGAAACATATGACCAGAGATCAACCAGCAGTTCGACGCTGCACTGTCGACATAATCTTGGTGGACGTCATTTATGTCTTCCATGAAGCGGTTTCTCTTTCCATTTGAGCAGTTTCTGATCAGTTGTCTGGTGGTATACTTCAACTTGTTCTGTCAGTCGCAGAGGTGTTGAGTCATCAACCTGGCACATGACTCTGTGCAGATCAGAAAATTCTGCGAGTTTCTGGAAATGACTACGCAAAATGGAAATTTGTTGATCTAATAGTTTGCTTAGATCTGTCAATCCTCTTCCTCCTTCATACCGTGGCAAAGTTGTACGTTCGACAGAGCTCTTTTCGTTGTAATTGTTTAATGTCAGTCTTGCACCAATTAACTATACCGAAAGAGTAACTGCGCACTGTATACGCATAGGTGTTAATAGCCTGAAACAAATTCTTATTGTTTAATTTAGTTTTCAAACGGTCGTGTTACCCTTCTATAAAACTCTGCTGTTAGGTCCTTTTTCATAGTCATGTGATCAATACATTGAGCCTGCTTTATTCCAAGGTATTTATAAGTATGACCTCCCCCCATAGATTCAATTGAGGTGCCATCTCCCATTTCGAAGTGCCCCTGCTGTATTTTGCCTTTAACTATATTAATAATTCGGCATTTGTCTAAGCCAAATTTCATATGGATGTCACTAGAGAACCCTTCTACTATTTTAAGCATATCATGCAGCTGTTGTTTCGTAACTGCCATCAACTTTAAGTCGTCTATGTATAACAAATGGTTTATCTTTAATGCTTGTACGTTGTTGTGTTTGAGACTGAACCCAAAATTAGTCGAGTTGTTTGTTTGAGAGAGGGTTCATGGCAAGGCAGAACCACAGCGGACTAAGAGAGTCTCCCTGGAATATATCCCTTTTGATTGGAATGGGGTCAGTTTGTATCGAACAGTTGGCTTCATTCAGTGAGATTTTGGTTTGCCAGGTGGCCATGGCATGTTCTAAAAAGTTAATAATATAATTATTCACTTTATAGAGTTTCAGCACCTTAATGAGCCAATCATGTGGAACTGAATCAAAGGCCTTTTTGTAGTCCACATATGCTATGTAGAGATTTCGTCGTTTGGCGTGGGCTTGATTGCAGACAACGGAATCAATTATGTTGTTCTTTGCAACTCATCGAATTTTTCGCGCATCCCTTTTGTTGTTGAGTAATTATGTTGTTCAGCTCACAATGTTTGAAAATGCGATGATTAATGCACGATGTTATGAGATTGTATAAGGTTGGAAGGCAAGTGATTGGTCGGTACTTTGCTGGGTCCTGTGCACATAGGTTGTCATTTGGTAAGAGGTATGTAGCACCATGCGTAAGGAAACTAGGCATCTTGTGTGGGTGGGCAATTACGTCATTTATAGGGGCTGTTATTATTATTATTATTATTTAACAGATATGTCTTGTTCATCAGTTCTAAAACTCTTGTTTCGTGTGGTCCTAATCAGTTTACTGTGACCATTACTGTTATTTATCCGGATCATGGAAACTTCAAGATATTTAAAGAAGTTTAACTTGGTGCAAAATTGCGTAATTTTTTGCTTGAAGAAATGCCGATTTTTAAACTTAAATTTTCAGAATATTTCCGAAGATCACTTAAAAACACCAAACACTTGGTTAAATTTTCACTATTTATTTATTTTTACTTGACATATGTTTCGCTAAGTCTGGCTTCTTCAGAAATAGTAAATACAATGAAACAATCATCAATTTCCGAAGATATCCAAACAAATTGAAAATTGGAGACGCGAAGTCAAAAACATACTTGCATTGCCATTATTTTCGGCAACACGATGACTTTTTCAGATTTGCCATCCGACGTTTCGTTTTTTTTCGTTTCAACTTTTTTTTCCTTTTTTCTTTGTGGTGGATAGATAAGAAGGAGTCTTTCCATGTGTAGAAAATGCCCATAAAATGGCGTATATAAATACTTGTAAACCAATAGAGAAATTAGAGCGTAACATTACGGCTGATAACGATTTCACGCTGAACAACAGTTGAACATAGCAACTATGAATACATGTACAATCCATTAGAGTCACACAGACGCCTCTATTTTATTCGAAGAAATTTTATTTCACGTTTGTTAACAAAACTTGCAGTACCTATACCTAGGACTCACCAGACGCAAAACTGCCGTATATATGTTGATTCAAAAGTAACGGCTCGAACTATCTAATTTTTGTTTTATTTAATATCTGATAGCATGTAGTTGAACGTGAGGTTCGTTTACTTTGCCTTGAATCTTAGCAACATTGGGGTACATGTTTCTATTAAAAAAAAAATTAATATAGAAGTGTCCATATATTTTTTCGACGTTTCGTCTTTCGGTTACCGTCATCAACTCTTTTTTTCTTTTTATGGACGCTACATTAGATTTTTCCACAGAAAAATAGTGCATTTCATTCTGATTTTATTGATATACAACTTCTTCTAAAATAATTTTTAAAAGCACAAATATGTAATTAATAATAAATGTTACATTTCTTGGTGTTGACTCCAACCAAGTATTTGTCAAACGAAATTGGAGTCCACATGTTTTCAAACACAATGAGTTTCACAAATGAAGAAGAACGAGTTCATTAAAAATTGGCAGAAACAGTATGAAAACAGCTCAAAGGTGTTTTCAGTTAAGTATATCTGGAAAGACAACACCTTGTATGACCAATGTTATTGTGTGACATATCTTTTAATTTTAGATATGTGTATACAAAATGTATTTGATCTCAAGTTCATACATTAAGTGGGAAACCACACATGTATTTTTTCAATGTCATTTATACATAAGGAACCACCATCTTTACTAATAAACATTTGGTGTCGTTCTTATTAAACACCCTTTATATTAAATTATACCTTTCAGGCCAACATAATTCAAACTGCCTTTTTTATTTCAGAACTATTTTCTACCATAACCGCAAATTTTCTAAAGGAAAATATTCGGGTTTGAATATGAGACTTGTAATATCTTTGATAAATGGATAATATTTACATTGTAAAACACTGAATAAAAATGAGAAAATTAAGGTGTTTTGATTTGTTAAAACAGTAGGTACCTTAGTTATGTTTACAGTGAAGTTTTTAATACCCTGTACTAGTGATGGATAATTTGGAAACTACTATTTTAACAGTAGGTTCCAAAGTCTTACTCATACTTCATTTTCAACAGGATTAACTGCTGTTTTTGTTTTCATCAAAGTTGTGTTCTCTATAAACAACATTTTTTTTAATATAATAATAATATCACCTCACCTCAATTGAATATATGGCGGAAGGTCATACTTATAAATATATTGGAATAAAGCAGACTCAGCATATTGATCATTTTACCATGTAAAATGACCTAGCAACAGAATTCTATAGAAGTGTAAGACGACTGTTGAAAACCAAGCTTAACAGTAAAAATGTTTCAGGCTATTAACACCTACGCGTGTTCAGTACTCAGTTACTCATTCGGTATAGTTAATAATTGGTGCAGAGTGACAACTACAACGGAAAGTTCGAGTTCTACGAACAAAAGCTCAAAATCACCATCCAGAGCTGTGTTGAACGTACAACGTTGCCACGGTATGAAGGAGGAAGACGATTGGCCGATATAAGTAAACCACTAGATCAACAAATTTCTAATTTGCGTAGTCATTTCCAAAAACTCGTAGAAGTTTCTGATCTACACAGAGTCATACGCCAATTGATGACTCAACACCAGAAACTGCTCAACTGATCAGAAACTACCAAGATCAAGTAATAACAACTAAGAATTATCTAAGTACATCGTTAAAGACTCTTCTATCAACAACGACAGAGCAGATGCAGTTGCCGAAAATCTGAATCTATCCAGCATATCACAGGTGGTTGTCTAGCGTTCGCTGCAACTGAATACAAAGAACGACACGATGCTGTGGCCAAAATACTGCACCAGCGCGTTCACCACGTATACGTCTTGCCAACTGTATGTCCTTCGGCATGATGGTTACACGTTTCGCGTGGATAGCACACAAATTAGTATCTTCGAAAAGACCAACCAGATAAGCTT
This sequence comes from Octodonta nipae, assembly GCA_034190945.1. Classification (NCBI taxonomy): domain Eukaryota; kingdom Metazoa; phylum Arthropoda; class Insecta; order Coleoptera; family Chrysomelidae; genus Octodonta; species Octodonta nipae. The sequence continues at coordinate 92,867,101 of CM067222.1, forward strand.
CGCTAGCTTCTTGTAACGCCATTACTGCTGAACTCTGAAATCTCAAGTCGGTCTTGAAATCCTGTGCGATTTCCCTAACAAGACGTTGGAAGGGCAGTTTTCTGATCAACAATTCGGTGCTTTTTTGATAGCGACGAATTTCACGAAGAGCTACTGTGCCGGGTCTATAACGATGTGGTTTTTTAACACCGCCTGTAGCGGGCGCACTTTTACGTGCTGCCTTTGTTGCCAATTGTTTTCTAGGTGCTTTACCACCAGTCGATTTTCGAGCGGTTTGCTTGGTACGGGCCATTTCAATATGATAACGAAATTAATGTAAAGTATGTGACAGCACCACGACGACGACGTTCACACTAACAATGAATCTACTAGCCCTGAAACTTAAACTATCACAGTCGGTAAGAATACCCTACTATATATACAAAGCAGAATCTGTTTTAGAAAATAACAACTACAAGCTGTACTAAGACCGCACGATACTGAACAATCTGACTTTGCTCACAATAGACCAGATATAGTTTTAGTAGATAAAGTCTCTAGAAAAACAACTTTAACTGACATATCAATCCCTAACAAGAATAATATAAACATTAAGCAGGCTGAAAAAATAACCAAATATAGGAGTTTGGAATTTCAAATAAAGACATAGTAGGACACACGAACCGTACCAATTGTTAACTCAACAACAACAGCTTTATCAATTAATGTAAGAAGCCGTTCTGTTAGGAACAGCCTGGACGGTCATAAAATTCATGGGAAACTGCAGCCACGACGCCAACCACGGGTCTGATAACCTGGCAAGGGCTCCCACAGAGCTAAACCATTTTGATATGTAGGATATCTGTGGTTTAGTGAATTTTCCCCTAAAGGCACGCTATGAGTGTGTGCCGCCATACACTGTATGGTCAAGTCGGGGGATATTTCTTTTATGTTTGACTTCAGAATTTATTTCAACTACCTTGAGTTGTAATACTGTTCATTAGAATAGCATATTTTCTGAAAATTCAATCAACAAATTTACATCATAACATAATAATTCTATAAGTCATAACGTAAATGCAAAGAAAAGTTTTTTATGTCAACTTAATCTTTAACAACCAAGGATTGCTAATCAATATCTAATATTTGTGTGATAAGACTTTCTGTGGTAGAGTATAATGTGGGAATTGAAAGCTAAGTATTAAAGAGCAAATATTTCACTTACCCCAAAATCGGTTAAGGCCAAAGTGTGTTTCCTGCCGCAACTGACACTCAACACCTTGATCTTCAGTTCAGCAAAAGTGTTGACAATTTTTGGAATACTGCTCGGTGACAACAAAGGACCCAAACCTAGACAACCGGTCGTCGATATGCCCATGGTATAAAGATCGTTGTTTCTGATAACGGCTGCATGCTCGAATCCACAACTTAATGGACGTAATTCTGGTAATTTTCGAATAGAAGGCTCCAGATGTTCCACGGTTGGTCCTTCTATGGATTTTACTAGTTCTAAGTCAAACCTAAAAATACATTTTATGGTAGAAAATTTTTTTTTAGTGACACACAAGATTAAAACGATACAGTTCTAATTTGTTTAGTTATTTGTACTGCATATGTTCCTCTGACATTCTCTTCAAAAAGTTTCTTCTATTAACAATCTTTCAGTTTCATGATTGATATCTAAAATATCCTCAATTTAAATTACTGAACTTATATATATTTGTTTTTAAGTTTTCGCGGGCACTAAATGTTTTAGGTGGTTTCCGGGAATTCATCCGCGTAGTTGATAACTGATCCCTGCCGGGATCGATGGTAAAATGACGACGTTTCGGCAGAGTCACATCTGCCCTCTTCAGGTCGGTTCGCATAACTCTCGCAGCCTTCTGCTTTCGCTTCTAGTTACTCGAATACTCCTATATATGTTTTATGTGGTTGATGATTTATTCCGGTGTACATCCGTTCGTCTGTATTCGTTTGAAAAATCACTTGACGTTTCGCCAAAATCATATTTGGCTTTCTCAAAAGATACTAAGTTACTAAGTTACTTAGTATCTTTTGAGAAAGCCACTACTAAGTCACTAAGTTACTTAGTATCTTTTTCGCCAAATATGATTTTGGCGAAACGTCAAGTGATTTTTCAAACGAATACAGACGAACGGATGTACACCGGAATAAATCATCAACCACATATTTCCATCCGTGAAACAATATACACAAACATATATATATATATATATATATATATATATATTAAACTAACTGTACAGGGTGTCCCTTAACTAATGGACAATACGATAACTGCTGTTATCATTTTTCATGGTACCTTTACCGGGTGTTTGTTACAAAGGTCGAATAAGGCAAACTCATGTTTATTTTTTTACACCCCGTATAATTTGCGTTTCGACGATAAATATTGAAACTGACATAATTTCAATACAAAAAACGTATAATTGTTGAATCTCCATAATTCAGGGCGTTTTCGAGATATTGCAATTCAAAAACCGTACAGCATATCACCGCAAGCAGCCTCAAAAATGACATTTTTTTTAAAGTTGGTTGTGAATTTGACAAGAACTATTGATTTCTTCTTTGCATATTGTCGATTTATTTACTGTGTTTTTAAAGTGAGTAATTGGAATAAGGCCTTCATTAAATATGCCTAGAATTAAAGAATTTACAAATAGTGAACTAAGGGATATGATTTGTGTTTATGCACAAGTAAATTAGAATTCAAGTGCTGTAGTTAGACGATATGCACAGTTATATCCAAATTGAAATGTGCCTAATCATAAAATATTTCAACGATTATACAATATTTAGGTGAAATAGATTCGTTTCACACCAAAAATTCTAGTGGCCTATCTAAAAGAATTTCAACTGATCATGAAGATCATATTTTAGTTCGAATTCTGGAAAAAGCATTGCATTAAGTACTCGGCGCTTGCAAGCAGCTACTGGTGTAATTAAATCGAGTACATCCCTCTCTCCTCTCCCCCTTTCCCTTTTCCCAGTGGGGTAATTAAAAATGTTGTTTGGTGGGGCTCCACCGCTGTAATTGCGGAGGTCATGACCCCCCATAACATACTAATTTACACAAAAATAGTTATTTAAATAGTAGTACCTCCATCTCTTATATCGATTGTATAACTAGTACCTGGTTTATACTTGTCATTCAATTCACATCTTAACATATTTTAGTAATAATTGTTTCCAGAATTAATTATATTTTTCATAAATGTTTGGAACTACGCAGCAACAATTTAATATAAAAGGTTCATATCCACTCTTAGATTGTGAATATTTTTCAGTGATGTGGCGTTATTAACATAGCTGCTTTTTAACAACTACTATTTACTCGACAACAATAACAACTGTTATTGTCCGCTAAAAATGACAGATATACGTTTATTATTGCTTAGCGCTTATGAGCACAATAACGTAAACATTAAAAAAGCACCTAACCTCAACTGCTTTTTCTCACAGCAATAACAGTCAAGCCCAAAACTAAACGAGGGAAAAAGCAGTTGTTCTGTTTCTACGGATAAAACGAATAGCAAATAACAGTGGTTTTCATACTCATCGTTTCTGTTCGTGATTGTCGTTGTAAAACAAAACGTAGGCTGAATAGCAAAAGCTGTTAACTGAATCGTACTGAACGAGATGTTACTTAAAAATAGCAATTTTGTCCATACCCACTATTTTCCAGTATACAACTCTCTTAGTATTCTCATAATGAATCCTTTATATAGAAAAACAAGTCAACATTTCAATTAATCCTATCTACATGCTCAAAAGTTCAAATTTTTAGATTTAGATACTAGGGAACCATATTAGATCCTGGAAGAACAAATGATAAATTGCAAGAAACTTACCTTGCTTCTTCAGTTTTCTTAATCAAGCATATCACAACATGTAGGAATGTTTCGATCATATCTTTCGCCAGAACGGCAGTCTTTTGTGGATTATCAAATTCAACGGAATCTATAGTAGTATCAAGACTAGAGGAATTTTTACCCATTTGGAATAATCTCGAAACAACAGGCAAGGCTGTAGGCTGACTAGGATCCAATTGAACGACGAATCGTCGCAGAATCGGCTCAGGGAACAAATCGACATGCGTTCTAACGAAGTGAAATATCTCTTGTGCGTTTTGATCTTGGACTAGAAGACTTTGCGTCAAACACGGTTCCGAAATAGCGTACAGGAAATCCTCCTGTGTAGGTCGAGGTGCTCTGGCGCTTTGAAGTATTTGTCCTAGTGCCGTGACAACTACAGGTTCGAGACCACGGCATTTTGCTAACAACGTTACGATATTCCAATGGCCAGCTTGGCATGCGACGTTCACTGCTAATACGTGGTCGTAATATTCTTCGCAGCAGAGGAAATTCCTATAATAAAGAACTGAACGTTAAATAACAAACCCAGAAAAAATATATAAAATTGTCAATAAAACACAGTATATGATCTTACACTTTTAAACAATGTGTCTATGTTAAGATTGGGATATCACAGGAATCTTGGAACCTGTAGGAGCTACAGTGTTAGTTAAATCAGAAAAAAATTCATAATTTAATTCTCGTACATAATGTTTGCAATATTAAACTAACTTTAAACTGCTTTCGGTATTTTAGAATTTATTTCTGATTTAGCTATAATGAGGAATACACCTTCTAATTCAATTGTCATTTTGAAGCTGAACAATATAGCATTTACAAATCTGGAGGCTAAATGAGCTAGTTTTCCCTGAAACTCCTAGATGTCGAAATTCATTTCGCATCAAAGTATTAAATTCGGGTATATATTAGGGTGATTCATTTCCGCAAAAATATTTATTTTCTCGGTGCTCAAGCAAAATTTTAATCTACCCATAGAAACAAAAATTCTCACCAAGATTGAGCTCTTAATTTTAATTTTAAGTACTTGCAATTTAAATATGAAGTTTTCTCTTTTAAAATGCACGTAAAAAAAGTTTTTCTTTTTTTAATTCCTAATGCTCAGACACCTTTTAACATTTTGTGAATCGGTTTTATGGACCTTACGGGAAATTCCACGGTCTTTAAAATTCCTTTAGTATTTTTTTTTCGTAACTTGCATATTGGGTCGTCAGTAGGAGCGATCAAAGTGCAGTTTTTGGAATAAAATGTTATTTTACATTTTTTTTTGAGTGAATCGCAAAAATTAGGGAGAAAAAAAGAACTAACTCTGAAAAAATAGTTTTTTTACCAATATTTAATGAATTTACAGCCATTTTTAGGCCTTCACACGTAAGAAATTGATAAATACTAACTAATGTTGCTCTTCCATTCAATTTTTTTCTTGATTACTAACATGTTTCTCTACAATAATAACTTTTTCTAAAGTTATTATCGTCTTTGACCTCTTTTAAATAAAAAAACAATACATTTAGTAATAAAATAAGAACAAATCTTTATTCGAAACATACAGATGGTTACGTTATTATGTAATATATTCCAAATGTAATAATTATCTCAACAATCATAAAAAAACAAGTTAATAAATTTTAAATAATTACGACTCTTATGAAAAGCACTTAACGATTTTAAAGCTGAATAAAGCTTTTGTTGTTATTTTATTACTAAATGTATTGTTTTTTTATTTAAAAGAGGTCAAAGACGATAATAACTTTAGAAAAAGTTATTATTGTAGAGAAACATGTTAGTAATCAAGAAAAAAGTTGAATGGAAGAGCAACATTAGTTAGTATTTATCAATTTCTTACGTTTGAAGGCCTAAAAATGGCTGTAAATTCATTAAATATTGGTAAAAAAACTATTTTTTCAGAGTCAGTTCTTTTTTTCTCCCTAATTTTTGCGATTCACTCAAAAAAATGTAAAATAACAATTTATTCCAAAAACTGCACTTTGATCGCTCCTACTGACGACCCAGTGCAAGTTACGAAAAAAAAATACTAAAGCAATTTTAAAGAACGTGGAATGTCCCGTAAGGTCCATTAAACCGATTCACAAAATGTTAAAAGGTGTCTGAGCATTAGGAATTTGAAAAAAAAAACTTTTTTACGTGCATTTTAAAAGAAAACTTCATATTTAAATTGCAAGTACTTAAAATTAAAATTAAGAGCTCAATCTTGGTGAGAATTTTTGTTTCTATGGGTAGATTAAAATTTTGCTTGAGCACCGAGAAAATTTTTTTTGCGGAAATGAATCACCCTATTATATATACGAAATACATTAATAATTATTCGAGATTTCGATTATTTGAGGGAAGCGCAACTGATGAATGTTCTCGACTAGGAACTATAATCTTGTCTGGCGTTTAATGAATCTCGAAAGATTTCCCTGGTAATGTCTATTACACTTTGGATTTAAGATTCGATTTTTTCTTGTAAGGTTATCTCAAATCAAATTTGTAATCAGACGAAATCACAAAACCTTGGTGAGTTGCGTCAGAGAATTTGTAGCAGAACGTAATAGTATTATTGGAGAAATGTGACAAAATGTTGGAGAAGAAACACAAAATAATACAATCATTGATGAAATTATTCTAATGTGTGGATTATAATCCAAACTGACTTTTATTTAGACCAGGGTCGATAATTTTTGAAAACAGAAAAAATAATAGTAGGATGAAACCCATTGGAAAAGTAACAAAAAAACTAGAAAAAGAAAAATAATTTATGGGCGATCTGAGGTGGGAAGTGGGGTTTTAAGGGTAAAAACGGTTTCTCTCGATTTCCGGCAAAACTACAAGTCCCATGGGAAAAAGTTGTAAGTAATAAAAAGATCTACAACTTTTGTGTTTACACTTTTTTCATATAACCTCAAAATTTATGTGAAAAAGTCAAAAAACAAAGTTTTTAAAAAACCGCAAAATTTAATGAAATCTTACCTTTATATGTCTCAAATACACAATTTTTTCACCTTATTTTGTCAAATATCGAAAAAGCATCCTAATTTTCAATCAAAAATTCTCACATCAAAATATTTAATGTCTAAGTACTTCTTGGGAAATAACCCCACAGTTAAGAAAATTGCTGTTTATTCCAAACGTTTTGGGGGTCTAGGTCAGACCCCGTTATCAATGGTTAAGAAACTATGGATAAAAAAGGCACAATTCTAAGATGTAAATTAAAATATTTGACAATATGTATTATTTGATTTGTGACGTAACTAGGGGAATTTTATTTGTAATATACAGGGTAGCACAGAAACTTCTAAAGATCATATAATCATAAAGTTCCTTTCAAATTGGAAGAATTTGAAAGGGAGATCTTCAGAATTTTAGGTGGCGCTCCTAGATGAGATAGTGCATTCTCCAAAAATGCGACCAAAGATTTTTGTTATTCAGTGATCCCAGTAAAATCATAAGGGACAACCTAGGAAAAACCTTATGAACTATCCCGATATTGGGTGGTTCACAAGGACATAACCATTAGCAATTTCTTCCTTAATCATCGGCAACCAGGAACGACTGAATTCTACGGAGGTAGTAGCGATACAATCGTTGTCATTTAACAAAATTAAAGCAGACTCTTTTAGTTTTCTTTTGGTGTTGTGTTCTTCTTTGTGTAATATAACCGAATTTTGAAACATGACCAAAATTCTGAAGATCTCCCTTTCAAATTTTTCCAATTTGAATGGAACTTTATGATTATATGATCTTTAGAAGTTTCTGTGCTACCCTGTATATTACAAATAAAATTCTCTTAGTTACGTCACAAATCAAATAATACATATTGTCAAATATTTTAATTTACATCTTACAATTGTGCCTTTTTTGTCCATAGTTTCTTAACCATTGACAACGGGATCTGACCTAGACCCCGAAACGTTTGGAATATACAGCAATTTTCTTAAATGTGGTGTTATTTCCCAAGAAGTACTTAGACATTGAAAAATATGCCACAAATATCATTCAGAAAACAATCAAAATAATTACTTTTATAAAACTTTCAGTGAATTTTTTGTTCATTTTCTATGGTAAATCTTCTCAGAAAATGCAAAGAGAGGAAAGAAACTCGAATCCGAAAATTAAGTAGTAAGGCCCCATATACTTCTAGCCCCTTCCCCACTTCTCTATGAAATACCTTTTGCTGGGCTAACATTTTCCGTAGGTCACTCATGTATGTAAGCATAATCTTAAAATAGCAATAAAGAAGATTATATAACTTTCTCAAAATATGGTAGAGGTTTTATTAAATATTAACTTATCTTATTTGGTTTTTAATTATAGTAGTATATTTCGATTTGTAATTATTTTGTTTATCAACGTAACATGGAATCTTACGTTTTCGAGTAATTAAAGTAAAAATTTAAATAAATAGTTCAAAATTGTACATAATGATTAAAAAAAATTGGGATTAGAGTTTTTTTCGTTTCTTTGCATTTTCTGAGAACATTTACATAGTAATGTATATATTTTTTACACCCAAAGAAAGTAGAGATTTCAACAAACAAAAAGCCCATCGACTTTTTTAAAAAGGCAGATATTTTGTTCGATATTAAGTCAAAATAAGGTGAAAAAATTATTTTAAATCAAAAAAATTACAGTGTCTTTGGGACATAAAAAGGTAAGTTTTTAGCAAATTTCGTGAAAAAAAAACATTTTTTTTCTGAAAAGATTAAAATAAGAATACAAAACTTGGTTTTTGGAATTTTTCACATAATTTTGAGTTGTTTTCTGAATCATAATTGTGGCATCTCTGGTTTTTATTTTTTTATTTTTTGAGGTTATGTGAAAAAAGTGTAAACACAAAAGTTGTAATCTTTTTATTGCCTACAGCTTTGCCATTTAACTTTTTTTCCATAAGACTTGTAGTTTTGCAATATAAGAACTTACATGAAATCCTTGATATTGGCCTGCCTCTGTGATCCACCATATCTCAGAATCAATTCAGTATAAGCCATCACTGCCAAATTACCGATGTGGATCTTGGTGGCCATCGACATGTCAACTTTGCTGGCGTTTAAACAGAGGTGTATGAACTTCAACACCGTTTTGCAATCAGCCGCTATAGCCAGCTTTAGGACCCTCTTCAATAAATGCATCTTGGCTTGTTTGTAGAGTATCATACCGGAATGGAAGGCTCCGTTGCCCAACATCACGTCTCCGCATAAACTAAGCAATTTTGAGACGTTCAAATTGAAAATGGTAGATATTTTCTCGGCTTTTTCCATATCACGATCGTCCAGCACGTGATAGCAGAATTTTAATACAGGCGTTAATCTAAAATTTATTAAAAACAATGTGAAAATAACACAATAAAAAAAACTGGTTTAAAATAACTGGTGAGAAAAGGCATATTTGAGTTTTAAGGACACTCTCGAGTAGTGATTCAAAAATTTCGCAAAATGTGAGTGTCCGAGGAAACAGTTTTATTCAAAAAATGGATAAATATAAAATTTGGGAAAACTTAATATTTCATCATAAAAGAAAAAAGAACATCCTCTCGACATTTCGGTAGATCCCCAAAACAAATTAGTCGTGATCGAAGCATGCTCACTGTGCATTTGCCTATCTATCATCGCGTAGGTTTTTTAGAGTACGCAGTTTTACAACACAAATATTAAAATTTTGAGACCGTATTTCCTTTCATAAGGTAAATTAATTTTATATAATGATGGTTGTAAATAGCATTAAATAGCATTTTGTTTAAATCCATCCACAGATTCAATTCACCATGGAGAAAGAGGCGAGTAACTGCTAATATTTTAGTTATTTAGTTACGAAAAATAACGATCGCACCACTTGTCCAATGTATACGAGAAACCCAGTCATACAGACTGTTGCCTTCAGATATAGGCCCATTATCATCCTAGTCAAAAGAGGACTCTAATCAAGTTACTTTAGAGATCTGAAAACCACCTCACTTCAAAGAAAAATTACTCCAGTTAAATCCTGCATTCCAGATCTTTTCAACCAAACCGAAGGTTCAATCAAAAGAGAAATTAATTTTCACTTTAGGAAAAGCTTAGTTGCCGTATATTAAAACTACAACAAATCGCATTGGGAGTGCCTCAGAAAACATTAGGTTAAAACGCTATTCAAACCCACACAACTTCGCCACATACACAGATCTCATGCTGTTGACATCAGCATTTTAAGAATCCATTGTTCTTGTGGTGAAGTACACGCACCACTTTCAACAGACCACGTTATACAGTACCAACACTGTACTGTCAACCACTTCACTTATCATTCTTGCGTAATAATAGAAATTTATGAATATCAAAAACAATTTCAATTGAAAAAATGTAACGCTATAGAATTTGATATTCCACACTCTGACGTAAGAAATCGAAGCCATCAGTGAGAGTCGCAGTCCCCACCCTTTGACTGCAATTAGCCAATCAGGGGATGCGATGCTTCAATAGAAGAAAATAAATACCAATGCTCCATTTCTGGGTGGTCCTATTCAACTACAGCATTCCACGAATTATCATCGCCCGTGCCTCTGAAGATGACTGTTGCAATTCCGAAACGTTCCGAAGAAATTCCAATAGACTTCGGCAAAACAGTTCGATATCCAGATATTCCGATTATAAATTTACACTAAGAATTTTATAGAAAACTAATTTCGAAATACACATATCAAATATGATACAAGCTCACTTTTAAATACATATTTTTTTAATAGTGACTTCTACTTACTTAACGTTTATCCTGTAAACAGAGCGATCCGTGAGTACATAGCAAGTATCAATTTTAGGTCTGACTAGAATTTCGTCATGTATAGATTTCGGCAAATCGAATACTCGTTTTTTGGAAGCACTCGAATTTTTCTTAATTTCAATAATGGCATCGTCAACTATCCTATAAATTTGTCGTATCGGGCCGCTCTCGATGTAGAATTGTGCGAGAAGAGATTCGTTGTTGAATTCCTGTGAATAGAGGATGTCAAATTTTTAGATATTCTATTTATTAACAGTGAAATTTAACAGTCGTTATCCCTAAGCAATGCATACTTAGATTACAATTTACAGTATACATACTCGTATTTATTGTGTTTTCTCATATATAGATTTGTTTTCATACAATTTAACGATGTGTAAATAGTTAAACAGCTCAAATTTTGTACATAACTCTTAATTTTAAAAACGTCAACTCTAATTTGTTAAAGATGGGATGGGAAGCCTTTTTGAAGTGCAAGCTTCCTAATGGAGGTCCACACTTGCACACACGAAAATAGATGAGTATGGCAATGAAATGCAAAACTTGCATTTGTTTCTAGATTTCTTTATGACCGACACATTTCTTTGATCTTGGAATACCGATACAACTCAGTTTTCTGTGTAAGAAATAGGGACCAGGTTGCATATTCTTTAATAGAAAATCAATAAATTATAGTAAATAAACAAACGTAACATCCAATTAATATACAATACCAGAACAAAATTTGCTTTTCTTTCTAATAACATTCCAATTTTCTGTTTGCGATATTTTAAATTACAGACTTGACATATGTCAGTAGGCAGAACAACATAAAAAAGTTTATAGATGACATGATATGGGGATTAAATGAAAAAAATGTCCAGCTTAAAGTATTAAATAATGAGTTCAAGAAGTGACCACATTGGCGCTGGTGTAGAAAGAGAGTATGATGCGAATTGCTAAATAGAAAATAATTACTTTTATGTTTTTTTGGGGAATAACACCACAATAGAAATAAAACTACGTATATTGCAGAAATTCCAAACGTTTCAAAGTCTATTCTGCTAATTTAGAAGACAATTAGAAAATAATATTAAGTTAACTAGTGATTTTGTCTTTTGTTCAACTGATGATATGTAAAATACATATTTTTTCATAAATATCTAAGTATGAGATATTCTAAAAACTTTTGGCGTGCTGTTAAAGATCTACCCTCTTGCTGTATCAACGCCAACCTAATTCAATGCATTTTGACATACACTTTTTTTTAAATATGGAATTAGATTAAATTATACTACAACAGCTATTTTAAAGAATAGAGATGCTCTGATATTTAAAAAAACATTTTCTTAGATAATATTCCCATAATTTAATCTGTTATAATTAAAGTGACCTCATTGTATAATGTCAGAATATTAAATTGGTGAAGTAGTTTTGAGTTATTATAACAAATTTTATATTTTAATTAAAACTTACACATCATATGTCCCTTTGCAATTATATTTAAATTAAAAACTAAATTACATATGAATAATATTTGAATTGTAAAAAATAAGAGATAATTATTTTAATTAATCCATTACTAAGCATGAAACAAAGAACGAGAAATAGAGACAGGGAGATAATGAGAGACAGGAAGTATATTTCATAAACTTTGGTTTTTATCATTCATTCTCAAATGGCAGCCTCCCTTGAATTAGTCAGTAGTAGGGAGGATGTAAAGCTTGTATTTTGACAGTTTCCTACAAGACAACAACTGTTCAAACTGATTTTCTTGAACCTCTTCTCCTAAATTATTTCTTCTTGCATCTCTCTGTCTACATTAAAATTTTAGAAAATTTTCAATTCTCAAGAATATACATGCAAAATAACATTTATATTTCTTCAAATCAAAAATTAGATATAGGCACAATGTTTTTAAAATAGCACTGTATGAAAACTTGTTACTGTTTACCACTTAGAGAAAACATAATTATGTATTAAAGGAAGAATATATTAAAAGTTAATATTGACGAATATTAAACACATTTCAATTTACGTAGATAATATTTAATCCATAAAAGTAATTTTGTAAATGAAAAAAAAGCATAATAAATGAAAATTTGACTTTGACTTGCAATCACCTTTTTTATGTTTTAACAGCTTCAAAAGAATTATTCAATATGTATATATATATATATATATATATATATATATATATATATATATATGTTTGAAATATTTCCAGTCATAATATATTATTAAATTTTATGCTCTGCACAAACGACTTAATGATATTATTTTAGTATTAGAAATAATTTTGACATGATTTGATGATATTCTAATATAAAATACCTCGAATTTTTGAACTGCAATTTCGGTAAGAACGACAAAATTCCAACTGCTATTGGGTACATTTTTGGCAAACCATGTATTAAGTGGGGATAAAGATATTTTAATTCACAATAAAAAGTTCACTTTGATAAATGTACGTCATAAAATATGGAGAGTATTCCACTTTAACAAAATATTTTTGATCTGCATTGCTTAATGAAAACACTGCATATGGACAAGCAAAATAAATTATTATACTTACAGCGTCACCTTCTAATCGACATTCTGTCAAGTTTGTACTTAAAACTAACAACATATTGCTTTCAGTATTTACTGTATAAATCACAAGATCTGTTAATATCACTGATGAAGTTTTCTGGGGTAGTTTGTATACATAGAGAGGTGCAGTGTCAATATCGACAGAGTGTACCTAAAATATATAGAAATAAATATCAAGTAATTGACAAACATATTTCTATAAAAATTTTGGCCAATAAACTACATTTAATTTTGAAAGGTTTTCACTTACTGTAAGTAAACTTGAAGGTTTATAAAAAGCCGAAAAGAGACATCTATTCTTAGCAAATTGCGGTGCGAAAAATGTTTCACACAAATGCGGCAACATTTCCAATCCCGAATGAACAGAATCCGAATGTGAAGATTCACTGGCTGTGTCACTAGTTTGACTGTCCCTTCTCGGGCCCCTGCTATCTGTAAATCGCTGCCTTAACGAAGCCAGTTTGTCTACACCCATTTGCTTGAGACTGTACAGTCTGGAACGTGTAGAGTCGTCGACCTATAGGTACAGTTTGATTATTGCATTTTAATTAATTTTTTATTAATATAAGTTTGGAGAATATTATATTTTATAAATTTAATAGGAAACAAAAACAAAAAAATGGCAACAACCACAAAACAAGATAATGTTAAAAAAGTGACCAAATACAAACAAATACACAACTACACCATATCATTGTAGTGATCACATAGACATGTCGTTTTGAATTTTTTGTATTATAAATACTATGAAGATGGGATTTATGGCTTACATAAGTATATAAAATGTTTTCGGAAGGTGAATTACAACAGAATAGTTGGTTGCTTGTTTAAATCAGATAATGAGGACATTCGGACTGTTAATACGGCAATAATTTCTTTGGGACCCAAAGAGAATACAAACATGTTGATGAAGTTCCTGAAGGCAAAAGGTTCTATTACTACAATTATAAAAGCATTATGTGTGAAATTTATACCAGAAGGTACCAAAGTAATTACTACTAATTACTATTTTAACAGCACTGTGATTGGCTGAAAAAGGGAAAAAACAGGCTCACCACATGGTGTTCAAGATAAAACAGCTCACTATTGCATAATACAATAATAGCTAAGAAACTATCAGACTCACTCACTGTGAAGGTTTACTTCAATGGTTTTGGAAAGCTTGGTTTCCAATGTAAAGCCAAAATATCCCCATTGATTTCATTCAACATATCTACTCTCCCTGAACTTTAGCAAATAATTTTTTAAACACCAACATGAAGAACTAATCACTGTGTGCTCCTGATTTGAAGGTCAAAATTCAGCAGTAGTACACATATGAAAAAATAGTAAACTTTATTTTAAGAAGTGAACTGAGTTCAGGCAAACTATACTAAAATTGTGACAATCTAAATGCAAATATCTCACTTAAAGTGGTTTAAGATAATCTTCCTACCTCTTTGCAGCATTATGTGATAAGAGGACAAACTTTGTGCATTATTAAATGCCTGGAAATGATACATAAATAGTCAGAAAATTACCAAAATATATAAAGATAACAAGAGAGTCTGTGGCATACATTATTGTTTAATAGCATGTATCTTAAAACCTAAGAGTTTCCAGATAATGTACCAGAATTGCTTATAGTCTGGTTCTGCAAAGTACAATAACATAGTTTTTCACCAAATTAAATACACAATTGTTACAAACAGAAACAAATGAAACAAACCAAACAATACATCAACTGTCAGTGTTCAAACAGTAATAAGATTAAGTAGGCAGTGCTAATTAGGTCACAAAGTGTCTAACATTTTTTAACATTGATCAAGCAATCTTTGTTAAATATCCTTGTTCCAGACCTATGTTAATATATATGACAAGTTTTTTTGAAACACCCTATATATAATTTGGCTTCTTAGCTTTTTGAGTAAATAAACTTTTTGAAAAGAAAATGATGACTTACTTGGCTGTTAGTGTCAGCTGGCCATACATATCCTTGATGTTCCAAAAGAAGTCTCCATTGTTGACCACTAGAAGTGTTCATCTAAAAAATTGAATGATTAATGGAGTGTACATTACCTGTCACTAGAAATAGTATTTATAAAATACTGTTAAAATAGTATTTTGATGCTCTAGTTCAAAATTCATTGTACTTTCTTCTGTGGTGTAAGTAAAATGTTACAAGCTTTACATCATTCTGTAGCAAAGCAAAAAAGCTGTCATAAAGGAAACAGAATACCTTAAGAAGCTATCATGCTTCTCATTAGATGCAGACTGCAGCTAATTAGTGAGTTTATAAGCAAACAATTTCCTTAAGATCCCAGTGAAACTTATTGTCACATCAAAGTTGTGAACAAAAAAATATAAATTCAAATATAGCACCATATCTTAATGGGTTGAGGGGAATTACGAAATCATCATCCAATAGAAAACCAGAGTAAATTCAGGTCTTGGAGGGGCTTGGCTGATTTTATTGAATGGGTTTGGCTGATTTTATGGAAGGGAGTTGGTTAATTTTTTTGAAAGGTGTTGGTGTTTTTTTTTCAAGAGTGTTTGATTGACCAGGACTCAGAATTTATATTTTCATTCATGTATTTCTAGCAAATATAAATCTATAAAATACAGAATGAGCACTAAAATTATATCTTTAAGCCCAAAATACAAAATAGGGCAGTTTGAAAAGTGTACTGCCAATGATGCTGATTCACAGATAATTTTTCAAACCATTTGAATTATTGGCAATAGATATCGACAAACAAATCTACATATATTACAAATTTTGTAACAATCCTAGTAAATTAGAAATTAATTAATTAAAACTCACCAGCAATGATGCAGCCTTTATTTCTTTGTCCTGACATAAATATAATTCCTTAACAGGTTCAGAAATGCTACAGCTACCCAAAAACCTGCCATCTGTGAGACTAATCAAAGCAATTGATCCAGTTTCATATCCTACTAAAGCATTCTGATTGCTATCAAGTGTTTGCCACCAGACTAAACTTGTTGGCTTGCCATCAGGAGCTTGATGGTGTTTAGGAAAGTGTGTGATGTCATTAGTTGACCATTTACAATCTATAACTTGTCTTTTATCAACTAAGCTCAAAGCAGGAATGATGTATAAGGAACCATCAAGACCTGGAAAAACCTTATATATTATAATATAATTCTAGAATAATTAAATAATAACTTACAAATAGCTAACAGCCAAGTAGCTGAGGGATCAAAACATATTGCTTCGATAGATTTACATGCCTCTGTAAACCATGGAATTTGTCTTAACAAAGGAGCAAAAGCTCCATATGTGTAATGAAGAACTATGGCACCATCTCTGTAATAGGAAATAGTCAAAAATATGGTTTCTTTGTGAAAATATTCAAACTCACTCTGTGTAAATAGCTAGTAAGGTTTTTACCCCATTCTGACACTTAGCACTGAGTTTAATATTTATATTATCAATAAGTTTAACGATTTCGAAAATATCTTGGTCCAAATTTTCTGACATATTACGTACTGGGATTTTGTTAGTTAATAATTAGAATACTTCCTTTATCATTTTGTACATAGGTAAAAATTGATAGAATATAGATTTATTTGTGATTTGTTATATTTTAACCTCAAATGCCACTTGACACAGAACATCAACTAGAATTTTAAGAACATGGAGCACTAGTATTTTGTTGACATTTACTAAAATTTCTATCTGATCAGTGGCGTATCACAACTTATGCATATACCCTCTGGAGGTAGCCTGCAATGCATAAGCTTCTGCACAAATAAGGGGCCAATGATAGAAAGAAAGGGCAATAGTGGGGCAAGGGGCTATTTCACTCGATTGGTAGTGGCAGTTCTCAATAGAGTGAATTAGCCTCTTGCCCTCACATATGCACTCTGATCCTCACTATTGCCCACCCTTTCTATCTTTGACACGATATTTCTGCATTACAGGCTTCTTCCAAAAGGTGTATGCTCTAAGACGTTATGAATAAGGATTACACCAAGAAAGTTGGTTTAAAAAATCCCAGGCCTTTATCACTAAGATAAACTTAGAGAAGATGGTTTATTCACAGATATAGAAGCACCACCCTTTTCCGCTGAAAAGTGCGCTTAGAGCAATAACAGGTTAACATTACCCGCTTCCCCAGTGGCCAAAAGTAGGTGTCGATTATCCTGACCCGTACAAGCTATCTTGATCTTGCTTGATCATCAAACTGTACCTCATTTTAGACAAGGAGTTACTCTCCAACTGTCTATTAAATAAACTATATATTTATTTCTAAATTAGATAAACAATTTTCAATAGTTAACTATTCAATTAAATTTTCACTTAATATTTTAATCCGTCAAAAAATCCTCATCGTCATCAGTGTCAATTCCACTGGTAGTGTCCTCACTTTCTGTCAAACAAGCAAGGCAAGTCTCATTCATATCGATCCAACACTCTTCACAATATATGAAATGGCAATATTCATTGGGACATTCCACGAAATCGCTATAACTCCTAGGTTCCCTTTCTTCACAAATGAGGCATTGCCTCCGAGCCCACGGTAAAATACGTAACCAATTGCAATGACGTGGGTAGTTCATGCGTAGAATGGCGAATACGTTAAAGTCTTCTTTCAGGCGGTGTTCTCTAACTTGACGTTTCACTTTTTTCTTCATGAACCTACAATAAATGAGCAAAGTTAAAAAAGCATATCAGTAATTATAATAATTATATGGTTTGTTCTTGCAGCAAACACCAAGCATCAGATTTGTTTGTTTGTTTGTTTGCAATTCCTATATTGCGTTCGTTCCAACAGAGATTAATATAGTTTATAAACTAGTGGTAGTTTATTACACCAAGTTGAAACTACTATTATTAGATGACGATCAAATTTAAACGAAATATATATATATATATATATATATATATATATATATATATATGCCCAGAATATTATACTTAATAAAATTTTCATCGACTGGTTTTAATTATGTTATTTAACACACATCCATGACTATCTCGCCTGTCGGTCAGTGGCTTGCTATAGCCCAATGCCGTAGCCAGGAAAGTTTTTCGGGGTGGGTTTTCGGGGGGGGGGGTTGGATAATTTTTTTGATTGGTTATGGGCTGATTAGGACTGCAAAATATATATTTTTGTTCATGTATTTCAAGAATATATAAAATTATATAAATATAAAATTTATTCTATGAAAAACATGATTAATTGGTTAAAATTGAATCTTGAAACCAAACATTACCAAATTTCGGGGGGAGGGTTGAACCCCCAGACCCCCCCGCTGGCTACGGGCTTGCTATAGCCACATGCGTACTTCGTCACACTGGCTCCTTTTAGAGCACAACTTTTCTTTGCCCAAGCTTGTCTGAACCATAAGGTCTTACATGTGAGGTTCTCAATTTAGAGTTTCTTTTGTAACAAGTTTTGGTCGATTATCACTGGTTGTTCCAGATTCAGACCACCTCTACGCCGTCCAAAATGTTTAGTTGCATTTGTTGAGGTTAAAATCACTATCGCTTTCCTTTTTGTGGTCCATCTCTTTTTTTAATGACAATCCCTTGGGGAGATTGTCTTCTTGACGTAATATTTGACTAATTCGACGTTTCGACATCTCGGAAACTTCTGTCAGTCAGTGGTGTGTCATAGCCAGATCTATTCTTCGTAACAACATAGTTATTTTAACCTGACAACTTTTGTTAGTCTGTAGGCTAGATAGGAAATAGGTTTAATTCGTGAACTGTTCAAATAGACCAATTATAACCAATTATGTATTAATCAAATTAAAACATTATGATAATTATCGATTATGAGGACGATTACCTGTAAATGAAAAATTTATAATTTTAGAATTGGTACCTAAAAAATCCTATTCTTCTTTTTACTGTTTCGTTGTAGAGAAATATGATTCGTCTCTTCTCTCTTTTTCTATAGAAGTACGCGCATATGATTCTTCTGACACGTTGTATATATGCTTGTATAAACATCATTAGCCAAATCGCTAGATAGACTCCATAAATTTTATACAGGTAATAATTAGATAATTTGTTAGGTTGGGGTAGACACTTCACGTTACTTCTTTCTATTCGTATTCTTTTTTTAATGTTAAATCCTCTAACTAATGATCTCAGTAGGGAAGCAATCATTCCTGTACCTATAATTTAAAAAAATAACCATTTGTGACATCACTAATATTTACGTAAGCAATCTTTAACGTTTTATATAGCTAACATGTTGTCTCTGAGATCAATCGACGAGTATGAAATCATTTCTTTACGTAGTATTTGTTTGGTTTGATTTAGTATTTTCCGCCAAATATGTCTTCATATTCTTATGAAAAAGTATACAGAATATTTGACGTCTTTTTTTTGGTCTTGCTATAGAAGCAGATAATCTAGAAGTTAAGTAAGAAATTTCGAATTGGAACAAGACTTATCTGTCAAAGATGAGGTTGTAGAACCACTACATAGTAAACCAATTAGCGAATTTAGTTTGACTGGCAAAGATAGGACCAGGAGTGACATTGAAGCTAGAAATATGTAAACTTCCTTTGTTATATTGAGTTTATTTATTTATCACAGATGCCGCGTTGGAAAACATTGTTTTTCATTATAATAATCAGAATCAGAATTACAACAGTAATACTAATTTATATTGATGACTAAAAGCAAGTAATGAGGAAAACGTTTTCAAAATATTATTGTAATGGAAAAGGATGACTCAGAGGACGAGTCTACAAACATTTAAATGAGCGATCCTCATTAGGGGAGAGAGATGAGTTATCGCCATTACGAAGGCCAAAGTAGTGCAGGTGGTCCGTAGGGTGCTGACGTCGACTAAGTAAGTAGGAATGGTGAATAAAATGGATTTTTGGAGGCAGGTGGACTATCGAACAATATAGGGGAATGAGCGATTGCTAATTGAATGGAAGGTGCAGATCGATGATCGACCTTTTTTGTATAACATGTGGAATGGATACCGTGCACTTTACACGCTAAGGTTGAGGGTAATAAGGTTCTACCTTTGACCTGACTTTGAACATATATTACGCTTGATGTAACTTCACCAAGCAAACCAAGCCACATATGTTGGGAGCACGGCCAGTGATGGAATATCATTGGGTGCAAAATATTTAGGAAGGTGCTTGTAAGTTTGAAGGATACTTAACTAGCTAAGAGAAATGACTGAGGAAGAGAAGTAAACAAGTGTCCCTGAGGACAATATAGTGGAGTTACTCACAGATCATACGATGTATGGAATGACCCAAAGTTGGATGGGAATTGGATTGTCACAGTATCTGACTTAATATCTCGAAGGATGATTCCAGATAGTCAACAAAGAGGAGAATGTGAAGAAATGTGCCGAAATCTGTAGTCAACTTTGGGAGTATAGTTTTAAAAATTTTTGATACTAAAAAACAATAGAAGATATACAAGATAAGTAGGAAGTAGGAACAATACATCTTCCGACTCTGAAGAACTTTTCCTTTGAGAATCAGTCGAAGTAAAGTATATTCATAAATTTTAATTATGTTTAATATAGGAGAGTGCAGTCATATTTTGATCTCAGGACATTACGTTTAATGCCTTACAAGTAGTAGAGCTACAGAAAGTTAAATAGTGTTATTCTGAAAAAAATGAACACAAAAAAACATTTTATAGAAAAATTGAAAATGTATAGATATGAAATAAAGGCATTACAACGTGATACTATTTGCAAAAAGAACATAAAAAATTGTAATAAATATTGTATATATTTACCTCTTACATCGATTGTTAAATCATGCCGCCCAGTTTGCAAATAATCTATTCTTGCATGCCTCCTTATCATGTCTAATATTTCATAAAATAATCTATCAAACAACACCAATATAGAAGCTAAAATAACTTCTAAAAGTAAAATTATTGTTTCAATTATCACTTTTTCTCTTTCCGATTTCAAAGGTGTCAGCGATAACGGATCTACCAGCTTTTTCTTTTCAATTTTTTTAAGCGGGAGTACAGTATGCTTTTCTTCACTTTTTCTTCGAGCATCGATTTTTCGAAAATGTCCTGTTATATAAATATTATCAAATTCAATGTCTCTTAAATATTTATCGTGATATCTTTGGGACTCGATTATTATTCTCAAGAAAACAAAAGCAAGCAATCTCTTGACTAGAACGAGTACCTATAAAAAAACTGAATGAATTATTCTAAACTATGAATTACTATATTATAAGAGAAGAACACAAAGCGTACATTAACAGCTTACACACATCTACTCAGAAAAGTAGCTAATAAAATAACATAGAACACAAACCATTTCAAACTATTAGAATAACCCTAAACAAAGACGAAAATTATAAATCAGATATTATTAAGATACAATAAGAATAATGTGTATGTCAAGGACTGCAGTTTAAGGAAGGTGTAAGAGATAAAATACTCAATGAAGAAGATGCGGAACGATTCGAAAGCATCTGGTTTAAATAGTGTCTCTGTTGAAATATGGATGTCTAGTATTATTGTGGTGACTTCATTCTTTGCAACATTTGTGGGAATGAAGTTAATTTTCCCACATAAAGGGCCAGCGTTAAAGACTTTCTTACAAAGGAGAGAAAGGATACTTAACTCCTAATGAGGAAGATCAACAATTGATATAGTATTCACGATATAATAATAAATCATTAAAAAAACATATAAATTTGGAAAAGCAACTGACAACCAAACAAAA
The DNA here is from genome assembly GCA_034190945.1 of Octodonta nipae. NCBI lineage: Eukaryota > Metazoa > Arthropoda > Insecta > Coleoptera > Chrysomelidae > Octodonta > Octodonta nipae. Next base: position 92,888,993 of record CM067222.1, read on the forward strand.
ACACTTAATAGAACCACCTCAGATGGTGACTACAGAAAACCATATAAACATGTGTAGGACATGGAATAGGACAAATGAGATACAGATATCCTTGAGGGACATATTTTTCTGGAAAAATTATTAAAATCTTCATAACTCATTAAAGATTACGAAATTTTTCATCACCAAATCTAATAAAGTATCAATAAGTCTTAATATCTCTTGAAAACCCTGAAAAAGAATTTTTATAAAACTCTGAATAAGTTTATTAACCCAAAAAGTCCGAGTTTTCAGAGAATATTTGTTTTTTTTTTCAGAGTTTTCCAGAGATATTAAGGCTTGATGTTATGAAAAATTATGAAGACCTTTTAAGAGTTTTTTTTCAGACAAATATTTCCACAGGCGTTAATACGAAAGTATTATTGAGGAATACATCAGTTAGTTATTCTGGAGAAATCAACCAATCCGAATAAAAATACTTCCAAACAAATCAATTTTAGCACAGGTGAACATTTTTAGATAGCTTGAATGTAACAAATCCTAAGATTACAGTAATGACGAAATCAACAATATGTGAAATAATAAAGAAAACCCATAAGAATAAAACCAGAGCAGACACCCAGCTGAAATTTTACAAGGATAAGGATAAGGGTAACAATAAAAAGACAAGAATAACGTATATAAATACAAAAAGTGATATCTTTAAAGAGTTTAGGAATGTTTAGAATTGAAAGAATAAGAATGAAGATATTACAAACGAATTGAAAATAGCTGATAACAAAGAAAAAATTTAAAACTTTTTTTTATGATGGGCCCTACCCTAAACAAAAAGCTGGGTACGCCCTTGTCACCTAAACTACGTTTACAAAAAAGTTTCTTTTCAATACTGCAATTAAAAGCAGATTGAAATTAACATCAAAGATTTCTTTTTAATTCTGCATAAGACTTTTCGTGACCAAGCCTAAAAAAGTGTCAATAAGTCTTAATAAGCCAGCAAAGCTTCGAAAAAGTAGTTTATAAGATTTTTTAGTAACAATTGTTACCTTCATCAGGATAGCTTTCTTCCTATTAATCTCATGAAGGACCGCCACTGCAGTATCTCTGGCGTCTCTAAGATCTTTAATCTGCTTAATCTTTCCAATTTTATACTGCATTTTGACATCTTTAAAGTTTTTTGAAAGTGACGATCTAGACTGCTTCAAATAGGAGTAACCTTGCCCGAACCCCGTACCCATTTCCTTTGAGGGATCACATCTCCCTGCCCCGCCTAACGCATCAGCAATGTTACAGATGAAATCCAACCGCATCGGCCAGCAGAGTAACCAGGCCGCAATCCATGTTACCGTATCGTAACAAGAATTGTAGGCGCTGGCAAACATATCGCGACATTTTTGAGCTGCTTTTGTGAACTGATTCTGGCAGCGAGTTTCGATTTTTTTGACGTACATTTTTTCATAACGTTTGGCTTCTACCGCCTCTCCTGTGAAGAAAAAATAAGGCTTTTATCCATCAAGTTGAACAGAACGAAATTCTAGAATCATTTGGAATTTGCTTACATAATATGTACAAGGTGGCAAATAAATGTGCAAGGTGATGTTTATACTCTAGGGAAGTTAGTATTTTCAATTGCAAAAAAATTCCACAGATATTTGATTAGCTTTTCTTGAAGAATGTATATAGCATAACACATAAAAACTGTTGTTAACAAATTTTTATTCCTTAACTAATTATACGGAGTGTTTAAAGTTGCAAAAATCGCAATTTTAGCAGTTTTTGTAACTTTTCAGCAATTGAATGAAAAGTTCTAGGGTCGAAACTAAGTTTGTTTTATATGTAATTTTAATAGCTACTAAATGATAGGTTCATATAGCTGTTTATTAGTTATTGAGTTATTTGGAAAACACTGTAAAAAATAAACAATTTTCAATCGTCCATAGTTATTGTATAAGTTACTTTGAAATTCTGAAACTCTTTCACTTCTACGAGGTAAATAACTGGTAAAATCTCAAATTTACAACTCAGACGGTTTACTTGCAAATCCGAATTTTTTTCCAGGGCGTTTGATTTTACGTGAACTTTACAATGCTTCCATTTTGAGCTAAATTAATATTTTAACCATCTGATAGGAAAATATTAATTATTAGTTCTTTTAGTACCATCCCTCATAAATTAATTTTCTCTTAGTTTTATTTTATTGTATGTAAATTCAGTTTGAAAGCCTGTATTTTGGTATTCGGAATTAAATAAAATGTACTGGTGGGAGAAGCACCTTCCCCTCATTTTACCACTGTGTTCGAACTGACATTCATTTCAAATTGCTTTTATTCTTTTCCTAATACAAATGCCATGCCAAGTGTCAAACTGTCTGCTGATAGCCCAGGGGCGAGAAACGGTGGCACATCATAATTTGTTCATTGAAATGTTATATTTCTATTTGTAGATATAATTTTTTTTCATTTTACGAAAAAATGACATCATACCATTTTTATAGGTGGTGTTTTAAGGTATAATTTTCATTATAAACTTTTCAAATTATTCATTAGTTAACTAACTTCATAGTTCATAACTATACATTAATATTAATGATTTGCCATAATTATATTGTTGACTTTGATTTTTTCCTTTCTAAAGTTTTTTCCTTTTAAAATTGTCGAATAAATTAATTGTGATACTGCGATCGACTTTGATTCAAAAGTCTGAGAATTAAAGTTGGCAAAACAATTACGAGGTTAAATCATATATCAACGGAAATTTTTTCATTACACAGAAATGATTGATTTAGCATTTTTCAATATACCTTCCTGCGTGATCTACACTTTTTCCACCGAGAAACTGTTCGTAGAATGTTTGAGGGCGAGTTGCAAGCCAACTGCGCATGTTCTCCTCAACTTCTTCATATATTCCAAATCGTTTTCCTCCCGGTGATTCTTTCAGAGGCAACTCAGGGCTATACGAAGGGTGGGTGGCTTCTCAGCCCGTTTCTTGCGGTATTCCTTGTTTTTTGTTTTAAATACGAGGCTTTTGCGAACCGTAACAACTGGAAGTAGTAATCCAGATTCACTGTACGTTAGGCACGTAGAAAATCAATCAATAAATTTCCGTAGAGTCAAAAAAAATCGTGGCAAGGACTTTTCCAGATGAGAGGCGAGTTTTGAATTTTATTCTTTTTTTGCCACTTTAGACTTCAAAAAGGCCTTTCTTTCAACGATCTTTAGTTTACAGTCATTAACCTCGGAACCCATCGAGCACAAATTTGTCTGTAACCAAGTTGATCAATGATAATTGATTGAACACTTCCATAGCTGACACCCAATTCTGAGGAAATTCCTCCACGGTTAATTGGAGCTCACGTTCAGTAAGGTATCGAACACTATTGGCATTGTCAGCTGTAAGGCTGTGCATCGATCATGGTTATCATTCTCGTACACCCTTAAATTTTTTCACCCACATATACACACGATTCTGAGACAGTGTACTAACCCCAAACTGTGCCTTCAAATGAGTTAGAATTTCTGAGGCTTTAACGCTTTTATTAGTTTAAAACTTTATAATAATCTGTTGCATAACAGAAGAATGTAACTCTTGCTTAGTCATGGCTGTATTCTGTACTGACCACACATCATACAATAGGTATTAACGACAAAGCCAAGCATACGCGCGTACCCGGCTGGTTCTCCAGTGTCCATAAACCAAACATCTACTCCAAACAACATAATCTAGCTCGAAACTGCATTCTAAGCAGAATAGCAAAATTACCGTTTATATTTGATTTACCCTCGTATATAACGTAATTTGCTTGGAAAAAGCATTTTAAACGTAATGTCAATTCGATGATATGCTATTTTTATTCTACTGTGAAGGGAAATCACGATCCTCCTCTACTAATATGTATGCGTTGGCGAATACAAAAATGCAGAATTTCAAATAAAATTTACAGACAATAGAACAAACCCAAAAGAATATTAATATATGATGAGTTGTACCGAAAGATTTGATAATTCCATTCAGATTTATCCAAAAGTAATTTGATGCAGAATTGGAGCGCTGTAAACATCACCAAAAATAAAGAGCTCTCGATAAAAAAATACATTTGTGAGAAAACCTTCAAAGTCATGAAGTTAAAATTTTGAACAATTATTTTAAATAGACAAATGAAACTTTTTGCTAAGTTTTATCGTTCAAAATTTTTTTAAATAAGAGTTACGAATGACTGAAAAATGCGCATTTTTTCACATTTTTCGCGAATAACTCATGTTATTAATTAACCAATCCTGTCGCAACATTCTCATTTAGTAGGTTCTAAAAATGCGCATACTACTCACTCATCTTTGATTCTTTAAATTTTTACTCTGTAGCTGATAATTCACAAAACCTGCCAAAATTAGTTTTGCTATTTTAAATACCTAGTATAATTAACTAAGAAGTAAAAATTTGTTATCAAAACTTTTTTTGTGTTACGCGGCATACCTTCTTCAAGAAAAAAAATTCAAACACCTGTGGAATTTTTTTGCAAAAATGGTATTAAAATAATGCTAAGTTCCCTACACTATTATTGCAAAATTAACTTGATGTAACAAAATTATAATCAAAGCGGCCAACAGAATTCCTGGAAGTCGTCCTTTTGAATTTGAAAAAGACTAAAGCAAATTTACAAACAAGTAATATGCATTGATTATTTTTATGTTTCTTTGGGCAATAACACCACAATAGAAATAAAACTACGTATATTGCAGGAATACCAAACGTTTCAAAGTCTATTCTGACTTCGTTGTCAATGGCTTTATATTTTTGATGTAGATTGCAAAATAGACTTTGAAACGTTTGGTATTCCTGCAATATACGTAGTTTTATTTCTATTGTGATGTTATTCCCCAAAGAAACATAAAAATAATCAAGAATATGCCACAAACAACGTTTAGAAGACAAGAAGTAATATGCAATACAATGCTAAAAAATAAAAAAATTAAAATAAGGGAAATTGAATTACTTCAGCAGTGGCGGATTTACGGGGGGGGGGTTCGGGTTCACCCCCATGGAGATCGTTGTGAAAGTGAATAATTTTCAAAATTCCGCGACAAATCTGATTTTATATGTCTATAATCTTCGAGGTTTTTTGAAAAATTGTTTAATGACGGTTAAATAGATTTAATTGATTTACTCTACCACGTAATGATATTTAAATTAAAACGTGAATGTAATTAAAAATCCAAACCCCCCCCATGGTAAAATCCTGGATCCGCCACTGCTTCAATGCCTCTTTCATGTGTACTCGTTATATAAATGGAATAAAACAGAACGTTCGTGAAACATAACATACATATGTGTTGAGCATTTCAAAAAAAAAACCTCTTAGGCCACATACCAGTTTATACGGTCCAATTTAGCTTTTCGGTGCTAGTTATTCGATAACTTTCTTACCTTTCGTTTCGTACTTCTTTGCAATAATTTCAGACCTTTTCGTATCTCCTAACTGCTCGTCAAGATAATCATTTTCTTCTTTCATTTTTCTCATTTCCTTATCGTCTTCTACCTCTCCAATGATGGGGGCAGAGACATCCTTAACTGATCTCAAAGTATCTTTAACTTCATTAACGTCGGCTTTGATGCCAAAAATAGCATCTATAAATGGCTTGAACATCAACTCGAATCTTGTCTTGGTGAGGTTAAACGTTAACGATGCTGTGCAAGCAAATACTCTAACGACTTCACGACCATTATCAGTGAGGTTTTCGATAGGTCCGGATATGATGAAGGCTATAACTAAGGCCTTGAGAACACCTCTCCCAACTTTGCCTCCAAAATTGGGGAAAGTTAGAAGTGTTATACATCTAATTTGGACTGAAAAGGCTATCCCAAAACCTAACATTAAGCAGATCATTGCTCCAACTATCAGTGAAACTCCTTCGGTGAAATTGAGATCGACAAGGATGAACTTGTAAAAAAGTATACCCAAAAATACTCCATAGAAGAAACCGACGAAGCCTTTTAACGTCCTGTGCTCATGTTTTTTCGTAAAAAGCAAATTGTAAAAAATTTTCGACTTCTTGAAGCAAGATCGTCTTAATTTGTTAAAACTGTAGTTTCGACGTGCCATTTTGACAGCCATTTTGAAATCTTTCAAACTGACAAGTATCTTCACGGAGGGTGAATATACTGAATGTTTTATCTCTTACTTTGAGAATTATAACATAGGTAAGTACTTAATTCTAATTTTTATGGTAGGTTTGTTAGTACAGTATTAAAAATAGGAAGGATTAACTATTTCGTAGGTTAAGGTTAGACCATACCGAAGAACTGGATAGGTTGCGTAGAAAAAGGCGGCTGTGAACAGAGACAACTTTCTACAAAGAGTTCAAACAGTTAACATAAAGTTAAATATTTCTATGGCATGATTTCATCTAGAATATATTATTTTTAATAAATAACTGGTGTATCACCCAGAAGTAGAATTAGATTTGTTGGACAAGCTAAACTCAACCAGTTTACTGAGTTTCAGAAAGCCTTCGAAGGCAGGAAATACTAACGTATCCACAAACTCAAATATGAAATATGTTGCTACAAATTAAATCTGTAAGTTAAAACTCAATGTCAAATGAAATTTTAAGACATTGTAGAGCAATAATAGGCAACTAGTCATCACCATTGTTCTGATACACGAGCTTATCGTCAACAGCTTCATTATGTGGAACCAAGAAAAATAGAATACTATGAAGGAACATACCTTTTTACTCTTTCCTCTCATTCGAAATACATTTTTGTGGACATAACCATAATACTTAAATTTAGAGTATTTAGTTCCTGAGAAAAATGTAATACGCGGTGAGAGAAACAGAAAACCAAGTAGACTTGTCTAACTCTGTCTAAGCTCACTCCTGATTGGTGTTTGTTTACTTCAGTCAGGTGAGCATCTAACTATTGAATTGATTGCAGCTCTAGACAGAAACAGATCTGTTTCATCCAGCGTTACGATTCCACTTATACAGGCGCCCATATCTCCCGCACTCTGTCTTTAGGTTTTACTTCTATGGATAGAACACATGCAAGTTCGATTGATCTCATAATAGTAATGTATTACAAATTCTGAAAGTTTAGTCTTCATCTTGACAGCCATTTTGAAATCTTTCGAACTGAAGTATCTAATCACGAAATGAATTCCGACAAATCGGGAGTCGTACTGTGGGTAACGCCGTTTCCCTGTTATTCCTAGGATAGAAATCACACGAAAAAATCGTAGGTTTATTACAACCTGTCAAAGAAATTACGATACTAACTAATGGATTGAAAAATCTCGAAAAGTAGTTTGAACAAGTTCAAACAGTTAACATAAAGCAATGTTAATAGAATTGATACTTTGCAGTGGCATCACTGTCACCAATGTTACGTGGTTGAAAGTAAGATAAGATTTATGTCTGTTTTAACCATTTGTTAACATTCCAAAGTAAATATTAGAAAGAAAGATGTAAGCTTTTGAAAGTCAGTGTTTTAGATTGTGGAAAATGCAGCTATTTGTTACCGAATTAATTTTTAATACTATGTCTTCGAGATTTTATAATCCATTGAACGCAAGAGAGTATATTGTTTCTAGTCGAACTTGCATTAGTTAAGCTTCCCTCAACTGATCTTAATCTCGAATAAATCGCTCAACCAAATGATTGTGGACCATCACATCCAACAAAAACAAATTCATGATTTGGCAGGCAGTAATGTCATATTATCTATGGTTCTTGTAGGTTTTGACAACCCTGGAATAAATCCATTTACAAACATTTCATTTTTCGATATCAACTTTGAATATGGGGATTTAACTAATTGCCAGTGGCGCTACCACGTATCTCAGCTAACTGCAGACATGTCAGCTGCAACTGTTGTTCTATCTCAAACTTTGACTACAAGCGGAGATTTGATTACATCAATAATTTATTATGTAAATTGTTGTGAGGAGGTCGAACAAAAAACAGAATTGGTGATTCATCTTTTATAGTTGCTTTAGATTTTCCGTCTGAGGTTTCTGCAAATTTATTGAAAATTTCACTATTGGTATCTGTTGTTGCAAGTCCTGCGCCTTTACGTCTTGCTACCCCTCTGATATCAGCAGTAGGAAATACAGGGTGCTGTGTGCAGCTCCAGTGGATACGAGTCTCGTCTCATTTGAATAAAAAGGGGAAGAAAAAAGGAAAACTTCGGATATTGTTAGATACTCTAGAACAACACGAAGATGAAAAAGGATCAATAAAACTGTATAATTTTTCTAGGTAAATTTTTTTAGGGTTCTAACGAAAAAACAAAACTGCTAGCACATCAGTTAGCATAAAAAATGATGTTAAAAGTGATTTCAAATTATATACCAGGAAACTCGAGGTCACAAGTTTAGCTAGTTGCACGAACTTTAATGGACCTACGAGCCAAATTCTATATTGTAATGTTTTTATTTTCACAATCGGGTTCTGTTCAGTTCTTGGATTTATTTAAAAACACAGTCCAGCTCACTCTAATTTATTTCCACTACTTTAACACAATTTATATTCGCAGAACTATTTACAATTTATCTGCACTTAACTATATGGCAGTCGAATATTGAATGAATGCTATCACCAGCTGTTCGTATTTATATATTTCTCTCGGAATTCTCTAGTAGGTCAACAAGCCGTCGGGAAATTTCTTTCATGTGTTCCCGAAGATTCGTGGAAATTCCATGAATGTCTGAGCCAGCCGCCGGTCTCGGCTCGACAGAGCAATATTTCGAGTTCCACGAAATATCGGATGAATTCCCGCCACAATATGTTTAAAGTTAAGGAATTTAATGGGAATACGGCATGAAATCTTCGTGACTGTACATAATTCTTCGAGTATATTAGGTCACAAAAGATCTCAAACAAAATCAAGAACAGTCTAAAGGGCTGAAGGTATTCATGAAATAAAAAATACTAAACAAGCTCTATTTATTAATTAGTGATTGTTTAACATTTTCATTTACAATTCTACTAAAAAGAATTATTTTATCTGAACTTAATTTCCTTTCTTCAAATGCACGATTATTCCAAGAAAATGACGTCAAATTGCTGAAGTATCGTTCTTCTAAGGGGATATTTAGTTTGTCCAGCAGCAGTTTACTGATGTTTGGTACTATAGGTTGTAATAAAATTCCTGTAACTCTGAGAGTTTCTAGCGTTAAATGTAGGACCACTTTGAGTTGCTCTTCAGCACCAGGATTTTTCTTAAGCTCCCAAGGTTTAAGTGTTTCAAAAAATAAATTGTTAGCTCTCAGGGTGGCCATTATGAAGTCAATGGCTTTATAGAAATTGAGGTCTTCATAATGTTGACGACAAGAATCTAAAATATTATGTGTTAACAACTGCTATGTAAATTTCATAATGATGTTACCCACCTGGTAATGAAGTAACATGTTCCAGCAATTGTTTAGTGACATCTAACGAAAGTATGGACTCAAAAGCTGAAGACTCTATTTTAGGGAAAGCCTGAAATGGATTTAGAGCTTTTCCGGTACACCTACTCAATAAATTGCCAAATGTGTCAGCCAGTTCGGCATTCAAGTATCTCACAATTTTTGTGTCACTGTAATCTAAAACAAAACTTATGGTACCTACCCCAGTAGATGCGGAGTAAAAAAGAAAAAGTGGAAATTGTTTTAATAATATTAATACAGGTTCGGAATTAACATATTAAGTTTCACCTTCTTGCTATTTGAGCTATAGCTCCTAATTATTTTAAACTTGTTTCAAAAATGATTAGTGAATATAAGGGAAACTAAATTATTACTGCCAACTGACACTCCCACATTCACTTGTCCTATCAATTTCCCCGTGTTTTGCTTACATTCAACTATATTATAGAGCAGCGGAAAAATGATTGACTAAACACCTATTGCATTCCAAAAAAAACCTATCAACTAGCTCTGCGATCATTTTATACTGACGACCCAGCTCTATTGAAGGTTGCTACCATTTCAGCATACCTATAAATCATCATACAGCTAGCTAGATTCCTTAAATATTGTTTTGGTGTTCCTCTTTTACTTACTTCTAGAGGTTTCAAAGTTTCATCGCTACATGTATGGGCACAAACACAAGGTACACTCTACACACAATTCTTGGAACTTGGTCTTTGTTAAATGGTATGCACGAGAACAGAACGTTTTAACCTCAGGCTTATTTTTATTTTTTCTGAGTTCTTTGGGAATAACACCCAAAAAAATAAAAATTAGAGGTGTCAGAATAAAACATTCAGGCTTATTTTCTAAGCTCCACCAGTATACATTAGTACATTGAACCGCCCAAATTGTGTTCAATAATAAAAACGAACCAAGTTAGTAAAAAAACTTGTCTTAGGGGGGGGGGGCATAATCGGACAAAAATTGTCCTAGAGATAGGGACAAATCAGAATTTTTTTGGTCCAGTAATTTTATGGGAAGCTTTAATGGCTCATGGCAGGTTTTTCAGGTCCAGGGGGGGGCAGCTGCCCCACTCGGTGCGCCCAAGAGCTTCAGTCACTATTATGTTGTGTGTGTTGACAAATTACGATTTTCGACAATTTCATTTAAAATGTGAATTTGGTATTAGCAGAATTTGGGACCTATCTGAGCGACATTCATTTTGAATTGATCTAGTTGTCAAAGTTTTGACACTAATTCGCTAATTTTTGTTTTTGAAAAATAATGAAGTTGATTAAATTTTCTCGGAGGCTTGATTAGAGATTTACGCAAAATTGAAACAGAGTTGTGAGCTTAACGTTCAACGAAGATTGTTAATGGTGGATACTTGTTTTGTTCATAATTTCAAGCTATACAAAATTTGAATGGACAATGTTTTTGATAATGTTGCTTGTTTAGAGATATTGTTATATTAATTAAAAACCTAAGGGAGGTTAAACTTAATATGTTCCTTCACAAGCTATACTGAAGTAATTAAAGCAATTCCCAGCTTTCCCCTAATTAATTCCTAAGTCAATCCTCCAATAATTGTACTAATGGTATTTTTTTGTTAATCTGGTAACAATTCTTACTTCCATCACTATGTGCAACACCTTCCCTGAGTAAAAAATATCTTAAACCATCAGTTGTGTAGGTTTTAGCTCTTTCAAACGGACATACTACATTGCCCTTTGACTTTGACATTTTTTCTCCATCGACCGTCCAATGAGAATGACAAAAAATATTTTTTGGAGGTTCCAAACCTGCTGCTATCAAAAAGGCGGGCCAGTAAATTCCATGAAATCTAGAAAAACAAAGACATCATCAAATTAACTTGGAATAACATGTTATATTACTTTAGGATATCTTTTCCAATAACTTGTAAATCTGGTGGCCAGACGTTATTAAAACATTCTAGATTATCTTCTCCAAATCGCGCGGCTGTCAAATAATTGCTTAAAGCATCTAACCAAACATATATCGTCTGAGACTTATCGCCTGGAACCGGGATACCCCAATGTACCCTTGAGGCTGGTCGTGAAACTGAGAGATCTTCTTCTTGGTTGTGAATCATATCGAAGAAGAATTTTCTGGAACTTAGCTGGGCGAACAACAGACTCTACAATATTAATTTATAAACTAAATCTCCAATAACTAACATACATAATATACCATTTTTATGAAGCCACTTGATCAGTTCGTCTTTGTAAGAACTAAGTTTGAACATGTAGTTTTGTTCCTCAGTCCATTCTACTGGATGTCCACTTTCTGCAGAGACCAAGATTTTTTTACCATCCGCGGATACACGTTCTTTGAGTTGTGATTCTGGTAAAAACGTTTCATCTGACACGCAATACCATCCTTTGTAGGTAGAAGTATAAATGTGATTCTTTTCAGATAATATTTTCTGAAATATGTGTATTAATTAAACGATTTTTTGAGCATGTAAAAATATACCCAAAACTTATTAACAGTTTTTGCGTGATTTTCGTTGGTAGTTCTGACATAATCTGTGTATTCAATAGAAAATTCATCTGCCAGATTTCTAAATTCAGAAGACACTCTGTTGCAGTATTCTGGTAAAGAAGTTTTTCGATTTTGCGCACTCTGTTGAATTTTAGATCCATGTTCATCAGTACCAGTAGAAAATATGACAGGTGATTTGTTCAATACTTTAGTCCATCGATGCGCAGCATCTGCTATTAAAGAACTATACAAGTGACCAATATGCGGACCTAAAACATCGTACAAATAAAATTCACGAGGGAGGTATAGATCCGTATTCTATTGATATTTTTGACGTACTAAAAGAAAACAGAATCCTCAGCCGATACGATAGACAGAAAATGAAATCTTATAGCCCTTAACATATTGATAACCCGTGCCCTGACCTATTGGAAAAGATAGCATTAAACAGATGATGAAGTCTGTTAAAGCCAATATATACAAAATATCTTTCAAAACAAAGAGCAATAATATAATAGTAAAAATAATTCGAGACACCAATAAGCACTTTACTAATGTCTAGGGCACCATACTGCCAATAACATTGAGAAAGTTCTATGTAAGTACAACATCGATGCTATTGAAGACAAACAGAAAAAATCATCACAAGAATTCAAGGATCCTTTTTAAATAACAAGGAGTTTATAAAAAAAAACATGACCAGATGTGAGCATAAGCTTTTGCTCAATACCTGATTGAAAGCGGATGTCGGCTGTTCCAGAAAAATAACCGACGGAGATTGATTCGTGAGGTGAATGTGTCACCCCTATAGGTGTGGATCATTTTGAACAAACAGGGGACTTCGTAAGGTTCCAAAATAAGTAGTGCGGCTGAAAAAGACCATCTCTCCATTTTGGTGTTGGCCTCGCATGGTCAGTGGCAATGTTAGGTAGGACCTCCGGGTTGGACGTAAGAACGTCGAACTTGGAGTCTCCGTTTCTGGCGGAAATTAGAGGCCCTACACGATGAGTAGCAGGTAACATCGTCTACATCCAATAGAATCACAGACTTTGAGTTGAATCGTCCGAGAGGCGAAGTGTACCAACCAGGTGAATATTAAAACACAGAATATTGAAAAATAGAAAACTGCTTTCATTGCATTAGTTAGAAAAGTGAGTGGCTTTGCGAAACGACGTCGTAGTAGATACAACACATCGGGTTATGACCATCCAAAGAAAGCACCATTCATCAGCATAATGTAGGTAAAGTCATTCGATGTGCGATTTTCTTTTTTTCAAACCCCTTAAACCTATTCCATAAAATAAAGGTTTCATCTGCATCTTTCCTGAAAGTTGGTCGCCGTTAACCCTTTGACTCAATAAATTATTTATTAATAAATATATCTCCACTCACTACGCCCCTGGTTAAATTCTTGGGATAAGCAAAATCTGACAAGAGTGACAGGCACCGGACATTTTTTGTTCAATGTTTTGGTTGTTTGAAACGTCAAATATTTTAAAGGTTAACTTACTCGCATTCACATAATAAATTGGTGTTGTAATAAAAGTGCAGCTTTTAAAATGTGTGCTGTAATATTTCAGAGATAGCAATGTTTTAGAACACATCCTAGTGTAGTCTTAGAGCATTTACTTTCGTAGTACTTCACTCTTAAAAATAATATAAACACATTTTATAAGAAACCGTACTGAAAAACACCTCTGCATTGAAAGTTACTGACCACTAATAAACGATCTATTAGTAAGTATCTTAAATCATTTGCTTCACACCCTAGGTAAGAAAATACACTTTTCGTTTAAAAAATTGCTTAAAATTAGAACTAATTAAAATGCGGATCATAAAACATACCGACAACAAACGTCACATTTTCATGTTCTGTGCTAATGTAAACTATTCTGAGACATTTAATCTTTATTTTTATTAGAATTATGTATTAGTCGAATTATTGTCCTATTTTTTCCAGAAATTTGTTCAATATCTCTGCCAAAAATAGTGAAGTGGTGTATTGATCCAGCTTGAAGTCATGGCCCATTCAGGGGTAGTCCCTTCTGGTAAAAGAAAGGAAATATACAAGTATGTAGCCCCATGGCCCCTTTACAGCATGAATTGGTCGGTTCGGCCAGATAAAAGATTTCGGTTGGCCCTGGGTAGTTTTGTGGAGGAATACAATAACAAGGTACAAATTGTATCTTTAGATGAGGACAGCAGTGAGTTTTCAGCTAAAAGTACATTTGATCACCCATATCCAACTACCAAAATAATGTGGATACCAGATAGTAAAGGAATTTTTCCGGATTTGTTGGCAACAAGGTAAGGTTATTGTTTCGCTATATTTAGCATTTTTGTGCAAGTGCTACCAAAATCCTATCTTGCATCATTTCTTACAAAACAAAAATTTAATTCAAAATGAAACACATTTTAATTCCAAAATTAACAAGACACTCTTAATAAATGCTGATGAAAATTGAAAATGCATTTGTGTGCCTTTAGATGATTAGTTGCAATCTACTGCGAAAATTTTTTTAATAATAATGACCAAGTGCAGTTGATTAGTTATATATATTTTTGATTATTTTAATATAATATTACCAATTTATTTATGATTTTTGACTACTCCTTTTTACTTAGTTGTTAACATGTTTTTGCATAACCCATCTATTCCAGATTAATTCAGAGCCTATTTAATTTATGTTTTAATATCAAAATAATTATTTTTGTAGTGGAGATTATCTCAGAATTTGGAGAGCTGGAGAGCCTGATACAAGACTGGAGTGTGTACTCAACAACAATAAAAATTCAGATTTCTGTGCCCCTTTGACTAGTTTTGATTGGAATGAAGTTGACCAAAATCTTGTTGGAACTTCCTCTATAGATACCACTTGTACAATCTGGGGTCTTGAAACAGGACAAGTAAGTATTAGGTTTAATTTTTGTAGAATTGAATCATTGAGGCTGATACTTGATGAAAATCCATCCTACACTAAATACCAAACTAAATAATTCAGAAATTTTCACATAACAAATGTGTTACACTACACTTGTTTCACCACATTATGGCTCTGTCAGGTCTTCAATATATTTTAAACAATAAAAAAAATTAAAATACATTATACACCTGATGAAGCCATAATATGGCAAAAAACATGTAGTGTAAAACATTTTTTTTAAGTGAAAATTTCTGAACTGTTTAGTTTATTAAGTGCTTAATGTTTGTGCATAAATTTCTTCAATTTTGATAGGCTTCTTTTTTATTAATAACAATTTTTATTTGCAGGTCATGGGTAGAGTTAACCTTGTTTCAGGGCATGTCAAAACTCAACTCATAGCTCATGATAAAGAGGTTTATGACATAGCTTTTTCACGAGCTGGTGGAGGAAGGGATATGTTCGCATCTGTAGGAGCTGATGGGTCAGTGAGAATGTTTGATCTCAGACATTTGGAACATTCCACAATAATATATGAAGATCCTACACACACTCCTTTATTGAGGTTGGCTTGGAACAAGCAGGATCCAAATTATTTGGCTACAATCGCTATGGATGCTTGTGAGGTAAATGATGATCATTAATCAATAACTAAATCTGTTTAAATGTCATCCTTTATTAGAACTTTAATGGGGTGTATATATATTTTTTTGATTGATTAATTTTTTCTTAGGTGATTATATTGGATGTTAGAGTTCCATGTACACCAGTAGCTCGCTTGAACAATCACAGAGCTTGTGTCAATGGCATTGCTTGGGCACCACACTCCAGTTGTCACATATGCACAGCAGGGGATGATCATCAAGCACTGATATGGGACATTCAACAAATGCCTAGAGCAATTGAAGACCCTATTCTTGCATACACTGCTGCAGAAGGAGAAGTGAATCAAATTCAATGGGGTGCCACTCAACCAGACTGGATAGCCATTTGTTACAATAAGTCTTTGGAAATCTTAAGAGTTTAATAAAAAATCATTTGGGTTTTAGTCACATTTGGGAGTTTCACACCATATACAACTTTAACAAATCTTTGAGGGTTTGACATGACAAAATTAATTTGGTAACTAATACTGGCATTTATTTACTAGATATACTTATACCTATGAGCTTAAATGCAAATAAGTTTTGCTAAGCAAGGAGGACAGGGAATTTTCATTAAAGATCAAAGTGCATAGCCCTTCCTTTACTGGTGCCAACATGTTTTCTAAGTTGTCTTGCCCTATTTATTGGAAAGTCTTCCTAATGCTTCATTTGAATTTATGGCAGACATCTTCAGTGTCACAAGCATTGGTGATTCCTGTAGAATACCGAGTAGAATAGGACAGTTGAGAGCTAAGTTATTTAAACCTATCTGTGGTGCATGGCATGTCCTGAATGGTCAGTGTCGGGGCCTGCAGGTCATTGAATTTAAGGCCTCCTCTTCTATTGAAATTGTTTTGACATTTATAAATTTCTGTGGTGGATGTAAGAATGGTAGAGGCAATTCAGAAATATGTTTTGCTGGATGGTACTAATATATATATATATATATATATATATATATATATATATAATACAGCACCACAGATCAGGCGAATCCAAACAAGAGAGCTTCAGGGGGTCTATGCTTCAGAGGTGGCGATCTCATACTAAATTGAGCCATAGGGCTTGTTTAAGTTTTCAGAACCATGGTACAGTAACTTTGAAACCAATTTCTGTTAACACCTATTGCACAGTGTAATAGATGGAACCTGTTTAAACCAGTAGGGTTTTATAAGTCACTCTGTTACAGCATTAGAATTTACAGACAGTAAGATTTACATTTACTCTGTTGTTACTTTCAGCCGACGATGTATTCTGATGATTAATGCTTAAAATTGAATTCAAAATGTTATTGTAACCAGTAGTAAGTGAGGTGGTACAGTAATATGTATTGGGGTGTGCAATCTTCTGTTATCAAGGGGGTGATATAGAAAATTTTTCAAAAATTAAATAATATCAATTATCATTTTAAATGATTGCAAATTCGTATCTTGTGATGATAGAAAATGAAGAATTATAGGGTTTATTGTTTTGTCCACTGTGCAAGTGTTTTCTGTACTCTCCAATGCTAAATGAATATAGATGTTTTCCAAATTAACTACATATTTGGTAGTTTTTGAATTATGTTTATTCAATAGTTTCAGATATTTTATCTTCAATCTTGTGTAATAGGTAATCAGTTGTTGGTAGTAACCATATCCTGCTAGTTGTCTTTATTGCATATAACACATCATGAACTATTTCTAAAATAATTTGTGTTTGATAAAACAGATTTTAAAATATTTCACTGGAGTAGTTCAGAAAAATACATATGTCCAACACAAAACAATGTTTTTAAAGATTTCATGAAATATACCTTTAATAGTTACGGAAATATTTATGTAATATTTCATATATATTTCATTAAATTTAAAATATTTGAAAATATTTTTCTGAAATATTTTTAAAAGTATTTTGTTGTGTTTGATACTCATTTTTAAGGCAGTTTCTTGGGTTTCTTACCTCCTGTAAAGTCGATGGGACATCAAGATGTTCTTGAAGTGCCATCTCCTTTACAAGACTTGGACAATCCTTTTCCACAGTTATATAGCAAACTATCGAATACACTTATTAGAAAGTTGTATATGGTAAATGCTTTATCTTTAAGACTAGAGTTAAGCGATTTTTTATTTATTATCAACTAGATTTCATATGACATACCTGACAGAGGGCATCGTCATTTGTTTTCTTTGTGATCATAATTTTTCATTTAGTCTCAGTTTGAGTTTTATTAAACTGTTCTAGTGATGTAGATGTTTAGTATTAAGTATGTGATAATTTTATATTGTAAAAACTTTTTACTTCTAATATATAGCTAAGAATTCTTGTATGTATTTTAAGTATATTAAAAAAATATAGTTTAAAATCGTATTAATTTGTTTCCAAAAATAGTATGAATTTATTTGCAGAGCTAGACCCTTGTTCCCTAAAAATTACTAAAACCCATCCCCCTATTCAATACTAAAATTTCCGCAAAATTTCACCTCAATTTAAAGAATTAATATCATAATTCTTCATCTGCGATATGAAGACTTATTATTTTTTTTCAGAAAAATATTTTACTTTAAATTTGGACACACGTTTGTAATGAAGTTACCTAATCTACATCTGGTCATGGTGTTCATTTTAGAAAATTCAATAAATGAAAGAGTGCATTTATACCAGGAAATTCTATTGTTGTTTAACTATTCTTTTAAATCTATTCCATATTTTCTTGCAGCTTCACTAGCTCTGAACTTGAATGAACAAAGTCATTTGTGTACATTTTTAACTTTGTTTCTGTCTCTGCTTAAGCTTTACCTGTTTCGTCCAAATCGACATCGCAATTTTGTAAAATTTTCGACGGATATTTTATGTTATTCAATAGAAAATGTATTAATTCGCAAAGCTAGATGAAGTTAAAATTTGGATTTTTTTAAATAGTCTGCTTCACAAGGCTGGGACATATGAGAACTATTTCTGATAATATTAAGAAGATATAAAAAAAAATGTTGCAACCGTTATAGTTATTTTGCGCAAGTGGGAAAATTTTTTGCAAGCTTGTAATAGTTATTCCATTGATGTTCTCATGTTTTGCTGAATAAAGTTTCAGCATTTCTATCATACGTCAATGTGGAAGTCGTTGTCGATTTTCCATAACTAAATAAAAAAAATGTAACTTTCATAATAATTTATTTACCAGACTTTTGTATTTACAAACATACGGGAAGATGTACATGCATCTAAGAGGGGTACAAAACAATAGCTGTATCTTACATCTTTCCAAAAACATACGGAGTTTGACATATTAAAGTTTTATATACAAAATCAGATGCTTACATAATTTACAATTACAGAAATGTTTTAGATTTTTTTTACAAACAGATATGTCACAATTTTTAATCATAGCTATAGATGAGTATCTTACAGTTTTTTAATTGAACCCTGTATATCTTAAAGTCTATGGACATCAAGAAATATCCGGATTTGATTTAGTTTGATTTCAATTTCAAATGACTTAAGTCGCAGCAAATGACGGGGATATGTTTTAGAAGTGTATACAAGATGATCCGCTGAAAAGGGCTGTTGTATAAATTTTGGAAAAAAAGGGAATCATCTTGTAATATATTTTTAGGGTTTTATAGGCCGTACAATGGCATTTCTCATAAATGTACATTTTTAGGGTCTGTATACTTGATGGATATTTTTGAAATATGAGAGCTGATTTTTTAATTTCAGATGTTTGACAGACACATCTTTGAATTCACAAATTTCCCCACAAGTGGGAAAACAAAGAAATATGTAATCTTATATATGTGTTTTTTTCTGTTATTTTGTCAAAAAACATTCTCAATTCATTTTAAAAACATTATTAATTAAAATTAAAGTATTCGCGTCAAAGTTAGACTAAAAATGAGTTGAGGCAAAGGACAAAAAACTAAGTACATACGTTAAAATGAAATTATTGTCAATTGTTTTCACGCTAGAAGGGAAAAACCAAAAACAAAGTTTTTTATAGCCTAAAAAAGGCAAATGGGATTTTCATGATGGATTTTTATTTTTCACCTCTAATGACTGGCGTATCAGTGTTATATATATATATATATATATATATATATATATATATATATATATATATATATATATATATATATATAGAATCAGGTTCTTTCATTTTCAGATCAATTGGGACCTATGAACTAACATCATCGTTTTAGTACTGTTTTGTTGTAATTTGTTCAAAATTTAGGCTACTCCTGAAGTGCTGTGTTATGATTATTATTTAACACTTCACATGAAACCAAATGTGATGACATATCGACAATACACCAACAGGTATACTACAAAAATTATTTTTGATTTAATGCTCTTCTCTGTATATTTCTATCAATTGTTAATTATTTAGTTTGTCGAAATTTTGATGTAGGTAGGTATTTTTAGATTTTTCTGGGTCCCTATTTTTGTTATTTTTAACATTTTTGATTTTTTGACTCTTTTTGATATCGTTCACATTTCGATTTTTTTAATATTTTTTATATCTTTGACATTTTAATCGGGTTAGAGATAGGAATATTTGTTATATTTTTGTTAAGGGTAAAATTCTGAGACCTTGAAGATTTTGAAAATTATAGAATTTTTGATATTTTACATGTTTGTGACATTTTTGATGATTTTTTCTTTTTGGCTTTTTTAAATGTTTCACATTTTGAGTTTTTTTTTATATTTTGGACATTTATAACTTTTTTTTCATATTGAATAATTTTAAAATTTACATTTTTCTTTTGGTTAAACATTATATTATATATTCTGAAATCTGGCTAATCCCAATAATTAGAAGAATTTTTTCAAAACTTTTCACCACCCCTTTACCGCCGTCTGAAATTGAATATTCATTAAATGATTTAATCACGTCTGTATTTAATTAATTAAGAGAGTCAGTCTATTAATTCTCATGAATTTCGGTTCTCAAAAAAATAATAATAATTTAAATTTCTCATAATTTCGTTTGTATTCTGTAGCATTACGTGAGGTCCCCGAGAAATCAGGAATTTTTTATAAACAATTCCTCTCGTGTCTCTTGGGGTAACTGATTTTCGGGAAAGTGTTTTAAATATTTTGTAATCGCATCAGAAAAACATATGTACCGGGTCTGTATCCAAATGAGATAGTACCTTGTCCAAAGATAAATGTGTTTGAAAAACTCAGCGAATAAACATTCAGAGCAAATTGGCAGGAATTAGCAAATATTTTAAACATTTAGATCTTCTCCTGGGACTTCTGGTAAGTTGTTAATGAAGTCAAAATGAACCGTTTAAACATTTGGAAGTCAATATTCACATCATATTCCCGGGCTAGATTTCTCTTGTGTGATCTGTGGGCTAGATATACTCAGGAAAAGCACAATGTATGGCAACTGTTTTATTGAGTGAACTATTATCATTAGCATACCAATTAGTGTGAAAAATAAAACAATAACACGTGGACGTTCCTCTTGAAAAAATTGACATAGCCGTGAACATTCATACAAACCAAGAGGTTTAACAAATATGTCATTGTTGTTAATTAGTTTGGAAAGTGGGCCAACGTCTTTGCCATGCTAGTACCAAACAAAATGTAACCACTGAAGCAACCATTTTAACAGAGCAACTGCTTAAATGGTAAATTTGGGATACC
Source organism: Octodonta nipae (assembly GCA_034190945.1). Classification (NCBI taxonomy): domain Eukaryota; kingdom Metazoa; phylum Arthropoda; class Insecta; order Coleoptera; family Chrysomelidae; genus Octodonta; species Octodonta nipae. The sequence goes on from CM067222.1 coordinate 92,910,061, forward strand.
ATTGGAACTTCGTTCTGACCAAGGCTGAAATTTCGAGTCAAATGTAATCCGGCAAATCGGCGATTTATATTAGGAAACTCAGAACCACTTCGTTGTATGCAGTGGTAGAAGCATATCATTAAAATAGTTGATAGTACCTCTGATCGTGGTGGAATATGGATTTGCTAGCTCATTACTGCAACGAGTTGACACCAGCCCAGTTCTGGAAATAATTATGGCTTCCATGCCATTCTTAATGGGCCGGAAGGCGCCTAAGGAAATTACTGATTATAAGATAAACGACATGAAAGTTTAGTGGTCACCAGTACCAGGATGAAACTGTTATGGCATAAAAGTAAATTCCATTGGATTTTAGTAATGGGGATCATGTTTGTTTGTATAAAAGGCTGAATGGTAAGCTGTCGAAATTGGTGGACATATTATAGTGTCCGGCACATACAACCCGGCCAAGTACAGAAATGAAATTGATGAAAGTTGACCACTTCGATCGCATGAGACAGTACTAATCAATGTTAATACATTCCATAAAACGTAACCGAATGATATTATAAACCATACTTTATATCTGTCGGTCAGGTTTCTAGAAAACTGTAGCAACGATGCGATATTCTTTGTGAATTTCTAGAACGATATCTCCATTTAGAATTAATTGTTTTAACACGTCAAAGTCAGTGAGATAGAGGAACTCAGGTACTAACTTTTCAAGATTTTTAAATCCATTAAAGACAAGATAATATTTTGTTTCTAGCCGAGAACCTTCATCAGTCCCGTCCCTCAACTGATTGAATTCTCGAATAATTTATTTATGTATATAGTAGATACAACTGAATTTAATACATTATCGCCAAAGGAATTCCCACATCCAGGAAATTTAGGAAAATCTAGCTCACAGAGACTACAGATCGGGAGTCGTACTGTGTGTGACACCGTTTCCCTGTGATTCTTAGGATAGAAATCACACGAAAAAATTCGTAGGTTTACTAAAACTTGTCAAAGAAATTACGATACTATTTTTTTGAGATTTTTCAATCCATTGAACGCAAGACAATATATTGTTTTTAGTTGAGAACTTTCATCAGTTGCGCTCGCCTCAACTGATTGAATCCTCGAATTTATGTATATAGTACATATAACTGAATTTAATATTTATCGCGAAATGAATTCCGACATCCAGGAGTTTCACGAAAACTTAGCTCACAGCGACTCCAAATCGGGAGTCATACTTTTAAATTCAGTTATATGTACTATATACATAAATAAGTATTCGATAATTCAATCAGTTGAGGGGAGCGCAACTGATGAAGGTTCTCCACTAGAAACAATATATTATCTGGCTTTCAATGGATTGAAAAATCTCGAAAAGTTAGTATCGTAATTTCTTTGACAGGTTTTAGTAAACGAACGAATTTTTTCGTGTGATTTCTATCCTAGGAATCACGGGGAAACGGCGTTACACACAGTACGACTTGGAGTCCCTGTGAGCTAGATTTCCCTGAAACTCCTGGATGTCGGAATTCATTAAGAGATAAAATAGAGGAACTCAGTTTGTGAAACTGAAATTAGACTTTATTGAGTTCGTTTTTGAATTGTGAATGATATGTTTGCAAACATCGTTAATAAAAATACATTTCAGTAATTTAACAATTTCTTGCTATTGATAAATATTAACCAAAATGCTCACATAAAATCGAATCACATTGCATGAGGTCGAAAGTTTAATTTTGTTATATTTCTTTTCTTTTCACCATTTTCTCAATTCTCTAGAAACACCACTGGAGAATAAATTTTCATAGACGACATGTTTTCCAATGGCTTTTGTCGTCTGTTATTAAATTTTCCATATTGGAAGTAGTCCGGAAACTCAAATTTATTTGAGATTGCGGTAGAATTTGTCGTAGTGTTGCATTTGGGTCTCGCGGGAAGGCGACACAATAAGATTTCCAGTTTATTTCTGATGAAAATCGCATTTGTTGCAATAAAACGATCGGCAAGGTTGAACGGTGTGATTCGATTGGAAGTTGAATGAAGACGTTAAAGTTGGAAGGTGCGGTTTTGAGATTCAACTTTTATCAATGCGGAGTTTAGAAATTCTTGATCGCTATCAATGCCGTAGTGACTTTTTACGTGCGGTGTGCTTTTTAAATAAAAGTTCCTGATTACAAGGATTACAAGGGTAAGGTCAATTTATAGAAAAACGAGATAAGAAAGCTCAGATAAATAGAAATAACAAGATATTTGCTTAACAATTTTGGACTGAAATTGAAGCGAAAAATAAAATAAAAAAGACAATTTCAAGAACGGCCAAATGAAGAATATTATTCTAGAAGAAGGAAGTTATTTATTAAATTTACAGGATTACCCCAATATACAAACAAGTTGACGAAAAATAGTATATAATTTGTCACAGTCTGTAAACTACAACACAAAAAATACTTTTTAATTAGCTAAGCAATAGATGATTAAAATATGGAACAATCACAGTACTTTTAATTTGTTTTTTAAAAACAGAAAGTTTTCTTTCAAAAATATCAATTTCCAATTTGTTAAGTAATCGTATGGCGTAATCAATCACAGAATGTTGACCATAACTAGGCGCACGAAAGGGTGTAAAGAATATGTTAAATTTGAGTAAGCTACGACATGGTATGTTCAAAGAAACTAGCGAGAGAAGCTGAGGACAGTCTATTAACTCATGTATGATCTTGTAAATAAGACCAAGGTCAAACATCAGACGCCTCTTTTCCACACCCATTCTTTTAATCATATCCAACCTATGGTAATTAAGATCCATTTAAAGCTTACTAGCTGCCGTGCGAAGAAACTTATTGTGAACTCTTTCAATAGAGTTAATATGACTCTGACATCGAGGAGGCCATACTACAGAGGAAACCTCTCAGCTTAACCTAACCAGAGAAGTATTGTTTTGGTAAAACCATGGATGCTATAGTGAGGAATAAATAACTAAAATTTGGTAAAGTTTGATGAATGTTTTATCATTTAAACTTTTTTTTAACAATTAATTTTGTAGTTGTCTTTTGCTTTTTTTGAATTTACCAAAAATCAAACTATTTGACGGGATCGAAAATTGATGTTTAGTAATGTTAAAATGCTTAAAGTACATGAACGCTGAATGTATCGCCAGCTAAGTGAATTTGAAATAGGTAGAATTATTGATTTACCACACAGCATGAAATATTTCTAAAATATTTATGCAAAATTTCTGGTTTGATTTGAAACATTTCAAAATATTTCTAGAAATATTTCAGCAATATTGCTATGTCGGCGACAAAACTCCATTTGAAATAATTCATGAAATATTCCTGTAATATTTTATGAAACCTTTGTGTCATATTTCATGATATATTTCAAAAGATCTTTTGTTGTAGATATAAAAATAGGTTAAATATATTTTAGTGAACTATTTAAAAATATTTATATAATATTTAATGTTTGTTTTGAAGTACCATAAAATATTTCAGAAATATTCGCATTTTCACTATGAAAACCTTTTGAAATATTTCATGAAATATATCTGTAATATTTTATGATATATTTCAAAAGATTTTTTTGTCGTGAACATCCGAATATTTCAGAAATATTAGAGCCAAATATTTTAAAATAGTGCTAAAATATTTGATGTCTAAAGTATCTATTGAATTTTTTCCAAAATATTACTATATTCAAGACTAAAATTCTCCTGAAATATTTCATGAAATATTGGTCTAATATTTCACGAAATGTTTCTCTAAGATTTCATGAAATATTTCAGTAGATGTTTTGTCGTGGACATAGGAATATTGCAGAAATATTTCAGTGAAATATTTCTTCAGATATTTCATGCTGTGTGGGCGGGAGGCGGATCTTTCATTTCGAGAACTCGCTAAACGCACGAACATAAATCCAACTACTGTTATCAAATGCTGTCAAGCGTGGTTTGATAATACCCAAAATCGGAGAAGAGTAGGCACCGGACATCGAAGGGGCACAAATGAAGTAAGATCGGCGTCTAAGACTTATGACCTTTACAGACGATTTTCGAAAACTTGAAATTTGGCTGATGAGTGGTTAGGAGAACAAAGACATCTTGAACGAGTCCGAGCGGTTTACCGCCGTATAAGGTCCATTGGATTGCAGTATTAATGACCCTCACCTGGTGCTACCTTTGACCTCTGAGCATTGACGGCAACGACTAGAGTGCTGCTGAGAACGGCAATATTGGAATGTGGAATGGCATCAGGTCTTCTGTTCTGATGAATGTCGATTCTGCTTGGGTAGACGTGATGGCCGAAGAAGGGTTAGACGACACCTTAATTTGATGGTGAGAGACATGTACACCGAGCAGTAGGCGTTATGGTATGGGATGCTGTGGCACATGGAAATAAGTCAGCTTTAATCTTTATTGTAGGCAAAATGACAGCGCAATGTTATCTTCAGGAAGTAGTGGAGTCGTATGTACTCCCTTACATTAATCGGCTCATGGATCCCATATTTCAACAAGATGCTCGGTCTCATGTTGCTAGAATTAGTTTAAACTTTTTTGAAGAGACTCATGTGAATCTGTTGTCATGGCCTTCCAGATTCCCAGATCTTTCGCCCATTGAACATGTTTGGGATATGGTGGGTAAAAGGCCCGGAAATTTGGATGTTCTAAGACATAAAATACAGGGAGCTTGGGACAGTACTCCTTAAGAACAAATATACCACCTTATTGAATCAATTCCAATACGTGTTGGGGAGTGTATAGATAACCGCGGTGGACAAACACATTATTAACAAACTAATTATTAATAAAAAAATTAAACTCCTTGGTATTCTTTATTCTTCTTCTGGGTGTTGCGATTTCATTGTCAGTGACTATATATTAACAATATTTTTGCAGAAGTAAGGATGTAATCTGCTGCAACGGATACTAAGTTACGTTTCAAATAATTATTGCAGAAAGGGTAGTTTCAAAAGAAAACAGCTCCTTAACAAAAAAAAAATGTGGAGGGGAAAAGCAGGAAAAAATTTGACCTATATAGGGGCAATTAAAAAAATTTTGCTCTCAGGGGCGGATCCAGAATCGAGCTGCAGGGAGGGACGATCAGGAACGTCAGTTGCGCGATGTCGTACGAAATTTTCTGTAGGGTTTCGAAAACATTTTATTTCATGGGTTGTTGCCTTAATAATTTATATTTAAAAAAATACCGACTTCAGCTAACTTAAAATAAACACCGTTTAGAAACCATGTGCAATCAATCACTATTTTCAGACATATCTTCTTTTTTATATGATTTAAAGTACAATTCAATTGAAAATTTCTTTTTCTCCCTCTCTCTTTTTCCTTCTCTAACTTTTATTCTATATTTTCCAAATATATTATACCTTTTTTATTTTTTTAAATTATTTTGACCACTTTCTATAAATGTAACTCTAATTCACTCTATATTGTATCCACAATGTATATGCTTCTGTGTATTGGTCACCCCTATATAACTTATTGGTCTATCATTTTCTGAATCACCCTGTACAACTATAATTCAACTCAACACAATATTGCAACAGTCCTGGTATCTTTAAAACAACCCTATATAAGTATACATCCTCTCCACACTATTGACTCTTTCTATTTGCCTATTGTTTAAATTATTCCTGTATACCAATGATTTTACTTCGCCTCATATGTCTAGTATTTCATTTATGCAACTGCTCATGGTCTACCCTGTATAACAAAATTCACCTTTTTGAACCACATTTTATGACTATGATTTTACTCTAATATTTATTTCAGCTATCCGGTATATGCAACTACTTCTAAAATTTTATGAACCCACGTCTGTAATTATACCCCTTCCTACGTCCTATAATTGAAATATCCTGACTGCTTATGCTTATATCGCAAATTTGGTACACCCTGAATGACAATAATTTTACCCCACCCTTACTTCAAACACATTGTATAAGCAATTACTTATGTTCCAAACTAAATAACTGCCCTGTATAACTGTAATTCTACTCCACTTTATATTTCAGACATCCTGTAAAATCAACTGATTTTGACAATTTTTAAAGTCTTTTGTATAACTGTATTACTATAGTTTTGCTCCACTCTTATTTCAATCACCTTGTATACGCAACTACTTATGTGCCATCCAATACATTATTTTTAGAACTACCCTGTATAACTAAGTCAATTCCAACTTATATTTTAACCGTCCTATGTTTACAACTGCTTATGCACCACCTAATATCACATGCACGCACGCACACTCCTACAACCGTATACCATATTGAAAACTTCACCGATATAACAAATTTTCGTTACGATAAACTAACGGAATATTTTCTGCCATTTTACGCGACTATAAGCCCCCTAACTTAACTTTGACTCTAAAAGAAACTTACTTCAAACGAATCAAAATAAAAACCATTACAAACACCCTGTACGATATACTTTCATGGCATATCTTGATATTTAAACTAGATATTTATGATGAAAATTTGACATTTACCAAGATGTTTGCACTTTATTTGCATATATTTTTCCGATTTTCAGAAAAATAGTAAGTTTTACATTATAGAAAAATATACGGAATCAAGCTGGAACAAATCTTTGTAGAATAAAATTTATGATATTCCAATTTCTTGAGCGGTTTTAGAGAAAACAGTGAAGATTCATCGAAATTTAGTCCCTTATTTACGTTTTTTGTGATTTTCTGGAAAACCGCAAATCTCATGTTATAGACAATTATATGGGACCTTTCTGAAATGTTCCTTAATATAATACCCAAGCCGTTTTTTTAAATAATCGCTCGTCATACATAAAAAAAAGTTGCAGAGGAATTGATAACCTCCTCCCTTTTGGAAGTCGGTTAAAAATAGTGGATGTTCTCTTTAAAATCACTAAAATGTCTTCATTCTAAGCTTGTAGATATAAGAATTCCTCCTTCTAATTGTGTTAAACTCAATGATTTTGAAGCTCTTGGAGGTGGCGATCTGCCCCCTCGCCCCTCCCTGGATTCACCCCTGTTTCCTCCGGGGGGGGGTCAAGTCGGCAATTTATGGGAAGCGATGAGCGAGACTCACGGCAGATTTATTGTGTCTATGGGTGGCGGCTGCTTCCCTTCGCCCTCCCTCGGTATTCCCATGATAAAGAAGATATGTATTTGATTCTATTTTGGTGTGGCATTATTTGGCTCATTGGTGTTTAATGACGCACTTTGACACATTTTTTTCTTAATCTTCTAGAAGAAATATCTATGTGTGATACAAAATAATGGTCGTATATCAATTCCACGGGTAAACTTTGTTGAAATACTAGATAAAGATCCCTTAAGTGGTGGGCGTTAATTGGACGAATTACCTAAAAACAGAAAAACGTCCTTTTTGGTCTCCCCTGTTTATAGAGCACTCCCGTAGTATTAAAGATAGATCCCTCAATCTCAATTATTACTGTATCCCCGAGAGAAACGATATAGCCTAATCCGCAGAAATTTATTGGATGTTCCAAAATAAAATAATATAGCCGCTCACTGTTTATTTAGTAATACCTAATAATAATGATTGTATTACTAACAGAGTAAATCCCATCAAATCATTTTATCCCCAGATTATCTCAGGCAACGACAAAGAATTAATGAAAATTGAGATAGGACGTAGTTAAACGGAATTCTTCAAACATCCATTGCTGTAAGTTCAGTTTTTTAAAAAGGGATGATGCTTCTCGTTTTAACGATAATTAGATTTTTCAACATGCACCCAAAAAGCTGCAATTGGCAGCTGTTGGCTTGACAATATCAACATGAAATTGATTTATTTCACCAATGAAATTTCTGTTTTAATTTCATCTTTCACAGGATTTTTTCATTAACTTAATGGAGTTTTTTGTAACTTTACAGACTTCATTTGCTGAGGATTGAAACATATCGAATGTTTTCCCTTATTAGATCTATCGAGATAAGATCAATGTCCAAAATATCATTATTGTTTCACTAGATATTAATAAGCACGCGAAATAATGGTAAAAACTTGAAACGGTAGTATAGTAAATGCTTTGGTAGGTTTTTGTATGATTTCTATACAAAGAAGCATAGAAAAACGGCGTTACACACAGTACAACTCCCGATTTAGGGTTTCTGTAAACTAGTTTTCTCTGATACCCCTAGATGTCGGTATTCGCGATAAAATATTAAATTAAAATATATTTACTAAATACATAAATAATTATTCGAGATTTGAATCAGTTAAGGGAAGCGCAACTGACAAAGGATCTCGACTAGAAACAATATATTATTGTGCGTTCAATGGATTGTAAAATCTCGAAAACATAGTATCATAATTATTTTGACAAGTTTTAGTTAGCCTACGATTTTTTTCGTGTGATAAAAACATAATCTTAGTGCTAGGGGGTCAGCCGTAGTCGTTGGCTCATCACGATCGAATCAACCATGATTTATTTATTCCATTAATAGAGTTGCCAACGTAGATACGGAGCATTATTCAGCTGTCAACTCTGGAAATGTTTCCTTTGACGCAAGACCAAAGCGCTAATTGTCACATTTTAACAATATTAATTAAATAATTGCCTTAATTTACAAAATTATAAAACGGTACGAAAAATAAAAAAAAAAATCAATTTTTACAACAATGAAAATTCTTTAACTACGCCCCTGCGGGCTACACTCTGGCCGCGATTTTCTTGATGTTTATTCGAAACAAATTTGGGATAAAGGTTTTTATTAGGGAGAGTTTTCTACTTGATTGAACTTTGTTATAAAAGATGTTTCGGCTTTTTAGAGGGAAACAGGGGTTCGTAAACGTAAAATTCAGGGATTATTGCGGAAACTGATAAATAAAATGAGTGACCCTTTTAAAGTTCTAAATAAAAAGTTAGACTGTCCAAAACAGAGCTTTTATTTTATATTGAATTTAGTTGTTGATACGGAGAATATTTGAAACAATAATAGTTGAAACTAAATAAAAAAATGTAATTTTAGACGATATAGTTTTAGTAATATTTTCGACCTTACTTATATATAAAATTGTTGAATGCATTTTTCTGATATTAGGTTGTTCAAAATGATAAAATCATGTTCATTTTACATGTTTTATTGATGCGAGTTTTTGAGGAGATTTGTCTTGCCAAATTCAACAAAAATGATTTTTCAAATATATCCATCAAGCATACTGTTTAAGTAGTTTCAGGTTAATTTGTCAAACGTTAGGTAAAAAGCGTTGTAGTGGTTTTAGATAAAAAAGTTTACTAATTATATTCGCTACTGTACATCACATTTGAATTCTACATCCAATGAATGGACATGTCCACTCTTCAAATATTGGAATTTTTTTGACAGTTTCATAGTCGCTTTTAGCGTACTGGTATCAAGTACAACTTTTTATTTAATTTATTAATGTAGAATTTAGAATTAAATTAAAATTAAAATATTTGCATTAGTATTTAAAAAAATAATGACAAAAAATATGCCCAACTGAATGTATGTGGGTCAGTAAACCAGCCCCTTGCTTTCGACCCGTCAACATTATCACAAATTAGAATTTTACCATTTTTCAATACCTACTTACCATGTATATTTTACTCATTTGACTGAGCAGCTGATTTTCTTTCATTTCATAAAATGAATTAGATGTCAAATTCGACATTTAGTCAGCTTACATATATAGAATCTGCACAACATTTTATAGAATATATTTGATCGAAATTTTTAGAACATTGAATATATATGTATAGTGTTTAATCTCTATAAATCTCTAAAAATTAAACATTTTGAGCCGATAATTAAAGAAAATATTTAATATTTCTAATTGATACCATATTCGCTAAATGACGACAAAATGAATCTGCTATAATTAAGTTTTCATCGAGTGGATTGAAATAAACAGCTAAAAGATTCAAACGTATTGTAGGCTAAACCTACATATCGTAATTTCTCTCTGTTTCGCGAATTCTTCTTGGAGATTGTCTTTCGTCCATTCTGATGTCAGCTCTGGAACAGTTCTGAATTGTAGGGAATCAAACCATTGTGTCCTGTAGACTGGAACAGCCCTGTCAAATGGCGCTCACACCTTCGGTTGCTTCCTTTTCCGCGGAATTTACCCTTGTTTGGCGAACTGAATCACAACTCAAATGCTCGCTGGAGTATTCTGCAAAGGATCCGTTTCTTCTAGCGTTCACTACTACAGTCTTTGTACCTGGAAAATATACATTGCCAAATTGTTGCATTTTTATTACGAGACATGCCCAGCAAAGACTACAACAGAACTACATCTCTAAGCTAAAATTTTTTTTGAAACTGTTACTTATTGCCACACCTGTTACTCCAATACGTTAATTTCGGGATATTTGGTGGTCAAAAGAGGAAGCAGTAAGTGAACAATCGCAATTGAATAAAGCTCATTAGTATTTTTTAAATCCATGGGATGTTTACTAGTTTATATACCCCTGCTCTAACACATTGATTAAAGTTCCATTGGCCTGACTGTTTCTAGAAGGCTTACACAATTTTTTTATCCTTAAAAATACACACGATAGTTTAATAAGATTGATATTTTGATGAATATACTTTTCGAGGCCAGCTGTAGTAAGTAAAGTAAGACATGGTAGTTTCGCAAATTGAGAAGTACAGAATAAGACTAACTCTCTGTCATGGCGACAGAACAGAAAAATATGCAACAATAGACTAAGGGCAACTATATGAACCTAAACGATTTTATAAAGATCTCCTGGATATTGTGGAGAATAGGAAACAGATGAGATGGGCGTCGCATGGTTTTGTTTTAGGAGGGTGGGGGGCCAAGAGCGTACCCAGTTTTTGTTTAGAGAGTGGCAAAATTAGCAAAAAATTTGTCCTAGAGGGGGCAAATCGGAAAAAAATTCTTCTAGGGAGAGCAATAAATCAGAAATTTTTGGTCCAGGAGGGGAGGACAAGTCAGCAATTTCATGGGAAGCTTTCATGGCTGATGGCAGGTTTTTCAGGTCCCCCCCCTCCTCGGTACGCCCATGGTGGGGGGCAAATTGGCAGGTGTTGGCCTACAGGGACTACATTGGCAGTTTTTGGCCAAGGAAGACAAGTAAGATATCAATATACAATATAATAAATAACTGATAAGATTAATTTCACACGTAACAAAGCGCTAAGGGATGACAAGAAAAGTTCAGTGAGTCAACTCCCTGTCCGCTGCCTGGTTACGTGCCTGGATGAGGATCAAATAAGGCAAGTTGAAATGTGGAATAACAAAGTGGTCACGTCATTTAAAGAAGAACAGCAATGTTCAATTAATCAATTAGAGAAACCGACGAGAAGAAGAACTAAAAATTCAGTGGGGCAAACAACTAATGATGATCACATCACTTAAGGGTGAATAACACATCAATTAAAGAAGAACAAGAAAAATTTAAAATACAAGAAGACGACGAAATAATAAAATAACTGATATGAACTCAGTTATTGATAAGCTAAATACTGAAGTTCAACAATAGAACATGATTATTATGTTAACTATGTATACGAACACAAAAGTTCTCCGTGTTTTGAAAATCAAAGCCACCATAAATATATCCAGAGTAGAGGTGAGAGCAGTTTGACTGAAACATGGGGACCCTGAACCAATTTGAATTGAGGAAGTTATTTGATCTCGCTGCACAGAGAAGACAATGCAGGCAGATCATAGCAATTTGATCCACTGACTTAGAGGCAACCGTAAAGACTACAGAGTTAGGCTGCCACAAGCCTCGACATCCAGTTCTATGTTGACCAACTCCTAGCTGTAAGGGTAGTAAGAAGACGAGGATTCTGCGAAGATAGCTACAGCGTACCATTAATGATAAAAACATTCCCATAATAGTGCACACTAGTGCTACTGTACCCAAACCAAGCTTTTCTATAGCAATAGTAGAACTGTGGTTAGGTGAAGCTCGTCATGGGATTGTAGGGGATGAGAATACGTTTTATTCGAGAGTCAACGTACTTTGATTATTTGAGAAGCTACATCTTTTGTTTAGGTTTATCCGGCTTCAGTGAGCCTTTTGCCCAAGGATCTCAGTAGAAGAGTCAGATAATTACGACAACTAATTAACTTATTGAAGATGGAAATGAACTTAGCGAAGATAGGGGTCATTCTAACAAATAAACTAGAGATTTTGACAATGACTAAAGCCATTTTAGAAATTTCAGATGTTGCACCCCTTTGCGGTGATGATTTGGGCTTAGAACATTCGACACTTAGTCCAGATATTAGAGAAAGACTAAAGCTGTATCAAACTCATTCAACCTACATGTGGATATGAACCAGTGGCTGCAATATTAGGTATTGCCGGTTCGATAAAAGACCCCGGAAAGAAAAAGGAACGTTTCTATAAATAATACCTGTTAAGATGACGTTCCCTTCAAGACAACCTCGAACAGGATTTTCCGATGGTACAGTGTGAATAAGGCAAAGGGATGAAGTTTAACTGGACCATCCATCCATTTAGCGGATGTTTTTCGAGGTTAGTTGTAGCAAATTAGGTAAGTTGTCGTTGTCTGAAGTGTATTTTTAAAGTAAATTGAATCCAAATACAGTGTGCACTATTACTATGAACAACTTTTGCGTCAGTGACAGTATCCACAATAAACACAATGGCAATAAAAAAATACCAATAGAATTTAAAATTGTGATTTCTGCTTTTAACCTCAAGCTTAAATAGAAAGGGGCTTCTGTTAAAAGTCAGGGGTCATGAACGTCACCGAACCCCTGCTTTTCACTAAATGTGAGTTCTGCAGCTAAAAGTATTGTTGCTTAACTATATTAAAAAAGCTTTAGTCTTTGCTGAAACGTCCTTTGATTATATATTTTATTGAACTTACCATAATCTGTGACGAACTTATCATTATTCAGTAAAACTGACTCGTATCCGCACTTACAGAATGCCGGATAGTGAGCTGTCAGAATTCTCTTGAATGCCTCTCGAAATTCGGTATTGAAAATCGAGTAGATAATGGGATTAAAGGCCGAGTTCGAGTAACCCAGCCACGTTAGAATTTTGAAAGTGATGTCTGGGATGCAAGTCTTGCAAAACGCTGCTACGATGTTGATGCAGAAGAACGGCACCCAGCAAATGAGGAAGACACCCATTATGATACCTGGTGATATACAAGAAGTTTATTTTTCGCCAAAATATGTCTCAAAATGTCTAACAGACACTATGCAATCGGCTCGTTGGCATTAGGTTAGAATGAAAGGGAATAGGTGTATTAGTATTAAAATAAAATATCTTTAAAAAAATATATAACCGACTTCCACCTATAACTAAAAAGCTAAAAATAATTATAACAAAATACAACTCTAGCAAATAAATAACACATTCAATGTTGTTAGGTACCTACCCAGGAAGTAAAAAATGTAAACATTAAAAAGTGTTCATTCTGTACCAACTGATTACCTACCAATCAAGTCTATTTTTGAAGTCGGTGCCAAGCAAATCTAAAATCCTTCATTGCGAACTTATCTACTACTTCATCAAACTTGATTGTTGCTTGGCACGGACTTCAAAAATATAGGTAATTAATTTGTACAGAATGAGCGCCTCTTAATGTTTACATTTTTTACTTCCTGGGTAGGTACCTAACAATATCGAATGTGTTATTTATTTGCTAGAGTTGTATTTTGTTATAATTATTTTTAGCTTTTTAACTATAGGTGGAAGTCGGTTATATATATTTTTAAAATGCTTTATTTTCAACTTTTTGGTTTTTTGAACTCAGGTAATTTTCATTCTTTATTTTTTATTTTGTATGTATAACCTTAATAGACAGGACCAGGTAACATCGAAAGCCCCAACATTAAACAATGGTACTTTTTCATTTAAATTGACAGGTAAATGTTTACGAACAAAATGTACTAGTATGCGTTGACTTAATAAGCCCAAAATATATTTATGCCTTATGGACCACTCCACTTTCAATTTTTTTTCACAACTCTGAATAATTATAGATAATTTCACTCCACCCTATGTACCAACCATCCTGTACATACGACTGCCCACGGACAAGCATAAATTTGTTAGCTGCCTTCTGTAAACTATTGGACGGAGTAGAATCCATCCCATATTTACGGAGCCAAATCCGTCCTATATTTCAACCATAGTATATAACTCCTTGTGGGCTACCCCATAAATTATTTAATTTTTAACATTTTTTATTATCGCCTGTGTAACATTAATTTCTCTCCACACTTTATGCAACTTCTTATGGGCTATAAAATAAATAATTTTTTAATCACACTCTATAAATATAATTCAACTCCAGCATATGTTTCAACCATCCTGTATGATTTGTTTACGTCCACATCATATAATAGTTTTTTAATCACCCTATATAATTTTAATTTCACATTTTTTCCAACATTTTTATGCCACCAAACGTCTACTCCACCCTATATTCCAACCATCATGTATCTATGGAGCACTATCATTCTACTCCGTCCTATATTTCAATCATCGTATAAATGTAACTCCTATCACTTTATTTTGTGATTTTGTTTGCTATAACTAAACACCCTGTGTATAAACGCACCAAATAGCAGTTTAGAGTTTGACATGTGTTGGCACTGAATTTTCTATTAGGCCCGGAGAATGTGACAACCAAAAGCACCGTTTTCGCAAAATGGAAAAATTTTCATTTAAATAGGTATTTGCCTGGTATACAAACAAAACGAGCTCGGTACTCATTGATTTAATGAGCCGAAAATACTATGTTTTACTACGTATATGCTTGAGATGTACATAGAAAATTTTCAAATTTGCAATTAAAACTTCCAGTGCCTAAAATTCCCGCACTATTACGTTGGAATTAAAATATTTATGAGGAAATGTCCGCTTTGTCATTTCGATGAAAATTTTGATAAGAATTTTGGAATCTTCGCCGATTTTCTTCAAAACTGCAAGTTGCACGTCGCAGAAAAGTATATGAGATCATCTAGGGATCTTCCTTATAGATTAAACGTTAAAAAACTATATACATCCATAAGGAGTTTTCGAAAAATCGACCAATATGTTAGGGATATTGGTCGATTTCCATGCACGCGTGTTCTTCTTCTTCTTCTTTCAAGTAGCCTTACGGCCTTTTTAGCACAAGGCTAATGGTCCTGGTCTTTTCGACCTTAATGACCAGACACAAGTGAATAAGATTTAAAAAATATTCTTGTAATCTTTTAATAACCTTCACCTTATGTACAAACTTTTGTGTTTAGATGATAAATAAATCAAGATTCTTGAAATAAATTAACTTTTCTTTCCAATCCATAACTATTTACACGGCGAGATAGCTCTTGAGTTCCGGCATACTATTCTACATTACTAATCACTTTTGAAAAATTTACAACTACTATAATCACTGTATTAGCGTCTATCACTTTATAAGCGTTTATCACGGATTTAGTACTCCCCTAAAGTCAGACTATTGTCGGATATATTAATTAACTCTCTCTCAATTATATAATTTCAATATTTCAATAAACAGCACAAATCACGAACTAAACACCACATTTATTACTTCACTATATTGTATTCTTCCTTATATACACTTTATATACTTTTAAATCAATGATGATGACAAATAAATTTATAAATTCTTAATTTTTATATACAGGAAAATATGTACATGTGGCCATCCCGCCATTTTACCGGAACTCCATGCACGCGTGTGTTCAGTCACAATTTTCATCATTTTACCAATAGAATTCTGTCCAAAAATTTGAAGTTTCACCAATCCGGATATATACTCTATTAAACAAGACCATATTCATTCAAAAGGGTTCACCACAGGAGACGAAATCAGGTAACATACATACAAAAAAAAATACGCGACGAATTGATAACCTCCTCCTTTTTTGGAGTCGGTTGGAAAATCGTCGACTTTGCAAATACAAATTTCTGAAAACGGCTATCTAATTTTATGCGCATAGTCAGTTTGAATGAGATTATTTGTAGATTTTTATAACAATAGTATTTATTCACATTGTGTGAAGTTTGTTGATTATCTATCGTCATCTATTCAACCCAGATATGGCACCTATAGTAGAAAATATTTTTCTTGAGAAAAATAATCCAGTTTGATTTTCATTCGTAGTAGGCAATCCGATATTTTTTTCCTTATTCTATAATTGTTTTATACAGTGTCGAACAGCCAAATGGAATAAATTCGATAACGAATAAAGGAGGGCGTGTTGGGAAAAACGCTTGGGCACGTCGATTTGTATTTTTAAATGCACATTCATTCGACAAAAAAAATATATGTAAGGTGTGTCATGTGACAGTGGCCAAAACCAACTTTCTTATTTTAAATGCAAGTCCCTGTATATTATTTATTTTTTGGATTCTCCAGAAAATTCTAGACATAATTCATTTCAAATGTCCCATACAATTCTTCAACTGTTTCGGAAATAATAAGTGTTTTCAGATTTATTACAAAAATTGACATTAAGAAAAGAAAATATTTTTTATTTCACAAATTCGTTACATTACACTAAAAACCTAATAAGTAATATTGATTATTTCTTAATCATATAAAAAACTGACATTCCGAACAGAAACGTTTCCATATTTTAATCCAGCACCTCCATCAAAGCTTAAAATCTAATAAAGTCGGTAAAAAAGTTTTTCCCGATTTTCTAAAGAAATAGTACAAGCTGTGTTATTAAAAAACAATATATATTCTATTAGTAGGAGAGATAGATGCTCGTCATCCTGAAAATGGACAGAAAGTATTGTATTAAGTTCAATTCCTGAACTACATCACGTTTCTAGGCAGGCATCAGTGGAAGTGATAACCGAGGATAGTTACAGGGTGTGAAAATGGTAATTTTTTTTGATCATGCTCATCATCGAGTAAACGTTCCAAAATTGGCTGCATACAAGATTGTGATATATTTAAGCAAATTCCCGAAAAGCGCCTGCCTAGAGCGTTACCATCAAGCTGGCGGACAGAGGTAAACTTGTCAAAAATAGGGGTGAACTTCGTCATTAAGTAAAAAGAACGCCATTTGCACCATTTTTTTTTCTTATACAAAATAAATCATAATTCAAAAGGACGTACAGCTAAATGACATAAATATATTTTTCATCACGTCATTAATGTGGTCTGTATGACGTCATACACAATTTTGTTAAATGCGAAGCCACATTTTTTATTAAGGATTCGGAAAGAGCGGAAAATATGATGTCCGAATATGACTTTGACCATGACCTTGAACTTGACTCCAAGATCAAAGTTTTTTTGAAAAATCAACCAATTATAGCTAAATTAGGTGTACGCGATATTTCGACATCGCTAATTTCGAATCTGAAATCAGTTTTTCAAAATTCACAATCCAAGATGGCGGACCAATTTTTTAAAAAATGTCAACCAATTGATGCATAACCAATTAACGGTAATCGACGTTTTTAATCCTGATCCGAAAGATGATTCAAAGAGGGTATTCCAAAATAAAAACAAATTTAACGTTGAACTTGGCCACTACTTGTTTTGAAAATTTAAAAAAACTGATTTCATATTCGTAATCATCGATGTCGAAAACCCCCCTATACCAAATTGGGAGTAGGTTGCTTGATATTTTTCAAATTGTCAATTTTCAAAATCTGATTACGAATCTGAAATCAGATTTTCGCCATCCAAGACGGCGGACCAGTTTTTCAAACAAAAAGCGACGTCGAAAATCTCCGTACATCTAATTTGGCTATAATAACTTGATTTTTCAAAGAAACTTTGATCTTGGAATGACCTTGAAGGTTAAGTTCAAGGTCATGGTCAAAGTCATATTCGGACCTGAAATTTTCCGCTCTTTCCAAATCAGTAATGAAAAATGTGGCTCTGCATTTAAAAAAATTGTGTATGACGTCATACAGACCACAGTAATAACGTCATGAAAAATATATTTATGTCATTGAGCTGTACGTCCTTTTGGATTATGATTTCTTTTGTGTAAGCAAAAAATGGTGTAAATGGCGTTCTTTTTACTTAATGACGAAGTTCACCCCTATTTTTGACAACTTTACCCCTGTCCGCCAGCTTGATGGTAACGCTCTAGGCAGACGCCTCTCGGGAATTTGCTTAAATGCATCAAAATCTTGTATGCAGCCAATTTTGGAACGTTTACTCGATGATGAGCATGACCAAAAAAATTACCACTTTCACCCCCTGTGACTATCCTCGGTTATCACTTCCACTGGCGCCTGCCTAGAAAAGTGATGTAGTTCAGGAATTGAACTTAATACGATACATTCTGTCTATTTTCAGGATGACGAGCAAAAAGCGGCTTTATCTCTTAGACTATATTTGAAGACGGTTAAAAATTCAAAACTATCAAGTGTATTGGAAAAGTTAGTGATGAAATCAAAAGATTGGTGACAACTCAGGGGCCTAAAACTAATCTTAATGACAGTAAGTTATCGAATTTATTATTTCATGCCAAAGACAGAGACCGTCATCCTCAACATGGAGTTTTTTTAAGTTGAAATAAGTTATATCTTGGAACGACTACTAGAATGTTTGGCAACATTAAACCTATGGAAAATTTAAATTAGAGTATTTTAATGATTCTTTTTGATACACCTCCAAATTTACAAATCTGACATTAAATCACCAGGCTTATTGCTTACTAACCACCTGAATTATTAATTTAGAATGGGGGGTTCCTGCGTTAATGTAATGGCTATATCTCAAAATCTGTTTTCATTTTATACTCAGTTTGCATTGCCAATTCTAGTAATGGGTATAATCGGATGATTTCAATAATCGGATGACTGTGATTCTATTTTAATAATTGGATTGCTATACTATGATTTTTAATTCTGCTTCAGCTCCACGGGTGGGTGTTGGGTGGTCATCCATACACAACTAGTACTAATCGGATCATATTTCGAATTATTTCGCATTCTGTCTCTCCAAAACATTCTTTACCGATGTAAATCTCGTATTGTTCGAGTAATGAACCGAATTCGACTTCCGATGCTCTATATTTTATTTGAGTTTCATGATATATGATGTTTGAGGTTAATACGGATTGCTGGAATTTCCATTTATGCAATTTTTACTTCAATTCTTGGATGTTAAAGGAATTGAGTACCAAATTTGATAAAGTTAGAGTTAGAGTCATTTTCTAATCTATATATATATATATATATATATATATATATGTTTTAGGTGGTTTCCGGGAACTTATCCGCGTAGTTGATAACTGATCCCTGCCGGGATCGATGGTAAAATGACGACGTTTCGGCAGAGTCACATCTGCCCTCTTCAGGTCGGTTCGCATAATTCTGGTACCCTTCTGCTTTCGCTTCTAGTTACTCGAATACTAAGATTTTCTGAAGCGAGAGCGCTGTTATATAGTCGCGGCTCGGCGCCTATCGGTTGACACCGTGAACGGCTGCGTGTGATTGGCCCTTGGCGCTCAGTGGGCACGGCTCCATCCTGCTGATTTGTTATTTCCGGTTGAGTTGTTATTGGACGGGTACGGGCCGGTACGGTGTTTAATAGGATTTTCCAGCAATTCGATAAGTTCTGAATTTCTGTTGTATTTTTATAGAAAAATAAGCACGGTGTTGAGAACTCCGAAGACGAAGATCCCTTTAGAACAACAGGGAGTGTACGAGATTCCATGTGTAGACTGTCATAAAACCTATGTGGGGCAAACTAATAGAAGAATTCAGGGTAGACGTGATGAACAACAGAACGCTGTAAGAAAGCAGGAAAAAACAACATCCATTGCGGAACACGTCACCACGGTGTCAGACCGAATAGACTTTGAGAACACCAGAGAACTGGCAAATATAGAACACCCGAAATCAAGACTCGTAAGAGAGGCAATTGAAATAGCGAAGAGACCTCATAGTCTAAACGCACGCAATGAAATTCAGAACTTATCGAATTGCTGGAAAATCCTATTAAACACCGTACAGGCCCGTACCCGTCCAATAACAACTCAACCGGAAATAACAAATCAGCACGATGGAGCCGTGCCCACTGAGCGCCAAGGGCCAATCACACGCAGTCGTTCACGGTGTCAACCGATAGGCGCCGAGCCGCGACTATATAACAGCGCGCTCGCTTCAGAAAATCTTAGTATTCGAGTAACTAGAAGCGAAAGCAGAAGGCTACGAAAATAATGCGAACCGACCTGAAGAGGGCAGATGTGACTCTGCCGAAACGTCCTCATTTTACCATCGATCCTGGCAGGGATCATTTATCAACTACGCGGATGAGTTCCCGGAAACCACCTAAAACATTTAGTGCCCGCGAAAACTTAAAAACAAATATATATATATATATATATATATATATATATATATATATATATATATATATTTTATATTCACTTTGATTCAATTCACTTTTTAAAAAAAATATTTATTTAGAAACATACAATATTAAAAGTGAACAATTAAAAAATTAAAGTGCTTGAATAACTTAATGCTATAAATGATATTATTTGAATGACAATACGAGAACGTTTCCAGTTGCATTTATAACATTGACAAAAGTGCTGATGCAAGTCAGCGTTTTTACTGGGTAAACGGACTCGTGTAGGTTTCCGGGAAGTTGTTTGCATATAATTCAAGATGAAATTTGATATCCCTGAGAAGTCACGTACGCTTTAAATTCCGTTGACTTCTCGACTGTGTGAACTAAGTGCTGATATATTTTGCATATAACAACTCCCCTTACATATCAAAAGTTGATGCTATAACATCAACTTTTAGGAACAGAACATAAAATAATATAAAATGATGTTTGAATGGTATGAATAATAAGTAATAAGTGTATAAAATATCAATAAAATAAAGTAATAGGTAAAAATCAAATTGATATTTGTAAAATAAAATCAAAATATGTTAAAATAAATGAGCAATAAAATAATACGAGTAATAATTAAATGCTTAACCTAAACATATCAAAATAAAATATAAAGTAAAAGGAAATGTAAATAAAAATAATGTGTAGAAAAATAAAAAGGTTAATGATATAAATCAATATTAAAAATGGTGTTATTAGAGAACATAAAGTGTATACCTAAACTTGCGTCTCTAAGCTTTGTTCTGTTTTCAAAACAGGCCTAAGCTTGGGGAAGAATTTGAGTCTTGGATGAGGCACTGAAGTCTGGTCAGGATTGCAGTCCTTTGGAGGTTTTACCATCCTCTTTTTGACAGCTTGGAAGGTGATGAGTGCTGCTATGATCATGAGAGCAGCTATGGTTGTATAGGTAAACCAAGAGATATTTTTGGTTACAAACGGCTGGTTTATGAGACCATCGAGGTCTCTGGAATATTGTTCCAATTTGTGATTTGCTACGTCTAATTCTTCTACGTTAAGCGTGTTCAGCTTCAGGGGCTGAAGTTCAGGAATTATAATTTTTTCTGGCACTGCGTCGCAACAGTTGAACGGCACTGTTACTGGTTGGAAGGTTTCTAGAACATCGGTTTGTTTACCAGATTCGGCTTGAACTTTTGTAATTCCTATAAACGCACTACACTCTGATTGAAGAGTCAATATGGAGTTGAGGGAGATTGTAAGAGTTTTTGGGTTAGTTTGAGCGCAATTCACTGTAACACTTATGGGTTCAGAAGTAATTATGAGCCATGTATTGGGTTCTAGTTTTTGAACGTTGTATCCTTGAGTGAATATTAGTGAGCTTTTACAGTCGTCGGGTACCTTCTGGACATTCTTTAGAAGTTGAGCTTCACATAACGCGTTTGTGTCAATAGGGTATGCGTAAAGTTCAGAACACAGTTTCTTACGAGTGGATAACGGTTTACACGCACTTAAGTCTTTGATCGGAATAAACATTAAAGAATCATCATTCTTTGCAAGATATTTTTGAGTGAAGGATAGCATATGATGTAAACCTGTTCTTTCATCGTATATAGGGATAGGATATAAATGAAAGACTGTGTAAGGATGTTGTTCGACTAAAGGGATTCTTAACACAAATATAAGATCGGTATATGTTTGAAATGCCTCTAGTTCAATAATTTCCAGATATTGTGCGATGCTCGAGTACTTTACAGCCAATGGAAGGTTACTTTTGACTAAATTTTGCGATATTTCCTGTAATGAGGTAATAAGATGTTCTGGTGTTAAAATTGAAGAGTGAATTATTTTCAGACGCGCGAATGTGATAGAATTTAAAACATCATTTAAATTATCTTCTAAGTAGAGATAATTCTCCATAAGTTTTTCACACATTTCAAGTAGTGCGAGTTTTGATTCGACGTAGGCGACCTTATCATTAATTTTTCCGATAGTGTTTTCCAGCTTTATCATGTTATCGTTAAATAGTTTCTCGTCAATTCTAAGATTTTGGATAGTTTCGTTGAAGTTTTTAATTACGGATGTGGTGACACTTATTTGGTTTTTTTTGTAAGTTCTCAATTTGAAGTTGGCCTTGATTTAAGCGGTTTATGCTTTCGGTAAAGTATTTTCCGTCGGCGGCGTCTAAATTGCCGGTGATTGCCTTAAAAAGGGTACCTGCCCCATCAAGTATACCTCGTTTGTGTCTTTTAGTGTCCATGTGAATGTCAGTAAATTTCTGTTTGATTGAGTTAGAAATTTGATTGAGAAGGTTAATGTGGGTTTGTACGTCTGCGCGAAAGTAGTTCATAGCAAAAGAATTGAAGTTAACAGTTTTTACAAGAGTTTGTAATATTCTGTTATTTGTTGTAAATACTTGTTCTAGTGTAGAAATGTTTCTGTGTACTAAAAGTGTCCATTTATCATTGGATACAGTTATTTCTGCTTCGTTATGGAAGTAGATACCTAAAGTATTGTTTATTGGTTGTATTTGAAATTGGGGTACTGCTGACCCGAACAGCAGGCAAAACCTGAAACAGAAATTAACTTTCTGAGAACGGTTTCATTCGGTCGAAATTTACTTTTGATTTTGGTTAGTTTTAGGGTTTAGTACTGTTGCGGAGTTTCTGTGAATCTCCAGGATTTCGAAAGGACCATTGAATTTATTTTGGAGTTTGTCCTTGATCTGGGATTCTTTAATATAGACTTTATCGCCTATTTGATAGTTAGGGAGATTTTCAGAAACGTGTTCATCAAATCTGACTTTCGCTTTATGTTTTTGGATTTCCGTTCTTTCGCGAGCAATTTTATAATAGTGAGAGATACGATTATTGAGATCTCTGATGTACTTAGTTATCAGGGCTTGTTGGTTGTAGAGAGTTTCTGGAGTCCTACTCGAAGTATGTCCATAAACAAGTTCGTAAGGGGTGAATCCATGAGTTTTGTTTACAGAATTGTTATATGCAATGATTGCATAAGGGAGGATGTTAAAAGAGTGTTCGTCAGGATTTTCTAGTTTATGGATTCTAATCATCTCTAATAGGGTCGAGTGGAATCGTTCTAATGAACCATTTGACTGGGGATGTCCCACACTAGAATAAGATAGTTTGATGTCAAATAGTTTACACAAATCTCTCATTAGTGTGTTGTCGAATTCCCTGCCATAATCACAATGTATCCGTAAAGGAGTACCGAAGTGTTGGAAATAGAGTAGTAAGGTACTAACCACGGTTTTTGCGGATTTGTCGGTTATGGGGTAGGCCTGAGAGAATTTTGTTAATTCGTCCCGGATAGTTAATACGTAGTTTTTTGTCGGGACTTCTAGAATATCGATGTTGACGCGTTCAAAGGGTGTCCGTGGGGTTTCAGTAATGACAAGTGGGCTGTCGAGATTTTTCCGGTAAACTTTTGCTCTCTGGCAAGATTGACAGTTTTTGATAAAATTGTCAACGTCCTTAGTCAGTCCTTGCCAATTGTATTTTTCTTTTATTCTGCGAATGGTTTCATTGATACCTCGATGTATATTATTTTTGCCGTTATGGAATTGGTCGAGGATGATGGGTATTTGGTCTTTCTCAACCGTTTGGACGATATTTTGGCAAACTTTCCATTTGATATCGATTTCGGAAAAGATAAACGAAAGCATTTCCAAAATGGGCAAATCTATGTTATTCTCAACACAGTATATTTCGTTTTCCGTAAACACATCTCTACTATTGTATAAAGATGCGAAAAGAATCTCGTTAACTACTTCGGGGTCAGAAGGGAGAGGGACGATGAGATAGCGTCTCTTTCTGACACTTTTGCTTGCAAAAACGTTTATTCGTGGGGTGTGAAAATCGGCATTTTCCTCAAAAATGTCCTCAATGATGTCGTGGTGAAAATCTTTCATGAGAGAACCTTGGGGGAATACAAGAATGTTTTTGTTTTCTCTGTCTAATAGTTGGCTATTAGTGAGACGGTCTGGTATCGCTCTACAAAAGTTCTGAACTCCTCAGAAATTTGATGGAAGTTAGTGGGACTTTTTGTGTCTGGTTCTCGTGAGTCATCGTCAGTCTCGTTTGTTGGGAGTACTGCAAACGGTGTTAGATGATTGTTTGTCTGAAAGGATACGTATTCATTAAAGTTGTTAACTTTAATGCGAGAGAGAGCGTCGGCATTTTTATTTACCTTGCCGGGCTTGTAGATTATTTGGTAATCATACTCCTCGAGTTTGAGGCGCCATCTGGCAAGTCTACTTCCAGGGTCTTTGATTGAAAATAACCACGTTAACGGGCGGTGGTCGGTCAGAAGTAGAAACTTACGTCCAAAAATTAGCGGTCTATAGTGCTTAACAGCCCAAACTATAGCAAGAAGTTCTCTTTCGATGGTAGAGTACTTAGTCTCAGCCTTGCAAAGGGTTCTCGAGGCATAGGCTATGGGCAAATCCTTACCTATAGGACCTTGAGAGAGAACTGCGCCGATAGCAAAAGAACTGGCGTCAGTTGTGAGAATAAATGGTTCCTCGAAATTAGGGTATATGAGAATTGGGGTAGATGTAAGAGCAATTTTTAATTGTTCAAAAGATTTAACGCATTCTGAGTCAAATTGAAAGGGGACATCTTTTTGAAGTAATTTTGTTAGTGGCTTGGAAATTTTAGCGAAGTTTGGAATGAACCGCCTATAATAGCCAGCTAAACCTAGAAATGATTTAATGTCTTTTTGGTTTTTGGCTGGGGAAAGTTGAGAATGCAATCGACTTTTGAGGGATTTGGCTTTACGCTTTCAGGAGTTATAAGATGGCCTAGATAAGCGACTTCTTTGCGAAGGAACTCGCACTTGTCGGGTTGTATTTTCAGATTGGCTTTTCGAAGTCTTTTGAAAACATCGGTGAGACGGGCTATATGCTCATGAATTGTCGGGGAATATACGATGATGTCGTCCATGTAGACTAAACATCTTTCGTTTTGGATTCCGAGAAGAATGTTATCCATAACCCGTTGAAACGTCGATGGAGCATTCTTCAGGCCAAAAGGCATCCTAACAAATTCATAGTGACCATTGTCGACTGTAAAAGCAGTTTTGGGAATGTCTTTGGAGTCGATTTCAATTTGATGAAATCCAGAAGCCAAGTCGAGGGTGGTGAAATACTGGCACTTGCCGAGTTGGTCGAGTAAGTCAGATATATTCGGAAGAGGGTACTTGTCGTCTACGGTCAGTTCGTTTAGTTTCTGGTAGTCAACGACGACACGCCATTTTTGTGTTCCGGAAGCGTCCAATTTTTTAGGAACTACCCATACAGGGATGACCATGGGGAGTTAGAAGGGCGTATGATCCCTTGATCTAGCATTTTTGATATTTGGCTTTTCACCTCTTGTTTGTGGATTTGGGGGTATCGATATGATTTTGTGAAAGATGGTTTCGCATTGTTGGTATCTATAGAGTGTTTAATTTCATTCGTAAAGGTCAGTTGGTCGCCTTCTAAATAGAAGATATCGGAGTATTCAAGACAAAGTTCTGAAATGAATTCACATTCTTCCTCGTTGAGATGTTCTAAACGAAGCTGGTTCATTATCGTCATTTGTCTGTCATTCTCGGTTAGGTTACGTGTTTCGTTTTCAGAGAAGGTGTTTATTGTGAAATTCTGTATTGGATCTAAATCGAGTTTGTCAAAATTGATGGTTTTGGGAATGGCATTAGCGTTCAAAACGGAAGTTAGGAATTCACCATTTTCATTGATTTTGACTATGGCATTCGGGAGACGAACTTTCTCAATTTCCATTGAAGCGAGAATAGCATCTGTATTCTTGACCGGAGTATATTTAGTTGAAGATGTAGAATTATTATTACGCATGATCGTATCATCCGTAACTTTGAATAGTGGCAGAGTTTTGAAATTTGTAACGAGTTGTTTCTTATTGAAATCTATGATGCAGTTATAGTGTTCTAGGAAGTCTGAACCTAATAACCAATCAAATTCAATATCAATATTACAAATATACACCTTATGTGGGTCGGAGATGTTAAAAGGCACTAGGGTGGATTCATTAATGAGAATTTTCTCATCTGTGATGCCTTGAATGATAACATTTTCAGGAAACCGTTGTTTGAAGCGTTGGCAGGTTTCAGGTTTAAAGATTGAAAGTCCTGCACCCGTATCGATAAGAAGTTTATAGGTGTTTGAAGAATCAGTAATATAATAAAGGTTCTTCGAGTTGACGGAGAGAAGGGGTCTTACAGAAAGTTCTGTTCTGGGAAGTTGACATTCGGGCTGAAGTCGTCCAAATTCATTGTCTGAATTTGGGTGTGAATTTCTGAAATTTCGTGGTCTGGGGGTTCTGATTGAGCAGGGGTCAACTGAAAATTTAGTTGAGGAGAATCAGGTTCGTCAGGGAAATATTCATTGAACTGTTCGGTGTTGAAATATTCTGGTTCACCGTTTTGTTCCAAATCGTTAGGGTAATATTGTTCACATTGGGTGAAGGGTCGTATTGATTTTCGCTTTGAGAGTAGTTGTAGTCATTGTGATGAGTACCGAATTGTAAATTGTTCAAGTGATGAGTCTTTGGTTGCTGATGTTTAAAGAAACTCGGGTTCGGTCTGTAATTGCCAGACATTTGGGGTTGTCTACTGATAGACGGACGAAATTGTTGCTGTGAAAATTGTTGACTGGGGTTAACATTTGTGGATTGATTAGAAGGTTGATTGGAAAAATGAGGGCGGTAATTCGAATAGTTCTGATTAGAATTCGGGTTGTGTTGAAATTGTCTCATTCTCAATAAGCATTCGTTGCTTAAATGGCCCATGCGTTTACAAAAAGAGCATTGTTTTGGAGGTGGACCGTTATTTGGTTTACGAGGGGGTTGTTGGAAACTTCTATTACCTGAAAATTTCTGGGTTTCTAAATGTGATAGTTGTAGTTCTCGTTTAATTCTGGAAATGGCAGTGAGAATACTGCACGGGTCGCTAGCGCGAACGAGTTGACCAATTTTGGGCTCTAAACCCGTGAGGAGGCTATTAAGAGCCATTGACTCTATTAAGTCAATCTGCGCTTGCTTTTCTTTGATGGTTAAATTTTGTTTGTTTATAGCTGCTAGCATTTTCGCTTGGTGCGTCTGGAGTCTAGCAGAGAAAGTGAGGGGGGATTCATTAGGAGTTTGCCGCATTCGTTGCAAGTCCTGTATGAGAGCCGAGAGATCCTGAGGATCTCCAAAATGTTTTTCTAGGAGGGTTTGAATTTCGGCTAGTTGACTAGGGTTTCGCGAATTAATTAACTCAGCCGCTCTACCGCGTAACTTATTTTTTATATGGAGAATTAGCAATACTTGCTGATTATCCGTTGCCATGCTGTAAGCAGTATTACAGGAGCATATGAAAGTATTCAAAAATATCGGATTACCATCATATTCGGGAATTATGGCAAATATTTCAGATAACTTATATGGTTCTACGGTTGGTGTAGCTGCTTGTCTAGTAGTTGTCATTTTGAAAGATTTATAAATTCACACAATAAATAAAAATTAAAAGTAGAGGTTTTAAATTTATAAGAAAATATATGGTTTATCAAAATGCGATATTTAGTAATGTTTCAAATGCAAAATAGGAATATATAAATATGTTATAACTTGAAATGGTAGAAAATATATTATTTATCAAATCAGTATCGAGTAATATTTAATGTAGGAGTTGCAAAAAAATAAAAATGGGAATGTATATATGGTAAAATATGTTTAAAATAATGTTTCAAATAATAAAATAATGCAATAATATAAAATATTTAGTTTCAAAATTATTTAGGGAAGGTAAAGTAATGAGGAATAAAATATATAAATGAAAGAACTGGTGGTCATTCAAAATAAAATCGAAATAAAATAGTTACTTTATGATTCTTACGTTATTATTCCTCGCATCGGACTGTTCTCCGCGTGACTTAGCACTGGTTAGCCTGGTTGCGTGTTCCCTTGCTAGTACTTGGTAGTTGTTGTCCTTTTCAAGTAGGTTTTGTCCACAATGATTTAGAAATCTCCACAGTTAGTTAGTATTCACGTGTTCTAACTGTGTTGGACAATCCTACTGACTGCGCCAATTTTATATTCACTTTGATTCAATTCACTTTTTAAAAAAAATTATTTATTTAGAAACATACAATATTAAAAGTGAACAATTAAAAAATTAAAGTACTTGAATAACTTAATGCTATAAATGATATTATTTGAATGACAATACGAGAACGTTTCCAGTTGCATTTATAACATTGACAAAAGTGCTGATGCAAGTCAGCGTTTTTACTGGGTAAACGGACTCGTGTAGGTTTCCGGGAAGTTGTTTGCATATAATTCAAGATGAAATTTGATATCCCTGAGAAGTCACGTACGCTTTAAATTCCGTTGACTTCTCGACTGTGTGAACTAAGTGCTGATATATTTTGCATATAACATATATATATATATAAGGCCATCTCCTTTAGAGAGTGATTTATTACAAGTATTTTATAGATGAAGTCAAAGGCGCAGTGCTCCAACTACAGAAGAGTTACAGTCCTATGTTCTGGAAGAAGAATAAATGGTAATATTTTAAAAAGCACTGTTGAAAAAAGGGTAAATGTCTTTGAAACACATAACGGTTACCAAGAAGGTATACCCTGTTGACAAACGATAGCCCATAATATGGAAACAGATCTAATATAGATTGACCTGCGTAAAGCCTCTGATAGTGTGCTTCTAGCTTTCTAAACTATATATTGAAGCCATAAAGAACCTACATACTGCAAGCTCTAGTTGCATCAGAGCAGGAAATACTTGCTACTGCATAACATATTATATGAAGGTTTTCTGGAGAACCATGAATGCCAATGTTCTCTGAGAACAAATTAATATGAGAATAGTTCTCAGATTTTAGAGTTTGTAAACAACTATTACCTACTCTCTTTTGCGGTCCTTCTTTGATTTATGCTTCGTAATTGGTCTCAAGAAATTCGTAGGTTTAGTTTACGTTCCTATATAACTTGATAATATGGTTTAATAGCTATTTTAATCTGTTATTCTAATATATTTTGTTAATGTGTCTATTTGTATAAGCCTGTTTGTAAATTTCTGTGGTCTGTATTGTTGGTTGGTTTTGAAAGTGTTAAGAGTCGACTTTGGAAGCGGGACTTCTTTTCAGGTACTCTACCTTGAATAGCATAGTCCCTTACTTTGCTGTTGGTTGGCAATGATGTGGAATACCTACTCTTTTTTTTGTGATTTTTACCATTCTTTATTCTGGTGCTAGAATGTGTACGAATGAGGAATACTATTGATACATCATAAGTTTTTGTAGGTCTAGGTGTTCTAATGACTTAACTTATATTGTTATATAATTTGAAGTTTTCCTATTTTCTGTTTCCTATGATATATTTGATAGTCTGAAGTAGGCTAGTGGTTGTGAGAGATAATATAAAATTTCAAAATGTAACTTACCTACTGTAACAGCTGCCTTGTGGTCACTAACGTGATACGGACTGCTTTGGTGATTGTGCAAATGTATATGGAGGGCCTTGTTTTTCTGTTTTGTGCTTTTTTTCTTGCTTGTACCGTCTGGAATGTCTATTGGTCTCGTGATTGCTCTGATATTTTTTACATGTTTTTGAGCATAACAATATAATCTACAATAAATACCTGAAACGATTGATATTATTAGCCTGAAAATGTGTTTGTTTAGTCTTACCTATCATTACTATACAAGGTACGTAGAAAGAAATACAACTAGACACAACAGCATAGGTTGGAGTTAAATCTAATGCACAAGTTGGGTAATTTTGACCCCCAGCATTGTAAACTAAGGGTTGTGGCGGCCTGTGGAGACCTAAGGAAATCGGTACGAAAGAGATGAGGGCTGCCAACAACCAGATTGTCGCTATCGTTGCTAGAGCTACTTTTCGGGTTACCCATCTGCCGTACCTAGAACAAAAAATAAACGCTGATTTTTCGCAATAATTTCCATAATTTTCTTCAATTAATTGTGTGCTTATATGAATTGCTTTCCGCGTTATAACTATGTAAGTTGTAGCGAGTTCTAAATTTTCATGACATACTTATTCCTTTGAAGACGCGTCTCAAATTTAACGAAATGTATCAAATACACAAAGAAGTGTTCGAGAGGACATTCAATAGTGGGAAGCGCAACTGATGAAGGTTCCCTAACCAGAAACAATACATATATTATATATATTGTCTTGCGTACCAAAGAATGACATTTCGAAGAGAGTATACTTATTCCTTATTTCTCGACTATTTCATGTAATTTCTCTTGAATTCCCGAAATCCTCATACTTGTGAAATCGTTTAATATTAAACGTGAAATCTACATCTAGGAGTCTCAGTGAGAAGTAGCCTCAGGATCGGGGAGTCGTGCTGTGCCTTGGGACCGTTTATTGTGATTCCTAGAATAGAAATCAAACGAGAGAATTCGTGGGATGTCATCTTTAACATTTATGACACTTGAGATTCTTGACATTGTCATTTGAAATTTCAGTCATTTTCTAGACTTTTTAATTTTTGTCATCTATGACATTCTTAATATTTTGACACAGTGTTGAGATTTTTGACATTTTTGACATTTTTAACATTTTTGACATTTTTGACATTTTTTCATTTTTGACATTTTTAACATTTTTGACATTTTGAGATTTTCTAAATAATTAAATTTTTTAATATTTCTGGCATTATTAAAATTTTTGACATTTTTGACGTTTGTCAGTTTGACATTTTTGATAGTTTTTCTGAACCTCCTCGTACAACAATAATTCAATTCCACAAAATAATGCAACGGCCCTGATATCTTTAAAACGACACTGTATAAGTATAAATCATCTCCATCTTATTGACTGGTTCTATTTTCCTATTGTTTAAATTATTACAGTGTACCTATAATTCTACTTCACCCCATATGTCAATTATTGTATTTGTACAACTGCTCATGGTTTACCCGATATAACAAATTCACATTTTTGAACAACATTTTATGACTATAATTTTCGTCTACCATTTATTTCAACCACCTGGTATATGAAACTGTTTCTAAAATTTTTGGAACTCATGTCTATAATTATTTTATACCCCGTTCTATAATTCAAATATCCCAACTACTTATGGTTATATAACAAATTTTTGATAAACCCTGAATGGCCAGAATAACAATAATTTTACTCCACCCTTATTTCAACCACCTTGTAAAAGCAAATAGTTCCATAGTATATAACTTTTTTTAACCGTCTTGTATAAATATAATTCTACTCCACCTTATACATCAACCATGTATATTCAACTGCTTGTACCATTTTTTAAAGCCTTATGCCAATTATACTCCGTCCTATAACGCAATATTCACTCTGTATAATTATAGTTTTGCTTGACTCTTATTTAAACCTCCTTGTATACGCAACTACTTATGTGCCACCCAATACCATATAAAAAAGATCACCGGCATAACAGATTTTCGTTTTTTCTACCATTTCCCGTTACTATGGGTGCGTAACATAACTTCGTTTCTAAAAGAAACTGACTTCAAATTAATCAAAATGAACCGTTACAAACACTCTATACGATATACTTTCCTAGCATATCTTGACATTTAACCTATATATATATATATGATGAAAGTTGACATTTACATTATATTCACCGTTTTAGGCACATATTTTTCTGATTGTCAAAAACGGTATATTTTACGTTATAGAAAATTATATGGAATCAAACTGGAACATATCTTTGTAGAACACAATTTAAAATATTCAATTTTGATTGAGCCGTTTTAAAGAAAACAGTGTAGTGTAGATTCATTGAAATTCACTGAAGTGTAGTCTCTAAATTACTGTTTTTTCTGTTTTTCTGGAAAATAGTAAATCTCAAATTTGAAGACGCGAGATGTAAGACCGACATCTAGGATTTTCAAGAGAATCAGTACACAGAGGTTCCGAATCTGGAGCCGTTCCGTGTAATTGCTGTTCTCCCTTAACTCCTAGGACAGAATGTCACAATAAAATTTGCAGGTTACTTCACCTGTCAGAGATATTGAATACCTCTGTGTGCTAATTCTCTCGAAAATCCTAGATGTCGGTCTTACATCTCGCGTCTTCAAATTTAACGAAATGCATCAAATGCATAAAGAAGTGTTCGAGAGGACATTCAATTGTCGGAAGCGCAACTGATGAAGGTTCCCGACCAGAAACAATATATATTATATTTATATATAATATATATTGTCTTGCGTACAAAGGAATGACACCTCGAAGAGAGTTGTAAATCTCAAGTTGTAAATAATTATATGGTACGTTTCTGTAATATTACATAATACAATGCCGTTTAAATCATCAAAATTGTCCAAGCAGTTTTTGAATAATCACTGAGCATACATAAAAAAAATGCCGACGAATTGATCACCTCTTCCTTTTTGGAAGTCGGTTAAAAATATCCGACTTGTGATTTATTTTAGTATACTATATGTCGCAGTATGTAGTATACAGCCGTATTACTTTCTATTTCAAATATATAAAATTTTCCGTAATACAATGGTGCCCCATTTTCCCAATTAATATTTTAATTTTCGCAAAATAATGAATTACTTACTTAAAGACAGGAATGAACATGTTAAATCAAATGGCTCTGTTATTTAAGTTTACCGAAAAATAATACTTCTTTTTAATTCCCCAGGTGTCCCCCATGAGATAATTTTGCAAACTGATTAAACTCATTTTTATTTACATTTGGGAGAAGAGCATGAACACCAATTATCACGCCTTTATCACTTTTTTTCTGAGATATTAGTTTTAAGTAAAAACAATTTTATCATTTTTTTTAAATCCATACCCTACATCTAGAAATTACCCCCAACAAACAAACAAACACACAAACAAACAACCAAATTTTACTTCTTCATATACAAGGTGAGCTTTTTTTGAGAGGAGATAGAGCAATGGTTAAATTGGGAAAGATTTGCAGTTTTACTGGCCCAATTTACTAGATATTTAAAAAAATGCAATTCTGTCGATTTAGTCAAATCCCTCTAGCTCCTTTGTTTTTAATTTTATAAAAAAAGTGTAAATATCAAAATTGAAGGGAATTGTATCCGGAATATGAATGTCATGTCCTAGTTTGCGTGACAGCTCTCGTTTTCGAGATATGACACAAACTTATCTTTTTTTGAATGGAAACCATAGTTCGCTATGACCTCAAAAAATCGGACATTTTTGAGCTTTTTAACGATATAATACTCGATATAGTTATTCATAAAAATAACGGAGTTATGGATGCTTTTGTCTCTTATTTTCACTTTTAACGTAGTTAGCCATGAAATAGATTGATTTATTAATAACTATTCCAAAAAACATTGAACGATTTTCTTATTAGGTATATCAGATATAACGAAAAAACTAAATAAGTAGGTACTTACTAAAAACTTAAGAAATTAAATTACATAATAATGGTTACAATTTATGTTCGAAAAGTCCACCATTGTTATTTAGACAAAAATTGCATCTTTTTAAGATTGTCATTACGGCTTTCCTCACAGACCGCCTATCAATTTCTTCAACTGTTTGTAATACCGCCTCCCTTTGGTCACCAACTGTCTCATACTTTCTTTTGTATACTTTGTTTTTTAGCGCACCCCATAAATAGAAGTATATAAATAACTGCCAAATCAGGAGACCGGGGTGACCATTCGCTTGTCCATTTCTTCCTATCCAAGAGTTTGGATAGATATTATCTAAGTGTTGTCTTACTAATAACGAGTTATGAGCAGGTCCTCCATCATGTTGGAACCACTCAATTTCTAAACGAGTTCTCAAATTCAAATTATGCAACATGTCTTGAAAAGTGTATTGCAAGAAATGCAAGTAGCGCTCCCCAGTAAGTGATTCGTCATAGATAAAAGGCCTCACAATACCACACCAAACATTAAAACCAAATTTTATCTGGGGTCTTCTTTGTTCTACATGGAAAGGGTTTTCTTTAGCCCAGATATGCTCATACATACCGCAATTAGTAAATCTAGTTTCATCTGACCATAACACCTTTAATGGAAACTGTGGATTGTCTAGGCACATGTCTCTAAAGCATGTACAAAACAAAATACGTCAATGTTCGTCACCAGCATGCAAAGTTTGAGAAACTGAAAGTTTGTACGGGTGGAACTTGTGCGCTTTCAGTACCTTAACTACAGTTCGTTGAGATGTGCCAGCTTCTGCCGCAATCTCACGAGCTGATCTAGATGGATTTTGATTTACCATTGATAAAACATTTATTTGTGCTGCTTCATAAATTTGATTAAGTTCCTTTGGTGGTTTAGTAAAAGATCCATATCTGCGTAAACTATCGTAAAGCCTCTTAAATGTACATAGAGCAGGTTGACGACGATTAAAATATCTATGAAAGTATTCTTCAGCTGCACGAACTGAATTTTTATGGCATTTGATATAATATTCCACCATATTCAGTTTTTTTTGTTAGCATATTCCATTTTATCACGAAAACTTGTCAATATCGACTGTCAGTTCAGCAGTACTAATGGAATTACTCTCAAATGAGGAAACGTGAAAGTGAAAACAATCTTTTTCATGGCTACCTACGTTAAAAGTGAAAATAAGAGAGAAAAGCATCCATAACTCCGTTATTTTTATGAGTAACTATATCGAGTATTATATCGTTGAAAAGCTCTAAAAATGTCCAATTTTTTGAGGTCATAGCCAACTATGGTTTCCATTCAAAAAAAGATAAGTGTGTCATATCTCGAAAACGAGAGCTGTCAGGCAAATGAGGACATGACATTCATATTTCGGATACCATTTCCTTCAATTTTGATAATTACACTTTTTTAATAAAATCAAAAACAAAGGAGCTAGAGGGATTTGACTAAATCGACAGAATTTCATTTTTTAAAAATATCTAGTAAGCAATGACTTTTTACAAAAATCCGAAAGTGTCATTAAATTGGGCCAGTAAAACTACAAATCTTTCCCAATTTAAGCATTGCTCTATCTCCGCTAGTTTCCGAGATCCTCAAACTGATCATAAAAAAAATCACCCTTTATATGAAGGCAGAAAGTGTTCCATTTAAAGCTTCTGCGCGGGAAAACATTCAATGACTTCTCAAAATGCCTGCGAAAAAACACAATTTTGTTTATAAAGTTAAGTTATTCGATCAATGTAACCAACATTTTCTGGACGTAAAGCAAACGATTCGCTTTCATTTCAGTTCAACCCCAAATTGGATTGAAGAAAATTCCTCTGTTGGAATACATTTTATTTAATTAATTTATCCCTACTAACCTAATCGGGCGGTTTAATTTCGCCAAACTTAACTCACCGAAAGCATTGTTAAATTGTCGTTCTTTGGTATTAACAAAACCGCTATTTATACACGAAATTGAGTTGAAGCAACATAATCTGGAAGGCAGACGCGGTTAACGAAAGGTTTCCCCTGGCAAACATCTCACTTGGGCAAGAGAAAGAAGCCAGCCAGCCACAGAAGCAGAACGCACCGATCTCACACCAATATCGATATCACGTAAACCGTACACGGTACCTAGCCAGCTATACTTTGATATGATTTAAATATTCATAGGATATTCATGATTCAATATGCGTCGGTTGACTGACTGAAATCGATAGCAATTACACAGCGGTGAGCTGATAAACTATCTGCAGAATACGGGGTTGACGCAATTTTCGGCTTGTTTTCCTATGTTAAATAATCTGGAAATCATTCTTGAGAAGGTGCGTAAAGTTCCTATCTATTCAGCTGAGATACATTACTCAGTGTTAAAACAGATAATTAATGCCATCAGTAAGGTGTGAAGGTGAACCGTTGTACGTGGAAAATTAACCGAAGGACAGAGTAGATTACAGACGAACCCTCTGGTATTACGAGGAATATACAGTACAGTCGTTTCTGATGTAAATGGCAAAAATCAGGGACACTTACTCCTTACCAACCCGCACTAACGTAGCGTGGTAAGGTATGCCTGTAAAATTCTAACAAATATTCTTCATCTTCTCAATCCTTCGAGACAATTCTTCTTTAAAAAGTCCTTAAGCTCTTCATCTGTTCCCTTCAGATAATAAGTGTCTCCGATCAACTCTTCAGCTTGTGCTTTTATTAATAAATTTCTTTACGCGTTTAGTTAGTCAAAGGCCAATTACTCAACCCGATAAAAAACTGCCAAAAATATGTTCTTCTTCTCAATCCTTCGAGTCAGTTCTTCGATTCTTCAGACCTACACAGCTTCTTCTTTTTCATTTCAGTTAGTCAAAAAGGCCATTTGTCCACCTCTCTTAAAATCTCTTCAAGACTGTCCTTTACTCTTTCTCAAAGATCTTAAACTCCTCTTCGTTTACTCTCAATACTTTAAGTTCTCCATTTTCACAGATCTTCAAGTTCCTCTGCAGTCTTTCAATTCTCCAGAGAGGCTACGTCATGAAAAATTGATTGAATATAGCTGCATATGATGATGATGATGATATGTTTTGTGATAAAATGAAAGATACTCTTGTCTTGAATGGCTAGCGAGAAAAATCTGTTTAAAGATGTGATTTTTCTTAAAGCAAATTTTTCAAATGAATGAGAGTTTTGCCAAAATAATAATAATTTCCAATAACACTATTCTTATTAATTAATCAATAATAATTAATTCATCTATCAAAATTAAACAATCAAGATACCTGAAGACGCCAGATGTAAAGACCGACATCTAGGAAGAGAGTAATCAAGATACCATCAAAAAATCTGGATTTATTCGAAAAATCGGCGAGATTATTCGAACTTTTTCAATTGAAATTGTCAAAATTTTATGAGTGTGTTTTCGCATTTGTTTAAAACCAAACACATAAGTAAGAAATTTATATAATTTATATTTAAGAAAGAACCGACTTCAGCTGACTTAAGTTTATTTTAAGTCAGCTGAAGTACAATAACTCTTGTAAGGCTAACATACATTTTTAAACAACACTGTACAGGCTAAAAATACAGAAAAAACAACTTTATTCTATAGGCCTCAAATTATGCACATGTACCTAAAATCAAATTATTTAAGTAAGATTTTTTTCGAAATGCGAACAAAAAATGACAATTTCTACAATTTTTGGAAAATTTTCAATTTTGACAGAAACGAAACTTGCTGGGATTTGTATGATTTGTTCAAATGGTGTCTCTCTATATATTGCGTTCCCGCAACTTTGTTTATTGTCATTGTTTAAAGTTAATTGAAATATTGAATTTATTTTTCGTAACTTTCCGTCACGCAAAC
Source organism: Octodonta nipae (assembly GCA_034190945.1). Classification (NCBI taxonomy): domain Eukaryota; kingdom Metazoa; phylum Arthropoda; class Insecta; order Coleoptera; family Chrysomelidae; genus Octodonta; species Octodonta nipae. The sequence goes on from CM067222.1 coordinate 92,947,642, forward strand.
GATAATTTACATTTCGTTCATTTTTTAAGACTAATAAAGCAAACCAAAAAAGACTTGGCTTTCAACTGCGGATCCATTCGGACGCATTGTCTTGATTTTTGAACTCGGTTTAGGAGTGACGCTTTTATTTTGTTGGATTTATTATGTTACGATTTAGCGCATTACTTAACTCCGGTCGTAACAACTTACCTTATTTTAAGTGTTTTTTTCGTGTTAACGAAAGCGCTTTTTTGTTTTTTTCAATCGAGAAACATTGTTCGTCGCCATTTTTTCTATCGTGTACTGTCCAGATTTTAGTACAAGGATATTACGGAGCTCTATACCTGTTGCTGAACTAGCTTAAATATCTAGATAGGTCATGAAAGTGTATCATCCAGGGTGTTTGTAACGGTTTTCATTTTACGGGGCTTGCAGTCGTGTGAAATGGCACAACATATTCAATTACTGTATCGAAAAGGAAAATGTTATGTGAGCGATATTTTCTATAAGGTATACGGTGGTAGGTGTGTGGGTGCGTGCATTGAAATTCAAGCAGCAAGCAATGTGTACAGTTGAAATATTGGGCGAAGTAAAATTACAGTTATACAAGTGGGTTCAAAAAAGCTTACAAATTAATGTGATATTGAGTGGTACATAAGCAGATATAGGATGGTTGAAAATATAAGGTGGTTAGGTTAGGTAAACCGTCAAAAAATTGTTAAATAAGTATATGCAGTAAGTATAGTTGTAGTATATTTGAGTTATAGGGTAGAGGGGTCAACAAATGTTAGAAGCAGTTGTATATACAGGGTGGTTAAAATGTTTCATAGTGTGGAACATAAGTAGTGCTTATACTTGACATATAGGGCAAAGTAAATTTATAGGTATATAGGGTGATTTAAACAATAGGAAAATAGAAAGAGTAGAGACAGAGAGAAAGAGGCATAAGAATACGCTTAAATAATCAATAGAGTTGTGCCTTAAATCAGACAAAAAAGAGTATATGTTAGAAAATAGTGATTGATTACAAACGGGTTGTAAATAATGCGGAATGATACAGTTCCGCATTATTTTTCACTCGAATTCTTGTTATCTGAAATAAATTATTAATATTCCAGTGAGTCCATTAGTATCTACTTTTAAGTCAACAATTTAAATCAACTTTTATGAAAAAATAGCACTGGTTAATGATTAATGAAACTGAAACTCTGACTAACATTTTGAAGACATTCTAATAAATTAACCCATTCACTAATTGCAATGCAGAACTGAACACGAATCACGGACTCAATCTCCGGTGTTGTATACCATCGTGGTGTTTGATTCGCACAAACAATAGACTAAATCATTATTAATTATCAGACGTTAATGTAATTAAGTTGAAATTAATTGTTTAATAAGTTTAAAAGACTCGAATCAATGTCCATTTAAACGTACTGTGGCTTCGAGTTTATTAATTTGTTTGCATTGTTTTGTGGTTTTGTGTTTATTAATGCCATCGACGATGAATTGTCCGTTTAAATTTATCGTTGAGCTATTAACGTTTAATTTGCATCGTAACATCTTCGTATTGTAGAGCTGCATTAGCTGCACCTGCATTATTTGAAGTTAAAAAAATACCGCTGTGGGTTTTTCATAGTTTTTGTATTTTAGTAGATGGAATTTTCTGTTCATATACGGGGTGTTACGTTAAGGATATCCAGGTGCTATATCACAAGTACGATAATGACATCACAAGTAAACTCCACAAATAGTAATATATATATATATATATATATATATATATATATATATATATATATATATACAGGTATGGAAAACATTTGACTGGGGTCGGAGAATGCTAACGTTAAACAAGGACGGAACTGCTACTATATGCATGAGACGAGGATTGTCGTTTTAAGCACGTCTCTTTCACAAGCATCGATCGTACATCGATCGTCACAGTCAAAGTGCGACCGTCCGCTATTACGCCAGAACGAAAACTTAACATTTTTTCTCTTTTAAAAATGAAATAAAATAGATACTCTTAAAAATAAAATAAATTAGTAACTGTTAAAAAAATTGTCAATAAGAAATTAATCATTAACCTTATAATTATTTACAACATATCGTATGTTTTATTTTTAAGCGATTGGGATCGTCGGAATGTGGTGATAAGAAAAAAAGTATTTACCGCCCGAATACGTCCGAACTCGCGTAACACCGACTTCATTCTCCTGGTGCGTATTGCGTTGATTGATTCAAAATCGCATCACGCTAGTTTCCAGATCCATACGACTGACCGACGACAATAACAAAACACACGAATTAAAACAGATAACTAACGCTCTACTATAAAACGGATACATAAACCACACAATCAAAAAGGCAATAGCACAACAACACCTTGAACAAAACCAAATGATGACCTCACCGAAAAACCAAAAGCAGTCTTACCATACATCAAAGGGACAACGGACAGAATTGGCCGAATTCTTCGAAGGCATGACATAGCGACAGCATACAAACCGCACCAGACCATAGGCACAAGTTTAGGAAATCCCAAACCAAAAGTTAAACTTGAAAACTAAGGGGTATATAGTATCACTTGTGGAACATGCGACAAGGTATAAGTCGGACAAACGAACAGGAGAATTTCAGCCCGTTTAGATGAGCACAGATTAGCTGTCAAAAATAAACAGATAACATCGGCTCTGTTCCAACACCAACAACAATCGGGCCATAAAATCAATTTCGATAGTTGCAAACAGATCGCACAAACAACTCATTACAAAACCAGATTAATACGAGAAGCCATTGAAATCGAGAAAAGTGGACATCTAAACAAAAGAGATGACGCCCTGCACCTTTTTAACAAATGGAAGACAATTATTTAACATCAAAATAAAACAGAATTAGGCATGCAAAATACAAACCCGTCAACAAGTGAGACACCCGACATGGCAGCAACGGGGGCGGAGTCAACACCCACTAATCAAGCGGGATATAACCTCCGACGGAGGCATATACAATAAAAAGCTCAGGTAGATCACCTCTCAGGTCACCGTAACAAACGCATTGAGAATGCCAAGTGAGACCTTGGTGAAACGTCTGCAGGATTCAAACAGGAATCAATATAACGAACAGATGTATTCCCGGATAAATATTTGTTCATATATATATATATATATATATATATATATATATATATATTTATATATGGAACAATACCGAAAACAACACTGGGAATTCATAAAACCATGGCAGCGCCTTTTGTACTTTATAGCTGTGAAGACTGGACAATTAGCAAAAAAAATTATTTTGCCTGTTCATTGGGTTTTCTCCCGTCATTTTTTTCCTGCAACAGATAAGTATTTGGAAATTGTATATGGAGATCAAAGTGTTGGAAGGCAAATTGCCCTGATTACTGCCTGTCAGAACAGAAATTCTTCAGCGTTATTCTGAGAGAAAGAGATGTCTACAAAATGATCAACCAGATTTGGAAACATTTGGTTCAGGTACTGCCGTAATGCTCCATCTTGCTGAAACTATATTCTATTGGCAGGAACTTGTGGGTTTACTGGATCAGGATATAAGTTTGTCAAAGTTAGCTCGACATTATTTTGGAACAGTACTAAATATTTATCTCCATTCAAGTTGCCATCAATGAAAAAGGGACCAACGATATGATTTCCAACAATTCCTGTCCAAACATTAACTTTTTTTTAGGATATCGCGTATGTTTCTCTGTCATCCAGTGAGGATTCACATTAGACCAATTTTGATGATTAACATGACCGTGAAGTGTAAATGTGCTCTCATCAGAAAACAAAGCATCTTCTAATTGGATCACATTGTTATCTAACCTTGCCATCATTTGTTCTCCTATCGAAATCGTCTTCCATGAGCTCCTGAGTCGGCATCATTTTATAGGGATGCATTTTACTTTCCTTTAATACCCGATAAAATGATGTGTGACTAACGTTGATCATTGGGGCAGAATGATGTGAAAATAATTCCCTATAAAATTACCAATTACCAAAGTGTTGAAGTAAGGCATAGATAAGTCTCTATATTTAGTTTATTTACTCCGATGGTATAAGGTTATTATAATATAAATTTAGATATTTCTGCAAATTGTCTGAAATTTTGAAGTATTGAATTATTTCAGAAAAGAACATGAATTATTATAAACAGGAAACGCAAAAATGATTAAAAATCTGTCGCTAAAGGCAATTTTTGTAATTGATGCCCGATTTGTAAGCATATTTGACAATTTGTACACATGTCACTCACAAAAAATTGATAAATGATACTACTAATAATTATATTTGAGTCTCCGAAATTAATTGGTTCATCGTAAACGGTATCACAATTTATTTTGCAGAAGTTTCTATCAAAAAATTGTTAAATGTTAAATAGTTTGTTATTCACTCTATCTTATTCTTCAGGAACTATAAAAAAGTAGTAGTAGTGCTGTTTAATAAATAGCTATTTATATGGCTATAGGCATAAAATAACTGAAGACGAAAGAACGGACTGTTTGTTTGAAGTATTGAAAATCGAAATGATAAAGTTGTAAGTGCAAAAAAAAACTCTGAGAAAAAAAAAGATTGGTTCTCTAAAAGATTGGAAAATAAATACTAAATAGTAATTTCATTTCAATATAGTTGGTGCAATGTTTTTTCGATTTGTGAAAAATAATTTCAATGCATTTAGAACATCTTAAACGACTAAATAATGAATCGACACAATGGCTATTATCTATAAATTTAGGCTTGAATAAAATACAAAAAAGTTAAAAGAAATTGCAATCTAATAAGTTCATTTATTGTTTTTAATAATAAATAATAACAAATAAGACTTATACATATTTAGTTTAAAACTTTCACGTGATGTGAATCTATTTTAATACATATTTAAAGTGCTGCCCTTTTCACGATTACATCGGATTATTTAAATATTTTCGTTGATCTAATTATTTAAATTTAAATTTGTCATTATTCAGAATACAATTTGAAAATCTATAACGTGCCAGAAAAATGTTCAAACGTGCCATTTGTGGCACACGAGTGCCATTGGTTCGCCATCCCTGGACTAAATTATTAAGGGGGAGTTCAATTATTTAAAAAATGTTGACAGACTTATTAGGTGTGGAGATGCTAAAGGATTTAAATTATGATGGAGTTCAAATATTAAACATACATTTTTATATATCTTAACATTTTTTCTGCAAGGCTTAGTTAACCTAAGTTAAGTTAAGTTAAGGTGGAGGCGCTAGAACCATTAAATATCTGCACGGCTAAGTTATGGTGGAGGCGCTAAAACCATTAATTTCTTTAAATAGTACAACATGGTGGAAACGTTAACAGTTCTGACGCTAAAACGTTAAAAATTCTGACATTTACAATTTCTGACCGATTAAATAATAGTATAGGCGCTAAAATATCCAAAAAAAATTTAAGGATAAATTATTTTCAAATAGTATATTATGGTAAAGAATTTTAACTATCAAGTTCATTATATATTAGTGTTTCATTTTTTTAATATCTTCATCTCTCCACTATTAGGCCCTCCAATGTCTTGAAATACTTTTACGCGCATCCACCACAATTTATGATCGGCAAGCCAAACTTCAAATAAAAACTGTGCAGTATTTTTACATCGCTTTAATAATTGATTTATTTCAACAGAAATTGTATCGTCAATTAAATGACTAGCCAATCATAATAATATTCATAAATATTCTTAACTGTGAATTGCGTTTGTCAGTCAACTTGAACGAATTGATCGAATTGTTTAATTATCGATTAGGCTGATAATAATGGTTCATTATATTTATAGTTTACAAGATGGTTGAAAATCATTCACGAATTTTAATAAAGAAAATTTTAAATACTTGTCATTCTAACTCACTAAATTTGTTTAAACAATTTAATACAACATATGTGTAAGCTTTCACGGCTGAGTTAGTGAATAAACTATCGATTCTGAGCTCTTTTTCTGTTGTCTAGTGGAATTGTTTCCTAACGTTTCATCTGCAATTGCAGCAGAGATTCTCAGTGGCCCGGAAATTTTTTAACGCCAAAAATTGTATGTTAGAGCATGCTGAGTCGAAAATCTATACTTTGACTAATTTTGTAATACAATATTAATATTAAGCTTAATACATCAAATTAAAATTATGTTTTTCCGTACAATATTTAGTGATATAACTCTGAACGTAATGTTTTAATAAAAAAGTCATGTAATTAAAAATATGTAATAGTTAGTTTACTTGTTAAGGTGAGGATAAATCGACAGATGTCCATAATTGGACTAAAAAGTTACCACATGGGAAATCATAGCCTCAAAAAATTAGGTGAAGAATATTTAATACATCGCACCTCATCTTCTTTTTAAGTCACTTTTATTTGAATAAAAGAAAATATGCGTTTCAGCTTTTTTATATTCAACGAGAATATATTATTCTTGTATAGCATTGTTGTTTTTATCTTATAGTAACCCAAAACAGGTTTACTATAAAACTATCACAGTTGGTTGTTCAATAACATTAAAAATAAAAGTTTTGATGGTTGAAATGTAAGTTTGACTTTTTTATTGACATTAACAAAAAATGTCAGTAAGTTTTCTGAGGCTGATTATCACTCATAATCAGCGACAAGTTCCAAACATCATGATAACTTGTAAAGTTAAGGCTAATATTTCTGTGTTTTCAATAATTCTTTGTTTGGAGTAAAAAAGCTTGTTGGTTTTTAATAATTATAGAAAGTATATTATTTGAAAAATATTAAGAATGTCTATGATTCTTATTGACTCAAATATGAACAGCACATTTTTATTGTTTTAAGTTTTTTTCAGGTCCACGTAAATTATTAAGAAAGGCGTTAAACAATTATCATTTGTTTCACTTGATTAGGAATAAAATTCTGTAACTACATTTCGGTCCATAAAATGTGCAGAATTTGAATTGCAGATAGTTGAGCAAAATCAACCATTTCCATGTAAAAACTGTGAATGTGCATGTTTTAAAGAAAATCCTCCGCTTTTCTCGAATGTTACAACTACGAATGCACCCCATTGAAATTTAAATAATGCAAGGCATTTGCATTCGACAATGGCTGTTTTCAAGGGCATTTTTGAAGAGATACCTACATTCGTATTTTAATTTTTTAGAATTTTTATGCATCTTGCAAATTGAAATAAGCATGTATAACACGCTTCCAAACCCCTATTTTTTATAAAAGGAAGTAGAGATATGCTGATCGATTTATATGAACGTAGCAATCTTTTGAAAAAAGAAATTACAGTAATGAAAAGTACTTGTGTTACTGGTGTATTTACCAATTTGAATGTTTTAGTGGAAGGTAGGATTCTGGATAAAATACATTAAGTACTCACGTTTTGTATTCTATTTTTTTGGACATTATTTCGATACTTTTAATGTTAAAAATACGAGCATTTCAAACTTAGCAGAAGGTTTGAGGTCATATTGGTTTATATCCCAAAGAGCACATAGATAATGAAATAGAATGTTTCTTTGGGGAAATATCTGCCGTATTGTATAAAACTCCTGAGCAGTTTATAATTCTACGTGTGAGCAATGCAAATAACTGAAAATAAGGAAACATCATTGGGAAAATAATAAGCAACAGGAGAAATTCTTAATGAAGAAATTTCTGTATAGTACGTACTAGGAATGTAACGAATATTCGCATTCGCATTAGCGAATATTCGCGTGTTTTTTAATATTCGCATTGGCATTCGTATTCGCGGTTATTAATGCGAATTTTTTGCGAATATGAAAAACATAAATATTATGATGTTACTCATTAGGAACATTGCACACTGTATAACTTACTTGTGATTTCAAAAGTTAAGTCTTACAGGTAGGACAGACAGGTATTAACTTGTACTTGCAATGAGAAATAACAGTTGTATGATGACATTGTCAACTACATATATACATTTCTTCTGGAATCCTGACATGTATATGTAATCAGGCAACAATTTAATTGCTAAATAAAATTAAGCAAGTTATGTCAGTTTCTTAACATGATGTAGGGTTTTATGACAAAATGAATTTCGAGATTTGGAAGTTTTAGGGAAAACTAGCTCACAGAGACTCAAAATTAGGAGTCATACTGCATATAATGCCGTTTCATTGTGATTTCTAGGACAAAGAATTCTGAGGTTAACGAAAACCTGTCAAGGAATTATGATAAAATGTTCTGGAGATTCAATCAGTTGAGGGGAGCACAACCGATAAAGGTTCTCGACAATTGATGGTATCAGAGTGCTGACTTTATTTTTTAAAATCAGTTTTAAAAATAAAATTGCAGACATATCTAAACTTTGACAAACTTTAAAATATGCGGGTACTTTCTTGGGTCACACTTCTAGTTTTAAAAATAAGTGTAAAGTTTGAATATTTGTAGATACAACAGGAGGTCACGTTCAAGAATCTGTCAAAAAATAATTATTCTATTACACTATAAAGGTGCGTATGTTTTAAATCTCCGGATAACAAATTTTGCTTCGTTGTGTAGCGCTAAATCGACAGACATCATTATATAGTTAGTGAACTTGCCCTTTGTCTAAAAAAACAGTTTATGGTGTTTCACGTTTCTTTTTTTTTGGTTGGTAGGAAAATATGCAACCTATCGTGTTTGTGGAACGCTCAGACTAGCTGCAGGCCTTTTGTCAGAGCTGTAAACGAGCTCTGTGCGGTTCATGTCGTGAGTTGCGTTAAAGTGACAGGCACACGTTGAAACTGGGGGCGAAAACAAACCACTGAGCGATCGGACAATATAAAATCGCTACAAAAGCCCTAATTTAATTTCCAGTAAGGACATAATAAATGCTTTGTATGTGTTTACATGGGACACAGCCTATAAAACTCCATTAGTTAGATAAATTGAAATAAAAGCACCATAACTGTCGTACTTGCGTTCTTACACTCCTTGGGCACCTGCCTACTTTGCGCCCGCCTGGCAATTGTGTTAGGTGAAATTTCTTTACAAAATTGTAAGTTATGCTTTTTTATTATATCGCCTAGCAACAGATTATGGCAGAACTCGCCATGTATCATTCTCTAATTTAAAGTATTGATGCAAATTTTATCGTCATTAGCTAGTACCATTTTCGCAGCTGTCAATTCAAATTAGTACGATATCCAACGAAGCGAAATTTGTGTTTAGGCCTAGTTAATTTTGCAAAATAAGAGAAATTAGCTGTAAGGATGTTAAAACATACCTCGTCATAAGTCAGTTATTTTTTGACCAATTCTCATGCATTCAATCTCATTTTACTCAGAGATATACAAGCTTGCAGAATCTTACTTTTAAACCTATACAAAGGTTAGACTCGTACGTCACTTTGTTTTTGAAACAGAATTTTTTTTAAATATGTAAAAGGACTCTTAAGATAAGTTATAACATGATAATAAAATTCCTTTTTTTGGCAATCCATATAATTTTACTCCAATATGATGACAGCTTAACTGTTTAAACAGCGTTGAGTGTAAGGGTTTGATGTTAGTATAAAAAATTTTGTGCTTATACATCTGTGAGACAAAAAAGATTCCACAGCTATTTCAATTTATATATTAAAAATAGAAAAGTGGCTTTCTATAATGATTACGAAGCTCAATTTAGTTCATAATTTTTGATTAAACCAAAATAAGTAAATTCTGATCTGATATTCGCATTCGTATTCGCGAATATTGGAAGAGAAAATTCGCATTCGCATACGTATTCGCGAATATCGAAAATCGGACATTCGTTACATCCCTAGTACGTACTATATTTATGTTTGAAGGCAACTTTGATCAAATGAACAACTTTTACCACAAGAAACACCTAGAAGGTGGACGACTTAACAGAGCCCAGACGGTCTTGCATTTCAAAATAAAATGTTTACAAGGAGCGATCATTGACTGGTAATACCCATCAACTATTCATGCCTCGAAGCAAAAATGTATTAACCAAAAAGGAAACAACGTCCTAACGGACAACTCCAAGAAACAATAAACACTTTCAAGACGAGAACTCACGTAAACTAGTAGATGCAGTAGACTAAATATGAATAATTCAAATGAGATAATCATAAAGGCGGTAATAAAATGTAATATAAAATAAGTAGAGATGAAAACCAAACTGGTTTGATTAAGTAGCCGGCGAAAGAAGAATGTGAAGAGTGACAAAGTCACACATATGTGAAAAATGAGAGACAAATAAAAAAAGTATCAAATAGATCTGCGGAATAATTTAAAATAGATAACATAGAATGAACGAATACAGAAGAATTAAAATATGAAAGAATGCAATTATTTAAGAAAAAATATGAAATAAATCAGCTAAGAAATAAGCAAAGTTTGTCACAAAAGTCGTTGACAAGTCAAGAAGAAAATAGTAATAAATTCAGTCTCTGAATGTATTCCAAACATTGTTTATGTGTGTGATAAACCATTTCGAAAAAATCAAAGCTTATGAAGCACCAGGCAACGACGGCATCGCTATAGAAGACACAAAAAGACAGAGTGCAAAGCACTGCAGGAGAAATTAAAATTCATTGACCTCGAAATAAAATAACACAGAGATCAATGTGCTTTATAAAGAGTGATAAAACAGTCCTCGATAATTATAGACCCATGAGGTTGCTGGACCATCGTATAAACGCATTACCAAATTAATAACAACTCTGCCGAACAAACACTACTTTTATTAAAAAAAATACAAGTCTCATTTTGTTAATACACACCTACCTCTAAATAATTCGATACAAAAAATTATAAAATACTGTTACGAGAATTCATCCGACAGCTGGTGCAATCGGCCATCAACCAATTCGTGAAAGGGACGTTATTCCGAGACTTCTGGGAATTCGAAATGTTTTCTCTCTCAACAGGCCGACCGCTGCCGTTACTGGGAATTCCCTTAAAGCTTCCAGAACATGAAAGAGTTTCCCGATGGTTTGTGGACTTACCAGACAGTTCGGAGAGAAATATATAAATATGAACAGCTGGAGATAGGAGGCATTCAATTTTCGACGGTCGTATTGTATAGTTAAGATAAAATGTAAATAGTAGTTTCTGTGAATATCAATTATATTAAAGTAGTGGAAATAAATTAGAGTGAGTTGGACTGTGTTTTTAAATGAATCCAAAAACTGCACTGAACCCGAGTGTGAAAATAAAAACATTACAATACGATAGAATGATACAGCAAATCTGTGATGACTTAAAAGTTGATGCTCTGCTCCTGAAAATGCAGTTCGGCTATACCAAGTACCGCTGTTTGGTGTTTGTGGGACTTTTGGAAGAATATCTCACTACATAAAAAACAAATGTCATTCAAGAAGTCTGAATTTCAGGGAGAGAAAAGTCCAAAATGAGGCTATAAATGATCCAATTGGAAACGTTCTATACGAGTAGGTTAAAATCAACACTTCTTTTTTTAAAATTATTATTTAAATTTATATGTATATATATATATATATATATATATATATATATATATATATATACATTTTGTATTAACAAGAACTTTCATTTCTTTCTTCCTCAGCCTCAGTCTTTAAATCGATCTTTGTTAACCTGCTAAAAAGAAGAAGAAATTTGTTTTTATCGAGACAAAATTTGTAGTTTTTGACTTTTTAAAATCAAGTACTCGTTAAAATTTTCTTTTGTTTGGCAGTATTTTAAGTTCATACTTTCAAGGCTTAGTTTAGATTGTATTCTGACGCTTCTAGTTTCTTTTAATGGTTTTATTGGCAAATAACACCACATTTGAGAAAAAATCCAAATTCTTGTTCTTCTGATTTCGTAGACAGTGAAATAAAATATAAAAATATTAATTTGAAGTTGTAATCTAGTCCTTATTGACAATTTCTCATTACATAACTGAGGACGTATGTTGTTTTTTTAGATATTCAGGGTAACACAAAAATTACAAAGATCATGTACAAGGTGTTCAAAAAGTCCGAGTACGGCTGATTTACGCAGTAGCAAAAAATTTTGGAGGAAAAAGATCAATGGATAACTTTTAGTATGTTTCCCCGGGTACCCAATGGCCATGTCTGCATTGTTGACCTTGACAATGACATTGAAGGTCATATAAAGGTCAAATTGATTTTTTCAAATGGGAACCCCATTTTTTATGTCGGAAATGAAAAGAGCGGAAAATTTCAGATACAATTATGGCCTTGTCAATTTTTTTGGAAATAATTTTGATAGTGAGTGAAGGTCAAATTGAGGTAAAACATGATTAGCCTCCGAGCCACGAGGACTATGGGGTTAGACCTTCAAGGTCATTGTT